>CM061242.1:126304756-128704756 GCA_030848705.1 Heracleum sosnowskyi | reverse complement strand
CTTTGTTTAAAGGCCTGTTAATTATTGATACGCGAAATAGATGGCCAATCCCATAACTGCTAGAAAGACGACAATAACTGCTATCATATTTGTCAGCAACCAACACAAATGTGGATCGGTTGATAACAAACCAAATACCATGGAAGAGACAACCATAATATAAATAGGTAGTAAGTAAAGATTAGACATAACTTTGTTGAACTCTTCAATGAGTTTCTTTTCCCTATCCTGAAGACTATTCAATGAGGTTTTTTTTCTCTATCCTCGAGATCTTTCATGACATAACCTTGTTGAACTCTTTAATGAGTTTATTTCCTCTATCATCAAGACTCTTCAATGAGTTTCTTTTCCTCATCCTCAAGATCTTTTATATCTTTTTCCCACTTCACTATCGATAGTGCATCAGATCTCCTATCAACAATTTTATCAGCCAACAACTTTATCATCTAATTTTTTATTTTTGCAACTCGTTAATACGAACTTGTAAATTTGCAAAAACATGTATAAACTCTAATTAATTTTACAAAACTAATTGTATACAAAAATTGCGAATTATTACCACAAATTTACATAAAATATTTAATAACATTAAAAGAAACACGTGCTTCTATTTCTGCCATCATTAAAGGTTGTTGTAGCCTATAAAATTATTTTGTTTATGTTCGTCTTGTTATCTAACTTTGTATAATCTTTATTGGAGTCTCGTTAAAATTGTAGAATTATGTATGTGTTGTGTATCTATATATCGTTGTATCTCATCGTATTTCAGTTATGTAACTATATTTATTCGTTTATGCAGAGTAATGTAATGAATAGAAAAAGACTGTTATTGAGTGAATACGAAAAAAATTATACCGTTGCATTCTATTTAAGGATGCTCAATATCTATTGTTTAAGGAGATATGAGGTTTAAGGATGCTACATGGTATACCATCTTGATTATGCTATGATGTCCATCATTCATTTATTGCGATGTAGATAATTCGTTTATTGTTTTGAGTAATATGAGGCACTGTTAAGTATCAACAGATTTTTTTTTCATTAAAAACTTCTAAAAATAACTTAAGAGGCTTTGGCAACCTTTGTAGTCTTTCTAGTTCGTTGGGTTGAAAAAAGTGTGGGATTTTCTTGGATGTTTAAGATTGTGTTTTATTAAGGAATATGAAATTATGGTTGTAAAATCCCCCAACCTGTTTTCACGCTGAAATAAAGTTGAGTTTGTTTGGTAAACATTGTTCCAACTATTATAATGTGTTAATTATCCGATATATACCACATTTTTCCCGACTTGAAAGTTTTATGCCACTTTACCTTTTTCTTCCAGATACAATTTACAGATTAAAGTGTTAAACATGTTACCCATCTTTTTAACATAAGTTAAGTTTTATATTTTTTTGTGTGTTTATGCTTTATACAAACAACAGGTAGTGACATTTGGATATTCTTGTTTGATGAAATTGATTTCTTTTCCTTTTAGTCAATTTAGTGATAGAGATATTCTGGTATGATTTTGGTACAGTTAGCTATGAGCAACGCCGGGATTTTGATTTTAATATTGGTGACACTTACCTTTAACATTTATCTTGAACATGTTTAGTGTCAATATCCCTACATATTGCTAGTGAAAATGTTAGAGAAAATACTTTTGTCATAAATAGAACTAATCTACGTATGATCTCTTTTTGGAAGATCTTAGACTTATAATTTATTTTTTCTTTGATTATTTTGTATTAATATTTATTGTTGGATGATGTTCAATTTTAATAAATAAACGTGAAAATTGAGCTCAATTAATACGTGAGAATCATCAATTAATCAAGCTATGCAGAGAGATAGTCTAACCTCTATATAAAGATGAGTAGAGCTGAGCTAGTTATGTTGCAGAGATATATAGAGAGAGTATGAGGATTGATGGAGATGAAAAAGGCTCGCTAAATTTGTTGTTTATACAGAAATCAATTGCGATTAACCCTGTATCAATAAATACTTGGAGATCTAGAAAATTTTGATCATTTATCGAGATTGAAAATAAATTGTTCAAGGATTGAAAAAAATCATCAATTTGTCGAGATTATGTTATACGGTTCATATTAACTAAGCACATGTTATTAGGTAAGTTGGATACAATTTATGAACAAGAATAAGGGCTAATAGGCACATGTTTGGAGCAAATCCAACCCAACACTAAATAACTATAATAATGATGATTATAGTATAAAATGAACTTCAACCCAACACTAAAATGGTGTCCCAAGGACACCAAATGAATAGTGAGACACCAAATTTGGTGACAAAAGTACATTTGGTGTCCCTTTGACACCAAATTTGGTGAACAAGTTTTTTCTTGTCCTATTGAAATTCTTTCTTTTGTACTTTTCAACTTTAGATTTTATTGAAAATATTTAAATGAGAGAAACTTAGAATATTTTATTTTTTATGAGAAAGATTCCTTTTAGTGTCAAATATAGTGTCAATGGGTTTGAATAAATTTTATGAATGATGTCATTTGACATCATGGATTCGAGATGGTCTTAGTAACTAGTAGCAACAATTGCAGGCAACACATCAACACACAAATGCCAAACAAAATTACACACATTGCCACAGCTCAGTTGAAAACTTGTTAGAAGAGTTAACATCATACAACCAATGTCAAGTTTCATTATTCATTAGTAATAAAAGGGATTGGAATACTTAAAAAATCTGGTCTTGATCCGCCGCGTTGGATTCAACTATATCAAATTTGTTTAAATTGTCAGTGCTTCCAATTCCCTTTTGAACCAATTATCTCCAATTTTTAGATGTCCAGCATCACCATTGTGCTATCATTACCATTAAATGATTAGACAGAAGTAGAACAATAGTAACGTAGAGAGTCTGATGCATTGTGGTTGACGTACCATTCGCACCAGGGAACCCATCCTTTTGTAAGATTTCCAGTTCAACAAGTTCATGTACGTTATTGAGGATTAGAAACTTACGGTTTATGAACATTTATACACTATTAAGTAGAAACATACAAAAACTTGCAAAGGACTTGCAGACAGTAAACGAAGCGAGCTTTACCAGCACCACTAATACTTACTGCAGAAGTAATAACACAGGGACTAGAAGGCGAAGATCAACTCATGCCCTTCAGAATCAAAATTCAAGATTCACCTCTTTCATTTACTGTATTAGTTCTTAATTGTAAGAACTAAGGTTCATGCAGCTGAACATTATCAAACTTTAATGAAGCAACATCTGTTCTGCTTAATCCTCTTCGGTACCACAGGTATGCCAACAAAATATTTTATACTTAAGCAATATACTTGTTTCATGCAGATTATGCACACCATTCCGCAGTGCTTTTACAATTTTTCCCTAGCTGGCCTGTATATATCTCATCTAAAAAGTGCCCTCTCTGACAGACTAAAGAAGCCTGAACACACCTACAATTACAAAAGCCAGACGGTTGGATGTGCTGACTTAAAGTCTAAGTGAACAATCCTGATCTTAGCTAAGTATTATAAGCTCTTGCGGGTGTAGGACTGCAGGTGATACTCATCTAAAAAATGAATTCAAAAAATTTCGGCTTCAATTTCCTAAAACTACTGGTAGTTTTACCAGCCATACATATTGATTACTATTTACTTGAGATGTTTACATAAACAAATTTTTGTATGGTTTACATGCTGGTGTGGAAGTTAATTTGTTTATCATCAAAGCGATATGGGTTCCTGACAAAATTATTAATTAATAATTTACTCCTAGCTCATTTAGTATTTTCATCGCATTAGTAAGTAATTCCAGTCCACTCCTCATTCTGAGAGCTCTAACAAGAATGCGGCTAAATGCAAGTCATATAAACATAGGAATAGCAGAAAAGTAAAACAAAGTAAGGATATGACGCACAACTACATAAGCAAAAATCGCCACACTGCTGAAAATGAAAAAGATGGGTACTAAGGAATTCCTTGCTAATTTCATAGTCGATGGGCAATGGCTATATTTCATATTTGGTGATGTCTTTGTGAAAAGTATTACATTCTTATTGTGACATTGATAACAGCCATCAGAAGTGGTTGTAATGCAATGACTAGGTTATGGATTTTGAATCATCTTTCTGTTAAATGGCAGTCAAGTGTCAACAAGTTGATTCTTTTGACAGTTTGATATTCTAGTCATCTTATTGCTAGAATACTGTAAGCATTACGCAAAAAGGGACCAGCAAGCCGACAGAAGAAAGTGATGAAGAGGCAACTGCAGATGATATTGGTGATGGACGAAGTGCCTATAGTGACGATGTTGCCAGTCATGCAGACCCCTAAAACAGGATAGCTAGAACTGTTTCACTGTATGTGCATGGCTTTTATGTTTAGTTGCATGTATCATATGATTAGAAAGAAAGGATCTTAGGTTTGGGCACATGACGCCACACATGCTTAATTACTCGTAATCTATGCTGCTGTAAGGTTCACCCCAAAGAAATGAGATTTGCTTTATATACATCTATCATTCGCTGTTTTGGCAGCTTAGCAAAGGAAAACATATTCCAACAAGGATCCTTATAACGACCAAGACTTATAATTTAACATCAATCTTCTATTAGAGATAGAGTAAGAAATTTCATTCTAAAAACACTACTTAGCAGCTCGGAAGGAGTCTAAACTGAACAAGTACAGAAAGTTTCACATACTCTAGCTAGTAATTTAAATGTCTCGGTCATTACACAACAAGAGCCATTACACAGCAAAAGTACAATTATAAAAGTGGCTTTGCTTCATTCATGTACGCCTGATTATACTCTGCTATTAGCATTCACCTCGGTTCTCTACCCTTTCCTGCTTAATCTGGCAATCTACAGAAAACAAATATAGAAGAAGAATTTGGTGAGCAAGATTTGCTCAGCAAGTATTAGATGTCATGAACCAACTGAATAGTATCATACATCTATTTCAAACACCAGCTCCAGTAACTAACTGATATAACATGCTGAAAGAATTTACTACAAGGAATTTAATTTTCAGGATAACTACAAGATACTTGTTGGAAGAGACAAACTTCTTAGAGGAAAACAAACACTGCTATGCTCTGTAATCACTCCACGGGTGATCAGCCCGCAAACTCCACATTGCGCAACGCCATTGTCGTAACAGAGACCGTACATCCATTTCAAGAAAATGGTTCACTCCGACTTAATACATAGCAGCATTCTTTTAATTTATCGAGCAATAATATAATTATATCAGTTGCAAGGGACCTTCTGAGAAATAATTCTCCACCATTTACAACTCAAAACAGAATAACAAAACATGGTTCAACATATCCAATATCTAAATTACGGCATAACAATGCAGAATGAATTCATTTTAAATTCCTAAAATAATAATTACTAATTTAAATTCACCTCAAACAAGCGATAGACTTTTGCTTTTCCGTAACACTCTTGAAACTGTGATGTATATTCAAGATTAAGAAATTGAATTTACTTACCAGAAAAGATTTAACATCAGCAGTGCCCGGAAGGTACATCCTGTAATGAAAACCTACTAATTGTAAGTAAAAGAAAATTATGTGTTTAATAAGATATAACAAGTAAACATATGAGATTACCTGAGAGAAAACGAAAAATGCGCTGATAAATCCAACTGCACACATGGTGCCCAAAATACCCATAAGTAAAAGAAACTTCTGATAATATTTGGTTTGGTAGACCAGATCAACGCTCTCCTTTTTGAAGTTGTTAATATTCTTCATAACAGTAATTTCACGTGCTTGCAATATTCTACTCTCAGAATACAAAGGTAAAACATATAGAGTGAAACTAACTAGCACGGCTAGAACAAAAATACATTTAAACTCCCGAAATAAACTTGCATTGATACTCATCTGAGCGACAAAAACCACAAACTGCATAATTGCTTTCTGTATGACCGAGTAATATTGGTTAGTTATCTCCATATTGCAATCTGCAAATAAGAAACAAAACAACGTAATGATCAAAATATAACATACAAGCATATACATTATACAAACAGCGTAATGAAAATTGCAGTAAATTACTCGAAAGCCCCAATTCATGAGAATTATACCATACAAACCCTAAACATTATACAAATATAGCACACGAATATAGCACTGTATGAACACAAATTAAATAAAAACTAACATAAACCCCAATTAGAGAGAGAATAGAGAGGGAGAGAGAGAGAGAGAGAGAGAGAGAGAGAGAGAGAGAGAGAGAGAGAGAGAGAGAGAGAGAGAGAGAGAGAGAGAGAGAGAGTAGAGACAGAGAGAGAGAGAGTAGAGACACACAGAGAGAGAGAGAGAGAGAGAGAGAGAGAGAGAGGGAGAGAGAGATAATTGTCGCACCTTCAATCGCACCTTCCATCGCACACACAATTACACGGGTCGACTGCGGTTCAAAGTTGAGTATATTTTTATTGTTTCGTGAATAAAACCCGCGGATGGGGTAAAGGAAAATTTCTATAAATTTCTAGTGTTGGTATCGGTAAATTTTATTAATTTATCGAGATTATTAACTTATCGAGATAAATATTTACTTGCTCGATTATATTGAAATTAAAAAAATTTATTAGTTTATCGAGATTATTAATTTATCAAGGTTCTACAATATTCGCGGAAGGGTTAATTACCGAACAGATTATTTATTTAGCTTTTATATATCAGGTGAATTGTTGAAAAAAATTTGATCTCAATTAAATCATTTAATAGATGAATGGTTGCAATCTGTTTAGTCGTAGACGAGTTGCAAATCACACCTCATCTTGACGATTTTGGAGCTCATCCTGTTGATTTTAGAGCTCGTTTTTGTTAATCTCTTGACGAAGTGTCAATTTTTATCTTCCTGTGCAACAACTTAACATCTATACGGTATCTTTTTGTCCATGACGAACTCAAATAATAATCTACTTTTGACCATATGTTTATTACGTCTGTAAGTTTCCATAAAGATAGGTAACCATCTAAATCAAACAGATGCATCTGCTCGGATGTACACTGCGAATTGAAGGTGAACAATGATAGGTAACCTCCCTGATTATCATCATCAACGTAGAATAATTTGTGTCCACTAAGAGACCTGAGGTGAACAATATTGATAGTTGGAGAAGCCCTCGGCAGGAACAGATTATGGTTGAAATATGGGGTTGAACATAAGGTGTTCCAATCCTTATACGTTTGCATGCACTGATGGAGACACTCAGCTGACGTTCTACTAAATATTTCAATCAATGTCTTCAGGAACATGTTTCGAAAGAAGCTTACGTGGCATTCTACTATCTTCTGCATCTTGTTGAAGAGGTATACAAGGTTACACAACTAGTCCATAGCTTAACAAACAATCCACCGCATGCGTCTAGAATACGACACCACAAGGTACACAACCCTGCCATCATATTCAGTCACAACTGATCACAACACGCGTACAATGTTTAATATTACATTAAACATGGTATCAAACACTTAGGAGGATAGTAAATTTTGAATTAATCCGAACCTGTTTGCTCACAAGCCATGTAATAAAACAATGCAGGTTCGCTGTTTCAAGCACACACCTATATCGAATCGAGTCGAGTCGAGTCGAACGGTCTCTGGTAAGAATCAGACCTGGATTGCAGCTGACGAAAATTGACTAAGGTTTTCGAAGAGTTAAAGCGACTTTTGAGTTTCGATATGAATGGTGTAATAATATGGGTGAAGGTCAAGTATGACCGATTTTCAGAACTAAAGTGACAATACTAACCGATTTCAAGTTTGTTGACATATATGGCCGATGAGATACGCATTCTGGAAAAGGGTATCATGATTACGCATTCAACAATGGAGTATTGTGTGATGTGCAGCTTGAATTACGCATTTGACGATGGAGTATATGGACAGATATGCATTTTCAGAATGCGTATTACAATAAAAATATGGACAGATATGCATTTTCAGAATGCGTAATACAATAAAAATAAAAGATCCATCAATGCCTCGGGATACCCAACTACCAGTGGAGTATCCCAAAGGCTAAAATTGACCACTTTTTTCAGAATGGTTATTTTTGTTTATTTTATCAAAAAAATGATTTTTTTTGTCATTTTTTCTAATAATATACGATCAGGGTCGCAAAAGGCCCGAGACGAAAGCCCATCCTGAAAAATTAGTCATGTCAGTCCTATCCTGAAAGAAGTCATTGGTCCAAATTTGAATTGATAAAAATCCAGTACGATAACCACTTGGCCCAGCATAAATTTTTTCTAATTTTTTTTAAAAACATGAGATAATAAAATTTAAAATTGGGCTGAACTTTAAACAGGCCCATTAGATGAACTGATGATGATGTTGGGTCAAAAGAAATAAGCCTAGAAGAAAGGCCTAGGCGCTCACTTTCACATAATATACTAATTAATTATAATTATTTTTATATAGAGAAAATGGACGTCGTCAATGGATTGGATCTGGATCGGATCGGCCTTGATCCATATCCTGATCCATTTAATTTTACCGGATTCGGATTCGGATCGGATCATAGCCGAATTTTTTATAACCCGATCCATATCCGGATCCGTTAAGATCACGGTTAACGGATCGGATCCGATCCGTTAATATTTTAAAAACATATTTTACTCAAATTCAAATTCAAACATCACTAAACATTTCACAAAATTGAAATGCAAATTTAACACCAACATTAATTTACTAAAACACAGAATTTGAATGTCCCATCTCAGGTAACTTTTCTGAGATTCCTGAGATGTGAATAAGATCCGATGTTCTTTGATTAATCCCATATTTAGATATCTTCAATTTTTTAAAATATTTTTTATGATATGCAAAATCTTTTGTTATATAATAAGATTTTAGTTCATATCTCAGATAACTCTCCTGAGATATAAGGTTCCCTGATCTCTTTTATATAAACTAATAAAACAATTATCTTTTAAAAATTACTATTGTTTAACAACAAAAAGATCACCATACAAGGAAATTATATCAGAAGTTTAATTAGTAGGTCATATAAGCACACTTGCAAAATAGATCAATCTCATCTGCTGCTTCTTAGCTCTGCCCTTCTGGAGGGGTGAGCAAAATCGAATATCCGGAATTCGGATATATATTTAAGCCGGATCGAAAAGTGGATAATCCGGATCCGAATTAATTAATTAAAATATATTTTAAGTTGTAAAAAAAAATTAATATATTTCGATAGATTGTCATTAATTTTACAAATTTTAAATTGATTAATAACATTTTAGACATTTCGTCTGTCAAGCAAGTTGCAGGTGGCTATCATATTTTTGCTGAGTGGCTCCAGTTGATGTTCGAGCAGAGTAATAACAGAGATATATGTATCCAGGTAACAGTTTGTTGGTTCTTGTGGAAAAATCGTAACGACATAGTTTGGAAGCAGCGAGGTGTTAGTGTTCCTGAAGTAGTTCATGCAGCGTTGTCTTTTCTTAACCAATGGAAAGCTGCTCAAGATAAGAATTTTGATCCGTTTCTGAGTTTCCTGACTCAGGAAGACGATTTAGAGCAGTGGTGCCCCCCATCGTCAAATAGTGTTAAGGTCAACGTAGATGCAGCTTTATTCACGGATCCAAATCGCTACAGCTATGCTATTGTTGTTCGTGATCACTTAGGACATCTTGTCCAGGCCATGTCAAAATGCTCTCTAGGGAAGTCGTCTCCCGAGCTAGCAGAGAGTGTAGGCATCAGAGAAGCCCTTAGTTGGCTCAAACGAAGTAGTGTCTCGAATGGTATAGTTGAATCTGATTGCCTCCACGTTATTCAGTTGATTCGCAGTTCTTTCTCAAGTTACTCGTATTTAGGGAAGGTTGTGAATGATTGTAGACACCTATTGGAGGACTTAAGAAGCCAGAATGTATTGATTCATTTTATTAAACGTTCTGCGAACAGAGTAGCTCATTATCTAGCGAGGTATAGCTGTTCAATAGCTGAGCGTAAGTGGGATATGGAAAATGTCCACCCTACTTTTTCTTATGTTCTTTGTAAAGATTTGAGTGAGTAATAATATCTTTACCTTTCGTGGCCAAAAAAAAAAAAAAAAAACATTTTAGACATCAAAATATCATATATTAACATTTATAAATTTATTTTTTTCCTAATTTTTATTTTAACCCATCAAATTATCACTCATTTGTTTAATATGTACTTCTACGTACTTTTTTAGAGATACTAATAGCACGTTCACTCTCGAATTTATTTTATTAAATGAAATAATAATATTAAACGAGAACACTCTTTCATTAACTTCGTTCTAAAATTTTATTAATTAAGATTACGAAGTTTTTCACGTACAAATATATGGTATTGTGTTTACAAATGCGCACTCAAATATATAATTTCATGTTTATCCTTTCGATTTTACACCTAGAATGTTTATAAACTCGATCAATTCACACAAACTTAGTAATTTATTACTTAATCTAATATATCATATGTTGAATTATTTGTCTTTAATATTATTCATTATACATATATAAATATATTATTTTTTAAGATATATTGAAAACCGGATCGGATCCGGATATCCGGTTTTATATAAAGTTGTGATTCGGATCTGAACCCGAATTTATAAAAAAAATCCGGATCGGATATCCGATACGGTTTTTTCGGATCGAATATCCAAATTTTCGGATTTTTAAAATCGAATTCCGGATCGGAAATTAGGATAATCTGGTTTTCGGAGTTTTATGTTCACCCCTACTTCTTGAAAAAAGTTAACGCAAAGGTAAAAGTGATAAAGCTATTGTCCATGATTTGATAGCGCAATCGCAGCTTAAATATTACATTGATGAAAGTGAAACCATTATTACTTCTAGCCACCACAGAGCACCCCTTCCTTTCATGGTTTAGGTATATCTTGTGAACACAATCAGCAAACAGTTTTTGTCATCGGATTACAACATTCATCCATTCTTTTTCCCTGCTGATTTTGTGGATGCATGCGACCTAAATTGATATTCCGATGTACTACCTAAGATCAACTTGTTTGATAACAAGACACATCTTTGTTTAACTACTAAAAATTTACTAATTTTTTAGTAAATGCAAAACACTGAAGTGAAAATCATATATCATTATCTCAACGGGATATCGTTTCAATCACTAAAGTCATCATAAACATCAAACAGATAACTCTAAATATGTGTTCGAAAAGTAAAAATAACTTTTCTCGAGTTCTACACATATTTCTTTAATATTACTGCAACCAAATGAAAAGTTATGAATTCTAGCATTTCAGATAATTTATTTAGATTTTAAAAAATTCATTTACTATTTATTTTTAATTAAATCAAAGTAAATAACTATAAAATTAAAAATAAATAGTAAATAATTTTTTTAAAATCTAAATATAATATCATAAATGCTAGAGTTCATAACTCTTCATTTGGTTGCGGTAGAATTCAAGAAATATGTGTAGAACTCGATATAAATTATTTTTACTTTTCGAACACATATTTAGTGGTATCCGTTTGATATTTATGACGACTTTAGTGATTAAAGTGATACATCGTTGAGTTCAGTGATGAAAGTGATATATGGTCTTCACTTCAGTGACCACTTTGATATTTAACCCTATCCATATATCAAAATTTGGTTATCAATATTTATATATTTAATTTAAATATAATTATAACTATTATAATCAAGCTCGAGTATTGATTAACTATTATAATCCAACTCTTATAACCATAAATTAGTATATTTAAATGTTTGATTATTTAATTTTGTTTATCACTGTAACTATAAGTAATATTATAATCAAACTCGAGTATTGATTAACAAAGAGCTGTAAACCGAATCATGATTTATAAAAAGCAATAACAAATAAGAATTTTAAAACACTCTAATTATAAACTTAAATATCTAATTATTTTATGGATGAAAGCCCAAAATACCTATATTTCAGCGAAACATATCCAAAATATCAATATTCAATGAACATGACTCTAAATACCCACCAGATACTCTACTGGTACTGGAGTATTAGAATGATACGCCACTTCCAAAGAAATACCAGGAATGATGGAATATCAGGTCGAATACTCCATTGATAGTGAAGTATCAAGTCCGATACTCCACTGATAACGGAGTATCTGAACGTCGGATACTCCACTAAAAGTGGAAAGTGGATTATCACCTTTGGTACTGCACTGGATATCGAGTATCTGCCCGATGTGGGTATTTAATTAGTATTTCAGAAAATGATTATTTTGGACAAATAAACACAAAAAACGAGGTATTTTGATTATTTTCTCTTATTTTATTGACATAAACCGCAAAACATATCTACTACCACTATGACTAAAAGTGTTATTAATATCAAATTTGAGTGAAGAAGAGTTGTATATATGAATTATTATAATCAAACTTGAGTAGCGATAAATAGTTGTAAATCAAATTAGAGATATAAAAATCATTAACGTATAAAACACTTTTGACGATAAAACATCCACTTCATCCGCACTAGGAAAAAAATCAAACAACGAAATTGATTTCGTTTATTAATAAAGAGTATAGATTTAATTTAATTTCTTTAATTTCATTCCGGTTTCAGTTAAAAATTTACTCTCGGTCGTGCTTCACATAGGTTAGAAAAAATGACAAAAATAATCATTTTTTTGATAAAATAAACAAAAATAGCCATTGTGAAAAAAGTGGCCAACTTTAGCGTTTGGGATACTCCGTTGACAGTTGGGTATCCCATATATATGGGATACTCCAATGACAGTTGGGTATCCCATAGGTCAAAATTAACTTCTTTTTTAATATAAAATGACCAAAAATAAACGTGTGTTTTTAGTTTAGCCGTTCCCTTGGGGGTTCAACAGTTAATCTTTGGGGTTCAATGGTTCCATTTTGGGTTTTAGAAATATTCATAATGACGAATTCGTATACGGACTTAGGGTTCAGGGTTTAGGGTTGTAAATAATCCTAAACCCTAACCTAACATGATTTTAGGGTTGTTTACAACCCTAAAATCAGGCCGCCGGTCCGTATAAGAAAATCAACTTAAAATCACATTTTGTATTTTTTTGTGATTTTATACATTTATCTTTTGGATACTTCGCTGGTAGTTGGGTATCCCAATTTATATAAGATACTCCACTGATTTTATACGTATATATATATATATATATAAGATTGAGATACTACAACACCATATGCGTAATCTTTAATTAGTATAAAGGAACACCCCAATGTAATATGCGTAACCACTCTGATATTCTAAGAATACCCCGACAGCTTATGCGTATCCATTATATACTAGCTTATAACCCGTGCGATGCACGGTTACTTAAAGGGTATTTTACCGATATGTCCCATTTTAAAAGTTGATTTACAAATATATCCCATTTATAATTGTATTTATAAATATATCCTAAATTCAAAAAAATTTAAAATTTTCAATTAACTATGGTTAACTTAACTACTTTACATTCTAAAATGACATATATAACCTTTTCAATAATTGTGCCTTTATACAATTTATACTCCTCACTTCCTTAATCACTGTAGTAACAAATTATATAAATGGATCCAGACTTTTTTATACTGAGTTCTTCTTGCGTTGCGTTATATGGTATGGTACTATTATTATGGAAAGAAATGCAGAGTGGATCACTTCTAAAGTGTCGCATTAATTGATGCTGGTTTGATTTAGTAGAGTACTAGAGTAGGCATGTGATGGTATGAGGTTGGCAGAGTAGTGTAATTGTTAATTTAATATTTATGAGGGTATTATAGTCAAATAAAGTAGATAAATATTTGGATTTATATAATAATTATATATGTATGAGTTATATATGAGTTAACTTTTAACCATAGGACATATTTTTAATTACTAAAACAAAGAGGATATATTGATAAAGACACCTATTTATATGGGACATTTTATACAAATTCTCTTACTTAAATTTTATTTATAATTATTTTGTTTATAATTATATTTTTATTACGATGCAACACACAATTGTTTTTTTAATATTTATAATTATATTTATTTATGAATATTTTAATGTTTAAAAGTTATTAGTTTACATGATTAAATTATTGTTAAAAAAGATTTAGCCAAAAAAAATTATAGTTAAAAATTTGATATTTATTATATTTTACACGCTCAATTTAATATTTGTTTATATTGAGTTATAAAAGTTAGATTTTGCCAATTTTACGGTTCACATGAAATTCACAAAATAATCTTTAATTTAGTTGTGGTTTAATAGTTCTTTTTCAATTAAAAACTATTCTAAAACTAAAAAGAGAATAAAGTGACGAAATTTAATGTTGAGAATTCTATTCGATCTGGGAAATCTACCTAACTTATATGTAGTTTAGATTATTAGAATAACATTTATTAACCAAATACAGGTTTTAATGTTAAATCTAACGGTTTTCACATATCTATTTAAGATTAAACGATTTTTATTATTTTGGTTATAAATGGGTTTCCTTATTTAATTACAACTATTTTTATGTTTTAACTTTTTGGAAAATCCAATCCTAATATAATATCTTTTAACTTATATCATTTTTAGATAATAATTTCTTTTTATATGATATAATCTTGATCATCTATTTTCAAAAGTATTGGATCTAACGGTTGAGAATGTTTTGACGGTATTTAGGACCAAACTACCAGGATAACATCATTAATTTTTCTTAATATTTATAATTTTTTTATTTTTTTAAATATTTATTGCTAAAATATAATATACTCTTTTTTGTAATATGTTAATGATGCGGGAACTTTGAACTTTTGAGAAAATAAATTATCAATTAAAATATATTTTTTTGTAATAGTTCTTCTTTTAAAGTAGTACACTGTGACAATCAAAATTCTGTATAAAATTCATTTTTTTATAGTATATCCCATAAATATCTATGTTATTATATTAAAAACTAAATAATGAAAGCTTTCTTATAAGTGTGGTCGCTTTGTTTGATCACTCAATCCATAATTGTTGGATCTTTCAAATTAAATTGTTGAGAAACGTTACATATAACAGTAAAATTATCATGTAGAATGATCTAAGATTTGAATCTACCAACAACATATTAAAATTTACAGGTTTTTTTTTTGAAAAAAAAGAATTTTTTTCATTTTTTTTCTTTGAGACATAGGTTATTTGATAATATTTTTTGTAAAATACGATTTTTCAGAAAAGTACTATACTAATTGATTAACAAACTTTTAAAGTTTCGAATTTAATAATTTACAATGTATGTAGGTTAAAAAAGTTAGGTCTGTTCTGTAGCTGAGTCTACAATTTCAAAATACGGTTTTTTTTAATATGAATATAGTCCTGCTAACAATGAAATTAGGTCTCTATGAGTGCATATAAAACAAAATCACCATTTGCGTATAATTTATTATTTAATAATAAATTATATTTGATTAGTTATGATCTATAACTTAATAAAATAGGATAAAAAATATGCACAATTTTATAAAATTTTATCCTCGTATTATTATATTCTTTGTTGATTTGAATTTTCTTAGATTGATTTTAATTTTTGAACATAGATTTCTAAATTTAAAATAGTTAGAAAAAAGTAATTAAATTGGCGTTAAAATAATGATAACATAATAATCATTATTAGAATTTAAATACTCACTTTACTGATTTGGGCTTTATCTTGTGTTTTAAAAATCAGATTTTGACGATTTTACACCCCACGTGAAGATAATTAAATTATTTTTAATTAAAAGATGGTTTAACAATTTTTATCTAAGTGGAATTGTCCATGGAAGAGAAAAGAAAGTCACAAATATTTTACATGGAGAATTCTATTCAATATAGAAAACTTATTTATATTTGGTATATTTGGTTTAAATTATCAAAATACACTTTTTAGAATTTAAATATAATCCTATTATAAATAAAATACACTTTTTTAATATTTGATCAAACGATTTTCATTTATCTAGTTAAGATCTAATAGTCCTTATTAATTTGGTTGTCACGATCAAAATTTTGGATAAATCCTTATTATGCTTATTATATGAAAGAGTTTAATATAATAAGGATATTAAGTACATACTGATATAAGTATCTTACTAACTGCATTTACTTTTAATGTTTCGGTTTTATTTATAGTGTATATAAAATTTTAAAATACATTATTACTTTAAAATTATTAAACAGAATAAAAATTATGTTATGATTATATAAAATTTTATTCTCATATTATTATAGTCTTTTATCGATTTGAATTTGTTCTTAATTTATTTTAATACTTTATTGAAAGAAAGATAAAATTTCTATATTTAAAAGAATTAGTGGAAAAATAAATAAATTGGCTCTACAATTATAAAAAAATATTTATTAAAATTTAGATACTCACTTTACTATTTGGGTTCTATCCTGAGTTTTAGAAATTGAATTTTGACGATTTTACAACCCATGTGAAACTAACGAAATTATCTTTAATTTAATGATGATTTAATAATTATTATCTAACTTGACCAGTTGACCTACCCATAAACCGAAAAGAAAAGATGGTTAAGTATTATATTCAAAATTATTGTTTATGAATATGAAACCCTCAATATTTTAATAATATTTTGATATTATCAATTTATGTTTGTTATATGTAAAATAATATAATAATAATTTGGATTAATCAAATTGTTATGTTCCTTCAGAAAAAAATGTTTAAATTTATTCATGTACAGGAGTTCTCCTAAGTCTCTTATAACACAGGGTCCACATGTATCATTGTTATATGATATACATGAGCATTATATTGATAATTTTTAATATTGTAATCGATATGAATTGTTATCTGATATTTGGTTTAACAATTATTATCTAACTCGAACTATACATAAATTAAAGAGAAAAGATATTTAAGAATTTTTACATACAAAAATTTTAAATTATCAAAATACACTTTTTAGTATTTAAATATAATTCTATTATTAATCAGATACACTTTTTAATATTAGATCTAACAATTCTCATCGATCTATTTAAGATCTAACTGAAATAATTAATTTGGTCGTATAGTGGTCGTACACGGAACAGATCGATTTTAATTTTTTCTTAAATTGATTTTAATATTTTATTGAAATAAACATAGAATTTATAAATTTAAAAGAATTAGGAAAAAAATTAAATTGGTGCTACAATTTTACACCCCACGCGAAGCTAACAAAATTATCTTTAATTTAATGATGGTTTAATAATTATTATCTAACTGGAACTATCCATAAACTAAAGAGAAAAGATAATTACGATTTTTTACATAAAGATTTCTATTCAATATAGAAAACCTATTTATAATTGGTTTAAATTAAAAAAAAATTATTAAAATTTAGATAATCACTTACTGTTTGGGCTCTATCTCTAGTTTTAGACAACAGATTTTAACAATTTTACAGCCCACGCGAAGCTAACAAAATTATCTTTAATTTAATGATGGTTTAATAATTATTATCTAACTGGAACTATCATAAACTAAAGAGAAAAGATAATTACGATTTTTTACATAAAGATTTCTATTCAATATAGAAAACCTATTTATAATTGGTTTAAATTATCAAAATACACCTTTTAGTATTTAAATACTATCCCATTATTAATCAAATACAATTTTTAATATTATATCTAACGGTCCTCATCTATTTGAATATTTATAGTTTTATAATCCAACGGATCATATACTTTTGGTAGTACAGTGACCGACCAAAGTTTTGGATAAGATCTCCCTTACGCTTATTATATATAAGGAGTTAATATAGTCTGATACCTTAGTGTCAGATGTGTATCCATTCAAATCAGTCTCAATACCCCGTTGTTGAATGCGTAATGTTGATAACACAATCACAAATGCGTAATCAATCGGCCATAGTTGACCACTAATTTCAGATCGGCTATTATGGTTACCCTCATCTGAAAATCGGCCATACTTGACCTTCACCCCATAGATTATCAGCTACTATTATATAACTTTGCAAAAACAAATAAAATATTGTCATTAATGATTATTTATAATTATTTTACATGACCAAAATACAAAAAGGGCTAGTTGTAATTTTTTGCAAATTTCTGCTGCTTATAGACAGAAGTAATGTTAGATTTTCCTAGAGTCGTAATCAAACAATGTAATTAGTTGCTAGTTGTTACTGGATTTACTCGAATTGTAATTTTTTTCCAGTTTTAATTTTATTTGCCGGTTGCTACTAGTTTATGTAGTGACACCCCATTGAAGAACAACAAGTATTAAGATGGCAAATCCGAAATATCTTTTAATTGATTTTATTTAAAGAGAAGCGTTCATTGAGTCGATGACTTTTGTGACTTTCTTGAAATTTATTGAGAACCTTGTTAATGTCATGTCAGATATTTTACAAATATCGGAATATTCAGAAAAATATAGAAACTCATGAAGGTTTCAATATTCTGAATATTGAACTGGGTATGTTTGGTTTATGTTTGATTTTTATGGTGGAGAGCTGATAAAAAGAAAAAAAAAACATTGCTGTTAGAACGCCAGGGCAGCTTATATTGTGCTTGAGCTCAGCAGTGAAAATGGGTTTGATGGGCCAAGGAAAATAATGCAGCCTGTATAGCTATTGAGCTCGGCTGGTTTTAAATTTTGGGCTCTCTTCAAATAAATTTACCAGCCTTTGTAAGTTTGGTTTATGTTTGATTTTTATGGTGGAGAACTGATAAAAAGAAAAAAAAAACACAGGGCAGCTTATATTGTGCTTGAGCTGAGCAGTGAAAAATAACCTTGATATTGGGCCATCTCTTATTATCAAACTGAATAGCTATTGAGCTGGGCTGATTTTAAATTTTGGGCTCTCTTCAAATAAATTTACCAGCCTTTGTAAGTTAATTTTGCGGGGATTGTTAGATTCGATGCAATATTATTAGTATCTGATTTAAGGTTTCGATTATATACTCATTTTTTAATCAATTTACGATAAATTTAAATGATAATACTTTATTTTAAAATCCTTCTTTCTTGTTTAAACTTTAGTAATCTACTAAGTGATATACTTAAAAGACATGTTTTGACCGGGTTTTGTAATGACAGCAGGTGATAAACTTAAAGCAGTCAGCAGGTTGATTCATTTGACAGTTTGATATACTTGTCATCTTATTGCTTGAATACTGTAAGCATTACGCAAAAAGGAAGAATCTCACCAGCAAGCCGTCAGAAGAAAGTGATGAAGAAGCAACCGAAGATGATATTAGTGATGGACGAAGTGCCTATAGTGACGATGTTGCCGGTCATGCAGACCCGTAAAACAGGATAGCAAGAACTGTTTCACTGTATGTGCATGGCTTTTATGTTTAGTTGCATGTATCATATGATTAGAAAGAAAGGATCTTAGGTTTGGGCACATGACGCCACACATGCTTAATTACTCGTAATCTATGCTGCTGTAAGGTTCACCCCAAAGAAATGAGATTTGCTTTATATTACATCTATCATTCGCTGTTTTGGCAGCTTAGCAAAGGAAAACATATTCCAACAAGGATCCTTATAACGACCAAGACTTATAATTTAACATCAATCTTCTATTAGAGATAGAGTAAGAAATTTCATTCTAAAAACACTACTTAGCAGCTCGGAAGGAGTCTAAACTGAACAAGTACAGAAAGTTTCACATACTCTAGCTAGTAATTTAAATGTCTCGGTCATTACACAACAAGAGCCATTACACAGCAAAAGTACAATTATAAAAGTGGCTTTGCTTCATTCATGTACGCCTGATTATACTCTGCTATTAGCATTCACCTCGGTTCTCTACCCTTTCCTGCTTAATCTGGCAATCTACAGAAAACAAATATAGAAGAAGAATTTGGTGAGCAAGATTTGCTCAGCAAGTATTAGATGTCATGAACCAACTGAATAGTATCATACATTTATTTCAAACACCAGCTCCAGTAACTAACTGATACAACATGCTGAAAGAATTTACTACAAGGAACTTAATTTTCAGGATAACTACAAGATACTTGTTGGAATAGACAAACTTCTTAGAGGAAAACAAACACTGCTATGCTCTGTAATCACTCCACGGATGATCAGCCCGCAAACTCCACGTTGCGCAACGCCATGGTTGTAACAGAGACCTTACATCCATTTCAAGAAAATGGTTCACTCCGACTTAATACATAGCAGCATTCTTTTAATTTATCGAGCAATAATATAATTATATCAGTTGCAAGGGACTTTCTGAGAAATAATTCTCCACCATTTACAACTCAAAACAGAATAACAAAACATGGTTCAACTTATCTAATATCTAAATTACGGCATAACAATGCAGAATGAATTCATTTTAAATTCCTAAAATAATAATTACTAATTTAATTTAGTATTTATAATATTTACTTATTTTAAACAGGATATCACAATCCTGAACATGATGAAGAAAATAAAGAAAAAGTCTCTTGTTTTTATGTGCAAATACTGTGATTAGATATCTTATTCTGAAACCTAAATCTTATAGTAGCAGTTGGTGTTATTTCTGCAGGTTTATTTTGTTATCATGCTAGAGCCATCTGCTTTGATGCACTCTGTTAATGTCAAATCCACTAAAAACCCAAATTACAAATTCGTTAAGCTTGCTGAGTTGCTTCAATTACAAAGCAGTTATGATTGCGTTATGTATGCTGGAGGCCCGCCAAATTCACCTCAAACAAGCGATAGATTTTTGCTTTTCCGTAACACTCTTGAAACTGTGATGTATATTCAAGATTAAGAAATTGAATTTACTTACGAGAATAGATTTTTGCATTGTCTTAACACTCTTGAAACAGTGATGTATGATCGAGATTAAGAAATAGAATTTACTTACGAGAATAGATCGAAGAGTGTCTGCTGTGTGCTTTCACTTGGGGAGTCAGACGATAGAATGCATGGTGGTATCAGTTTAGAGGGTGATGCTACAGTGTATTAGCAGGCTAAATATTATTAAATATGGGAGGGAGAGGAGTTTCAGAGCGAAGAGGGGTAGAGTAATGCGAGTTCATAAAATGTAATGATTTCTGTCAGGTGAAGACTGCCTTTCAGAATCAAACTATACTTCCATCTTGAGTTTTATCTTTCATTATCCATTGAATTTGTAAGATGTAATCTTGAGCATGTTTTCGCCGAGCTTTGGCTTTTTCCCGTTTCACAATTTATTTCCGTTAATGATGCAGGCACCATCACTGGGAAGAAGGGCTATTTAGGGACTTGATAGGAGAGGAACCTGAATTCAATTTTCTAAGGCTCAAATACCATGCTAAGCATCAAAGAAAAGATTTGTAATCTTCCTAAATCTCATGGGAAGTGACAGATACGTATTTACAGTAGCATCTTTAGAAACATAAAAAAAAAAGATTAAACACAATCCAGAAACCTACAATAGGGTTAACGGACAACTAATAAAAAAACATAACAAAAAAAAAACACAATCCAGAAAACTATAATAGGGTTAACCGCAACTAATAAAACTATCACCTTTTAACAGCAGCAGTGGCTGGAAGGACAACTGAGTCACTTGGCTTTGACGGGAACACCTCGTGAAACTCTTGGTACATCCTGTAATGAAAACCTACTAATTGTAAGTAAAAGAAAATTATGTGTTCATTAAGATATAACAAGAAAACATATGAGATTACCTGAAAGAAAACGTAAAATGCGCTGATAAATCCAACTGCATACATGATGCCCAAAATACCCATAAGTAAAAGAAACTTCTGATAATATGTGGTTTGGTAGACCAGATCAGCCTTCTCCTTTTTAAAGTTCTTAATATCTTTTAATTCAACATCACCTGATTCCTTAAGCAACAGATTTTGAGTGTCTTTAAAAGGAGATGCGATAGCAGATTTTCTGTTATATTCAGTCATTAAACTAATACAAGCTTTGTGGAGTCTTTTTCTCTCAACAATAAGTTCATGACTTGAACATTTCAGTGTTTGCATTTTTTTACTCCCAAAATACAGAGGACAAAATATATATAGAATAAAACTAAGTACCATGCCTAGAACAAAAAGATATCTAAACTCTCGAAACAAACTCGGCATGATACTCGTTACAGCGACAAAACCCGACAACTGTGTCCAAACATTCTGCATTACTGAGTAGTACACCGTCATATCCTTAAGTTCTCTAAACTTTAATTGCGATATTTTTACTTTTAAGTTGTTAGTTTTTAATTTCCATTCAAGAAAACCATTAAAAAATTGGTTAGTTATCTCCATATTGCAATCTGCAAATAAGAAACAAAACAACGTAATGATCAAAATATAACATACAAGCATATATATATATATGACACATTACAAGCATACAAGTTCCTAATTAACATCATATATACAACTTACACACTCAATAGAGAGAGAGACCTAATGCCAGACTATTGCTATCAAAAAGTAAGCATACCTGAGTATGTAATTGACTGGAATGCAAATGTTTGGATGAAATGGAGAGTCCTTGGTTCGATTCGCCCTCAGACACCGCTGTTCGCACCTTCAATCGCGCACACACAGAACTTCAATTCGGGTTTTCGGGTCGACTGCGTTTAACCCGTTTGAGTATATCTATCAATATTCAATATTCTATATTGTATATGATCTTAATTCATGAACATAAAGAAACTGGAAAATTACTTTTTCTATTATTTCTAAATTTAAAATAACATTAGCCATCAAGGTCATTTTTGTCCAAAATTTTACAGTTGGGTAGCTCCATTTAGAATCGGATCTGATACATCACTAAATTCATTAACAAATCAGTACAAATCACATTGACCCATAACAGATGGATAATCTCCATGTATGTTTACATCAACTGCATTTGGTTAGTCCTTAATTGTAGGCTTTGACACGTAAAAATTTGTTGTGGATCAATCAGTTACTCCTAATTTGAAATTCAAATTTATTCATCATCTTCTTTGTGTACAATTTTCTTATCTTTAGCCATCGCTAGATCATTGACACAACAAATTGCTATATTCTTCATCTTTGTTTTCTTACGTTTTTTGGATAAAATCTTATTGTATGTATTGTTTTATTGTCTATCAGGTTGTCATATCATTCGACGGTGCAATTATCAATCATCTACCTTCCATTGCCGGATATGTGATGCTAGTTTTCGAATAGTGAAGGAAATCAACTACCTCCCATTGCCGGATCATGGGTAAATCAGGTTTGTATACTCTATCAATCATCTGTGATAAATTAGGGTTTTCTTTTTAATGGATGTCTTTATATTGCCAAATAGTGACGAACAGGTTTGGTAGTCTGCTTTCTCAATGATGATCAGTTTGTGTTTGATTTTAATCGATCATCTACTCTAATTCTCAGTTTTTGTTACATCTGTGTGAACAACAGTTGATTTTGGTCATGATTATAGCCTTGACATTGCTCTCACATCTTGCCCATGATTGTATATATTAACGGTTGATTTCATCCTTCAAATTCCCATCTGCTATGCCGCTTTATTATAGTCTCTGATTGTCTTATTCGTTGCTTGGTTATTGACAAAACTGGTCGTAAACGCCTTCCTTTGGGTCCGGTTTCTCCTTCTTCTGTACCAAGCGGTGAGTACAATATGTTGTATTACTCTTTGTACAAACCTTGAGTTTTTTTTTGACGTTATATATCCAGGACAGAGAAGACGCTCTCCGTCAACATTAACTAGTGGTAGTCATCGAAATGTTTCAAACAACACAAAGAGTTCCAATAATGAAAATAAGGATCCCAATTCTCAGCCATCACATATCAATCAAACTGGTAATTGTAAATGTTTGTTGAGTGCATGTTTTTAATACCTTTCTTATATGTATTTGGGATTCTGTCTGCATCTGAATGCTCTTCATAATGCATACTTCAATTTTGATCTTATTATAGGTTCTACTAATAACTTTGGGTTTTACTCCAAATCACAAATTAATCCAAACAAACATGTAACTTTTTCTCAAGTATCAGGTGATACCATTTGTTTAATAGATGATCAAGTATACATTGTTAATCTGTCAATTACAAACGATCTAATATACGTTACCTATTGTATGTCAATAGGTACTTCCAACGTAATTGAAAATAGTCAGGGTTATCTTACTCCATCTCAGAGGAGGCTATCTTTTGTCAACCGGAATGGTAATTTATACAGTCATTCTTTTTTATTGTCCAGAACCTCATATTCGGATTGCATATTTTTAGATTGTTCTGTATTTTATTGTAGGGAATCATGATCCTAAGTTTCGCATTGAAGCATCAAACCTCGCAGTGAAGCATCCATCCCTAAGAAGATTATCAATTAAATTACAGGATGTGCCAACATAAGTGGGAATGGACAGGATTATCTTACACCCTCCCAAAGGAGGCTACACAGTGTCAATCTTTATGGTACGAATTAATTCACATATGTTTAAATTTAAATAAGATGTTTGTATTTTTTGACTGATAAAGAATATAGTTTACAGGTATAACTACTTCAGATCCAGTTTCGCGTGCTATACAACGGAAACCAACAACTACCACGAATGTGACTCCTTTTCAGTTACCTGCGTCTAGAATATCTCCTACAAAGAATTTGTCTAACAAAATACCTAATCCATCTATGACGGATTACTGCAATTTTAGAAGGTCTGGAATTAAGGATACTAAAATTGTGAATTTGTTGAATCATCATTCAATGGATAGAACTCATTGTATTACGTCAAGTTTCAATGCTGGAAATGGCTGTCTTTCAGACATCACTGTTCTTACTCCAGAATTAGAACAACTTGGTGTACGTAGACCAGGTTAATGGAGCTTCTTTACTGGACCAAAAGATGTGTATTATTTTATTCTATATTTTCAACTTATATCATCAGTTTTACAGGTTGGTTCCCACTGCAAAAGGGATCTGGTGTCAAAAACTTGATGGAATCATTTAATGTTGTCGGTTGTTCTAATCCTTCCTCAAATCCCAAAAACGCAGGTATTTCCCACGACATTTCTTAATGTATAGAATCTATGTCATTTATTCAATCATGTTTTATATTATTCTTTCTTATGTGAAAATATAATTTCACAATCTATAAGGGTTTCAAATAATTCAAAGTGATTCTAAAATAGAATTGATTTTATAGTTCACCCCGATTTTCTATAAGGGTTCTTGGTGAAAAAATAGCATATATAAACAAGATTTGTGAAAAGATCTAAAATTAAATATCCAATATCTGAGTTAATCGTTTCAACAAAAATCAATTTTATTTCTTAAAATTGAATGTATGCACTTAATTAGCTTTTAAGCTAAATTAATTTAGAAAAAAGGATAAATTTTATTGACATAATTTGAATCGATCAAAAGATATATTGTTACTTTATAAGTTTATTAATATAGTCGAGGGCGATGCATAATATTTATTTTTAACTAATATGTATTATATATTTTATTTTTTTATCTTAGCATTCCATAATAGTAGATGGTTTTGTATATATACAAAATTGGAACATGTGTTAAAAATTATTTTTAAATAAAATAATAAGTTATTCTTGGTTTGGATGCCATCACAAGGTTTACATAATATGCAGAAGATGAAGACAATGATCTTTACACAATTTCTAAATATGAATAATTATGTTTTGAAGACACTTTTGTTTTCACATAATTTCTAAATTTGAATAATTATGTTTGGAAGACACTTTTGCTTGCAACATAAATTTGTTTTTATTGACATTTTAATGTCATATTGTTCTATTTTATTATACACTTTGTGAAGATTTTGTAGTCTCGCATTTTGAATGAAATCTTGAATTTATGTTAATTAATGTTTGAGTAAATTGCAAAATGGTGGCTGAACTTTACCCGCATTAGCATTTTGGTGGCCAGATATTGCTTTTAGTCTTCAAAAAGGTGGCTAAGAGCCACTTTTTTTAGAACTTTTTTTCCAAAAAAGTGACTCTTAGGCCTTAGCCATCTTTTGGAAAAATAAAAGTAATGTTTGGCTACTATATTGCAAATTTGAAAATCTGGTCACCAAAATGCAAAATTAGGTTAAGTTCAGCCACAAATTTGCAATTTACTGTTAATGTTTTATATATGCTTTAATTATATTTTGTAAACTTTTCTTTTCACGAAATATGACAACAAAACTAATAGTTGCAGCAAAAATTAAAAAAAAATTGTATTTTCAAATTTGAGCAAAAAACTAATTTTTTATTTAAGTCTTTTATATACTAATTGTGTTTATTTTTTAAAAAAAAAAAAAAGATCGACGCCGCTCGCAGAGCGCGGGCAAAAAAGACTGGTTAATAAAAAAGATTGATGAACCCTGATTTACTAATCAAAATAAAGCCACATAAAATTATTTAAAATAATTTAAACATCAAGATGTCAACATTTAAGATCAGAATGTCGAAATAATCTATTATATATATAATAGAGCAACTAGGGGTTTAGTGAGACAATTTAATCGATGTGAAATTACTAAATTACCCCCTCATATATTAAGATGACAAAAAAAATGTTTCTAATGGGAATTGAACCCTTGACCTCTTGATTAGAAGTGACATTCCTTACCACTATGCTAGACATCTATTTTGATTGTATTATGAAACTCTTTTATAATATGTGCAAATACTCAATATGTTATATTCTATTTTGCTCTCTTCTTGTAATCTACTTGGTAAGGTAGATAATTTATTTTCACAAATGCCTTAAAATCATATATCTGACCATGTTAGAGAAAAACTCGCGCAAAATAAATATACAAAATGTTATAAACTGTAATTTGATCCATAAAATATGAAACTCTTTATTAATATCAGCAAATACTCAATATGTTATCCTCTATTTTGGTCTCTTCTTGTAATCTACTTGGAAATGTATATAATTTATTTTTACAAGTGTCTCAAAATTATATTTCAGGGAAAAACTCACGCAAAAATAGATATACAAATGTTATAAAATTGGATTTGATCCATTAAAAAAGAATTATATTAATATTTGTATATTGCATGTTTATTTGCATTAAGTACATAATGGCTCATATTATATATACTGTTAGATTACAAATTATATATACTATCAGATTATATATATATATATATATATATATATATATATATATATATTACTAAATTACTCCTCCAAATTGTATATTGATGATAAAAAAATTTGTTTTTAATAGGAATTGAACCATGACCTAGGCCATAGTGTGACAAATGTTGACATCTATAGCCAATATCAACTATTATATTCTGTTTTAATATTTATTTTAAAATTTAAAACGATCAACATATTTACTCCTTTTCAATTATATCCTTTTCTATAATAAGTGTAAAATGGTTTTTTATTCATTATTTAACATTTATTACTGCTTCATTATAAGATTTTAACAACTTATAATTATATACGCATTTTTGAAATTTTAGTTACTAATATAGATTAAAACTGTAGTTTTATTATGGTCCAATATATTATAAGTCTCGTCCTCAATAGATAAATTTTATATGTTGATCATTTTCGAAAAATATATTATTAGTATATAAAGTATTGAACCCAAAAAATGCAACGAGTTTTCTCTTTCTATACTAATAAAAAAAATTTGTGTTGGTGATTTTTACAAGGAAGTTGAAGTTGTCATCGTACAACTAAATCAAATATAAACTAATATCGCTTTGAATTTTTTGAATATCTATGATAAAATATTAAAAGTATTAAATGTTAAATTATTTGTGTCAAGTGTCAATTGTAAGGTGAAACGAGTAACTTATCATGAATGCTTCTTGAGAGGTATAAGTAATAGTTTTCTGAAATAAAGTATATCCACAACTGTACAATTATTGCATTCATCGTGTCTGCAGGAAGACCCTTCTTAAAACGGGCAAAGTGGTATGCATTCGTTTAAATGGTATATCCACACGTACTAATACAACTTATATTTCTACACTTTTACTCTATTATACACACCGATCAAATATTACAACATTTACTTAACGGCTACCCCATGAACTACAAACAAGTAAATGGAGTGCCAATGTTCCCCAGTCGAGAGAGAAAGATCAAAATACAGATCTAAAACAAAAGTTGAGAAGAAAAAAGTGGAGGAGACGGGGAAAAAGGAAAGAAAAGCCAAAGAGACAGTAAAAGAGGGATAAGAAGGATAAGAGAGGGGTCTCCAAAGAGTGACGCCGAAAATAGAAGGCAACCAACACCGTAGAAAGAGGCATGAGAGAGAGAGAGAGAGAGAGAGAGAGAGAGAGAGAGAGAGAGAGAGAGAGAGAGAGAGGCAAATAACATAAATAAATTAACCCCAAAAAAGCACAAACTCGACAATATCGATAAAGAACAATTTGTCACTGCCAGCTCAAACAACAACCCATGACAAATATTTACTTTATGAGCATACCAACCCCAAGTGCATTACATGCACAAAGCCTACAAATTTGGTTCAAGCATTCCATGAAACACATAATACACACTCTAAATAAACACAAACTAAACAGTCAAAGAATACATTTGAGTAAACAATTATGACGCACACTAAATAAACAAAGCATAACATGAATTTCAGTAAATGTGTTGTAATATATTATGTCTTACTGAGGATCATCACATAAGAGAGGGGTATCTAGAGAGTGACACCGAAAATAGAAGGCAACCACCATTGGAGGGGGCATGAAAGGAGAGAGAGAATGATCAAAATACAGATCCTAAACAAAAGTTGAGAAGAAAAAGTGGAGGAGACGGAGAGAAAGGAAATAAAAGCCAAAGTGGTCGTAAAAGATGGATAAGAATGATAAGTGGGGGGTCTCCATAGAGTGACGTCGCAAATAAAAGGCAGAGAGGGGGAGATTTCAGTATGGGGTGGAGAATGCAATAATTTTTCAATGAACTAAGAATTTCAATGAGTCAATTTATTCGATGCGAAATGATAATTATACTCTCAAATTTCGAAATGACATTTTAATTTATATTATAATTATCTCATATCAATATATCTGTAACTCATAAAATACGTTGAAATTAATGAAATTTACGAAATATTTTAGTACATACCCGTGCCTCGCACGGGCTATAAAGCTAGTTAACTATGCAAGAAGAAGAGTAACAAGCAAATTACGGTTTAAGTTTCTTGTTGGTGTGTTTCAATTCAAGCACACACCGATATAGAATGGAATCGAACAACAATAAACAATTATGGAAGTCAATATTTTTCGATAACACCCCTAAAAGAGAGCTCACCAAGATTTTAATTTAATCTAGGCACGATAATTTTCTTCACAATTTTACTATAACCCCAAAAAATATAAATTTATAAGTGTGGTTTGGAGTATAAATTTATATTGAATCCAACACCATATTCTAATTGAATGTTATTTTTAATATTTTAAAAAAAAATAAAGAATGTGTAAATCAAATATTTTGCACTAACAGAAACAAAAAGCAAATGAACCAAGGTCACAAGAGATGCACAGAAGGCCCGATATGAAAGCCCATACTGAAAATTAGTTATGTCCTATTCCGAAAAAAGTCATGGGTCCAAATTTGATTGATAAACACTCAGTATTTAAATTCGGCCCGGATAAAAAAATCCAATCCATTTCAGATAACCACTTGGCCCAGCATAATATTATCTAATTTTTTTTTCAAAAATCCGAATATTTCAAAATGAAAATATCATTTTTAAAAAATTTGAAAGATATTAATATTTAAATTATGTAAAGTATAGTACGTACCGCACTTGAAGGTGTAAATTTTTTATTATCTCAAGTTTTTAAGTCCTTTTGCGTAATAATTTTGCTAATTAAGAAAAGAAGATAAAAATGTTGAAGTTTTCCTTTTGAATAGAAAATCAAATCAACATGAAATTAATACCGAGTCGTATGAATGGAAAAGAAGCTATTTTCCTTCTCCTTGAAACTAAAAATTAGTTACCATTAGTTTTTTGTTATTTATTAAACGATCTGCAAATGTAGTTGCCCATTGTTTCGCAAGGGCATCTTACAATTATCCTGATCGTAATTTCGATATGAGGTCTGTTTCTATTGAGCTTCAAGATTGTCTTTTGTTGGAGGTTGGTAGTGAATAAAACTTATGGAACCTATTGTGGAGCAGGTCCATGACGGAAGCATGCAGTCTTCATGTTTTTTTGCTTCCGGATTTTCAGTTAGTCCAAGTATTTGTTGCACCCAGGTAGAATTCGAGCTTGACCTGAGTGTTTTCTATATGAGACTTTATTTCCGTTTCACAATTTATTTCCGTTAATGGTGCAGGCACCATCACTGGGAAGAAGGGCTAGCTATTTAGGGACTTAATAGGAGAGGAACCTGAATTCAAATTTCTAAGGCTCAGATACCATGCTAATCATCAAAGAAAAGAGTTGTAATCCTCCTAAATCTCATGACAAGTGACAGATATATTAACCTTAAAAATATATTCATAAAAATATGTAAAATTAAATTATTATTATAATTTTGTCGACTAATGTGAACTGTGATCAAGTATATTGATTCAATTAATAACTTACATTATAAAATTACAAAGTATAATTTTGACCAAAACATAATTATCTGATAAATTATCAAGTATATTGATGCAATTAATGTTTCAATATCAAAACTCACCATAAAACATTAATTTTTTATATTATACACCAAAACATGCACATATAAAAAATATTACCAAACAATTATCTAATTTTCACAACAGCACAATAATTTTTAACAGCAATCCCAAACAGAGTCTTAGGTTGTTTTCGAAGAGTTAAAGCGACTTTTGAGTTTGGATATGAATGGTGTAATAATATACGAATCAGGGTCACAAAAGATGCACAAAAGGCCCGAGACGAAAGCCCATCCTGAAAAATTAGTCATGTCAGTCCTATCCTGAAAGAAGTCATTGGTCCAAATTTGAATTGATAAAAATCCAGTACATTCAAGATAACCACATGGCCCAGCATAGACTTTAAACAGGCCCATTAGGTGAACTGATGATGATGTTGCGCTCATAAATCCAACTGCATACATGATGCCCAAAATACTATTTTGGTTCTATTATTTTTGTACTTTATAGTTTTTCCATTCATATGTATTTATTTGTATGTTTTTAAATTTGTTTACATACAAAAATGTTATTATATGCAAAATATTGTTTTTATTATGTGTTTTGTATATATATTTTGTTTCTTTATCGTGCGTTATTCGATCACGTCTTCCTTCTAATCATGTCTCTTCCAATTTTGTTTTAAACCAAGGTCTGATTATTCTTGATTTGTATTTTATAGTCTAAGAGTAGAAATTCTTGAGAAATCGAAAATGATTTGAGATAAAATTTTCATCCGCATACGGCATACATACCCCATGATGAGCGCATATTTGTTAACGATACACATGTGACACGTGGAAATGGGAAAGAAAAAATAAATAACATTAAGGAGGTGAAAAATACTACTGTTAAAAAGAAAAATAAGAGTTCAAGAGTTGCAGAACACCTGGAGTCTAGAAGATGGGGGCGAAAACGAGACTTAAGAGTGGGAAAAGTAGCAGTTTTAACACATAATTAACCTTGTTTATGCATTTGTAGCGGTCATCTCAATATCTCATCATGTTTCATATTGAGTTTGCTGCAGAATGAAATTGAACTATTTCAGTTTTTCGGGTTGTTCTTAAGTACTACCTCCGTTTCAAAATACTTATCTACTTTCTATTTTTAAATTTGTATCTTGAAATACTTTGATCAAATAGCTACACAAATAATTTTTTTAATTTTTTTTTTGTGAATACAAATTTAAATACCAAACTTTTATTCAAAAAAAGAAATTTTGAAAAATAATTTATATAACTATCCAGTCAATGCATTTTGAAATACGTATTCAGAAGTCAAAAGTGGACAAATATTTTAAAACGGAGAGAGTATAATATAATACTCTGTTCTACTTGAAGATATCATTAATCTTTGTAAGTGCACTGTAATAGCTTGGTTGAATTCTAGCTCTGAATCTATAAAATGAACCCGAAGAATGTATCGGTATCTGCATCACCTAGATATGGTAAGAATGGAATGTGAAACACTTATTTTTCTTGTATTGTTCTCTCATTTTCTGTTTTGTAACTAAACCTGCTGAAAATTTAAGACGGTAAGATGAGTTTTTCCTGAACTGGTTCTGCAGAAAAGCCGAGAGCAGCATTGATAGAGTGGTTAAATAACACATTTTCTGATGTCAACTTGCCAGTACATTCTTCTGATGATGATGACGAGTTGAGAGCGCTATTGGAATATTATCTTCTGATTAATGATCTGGCAACAGGTGGCAACAGCTGGCTTGTTAGTTAGATATAATTTATAGATGTTAGATACAAGTTAGTTAGTTAGTTACAACAAACTTTCACTACTCTTAATTGTATATATACTTCAGTCTTTCATTCTTTGTAAATAACAGTTTTTCTTAAGCAATACATTTACACAACAGTTTCAGTCTTCTTCTTCTTCACTAAAACTATCATGGTATCAGAGCTTGCAAAGCAAAGCATTAATGGCGATTCGCACAGATCTTGATTTTACGTAGTCCTATTATCAAAGCATCGTTGTTACAGCCTGATTTCCCAGGTGTATTCTTACTTAATCTTTGTTGAAGCAACTCTATATTCTAATTCTGTATTCCGTTGTATCCTGTGTTTCAAACTCACTCGTTGTGTGATTGATCTTGTTCTGCGTCTACATTTTTTTTTGCGTCTACATTCTGTTTGATCAGTGTTCTTCGTTTTGCTAATTGCTAATTGCATCTGGAAAACATACAATGTCTGCTCAAAACACTCAAAACACTCATAATACTCAAGATTCATCCAATGTCTACTATATTCATCCTTCTGATTCTTCCACTAATCAACTCGTGTCAGTAAAATTCAATGGCACTGGTTTTCACAATTGGAAACGTTCCATGACTTTGACTCTTGACTCTTTCAGCTAAGAACAAAATAGGTTTCGTTAACGGAACTGTAGTTGTGCCTCCGGTTAATTCACAGGAATACAAACTCTGGGAACGATGTAATGATCTTGTTATTTCGTGGCTGTTGTTTAACCTCGATGAGGTTATTGCTAGAAGCGTACTGTTTCTCAAGACTGCTCGAGACATTTGGAACGATTTAGAAGAGAGGTATGGCTATACATCAATGCCTCAAATATTTTCTCTGGAACAACAATTGCTTGAATTGAATCAAGGCACTGATTCGATTTCTGAGTTCTTTACTAAGATCAAGACCATTTGGGACAGCATCAATGATGCAAATCCGTTACCTTACTGTACGTGTAACCTTTGTACATGTAATCTCACACAAAGAGTCCAGCAGAAACAACAAGAACAGAGGCTACTCCAGTTTATGATGAAGCTTTCTGAACAGTTTGCTGCTATAAGAGGCAATGTGTTGATGATGCATCCATTACCAAATATTTCTCAGGTATATAGGTTGTTTGCTCAGGAAGAACGACATAAGGAACTTTCACAATCAACTACACAGACAGATGCAATGGCTTTCTATGCTGAAAGAAGAAAATTTGGTCCATATCCTCAGTCCAACTCAAGGAATTATAATGCTAATACCTTTCAGAAGAGGAGTTTTTCTAATGTGAATGTGAATCCTTCTACTGGGAGTTCTACTATGGTTAATAAGAATTTCTCTAAACCTTCTTATTTCTGCAATCACTGCAAAATTCCAGGTCATAGCGTGGAAAGGTGTTTTAAGCTCAATGGTTATCCACCAGGTTTTCAGCCTAAGAAAGTGGCAGCATTCTCACAGTTTCATCCTGAAGTTTCTGATTCTCTTGAGTCTGGTGATGATTCACAAACTGTGTCACTTCATCAGTACAATCAGCTACTAAGTATGTTTAATAATCAACAACTCTCTGATCCTCCTGTTTCTGAGTTCCACAACTCTAATTCTGCTGGTGTTGGATCTAATGACAAAGATTCTGGAAAGCATGCTCTACTGGCAGGTACTCTGTGTCTTTTCTCCAGTTTTACTAATCATTGGTTAATAGATAGTGGAGCTACTGATCATATTTGCCCTAATTTGGAATACTTTGAACACATTGAGCCAGTTACCACCACTGAATCTTTTATAACTATACCGGATGGTAGGAAGGTTAAGGTACTTCATACAGGCAATGTTAGAATAAGTGATGATATCATTCTCAAAAAGGTCCTCCATGTTCCAGAGTTTCAATTTAATCTAATCTCTGTGAATAAACTAAGCAATGACCTTAAATGTCAAATAGTCTTCACTAATTCCCAGTGTTTTCTTCAGGACCCTTCTCAGAACAGACCTTTGATGCTTCTTGGTAATGTTATGAATGGCTTGTATAGTGCCACAACTTCAGAAACCAAGAAGCATATTTCTCAGACTCCCTCTTCTCATCCTACTGTTTGTATGAGCACTATGGACAATGCTAAGCTTTGGCATCTCCGTTTAGGTCATTTACCTTTTCCTCAGATGAAATTTGTAATACCTACTATTTCTGTCAAAGATTGTATTGCTAGTACAATTTGTACAGTTTGTGCATCTGCTAAACAATCTAGATGTTCTTTTCCTCTAAGCAGTATTAAAACCTCTGCTGCTTTTGAACTCCTACATATTGATATATGGGGTCCTTATAAAACCAAATCCCTTTCTGGTTGTACCTTGTTTTTAACCATAGTAGATGATTTTACTAGGTTTACATGGGTTCATCTGCTAAAATTTAAATCTGAAGTTCCTATGGTTCTTGAAAACTTTCTAAACATGGTTGAAACTCAATTTCACACTAAGGTTCTTTGTATTCGATCTGACAATGCACTGGAATTCAGTGAGGGCTTAATTAAAAGGTTATATCAACAAAGAGGAATATTACATCAGACAAGCTGTGCTTACACTCCACAACAGAATGGTGTTGTGGAGAGAAAGCATAGACATTTGTTAGCCACTGCTAGGGCTTTGTTTTTCCAGTCTAAAGTTCCTTTAAAATTCTGGGGAGATGCAGTATTGTGTGCCACATACCTGATAAACAGAATGCCCCTTTCCTCAATTCAATATCAAACTCCATATTTTAAGTTGTATAATCATTCTCCATCATTGACTCATTTGAGAACATTTGGTTGTTTGTGTTTTGTTTCTACACAAGCTGTCCATAGGTCCAAATTTGATCCTAGGGCCACAGCTTGTGTGTTTATTGGCTATTCTAATACACAGAAAGGTTATAAAGTCTATGATTTAAAAAGCAACTCTTGGTTCATTTCCAGAGATGTTCACTTTCAAGAACATCATTTTCCATTTCATATTATTTCTCCACAATCTTCTTCTGATATTTTTTTGCCAACTGTTACTTCTATTCCTTGTGATGACCCAGATCCTACAGTACATTTTAATACACAAGATAACAGTTCCACTCATAGTACTTCTACTTCAGAAACAATACATTCAGATATTAATTCTTCTTCCAGTAGTACAAATCCTAATTCCACAGATCCTGTCAGACAGTCTGTCAGGACTAGGAAAACACCTGCATACTTGGATGATTTTTACTGTCATTTGTCCTCAGGGTCATCTACCTCACCTAGTATTATTCCTTCTGGATCACTACCTCCTTCTCATCTTGCTATGCTTTCTGCTCAGTCTGTTATATCAGAACCTAATAATTACCTTGAAGCATCACAACATCCTCTCTGGATAGAGGCTATGAATAAGGAACTCTCTGCCTTACAACTGAATCACACATGGGATTTGGTACCATTACCTTCAGGAAAGAAACCAATTGGTAGCAAATGGGTGTATAAGGTCAAACTTCATGCAGATGGTACATTAGAAAGGTGCAAAGCCAGACTTGTAGCCAAGGGGTATAATCAAAGGTATGGTATAGATTATGAAGAAACTTTCTCACCTGTGATAAAAATGAAGTCTGTTAGATGTTTGATAGCATTAGCAGCTAGTAAAAAATGGAACCTATTTCAGTTAGATGTGAACAATGCTTTTCTTCATGGGGACTTAAGTGAAGAGGTGTATATGTTGGTTCCAGAAGGTATGGCTAATCCTCAAAGTTTGGTTTGTAGACTTAGAAAGTCTATATATGGGTTGAAACAGTCTTCAAGGAAGTGGTTTGAAAAACTGGCAACAGAGTTATTCAGTCAAGGGTTTTCTCAGTCTAATAGTGATGCTAGTCTATTTCTTTACAAGACCTCTACTGATATCACTATCCTTGCTGTGTATGTAGATGACATAGTGGTGACTGGTAGCAATGTATCTCATATTGAACATATTAAGAAGCATCTTCACAATGTTTTTGGTATTAAAGATTTGGGGATCTTGCATTATTTTCTGGGTATAGAGGTTTCTTATTTGCCAGAAGGCATTGTGCTTAGTCAGAAGAAATTCACTAATGAACTTCTTGCCTGTTGTAATGACATTGATTTCTCTAAAAAGGCCGTAACTTCTCTACCCATCAATCTTAAACTACAAGCAGCTGAAGGAGACCTTTTGTCCAATCCTGATACCTATAGATCTTTACTTGGCAAACTGAATTTTTTGACAAACACAAGACCAGACTTGTGTTATACAGTGCAGACCCTTAGTCAATTCATGCAGAAACCTCGAACTTCTCATTTATCAGCTTTACATCATACTTTGAGGTATGTGTCTTCTTCTACAGGCCAAGGAATTTTATTGAATGGTTCATCAAAACTTGTGTTACAAGCCTATTCCGATTCAGATTGGGCATCTTGCCCGGATACACGCAGGTCAGTTACGGGATACATTTTAATGCTTGGAAATTCTCCTGTTTCTTGGAAATCCAAGAAACAGTCCACTGTATCTCGGTCCAGTTCTGAAGCTGAGTATCGGGCTATGGCTACTGCAGCTTCTGAAGTCACCTGGATGGTACGTTTATTACAGGAAATTGGTCTTGACAAACTCACACCAGTTGTTCTCCACTGTGATAATCAATCTGCTCTTCACATTGCTCGAAATCCAGTTTTCCATGAAAGAACGAAGCACATTGAAGTGGATTGCCATTTCACTCGTGATAAGGTGTTGGAAGGATTGTTGCAATTGTCTTATCTTCCTACAAAGAATCAATTAGCTGATATCCTTACCAAGACAGTTCCATCTACACAGTTGCAGACTCTGGTTACCAAGTTGGGACTGTATGATTTACAGCAGCATCCACCTCCCAACTTGCGGGGGGATATTGGAATATTATCTTCTGATTAATGATCTGGCAACAGGTGGCAACAGCTGGCTTGTTAGTTAGATATAATTTATAGATGTTAGATACAAGTTAGTTAGTTAGTTACAACAAACTTTCACTACTCTTAATTGTATATATACTTCAGTCTTTCATTCTTTGTAAATAACAGTTTTTCTTAAGCAATACATTTACACAACAGTTTCAGTCTTCTTCTTCTTCACTAAAACTATCAAGCGTTGTTGCTTGATGGTAGTGTTTTATGTAGGATATTGAATAAACTGAGACCTGGTTCAGTTTGTGAGGTAGTTGGATGATTCACTTTAGTTTTATGCATGTTTTGATCTTATATTTGAGGTTTTGATGGTTCTTTTCCTACTCATATTTTGTCATTAGTTAAGCGGTTTTGATCATGCTTCAAAATTTGGCATAGAAAATGTTGAAAAGTTTACCTAGATTACAAATTTAAATGTGATGATTATAGGCTACATTCTGTTTGTTATTCGCTACCTCTCTATCTTTATTTTTATTACTTTCTGCCCCAAGTTTTTCCTACTTCTGGTTCCCAAACATCCAGGGATTTCTGAAGATTGTCATAGATTGCCTGTTTTCACTTAGAGCACATTTTATAGCAAATGTGGGGGGTATGACCTTTTTACAACCGCTAAAACCTATCCAACTGGAAATGGTCCTGATATTTGATGGATCACAAACTATACAATTTGAAAAATAAAATACGATACTAACTCTTATTTTAGTTTGTACCGAGATCTGAATACTCATGATTATTGATTAGTTACCCTGATCCAAATCCGAACATTATATTACACCCCTAATTGAAGTAACAAGGGCCACATGTTTAAAAATAAAATGTTTAATCATCATATTTAAATTTCAAACAACGATCATCAAAATTCTAAAACCGATATAATTCGGTCACAATTATATTATTTACTTATTAATATTTTTGTATATTACATGCAACAAGCGTCATCATGTAATACACAACCGAAAATGGGAAAGAAAAAATAAATTACATTTAATGGAGATGAAAAATACTACTACTCCGAAAAAAAGAAAAGATAGTGCAAGAGTTGCAGAACACCTGGGGGTAAACATATCTTACAAATTATAACCCGATATAAGCGGCTCAATTCCATAAACTTTAAGAAATGTTTAGAGTAAAGTGCATTTTGTGTACTCGCACTTTAGTCAAGACACCACTTGCAATACTATAGTTCAAAATCGAGCAGTTGCAATATCAATGTTTGTATTTCAATGCACTTTGTTGCATTCCGTTAACTGAGGTTAACTCCGTTATTAATTTAGGGATTAAAGTGCACTTTGTGTACTCGCACTTTACTCTAAAGTGCATTTTGTGTACCCGCACTTTGCTCAATAAATCACTTGCAATACTTTAGTTCAAAATTTAGAGTACACAAAATGCACTTTAGAGTAAAGTGCGAGTACACAAAGTGCAATTTACTTCCTAAATTAATAACGGAGTTAACCTCAATTAATGGAATGCAACAAAGTGCAGTGAAATACAAACATTGATATTGCAACTGTTCGATTTGAAATTATAGTATTGCAAGTGGTGTCTTGATTAAAGTACGAGTACACAAAATGCACTTTACTCAAATGTTTATTACATTGTTTGGGCCTCTTCGGTGCTAGATATCTGGAAGTCTGGAACAGACTTGTCTGAAAGCCCAAATATAGTACACTTCTGGGCAAGTCATGAGAAAACCCAAGTCAAAGCCCAACTGACTACTTCAATTGTTTATTGACGGGTCTTTGAATGTGGTCAAGGACCAGGGTGAAGACCAGTTCTTTTTAGGGAAAATAAATTTTTTCGTCCTTAAATTATATGATGTTTTGGGTTTAGGTCCTTGAACTATACGAAAAAATATTAAGGTACCTAAACTTTCAAATTTTCTGATTCTCGTCCTTCCGTCCAAAAAGGATGACGTGGCAATTACGTGAAAATCGAAAATTCTTAGAATACAGTGAAATTTTGGCATGTTAATCTACGAATGATTACAAGAACATCGGTAGTGAAAGTTTTCGATTTCGAGTTCACTAACATATGCAAATCTGCAGATTTTAGTCAAAAAAATTCATGTTCTTGAAATTAAAGTGCAGATTTCTATACGTTAGTGAACTCGAAATTGAAAATTTTCACCACACAGGTTCTTGTAAGCAGTAGTAAATTAACATATCAAAATTTCACTCCATTCCAAGATTTTTCGATTTTCACGTAATTGCCACGTCATCGTTTTTGGACGGAAGGACGAGAATCAAAAAATTTGAAAGTTTAGGTACCGTAATATTTTTTCGTATAGTTCAAGGACCTAAACCAAAAACAGCATATAGTTTAAGGATGAAAGAATTTATTTTCCCTTCTTTTTACTTGTATTAATATTTTTTAATATTTTCTTTTTTTTAATAAAAATATTAATATTATACTTTTATTTAGAAAAAGAAAATTTAAAAAATAACATTTTTACCATCTAGTCAAAACGTCTAAAATTACGTGCAGAAAAATCAAATGACCCGACTAGAGGGAGTACATTTCATGTATATCATCAATGTCTTAATTTTTTTTTTATTTTCTTTAATATAGATATTTTATTTACGAAATATTTTTATATACTTTAAAAATATGTACAAAAATAAAAGATTGGTGAGAGTTGAAGGAGAATTTATTATTTTATTGTCAAATTTTATTCTTATGTTCTTTACGTCCTAGTTTTTATATTCAGAACTTCATTTAGTTTCTCTCATTCTAGTTCTTCCAAACTCGTGTTTCTTTTACGGTGTCAATTTTGAACAAGTAAAAATGGTTAAAAAGTAAAGAAGTTGTTGATATTGAAGAGAAGGAAGTTACAAGACACGCAAGTTTAGAAAAAGTCAAGCTCCTGGACACATTTAATTATATAGAGTTCTGGACCCAATTCTCCATACATAACCTGTTTCGCATACCCTCTTTCTTCTTCTTGTCTTTCTCTCTATCTGGTCATCATTTGCACCTTTGTAAGTTAGTTATTTCTGAACTTTCGTAGTTATTTCCGAACTTCAACTTTTTTACATTGTCTTCAATTTCTTGCATGCATGTGTGAATTTTATTTGTTTTAGCTATAAAATTCTAGGGTTTTTTGCTTCATTACTTGCTTGTATGCTGCTATAATTCATTAGATTCTGTAAAAAAACTTTAACGCATGTCATGGGCTTGTTTTTGTAAGAAAGACAATTGACTTTCTTGTTGATGTTTTATAAAAATAATATAAAGAATCCAGAATTTTGCTCGTTTCTTTCTTCTCTGGCTCCTCAATTTCACTGTCTTTTCATTGTTACAACTCATAACTTTGTTGCTGCATGCTTCTGTAATCTTTCATGGGTATGAAATATATTCTGCACACTAATTTTCTCATTTTATGTAACTTTTTTATTTTGTCCCTGCATCTAGGTTCTGCATGTAAATAATTAGAATCTCTTTGATTTATGTTTTTATGTGTTTTTTCCCATTTGAGTATCAAGCTTGTTATGCTTCGGATGCATGGTTTTTTGAACCTGCACACGACTGATATTTGTTGTCCAAGTGGGTTGGAAAAATTAGGTTTCGAAAATGTTAATTAATCTTGTTTATGGATTTGTAGTTTCGAAAAATTATTTTTACCACTGAAAATTTACTCTATGTATACAGTTTAGAGTGGGAGAAGCAGTATTGTACTCTTTTCAGTTACATGTATCTCATTTGTTCTCTCAGGTTAAAATTATAACTGACAGTTTAGTTAAGACAATGGTTGAACCTCGTCGTCGCTGTTTTTCTCTGCCAGCAGTTGAGTTAAGGAAGAAGGCGGTCGGAGGAATACTTTATGTGACTGTCATTTCAGCAAACAAACTTTCTAAGGTTAACTTGAAGGGAAGCCCTAACAGAGGGCAACAGTCTGTAAAAGGCACTCATGTAATGGAACACCTTGATGATAAAGATATGCTGACATTTGTAGAAGTTGAACTTGGAGATCTAAGCAGGAAGACAGGAGTGAGGGAGGGAACATCTCCTAAATGGGGTTCAACATTCAATATGGTTCTACATGAAGATACTGGGACACTGAGATTAAATCTTTATGAATGTAAGTCGGGCAGTGTGAAGTATGACTATCTGACAAGCTGCGAAATCAAGGTACTGTGACTAATGATCACCAACATTGCCATGATACTTTCTGTGACTCCTTTTTATGGTCTTGCAAATAGTTCTGTAAGCCCAAAAGGTTTATTGTTCTTTTCTCGCCTAAATTTCATGTAGTAGTTATTTTTTTTTGGGGGGGTGGGGGGAGGAAAGCAGGGTCTTGGCATGGACTTTTTATATACATGCCTCCTTTGAGGCTCAACTGTCAACCTCTTGTTACCAATATAATAGATTTGTTTAGTGGATTACTGTATTCTTTGACACTCACAGTTATCTGCAATATAGTTACATTGTATATCAGACATTGGCAAATAGAACATATTTCTAGACTTTCTTCAAGTATCATCTTTGGCTCCTTGTCAGGCAATAAATATTCGACATGTCCATAATTAGAAACGGAAAAATAAAAATACGAAAAGGAGTTGGACACATAGATGTAGAACTAGTCTCCCCCCCACACACAGAAAATAATAATTTAATTTCCCCCCGTGTTTGTACTAATAATGTATAACATATGGGTTCTTATATCCTGTGGTTTCAGATGAAATATGTGGCAGATGACTCTACAATGTTTTGGGCAGTTGGTGCAGAATCAAGTGTGATTGCCAAGCATGCAGAATTTTGTGGGAAAGAGGTTGAATTGACTGTTCCATTTGAGGGTGTTGAATCAGGAGAAGTATGCCCTGTTCTTTACTTTTAAGTAACTCCTGTATGAAAATTTAACTTCATTATTTACTGTATTCTTATGATAAATATAATAAACTAAGAAATTGGATTTTTCAGTTCTTTAATTGCCATATTTGTTTGCTTAAACGAGTTTGCAGTTGACAGTAAAACTTGTATTAAAAGAATGGCAGTATTCCGATGGTTCTCACAGCTTGAACAATTTCCATCTCAACTCTCGAGCATCATCACTCTACGGTTCTTCAAATTTTCCAACAAGAACTGGAAGAAAAATATATGTCACTATCGTTGAAGGAAAGGACCTTCTAGTTAAAGATAAATCTGGAAAGTGTGATTTATATGTGAAACTCCAATATGGGAAGGTATATCTTGTGTCTTAATATTTCAGATGGCTAAGAAGAGTAAACAAAACAATTCAGCTTTTTGGCCCATGGAAACTATAATGATAGGCTCTTCTTTTCAGGTTCAACAAAACACTAAGAGTAAACAAAACACTTCAAATCCTATCTGGAACCAGAAGTTTGAATTTGATGAGGTAGGGAATAGTGAATATCTGAAGATACGATTTTATAGCGAAGAAACCTTTGGGGATGAGAACATTGGTAGTGCGCGAGTAAACCTGGAAGGGCTGATAGAAGGGTCAACAAGAGATGTGTGGATCCCTCTTGAAAAAGTGAGTTTGGGAGAACTACATCTGAAAATTGAAGCAGTAAATGTTGATGATAATGAAGGGTCAAAGGTATGATGACATTGGAGCATAGCCAAGTTTATTACACAATTTTCCTACATGAGTTTTTGTCAACAGTCATGCATGATTTTAGATCTTTAGCTAAGACCCTCCTCGGTTTCAACATTCTGTTTATCAAGTTCTTTGTATCCATCACTCAATTATATTAATATCATCATCACTTTGTATGTCTCCCTTGCTTATTTTTAGTCAAATGGAGGTTCAGGCAATGGTTGGCTTGAACTCTCTCTTATTGAAGGAAGAGACCTCATTGCTGCAGATATTAGAGGGACAAGTGATCCCTATATGTTAGAGTGCAATATGGTAACCTGAAGTGAAAGACCAAGGTTAGTATTAAAAGAGACGCATCCCTTTTCCCAAAAACTCTAGTTTAACTTCTGAAACCAATTGATGGCATTTTACCTAAAACTAGTTTTGGTCTGTGATGGCAGCCCTTTGGAGTTGCATGTGAAAGACTACAATGCTCTGCTTCCCACTTCAAATATTGGTGATTGTGTTGTAGAGTATCAAGGATTGCCAGTAAACCAAATGGCTGACAGGTGGATACCACTTCAAGGAGTGAAAAGAGGAGAAATACATGTACAAATTACAAGAAGAGTTCCAGAGATGCAGAAGAAATCAAGTTTGGGTGGAGAGTCACCATCGTCTAAATCACACCAGATATCTAGCCAAGTAAGAATGAGTATACGTATCATTTCATTATACATTAAACTATCACCAGTTGAAAACACATTAGTATTGTCTAAAACCTTTTCAAAGACAGAACCAGTGTGTGTGTGTGTGTTTCCATGTATATCAACTTGAAATGCATGCAAAGTTCCTAATGCATCTGATTACATCTTGTAAAAGAATATGTGTATCATAAACTGATTTTCTTATGTAGTACTCTATTGTATTCAAAGTTTCTTGAACATCCTCAAGTTTCTGGGGCAACATATTCAGCCTTACAAGCCAATTATCCATGTTCGTTGAAGGCAGAAAACTATCAGAAGCTTTAAGACATTGTCAAGCTATTTTGAAGTGTTGAACAATTTGTCGAGCTTCCGAGGGAAATACATGAACACCTTTAGTATCATCTCCGAAAGAAAAGTTAAGAACCTGCGTTTTTCTTTTGGCAGTGGTTCATTTTGATCATGAAACATGCAAAGAAGTGTACGGAACAACAATCAATCTCTTTTGTATGTCTTTGCTCCCCCAGACTTTGGGACTTCCTTAGTAGCAACAACTGCGAGCTTTCTACCTTAGCAGCAAACGCTTTCCTCCCTCGAACAGCTTCGCTTGAAGCAAAGCACGTCGATAGAACTAAACCTCGTCAATCAGAGTAATCAGGGATGGTTGTTGCGCCTTGAAGTGTTGACTGAAGACCTGTGGTTTCATTCAGTACGTATGTTATATGGCAACTCAGAAATTCTTAAATGCAAAACAATCTAGGATTTTGAAGCTAATGTAACATGCGTCCAGACTGTAGAATTAGGCCTGTAAATTGGTTTGTTGCCTACGAGAATGAGTACTTCATGATCTATGTATTCATTCCAAGGATAAAAACTTAAAAAGAGATAGTTACATCGGAGAAGTTTAAGTTTTTTGTGTGTGATAGAATGAATTTCACAAAGTAACTGTCAGACACACTAAAATATAAAGCATTGTAATCTTTGTGACATGTGCAAGTACTACCTTGAGCAAGAACCTACATATATAGTATTTAGACTTAGTTATTGAGAGGAAGCTTTGACATCAGTATAATTAAGCTATCAATTGCACAACCAGGCAAGAAGAAACGCACAAACACCAGAAAAGAAAAGGGGGAAAAGAGAGCTGTATTGTGACAGACAAGGCACGCATGAAATCAATCTCTTGAAACCCGTCCGGTCACTGAAATCAGGCTTTTGATATGAAGGAACGTTGTGGTAGAACTATCATAATATTGACTTCCTCCTAACTTGTTAAATAAAAATTTCTTGGTAGATTTATGTTTGAGGTGATAAACAAAAATCCTTTCCCTTCCCAGTGCACCGTTCTGACAGCCTAGGACGCTGACCTCATAAATGTAGACAATCGTGAAGATTCACCGGGGGTTCTGACTGATGCAACTATGTATACGTCTTTCTTGAATTGAATGTCCTGCTAGTACAATGACAATCCTACATTCATAATAGAAAAAAACAAATTGCGCTATATAACTGTGAATAAAGAATAAGTTATGAATCTTTATTCAATAGGACATGAGCATCAGCCATCCACCTTATATGACAACTCCTTTTCTTGCATGAAATACAAATTATCGCCAAAACACAGCTAAAAGTTTAATTTCATACAAGTATTGTAATTATATCCATGAAAAGTGACATCAAGCAAAGGAGAAGAGATACAGAAGATAATCAAAACATCTAGTAGCTGTCAAATTACGCTAGCTTCTAGATTGCCTATGACGATTATCGTCCAAGATGGCATTTTCATTTCTTCAGCGATGACAAACACTGAATGAATTTACTGTGACTGGCGCAGCATCTGTTGCAGCTGAAGCACCTGGTTCCTTTGCTCCGGTGGAAGTAGGCTAATTTGTTCTGGTGTGAGGCTCATAACTTGCTGCAGTAGTGCCGATTCCATATCTGAACTTAGCTGCAAGCATTCAGAATTACAAGTGAGCGTAGGAGGCCAAAAAAAGTGTCAAGTGCATGCCAGATTTTTTTCTGCCTAGAAAATTGTAAAACTGTAGATATAGCTTACAGCTGGGGGTCGAGGAGGCTGACTAGCAGGACCCATCTGGCCAGACATAAATGACGGCGGTCCTGGGATATTTTGAGTCCCTGTTGTATTATCTCTTAGACCAGGTATCCAAGAAGATCCTCTTTCAGCTTGCATGGGACCTCCAGTTTGATTGAATTCCATCCCTAAATGCGGACTTCCTCCCTGCAAAGCACATATATTATATATGTAAAGAGAGAGATTACAGAAATTATATTTGACAATAAGTTCAAGTCATCAAACTGGCTGAAAATGGATAACAGGTCCCAAGCACGATCTTAACTTTAACAATACGAAATAATTTAATATATCAAAAATTCACTTCATGAGATAGTTATGGGTTAGTGAAACCGAAAAAACCGACCCAAACCAACCCTTAATTGGGCCGATCAAACCGAACCATCCAAAACCGAATTTAAATTGGGTTGATTTTTCTTTGGGCCGAATATATTGGGTTGGGTCAGAGTTTGATTAATTAAAACCCTAAACCAACCCAACCCGATTAAATTATATAGGCCCAACCCATTTATACCCTCCAGGTCCAGGCTGCACAAATACTAGATAGTAGTCAGTAGATACGTTTCATTTTCAATATGTTAAAACCCTAAATTTTGCAGCTACTCTTAACTCTTGCCTTCTTTCTCTCAACTCTCATATTTTCGCTCAATCTTCACAGTTCACTCCATCTTCTCAATTTGTAACAAGTCTGTAACTCAATCTTCACTCTGTCTTTCGCTCGATTTATAAGTATACCATTTCTCTGTCTTGTATCATTTCTTTGTATATGAATATTTCATTTATGTCTTGATTTTGATTTTCTATATATTCATTTATATGTGTCTTATTGTCTTGTATCATTTCTCTATATATGAAAAAGTTATATGAAATTATGAATTATAAAGCCATATTTTGCGATGTCCTGATTGCTAATTGTGATATTTAAGTTCAATTTTTCGTTTGTGTTTAGGCTCAAAGAAATGGAAACGTATTTTTCTCTAATTGATTCTATCCCAAATGCATATGTTTAATTAGTTTTGTTATTAAATATTGTAGATGCTAAGGGCAAAGTGAAGGATACATCAACTGACAAGGACAAAACCAAGACAATCAATATTGCCGATGATTTAATTTCCACCAGTTTTAACTTTTTGTTTGAAGCTAGAAAAAACTTGTGTTTAAATTAATTTCTAGCATGCTTCAATTAATTAGCTGGATGACTAAACCCGATGAACCCAACCCAACCTGACCCAAACCATCATAAAATTAATAGGGTTGGGTTGTCAGAATTTTTCAGGATCAATGGGTTAAAATTTTGTAGGCCGAAATAATTGGGTTGGGTCACTAAAATAGGCGTAACCCGGCCAACCCAACCCATGTGCAGCCCTACTGTAGACAAAAGCATTGCTCAAAGCACCTTGTCATTACTTTATTTGCTTACAAGAAACTAAAAAATTCAATAAAAAACTCTACCCTCTATACCTGAAACATGGGTTGAGAATGATGCATTTGAACTGTGTTTGAGTGCTGAAAAGCTGCGTTAGGCCCCATCTGAGTGTTAGGCTGATGACCAAAAGCTGGTATTGAAGCAGGCCTTGGCAGAGATGGTTGCAGCTGCATGTGTGGAATGCCACTCGTCTGTAATGGTTGTTGTGACTGAATTGATGCACTAGGCATTGGGGGTGGTGGAAGTGAAGGGAGTTGCGGAGAAGCAGAATGAAGTGGTGGATGAGGCATGCTCTGAAATTGTGTGGATTGTTGACCTGGCATTGTTGTAACTTGAGCATTAAGAGGCTGCTGTGCTGACTGTAAAATTTGTGACTGCAAGGAATGGGATTGACTGTTTAAAGAAGGAATAGATGTAGAAGAGACAGGCATCATTGGTTGGTTTGGCTTTCGTAGAGAGTTTGGATTCTGGGATGCCTTGATATGGTCCTTCAAATCAGTCTGGCCTGGCAATGGTAAAGCAGCATGCACATTTGTTCGCTGAAGAAAGTAGTGTGCATCCAAGGTGTTTGATAATTTTAGTGTTTGAATAATAGCTGTCATTGAAGAAAAACACAATAATAGTAGGTTAAGTTCTGTTTTAGTAGTTAATTTATTGTTGAATTGGATTATTGGAGATTTTTAAGGTTGTGTTTTGTGACGTAATTGAGATTGTCAACTGGAGTTGTTATTGAAGTTAAATGCTCGAGCTGTGCACTGAAGGTGTTTGATACTTTGACCGTGTGAATAATTGTTAGAATTAATAGTTGTCTTTGAAGAAAACATGTTTAGTGTGCAGAACTAATCGATTTTGTATTCACAGATTAATGAATGATGGTAGAAATAGAGGCAGAATCAGAGCAACCTGAAGATGAGATAGTGCAGTTGGAAGCTGGTAGGAGAGGTGAGATAGCACAGTGGGAAAGTGATATGAAGGATCTCGAGGATCGCGAAACCAAACTCATTGAGGAGTTTAAAAAGGTTGCGTCTGGTCTTTATGTACTCCCCGTTTATGTTCTGGCCATGGTATTCGGTTTGTTATCAAGCGATCTATGTGATCCACATCGGCCGGCAAATGTGGTGGCAATTATTTGCTTTCTAACAACTATGGGATTCGCTATCTATTACGCGTACCTACAACTAAAATGTCTTCAAGCAAAGACACCAGATTTGATTGACGAGAGGGCCAGGCTTCGCACAGACTTATGTAGAACATATGAGTTCTTATATTGTGGTCCTCCAAACTACGAATCCCGTACTTTTGCAGAAGATGAGTAACTACAAACCCAAAAACTTCTTTTACACCAGATTTCTTTTGCTCATCATCATTTGTGGATTTCTTTCTGCAATTCTTATTTTAGTTGCTGCATATATATGCTTTGTGATAGTAAGGTACTATCATGATAAGAATTGCAGAAAGAAATCCACAAATGATGATGAGCAAAAGAAATCTGGTGTAAAAGAAGTTTTTGGGTTTGTAGTTACTCATCTTCTGCACGATCCAAGTTTTTGGGTTTGTAGTTACCCAAAAACTTCTTTTACACCAGATTTCTTTTGCTCATCATCATTTGTGGATTTCTTTCTGCAATTCTTATCATGATAGTACCTTACTATCACAAAGCATATATATGCAGCAACTAAAATAAGAATTGCAGAAAGAAATCCACAAATGATGATGAGCAAAAGAAATCTGGTGTAAAAGAAGTTTTTGGGTTTGTAGTTACTCATCTTCTGCAAAAGTACGGGATTCGTAGTTTGGAGGACCACAATATAAGAACTCATATGTTCTACATAAGTCTGTGCGAAGCCTGGCCCTCTCGTCAATCAAATCTGGTGTCTTTGCTTGAAGACATTTTAGTTGTAGGTACGCGTAATAGATAGCGAATCCCATAGTTGTTAGAAAGCAAATAATTGCCACCACATTTGCCGGCCGATGTGGATCACATAGATCGCTTGATAACAAACCGAATACCATGGCCAGAACATAAACGGGGAGTACATAAAGACCAGACGCAACCTTTTTAAACTCCTCAATGAGTTTGGTTTCGCGATCCTCGAGATCCTTCATATCACTTTCCCACTGTGCTATCTCACCTCTCCTACCAGCTTCCAACTGCACTATCTCATCTTCAGGTTGCTCTGATTCTGCCTCTATTTCTACCATCATTCATTAATCTGTGAATACAAAATCGATTAGTTCTGCACACTAAACATGTTTTCTTCAAAGACAACTATTAATTCTAACAATTATTCACACGGTCAAAGTATCAAACACCTTCAGTGCACAGCTCGAGCATTTAACTTCAATAACAACTCTAGTTGACAATCTCAATTACGTCACAAAACACAACCTTAAAAATCTCCAATAATCCAATTCAACAATAAATTAACTACTAAAACAGAACTTAACCTACTATTATTGTGTTTTTCTTCAATGACAGCTATTATTCAAACAGTAAAATTATCAAACACCTTGGCTGCACACTACTTTCTTCAGCGAACAAATGTGCATGCTGCTTTACCATTGCCAGGCCAGACTGATTTGAAGGACCATATCAAGGCATCCCAGAATCCAAACTCTCTACGAAAGCCAAACCAACCAATGATGCCTGTCTCTTCTACATCTATTCCTTCTTTAAACAGTCAATCCCATTCCTTGCAGTCACAAATTTTACAGTCAGCACAGCAGCCTCTTAATGCTCAAGTTACAACAATGCCAGGTCAACAATCCACACAATTTCAGAGCATGCCTCATCCACCACTTCATTCTGCTTCTCCGCAACTCCCTTCACTTCCACCACCCCCAATGCCTAGTGCATCAATTCAGTCACAACAACCATTACAGACGAGTGGCATTCCACACATGCAGCTGCAACCAGCTATGCCATCTCTGCCAAGGCCTGCTTCAATACCAGCTTTTGGTCATCAGCCTAACACTCAGATGGGGCCTAACGCAGCTTTTCAGCACTCAAACACAGTTCAAATGCATCATTCTCAACCCATGTTTCAGGTATAGAGGGTAGAGTTTTTGGGTTTGTAGTTACTCATCTTCTGCACGATCCAAGTTTTTGGGTTTGTAGTTACCCAAAAACTTCTTTTACACCAGATTTCTTTTGCTCATCATCATTTGTGGATTTCTTTCTGCAATTCTTATCATGATAGTACCTTACTATCACAAAGCATATATATGCAGCAACTAAAATAAGAATTGCAGAAAGAAATCCACAAATGATGATGAGCAAAAGAAATCTGGTGTAAAAGAAGTTTTTGGGTTTGTAGTTACTCATCTTCTGCAAAAGTACGGGATTCGTAGTTTGGAGGACCACAATATAAGAACTCATATGTTCTACATAAGTCTGTGCGAAGCCTGGCCCTCTCGTCAATCAAATCTGGTGTCTTTGCTTGAAGACATTTTAGTTGTAGGTACGCGTAATAGATAGCGAATCCCATAGTTGTTAGAAAGCAAATAATTGCCACCACATTTGCCGGCCGATGTGGATCACATAGATCGCTTGATAACAAACCGAATACCATGGCCAGAACATAAACGGGGAGTACATAAAGACCAGACGCAACCTTTTTAAACTCCTCAATGAGTTTGGTTTCGCGATCCTCGAGATCCTTCATATCACTTTCCCACTGCTTTCTCACCTCTCCTACCAGCTTCCAACTGCACTATCTCATCTTCAGGTTGCTCTGATTCTGCCTCTATTTCTACCATCATTCATTAATCTGTGAATACAAAATCGATTAGTTCTGCACACTAAACATGTTTTCTTCAAAGACAGCTATTAATTCTAACAATTATTCACACGGTCAAAGTATCAAACACCTTCAGTGCACAGCTCGAGCATTTAACTTCAATAACAACTCCAGTTGACAATCTCAATTACGTCACAAAACACAACCTTAAAAATCTCCAATAATCCAATTCAACAATAAATTAACTACTAAAACAGAACTTAACCTACTATTATTGTGTTTTTCTTCAATGACAGCTATTATTCAAACAGTAAAATTATCAAACACCTTGGCTGCACACTACTTTCTTCAGCGTTTTCGTTTTCTACTAAATAAATAAGTAAATATGTAACTAGCGATACTATATCTAGTACCATAAATGTATATATAAAGACTAAACAATCGTTGTTACGTACTCACATGCATGCTCAACTATTACATACAATCATAAAAATAAATTACCAGCTTTAGATAAATAAAACAACAGTGCTTATGCGTATAAACAAGCTGTTTATACAAAACATATAATACGAGGAAAACAGAATTATCACAATCCAGATCAGCAAGAAGACATATTGATTGCGGGAAAACAACAAAACTTATTACACTCTTGGTCGTAAAAAACCAACTGCTTGGATCGACTAAGCATCTGGGGAACTTTTGGTACACAAATTATTTGCAAAAAATTATTAATAGTTATGATAAATAAAAAACCTAATGCTGTGATTCAGGATCTTAAGCTTTGTAGTAAAACTCTCAAATTTGTCTGCCTTAAACGTGTAAGATATTAAAACAACCTATATAATATAAATAAATTGTCATGGATTGAGGCCCCTGCGTCCTATCCTCCGTCCACCCCTAACCTTGTGGGTTCATTAGACAGCAATCACAGGAAGAGAATACTGAATACCTACCAATGATTCACAACTATATTCCTAAACATCAAAGAGACACTGTAAACAGGATAAGATATATAAGAGTTAAGTCCTATGAAACAATGGTGACTGTTCTTGATGATTTTACCTTCTCATAATAACAGTAGCAACTCTATCATGCCTTACGAAACTAATAACCTCGAGTTGAACTTCTTGATAAATATTATTCGGCTTCTATGACCCATCAGACACTTCTAAGAGTACAACTCCAAATCATATATCCTAAGCATCCCCTAACAAGTAACATCTGTCATAAATAGCTCAAACTTCGCCTTATATTATTTTCTCTCGTTCTCGACATTCACATTCAATAACTCACACAACATATTAAACATTCTAAGTAACTATAACCTCTGTAGAAAGATATAAATTTGTTAACAGTCCAGCAAAGTAATCATCCCAACCATTACCCAATGTAATAACAATTACCTAACAAGAATGTACAAGCACATACAAAATAAACAAAGCACATAAGAATAAACAAAACTTTGCAAACAAAAGTCAATAACTTTTAGTAAAGGAAATAAAAAGGGATATGCCCTAATAAGAGAGAGAGAGGGAGATAGAGAGAGAGAGAGAAAGGGAGAGAGAGGGAGGGAGAGAGAGAGGGGGGAGGTAGAGAGGGAGGGAGAGAGGGAGAGAGAGAGAGAGAGAGAGAGAGAGAGAGAGAGAGAGGGAGATACGGAGAGAGAGAGAGAAAGGGAGAGAGAGAGGGAGGGAGAGAGGGAGAGAGGGAGAGGGAGAGAGGGAGAGAGACCTGAAAGAGAACTTGGGTCAATTTAGGGTTTTGAATGAGTATATGCCTGGCTTGTTGCTCGTTCTGATCAATTAATGACTGCATTCAACAATTACATATATGAAATTGTTGATCTGTAAATTCAATATATGAATCGAATACCTTCATCTGAGACATAAGATCGTAGATTTGGTCCTTTGTCATTCCGGTAAAATCATCACCGCCGTTAAATTCAAGTTCCGACATCTCTCTCTCTCTCTCTCTCTCTCACTCTCTCACTCTCTCACTCTCTCACTCTCTCTCGCTGTAGCTGTGCAGCTTCTTCTTATTTTTCTTCTTCTTGCTACTAGTACTAGCTATGCTAATGTCGTATTTAAGTGGTGCCGATGATGGCTTTTACGAGTTTAACCAGCCTTGAGGCACGTGCGAGGCTCTACGTTTATCGAAAAAAAATGTACTCATCAATATGTTTATAAATTCAAATAATTTTGTAATTAAAAATATGATTAAAGATAATATTTCGATTATTTTATATTTATGGAAATTTAGTAATTTTGCAACATTGTTTATCATTTTCATTAATTAAATGTTATAAAATTTATTTAAATTTCATAAAATTAGAAAAAGTATCATTATGAGATTGGCAAAATTAATTTTGATATTTAAAATTTTAATCAATACTATTATATAAAGGAGAAGACGGGGCGGTGAGGTGGCGCTCTCATATCGCTTCGTCTAATTTTCTAATTTTCTCAATTTTTTGAATTAATAATATTAAAAATGCGAAAAAATCTCAATTACCTTTTAAATCATTAAACTAAATTCCTGCTAGTGGAGAGTATAGTGGAAATTCCACTTTTGTCCCTAAAATAGGGTTGTTCTGGTAAATTCACAAGTCTAAACGGGTTAACGGACTATCCACATGTAACCCAGCTTCCTAATATATGTTATTTTTCATTGTAATATGAGTTAATTAAGGATCCAGTTGTGACCCGATTGTTTTAACATACAGGCTATACTCATTCAATAACATAATCCCACAAATCTTGCGATATACACACACACAAAATTAAATTCTCAATTCAAAAATTTTAACAATCCCACAAATCATGCCATTAATGGTGTTATCTATTTCCAAAATTTAAATGATTATATTTCTCCCACAAATCATGCCAGGAGTGGTGTTATCTATTTTCAACATTCAGATGATGTATATTTGTTAATTAGGCCACTCTATATACTTATACTTGCACAATAAATATCACACACATATATAAACATGATATACATATACAAAACATGAATTATTTCGTAGAATAAAAGTAAAAACACGGTAAAGAGGAAGAGAATTGAGATTCAATAAATATTCTTAGAGAGTAAATAAAAAAAAAGATGACGAAAAATCATGGATTTGAATTTTGAAAAGGATAAAATCAATGACAAGACCCGTGTGATAATCAGCATATCCATGTAATCAATTTGATTTGAAAATTAGCTAAAATTGTGGGATTTTTAAGATTTGAATATGCATATATGGTATGCTATTTTATGATTTCCATGTCTAAGCGGGTTAACGGACTTTCCACATGTAACTCAGCTTCCCAATATACGCTATGTTTCATTGTAATATGGGTTAATTAAGGATCCAGTTGTGATTCGATTGTTTTAACGTACATGCTATACTCATTCAACATAATCCCACAAATCTTGCGATATACACTCACAATTAAACTCCTAATTCAAAATTTTTAACAATCCCACAAATCATGACATGAATGGTGTTATCTATTTTTAAATTCAAATGATTATATTTCTTAATTACAAAATTTTATATCAAACGTATATGAATTCAGTACCTCGTTTTTTCGATTATTCTATCTTTTCTCTTTTTTCATCTTCAGTATCTCTCTCTTTCATGATTTCACTATTGATGTTTGTTTTAATTGTTTGTGTTTATGTTTCTGTTGATTTATGTGTTTATATATATTTGTTGTTTACTTTATATTTGTCAGGCTTATGATGATGATGATGATGATGATGATGATGACGAGGAAGCTTAAATCAGTTCACAAAAAAGGATTAAATCGTTTATCCATGTATGTATATATATAATTATTTAAACAGAGATATACAATTTATTGGTGATTTGGTTGTTTTATGTTATTGGTTCTCCCTCTTTTTATATTAGTGTGTTTTTTTGGATATTAATACATGTGTTTGATATGTCTGTTGTATACTATATTTCTTTATGTTTATGTTTGGAATTTCAAATTAATAGGAATATCTCAACATATAGTACCACATATCTATACAAGTTTTATGTAAATTTATGATTGTTTCAATATGTATAGAGATTCATATAATTGTAATATATCGTTGTCACCTGAGTTTTGAATGGAAGTCTTGACAAGTGTTCAACCAATTAATATATGCCAACAAAATAGTTGGTAGTTCAAATATACCAGTTTCATACTAAAGTATGATATGTTTAGGTGTTAGGTCAGAATTTTATTAGTACAGAAAAATACTAATATAAACTCCGGAGCAGTGATGAGCACTAGACATTCAAATATTAGTACCACTGAGTTATATTGTTTCTGTTTTATCTTAGAGAACTCTGAGCAAAACAATGACCATTCTCTTCTGTTATTGGTTTACTTGGCATGTAATATAAACTTCTATAATACCTTCAAAACGTCTGAATACAAAGGTAAATTAGCTAGCGATAATAGGCAAATTTAGAATTTTTCAGATTTTAGAGGAATGCATGGGAGTTAGATGGCTTTGGAGGTTGTGGTGGAGGTTGATGGGTTTAATTATATTGTGGTTGATGGCTTAGAGGGTTGTGGTGTTGTTTTTGTCTACGATCATTTTGATTGATTATGTGTATATGTTATTATGTTAACTAAGATTTAAGGCACGCTCAAGTCTCCACTACAATTTTGTAGGATCTGAATACCTTTTAAATATTTTTAAGTTTTCTATTTTGATGTGTTTTTAGACATTGATTCTAATTATTGATCTCCAATTTTGTTTTTCTGGATATATTAGTAAATCTGTGGTATAGTATTCCATAGTGATTAGCATGTATAAGTGAATTTAATTCTTTTATCCAACTCTACGCCTTTCTTTTTATATGACATTTCAACGAAATATCTTGCAACATATTAAAAATAAACAGGTACAAAGTTTTGAGAGCCTTGAAGTAGCAGATCCAAAAACACTGACATGTATACACGCACACTGACACACACACACACACACACACATACTGATGAAGAGGATTTACACCAACTGTTTATATGTGTTATTTATGTTTACAGAAAATTAAGAAGTAGTTAGCAAATTTTGTGTATAAGATTAAGACCAGTACTCTCAATTTGTATAGATGACTTCCTCGATTTTTTTTTGTTATTTTCTAAAGTTCTCCTCAACTTGGCTTTCTTTAGGTCTTCCATGGCAATAAGAACGGAGTAGTGGATGAATTAACCGATTCTATGAAGTGAAGTACGTGTTATCGAAGTTGAAACGAAGTTAATGTTGAGAGTTGCGTGGTTAAGCACTATAATGAACAAAATAGCCCATACATGTTGTCATTTTAGTACAAGGTACATATATCAAAAATTGCAAAGAAAAGATGATACATATTTGATAGCCAATTGATCTTTAATTGAATTTGGCAATTATCTAAATCTATATTTAAATATGCACTCAATTGTTTCTAATGTATACATTATAATATTCTTGATTTTGACATTTTAAGAATTATGTGACATGAAAATCAATTTTTAATTTTTAACATTTTAAGAATCGTGTGTGATATGGTCAGAAAAGTAATTATAGAAATATAATTGACTGGTCAAACAAAAGGTCGATATTTAAGGCCCGACACCCTAATTATTCATTAATTTCGTAATTAATGAATAGGGAAAATATACAGCTCATAAAAAGAGTCCAAATTATGGCAAATTGGTCAAAGAAGGATCCAGAATCCCAATTAAAGGCAATTAATGAGTCATAGCCTTTATCGACAAGGAAAAGACTTATCCTGCAAGCTATACAATGATTATCCAATATCAAAAAGGAGACTTATTCGCTAAGACTCCCAAACATACCATAAATACCAGGCTCCAGACGCCTATATAAGGTCCCTGATCCTATAATCAGAACTACGTCTTGGCTTGATTCTCAATAACGAATTGAGATACGTAGGCATCTTGTGAGGACCAATTTAGTCCAGAAACACGAGTGCAACCATTAAAGCTCGAAGCTCATTAAATTCACACAAGTACGTTTTTTAATCCACAACATTTGGCGCCGTCTGTGGGAAAACAACATCAACCATGGCAAACACGCGAAGAACAACCAGAGATTCTGATACTTCTAAAGGCCTCCCTATCACCTCCGGGGCTGATACTCATGGAAGCCAACCACCGCCAACTACTGGCACTGAAAGAACAAATATCCCTACCGACACTCAAGGACAAGAAGTCCCAATTACTGCTGAAGGGACGAATCCCCTACAAATGGTTATTCATGGATCTAATCCACAAGAAACCGTTCACCAGCAACCAATTACAACCTCTGCGCTGCTTATGAACGCACCTCGCAGTCTTCAACTCCACACTACTGATCTCCCTCACCACGCAAATCAGACTTTGGGGATGCCCGGCTATGGCATGCCCCCTCGCCCCACAGCGGGTGGTAGTGGAATGAATCCAATCTACCATGAGGCTTATGTGCCCCCTTATGTACCAGGTTTGGAACCCCAAAACCGTGAAACCCAAACTCGTCAGATGTTTTGAGTCGATTTTTCTGGGCCCTACACCGAGGATGAGGGTTATACAACCGGGGACGATGTCGCTCCTAGAAGGAAACGATCTTCGCAAACCAACCGAGATCAACCCCAAACTACTAAGGACAAGCTTGCGGCCCATGAGGCAGAAGTCGCAAGGCTTAAGAAAGTATTGGCAGAACAAGAGGCCGCAAGAGCAAAAAGTCAAGCTGAAGGAATTCCAATTATCAATTTGGATCCACCACCAAGGAGAACTAGGAGGGCCGAAGCCCCAAGGGGTGATCCTAGTATTCTGTTGCCCCTAGGAGATCTCGATGATCCTACACCACCGTTTACTCAAGACATCATGAAAACGACTATATCCAGAAAGTTCAAGATGCCTTCGATTAAAGCCTATGATGGAACGGGAGATCCCGCAAATCATGTAAGGACCTTCTCCAATGCACTACTGTTGCAGCCAGCCAACGATGCGGTCAAGTGTAGGGCGTTTCCACAAATCTTGGCAGGCATGGCCCAACGTTGGTATAGCCGTCTACCTCCCAACTCTATTGGGTCCTTTAAGGAGCTAAGCAAGGCTTTCATCAATCAGTTCATTAGTGGAAGGGTGCATGAGAAAAGTTCTGCATCACTCATGCCAATACGTCAAGGAAAGAATGAAGCCCTAAGGGACTACATCAATCGATTCACTCGGGAGGCTTTGAAAGTCCCGGACTTAGATGACAAAGTGGCTATGATAGCCCTGCAACAAGGAACCACGGATGACCACTTCAGGAGGTCGTTGGCTAAACATCCACCAGAGAGCATGTTGAAGCTCCAAGATAGAGCCGGAAAGTACATCAAGGCTGAGGAAAGCATGAGAAAGTATGAACCCACCGCTGGCGACGGTGGAAACTCAAAGAAAAAAAAAGAAACTCAGGAGTACGACGTCAAGGAAAAGTTCCCCAGAATATCAAAGAACTCCGATTCTCCTCCCAAGAGAAACAATTTTGGGCCAAAATTCACAGAATATGCAAGATTGAATACTCCCAGGAGTCAAATTCTGATGGAGATAGCCAAGGAAGAAGATATCAAATGGCCAAAGCCAATGAGGGCTGATTTGTCCAAACGGAACCAAAATCAGTTTTGTCGGTTCCACAAAGAAGTCGGTCATGACACCGATGATTGTAGACAACTGAAAGATGAGATTGAGTTTCTGATACGAAGAGGAAAACTCAGCAAGTTCACTAAGGATGGAAGCCAAGGGAGCCAAAGGGGGAACTATGAAAGAAAGGATTATGATAGAAGGGACAACGATCAAGATCGAAATCCCAAGCCCCGAGGGCCAGTGATCAACATGATATTTGGAGGACCAACTGCTGCTGGATCCTCCCGAAACTCAAGAAAAGCTTATGCCCGAGAGGTACTAACCGTTGTTGGAGAAGCACCGAAGCGTGCACGAACAGAAGTGTCAATAGGTTTTGATGATTCAGACTTGGAAGGGGTGAAGTTCCCCCACGATGATCCTCTTGTCATAGTACCTGTGATAGGCAACTCCGAAACAAAGAGAGTCCTAGTCGACAATGGAGCCTCAGTGGATATATTGTTCCACGATGCTTTTATCAAGATGGGTTACACTGATTCTCAGTTGACACCCTCTAATATGCCCATATATGGGTTCAATGGAGTGGAATCAAAGGTGGAAGGCACTATCCAACTCCCAATGACCATGGGGCAAGGAACGAATACATCCACTCAGATGCTGAATTTCATAGTTATAAAGGCAACCTCAACCTACAATGCGATCCTTGGAAGGACGGGTCTTCATGCGTTTAAGGCTGTTGCCTCATCTTACCACCTGAAACTCAAATTCCCCACCAGGAATGGGATTGGTGAAGAACGGGGAGACCAAAAGATGGCTAGAAGCTATTATGTAGCCGCGTTGAGGCCTGATGGAGTTGGGGGGCAGGTTCTCCCCATTGAAGATATGGACACTAGTGACAATGAGGACCGAAGAGGGAAACCAGCTGAGGATTTAATCCCAATTCCCTTAGTCCCGGATGAACCAGAGAAGGTGACTTATGTTGGGACACTACTGCCCGAACCATTGAAAGGCAAACTCGCATCTTTTCTTCAAGAGAACAATGACGTTTTTGCTTGGACAGCGGCTGACATGCCAGGGATTGATCCCCAACTAATATCTCACAAATTGAATGTGGATCCAGAAAGGAAGGCAGTGAAACAAAAGAAAAGAAGTTTTGCTCCAGAGAGGCTTGAAGCCATTAAGCAAGAAGTGAATAAGCTTTTAGAAGCTGGGTTTATTGAAGAAATCCAATTCCCGGAATGGTTAGCTAACCCTGTGATGGTCAAAAAAGCTAACGGGAAGTGGAGAATGTGCGTCGACTTCACTAACTTGAATGATGCATGTCCTAAGGATTGTTTCCCCTTACCTAGGATTGATGCCTTGATAGATGCCACTGTTGGGCATGAGATGCTAAGTTTCATGGATGGCTTCAGCGGATATAATCAAATCAAGATGCACAAAGATGACATCGCCGAAGTGTCGTTCATCACTGACTTTGGTGTCTTCTGTTTCTTAGTCATGGCTTTTGGGCTTAAGAATGCTGGAGCAACCTATCAAAGGTTGGTGAACAAAATCTTTGAGCACCTGATTGGAAAAACCATGGAGGTCTACGTAGATGACATGTTAGTCAAGAGCCTTGATAAGGCCGATCACATTGAGCACCTCCGAGAGGCTTTTGAAGTGCTAAGACACCACAAGATGATGCTGAATCCAGCCAAGTGTGCCTTTGGTGTAGGCTCGGGAAAATTTTTAGGCCTGATGGTTTCCAAGAGAGGAATCGAGGCTAATCCCGACAAAATCAAAGCGATTCTAGACATGGAACCACCAAAGACTGTCAAGGATGTCCAGAAACTGACGGGAAGAGTGGCTGCTTTGGGAAGATTCATCTCCAAGTCTGGAGAGAAGTGTTTACCCTTCTTCAAAGCACTCAAAAAAATGAAGAATTTTGAATGGACAACTGAAAGTCAAGAGGCCTTTGAGGCCCTGAAGAAATATATGGCTGAAGCACCACTGTTGGCAAAACCCAAGCCAGGAGAAATTCTCTATTTATACTTGGCGGTTTCTAACACAACCCTTGGAGCTGTTTTGGTAAAGGAAGAATTGAAGGTTCAGAAACCCATCTACTATGTGAGCAAGATCCTACATGGGGCAGAAATAAACTACTCAATGGTTGAGAAGTTTGCCTTAGCCTTGACAATGGCCTCAAGAAAGCTACGCCCCTACTTCCAGGCTCACAAGATAGAGGTCTTGACTGATCAACCTCTAAGAAACATCTTGCATAGCCCTCAAGTTAGTGGAAGATTGATCAAATGGGCCATTGAATTGGGAGAATTTGATATCAAGTATAAGCCTCGGACGGCCATAAAAGCTCAAGCACTTGCTGACTTATGGTTGAATGCACCATTGACAACCAAGAAGTCGGGGGGCAGGAAGTGACTATGGAAGATAAGAAAGATGAGGAAATGACCTTCAAAGAATGTTGGGTGCTCTATTTTGATGGAGCATCAAAAACAAAATCAAGTGGAGCTGGTTTAGTGCTACAAAGTCCTGATGGATTCCTAATAGAGTATGCACTAAAACTTGACTTCCCGACGACAAACAATGAGGCTGAGTATGAAGCTCTGATAGCTGGCTTAGGGCTGGCTGGAGCCTTGAGAGTCAAAACTCTGAAAGTATGTGGAGACTCGAGGCTAGTGGTTTCCCAAGTAAATGGGGAGTTTGAGGCCAGAGATGAAGTCATGGCCAAGTACTTAAAACTTGTCAAGGCCATTATGACTCAGTTCGATGAATGCTATGTGGAGCACATTCCAAGGGAGGAAAATATGAAGGCTGATGCCTTGTCTAAGTTTGCCTCTTCTGAAATTGAAAACTATGCCGGGAGTGTATACTTCCAAGTCTTGAAGACCCCAAGCATCAATGGAAAGTTGGTAGCCCCCATTGGTATCACCAGTTGTTGGATTGATCCCATCAAAGCTCATCTGGAAACTGGGTGGCTGCCCAACGACACTTCAGAAGCACGGAAGCTATACGTCAGAGCACTAAGGTATGCCCTAATTGAGGGAATCCTATACAAGAAATCTTTTGTTATTCCATACTTAAAGTGCTTGAGACCTCAAGAGGCAGAATTGGCCCTAAAGGAAGTGCATGAAAGGATTTGTGGGCAACACTTGGGGGCAGAGCCCTGGCTCATAAAGTCACTCGTCTAGGTTTCTATTGGCCAGCATACTTGCTGATGCTAAAAGCTACGTCAAAAAATGTGAACGGTGCCAGAAACATGCATCAGTGGTTAGGCAACCACCAGAGATGATGACATCCATTAACTCACCTATCCCCTTTGCTATGTGGGGAATGGATATACTCGGGCCATTTCCTATGGCAAGTGCTCAAAGAAAGTTCTTGATAGTAGCAATTGACTATTTCACCAAGTGGATTGAGGCTAAGCCATTAGCCAAGATAACCACCAAGCAAGTGATGCAATTCTTCTGGGAAAATGTGATATGCAGATATGGAATTCCACGAGTCCTGGTCACGGACAATGGAACTCAGTTTAACAACGATGAGTTCAAGAAGTATTGTGATGAAAACGATATCAAGTTGCGCTTCACTTCTGTCGCCCATCCTCAAGCAAATGGGCAAGCTGAGGTTGCAAATCGAATCATCCTTGATGGACTAAAGAAAAGAGTTGAACGCTCCAGAAACACTTGGGTAGACGAATTACTCCCTATACTTTGGGCATATCGTACTACTTTCAAAGTCACCACCGGGGCAACTCCATTTCTATTGGCTTATGGAGCAGAGGCAGTGGTCCCGGTGGAGATTACTCACACCTCCCCAAGAGTTGAGGCTTATGAACCAGAAGAAAATGAAGAAGGCTTGAGGCTGGCTTTAGATCTAATTGATGAAGTTAGAGATGAGGCAAACGCCAAGATAGTTGAACATCAAAAGAAATCATCCTTCTACTACAACCTAAGGGTTAAAGAAAGGTTCTTTCGTCAAGGAGACTTGGTTCTCAGAAAGATTGAAGCATCCGGAGTTGGACAAAAAGGGAAGTTAGCCCCAAATTGGGAAGGACCATATCGCGTCAAGAACGTATTTGGTCGAGGCTCGTACAAACTAGAAACCCTTGAAGGGTAAGAGGTGCCAAGGACTTGGCATGCCTCCAATTTGAAAGTTTATTATGTTTAAGGTGTCTCCCAAGTGGACTCACTACTATAAATAAGGTTCGATGAAACCAACCCAAGTTTTAAACTGGGATACTATGTAAGGGTTGATCCCATCTTCAAATTATGAATGAATTCAGCATTTTCATGTTTTAAAGCTTATATACTATGAGTGTTGACAAAAATTCAAGAAGAAAGAAAAGCAACACAAGCCATGAATGGCCACCAGACATAAATAAAAACTTAAACAAGAGTTAAGTTAAGCCCGTAGGCCAAAAGTACATAAACAAAAGTACAAGCCATGATGGCCAAAAGTGAAACTACACCTAATCTTCCTTGTCTACGTCCTCCTCCTCTTCCTCTCTAGAGGAAAAGACAGCATCATCAGCTCCGGCAGTCTGACCAGGTGGGGAAGTGTGATCCAGGTCTAAGATCCTATCATCCTCCTCCATCTCGTCCTCTCCAGCCAAAGCCATCTCCAAAGGAGTAGGAAGGTGAGGGCTTGGAAAGTCAGAAATAAGGAGAGATCCAGGCATCTTCTCCAAGACAGCAACAAGAGCGTCATCCCATCCCTTAGTGTACTGAACAGGGAAGAGGAGCCCATCATGCTTATCAATCAAGTCCCCGTACTCCTCAGAGTCGAGATACTCGTCAATAAAATCATCTTTGGCCTTCCTCAAAGATACCAGTTCAGCCTGGGAGTCAGCCAACTCCTTCTCCTTCCTAGCCAGAGTGGCCTTCACTGAAGCCATTTCCTCCTGGGACTTCTCAAACTTGCCTTGGTTGGCCTCAGAAGATGAGCGCCAAGACTTAGCTTGAAAGAGAGCCCCTTGGTAGTTGGCATTCATCTGCAAGCAAGTTATAGTTTAAATACTTAAACTTGAAATAAATCAAAGACTACAAAGAAAAGAAGGAGATAAATACTTACAGCAGCCATAGCCTGAGATCCAGCATGCTCCACCCCCTCGATGGTGGAGTTAGAGACAAAATCCTTGTAGTCACAAGGAGTCAGAGAGTGATAAGACCACTCCACTGCATGCTTGGACACTCCCACTACAGTGTCCTTCTTCCTGAGACCCCAGTTGGGGCGCCAAACTGCACTCTTGCCCGTGGCAGGGCCTTCAGCATCCTCAGTAAGGTCCACATGTGGCCTTATGAAAGCTGGAATACTAGAAGCACGAGGGTCTTTCCCTGCCAAACGTGCCCTCTTCATCCTGGCTGTTTCCCCCTCTTCAGGCTCGTTGGACTTGTTGATAAAGGTCGCAGCTGCAAAAGATACAAGGAGGGAAACAGTTGGTATAAGTTAATCTTAAATAAATAAAGAAAGATATGAGGTGAGAATTACCCTTATCAGAAACGTTGGAAAGTCCCAAGGACCTAAGCTGAAACTCATCCAGGAGCACCCAAGCCATTGTGGCATAATTATCCTTTGTGAGCTCAGCATATGCATGGGCCTCTTCATCAGTTAGGATGATATCACTAGGGCTACCATCCGAAACCCTACTAAAGGAACTACGAAAAAGGGTGCCCCAATCCCCTCCTTCCCAAATCAAGTACATGAACTCTTCCTTCCATTTGAGGTTATTGTCTGGAATGGATTTAGGGTGAAATATGGGGGGAGTGGAAGGACGATGGTTGATATAAACCCAACCCAAAGAAGTGGATGAACTATTCTTAAATTGAAAAATTCTCCTAAACAAAGCTACAGACAAAGGAAATTTGTTCTTCAAACAAAGAACAATGAAACACATAATGATTCTCCAGGCGTTTGGAGGAAGCTGGCAAGGGTTAATCCCAACATCAGCCAAAAGCCTGGGAATGAACTCATGAAAGGGAAACCTGAGTCCTGCGACAATGGCATCCTTGTAAATGCAGAGTGCATCAGGACGCCAATGGCAAGAACGGTCCCCTGGGCCAGCTGGGACTAATCTATAGGGGGACCTAATCCTATACATTTTATTATAGTCCCTAATTAAGTCGATTTCATGAAATTTATTACTGCAGTCGAAAGAATCTAAGTGGGACACAGAGGGATATTCATCACTACGTTCTAAAATCATATCTTGAAGTGACATATGAGAAGAACGGATGATGATACCTCTCTTAGAAGCTTTGTTCATTCTTTGAAGGCGTTGAGCAGCTTTGTCAGACATCTTCAAGCGTTCAAAAAAATTCCCAGAAAAATCTTCAAAGAAACTTCAAATCTTCAAAACTTCAAGGAAAATTCTCAGAAAATCTTCAAAAAACCCAGAAATCTTCAAGTGATGAAGATTGAAAACCCAGAAATCTTCAAAGGATGAAGATCAATCCCAGAAAAACAAGAACACCACCGTAAAAAGCTCGCCGGGAATCGCCTCTCCATGGAATAAAAGAGAGAAAAAACTATGATAACTAGAGAGAAATTTTGGAAAGTGAAAAGTGAGAAGTGAGAGTGAAATGAGAAATCTCACTCTTTTATAGTGAGAATGACTGGAAGATCAACCGGTTGAGGGATGGCAACCGTCTATAGCCGGTAAGGCCCATAAATCCATTTATGGATTACAAAGGCAAAGGCCCAAATAAATTAAATCTCAGGCAAACTCAAAGCCCAAAATTAATAAGGCCCAATTAGGCCCAATGCTAGAAATATTTAAGCCCAATTAGGCTAATCAAAAGCCCAAAGAAAGAATCTTGGAATAAAACCAAGGTAAAAACAAAATTGAGGTCGAAAAAGACCCTTGATCGACATCGAAGGCTTGAAGTCGAAAATATATGGGAAAACGAGGTCGTATCAAATGACCTCACTCCCAAATAAAGGGAAATAATTAAAGATTTGAGGTCGAAAAGGCCCTAAATCGAGGTCGTGCGACCCAAGTCGAAAATACACATGGAATTGAGGTCGTGACCATCGACTTCGCACCAAAATCAAATCAAAAAACTGGAAAAACGAGGTCGAAAAGACCCTAGATCGAAGTCGAGAGATTGACATCGAAAATACATGGGAAATCGAGGTCGTATTGTACGACCTCGTACCAAAATAAAGTCAGGAAATCAGAAATTCATGATCGAAAAATGGCTACTTGAAATCGAGCAAACGAGATCGAAATTACATGGGGAATTGAAGTCGTATTGATCGATGATAGAGTATATATTTATATATATTTTATATGATTTTATTTCTCATATTTATTATATTTTGCATTTAATTGGATTTTTATTTAAAAAAATTTAATGTTTTATTGTAGGAAGCATGGAAATCCTAAACTTGGAAGGATTGGAGAATAAAGAGCTTAATTTGGAGATTTATTAGAAGGAAATTCGGATTTGTTGGGCTGCCTGCACATAATTCACTGTTTGGGTCATATTTTGAGATCTAGAAGTCAGAATTGGACGATTTAACAGTCCACGCGAAGATAATGGAAATCTCTTTTATTCTAAAGTGGTCCAAATATCAAATTACATCAGGAACGGCTCAGATTTACTGAAGAAAAGTCAGCTACGAATTTTCCTTGTAAAATATAATCAGTTTAGGAAACGTACTTGTACTTTCCTCAAGGCATTAAAATATTTGAGGATATATATATAGACATCATATCTGAGAGAGAGAGGGATATACATAGATACATACAGACATAGGGAGCGGATCTTGTACTTTTTCTTCTTGGAGAAAGATTGAAGGTTTTATTCTCTGTTCTTAATATTGTCATGTGTTCTTATTATATTATGTGTTTTGTTAGTTTAATTATGAGTGAGTAGTTATTTAATCTAGGGTTAAGTTGAACCCTAGTTATGATTGATGTATGATTTTCCATAACCCCCCAATTCAGTTATGTTGTATGCTCTTGCTTATTGAGTTGTGCTTAATTAACAATAACATGTCAGACGTGATTATGCGTATTGTTTGAACCTAATATCTATTTATCATCGAAAGTTGGACTTAGATGGTTGTGATTTATCCAATAAGGACATGAACTTCTCCATGAAAATAGGTAGAACGGATTGTTAGGAAGTTAGGATGCTGTGTTTAATGTCTCTAAATTGCATGATACCATGAAAATAGGCTTGAGTGTATTTTAGAGAAGCCATTAATACTCGAGAGAGGTTATTGGTATTTTATAGGGCGCATCTTTCCTCTTGAGTAGCGTATGATTAATTGGGGTGGAAAATCATAATTGCATCGATTCATGCTAGTGGGGATACTTAATTCTAGATGTTTTAGTTAATTGATAATACAATACAATTTGTTTTAGTATAATATTTAGATTAATAATCTCTCAACAATTTATTGTGTTACTTGCTTAGTTGAATTGAATCAAGAATAACTAGTGATTGATACGTTTGTCTCTGTGGGATCGACTCTGACTTACCCTACTACATAATTAGAAGGATTTGTTAGATATTATTATTTGATAGGCACGCGACAGCCTTGTCAATCGACTTCGCTCCAAAATAAAACCGGGAAATCATAGAATCCTGGTCGAAAACACATAGAAACGAGGTCGAACGATCCTGGTCGAAAATGACCGAGAATTTGAGGTCGAATCTATCGACCAGGGACCAGAAACGAGGTCGAAAAAAGGATACCCGAGGTCGAACGATCCTGGTCGAAAATGACCGAGAATCTGAGGTCGAATCTATCGACCAGGGACCAGAAACGAGGTCGAAAAAAGGATACCCGAGGTCGAACGATCCTGGTCGAAAATGACCGAGAATCTGAGGTCGAATCCATCGACCTGGGACCAGAAACGAGGTCGAATTTGTGTTGATTCCTGGTCAAAATTCCAGGTGGAATTTGTACTGATTCCTGGTCGAAATTCCAGGTCGAATTTGTACTGATTCCAGGTCAAAAACCTGGTCGAATTTGTACTAATTCCAGGTCGAATTCCTGGTCGAAAATGACCTAAATTAAGGTCAAAAGTGCCCTGAAAAATGGAAAATTTTGGGGAAAACACGCTGTAACTTCTACGAAAACCCCAGGGAGATTTTCCCAGAAGTTGGGGGGCAAATGATATGGTCAGAAAAGTAATTATAGAAATATAATTGACTGGTCAAACAAAAGGTCGATATTTAAGGCCCGACACCCTAATTATTCATTAATTTCGTAATTAATGAATAGGGAAAATATACAGCTCATAAAAAGAGTCCAAATTATGGCAAATTGGTCAAAGAAGGATCCAGAATCCCAATTAAAGGCAATTAATGAGTCATAGCCTTTATCGACAAGGAAAAGACTTATCCTGCAAGCTATACAATGATTATCCAATATCAAAAAGGAGACTTATTCGCTAAGACTCCCAAACATACCATAAATACCAGGCTCCAGACGCCTATATAAGGTCCCTGATCCTACAATCAGAACTACGTCTTGGCTTGATTCTCAATAACGAATTGAGATACGTAGGCATCTTGTGAGGACCAATTTAGTCCGGAAACACGAGTGCAGCCATTAAAGCTCGAAGCTCATTAAATTCACACAAGTACGTTTTTTAATCCACAACAGTGTGACACACTATCATTTTTTGCTAACACAATTTTTCACCTCATCAGTGTGTTAAATTCTTGGATAAATAGTAAAAATATGAGTATTTAGCTATAGCCATGGATTGATGTTTCTAGATCATGTGCCATGGATGTTTGTAAAAAATTATAACATATAGTTTCTATCTTAGGTAGTAAATCACTACATTATTAGTTAATGTCTAGGTTTCACAAGATTAACTGGTATGGGTATGACTCTATTTGGATTGACAAAACCAACTATTAGAAACTACTTGAACATAATTTTAGACACAATACCTCATGTTCTATTCTCATGCTAGGTATGTTCTTTGTTTCCATTCTCAGGATATTGTCGTTGTGATCATACGAATCACTAACATGTATATATGTTAGCTTTAGGTTTCTAAACAAAGAAATGGATTAGGTCATGATTGATGCAAATCTTACAGTTGGTCAAACTAAGCGGTGAAATTTATTATTCTTGGAGCTTTTATAAAGTTCGGCTAAATTTTGTTGATATATTTGAAATCATGTTTTTTATTTTTAATTAATCCTCATCTTTTACACACATAGATTCTTTTAAGGTACAGATGACTGCGATAAGAAGGTTAAAAGATAAGTAAATTAAATATTGTTTTTTTCCACTATTTTTCATTTAGTAGTTACACCGTTTATAATCTAGACAAGTTTATATTCTGTAATGTTATAGTTTTCAGTTTGTGATTGACTTCAATGCACCACATTTATTAATAGTTACCCATTTATATTTGGTTGATATATATAAAAGATACAGAGAAACCAGAGGAGGTAGTGAAATCAAAATGTGTTTACCCCATAATGAGACCCTTTTAGGGTGTTATATTTATAACTTTAAAGCCAAGTTAGTAATGTGCAGAATAGTCCGTAGTCAACTGAAATGATAATCGTGCAAAAAGAGAATTGATGTTTGACTTAAAAGAGAATTAACGTTTAAATTTCAATAATTACAAATATTTACTCTAATTTCTTTAATATGTGTCTTTTTGATGTATTATACATATTATAGTTTTTTTTAGAATTTGAAGTTAGTTCTTCAATTATTTTACTTTGGTTTTTAGTCTTTCTCCTCGGTTATACAATTCTAGAAAAACGAGGCACTGTGACTGTAAGGAAAATTTAGCACAAACTTTTTTGTATATCTTCTTCTCTATGTTATATTGCGTTTATGCTACAATTTCAATGCAGCGATATACTCCCCATGTCCCTTTCATTTATTTACACTTTTCTTTTTGAGATGTCCCTCTAAATTCTTTACATTCCAAAAGTTTCCTAAAATAATAAAGTTTTATAATATTAAAATTAACTACATCCACTACTTTCCTCCATTATCCCCACTTTATACATTAAATATTGATTGGTCCCACCACTTTACTCACTTTTTTTACTTTTCTTCACTAAATTACACTTTTTCTTAACCTCCGTGCACAACCTCAATGTAAAGAATTGATGGGGGCGGAAGGAGTATTTGATAATTTTAGAACAAATAAGGCACCAGAGTTTATTGGCTCATTTATACAAAATGGGTGAATATACCTTAAATTTACTTCAATGTGAATTAAGATTTTCGTTTGTTTTAACATTTGCTTTTTATGGCTTAATCATTTATTTATATTATGTGAAAAATGGATATATATGATAAACATTTTATTAAAAACTTTTTTTTTGGTAAATGAACAAAATTATATAATATACTTTAGAGACTAATTGCATAGTCATATCAATTATGATTATAATTGAAGTTAAAGTTGTTTCATTGATTGTTCTTTTATTTTCTTTGGTTGGGTTCTTCTATTATCTAACGTTTAAAATACATGAATATGTGATGTGAGATATTTTTTAGTGTTACAATAAAAAATTTAGAAACAAACTTATTTTCAACAAAAGTTGTTTATAATATATATATATATATATATATATATATATAAGAAAAAAAATCATTTATACAAAATATATATATGAGGTTAGCTCAGTAAAGTTACCTGAGATTAAGGGACATGATACTATATATATATATATATATATATATATATATATATATATATATATATATATATATATAACTTGAATCTACTAAAAATAAATATTAACAAAGATAATTAATAAAATTAAAAGGATAAAACGTCACTGTGTGCGAAGCACGAGTATATTCCATCCTAAATTAGTTAAGTTTCTTATATTTCCCTAAAAATTATTCCTATCCTATATTTTTTATTTTTACTTTTATTAAGATAATAATCAAATAATATAATGCAATTGTAATTCAAACAGAGTGACGAAGTAATTTTTTGTTGCAACACCCCGGGTTCTGCTAGATCATGCACCAAGAAGATAAAAACAATTTTTCATCTTTACTTTAATATTATATATCTTTTCACGAAAGTGTATTTTATACAATGTTTATGTTGTACTAATAAAAAATAAATACATTTCAATTACAGGAACACTAAGGAGTGATATTCATCCGGTCGAATTTCCTTTTTTCTGGTGGTTTTGAAATTTGCTTTAAAGCTTTGCAGAATAAAAGCACTAATTGTTTAGTGTGATTAGGTTCATTTCTGGACCGTCTTATGTTTTTTACTAAATAAGATTTATTGACATGTGAAGGATTACAAAGAACATTACTTATTTATCTATTTCAGATCTATTGCTTTTTCATTTTACGATTTTTTTTAATTTTATATATATGCACTGATGTGTTTATTAAAAGTTAGTAGTTGATTTTGCAATGCACTTGATAACATCTATTATACATTCAATATAACTCACCCGTGTGCGAAGCACGGGCAAATTCCCTAGTTTAATTTTAAATAGCATGATATAAAGTTTATCAGGTTAAAAAATTGAGTATAATTGATACCTATAGCCATGGTTGTAGAAATTGAGATCGAAACTAATTCGATTGACCTATCAATTCAGAATTAATAAGAGATTATCTGATATGCGTGTGCCTATATTAAGTGTATTTAAGAAATTAGGTGAAATTTTTTCATCAAGAAGCTTGCGTCCAGGAGACCCTCTCCCACCATATTTTTTCCTCGTATGTGTTGAAGGTTTCTCAGCACTATTATGGTAAACATAGAATATGAGAGACATATTGAACATAAAAATTGCTAGAAATACACCTTTAATAAGCTGTTAGATATAATTGCTGATGATTGTTTATCAGTGTTTAAGAAACAGGTACTTATCAGAGTTTACGCTAGAAGCCAGTCAGAGTTTGATAAAGTCTGACGGGGTGAGAGTTTATTTAGCTGTCGGTGCATACTTAAAGATTCTAGAAGCAATATATCTTGAAGATGGAAAGAAGCAAGATATATTGAGATAGCTAAAGAAACGGGACAGAAGATAGAAGCAATCCTAAATTGATATAAATTGTATAGCTGATTTATAGGAATATCAATTAGAGATTGATTATGTAACTGTGTACTATATAAACACAGATAGGATAACCCTAAAAGGGATGCGAATAATGAATACATTATTCTTGTAACCTAGCAGCTCTCTGTGATATTTTACATCACTGAGAGAAGAGTTATTTAATATAATTCAGTTTATTGTTCATAAAAAGTGTTCTTGATTGTTATTCTCATACATATATTGATTATATATTGTGTATTCGGCCTAACAATTGGTATCAGAGCCAAGGCTGTTTAATATATACAGTTTTACGATTCAAACACAAGTATAATCATGACTGAACAAATTCCAACCGGTGCAGCTCCTGAAAAGGTTCAACCTACCTCTGTGAGTCGATATAAGACTATCAGGGTTCCAATTCTCAAACCAGCAGAATATCCAATATGGAAGGTGAAGATGACCATGTTTCTGGAAGCCACAGATCCAGAATATCTTGATAGAATTTATAATGGTCCTCATAAACCAACTAAACTGTCTACTGTTGTTGCTGGTGAAGAACAAAAGCTTATTCCAAAGGAAAAGAAAGATTTGACTCCTGAAGACATCTCATCGATTGCAAAGGATGCAAAGGTTAGACATCTTCTCCACAGTGCCTTAGATAATGTTATGTCTAACAGAGTTATTGATTGCAAAACTGCCAAAGAAATTTGGGATGCTTTAGAAGTCAGATGCCAAGGAACTAGTGCTATAAAGAAGAACAGAAAGACCATACTGACACAGGAGTATGAACACTTTGACTCAAGACCTGGTGAAACTTTGACTGAAACATATGACAGATTCTGTAAACTGTTGAATGATTTATCTCTGGTTGATAAAGAATATGATCTTGAAGAGTCTAATCTCAAGTTTCTTTTATCTCTACCTGAAAGATGGGATTTAAAGACAACAACAATAAGAGATAATTATGAGCTTGCAGATACAGAGCTTGATGAAATCTATGGGTTGCTTAAAACTCATGAACTGGAGATAGAACATAGGAACATAAGATCTAGTAAGAAGACAAAATCTGTTGCTCTCAAGGTTGAAGAAAAACTCATGAAGAAAGAAACATCAAAGAAGAAAGCTAAGGGAAAAGCTTTGGTCATAAACTCTGAGAGTGAGTCATCAAACTCTGATGATGACTCAAACACTGATGCCTCTTCTGAATCTGAGGATGATGAAGAACAAATGATGCAAATGGCTGCTTTGATGGTGAAGACTTTCAAAAAGATGGGTTTCAAGAACTTCAAGAAAGGAAAAAGATTCTCAAGGAAAGATTCAAACTCTGAAAGAAAAAGTTACAGAAAGTCTGAAGGAAGGGATACCAAGTCTGGAAAGAAAGACAAGTCTGAGATCCAGTGCTAAAAGTGTAAAGAGATGGGTCACTATGCTCCAGAATGCAAGAAAGGAAAATCTGAAAAAGCACTCATCACTAAAGGAAGAGACTGGGCAGACACTTCAGATTCAGATGAGGATGTAAACTATGTTCTCATGGCAACTGTCAAAGATGAAGGTGATTCATCTGAAAATAAGGTACCTTTAACAACTTATGCTTATGATACTGATAACATATCTGAATTGCGAATTTATCTTAAAAGCATACATGTTAGTTATAGAGATCAGACCTTAGAGAATGAGAGAATTAAATCTGAGAATCAAAAGCTTAAAGATAGAAATAAATTTCTTGAAGATGAACTTGTTAACATGCAACAAGTTCAAAAGGAAAGAGATGATGCTGTTTATGTTGAACAGGAATTGCTTAAAAGATATAGAAAAATTGAATCTGAATTAGAAAAGGAGAGAAAAGTGATTAAAACCTGGACTAATTCTGGAAAAGACACACATCAAGTTTTTCAAACAGATACAGTTGGGTTAGGATACTGTGAGGAAGATGAACTTAGGTTTAAAGATAAAGTTAAAGTTAAACCACAACTTAAACCTGTGAAATTTGTTCCTGAATCCAGTAAGTTAAAATATGTAGTTGTGAAAGAAGCTGTTATGGAGCCAGTTGAAACTTGTGAAAAATAGGTTAATGTTGGTTCAATAACAGAAAAACAGATTGAGTCAGAAGCTGTTAAAGAACCAGTAAAAATCTGTGATAAACAGGTTGATGTTGGTTTGATGACAGAAAAACAATTCAAACATAAGCTCAAAGAGGTAAAGTCTGTCATCAAACAGAAAGTGTCTAAGAAAAATAGGAATGGAAAAGTAGGCATTAATAAAAGAAATGATTATCTGCCTAATTCTGATGCTCCTAGAAAGACATGTCATAGTTGTGGTAGTACTAACCATCTTGCAAGTTTCTGCACAAAAAACAAAGATATTAATTCTTTACCCTCCAAGTCTGGAGTGAAGAATGATTATGTTAGGGTTAGACCACAGACTTTATGCACTCACTGTGGGAGCACTTGGCATTCCATTTATACTTGCAAGAGTTATCATGCTATTTATCACAACTATTATGAGTTGAAGCCCAACTTGAAATGGGTTAGAGCAAACTCTGCAAGTGTAAAGTCTGATACTGTTAGCTTAAACTCTGTTGATGATAATTTCGCTGCAAAAGTTAACTATGTCAAGAAAGCCAAAGGATCCAAGCAAGTCTGGATCCTTAAATCTAACTCTTTGTAATTGTTTGTGATCGCAGGGCATAAGGGAAAGTACCCTAGTCTTGGACAGTGGATGTTCAGGACACATGACTGGAAATAAAGCCCTGCTATCAGACTATGAGGAGAAAGCTGGCCCAAAAGTCTCCTATGGAGATGGCAACATAGGACGTACTATGGGATATGGCAATATCAATCTTGGAAGTGTCATCATCACAAATGTAGCTCTAGTCCCAGGACTCAAGCATGATTTGCTATCTGTGAGTCAAATCTGTGACAGAGGTTACCATGTAGATTTTCAATCTGAATACTGTGAGGTTATCAACAAATCTACAGGGAAAGTTGTTCTAGTTGGACACAGACGGAATAATATTTATGAAGCAAGTTTGGTAACAAACTCTGAAGGAAAAGCTGTGTGTCTGTCTGCAAAAATGTCAAATGAAGAGAGTTGGAAATGGCATAAGAAGCTCTCTCACCTAAACTTGAACAACATCAATGAGTGTTAGGCCGAATTACACAAAATATAATCAAGATAAGTATATTAATAACAATTGAGAACACTGTTTATGAATCAACAACTGAATTATATAAATAACTCTTCTCTTTGTGATGTTAAAGAATCACAGAGAGCTGCTAGGTTACAAGAATAATGTATTCAGTATTCGCATCCCTTTTAGGGTTAACCTATCTGTGTTTATATAATACACAGTTACATAATCAATCTCTAATTGATATTCCTATAAATTATCTATACAAATTATATCAAATTAGGATTGCTTCTGTCTTCTGTTCCGTTTCCTTAACTGTCTCAATATATCTTGCTTCTTTCCATCTTCAAGATATATTGCTTCTAGAATCTTTATATCAGCACCGACAGCTAAGGTAAACTTTCTCATCCCATCAGACTTTAAATAAACTCTGACTGGCTTCCAGTAAACTCTGATGAGTACCTGGTACTTAAACACTGATGAACAAACGTCAGCAATTATATCTAACAATCTCCCCCAACTTGTGCATAATAGAGATGTACAAGTTAATAGATAATTGATGATGTCAAAACATATAACAAATGCAGTGTTTAAATATAATCAGAGTTTAACTTTAACTTAGAACAGAAAACTTTAAAAACTTACAGTCATACTTTACTTAATCTCTTCAATATCAGGCACTGTCCTGAGATAATCGATGAGAAGTCTCCTTTCAGCCTTTTCAAGCTCTTCCACCATGATTTCTTTTAGTTCCTTGAGCTCTGGATCACCTTCTCCAGTCTGGTAGATAGCAGCTCTCAGAGAATAAATGCTGTTCTTCCTCATTTCATTCCCTAGCCGAATATAGTATGATTTGTCTGACTCCAGATTGAATTCCAAGACTTTAATACCCAGTGTTGTCTTGAACTTAGCACTGTTTCTCTTCATCTCAACAATCTTTCCATAAGCATCTCTGTACTTAGGAATATATGCACTAGAAACACTACCTCCAAGAAGCACTTTGGATTTCATCATCCTATCTCTTATAACTATAGCAGCATCATGAGTACTTTTATTTTTGACTTTGAGAAGGTATAAAACATACTCAAGCTCTTCCCATAGCTTCAATTGAACATCAGCTTCTCCTACTCTGTAAACTCTTCCATCAGACATAAAATATAACAGAAACTCTTTCTTTAATCCTTTATGATAGACCATCTGAACAGATTCTAGTTTATCAAGGCTCTCTTGAGATACCCCAATACCAGCTTCTGCCAGTGATGTTTGATCTAAAGGTCTGTTATTTATTCTCTTTTCCCTGTGTGAACCTAAACCAGACTTGTCATAAGATTCTTTTCCAAGTACTGTCCTGGTTTGAGAAAAATTCACAGGTTCTAGCGTCAGAGTTTCAGAAAGTACAGGTCTTAAGAAACCTTTGAATTGTGGAGCTAGCTGAGTTTGTACAACTTGAGCCTTGTCAGTGGTTGTCTCAGCTTTAGTAGAAATATCAACATGAGCAACGTCAGAGGTTGAATAATTCTTCTTTGGTAACTGTCCTTCTTCTACCAGTTTACCCTTTCCCTTATCAGTATTTGCAATCACAGGCCTCCTTGTGTATTGTATACTCTGTTGAGTATTTTCTTTGATAGAAATTCCAACTTCCTTCTTTCTAGGAGCCTTTTGATAGAGTATATATTTATATATATTTTATATGATTTTATTCCTCATATTTATTATATTTTGCATTTAATTGGACTTTTATTAAATAAATTCTGATGTTTTATTGTAGGAAGCAAGGAATCCTAAACTTGGAAGGATTGGAGAATAAATAGCTTAATTTGGAGATTTATTAGAAGGAAATTCGGATTTGTTGGGCTGCACGCAAGTACATCACTATTTGGGCCATATCTGGAGTTCCAGAAGTTAGAATTGGACGATTTAACAGCGCACGCGAAGATAACAGAATTCTCTTTCATTATTAAGTGGTCCAGATATCAAATTACAACTGGAACGGGCCAGAATTACTGAGGAATAGTCAGTTACGAATTTCCTTGGAAAAGCAGAATCAGTTTAGGAAACATATTGTATTTTCCTCAAAATATTAAAATAATTTTATGAGGTACATAAACATACATCAGAGATAATTAGGTATTTTATATACATCTGAGAGAAGAGAAAAAGGAGGCTGCGCTCAAGAGGGAAGAAGCTTTGGGGATTGCTGCGATTACAGATTTCATCTTTTCTCCTTACTTTTTCATCATGTTTACATACTCTTGTGTATTGATTTCTTTTGAGATGATGAACTAATTTTCTCTCTAGGCCTTTAATGGATTCTTTTGTTAATACATAAGTTGTATTCTTTAATTCTTTGTTCTTGTGGTCATATTGATTGTTTGTATTGGTTTGCGTTTAATGCTTCTCAAAGATTGATCACCCTTGAGATTGAATCAGTAATTTAGGTGGACTTGGAAAAGAAACCCTAAGTTAAGACCCAACCAATATAACCTAGGATTAATAATTATATTAATTTGTGGTTAGGATAGGAATATACCTAAACACCCTAGGTAGTCCAATTAAGGTGAAACTTAATGCTGTTTATGGATTTAAATTCTACATAGGAATATGGGGGTTAATTCATAAATTAGAGTCACTTGAGATTCGGAAGGTCCTTGTGCGTACTTAATAGCCTTAGACTAGCAATTAGACCACGAGAATAGAGGTTAAAGAAGAAGCTTGTTAAAAGACATTAGATGAAGTTAAGGCCTAGTTTTAATTCTCTTGGAATTTATTATTCGATATTGTGTTAGCTTAATTGTTTAGTGGTAATTTAGTAAAAACTTCACTTGATTTTTATCATACTTGAATTGAAAGAAAGATAGTAAGTGGTATTTAACAGCTTATTTGTAGTCCTCGTGGGAATGAACTTATTTACTACTTGTTGCGATACGTGCTCTTGCGTTAAGGTTGTAAAACCGACAACAAGTTTTTGGCGCCGCTGTCGGGGACCAATTTTAAGTATTTATTTGTTAATATCATTGCACTATTTAGTACTTTGAGATCGAGTATTACTTGTTCTTTTGTTCAAGTTTTGTAGGGGCTTGATTTTGTATGCGTAGACGTGACTCTTCTTCACTTGTTCCACTTGATTTGGAGATTGAGAGAACTGCGAAACAAATTCGAAAGCAAGTCAGGGAAGCTAAAACCCAAGTCGGTACAATGGGTGATAATGTGGATGAAGTTCCTGCTGCAAGGCGCATGCGGGTGAAGGAGTACATAATGCCTTCTTTCGATGGCATTCATTCTAGTATTGCAAGGCCCGCCATTGCTGCAAATAATTTTCATGTTGATTCAGCTACAATGCAGGCTATCAGGGACAACAAATTTCATGGTCTTTCTGCTGAAGATCCTAATGCTCACTTGAGAAATTTTCTTTAGATTGTTGATAATTTCAAGGTTAATGGTGTTTCTGAAGAGACCATCAGACTAAGGCTATTTAGTCGTTCTTTGGATGGAAGAGCGAGAGAATGGTTGGATTCTCTGCCAGTCAATTCTATCACTACATGGAACCAACTTGTTGAGAAATTTCTAAACAAGTACTTCTCTCCAGCAAAGACAGAACGGTTGATCAAAGAAATTCAGAATTTTCAGCAGTTTGATATGGAGTCTCTTTATGAAGCTTATGAGAGGTTCAAAGATCTTTTGAGGAAGTGTCCACATCATGGACTATCTGACCAGCAAAAGATTCGCACATTCTATAATGGGCTGACATTGCAGTGTGCTACTCAAGTTGATGGAGCTGCTAGGGGTTCATTGATCAACCAGTATCCTGAAGATGCTTTTGAGATTCTTGAGGATATTACTTCAAATAATTGCAGGGCCTATGAAAGAACAAGTTCCAAGAAAGTAGCTGGTTTGTATGAAGTTGATCCATTCACATCATTCTCAGCTAAGATGGTGTCTCAATTTGAAGCTTTAAATAAAAAGCTTGAGTCTTTATCAGTGGATAGACATCAACCAGTTCAACCTGCTCATCAAGTTCAGAATGTTCATGTAGTTTGTGATACGTGTGGGGAAGGGCATCCAACTCAGCAATGTCCATTGATTTATCATGATGCATCACAGTCTAATACAGTGAACTATGTGGGGAATTCAAGTAACCAGGGAAACAATCCGTATTCTAATATTTACAATCCTGGTTGGAGAAATCATCCCAACTTTTCATGGAACAACAACGCGAGCTCAAACATGCCTTACAAGTCTAATGTTCCTCCAGGTTTTCAACAACAATCAAGGTCGCAAGAGATTGAGAAGAAGCCAACAACTGAAGATCTTCTTCTCCAATACATGCAGAAAACAGATGCTGTGATTCAGAGTCAAAGTGCATCTATGAGAGCTTTAGAGATGCAATTGGGGCAGTTAGCTAGTGCATTGAATAATCGTCCTCAAGGTTCATTGCCTAATGACACAGAGCCAAATCCAAAGAATGATAGAAAGGAGTACTGCAAAGCAATAACTTTGAGGAACGGTAAAGAGGTTGAGGGGAACACAAAGAAAGCTCATGAAGAGGTTGTAAGAGAATTTGAGTCTCTTGAAGAGCCTCAAAAGTTGGCACGTGAAGAGTCCACTGAAGTCCAACAGGAACCTCAAGTTAAAGCACCAACACCAAGGAAGCCTATTTATCCGCCTCCTCCATATCCTCAACGCTTGAAAAAGCAAAAGCAAGATAAGCAGTTTCAGAAATTTATGGATGTCTTCAAGAAATTGTCCATCAATATTCCTTTTGTTGAGGCATTGGAGCAGATGCCAAACTATGTCAAGTTTATGAAGGACATTCTTTCGAGAAAGAGAAAGTTGGAAGAATTCGAAACAGTGGCATTGACTGAAGAATGTAGCGCTATTTTGCAGAAGAAGCTACCACCAAAGCTCAAGGATCCTGGGAGTTTCACTATTCCGTGCACTATTGGTACTCAAAATTTTGGGAGAGCTCTATGTGATTTGGGAGCCAGCGTTAATTTAATGCCTCTGTCCATTTTTATGAATCTTGGAGTTGGAGAGGTAAAGCCTACATCGGTTCGATTACAACTTGCAGACAGATCATATGCATATCCAAGGGGTATAGTGGAAGATGTTCTTGTAAAGGTTGATAAATTCATATTTCCTGCGGATTTTATTGTGCTTGATATGGAGGAAGACGAGGAAATCCCTCTGCTATTTGGTAGACCATTCTTAGCCACAGGAAGGACCCTTATTGACGTGCAAAAAGGGGAGCTGATTATGCGTGTGCATGATGATCAAGTAACTTTTAATGTGTTTTCACCAATGAAATTTTCAGATGAACAAGAAAAGTGTTTTTCTGTGAGATCTCTTGATGATGAAACTAATATGCACATGAGTAAGCATAATTCCAATGATCCTCTAGAGTTACCAGTCCAAAAAGTTGCAAGTGAATTGAATGCATTGCATAGTATTCGAAAATCTGTTGAAAATTTTGAATCATCCAAGATGCTTGAGAAATCCAAGGCTGAAGAATCTCTTGTTGAAGATCTGTCTAATGTAAAGCTCGGAAAGCTTCCATCACATTTGAAGTATGTACTTTTGGATGACGAGCTAGTTCTTTTCGAAGTTTGTCATGACAATGTTTTGAGAAGGTGGAACGTAGATGATGAGGTAAAAGAGCATATTTTTCAATCGACCGAAGGGGATAAACACCTTAGAGGTGTTAGAAAGAGAAAGAAAAATAAAAACCCGATGGATGGAAGAATCTGTGTGAAGATGGACAAGAAAAATATGTTGGAAGTAACCAAGGTGGCAGCTAAACATTTTGTGAGTGGTCCTTCTGATAAGGACAATTCTATTGCTTACTTGAAGCCGCCATGAATTGATGCAAAAACGTCCGGCTAAATGACGTTAACGACAGCGCTTCTTGGGAGGCAACCCACGATTGTCGTATGGTTAGTAAAATTTTATTCCATATTTTTTTCATTATTTTTGTATTTTTTTTTTAGTTTAGATTTTTTTTTGTTTTTTTTACTCCCACAAGGTGCCTTGATAATTTCGTGTGAAGTGTTTCAGGATCATAAAGAATTTTCGCAGGTTGATAAAATAATTTATTCGAATTATTAAGGGTGAAGAAATTAACTTGCAGTGAACCCACGGTGTACATATTTCATTTGGCAGTGCATTTTTTTTCTCTGTTATATCAGTTAAATTCTCTGCGGTGCAAATTAATTTCACTGCAGTGCGAAGATCCCTGTCAAGACAAATTCTTTTTCCGCGCATATGTTAAACTAGCGGTGCATAAAAGTTACCCGCAGTGCCAATATTTCTGTCTCATGCGTGAATTCCACATACAATCACTTCAAGTCCTACAAAGCGGGCCATTAAATTTTCAGCCCATGATGGTAGTGCTACCCAATTATACCATCTGTCCAGCCCAACTCCTCAGCCAGTCCATGGGCTAATATGGCCCAGTAGCACAATTAGCTCCACACAGCAGTCCAGGTGTCGCCACATCAGCTGCCTCGTCACCTGGTGTCATGTCACAGTCCAGTCAGCTCGTCATTTGTAACCAGCGACACGTCACCTGCTTGAATGGCTGCTATTACAAAAATGTTATGGAAATATGTGAGGCCAAGGAGTTGAACCCCTGACCTTGTTCTCATACAAGACTCCTATGTGCACTCCTCCACCACTTGAGCTAGCTTGTTGTTGTGTTATTAATGGGCTGCATTACTTATATATCAAGTGAAGCAGTTGGAGGAAGTTTCAACACCTTCTTTTCTACAAGCATTTCATGCAAGGCATTAGGGGAGTATTTTTAACCTTTCTTTGTATATTTTTTTTTTATTATTCTTTTTGTATTTTATTTAGGATATTATTCTTATTATTATTCATTGAGGACAATGAACCACTTAAGTGTGGGGATGGGTTCTTGATAATAATATATTTTAAAAAAACCAAAAAAATTATATATCATAAAATCCAAAAAAATTGAAAAAATCAAAAACCTTTTTGTATATAATTACCTTGTCTCAAAAGCATGTTAGCATGGATAAGTACACATTGTGTGGATTTATTTCGCATGATTAATTCTGAGTGTCATATTCATAGAAAAATCATTTGATGCTTGATATTTCCTTGCGCGTGCTTGCAAAAATTTGAAAACATGAGATGCTTCTTAGTCAATTTTAGTGAGTAATGCATGCTTTCACCCTGTGAGAATTTGAGCCTAATTTATGATTGATGCACTTTATATCAATCCATTTCTTTTGTTGTGTGTTGTTCATCATGATTCATGTTGCTCTAGAACTTGTTTTAAACCGTTTTGAGACTACATGGTATGTGTATGCATGAAAATGATAAAGGCACTAGGATTGACCTCATTTACCTAAACAGTAACCATGAAAAAATATCCCTAGTGAACCCCCTTGAGCTTATATTTGTTTCTTTAGTATATCACCAATCTAAAATTCTTGAGCCTACTTATTCGTTCATGTCTTGATTTACTGGTAGAGCATATTGATTCGACTTCAGGGTTGGTGAATATTAAGTGTGGGGATTTCTTTTGTTAAAGGGTTACATTTTGGTGGGAAAGTTGTAAAAAAAAAAGTTTGAATGTTATCAAGTACTCCTTTGAGATCAATGGGTGGAAAGTGCAATGTCATATGAAAGGGACGATCCATGAACATGTGCTGGTATTAAGTGCATGGGCTAGAAATTAAGGAGAAAACAATACTTCTTATATTCTTGGTGACTTTTCACTGCCCTTGGTTACTGGAGAATGACTTGACTTTGAGAAAAAAATTGTGATCAAGAAGAAGTAGAGTTTGTGTTCATTGGTTTGTTACAATGTGAAAGAGGGGAAGTGCATGATAATATGTGCTTAGTGTTTAATGCTTGTGAAAGCCTGGCCAGTTTTTACATGATTTACTTTTCATGTTGGGTTCTTTAATTAAAAGTGAACATTATGCTCTACTGGTTTATCAAGTTTAGCCACTTGTTAGCCTAATTCTTTGATATCCTACCTGTGCCAAAACCCAATTACAACCTTTAACAAAGACCTTTTGATTCATGTATGCATGTATACGAGGTAGTGGAGATTTGGTGGACAACCAAGCATATGGTAGCACATGAGTACATTGATTGAGCTTGAGCGATACACTTATACCTATACACTTGTGTGAATTGAGAGCAATGTGAGATATTTATCCATGGCATGCTTACCTCTGAGTGCGACTTTGATTGCTATTTCATGATATTTTTGTCTATCAAGACATTGTGTGCATACTTGGATTATCTTGTGTTAATGATGCGTAAAGTGAGAGTACTTGTACTTTCAGGCACTTTCAGGTTGTTATGTGATTGAGGTTTACAATGTGTGGAGTACTATGATATGTTGCATGCTTGAGAGATTTGGTGATTGAAAATATTTGATTTTGTGGGTTATCTTCTATAAACCCTCACGAGACAAAACTCGTCCTACTAGGGCTGCTTAGGGGTTTAAAGGCTTGTTGCATATGCTCAATGCAATCGTGTCATCTACGAAAGTGATGTTAATAAGTTAGGATGTAGATTTTATTTTCTTTCTTTGCCCGAGGACGTGCAAATTGCTAAGTGTGGGGATATTTGATAGAGTATATATTTATATATATTTTATATGATTTTATTCCTCATATTTATTATATTTTGCATTTAATTGGACTTTTATTAAATAAATTCTGATGTTTTATTGTAGGAAGCAAGGAATCCTAAACTTGGAAGGATTGGAGAATAAATAGCTTAATTTGGAGATTTATTAGAAGGAAATTCGGATTTGTTGGGCTGCACGCAAGTACATCACTGTTTGGGCCATATCTGGAGTTCCAGAAGTTAGAATTGGACGATTTAACAGCCCACGCGAAGATAACAGAATTCTCTTTCATTCTTAAGTGGTCCAGATATCAAATTACAACTGGAACGGGCCAGAATTACTGAGGAACAGTCAGTTACGAATTTCCTTGGAAAAGCAGAATCAGTTTAGGAAACATATTGTATTTTCCTCAAAATATTAAAATAATTTTATGAGGTACATATACATACATCAGAGATAATTAGGTATTTTATATACATCTGAGAGAAGAGAAAAAGGAGGCTGCGCTCAAGAGGGAAGAAGCTTTGGGGATTGCTGCGATTACAGATTTCATCTTTTCTCCTTACTTTTTCATCATGTTTACATACTCTTGTGTATTGATTTCTTTTGAGATGATGAACTAATTTTCTCTCTAGGCCTTTAATGGATTCTTTTGTTAATACATAAGTTGTATTCTTTAATTCTTTGTTCTTGTGGTCATATTGATTGTTTGTATTGGTTTGCGTTTAATGCTTCTCAAAGATTGATCACCCTTGAGATTGAATCAGTAATTTAGGTGGACTTGGAAAAGAAACCCTAAGTTAAGACCCAACCAATATAACCTAGGATTAATAATTATATTAATTTGTGGTTAGGATAGGAATATACCTAAACACCCTAGGTAGTCCAATTAAGGTGAAACTTAATGCTGTTTATGGATTTAAATTCTACATAGGAATATGGGGGTTAATTCATAAATTAGAGTCACTTGAGATTCGGAAGGTCCTTGTGCGTACTTAATAGCCTTAGACTAGCAATTAGACCACGAGAATAGAGGTTAAAGAAGAAGCTTGTTAAAAGACATTAGATGAAGTTAAGGCCTAGTTTTAATTCTCTTGGAATTTATTATTCGATATTGTGTTAGCTTAATTGTTTAGTGGTAATTTAGTAAAAACTTCACTTGATTTTTATCATACTTGAATTGAAAGAAAGATAGTAAGTGGTATTTAACAGCTTATTTGTAGTCCTCGTGGGAACGAACTTATTTACTACTTGTTGCGATACGTGCTCTTGCGTTAAGGTTGTAAAACCGACAACACCTTTACTGATTTCTTCTTATAAGTACCAGCTTTAATCTTTTTCTAGTGTTCTTCAGCAAGAAGCTTCATCTCAGCATCTATATCTTCCATTGTAGCTTCATTGCCATGTTCTTCCATGAAAATCTTAGCAGCAATCTCTTCATCAGTAATTGGATTTGATGAAATCACTAGACTTTTAAGTCTTGAAGAAGATTGACTACCAGAGTTTAACCTCTCAGAGTTTGTCTGTCTAGCAGAGTTTGACCTTAGTCGCCCTTGCTCTTTAGAAGACTTTGACCTTTTCTCTGTTTCTCTGCTTCCACCATCATTTGAATCATCCCTCAGTCTTAAAGTTGGAGTCCTTCTGCATTTGTCTTTAGGTATCTTCTCCCCCTTTTTGACATCATCAGGAATAAAAACTGATGTCAGCAACTCAAGTGACGCAGCAATAGAAGTAAGTTGAGAAGACATAACAGTCTGATTGCTTTCAACATTGATAAGCCTCTGCTTAATCTCTTCTTGATCCTTTTGCATAGATGAAAATTGAGCTCTATCCTTCTTCAGTGCTAACTCCTTCAGAGCAATATCATTACTCAATCCAAGAACAACCTTGTGAGTCTCATCAAAGCGGTTGTGCAATGATTTAACTTGTACAATGGTCGCCTTAAAATGTGATAATAACTCAGGATTAGTAATCTCTGTATCAGTCTTATGTACAAAATCAGCAGCCCTTTGAGTAGAGAAAATGCAGTCTGCTCCTGACCAATTAGCATAATGCATTTCCCTGAAATGATCTTCAGTGGCATTGTGATTTTCTTTGATAGACTCTGCTGTAGGATCTCTTAGAAAAGGTATAGACTCATCAGAGTCTGAAAGTTCAGCATTATCAGCATTGATCCCAGAGTTTGCATGATCAGAGTTTACAGATGTGTGATCAGCATTATCAAGATCAACTCTATCTTCATTAGCATTCTCCTCTAACTGCTCTGCAGCATCTTCATTAGCATTGTCTGCAGTAACCTCAGCATTTAGCTGTGCAACTTCAGGAATCTCAGAGTTTACAAGAACCTCTTCTGTTTGAACAACAGGCTCTTTCAAAATCTCTGCCATAGCTTCATCAAATTTCTCTACAGCAGTTTTAGCATTTATCTGAGCAGTTTCCACTACCTGATCAACCTCCTCACCCTTTTCTGGAATTGAATTATTGACAGAAAGAATCTCTGTATGAGTTGCAATTGACTCATCTATTATCTGGGTGGGTTGATCAGCTGCCACATCCTCAGTATCACAAACACTGATACTAGGACGTGCTTCAATCTCTTCTTCATTGTCCATCTCCAATATAGGTTCAAGGAACACCTCAGGAGTTTCATCAGTATTTACTCTGTCCACTATAGGCACAGTAGTGTTATCATCGACAACAATCTCCTCAATAACAACATCAGCCTCATCAGTAACAACCTCCTGATTTTCAGCTTCAGGAGCTTCAGTATCTACAAAAATCCTGTCCTCATCATCAGCATTTGCAACAGGCTCCTCAACAATAACTTCAGGAGCTTCATGCTGGACAGCTTCATCCACATTATCGAAAAGATAATTGGCTACTAATCTTCTTTTTCTCCTGTGAAGAGTTTCATTGTCAAGATCATCTTCATTAACAGCTTTTGATCTGTTGGCTCTTCTCTTCTTATATTGACCCTTGGGCTCATCATTAGGTGTAGACACCCCTACATCAGTAGCTGCCCTAACAAACCTTGCAGGTTTAGTACCAACATGCTTAGTCCTACCACCCCTTGCAGGTTTGAGAGATGTTGATGAAGGTAGCTCTATTTGTAAAGGCTCAGGTTGAGGCTCTGATTGAGAAGAAGCTTGGGTAGGTGGATTTACTTGATCATTTATAAACTGTTGCACAGAGGCAGGTAGCAACAAGTCTCCAACAACCCCTTTCTTAACATCTTTATTAATAAGATCAGAAAATATTCTCTTGTGTAATTTAAAACAAGAAACATCTTCATCAATTACTTCTACCCCTTCAACACAGTAAGAGAATAAAATCTGACAAAATCTAGAAAAGTAAACTACTCTTCTATTTTCTGTCATTTTCTCCCCTAAGTTATTCAAAACAAGTCGTGCAAAATCAAAATGATTATCATATAACAGAGAGTACCCGATTTGTAGACTGTCTGTGGGAATAGCATCCCAGTTGGTGCATTTCTTTCCGAACGTCCTTGTAATGCAATCAAAGAAGAAGCTCCACTCCTTCCTTAAGAACGGTCGTTTCAACTGTCCAATCTTAGTCAAGGGTCCAGAATACCCAATCTCTCGCATCATCCTTATCAAATCTTCATCACCCATTCCAATAGTATACGACGAAAACTTAGGAAACCCCATTGCAGCCCGAATGGTTCCTGCAGTAATTACATACTCTGTTTCTTCATATTCAAAGATTATAGATGGGTTACCAGTCTCACCACCATCATCATATATCCCGGACTCCCAAAATGCCTTGATTTGTAAACCAGAAAGTTTCGCTGGTTCAACTAAAGCACGCCCAATCGCTGACTGAGCAAGAAATTCTTGAATCATATGAAAAGCTTCTGGTGCGTTAGCAGTGTTTAGTGGTGCTGCATAGTTATTTGGAACAAATTCTAACCCAGAAGAAACAAAAGCTGTAGTCGCCATTAGTAAGATTTGAAAGAAATCAAAGAAACTGATGCAAAAGCTTCGAAAGAGTTTGTAAGTAGAAAGTGTTTGTGAATATGTGTGTGTGACAATAGATGTGAATTGAAGTAAGATGTGAAAGGTTTAGACGTATGTGTGTGTATTGTATAAATATGAAATTCAAAATTAAAAACCGAACAGTTTTTAATCATTAATACACAACTGTCTTACTCCGTTAACTGTGTGAGTGGGACACGTGGCACACATGCAATGACTGACAGCAAATAATTGACAGTTTCCTATGCGCATGCGCAGTAAAAACAGCAATTATTACCGTCTTTTACACTTTTCTAGACAATCAACCTCTCTCCTCTGTTTAATACAAATTAGAACCGTTACCAATCATACTCTTTTATTTTCAAGAATGTTTTCTCAAAATTGTTAACTGTCTGAAACAAATAATTAATTTTAATCATCAGAGATTAAAATAAAATTACCTCAGCGTAGAGTACACAGTTCATCAGTGTTTACCAATCCTCCTCCTTTATAAATAAACTCTTTTCACAATCTGTACAGGTGTGAGTATTTGTGTGTGAAGTAGCAGAGTTTACTGAATATGAATATTTAGACCATCTCAAAGTGCATAAAATCCACAAACTAAAGCAGTAAAAACTGATTGCTCAAACTCTCATATAAAATAAAATCTGATTTTTATATCTAAACTCTGTATTCTGATATCCTTTCATTTGGATATATCTTTTACTTTCACCCCCTTAAAAAAAAAAAATTTATTTTTTTTTATTATTTTTCCAGTAATCAGTGGTTGGCACTAGTCACCAAAAATTAAAGATTTTAGCCCTTATTTCATACAATAAGTTCCTGGATCGTCCTAGGCACAACATGATCTCAAAGGAATTTGTGCTCTTTTTGGCATCTTCTGATTTGAGGGTGAAATATTTGTAATTAACTATCAGAGTTTAGACTTTTCATCAGTTAATACAATTAACTTATGAGAGAAAACGCAAACAGCTAATACAGACTCAGTGTTTAGGATCAATAAACTAAGAGATGCTATAAATATAGAGACAGTATCATGCTGTGTAAAATTTCTGCACATTTTGTAATCAGAATTTATAATACTTAGAAGGATTCATGATTACTTACTGAAAATCATGCTTCATACAGCTTTCTTCATCGGTCCATATGTTTCAGACAATATCACAATCAGAGTATAACATCAGAGTTTAACCGACAGAGTATGACTGACAGAGTATAACTAACAGAGTTTACTATCAGAGTTTAACATGCCGGTACAAATAACAGTTAACACATGCAAAGAACCATGAGCATAAAATCAAACATGTATAGATTTTGAATCTAACCAGTATTTCTAGTCAAAACCAGAAATCATTCCAAGTTCATTTACCAGTCTTGTAAAGGTAGCTTCACTCAAAGGTTTGGTGAAGATATCTGCAAGCTGTTGGTCTGTAGACACAAAATAAAGCTCAATGTGTCCTTCTTCCACATGTTCCCTGATAAAATGATACCTTATGCTGATGTGCTTGGTCATGGAATGCTGTACTGGATTACCTGTCATAGCAATAGCACTTTGATTATCACAGTAAATAGGTATTTTAGAGTACCTTAATCCATAGTCCAGCAATTGATTCTTCATCCATAAAATCTGTGCACAACAGCTACCAGCAGCTATATACTCTGCTTCTGCTGTGGATGTGGAAATTTGATTTCTGTTTCTTGCTGTACCAAGAAACTAATCTGTCACCTAAAAATTGACAGCTTCCACTTGTGCTTTTTCTGTCTATCTTACAGCCTGCAAAGTCTGCATCAGAGTAACCAATTAATTTAAACTCTGATTCTCTAGGATACCACAAACCAAGAGTTATGGTTCCTTTGAGATATTTGAAAATCCTTTTTACAGCTGTTAGATGTGGCTCTCTGGGGTCTGCTTGAAATCTTGCACAAAGACATGTTGCATACATGATATCAGGTCTACTTGCAGTGAGATAAAGAAGAGACCCTATCATTCCTCTATAGTTTGTCATATCTACTGAGGCTCCTGTGTCTTTGTCTAGCTTTGTTGCAGTAGCCATGAGAGCTGTAGCAGATGAACTATCAAGCATACCAAATTTCTTGAGAAGATTTCTGGTATATTTTGCTTGATTAATAAAAATCCCATCATCTGTTTGCTTGACCTGTAAGCCTAGAAAATAACTGAGCTCTCCCATCATGCTCATTTGATACCTTGACTGCATAAGCTTGGCAAATTTCTTACAGAGTTTGTCATTGGTAGACACAAAAATTATGTCATCCACATAGATTTGAACTAACAGCAAATCATCACCAGAATTGAAATAGAACAAGGTTTTGTCAATTGTACCTCTAGTGAACCCACTTTCTAAAAGAAATTGAGCCAGAGTTTCATACCATGCTCTAGGTGCCTGCTTTAGTCCATATAATGCCTTATCAAGCCTGTAGACATAATCTGGATGTTTGGGATCTACAAACCCTGGTGGTTGTTCAACAAACACTTCTTCTTCAAGTTTCCCATTGAGAAAAGCACTTTTCACATCTATCTGAAAGACTTTAAACTTTTTGTGAGCAGCATAGGCCAGAAAAATCCTTATTGCTTCCAATCTTGCAACTGGAGCAAAGGTTTCATCATAGTCAATTCCTTCCTGCTGTGAATAGCCTTTTGCCACAAGTCTAGCCTTATTCCTTGTAATTACTCCATCACTGTCTGTTTTGTTTCTGAAAACCCACTTTGTACCAACAATAGATCTGTTCTTTGGTCTTGGTACAAGTGTCCAGACTTCATTCCTCTCAAATTCATTTAACTCTTCTTGCATTGCTGTTATCCAGTTAGCATCTTGAAGAGCTTCTTCCACTTTCTTGGGCTCTGTTTGAGATAAGAATGCATGAAACAGACATTCATTATTTGTAGCACTTCTAGTTCTTACACTAGCTTCTGGATCTCCAATTATCAAGTCAGGTGTATGGGCTTGTGTCCACCTTCTTGCTGTTGGTAATTGGCTTCTATTTGTGTTATTAGATCCTCCCCCTTGATCCATGCTATCCTGTTTTTCTTCTTGACCATTTGCATTCTCTGAGGCTCCCCCTGAATTGGACTGTTCAGTATTTGAACTTTCAGAGTTTGACTCAGAGTTTCTGTTGGATTCTTCATTTGACTCTCTTTCAGAATCTGAATCATCACTTTTAGAAGTTTCTGAAGTTTCTTCAAGCTCCCCCTCAACTGGTTCTCTATTTTGTTCTGATCGAGAAAATTCTTCAGAGTTTACCAGTAGAGGATCAGAGTATGCTTCGACAGAGTTTGTTGGATTTGCTTCATCAGAGTTTACATCATCAGAGTTTAGATCTTCATTTTCAAAACGAAGTTGATCATGATATTCTTCATCTTCTATTCCAGTTATTTTCTTGTCATCAAATGACACATGTATAGATTCCATGATCACTTTAGTTCTTAGATTGTAGACTCTGAATGCTTTAGTTGATAGTGGGTATCCAACAAAAATTCCTTTATCAGCTTTTAAGTCAAACTTGGTCAACTGTTCAGGATGAGTTTTCAACACAAAACACTTGCATCCAAAAATATGAAAATATTTCAAATTTGGCTTCTTATTTTTCACCATCTCATATGGTGTTTTCCCATGCTTGTTGATCAGTGTTGCATTTTGAGTAAAACAAGCAGTTTGAACAGCTTCTGCCCAGAAATAGGTTGGCAATTTTGCTTCATCAAGCATTGTTCTGGCAGCTTCGATTAGGGTTCTGTTCTTTCTTTCAACTACACCATTTTGCTGTGGAGTTCCAGGTGCAGAAAATTCTTGCTTCACTCCTCTTTCCTTGCAGAAAGCTTCCATTACTGAATTTCTGAATTCAGTACCATTATCACTTCTTAAAATTTTTACTTTGAACTCTGATCCTTTGTCCAGTAGCTTTACATGTTCCATTAGAATTGAGGCAGTTTCATCCTTCTTTGCTAAGAAATACACCCATGTGTACCTTGTGTACTCATCAACAATGACTAAGGCATACTTCTTTCTGCCCATGACATTATATTTACTGGACCAAAAAGATCAACATGTAGAAGATGATAAGGTTCCACAACTGAAGATTCAGATTTACTTTTGAAAGATGACTTCTTTTGCTTGGCCTTCTGACAAGAATCACACAGGCCATCTAAGCTGAGTATTGACTTAGGAAGTCCCCTTACAAGATCTTTTCGAATCAGCTCATTGATGTTGTTCAAGTTTAGATGAGAGAGCTTCTTATGCCATTTCCAACTCTCTTTATTTGACATTCTTGCAGATAGACACACAGTTTTTCCTTCAGAGTTTGTTACCAAACTCGCTTCATAGATGTTATTATTCCTGTGTCCAACTAGAACAACTTTCCCTGTAGATTTGTTGATTACTTCACAATGTTCATTATGAAAATCTACATGGTATCCTCTGTCACAGATTTGACTCACAGAAAGCAGATTATGCTTGAGTCTTGAGACTAGAGCTACATTTTTGATGATGACACTCCCAAGATTGATATTGCCATATCCCAGAGTACATCCTATGTTGCCATCTCCATAGGAAACTTTTGGGCCAGCTTTCTCCTCATAGTCTGATATCAGGGCTTTATTTCCAGTCATATGTCCTGAGCATCCACTGTCCAAGATAAGAGTGCTCTCTTTTATGCCCTGCAATCACAAACAATCACTAACTGTTAGATTTAAGGATCCAGACTTGCTTGGATCCTTTGGCTTTCTTAACATTGTTAGCTTTTGCAGCGGAATCACTATCAACAGAGTTTAAACTAACATTGTCAGACTTTACACTTGTAGAGTTTGCTCTAACCCATTTCAAGTTGGGTTTTAGCTCATAATAGTTGTGATAAATAGCATGATAACTCTTGCAAGTATAAATGGAATGCCAAGTGCTCCCACAGTGTGTGCATAAAGTCTGTGGTCTAACCCTAACATAATCATTCTTTACTCCAGATGTGGAAGGTAAAGAGTTAATATTTTTGTTCTTTTTGCAAAACCTGGCAAGATGGTTAGTACTACCACAACTATGACATGTTTTTCTAGGAGCAGCAGAATTAGGCAGATAATCATTTCTTTTATTAATGCCTACTTTTCCATTCCTATTCTTCTTAAACATTTTCTGTTTGTTGACAGACTTTACTTCTTTGAGCTTATGTTTGAATTGTTTTTCTGTCATCAAACCAACATTAACCTGTTTATCACAGACTTTTACTGGTTCTTTAACAGCTTCTATCTCAATCTTATTCTCTGTTATTGAACCAATATTAACCTGTTCTTCACAAGTCTCAATTGACTCCATAACAGCTTCTTTCACAACTACAGACTTTAGCTTACTGGTTTCATGAACAAATTTCACAGGTTTAAGTTGTGGTTTCACTTTTACTTTATCTTTAAACCTAAGTTCATCTTCCTCACAGTAACCTAAACCTACAGTATCTGTTTGAAAAACCTGATGTGTGTCTTTTCCAGAATTGGTCCAGGTTTTAATTACTTTTCTCTCTTTTTCCAACTCAGATTCTATTTGCCTATATCTTTTAAGCAACTCCTGTTCAACATAAACAACATCATCTCTCTCCTTTTGAACTTGTTGCATGTTAACAAGTCTTTCTTCAAGAAATTTATTCCTCTCTTTAAGACCTAGATTCTCAGATTTGATTCTTTCATTCTCTAAAGTCTGATCCCTATAACTAACATGTATGCTTTTAAGATAAATTCTTAATTCAGATATATTATCAGTATCATAAGCATAAGTTGTTAAGGGTACCTTGTTTTCAGATGACTCAGCTTCATCTCTAACAGTTGCCATGCGAGCATAATTGACTCCCTCATCTGAGTCTGAAGTGTCTGCCCAGTCCTTGCCTTTAGTGATGAGTGCTTTCTCAGATTTTCCTTTCTTGCACTCTGGAGCATAATGACCCATTTCTTTACACTTGTAGCACTGGATCTTTGACTTGTCTTTCTTTCCAGACTTGGTATCCTTTTCATCAGACTTTATGAATTTTCTTTTATAAGAATTTGAATCTTCCCTTGAGAATCTTTTTCCTTTCTTGAAGTTCTTGAATCCCATCTTCTTGAAAGTCTTTACCATTAAAGCAGCCATTCTCATCATCTCTTCATCATCATCCTCAGAGTCAGAAGCTTCATCATCAGTATTTGAGCCATCATCAGAGTTTGATGACTCACTTTCAGATTTAATGACTAAGGCCTTTCCTTTGGCTTTCTTTCTTGATGATTCCTTCTTGACAGGCTTTTCTTCAATTTTAAGAGCAACAGATTTTGTCTTCTTTCCAGATCTTTTGTTTCTTTGTTCTATCTCCAATTCATGTGTTTTGAGCAACACACTGTGGAGTAGATGTCTAACCTTTGCATCTTTTGCAATTGATGAGATGTCCTCAGGAGTTAAGTCTTTCTTCTCTTTTGGAACAGTCTTTTGTTCTTGACCAGAGATAACGGGAGACAGTTTAGTTGGCATATGAGGACCATCATAGATTCTATCAAGGTATTCTGGATCTGTGGCTTCCAGAAACATGGTCATCTTCACCTTCCATATTGGATATTCAACTGGTCTTAGAATTGGAACCCTTATAGTCTCATATCGACTCACAGAAGTAGGTTGAACCTTCTGAACATTAGAACCTGCATTAGAACCTTCCTGAGAGTTGTCAGTCATGATTATACTTGTGTTTAGATCGATAAACTGTATATATTAAACAGCCTTGGCTCTGATACCAATTGTTAGGCCGAATTACACAAAATATAATCAAGATAAGTATATTAATAACAATTGAGAACACTGTTTATGAATCAACAACTGAATTATATAAATAACTCTTCTTTTTGTGATGTTAAAGAATCACAGAGAGCTGCTAGGTTACAAGAATAATGTATTCAGTATTCGCATCCCTTTTAGGGTTAACCTATCTGTGTTTATATAATACACAGTTACATAATCAATCTCTAATTGATATTCCTATAAATTAGCTATACAAATTATATCAAATTAGGATTGCTTCTGTCTTCTGTTCCGTTTCCTTAACTGTCTCAATATATCTTGCTTCTTTCCATCTTCAAGATATATTGCTTCTAGAATCTTTATATCAACACCGACAGCTAAGGTAAACTTTCTCATCCCATCAGACTTTAAATAAACTTTGACTGACTTCCAGTAAACTCTGATGAGTACCTGGTACTTAAACACTGATGAACAAACGTCAGCAATTATATCTAACAATGAGCTAATTCGAAAAGATCTTGTAAGGGGACTTCCAAAGTCAATACTCAGCTTAGATGGTCTGTGTGATTCTTGTCAAAAGGCCAAGCAAAGGAAGTCATCTTTCAAGAGTAAGTCTGAATCTTCAGTTGTGGATCCTTATCATCTTCTACATGTTGATCTATTTGGTCCAGTGAATGTAATGTCACTTGGCAGAAAGAAATATGCTCTAGTCATTGTTGAAGTTGAGAAGATGGATGCAGCTACAGCAGAGAATCTTGAAGAAGATATTCTTGTTGCAAACTCTGTTCCAAATACTGTTCTAGAAGAAGGAAAAGTTGCTGAGGAAGTAAACTCTGAGAAAAATGAAGCTGTTGCAGAGCAAACTCATGATGAAGCTGCACAGTTAAACATTGAAGTTACAGCAGACAATGTTCCTGAAGAAGTTGCTTAACCAATGGCAGAGAATGTTGACACAGATTCTGTTCATTCTGCACATGCTCAATCTGGCATAAATATTGCACTTTCAAACTCTGATGACAATGACTCAATACCTTTTCTAAGGGATCCTACTGCAGAGTCTGTCAAGGAAAATCAAAATGCAACTGAAGCTCATTTTAGAGAAATGTACTATGCAAATTGGTCAGGAGCAGATTGTATTTTCTCTACACAAAGGACTGCTGATTTTGTTGATAAGTCTGCAAAAGAAATTTCAAATCCTGAGCTATTGACACATTTGAAGGCTACAATTGTTCAAGTCAAATTTTTGCACAATCGCTTTGATGAGACTCACAAAGCTGTCATAGGCCTGAGCAATGATATTACTGCTAAGGAATTGGCCTTGAAGAATGATAGAGCTAAATATTCCTCTATGCTCAAGGATCAGATAGAAATTAAGCAAAGACTAAGCAAAGTTGAGAGCAATCAAGATGTTATGTCTAAAAAGATTGATTCTATTGCTGCATCTTTAGAATTGCTGACATTTGTGCTTATTCCTGAAGATGTCAAAAAGGGGGAGAGAGTTCCTAAAGACAAATGCAAAAGGGATCAAACTCTGAGACGGAGGGATGATGCAACAGATGGTGGAAACAAAGAATCAGAGAGAAGGTCAAAATCTACTCAAGAGCAAGGGAGACTTAGGTCAAACTCTGCTAAGCTGACAAACTCTGAAAGAGTAAACTCTGGTGCTCAATCTTCTTCAAGACTTAAAAGTCTAGTGATTTCAGCTAATCCAATTACTGATGAAGAGATTGCTGCTAAGCTGTTTCTGGAAGAACATGGTGGTGAAGCCACAGTTGAAGATATAGATGCTGAAATGCAGATTCTTTCTGAAGAGCATAAGAAGAAGGTTGAAGATGGAACTTATAAGCAAAAGGCTGCCAAGGCTCCTAGGAGAATGGAAAAAGGAATTTTTATTAAAGAGACTGTGAACTCTCAACAGAGTTTACAATACTCAAGGAGGCCTGTTGGAGCAAGCACTGATAAAGGTAAAGGTAAATTGATTGAAGAACCTAAGTTATCAAAGAAGGCTCATTCAACCTCTGACATGGCTCACGTTGAATCAAGACCTAATAAACCAACCATTGACGTTGCTCAAGTTGATAATTCTGTTAAAGTTGTGACAACCTCTGACACTGCTCAAGTTGTAAAAACTCAATTGATATCTCCACAACTCCAAGGTATTTTTGCAAAATCAACTAGAGATGAAACTCTGAAGCCAAGAAATGTGAATTTTCTTCAAACCAGATCAGTGTTAGGAAAGGAATCTTATGATAAATCTGGTTTGGGATCACATAGAGAGAAAAGAATAAATAACAGTCCTTTAGATCATACATCACTGGCAGAACCTGGTGTTGGGGTAACTCAAGAAAGCCTTGACAAGTTAGAGTCTGTTCAGATGATTTATCACAAGGGAATTAAAAAGGAGTTTCTGTTATACTTTATGGCTGATGGAAGAGTTTATAGAGTTGGAGAAGCTGATATTCATCTGAAGCTATGGGAAGAGCTGGAGTATGTTTTGTATTTGCTGAAAGTGAAAAATCAAAGTACTCATAATGCTGCTCAAGTTTTGAGGGATAGAATGATGAAGTCTAAAGTTTTGCTCGGAGCTAGAATTTCAAGTGCTTATATTCCTAAATATAGAGATGCTCATGGAAAGCTGGTAGAGATGAAGAGGAATAGTGCAATGTTCAGAACTGCACTGGGAATAAAAGTCTTAGAGTTCAATCTAGAGTCTGATAAGTCTTTTTATATAAGACTTGGAAATGAGATGAATAAAAACAGCATTTATTCTCTGAGGGCTGCCATATATCAGACTGGTGAAAGAGATCCAGAACTTAAGGAGCTGAAGGAGGTTATGATTGTTGAGCTAGAAAGAGATGAAAGAAGACTACTTACAGATTATCTCAGGACAGTGCCTGACATTGAAGAACTTAAGTAAAGGCTGACTGTAAGTTTTTAAAGTTTTCTGTTCTAAGTAAAAGTTAAACTCTGTTATGTTATAAACACTGCATTTGTTATATGTTTTGACATCATCAATTATCTTTTAACTTGTACATTTTTGTTATGCACAAGTTGGGGGAGATTGTTAGATATAATTGTTGATGATTGTTTATCAGTGTTTAAGAAACATGTACTTATCAGAGTTTACGCTAGAAGCCAGTCAGAGTTTGATAAAGTCTGACGGGGTGAGAGTTTATTTAGCTGTCGGTGCATACTTGAAGATTCTAGAAGCAATATATCTTGAAGATGGAAAGAAGCAAGATATATATTGAGATAGCTAAAGAAACGGGACAGAAGACAGAAGCAATCCTAAATTGATATAAATTGTATAGTTGATTTATAGGAATATCAATTAGAGATTGATTATGTAACTGTGTACTATATAAACACAGATAGGTTAACCCTAAAAGGGATGCGAATACTGAATACATTATTCTTGTAACCTAGCAGCTCTCTATGATATTTTACATCACTGAGAGAAGAGTTATTTAATATAATTCAGTTTATTGTTCATAAAAAGTGTTCTTGATTGTTATTCTCATACATATATTGATTATATATTGTGTATTCGGCCTAACATAAGCCATTTATTTTTTGCAGACGACAATATGATAATCTTTCAAGATTCGCAAAGATCTTTACAATTTATTCAAAGTATTTTTACTCTCTATTCAGATTGCTCAAGGACAAGTATAACAATTACCTTTTATATATGTAAAATTACATTAGTCTATTTAAAATTTTTAGGAAAAATGAACCCTCAAAAATGTTTTTAATCCAATTAAACAAACAATTGATCAAAGAAGTGTAATATTTTGTAATCATTTAATTTAATTTCGAATAATAGCATTGTATGGTGAATTTCGGACAACTAGTTTTATTGTATGGCCTAATGAATTAATTTTTTGTCGTTAACAAAGTAGGCAATAGATTGACCAAATGGATAAATAATAGAAGTATTACCTCTATGACCATCAAGCCATTCCGGAAACAAGATTTCACGTAGTACTTGAGCCTTGGTATGTCAAAGCACAATAGTATTTTATGCTTGTCCAAATTAGACCCAGCCCAAAATACAGAACCATTAACAAATACAACATTAGACTATAAATACCATTGAAGACTGAGTGAGGGTCACGACAGAAATGAGGTTTGATAATATGGTTTGGTTACCATGAGTCCATGATGCGACATCAGCTAGCTAGGGTTTCCCTTATCAAGCCTTCAAGCTGGGCCAATCTCTAACTCTGGGCCTTACGTGATTGTGAATATACAATAAATCAAATTAATGCATGTAACTATGTCAACTGAATTATATGGATGCACGCTAATCTTTCAACTAACATACATTATTAAATATAATAATTGTAGTACATAAATATATGTAAACAAAATTTTATCATATATAGGTATATCAACATTATATATAGATTAATAATTATTAATTTATTCATTAACTAATACCCATCTAAATTAATACGTATATAACAACAATTCTGACATAAGCATGCCCATAATATTATTATCAATTTACATACATAACATTCAAATAGAAATTTATTCAGCATGCCCATGAAATTTTAATTAATTTACATCACATTCATGAAATCATATTGCTATCATTGTTATTCATTGAATATCTTTTGTGAAAATATATAAAATTAAATGAATGTACAAATTAATATAATAAAGAAAAACTAGTACACGAATTATGTAATCATAATTTTAATTTATTTGATATCATAATTTTCATAATGGAAAGATAGAAGGTGACAAACAGTCGAGCTTCAGTTATCTGCAATTTGAGTTCTAATACGCAAGTAAAGTATCTCTAGGGATGGCGATCGGGTCGGATCGGCTCGGGTTTCTTAAAATCCAAACTCGATCCGTTATATTTCGGATCGGTTCGGGTTCGGGTTTGGATAGGTAAAATGCAAATCCAAACCCGATCCGTCGGTTTTTTGGGTTTCGGTTCGGGTTTGGGTTTCAATCAGATACTTAAAATATAATATATTAAAAATAAATAAATTTATATGTCTATTCAAAAAATGATAATTAAATCATTTTTAAAAAAAATTAGGAATATAAGATAGGGTTCCATATGTTTAATTTAGCACAATTTAAGCGTAAAACATTCTAAAATTTGATTATCGACGATTATTCAACTTACCGATTATAATGAATTTTATATAAAATGTGCTTGTACTTGAATTAGGATAAAGACTTCTCCAAAGTATAGAAGATAGTGGGACGAAGGTATTTAAATTATTTTATATGATAAATTTATTTATTATATTAAAGAATAATAACATATCAAATTGAGAACCAATTACCAATTATTCTATGTTTTTTGCTTATAATATATACTAGCCTAAAAACCCGTGCGAAGCACGGGCCTGCTTATTTACTGAAATAATTTTTCGCACGAAAATGTATATATATCGAAACAATTTTGTAATTAAAATTAATTTTGAATTTATCTTATATTTGTATAAAACAAATTTAATTTTTTTAATATTTAATAAGATTTCACAAAATTTGGAAAAAAAATCTATAAAATAAAGATCAAATTATTATTTTCATTTGACAAAATATTAATTTAGTTTTAAATGTCGTGAAATGCATTTTATCAAATTCAACAATTAAATATAATCTAAATGATTATTTTAGTATAGTTGTTTATGATATGGATGTATCTAAACTAATGTGTTTTTAACGAAATGACAATATACTTGTAAATAAAATATAAAGTTGGTCACGTACGTAAGACTACACACCGTGATCACATCTTAAAATATTTTAGTCTAAAGTCCGTATATAACATTAGTGTATGTAAATTAATATGATAACGTAACTGTGCCAAACCCAAGGCTTTGGGACTTGTTCATAGTGAGTATTATTGATATTAAGAACAAATAGAAACAATGTAAAATTTGAAACACGGTCGAACTATTGTTCTTGTTGCAATTATAATCAGGTTTACCGGAGTTTTCTATGTTGGAGAAAGTATAATTTGTAAATAGGTATTTTGCCTTAGTAGTTGTTGTTTGTTTTTCAGCGATCAATTGATTTGGTTTTTTTTATTTTTTTGCAGTCTAGAATATAAATCGTTAAATGCACACAATGTTGTTGTAATATAATCGAACACATGTGAATGAGATAGAGGATTTTAAAAAGAAGCTGAAGGTTGGTGCATCTTTGCACACTCTCACGAGACTATCTTGCGGTGTAAATTACAAAATTGTCGGTATATAACATAGGCGATGCAGTCTTAACATTGTCAGATATAAACGTAGGGCTGAGACTTATTACAAAATCTATTAATATTATTTAAAAGTCATCCATGCGGCGTCTCACTCAATTTTTTTACTTTTAAAATTTTATAAAAATTTTATACTCTAATCTTATATGTTATCTATAATCTTATTATTATGTAGAAATTATACGTTATCTATAATCTTATACTCTTTTAAAATTTTATTTTTTATATCAATCATTTAAAATAAAAGAAAGAGAATCGTAGAGTATGCTCAATCCATTAAAATATTTTTGGTAATTATATACAATGCAAAATTTTATAAATAATATAAACCAACATTTTATTTATTTAAAAATAAAAAATTATAAAAAAGAAGATGAGAGAAGAAGAGAAATTAACATTAATAAGATTTTAAAGAAAATTTAAAACAAAATGTACTATGCTACTTATGCATGAGCTTGATTAGAGAAGATTAATGGTTCAATTTACTACACTAACATAATTTTATCTACTATTTGCATAAATATAAAAGAGTTGACGTTTTTGTAATTTTTTAACATGTAGGGGCAAAATCATAAATTCAAGGTATTAAAATGACATATATCAATAATTTAAATTGATAAAACAGAATTGTAGATTATGTTCAATTGCTAAAAATATTTATTATAACTATGTATTGTGCAATATTCTAAAAATAATATAAATCAATGTTTATTAACTCAAAAAATAAAAAAATTGGAAGAAGAGGTGGTTTATCTAATAAGAGTTTGAATATAAGCTCAAAACAAAGTGTAGCACAGTTGGTTATGACATGAGTTTGACATGGATATGTTAAGGGTTCAATTCCCATCATTAACATAATTTCACAATTTTTACATTTTCATTAAAGAATGGTATTTTTGTAATTTTAGAAAATATAAGGGTAAAATCGTAACTTCACAGCCATTAAAATGGCAAACTTTGCCCTTTGTTGGCTTTTAATATATAGAGAAAGATATATATATATATATATATATATATATATATATATATATATATATATATATCGGGTATTTTTCGGGTTTCGGATTCATATCGGGTTTTGATCGGATTTCAGATTTCGGGTCGGGTTTCGGATCGGTATGTCTAAAATCCAAATCCAAATCCAAATATTTTCGGGTTTATAAATTAAATCCAAATCCAAAAAACCGAGTTCGGTAAATCCAAAATTTCGGATTTCAGATCGTGTATCTGTCAGATCGGATTATTTTGTCATCCCTACTAACAGTAACATTTTCATTTCCTATAGCATCATAAGGAACTGAATAACATAAGAAATTACGGTTAAACATAGGAAGACCTAGAAAATGACCAGAAAAGCAGAAATAGAATCATCATAGTACTCATTACCTTGTTGAGAAATCCCACTAATCACCCCAGGTATTGCCGACAATGGCTGCCACTCGGTGGTTCCTTCAGGGCAGACAATTGTACTTTCAGTGAGAGTCCCCCTCGAAAAATAATCTGTCAAGGCCAATAAACAAGCTTAAGTACATTGTTCAATAGGCCCCGTAATACCGTTTCAGCAAGATTATGGATGGAACACAATTGTCCCTAAACCATGTCCTAGTTGTTACTTGTCGAACTGAAATAACAAAAAATAACAGTATAAAAAAAGGGTATCCAAACAATCATGAATCTTTCACACCAGCACCAAATATACCACAACATTTTGTAATTAAAAAACAAAAACAAATACACGATACTAACCACATAGCTCGGAAACAGTATAAGGTCCAAAATGTTGGTCTTCACTACCAAGAAACCATCCCACTTCACACACATTTCCCAAAGTCTCATCACCACCACCACTTTCCGTACCTACAGATTCCAAAACATAAGCTCTCCACATATACACCTAATATCAAACTGAATAACACGACAATTTACTCAAAACAAAACAAATCCTCTAATCATTTACAATATACACTACTTTCCATAATACTTTCAATAACTACACTACTTTCTATACATTCGAAAACAATATCACATATTCTTCCGAAAACTCAAATAAAATTCATATAGCTGAAGCACAATTAGGGTTTCAATTCTCAATCAAAAAACAGTAGACAATAACAGTATAAATGCAATAAAATTATAAAAAAAAATAGACACAGATATGTGTGTATGTATAGAAGAGTGTTACCGTGATTACTGGTTTGAGAGTTGGCCATTGATGTATCTCTGTTTATGTTTTTTTCTTCCTCTGTTGCCATACTCAAGCTTTATTTGCAAAAAGCTGTGTTGTTTTCGTACTATTTGGATTTTGTTTATAGTAATTTACATGTGGATTTGGATCAGTATTTTATTTGGAAAGTTGTATGGGCTTGGCCCAAGTATGATGCTGATTTATGTACTGGTCTGGGCCGGTTATATTTAGAAGAGTGTGGTGTGGCCGTGTGGGTATCAAATTTTTTTCCGTGTAAAAAATTATCTCCGTCATCACATAGACAAGGTAAAAACTACATGTTTTCATACACCTTTTTAGATCAATGTTTTTTCTGATATTTCAGTTTATTTTTTTATCTTTTGTTTTAGGTTTGAAACGCAGAGCAGGATGTGATCGTCACCATTCTGTCAATGTTGTCAATAACAACGGTAATTTGAATCCCAGAGTGTTAAACTTCAATCAACACAGTTTTCAGAAATCCTCTGTTACCGACGAGAATCAAGATCCAAATATCATAACTCCAACGTCAGGTGTTGTACGTTATAAACAATTTCAGTATTCAATATTTATTTATTAGTTTTAACAAATGTGTTCCATACTATATCAAGTTCTACAGATGCAAGTGTTCGCCATCGTAAATTTTCTACGAATGATAAAAGTATTTTGATTCAAGGTATTAAGCCTCTTTTTCATATTGTTGTAACAACGTTGTTTTATTCTGATTTGTTGTTTTTTTTAAAGGTCCTTCAAATGAATGCCAACATACTCCTTTACAAAAGTTTCCAAACAATATTAATTTATCAGGTTACTGTGGTTTTAGAGTTTCTTTTTACAACATATTGACTTATATGCAACGTATCTTTTTTGTTGTTTTTTAACAGTTTTATATATTGTAGCTCACATACACTATTTTTTGTAATCTTAGGTCATTCAACTCAATGCCAACTCACTCATTCACAAAGGCGTCTGAACGATGTAGATTTATCAGGTTTTTATGTTTTTTCCATTAAATGTTCCACCAAATAATAGATGTATCAGATTTGTTGTTCATTTGATGTTCATATTTTCTCTGTCAGAGTAGATTTTAATGTTAAAGATTTGTCTGCCAACGTTACAACTCCAACTCAACGTTTCGTTGACAGAAGCAACACATTAGGTTTAAATTGTCCTTTGTTTGTTTTACACATTCATTATTATCCGCCACATTTTTATATCTGATTTCATATATATGGTAAAAAAAATCCATGACCAGGAACCACATTTTAGAGTCCTTTTTCAAGACTAATGAAATCAAACCCGGTTGTCAATAACAGACAGTCAAATTTTCAGTTGCCTGCATCCGTTATAACTCCATACAATAGTTAAAGAACTATCTCAAACGATGTTCTGCCAGAAACCATAGAGGTCCAATTATGAACTCTATGCTCGTCCGAATACATAACAACTATGTTGATTGAGTGATCGATTAGGTTACATGCACATCAATATATTCTGTGAGGAATCTGTGAGGAAGAATCTTTCCAAGTTTTCATTATAATCATATATTTTTTTTATTAATCTTTTTTTTTATAAATCACAATATTGATGCATACTTTCAGATGTTTGAATTGTAAACAAGCATCATAACAAAAATATAAATAAAACAGAGTTCATAAATTGTTAAGCTTACAATATTAGTAACAAACACATCCATATTCCTAAACAACATACTTCGAATGAGTGAAAAGCATAAATGTAAGTTGTACTAAACATACTAAGTTTTCTTTACTTGAACAAAACATGTAATACAACCACATGTCTGAATTACGACTTAAAGCAAAATCAAATATTTTGCCTTAGATCATCGAGTCGAGCACACATTATTTTGCTCTGATCCTCGATTTCTCCAGCCTTGATTATCCAGTCGTTTATTTTTTTCACCCAGTCTGCTTCAAAGTTTTTAAAACCTGTCAACATCTCTTTCAAATGTTCTCTGAGTAGCCTCACGTGTCCACGAATAGAATTCGACGTATCTTCCAAGAATCTGCTTTCTTGGCCTGCATAGTCCCTGGTAATTTGTACATTTGCCGTAGATGATTCACCAACTACTGCATCAAGATTTCCCTTCAGTACTTCATTGATGTTCCTACAATTTATTACCAACACAATATATCAAGAGAAAAAGAAACAAACATGAAGAAAAACAGAAATTTCAATTAAATCTAAGGTTTATAATCGTTATATATACAAGTATTTTTCCTCTACGCCAAGCGTGCGAGCAATAAGTTCGCTCTGCCTATCGTCCATGCTTTTGAAGAACAACCCGAAATCTTCATTTGCCATACAGATATTCTCATTTAAGTCTGCAGATGAAATGTAAAGCATAATGGAACATACGATGTAAAAGAGATAACTACAACTCAACAAAGGACAAGACATACAATAATATTAACAGAAGCACAGGAATCCAGAATCAAAAAAGAAAAGGTAAACTCAAAAAATCAAAATACGGTATGTATTCTTGAAGTCTGTAAACAGGTCACGGAAAGAAGTTCATGAAAAATGTTCAAGCCTCAGTGACAACAAAAGAAACAAGACTTTCAAGACGACAGAAGTATGTGAATGATTTAGGGTTAGTACCACAGGATTCCAGTGATTTAAATGAAGCAACCAAATCAACAAAGGACTTATCAGCAGCATTGAATTGAAGACATAAAAGAAGAATTGATCAAGTGTTATTCATCTGTGAACCAGACCAGTTTCACTAGTTGATGACACTTAAAAAGATCAAGTTGTTTTATCGTCTCAGAAGAAATTGATACAGTCTAAAACTGAAACACCCTGGAGTACAGAAGCTTTTCTAAATGGTCAAGTACAAGAAAAGATTTCGATGGTTTTTCTATTTAGAAAACCATCGAATGTGATTTAAGAAAACCATCTGAAATCTAGAATAAAGTAATTTAGTTTTACTTTCTTTATTCATCCGATAGTTTTCAAAATGAAGGAGCAGGTGAAAAGTTTACTTTGTTGTCAGGTTGATGAAGATCCAACGGCCAAGAATAAACCAATTCTTTTGGTTCGATGGTTTTTCAAATCAAGACTATAAATGGAGTTTGAAGAAGTGTTCTTCTTTAGTTAAGGCAGAACACAGAAAGATCATTTACGAAGAGAGAGTTCTTGACAGAGAAATTTACAGAGAATTCAATATAGCTCAGAATTCTATCATTGTAGTGATTGTGTTTAACCGGAACTCATTGAAGCTAATCTACGGATTAGAATTTGTAGCACCCCTCGAGGTTTATATTTATAAAAAGATATATTCCCCGATTCTTGGTTTGGTTTGGTGTGTTTGATTTCGTTATAGAACTGAATGATTAATCTGCGAACGAAATTGAATTATTTGTAGGTATCGTATTCAACCCCCCTTCTACAATACTTTGGACCTAACAAACGTTGATGTTATTCAAGTCATTCACCACCAAGTCTTTCATGTTTGAATACCTTATTCTTTTTGAAGTTTTTGAAGCCATTTCTGCAAATAAGATATGATATAAGTGATGATTGTTTTAGAAATCTAAAAGACAAGTATCAGTATTTATAACAATTTTTAGATTTGTAATCCAAAAGGCTTGGGAAAAAAAACTGCTAAACCACGATTGGGGTAAATGCACATCAGTTACTAATAAGATGTAACTGCATACTTATTTGTAAGTTATGTTAATTTAACTTGATTATTGACAAATAAAATTAATTTATTTTTAAATAAAATAGATTTTTTGTTTTGCGTCGTTTATTTTTTCATATAAATTATTATATTTTATATCTATTGGTATATCATGTAGATAATTTTTTGCTAATATAATTCGTAAATCACCTATTTCAATATATACAATAGATATACAGTAGAGTAATCTTCTTTTCCTTTTAAACCATAAATTCCTTTTTAAAGTATTTCGTAACAAATACATCAAATTACAAAAATTGATAGACAATAACGAATTCACGTGTGCGAAGCACATACAATATTTCTAGTATTTAGAAGAGTGTGGTGTGGCCGTGTGGGTATCAAATTCTTTTCCGTGTAAAAAATTTTAGGAATTAATTTGCGAAATTAGCTTCTTCTTTTTTAAATTTATTTATGCGAATAAAGTGGTTTATAATATTCATTGAAATTTTCATTCAAAACGATGCATTTTTGGAGATGAGTAATTTACGAAGAATAACGTTTTATTTCTTCAACATGCATACATTTTATCATAAAAAATGTGTCATTAAAGAAAAAAAAAAGAGTGATGACGCCTCTAAGGGGTCGTTTGATTATCAGGAATCATGTATAGGTTTAGAATGTTCAAATTTTTTTGTTTTCAAACCCATATCTCAAACCTCCAAGATATGAAATTTTGATAACATGGTGGAGAGGTGGGTATGAAAATGGAGGTATATGGGTATCAATTTTATATTATTTATTAATTTCATGCCAAAAAATATTATAAATATAAAAAATTATTTTATAAATAAAAACAATGTTATAAATAACAATAATATATATATATATAATATAAAAAATTAATTTAAAATATAACTTAATATCATTTTAAAAATTATTTCAACACTGAACCAAACACATAATATTATAAAGAATCTTTCAACCCCATACCACCTCAACCCGATTCCTAATTCCAAACTCATATACCACTCCGTGAACCAAACGACCCCTAAAGGCTTTAAATTCAAGCATAAGCATATAAACTATCACAGAATTTAATATTTTAAAAAATGCCAAATTTAGATATTTTAAAATATTGAAAATTAATATTTCGATATATGGATATTTCAGATTCTATGTAACGGTCAAGATGTTTAATTTTCACAAAATAATGCAGCAACAGAGTTTCAAAATCCTTACTTGTCACATACCTTTAAAATTACCATAATATTCATATGCACCGAACGTTAAATCGAGCAGCCAAAATAAGACAGCAAAAAACAACAACGTAGGAAGCTTCTAGCAACTTGTCGAATAAAAGAAAGGGGTTGGGATGGATCGAATGGCTAAGAGGATGTTTTTATTTGTTACACGAAATGTTGTTCTAGAGAATCATGACTAGACATTTGGAAAATGCGTTGCCTCTTCCTCCTCTTGATCGAGATTTCACTTACATTGTCACTGGTTGCACCAACAGCATTGGTCGCGAAATCGCCAGGTTTTTAGATTTTTTCTATTTTCGGAATTTCTTGCAGGTGTAGTTACTAGTTAGCTTACATGTGGTTTCTTGCAGGTCTCGCCTTTGAGGAGGTTGAGAAACTGCTGAGAAAAGGGTACTCTCCATTCAAGAAATATCCAAGAGATGAAGATGATTATAAACACTGAATAGATGGTAGAAGGAAGCATCACTCGAAGCTGCTTAATCTTATATTGCAGAACTGTCAATGTTTATTACAGAGAAGCAGCCAAAAGCTGGAAAAGTTTATGTAGTTGTTCAACTTCTCTTAATTTATTCAACTCATAATAACCTTCTCCATGAAAAAAGCTTAAGAATTGTATAGATTCTATGCCTACTCTAATGTATCTATGTTGATAATGACACTGCATCCTATTCACAGGAAGCTCTTGTCCAAACTAGGAATCGGCAAAATTTTCATTCTATCTGCTTGTAAATTTGCCTTATATTTTCTTTGCTTGCTGCTCCTGGTTCATGTAGTATCAAAATTGGAGGTCGCCACCAACAATGCAATGCCACTATCAAGCAAGCCTCAACTCACACAAAGGAAGGATCTTTGTCTAGTGGGTGCAGGTAAGTGTGTGTGACCTCTTCCCCAAGCAGCAAAGTGCGTGACCTCTTCGGCTCTTCCCTGGGAACTGGGAAGCAATATATCAAATGAATACTAACTTAACAGTAATTCAGGTGATGCAATTTCTTTTATGACAGCCTGGAAAGTTTGTATAGAGCAATATAGTCTTCTTTCTCATGATATCCGAATCAGAGACTTTAGTGCGACATTGCCTGGATTCCATACTCTATTCCGTGATGAGCAAAATTTGTAAATAATTCTATGATTCTATAAAACTTCAGACTGGTTCATTTCTTAAAGAAGCAAATCTGCATCACGACTCTAAATATGTTCGGCATTCCTACAATTCTAGCACCGCGCCACTCTAACAATATGATATCCCGTCGATTCTTCACTCTGTAGTCACTTAAACAAAGAGCTCCAAAAAATTCTGACCAAGAATATATTTTCATGGTTTAAGATTCTTCATGGTGCATAACATTAAGACTGTGTTCTTGCTCCTTTCACTGAAATCATGCTTGCTTCACTGACAATCTTTCTGCAAAAAGGTGTCATCGAAAATTATTAATTTGTAATACGAAATAAGAGATTCAAGGCAACAAACTAAAATCCACTTTTTTTCAGACATGTACTTTATTTCAGTGTATAACTTGTAATCATTGCTACAGAATTTGCCATAATTTACCATAAAGACCAAAATTAATTTCCACAAAATTTTGTACTTCTAGAGAAAACAGTCCTTCGATAATATTGGGATACATATGCCAAAAACTACAGGTGTCATAGTACTCGGAAGGGGAACAAAGATGGAAATCAAAATTTGAATTATTAACCTAGATAAAATTTGATTGAAAAAAAAGAAGTAAAGTGAAATGTGTCCTGTGCACAGAAAGCCACAAATACAGCAGAATGTAGACCGGCGCAATTTTAAAAAAAATTCCCCAAACATAGAGGTTGCAAAGAAAACATACTTATCAGTTCATATGTAACAATCATGGTAGTTCCATAGAGTGACATGTTCAGGAATCGGGGTCCGAATCCCCTATAGAATCCCCACCACCCATCTTCCTGGAGAAGTGTGTTTATAGTCTTCATCACCGACGGTCTTCCAACATAGAAATCGTCAATAACCTTCAATGTTCACATCAAAGTAACAAGGAAGATAATGTACATTAGTGTTTCTCATGTGTGACATGTCCTAAAAACAACATATAATGATTTTAAAAATCTTAGTAAACACTGAAAAAACCTCCCTCAGTCAGCATTGAACGTAACTTATAGTACCTGAAGTCTTGTCTTTATGGTGTCTGTAGGAGTGGTGATCACTGATGAACAAGCCCCAGCTACCATTCCTGCTGTAGCCTGAACTGTCACCATCTCTATGTGAGAAGGCTTCTTCTCAAGATCATCTCTATAACCCAAACTCCTAAGGATGAGAAAACAAAGAAAATTATATCAGCTATATAGGAGGTCCTGTAGTAATATACTAATATTTGCTAATATGACACAATCACAACTTAAAAATTATATACCTCCAGATAATGTGCTGGGCCGCACCGTATGTGCCCCACCAAAGTGCAGATGCTGGAGACTGTGTCAGGGCAGTTAATCCAAAGCCTCTGTACATACCTCGAAATCCTTCGGCCTTTATAACTTTCCGTACGACATCAACTGGACCATTGCAGGATGTAGTCCCTCCAAGTCCTTGTACTATTAGTCTCTGAGAGACCTGTGAAGCACAAAATATACAGTTTTTTTTAATAAAAAAAAAACGAAAGAATGATATACATTATTAATATGCATGTCGCTGCTAAGACTGTCAGGAATTTCACAATAATTAACAGCAGTCCCCACTAAAACCTGGATAACAGCACAGCAAGCCAATATCAACAACTAAATATGTAAATGAGTAATAAAATAAGTAGAGACTCTACAGAAGATGTATATGTGTGACTTGACTTTGAAAGGAAAATTCTTAATTACCACATCTAGAGGCACAAAGTATACACACGAAATTAAATTCGATAGCATGCCTCCAAACCCATTGGAAAGGCCGATGCGTGTTGCTTTAGACATATTCAGGGCTTCAGTGTATTTCAGCATAATATCTTTGGACAATTCAAGTGAAGTTAAAGCGAGTACCCTACCGGGCAATGCACCTACTGCAGAAGTGCCATAACCTCCGAAGATTCCACGAATTCCATCATTTTTCAGTATATGCTTAAATACTGTCATTCCACTCGTGTGAAATTGATTAGGACTAGCAACTTGCATTCTAGTTTTTACAACATGTGTTGGATGCAGCAGTGCTTGTTGCGCACTGAAGAGAACAGCCCCAATTAGATGAAACCTCGTCTTGTCCAACCTACAGGTCATACCATGCTAACAAAAAGAAGCAAAATTCAACAATCCATTCTAATGAGTTGTGCATCATTAAAGAATTCTTTTTCACACTAAAGTCACCACCAGAGAATATAACTAATTAAAACAATAGTTCACTTACATTGCAATGAACCCGACAACTCAGTGTCCTCACTATACAGGTGGAAGAAAAGAACCAGTATCATTATAAGACTTACCGAACTACCTAATCGCTTATAAACATCAGGCAAACGATATGTTCCAGAAGATTTAAATCCATGTTTTTATCTAGTTTCTAGGGTGAATTTTTTTCCTTCAAACATTAGTCAAATGAACACGTGTAACCAAATGAAGTCAAATTAGGCAAAGCAAGTAAGTCCTTTCCAAATGGCAACATCAATTCTTTGAAAAGAACACTACCACACTCCACAAAGATCCAAGACTCATAAAATTACTCCACACAACTTTTTGAACTTTTCGAAACCAAAACACAAACGGTACAAAAGTGATTAATTTTTCACAATGCACCCTTCCTCCTCTCCAGTCAGCAACCTTCCCCAAACTAAAACCTCCAATCCCCTTAACTTGTTAATTCTTAAGTATTTTCGTTAACCTAAAAGAAAATCAACAAATAAATTGTTCCAAGCACAAGGGGTAAAAAATCAAAAACAACCAATTAAATTAAGTTCACATTAACTTTAAATTGCAAATATGGCAACTTAATAAAAGAAAATGTATATATAACAAAAAGGGTCATCAAGATTCAATGAAAAACACTAAATTATGATCATAAAGAATTAACATAAATAGGTCACAACCCATTATTACAATACATACAATCTGTATATACATACCATGAAAGAGGGTCAGCTACATACCTGTCCCAGTTGATGTCTGTGTCAGCAAGGGCTAGTTCTGAGGCAGTTGAAGCTTCTGTTTCAACTGCCATGTTTTATCGACTTATCTGGTCTATATCAACCTGTATGTATAATGTTGTCGGGTTAAATTGAGCATTTTTTTAGGAAGCCAAAAGAGACGGTGATACTTGAATATGTTAAAAGGGAAACTAGAAGATCGCAGAGACTGACTGCGACATGTGGGCCCCCAGTTACCTTATTTTAACATATAAATTATAAGTTCGGCATCATAAATTATTACGAATCATCATCATCAAATCAAGTGTGAGAGAATTTCTTATATAAAGTCCGGAGAGAATCATTACATAAATATTCATAATACATATTTTTATCACATTTTTTATTAGATATGATTATAAATTTCAATTATTAAATCAAAAAACGAAATTAAACTCCTTTTTTTAAAAAAATTTTTAAAATTAGTCAAATAGTCCAAAATGATTCTATAGCAGAATCAAATCTATCCAAAATAATTCTATAGCAGAATCAAATTTAAAATCAATGTTTTTATTCAAATTTTAAATGTTAAATTTTTTTATAAAGTTTGTATATGCTAATATTCTATGTTAGAATCAGATTATAAATTTTATGTAAAAAAAATTAAAATTATTTATGAGATTCTATAATAGAATATATGGTTCTCCCCGATTCTCTATATAAGATGGTTCTCTCTAGAACAATGACCTCATCATCAATCAATCATCAATATATATATGTCCTATTCAACTAGAAACATGTACTAATTAAAAACTAGAAACTGCACCACACACAGTTAAATACACCCTCTCACATACAACCCAACTAATCCCCTCCATTCGTAATTATATTTTTCCCGTTAATTGGTGATCTTTTTTTGAAATCTGACTTCACTGTATTTTTTTTCATCTCGCAACAATTAGTTTGCATACCATATTTGATATATTTCGACGATAAATCACTATTTATGCTTGCGAAAATCACTAAAATGTTGGTGATTCATGTAAGAATAAATAGTGATTTCTGCGTAAATGTAGTGATTTTTTCTCCAGACCTATACGTAAATTACAAATTTTGTACTGCAAAATCACTAAATGTATACGTATATAAAAATAAATCGCTAAATCTATGCTGAAATCACTATTTATTATTACAGAAACCACTAAAATTTTAGTACTCCGTAATATAACACATATGGTATGCATATTGATCGTTGGAAGATGGAGAAAAATATAGTGAAGTCGTATTTTAACTGTGTGTGGTGCAGTAGAGAGCCATTAGATTAGATTAATCTAAGGGCTTAGATTAGTTTTTAGTTTCTATTTTAATTTTAGTTTCTAGTTGAACAAAAGCCTATATATATATAGGGTCATATTCAACTAGAAACTTGTACTAATTAAAAACTAGAAACTGCACCACACACAGTTAAATACACCCTCTCACATACAACCCCACATAATCCCCTCCATTCGTAATTATATTTTTCCCGTTAATTGGTGATCTTTTTTTGAAATATGATTTCACTGTATTTTTTTCATCTCGCAACAATTAGTTTGCATTCCATATTTGATATATTTCGACGATAAATCACTATTTATGCTTGCGAGAATCAATAAAATGTTGGTGATTCATGTAAGAATAAATAGTGATTTCTGCGTAAATGTAGTGATTTTTTCTCCAGACCTATACGTAAATTACAAATTTTGTACTGCAAAATCACTAAATTTATACGTATATAAAAATAAATCGCTAGATCTATGCTGAAATCACTATTTATTATTACAGAAACCACTAAAATTTTAGTACTTCGTAATATAGCACATATGGTGTCCGATGGTCGTTCGCTACAGCCTTTAAGTATTGGAAGATGGAGAAAAATATAGTGAAGTCGGATTTCAAAAAAAAATCACTGATTCACGGGAAAAATCAAATTAAAAATGAAGGAAATTAGGTGGGATTGTATATGTGAGGGTGTATTTTAACTGTGTGTGGTGCAGTAGAGGGCCATTAGATTAGATTAATCTAAGAGCTTAGATTAGTTTTTAGTTTCTATTTTAATTTTCGTTTCTAGTTGAACAAAAGCCTATATATATATATATATATATATATATATATATATATATATATATATATATATATATATATATATATATATATATATATACTAGCTTATATCCCGTGCGACGCACGGTCTTATTTAATATTTTCTTATTTTTTATTTAGATTTTAGTTATTATATATAATTTGATAAAATTCTAATATATATATACCGGATTTATAAATCTAACAATTTAATATCTAAATTTAATATATTCTTGACGTAATCTGTAGTAGTATTTTAGATATTAAAATATAAAATATTTTAAAATAACAGATCTAATGATTCGTATTTTTTTACTCTTAAAAATCTAAAAAGGGACTCAAATGTAAATATCAAAATATGTACTCGTGCAATATACCGAGTTTATTTGAATATACTATTACTTTTATTTTCATTAATTATCTCGTTTAAATTGAATGTTAAAAAAATTATAATAAACATGAATTTCATAAGTTTAATATAATAATATTACCAATATATCTGTCTTTTGCCGTGTTATTTTTAATTTGAACATGAGTTGTTTCAGTTAAAAAATATAAAACAGGTAATATTCTTAAAAAGACAATTAGTTACTTATTCACAATTATATAAATTATATTACTTTTTTATATATGTCGTCTGCATTATTTTTAGAAAATTAGTTGTTTAAGTTAGAAAATATAAAAGAGGTAATGTGTTTTAGCTGAAAAGAATAAATAGTTATTTATTAATATTTATATAAAACAATATTACCATTGTATATTTATTTTGCATGTATTATATTTAGAAGATAAGTTGTTTTAGTTAGAAAATATAAAACAAATAATGTGTTTTAGCTGTCGGTTATAAATATATAATAATATTACCATTTTATATATATGTTGCCCGTCTTATTTTTAGAAAATAATTTGTTTTAGTTAAATAGATATATGAAATAGGTAATATGTTTTAGCTGAAAAAGGTAATTGGTTATTAATAAATTGGTTTCCATATATGTGTATTTAGAAGATGAGTTGTTTTATTTAAAAATATAAAAATAATATGTTTTAGCTGAAAAAGGTAATCGTTTATAAATATATAATAATATTACCATATTATATATATGTTGCCCGTTTTATTTTTAGAAGATGAGTTGGCTTAGTTTAAAAATAATATAAAATAGGTAATGTACTGAAAAAGGTAATTGATTATTAATAAATTGGTTATAGATAGGCCCGTGAATCGGCCCAAATACCGACCGACCGACCGACCGACCGACCAAAACTTTTAATGTTTCGTCTTTAATAATATAGTATAGATATATATATATATATATATATTGATGATACTCGGGAGGTTAGGTGACGCCCCTAATATCGTCTCAATCTATTTTTCTAATTTTTCTAGAGGTTTACAATTTTAAATACTAATAAATCAAAAATATTATTTAGCATATTAGAAGTAGAATAGGTATTCGAAGTTATGGAGGAGAAGAGTTCGAATTTATAGCGAAGACATATAATTAAAAGTTCTATTTGAAGTAGAATAGGTGTTTGAATTTGTAGAGGGGAAGAGTTCAAATATAAAAGAAGTACTTGCAAAGTTTTATTTGAAGTAGAATAGGTGTTTCGATTTATAGAGGAGAAGTGTTCGGATATAAAAAAAGTACTTACAATTAAAAATTCTATTGAAAGTAGAATAAGCGTTTGTAATACATAACTAAAAGTTCTATTTGAATTAGAATATGTAAAGTTATATAGATGTTTTTTCAACGAAAGAGTGTCTCATTGAAAAATAGTATGGTAACATAAAAATTAATATATAAGACAAGTATATATTCAATATATTAAACTAGCTTAAAACCCGTGCGATGCACGGATTGTTATTAATAATTAAAAGTATTAAAATAGATTTTAAAATAAATCAATAACTGTTTGTCCGTAATTTTTTTGGAAAATAAGGGATTTTAGTAAGGAAAATAGAAAGAGTAACATGTTTTAGTTGAAAAGGGTAATTGCCCGTGATTTTTTTAGAAAAAGAGAGGATTTTGTTTTAGCTGAAAAGGTAGTTGGTTATAAAAATGTTATTATTTAATAATAATTTATTTAGAAAATGAAAAAATAGAAAAAGTAACATGTTTCAGATGAAAAAGTGCTCATAATTAAAAGTATTAAAATAGATTTTAAAATAAATAAGTAAGGTTTGCCCGTGATATTTTTGGAAAATGAGGGGTTTTAGTAAGGAAAAATAGAAAGAGTAACATGTTTTGTTAAAAAAGATAATCGCCCGTGTTTTTTTTAGAAATAGAGAGAATTTTGTTAGAAAAAATAAAAAAAAAAGGTAATGTATTTTAGTGAAAAGGTAATTGATTATAAATAATGTTATTATTTAGCGATAGTTTTTTAAACAAATAAGTAAGGGTAATTAAGTAAAATCACTAAGTACCGACCGTCCGTCCGTTCGACTACCAATCTTTTAATATTTCGTCTTTAATAATATAGTTTAAAACCCGTGCGGTGCACAGATTGTTTTTAATAATTGTTAATTTTATTAATTGCATTTATTAAAAAAATAAGTAGGCGTGTTAAACATTTTTAAATAATTAAAAGTATTAAAATGAATTTTAAAATAAATAATTAACAGTTTGCCCGTGATATTTTGGAAAAAGAGGGGTTTTAGTAAGAAAAATAGAAAGTAACATGTTTTCGTTGAATTTTAAAATATAAAAGTAACGATTTGCCCGTGATATTTTTGAAAAAAAAAAATTTAGTAAGAAAAATAGAAAAGGTAACATGTTTTAGTTGAAAAAGTTAATTGTCAATTAAAAGTATTAAAATAGATTTTAAAGTGAGTAAATAAGTGTTTGCCCGTGATATATTTGGAAAATAAGGGATTTTAGTAAGGAAAATAGAAAATATAACATGTTTTAGCTGAAAAAGGTAATTACCCGTTGTTTTTTTCTAGAAAAAAAAAGGGAAAGGTAATTGCCAATTAAAAGTATTAAAATAGGTTTTAAAATAAATAATTAAGGGTTTGCTCGTGATATATTTGGAAAATGAGAGATTTTAGCAAGAGAAATAGAAAAAGTAACATGTTTTACCTGGAAAGTAAATTGCCCATGATTTTTTTAGAAAAAAATGATAATTTATTTTAACTGAAATGGTAACTGATTATTATAATTTTTATAATAATTAAATAAAAAATTAAATAAGGCAAGTATTGTATCAAAAAACAGGTAACAAAACTTTCAATGTTTCGTATTTAATAATAGTATTATACTATTTTTTATACTAATTTATATATTTACAGTAAAATTTACTATATATCGTCGGTACTGAAAAAAATAATATTATAGAAATTTACTATATATTTCAATTTTGTCTTCCTTCCTATTCTTGAGTAGATTTGAGCCGGTGGACATACCATTTCACATTTATATTTGTATTTGGAATAATATTTATTTTTCTTATTGTTATCAATGTTTTGCTAGATTTTGATTATGAAGAGAGTACAATTAAGCATTATACTTCAGGAGCTAATTAATGGACAGATAAAGACACTTCAAAGATCACAAGTGCCGAAATGAGAACAAAAAATTGTTTTCATACTAGATTATTAACCAGTACTACTAGCTAGTTATTTTTTACTATCATGTGAATGTGAACTTCAACCTAAATATTTTGGTTTCTTTTGTTGATTTGTTGTCCTAGTCTATTTTTGTACTCTTTCAAGTTGGATGATATGTAAGGTGGATGATATGTACAATGTTGAAAGTGAATGGTTTTTGTAAATGATGATGGTATGTAATGAGTTGGAATTGTCGGATGAAATGTTATGGTTTGGTGCTTTTATTTTTGTTGAATGATTTTGTTATTTATTTACTATCATTATAGTTTGTTCTTGTTTTTGGCATGATTTTGGTATTTTATGGTTCTGATTTGGTCTTTGTAGTATCTTAGACATCGATTTTTGAGTGATGTCTTGAAGTGCCTTAGACATCAGTTTTTGACCGATGCCTAAGAGAACGTACTAGATCGGTTTCGGAACCAAAACTGATGTTAAATGGACCAATTAGACATTGTTTTTCTTGAAACACTGATGTTTGATTATGTTTATAACATCAGTTCGATGCTAATAAATGATGTCAAAAATGGTCTAATACATCGGGCAAAAACCGATGTCAAAGCCTTGGACCTTTCTCTACACCGACAAAGACATCGGTTCAAAAGTTGCCAGACATCGGTTTTTATCCGATGTCTGTTGACGTTTTTCTAATAGTGTAGGTAAGCTTTTTTAAATAATTAAAAGCATTAAAATATGTTTGAAAATAAATAAGTAAGAGTTGTACCTGATATTTTGGGGAAAAAAAGATTTTAGTGAGAACAAATTAAAAAAGGTAATATGTTTTAATTAAAAAAGATAATTTCCCGTGATATATTTGGAAAATGAGTAGATTTTGTTAGAAAAAATTATGCTTTAATTATAAAATGCAATTAGCCCAATAAATGACCGAAAACTAAAACTTTTAATATTTCGGCTATTATATGATAGTAATAAAAATATTTGGTTAAAAACAATTAAATAAGGTAATCATCTAGTTACTATTTTTATTTTTATTTATTATTTATTAAATAGAATAAAAGACCGAAAACCGAAAACCAAAACTTTCAATGTTTCGGCTTTAATAATACTAGCCTATAACCCGTGCAATGCACGGATGAATTTTAGTAATTTTTATCTTATTATTTATATCTTGATTTGTATTTTGATTTAAATTTTTTTAAATATGTTATCGATGTAATAATATCTTGAACTTTTGAATGTAGCTTAGAAAAATAGATGAAGATGATGTGCACCGTATTTTTGTTGAAGAAATAATGGCTCTATATAGACATATAGACAAAGTTAATTATTTAATAAATTTGATTAGGATTATAGTTAAATTTAATATTTATTAACTTTTCTAAAAATTTGAGTGTAAATAAAGAATGTATTATCTAAAAGTACGAATGTAAATAAAAAAATTTATATATATAATAAAGAAAGAAAGATAAAAGAAGATTTCTAATTTTAGAGCATGTCTTTTTACAAATTAATAGTTTTATAAAATTTGATTAGATATATAGTTTTTGAATGAATTATCTTTTATAAGTATTATTTTTTCTATCTATTTGGAATTTTAAAAGAAAATTCAAATATTTAGTATAATTTCTCGACGACTTATATTGTATAAGGATTACTTTTTCTATAAATTAGGAGTTGTTTAAATTTTTAGATGTTATTAAAAGAAATTCAAAATTCTATTTAAAATAGAGAAGTTTTAAAAAAATAAAAAAATTTGATCCAATATAAATTTGAGGTTATACTTACTTTTTATACAATGCTTTCTTTTTAATACAACCTAAAAAAGGTTTGATTTTTTTTTTCTAAAAAATAGGACTTCAAAAAGGAAGTTTAATTTTAAGTATTTAAAATTAAGGAGCTAGAAAATTAGAAAAATATGAGTTCGAGAGTTTTCCTTTATTAACTCCTTATATATAATAAGCGTAAGAGAGATCTTATCCAAAACTTTGGTCGGTCACTGTACTACCAAAAGTATATGATCCGTTGGATTATAAAACTATAAATATTCAAATAGATGAGGACCGTTAGATATAATATTAAAAATTGTATTTGATTAATAATAGGATAGTATTTAAATACTAAAAGATGTATTTTGATAATTTAAACCAATTATAAATGGGTTTTCTATATTGAATAGAAATTTTATGTAAAAATTCATATTTATCTTTTCTCTTTAGTTTATGGATAGTTCCAGTTAAACCATCATTAAATTAAACCATCATTAAATTAAAGATACTTTTGTTAGCTTCGCATGGGCTGTAAAATCGTTAAATATGTTGTCTAAAACTCAAGATAGAGCTCAAACAGTAAAGTGCTTTATCTAAATTTTAATAAATATTTCTTTTATTGTAGCACCAATTTAATTTTTTCCCTAATTCTTTTAAATTTATAAATTCTATTTTTATTTCAATAAAATATTAAAATCAATTTAAGAAAAAATTAAAATCGATCTGGTCCGTGTACGATCACTATACGACCAAATTAATAATTACAGTTAGATCTTAAATAGATCGATTTAAATAGATCGATGAGAATTGTTAGATCTAATATTAAAAAGTGTATCTGATTAATAATAGAATTATATTTAAATACTAAAAAGTGTATTTTGATAATTTAAAAGTTTTTTATGTAAAAATTCTTAAATATCTTTTCTCTTGAATTTATGTATAGTTCCAATTAGATAATAATTGTTAAACCAAATATCAAGATAACAATTCATATTGATTACAATATTAAAAATTATCAATATAATGCTGATGTATATCATACTAACAATGATACACGTGAACCTACACAGACTTACGAGAAGTCCTGTACATAAATAAATTTAAACACTTTTTTTTCTAGGAACATAACAATTTGATTAATCCAAATTATAATTATATTATTTTACATATAACAAACATAAAAGGATAATATCAAAATATTATTAAAATATTGAGGGTTTCATATTCATAAACGATAATTTTGAATATAATACTTATATTAAAATGTGTATTTGATTAAATGTAGGATTATATTTAAATACTAAGAAGTGTGTTTTGATAATTTAAACCAATTATAAATTGGTTTTCTATATTGAATTGAATTTTTTATGTAAAAATTATTAACCATATTTTCTTTTCGGTTTATGGGTAGGTCAACAGGTCAAGTTAGATAATAATTATTAAACCATCATTAAATTAAAGATAATTTCGTTAGTTTTGCATGAGTTGTAAAATCGTCAAAATTCAATTTCTAAAACTCAGGATAGAACCCAAATAGTAAAGTGAGTATCTAAATTTTAATAAATATTTTTTTTTATTTTTGTAGCACCAATTTATTTATTTTTCCACTAATTGTTTTAAATATAGAAATTTTATGTTTCTTTCAATAAAGTATTAAAATTAATTAAGAACAAATTCAAATCGATAAAGAATATAATAATATGAGAATAAAATTTTATATAATCATAACATAATTTTTATTCTATTTAATAATTTTTAAGTAATAATGTATTTTAAAATTTTATATACACTGTAAATAAAACCGAAACATTAAAAGTAAAAGCAGTTAGTAAGATACTTATATCAGTATATACTTGATATTCTTATGATCGTACGGTCTTGGACAACCAAACTAATAAGAACCATTAGATCTTAACTAGATAAATGAAAATCATTAGATCAAATATTAAAAAAGTGTATTTTATTAATAAGAAGAATATATTTAAATTCTAAAAAGTGTATTTTGATAATTTAAACCAAATATACCAAATATAAATAAGTTTTCTATATTGAATAAAATTTTCCATGTAAAAAATTCGTGACTTTCTTTTCTCTTTCATGGACAATTCCAGTTAGATAAAAATTGTTAAACCATCTTTTAATTAAAGATAATTTAGTTATCTTCATGTGGGGTATAAAATCGTCAAAATCTAATTTTTAAAACACAAGATAAAGCCCAAATTAGTAAAGTGGGTATTTAAATTCTAATAATAATTAGTACATCATCATTATTTTAATGTCAATTTAATTACTTTTTTCTAACTATTTTAAATTTAGAAATCTATGTTCAAAAATTCAAATCAATCTAAGAAAAATTCAAATCAACAAAGAATATAATAATACGAGGATAAAATTTTATAAAATTGTGCATATTTTTTATCTTATTTTATTAAATTTTATATCATAACTAATTAAATATTATTTATTATTAAATAATAAATTATACGCAAATGGTGATTTTGTTTTATAAGAACTCATAGAGACCTAATTTCATTGTTAGCAGGACTATATTCATATTTAAAAAAACCGTATTTTGAAATTTTAGACTCAGCTACAGAAGATGCCTAACTTTTTTAACCTATATACATTGTAAATTATTAAATTCGAAACTTTAAAAGTTTGTTAATCAATTAGTATAGTACTTTGTTGAAAAATCGTACTTTATAAAAAATATTATCAAATAACCCATGTCTACAAGAAAAAAAATGAAAAAATTATTATTTTTCAAAAAAACCATGTAAATTTTAATATGTTGTTGGTAGATTCAAACCCTAGATCATTCTACGTGATAATTTTACTGTTATATCTAACGTTTCTCAACAATATAATTTGAAAGATCCAACGATTATAAATTGAGTGATCAAGCGACCAGACTTATAAGAAAACTTTCATTATTTAGTCTTTAATATAATAACATAGATTTTTACGGGATATACTATAAAAAAATGAATTTTATACAGAATTTTGATCGTCACGGTGTACTATTTTAAAAGAAGAACTATTACAAAAAAATTATATTTTAATTGATAATTTATTTTTTCAAAAGTTCAAAGTTCCCGCATCATTAACATATTACAAAAAAGAGTATATTATATTTTAGCAATAAATATTTAAAAAAATTAAAAATTAAAAAAATATATATTAAAAAAAATTAATGATGTTATCCTGGTAGTTTGATCCTAAATACCGCCAAAACATTCTCAACTGTTAGATCCAATACTTTTAAAAATAGACGATCAAGATTATATCATATAAAAAGAAGTTATTATCTAAAAATGATATAAGTTAAAAGATATTATATTAGGATTTGATTTTCTAAAAAGTTAAAACATAAAAATAGTTGTAATTAAATAAGGAAACCCATTTAATATCAAAATAATAAAAATCGTTTAATCTTAAATAGATAGGTGAAAACCGTTAGATTTAACATTAAAAACTGTATTTGGTTAATAAAGGGTATTCTAATAATCTAAACTACATATAAGTAGATTTTCTAAATCGAATAGAATTCTCAATATTAAATTTCGTCACTTTATTCTCTTTTTAGTTTTAGAATAGTTTTTAATTGAAAAAGAACTATTAAACCACAACTAAATTAAAGATTATTTTGTGAATTTCATGTGGACCGTAAAATTCGACAAATCTAACTTTTATAACTCAATATAAACAAATATTAAATTGAGCGTGTAAAATATAATAAATTTCAAATTTTTAACTATAATATTTTTTGGCTAAATCTTTTTTAACAATAATTTAATCATGTAAACTAAAAACTTTTAAATATTAAAATATTCATAAATAAATATAATTATAAATATTAAAAAAACAATCGTGTGTTGCATGGGTAATAAAAATATAATTATAAACAAAATAATTATAAATAAAATTTAAGTAACCGTGCATCGCACGGGCTATAAGCTAGTATATATAATAAAGATAAAGATATTGATTGATTGGTATAGGTTGGCACTCAACTTTTTCCAAACCCTGTCCTCGCCGGGGACTTGCAATCGTACGCGAAGACTACTCGCAATTTCTGTAAGAAACTCAGACCCTAATTAATTTGTTTGTTAGTCTTCTTCCTGCAAAGCTGATTTGCTTCTGGTCTGTCTTTTACATATTTATATTTATTCCTTCTTTACGATATCTAAGAAGATTATGGTTCAAATATAGAATATTTTTTATCACATAAGTACTAAAACCTTGAACCCTAATTTTCTTGTTACTCTTTTTCTTGCAAAGTTGATTTGAACATCGATCCTAATATCATAAGTCGACAAATATGCTAATAAAATTTACGTGGCTTTATTTTGTTCAATGAATCATGGTTATCAGTCTTTATTATTGGCAGGGTTGTGAACTATAATGGCATGGCTGGGGACCTTATGGTGGTGTCTTCTAGAAACATGTAGTGGATTATGCGATAAGTTAAGGTTCGGAGCATGCAACCCTCTCCAGGTCGCCGAGGATAACAGGCTGATGACTCCCAGCCCTCTCCAGCGACCTGTTTCCGACGATTTGTTAATGGAAATATTCAGTAGAATGCCGGCCGAGAGTGTCCATAAGTGCAAGCAAGCTTATGATGATTGGAACACCTTATTTTCAACTCCATATTTCAACCATAATCTGTTCCTGCCGAGGGCCTCTCCCACTATCATTGTTCACCATTGGACACTCATCGAAAATCAATTGCTTTACATTGATGATGATCATCGAGGAGGTTTAAAGTGTACACATATATCACAAAAAAAACCACTGAAAAGCTCTTCTTATTGGCCTAAAATCAATTACTACAGTCCAATTAGGTTTTCCTGCTATGGGCTGCTCTTCCTTGATATAAAACATGATTTCTTTGGAAGTGATTCAATAGTCGTAAATCCTATCACACAGAGATGGGTCCCTCTTCCCGGTGTTCCCGCTGTCAGAGGTGACATCTGTGGAGCATATTTCCACCCAACTGCTAGAGAATTTCGTGTGTTATGGGTATCATTATTGAAAACATCAAATAATAAGTACTATGAGTTTAAGTTGCTCAGGCCAAAATCCGGAAATAACCCACAAATATATTGGCATGCATTAGCAAAGTTACACTCCCGACCCATGATTGATGAACCCCCAGTGAATCTTCACGATTGTCTACACTGGATGTGTGCTCGTTGGTTTCCTTTGATCATGGTATTTTCCATTATAAAGGAAGAGTTTACGTTGATGCCTACATTTCTGAGTGTACAAGACGACGGTTACTTACAGCAGATCAGCAGAAACATATTTAAACGTGTGCATCTTTTAGATTTAGATGGTTACTTATCTTTATGGGAACTTACAGACGTATTAAACATATGGACAAAAGAAGATTATTATGTGAGTTCGTCATGGACAAAAAGATACAGTATAGATGTTAAGTTACTGCACAAGACGGTAAACATTGATGAGGTAAGGGTTGTAGGTTGTCAAAACGGAGCACTCGTGATTCACTGGAAACGGAAAGGGATTTTTGTTTATCACCTTCAACATAAATCTATCAGGAAATTTTTTCTTGACAACTTAAAAGGAAGTCAAGGTAGAAGTTCTACCACACCATTCCTTCATACCAAGAGCTTGATTTCCTTGACTGAGTTTACGAGAGATGCATTTAAGGATCATCCGTTTATTATGTAATTTAATGTTTAAATTATAGGAAAAAATTTCTCACTGGGATTATGTGAGTATATGATTTTGCTTATTATGTAATTTCATGTTTAAATTATAATGCGTTATACCATTAACAATTTCAACATCTACTCATGACTCATGAGCATCCTCCTGCCAGCAATTTTGAAAATTGCATAATATGCACTGCAATTATGAGCTGCAAATGAAGTTTCTAGAAGTATTTCTAGAAGTATTTCTGAATTTCTAGAAGTGACTGTCCTGAAGTTTCAAATGAAAACCTCCTGTCCTTAAGCAGCCACCGGTACCTCTAAGTCGAGCTAGAGCATAAAATCAACATTGCATGCATCCGCAACCACCTAGCCAGATAAATACTTTCTTCGAGCTGGCCCTGTAGCTCTGCAAGCTCTTCGCCAAACACTCAATTTTTCTGTTGCTCAAGGATGGTAGAACTTAGAGGAGGTCCCCATGTTCTGGGGACACAATACTGTCTCAACAAGTTTACTAATAAAAGCCCGATTATATGAGCTGCAAAGCTTGACATAAATGAGGCTCATGCTGCTACCTCATCTACAAATATCGAGCTTTGGTGAAATTTTACAAGTTTTTTAACCTACTTTTTTATATTTTATTCCTCGATGGCTCGATCGATTTCTCTACTTAATGCTTTTGTGAGGAAGAATGTGATGATAAAAAAATGTTGGTGAGCACCCACAATTTTCAGGCAACTCAATATGCATCAAATGGAGACACAGGGAGAAACGTAATCATTCAGTTTTTTCTGTGGTCCAGGTATGACGGCAACTCAATATGCATCAAATGGAGACACAGGGAACACTAAGTTCCTGTTTCAAAAGGTGATGAATGCTTGAGAGCATCTCGAGCTCCTGCACCAAAGAAAAAAATCTTCATCTAAGACCATCTCATTACCGTCGCAACATGCTCGTAGCAAGAGCACGTGCTGTGCAAATTTTCAATCCTCACCAATCAGTAATGCAATTTGTAACTCCAACTCTTGGTGTTACTATTAACTCACAGAAAGTGAATGCGCCAAGTTATAATCTGGCATCCTAGCTAGTAGTGCTTCTTCTCTTCAACAAAACTTAAAAATTGATCTTTGTAACTTGAGGACTAATCAAGGTACAAAGATCAATTAACCAGTACTTTATTTTTGACGGGATAGTTAACCGGTACTTTTGTTTGTTGGAATTGTAAAGATCGTGTCTTTCCTTACTCTCATTCCTTTACTCTCGTTTCCGGTGTAATCGAGCCGAGTCGAATACTGCTAGGTTTGAGTTCGAGCTCGACTAAAAAGTTCGGACTCAAACTCGGGCTAGAATTCGACCAAACCTTCAATTTCAAGCTCGAAGCTCGGCTCGTGAATAAACTCGGCTCGAAAGCTCAAATCGATTTTACCAAATATTGACAAAAGTTCGAATATGATTAGTTCGGCTCGAGTTCGACTCGATTAAATATATAAATTTTTAATATTTATATAAACATATATTTATAATATATAAATAAAAAATTAACAAAGGCTCGGTTAGGCTCGCGAACCTTAAGAACCAAGTAATTTGAAACTCGAGATCGACTCGGTAAAGTATTCAAATAGCTCGAGGTCGAGCTCGACTCAATTATTATCGAACCAAATTCGAAAAATTTTCAAACCGAATTATAATATCTGTACAGAACCTTGTAGTTCCTCAGAAAGCATAATTTTTACAATCTCTAACACTAGGAGTACCAAGTATACTACTGAATATACAGATGAGAGGACTCAACTACTCCACTGAATCAAGTATAAAAGAAAATTAATAAACTGCACCAAGGAAAAAAATAAATATGAATTCTACAATTCTATTGCCAGCTTCTGCTTGATTTGGATCCCAAACTGTTACCACTTGGAGATTTTACCTGACCTGGATCAATTTGGAGATTGTTAAATTGATTATCTTATGGGCTACTGAAATTTGAGACTGAATATAACAGGATTTCATACCTGTAGTTGGTTTCGGAATGGAACGTGGGATTCTATTTGATGACTTGGGCCTGCAGTAAATCATTTAAAACAACATTTGAAGAATGCATGATTGATTTCAATTGTTTTAGTGCAACAACATTACAGATCCTTAGCTAAGTTGATAATATAAGTAAAACATGGTGTGGGAATTTTTTACCTCATTGCATGTTCAGGTGTTTTTCGAATCTTTCTTTTGACAGAGCCATCACTCTGTCCCCCCTCACCTTCACTGTCACTAATTTGTATGTTTCCGAAATCTGTAGACAAATTCTGACCCATGTTCTCGCCAACAGATCTTGAATGTCTAAGTGATGCCTTGTTTTTCTTGTTATCCAGAGACCGTTGAGGACTAACCGAAGAATTCTTTGTACGACTCTCACCAGCAGATCTTGAATGCCTAAGGGATGCATTTGAGTGCTTGTTCTCCAAAGACCGTTGAGGACTAACTGAAGAAATTTTTGTACGATTCTCTGGGGAGCTGCTCTGATTAGAAGCTGATCTTAAGCTTCTTCCAGAAGTTACTTTAGAGCTTTGTAGCGGGGTGCCTGATGTGGACTTTTCAACTGAAGGCAAAGATCCATATCTCGTTGATACTGTGATACGTTTCTCACCATCGACACCCTGGCTATTATTTTTTTGATCTTTAAGCAGCTGCAGCTGCAGCTGCTCAATCTCCACATCTTTCTTTGCAATCGTGTCTTTAAGAGATGTCACCTGCAACAAGTAGAAAATAGTGTTAACCCAATTTTAAATAAGACTAGATTAGGTCAAAGCACATGTTGTTCATTGCATGATATCAATCTGTATATGTAAAAAACCTGTTCCATCAATTCTCGAACATCTCTGCCCTCTTTGCTACTCCGTGCAGCACCGAGCTCAACACCGGATACCCTTTCAGCAAATTTTAAGGTACTTAGGCTTTCAGAAAATGAGGTAAGATCAGGGTTAAGCTGTATGAACATAAGTGACTTTGCTTGACCACCTGTTTAAAAATTGAAAATATTACGTAAAATGCATAAATTCATCAGTCCAATATCTCAATATTTTATCTCACAATGATTTCAACTTTGTTTTTAACATATTAACACACATTTCAACAGCTAGTAATGGAGAGGATGATTAATTTCTTTAAAAATTTAGCACAAAAAGGGTCTAATTTACGCGTAAAAGATAATTGATGGATTCCTCTGTTGGTAGCAGATAGTGAGCAGTAAGCAAAAAAGTCGTAATTAAAAATGTGAAGTTTTTGGATTTTATTTTACATATAATTGTATACACAAATCTATATTTGCAAGGATAAGATATAATACCAAGAGAGCTTTGAAGGACTTGAGTTAGCTTGCTGTTTCTATATGGAATATGAGCACTCTTTTGTGACAGAGAAGATATAACGTCTCCAAGGGCGGATAAAGACTTGTTAATATGTTGAGCTTCCTTCAATGTGTCTCCGGTTGCCTGTGACCGATCTATTCTTTCACTTCCTGCAAGATCTACCAAATGAAGACTACCACGCAAGAAAGAACCAGTCTTCACATCCGTTCCACGAACATGTATGGTTAAAATACTGCATAATTGCATCCAAAAAAACAACTAAAAAACAAAATTACAGATAAATCTAACTTTAGAAAAACAAAATATAGGTCATAATGAAAAAACCTATGTGATCGACTGCTTCTTGCATTCATGGAAGTGGCACTTTTAGCTCTGTTTTTCAGTCCGATTTCCATTAAGTCCACCACATCAGAGGTGGATTGGACAGGTTGTATACTAGCATCAGGGACGGCTAATCCACTTGGTTGGGAAGCTGTCAAAATCCCAAGTGTTTGCGAATCAAGGAAAACCAGGATTTATTTAACAGGAAGATTATATTTCTTATTATTAAACTCGATGAGAAATACAAGAGATCTTATGGCAGATTAGAAGCAAAGTTCATAGTTAGAAGCAAAAGTTCAACTAGTCACACACCAACCACTAACATTTTCTCCAAGCAAAAATGCATTAGAAGAGCGGATATCATATAAAGAAGATGGATGTCAAGCAAAGAAGACACTATTACAGACTAGAGTAGAGATATTTGATTTAATGTAGAAGCTTGTGTTCATAGCACGACAAAATAATGAGGAAGGATATCTTTTTTGTGAACCACCACCTATAAGTAAATCGCGCACTTGTTCATTGTATATTTCAACCATTTGAACTGCTATTTCATATGTATAGATGCCCTCTCTTCTTTGAGATATCTGAAATAGGTCATTCAAAGCTCGATAGTTTACTCCCCAATCTTCTTCAGATGCACCATCAGGGCCAATCTGCAAAAACATTTTACAATGTAAGCAATGGTAAACAAGTGCAACACATAAAAAATTAAAATCAACATTTTTTTTGGGTGAGGGGTCAGTACCATTGTGTAGGTTTTCCCCGAACCAGTTTGTCCATAAGCAAATATGCATACATTGTAACCATCTAATACAGATCGAATCAATGGCTGGGTATCAGAATATACATCCACTGTCAACATTAAGAAGGAGTGTTGTGATGACCAAAGTTGCTCAAGACAAATGGGAGAAGGAGTCATAATAACTTTTGCATGAAATGTGTATAAAGTAGCACTACATATATTACAAATGTGTTAGGAACCTTGAGTAGCTGCTGGGCTGTAGACCTTGTTAAATCTGAATGAGCGCGGACCTTCTTTTCCTTGTTTGGATCTATCTACAACTACTAACTCCCCATTTTCACCCACATATTCTACAATCGACTGCATTCCCGTCTGTCCAGGGATAAATGGCATTATCCGGCAATATACTCTGATACTTCCTATTTAAAAAAAAACAAGGAAGAAATTAAAATTTAAACTCATATATTGAGAACTGTAATTAAGCAGTATCACCTTTAAGATCTTGGACCTCGTTGTGCAGCTTCCTGTTTTCATCTAGGACGGCATAATAGTTTTTTGCTGTCTTTTCCAGTACTTCAATCTTTGCCCCTACACATTGTTTAAAATATATTACTCAAAGAATGTATGACTTCATATTAAATGTATCTAAGTTTTCATAGGAAAACAAAGAACCAACCTAAGTGATTAAAGTCCTCCATGTAACTCTCTGGTATTGTTGCAATTTGATGCCTAATTGCTTGAGAAGAATTTTTCAGCTCCTAAAAGATTCTGTGAGTTCATTATAGCATACAAGATAAAAATAATTACGAAGGAAGAAATGAAACGTGATATTGCACCATACCTGCAATGCACCAAGCTGAAATTCGATCATTGTTTTGCATATGTTCTCTTTCTTGTTCAATTGCTCATTTTTGGATTCAGCGTAGGCCTCTAAATCTTTAACTCTCTTTATGGAATCTACCAACTTCTGGCCAACTTCTTCAAGTCGTTGTGCAAGCTCTTGTTGAACTCCTATAGCTTCTGTTTCCATTTGTAAGCAGTGCAACTCATGATTCTTTTTAGTTATCTTCAAATCTTGCTTCAAACACAATATATCATTTGTGCCCTTGGCTTCTGCGTCCACTTGTAAGCTGAGCTCTGCATAGTTTTTCTTGAGGGTTTCCATTTCTTGCTTCAGAAGCGCAAATTCATTGGTTTCCTTGGTTTCTGTTCTTATTTGTAAACAAAGTTGCTCATAATTGTTTTTAGCCGTTCCCAGTTCTTGCTTTAGAAAAGCAATTTCATTATGGTTGTTATCCGTCTGTTTTATTAACCTCTCCATATCCTGCTCCTCAACCTTCCTTCTTTCTTCTAACATGCTCTTGTCCACCTAATATATCAATGATGAAAAGCAAGAATAACAATAGTTTTTTTTCAAGCTGACAACACCACTGAATTAGCACTTGTATGCCATGAACTCACTCTCTAAATTGTTAAGAGCCCAACAGCCAAATAAACTCGGAGGAGAACAATAAATAAATAAAGTTCGATACCTTTATGAACTGGAACTGGTTCACTGCAAACTGTACAAAGGCAATAATATTTGGTTAATGGGCTTGTTAACAACCACAGTAAGTGATTTATTGCTTAAGAGTGCATAAAAACTTCACAATTTAGTTGAGGTTACCTGTGCCTCTTCATTAGTCCCACTTGCAAGGGCTTCAAGAACTCTAATTCTTGACTGGTATCGTTCCTCACGAGTCCTGAACAGGTTATTTTGCTGCAGGGTAGAATTCAATAAAGTAATTAGACTCCAGCACTGAATATGTATTACGATTGACAAGCCCTGTAACGTGACAGTTCTAATGTGTTCCATTATTATTGACAAACTTAATAACATTACAGTTCTTATGTGCTCTGCTTGAGTGGAGATACGGCGCTCTATCTCTTGGACGACTTTCCTTAACAGGCATGCCACACGCTGAGAAAAAAACTGATATTAGTATGTAACACGCAACTTAGAAACCTATTTGTAGGAAACATGATTTAGGTGACATGGTTATGTTTCTCAAAAGTCATACACCAGGTATTTCACTATTCTTCCTTTCAATGCTTTCATCTAGCATTCCATTCACGAGGCTTAACAGTGATTGCGTTGGGGCATTCTGTAAAGAAAATACCAGAATAATCATATCAGGACAGATTCATAATAACACAACTAAGTATATCTGATGGATATTTACATGTAAAGTTTAATGCCAAGAAAAAAAATTCTCAAGTAGAATACATCTAAGCTTGCTGTTTTATTGATTTCTGAAAGCTTTGCAGGAGGAAGATCCGTCAAGTGCTCGTGTCTGTGCTGAAATACTTCATGAAACTTGTGTCCAGCATGATGTGGTAATGTCGTTGAGTGATCTATATGATAGAAAAAAAAAACACGAATGAGATGTACAACTAATTTTCAAAGACTTTGATTTCCATGTACCGGTGTTATTTGTTAGCATGATTTCCATGTACTACATAATGTAATGTTCATACAGAAAATTTTATTCTTTTTAACATATATGCATGTTTGAGAGAGAGAGAGAGAGAGAGTGTACGTGGCATGACGGAATTAAGCTCAGCATGTTGATAATATTGCGAGTTGGATGCACCTTTCCGTTTTTGTTCATCCAATATTGTAGATAAGTAATTTCCTCTGCGTGGAGAAGAATCACCGAGTCCATACTGATCTGCTAAAAGCTTTGATCTAGTAGGACCATTTCCAGTTGGATAGGCTTTAGCGGTTGTAAAAAGGTCATACCCCCCAGCATTTGCTATAAAATGTGCTCTAAGTGAAAACAGGCAATCTAGGACAACATTCAGAGATCCCTGGTGTTTGGGGAACCAGAAGTAAGAAAAAGTAGGGGCAGAAATTAATAAAAATAAAGGTAGAGAGGTTGAATAACAAACAGAATGTTAGCCTATAATCATCACATTTAAATTTGTAATCCAGGTAATATTACTGCAAAGTGCAGATCAGAAAACAAATCATTCTATGACACCGCATCTGAATCATTTCAGTCAGAAGATAAAAAGTGAACGACGATATCAGTAAATGATACTCTTGGAAGCAGTTTAACCTTTTCTAGATCATGAACTTGAAATCTAGGCAACGCCATCTGGTCCATAGCCATAAGAAACTTTTCAACATTTTTTACGCCCAATTTTGAAGCATGATCAGAACCGCTTAACTAATAACAAAATAGGAGTAGGAAGAGAACCATAAGAACCTCAGTAATAAGACCAAAACATGAATAAAGGTAAAGTGACATCATCCAACTACCTCACTAACTGAACCAGGTCTCAGTTTATTCAATATCCTACATAAAACACTACCATCAAGCAACAGCGCTCTCAACTCGTCATCAGAAGAATGTACTGGCAAGTTGACATCAGAAAGTGTGCTATTTAACCACTCTATCACTGCTGCTCTCTGCTTTTCTGCAGAACCAGTTTGGAAAAAAGCCATCTTACCGTCTAAATTTTCAGCAGGTTAAGTTACAAAACAGAAAATGAGAGAACAATACAAGGAAAATCAGTGTTTCGCATTCCATTCTTACCATATCTAGGTGATGCAGATACCGATACATCCTTCCGGTTCATTTTATAGATTTAGAGCTAGAATTCGACCATGCTGTTACAGTACACTTGGAGAGATTAATGATATCTTCAAGTAGAAGAGAGTATTATATTATACTTAAGAACAATCTGAAAAATTGAAATAGTTCAATTTCATTCTGCAGCAAACTCAATATGAAACATGATGAGATATTGAGATGACTGCAACTACAAAATGCATAAACAAGGTTAATTAAGTGTAAAAACTTTTACTTCTCCCACTCTAAAGTGTATATATAAAGTAAATTTTCAGTGGTAAAAATAATTTCTCAAAACTACAAATCCATAAACAAGATTTAACATTTTCAAAACCTAATTTTGTCAACCCACCTGGACAACAAATATCGGTGTGTACGCAGGTGTGCAGGTTCAAAAAACCATGCATCCAAAGGATAACAAGCTTGATACTCAAATGAGAAAAAATGCATAAAAACTTAAATCAAAGATATTCTGATAATTTTCATGCAGAACCTGCATGGCCATGAATTCAAATTCAGACAAAATAAAAAGTTACAAAAAATGAGAAAATTACATACCTATGGAAGATTAATTACAGAAGCATGCAGCAACAAAGTTGTGAGTTGTAACAATGAAAAAACAGTGAAATTGAGGAGCCAGAGAAGAAAGAAACGAGCAAAATTCTGGATTCTTTAAATAGATTAAAAAATAAAATTAATTTAATTTTAATTTAAAGTTGTTGATAAAAATAAGAAAAATGGTTGAGCTTCCTTGTTTAGTGATGTATAGAGAGTTAATAACCTTTCTGCATTCCGTGAAAGTAGCAGCAGCACAAGTCTCCTTCTTTTCCCCATCTTTTAGACTCCAAGGTGTTCTGCAACTCTTGCACTATCTTCTTTTTCATAATTGTATTTTTCATCTCCATTTAATGTTATTTATTTTTTCCGTAAATAACATTTTTTGTAGGTAAAACAATTCATTAATAATGAGCTATAGAACATGTACAAAAATAATCAAATTTCAATGAACACATAAAGACTGTGGAGTGAGCTTTATCCCGTTTTAACATAATTGTAACCGAATTTTATTCGTTTTAATATTTTAATAATCATAATTTTAATTTATAATATAATAATTAGACATTTTATCTTTTAAATTGTGACCCTTGTTGTTTTCATCTAAAATATCATCTCCCTTTAAATTTCACTTTTACTACGTTTTAACAAATTTCAACTAAACGACACCATTGGATCAAATTGATGATACATATATAGGGTGACAAGAGAGAAATTCTTATATAGAATCCGGGAGAGAATAATTACATAAATATATTCATAATATATATTTTTATCACATTTTTTATTAAATATGATTATAAATTTTAATTTTTAAATCAAAAAACGAAATTAAAACTAATAATTAACAAGTAGACATAAATGCGTTGCTAAGTTACCTCTAGAGTGAACTGGTTCAAATCCGTCAAGTGAAACAAGTGCCTCTGCTTATTCGCGATGTTCATAAAAAATCCTCATCTTCGTCAAAAAGCCACCTTCAAGCCAATGTATCAAATCCTGTTTTCGAAAGGAAAACGATGAATTGGAGAAGAGTGGAGTACTTGGAACGTTGTGACTTGTAAATGTGTTCAAAGTTTACAAAACATAAGTGTGGTGTGGCATTCTGAAATTTGCATATTTACCGCTCAACTTTCAGAATTTTGCAAATATTTCTTAGTCACATATTTCCGGTCAGCTCCCCTAAGTGTTACAATTCTCAAGTAATTAAGCCCTTAACTGATTTTTGCAGTTTAGCACTTACAACTTCAGTAAGAAATAAGTAACCGTAAAAAACCACAACGTACAAGTGATTATGAGATTATCTTGTGCTGAGATAAGAAACAAGGACATGTTATCTTTTGCTTGTTTATTAGATGACTCGAACTTGTTACCCGATTCGGCTGGACCCGAATTACGCCCCTAGTCACAGTCCAAAAAGCAGCACCACCATTAACAAATATGCGCTCACTAATCGGCATGCGAATGAAAGACCTATATATTTTGAATAATTTTCACTTTCCAAGAATCTGTGCTTAGACTATATATAAATACAAATCATCAATGATTTTTAACCAAACGAGCCCTTAGGGTTCCTGTATTAATTAAATCTGACGCGCGTGGGAGTTTAGTACTGAATGCTAGTTTTCGTCTTAGGGAGTCTCCTCGTATACAATTTATATCGAATGGAAACCCTAACTGGATATCATATACCTGACGATAAGATCATTGACATTATGTCATGGCTACCTGCTAAATCATTAGGCAGATTCAAAACAGTCTCCAAGTCATGGCTTTCTATAATATCAAACCCTAGCTTTCGTCGATTTTCACCTTCGTCATGCCATTACGAGTTCAGCGAAAAACGAATCACTTACGATCCACAGAATCATGGTAATCGTAACTCAATCTCTCTAACTAGCCGTGGTGATTTTAGTAACGAGATTTCTCACTTTGAAGGCGAGATTCTCTAACTTTGGATTTGGTTTTGATCCAATTGCGAATGATTTTAAGGTTGTTAGGACTGACGTATATTTTAGTGGAAATGAAAAATCTGCTAGAGGGATGGTCTATTCTGCAAGCATGAATGTTGGAAAGAAATTGAGCCCCGAACAACAATTACTAATCCGCGTCATGCTCTTTGTGATATTTGTGTAAACGGAGTCTTGTATTGGACATCGGAGTTTAGTGTGATTATAAGATTCGATTTGAATAACGAGGTTTTTTGTAATTATGTTTTTTAATGATAATTACGACACTAAACACTACAAGAAAATGGAAAGTAGGGTTAACTTTTGGACAGTGGATGATGGAATTGAGGGACCTTGGATTCTAAAGTATAGTTTTGTTGTTGCTCCAACAGTAGACTTGGTTCATGGTTACCTAAACAGCAGTCGTGGTATATTATTTAGAAATGAAAGTGGAGAGTGGTGGTTGTACAACCCAGATGAGAAGAAGACGAAAAATGCACCAGTTCGAGTTGGTACAAGAAAAATATTGAAGCATACCGAGACCTAGCGGCGGAACAAGGATCATAAAATAGCCGGGGCTAAATTAAATTATCGCTATATATTTTAGGCTAGCCGGGGCTCAAAGTGAAATTTCTTCTAATTTTTAACCAAAAATCGTGATTTGATGAAAAAATTATACTAAAATTTTCAGCTTAGCCGGGACTCCAGCCTAGGTTAGCCCCCCTTATTCCGCCCCTGTGGTTTCAATTAGAGGATCCGAGCAGCTCTGTGAAATGTTAACCAAGATAAAGATGACAGTTTAGGAGGAACAAGTAAGAATGCTAAGTATTGATTAATTTTTAAAACTCTCTGTTGATGCAATTTCTTTTGATAGATTTCTAGATCACTAATTTCCCATAACCTTAATACTCTTTATCCTTTTATGTGATGCTCAGCTTCTTCCTTTTTTATACAATCCACAATGTGTGATAGTTAAAAGCCAACAATGCACCATACTTTACTAATAAATACGTGTCTCCCCCTGGTAACAATATCCTTTCAGAGTTTCTCCCCAGGGTTATACGCTAGATTTCAATAGCAGAATTAACAATCTCTCCAGGCCACCACAAGAAAAAATATAAAATAGTGTAGAGAATTAGCAACAGATATAACAGTTTTAACGAACATTATAGATATATAAGTGGTGGTATGTGTTAAAGACCTTCACAAAGAGAGCATAAATAATTGAAGGATGGACTCGCCAAGCTCCTTCATGAATGACTGATTTTATACAGTCAAGAGAATTTGATTCCATTATTGAGATAATGTTTCTATCATATTTCAAAATGATAGATTCATTTTGCAGCCAAGGTTCATGCCACAAACAGCTGCGGTGTGAAATCTGAACAAGGAACGCGTTTACAAACAGTACCGGAGGCGTTAGGGGGCATATATACTAACATCCCTGAACCTAAAACAAAACTGATTTCGAAAATCCTGGTTTAAACTTAATAACATTGCAGTTCTTATGTGCTCTGCTTGAGTGGAGATACGGCGCTCTATCTCTTGGACGACTTTCCTTAATAGGCATGCCACACAGTGAGAAAAAGAAACTGATATTAGAATGTGACACGCAACTTAGAAAGCCAATTGTAGGAAAACCCAACATTTGCTATAAAATGTGCTCTAAGTGAAAATAGGCAATCTATGACAATCTTTAGAGATCCGTGGATGTTTGGGAACCAGAAGTAAGAAAAACTAGGGGCAGAAAGTAATAAAAATAAAGATAGAGAGGTAGAATAACAAACAGAATGTTTAGCCTATAATCATCACATTTAAATTTGTAATCTAGGTAATATTACTGTGTTAATATAGTGCAGATCTGTGACACCGTGTCTCAATCATGTTAGTTAGAAGATAAAAGTGAAGAACAATATCAGTAAATGATACTCTTGGAAATAGTTTAACCTTTTCTAGATCATGAACTTAAAATCTAGGCAACGCCATCTGGTCGATGGCAACAAGAAATTTTTCAACATTTTTTACGCCCAATTTTGAATCATGATCAGAACCGCTTAACTAATAGCAAAATATGAGTAGGAAAAGAACCATCAGAACCTCAAATATAAGATCAAAACATGCATAAAGCTAAAATGAATCATCCAACTACCTCACTACCATGAAGCAACAGCGCTCTCAACTCATCATCAGAAGAATGTACTGGCAAGTTGACATCAGAAAGTGTGCTATTTAACCACTCTATCAATGCTGCTCTCTGCTTTTCTGCACAACCGGTTTGGAAAAAGCCATCTTACCGTCGTAAACTTTCAGCAGGTTAGGTTACAAATACAGAAAATCAGTGTTTCACATTCCATTCTTACCATATATAGGTGATGTAAATACCGATACATCCTTCCGGATCATTTTTTAGATTCAGAGCACTACAAAATCAGTACACTTGCAGATAATTATACTTAAGAACAACCTGAAAAACTAAAATAGTTCAATTTCATGTAGCAGCAAACTCAGTACATAACTGCAACTACAAAAGCATAAACAAGATTAATAAAGTGTTAAAACTTTTACTTCTCCCACTCTAAACTGTATACATAGAGTAAATTTTCAGTGGTAAAAATAATTTTTCGAAACTACAAATCCATAAACAAGATTAATTAACATTTTCGAAACCTAATTTTTCCAACCCACTTGGACAACAAATATCAGTCGTGTGCAGGTTCAAAAAACCATGCATCCGAAGCATAACAAGCTTGATACTCAAATGGGAAAAAACACATAAAAACATAAATCAAAGAGATTCTAATTATTTACATGCAGAACCTAGATGCAGGGACAAAATAAAAAATTACATAAAATGAGAAAATTAGTGTGCAGAATATATTTCATACCCATGAAAGATTACAGAAGCATGCAGCAACAAAGTTATGAGTTGTAACAATGAAAAGACAGTGAAATTGAGGAGCCAGAGAAGAAAGAAACGAGCAAAATTCTGGATTCTTTATATTATTTTTATAAAACATCAACAAGAAAGTCAATTGTCTTTCTTACAAAAACAAGCCCATGACATGCGTTAAAGTTTTTTTACAGAATCTAATGAATTATAGCAGCATACAAGCAAGTAATGAAGCAAAAAACCCTAGAATTTTATAGCTAAAACAAATAAAATTCACACATGCATGCAAGAAATTGAAGACAATGTAAAAAAGTTGAAGTTCGGAAATAACTACGAAAGTTCAGAAATAACTAACTTACAAAGGTGCAAATGATGACCAGATAGAGAGAAAGACAAGAAGAAGAAAGAGGGTATGAGAAACAGGTTATGTATGGAGAATTGGGTCCAGAACTCTATATAATTAAATGTGTCCAGGAGCTTGACTTTTTCTAAACTTGCGTGTCTTGTAACTTCTTCAGTGTGCAACATCAAGCAACATCGCTCTCAACTCATCATCAGAAGAATGTACTGGCAAGTTCACATCAGAAAGTGTGCTATTTAACCACTCTATCAGTGCTGCTCTCGGCTTTTCTGCAGAACCAGTTCGGGAAAAACTCATCTTACCGTCGTAAATTTTCAGCAGGTTAAGTTATAAAACAAAAAATCAGAGAACAATACAAGGAACATCAGTGTTTCACATTCCATTCTTACCATATCTAGGTGATGCATCCTTCCGGTTCATTTTATAGATTCAGAGCTAGAATTTAACCATGCTATTACAGTACACTTGCAAAGATTAATGATATCTTCAAGTAGAACAGAGTATTATATTATACTCCATCCGTTTTAAAATATTTGTCCACTTTTGACTTCTGGGTACATATTTCAAAGTGCATTGACCGGATAGTTATCTATACTATTATATTAAAGACGAAACATTAAAAGTTTTTGTAGTCCGTTGGTAGTCGGTTTGTAGTCTGGTCCTCCATAGTTTGGTAATTCAATCTCCAACCGTTAGATCTTTTAAATTAAATTAATGAGAGCCATTGAATATAATACTAAATATTTGTTGGTATGTTGTGATTTTACTTAATTGTCCTTACTTAATTGTACTTCGTTTTTTACTTAATTACCTTACTTATTTATAAAAAATATTATTAAATAATAATATTACCTATTTATAACCAATTACCTTTTACACCTAAAATATATTTCTTTTTTTATTTCTTCTGAAAAATCCCTTACTTTTTCAAAAATATTACGGGCAATTACCTTTTTAACTAAAACATGTAAGTTTTTTATTTTTGCTTACTAAAACCTCTCTTTTTCCAAAAATATTACAGACAGTTTAATTTATTAAAATAAAATAATAATATAATAATTATTCTTTTTTATATTTTCTAACTAAAATTTTTACTTTTCTATTTTTTCTAACTAAAACCTCTCATTTTCCAAAAATATCACGGGCAGTTCTTTTTAATGAAATAAAATAATAATTAACTCCTTATATATAATAAGCGTATGGGAGATCTTATCCAAAACTTTGGTCGGTCACTGGACTACCAAAAGTATATGATCCGTTGGATTATAAAACTATAAATATTCAAATAGATGAGGACCGTTAGATATAATATTAAAAATTTTATTTGATTAATAATAGGATAGTATTTAAATACTAAAAATGTATTTTGATAATTTAAACCAATTATAAATAGGTTTTCTATATTGAATAGAAATCTTTATGTAAAAATTCGTAATTATCTTTTCTCTTTAGTTTATGGATAGTTCCAGTTAGATAAAAATTATTAAACCATCATTAAATTAAAGATAATTTTGTTAGCTTCGCATGGGCTGTAAAATCGTTAAAATCTGTTGTTTAAAACTCAAGATAGAGCCCAGACAGTAAAGTGATTATCTAAATTTTAATAAATATTTTTTTATTGTAGCAAAACTTTAATTTTTTTCCTAATTCTTTTAAATTTATAAATTCTATTTTTATTTCAATAAAATATTAAAATTAATTTAAGAAAAAATAAAAATCGATCTGGTCCGTGTACGATCACTATACGACCAAATTAATAATTACAGTTAGATAGATCGATGAGAATTGTTAGATCTAATATTAAAAAGTGTATCTGATTAATAAAAGAATTATATTTAAATATTAAAAAGTGTATTTTGATAATTTAAAAGTTTTCTATGTAAAAATTCTTAAATATTTTTTCTCTTGAATTTATGTATAGTTCCAATTAGATAATAATTGTTAAATCAAATATCAAGATAACAATTCATATTGTTTACAATATTAAAAATTATCAATATAATGCTGATGTATATCATTGTAACAATGATACACGTACATAAATAAATTTAAACACTTTTTTTCTAAAGAAACATAACAATTTGATTAATCCAAATTATAATTATATTATTTTATATATAACAAACATAAAAGGATAATATCAAAATATTATTAAAATATTGAGGGTTTCATATTCATAAACGAAAATTTCGAATGTAATACTTATATTAAAATGTGTATTTGATTAAAGGTATGATTATATTTAAATACTAAGAAGTGTGTTTTGATAATTTAAACCATTTATAAATTGGTTTTCTATATTGAATTGAATTTTTTATGTAAAAATTCTTAACCATCTTTTCTTTTCGGTTTATGGATAGGTCAACAGGTCAAGTTAGATAATAATTATTAAACCATCATAAAATTAAAGATAATTTCGTTAGTTTCGCATGGGTTGTAAAATCGTCAAAATTCAATTTCTAAAATTCAGGATAGAACCCAAATAGTAAAGTGAGTATCTAAATTTTAATAAATATTTTTTTTATTTTTGTAGCACCAATTTATTTATTTTTCCACTAATTGTTTTAAATTTAGAAATTTTATGTTTCTTTCAATAAAGTGTTAAAATTAATTACGAACAAATTCAAATCGATAAAGAATATAATAATATGAGAATAAAATTTTATATCATCATAACATAATTTTTATTCTATTTAATAATTTTAAAGTAATAATGTATTTTAAAATTTTATATACACTGTAAATAAAACCGAAACATTAAAAGTAAAAGCAGTTAGTAAGATACTTATATCAGTATATACTTGATATCCTTATTATATTAAATCCGTATCTATACTATTATATTAAAGACGAAACATTGAAAGTTTTGTAGTCTGGTCATGAAAGTTTTTGTAGTCTGATCACTCCATTCATAGTCGTTGGATATTTTTGATCAAATCATTGAGAACCGTTAGATAAAATATTAAAATTAGTATATAGAATATCTTTTATATTTTTCCTAACTAAAACATCTTATTTTCCAAAAATATCACAAACAGTTTCATTTAATAAAATAACATAATAAGGTTATAATTGCTAATAAATAACTCATTACCATTTTTAGCCAAAGTGTATATTCTTTTTTATATTTTCTAACTAAAATTTCTACTTTTCTATTTTTCCTAAATAAAACTTCTAATTTTCCAAAAATATCACGAATAGTTCTATTTAATAAAATAAAATAATAATATTATAATTATTAATGACTAACCGATTAGTTTTTTTTCCAAAACGTATATTTTTTTTATATTTTCTAACCAATATTTCTCTTAACTAAAACCTCAAAAATATCACGGGCTATTTCATTTAGTAGCATAAAATACTAATATTATGAATATATCTCTCTATCTATACTATATTATCAAAGACGAAACATTGAAAATTTTGGTATCTGTTTTTTTGTACCTATTTTTCGATACGATATTTGCCTTATTTAATTGTTTCTTTAATTATTATAATCAGTTACTCTTTCAATTAAATTATATTACCATTTTTTTCTTAAAAAATCAAGGGCAATTTCCTTTTCAGCTAAAACATGTTACTTTTTCTATTTCCTTTGCTAAAATCCTTCATTTTTCAAATATATCACGAGAACCGTTAGATAAAATATTAAAATTAGTATATAGAATATCTTTTATATTTTTCCGAACTAAAACATCTTATTTTCCAAAAATATCACAGACAGTTTCATTTAATAAAATAACATAATAAGGTTATAATTGCTAATAAATAACTCATTACCATTTTTAGCCAAAGTGTATATTCTTTTTTATATTTTCTAACTAAAATTTTCACTTTTCTATTTTTCCTAAATAAAACCTCTAATTTTCCAAAAATATCACGAATAGTTCTATTTAATAAAATAAAATAATAATATTATAATTATTAATGACTAACCGATTAGTTTTTTTTCCCAAAACGTATTTTTTTTATATTTTCTAACTAATATTTCTCTTAACTAAAACCTTAAAAATTTCACGGGTTATTCCATTTAGTAGCATAAAATACTAATATTATGAATATATCTCTCTATCTATACTATATTATCAAAGACGAAACATTGAAAATTTTGGTACCTGTTTTTTTTTACCTATTTTTTGATAATCAGTTACTCTTTCAATTAAATTATATTACCATTTTTTTCTTAAAAAACCAGGGGCAATTTCCTTTTCAGCTAAAACATGTTACTTTTTCTATTTCCTTTGCTAAAATCCTTCATTTTTCAAATATATCCACTACAACAATTCCCGGTAATTGCGACGGAAAATTTCGTCGCTAGAGGCTGCATTCCGTCGGCATTTCATGATGGCGACGGAATTCCCGACGGAATATTTTGTTGCAATTTTGGTTGTAGGGAAGGGCTTCCCGACGGAATATCAATTCCGTTGGCAATCTAGCAACGGAATAGCGACAACCTACTAACGAAATCCAGTAAGTATTGACCACTTCAGACGACTATTTGCCAACGGAATTCTGTTATGAGTTGTCAACGCCTCAGTTCCGTCTTTATTCCGTTGGCATTCTTGCAACAGCCTACCAACGAAACCCACTCAATATTGACCACCCTCAGGCCACTCTTTACCAACGAATTTCCGTCGCGAACAGCTTTTCTAAAAACTCTCCATTTTTTTTCCATTGTCAATCCGCTGGTGATATAAAAATTTAATTTTTTCGGACCTATTTTTTGCTCATATATATCTTGTTTATTGTGTCATGATACATTATCAACTTTGCTATTACATTCAAAATTAATTCTAATTAGGAAAATACAAAATAAAATTGAACCAAATGGAAACTATACATTAATAACTTGAATACTTGCCAAGGTCTGGACATAAGTTTACAAGTCCAAAAGGAGTACAAACTGAGTTCAAACAAGTTCTTGGTACTTTAATACTAGCTAACAGTTAGAACATAACAAAAATCTGGAGCAGACTAGATTCCCATGGTAGCTAGAGCAACAATGCAACGATCATTCTCCAATTTTCTGCATTTTTCAAAGATGTAAAACTTATCAGCATGTCGCACAAAAATAATAAAACTTTGCAAAAAAATTATGTAAATTACACTTTCTGGATAGATTTCAAAAACTGAATATAACAGCATACATGGCATCAGTACTATGATATTTCCATGCAATACTGTGATTTAGACTTTCCACAAATTGAAAACTAAACAACCCAGGGGACTTAAACCAACAACCACCAGTCCCTACTTTATTCATAATACACACCATACATAGAGGATTTATATTGGCATGCATGTCTTAACACTCAAAAGTCACAGCAAGGGTACTGTTGAGTTAATAACTAAACATTTGGTAGCATAAACAAATAAATGGAAATGACCACCCTATTTAATCTCTAGATTTTATGGTATCGTCGATCAGGATCAGAAATTTCAACCAATAAAGGTATCAATTTGCTTTGGATTGATCCTAATATCATACCATAAACTAGTGCTTCTTAAAAATCCAATATACCATGTTATTAAGACAAATTTTTTTCCAGGAAAATACAGAATTTATATACCTCAAAACTTGCACTTTTCATTGTCTGCCTACTAATTCTGATTATCAGCCATCCTTGCTAACAGGTTCTCCATATCCTTCATCCGTTGCTGCATCGCATCCATCTCTTTCATTCGTTCCTTCATCACTTCGAGCTCGGTTTGTAGCTTCTCATAATCTTGACTATTAGGATGGGAGGAATTGCTGAAATGTGCAATTTTGCTGCTACTTGGTGCATAAAAAAGATCCTGCGATGAGCCCAGACCATATATCCTGTTTTTGCTGTTTCGATCGCCTACTGCATCATAGAACAACTGATTTTCATCAACAGATTGAGGTGTTGATGAGCCATCAGCAGGCCGGGAACGCTCCGCACGGAGGGATTTGATTTTCTCCTACAAAAATAAGAAAGTCAATTCAATTTCCACACTACCAGTAACTTGCTGGTCTGATTAATAACTTGCAAAAATAATATGAACAATTATTCAATGGTAAACATGATATTCCAAATCTAATATGGACTTACATATTTTTTAGATTGGAGGTTGAAAAACTTTGTAAACCAAACTATTAACACTTATAATCTGACCAGGATATATTAACACTTAGCCATAATGTTACCAATTATAAATGACAAAGCTAATATGGACTTACATATAATTTTGCACTTTTTTCATCAATGAACGTCTTTAGATCGTGATTTTTAGTGTGCGTATACAGAAATAACTCGGGGCTGTATGGATCTCTTGTATAATCATCAGCCTACATAAAAAACCTTTGCATATTAAAATATGATAATACAAAATACAAAAAGTTATGTGATAACTTCTACAATATTGCATCCACAAGCTTACCAAACGAGCTGCAGTCTTCCGGTGAGAGGATGAACCCGCAGTGTGTGTTGCAGGGTAGTCATTTCTAACAACTCCACCTTTTCGGTTATTTCTCTTTATTTCAGTTTTTTTCTCACATTCTGGGGTTTTCCACTCTTCGATCCAACTCAGCCATACATCCTTTCCGATTCTATTATCCAACTGTTTTTTCTTTTCCCACTTTCCACGAGCTCTAGAACGCAGATCCTTGTAACGATCTGCAGCCCTTTTTCGCCATGCTTCATATACCAAGTTATCTTCTTGTCTCCATACAAACCATTTCTGCAATATTAAATGTCAAGATATATGAACCTATTTAATTTTTTTCTGATGTGTTGAAGAACTAAATAAAAACACAATGCAAAGTGCTGTAAAAAGAGTAGAATTCAGAAAAATGGAGTAATGTATGGAACTACCTTAAACTCCTCAAAGTAGAACTGCTTAGTATCCTTAGACACTGATTTCCAGGCGAATCCTTTAGGCTCAAGTCTTTCATGCATGATATTGGTAATCTGCTTTGAGCAATTATTCGATGGTTCCAACCTTAAAATTAAACAAATCATCAGTCATATTATATGTTAAAAGTACTTAAAAGACATGTTTAAAAAAAACTCTTACACTCCTTCGATAACTTCAACTCGAATACGCCCATCATCATGCATTGTTCCCACTTTCCATGTACCATTAATGACAGAGGTGGAGGATTCACCAGGCGTGTTAGGATCAGGAGTTTGCCTTGGTGTGTTCTGAGGTGTTTGATCAGGTGTGTGATGTTGTGACATCTCGGGTGTGCTCTGTTGAGTCAGCTCTGGTGTTCGTGGTGTGCGTTGTGTGGGTTGTCGTGTTTGATCAGGTGTGCGCGATGCTTGAAATAAAGGCCGCCTCATCATTCTGAGTTAATTTGTAGAAAACATAACCATAAGTATATCAGGAAAGGAACAAATATCAATTAAATTTAAACATAAATCAGGAAATGAGCAATTAGTTAACAGAAGATATGTTTTCTGTTAGGTACAATGTAATATTGGTCATCTTCATGAGAAGAAATAAGTAGAAGTCTGACCTCAATGTGCAATGTGATATGGTCATGTTGAGAAAAAGAAATGAGCATATAAGTAGATAATATTGATTTCCCTTAAATTAGACTCTGCTCTTTACTTCGTCATAGCTCTAAAATTACAATTATTGTTTTCTCAATGTCGGTCTAAATAACTCTAATACTATGATGTACATACCAGATCATAACTAAAAATTTTGTTTCAGGCTCACAAGAGATCTGCATGGAAAACTTCTAGTGACAAGACAGAAAGTCATAGAACATGGCATCAACGAAAGACAAAGACAAATGCAAGAAATTTCTCAGACAGCAGCAGTAGCACGTTCTACTCTTCACAAGAAGTTGAGACAATATCGGGCAACTCCAGCTCAATCGTCCAGAATTACCACCACAGATATCAAAAGACACCTAACAGTGCTATTTCTAGTTGAGTGTCTAATTTTTTGCAAGCTACTAGGATTATGTACATTGTTAATCATTGTCAACTCTAATGCTAAATTCTAATCTAATTGCTTCTTAAACTCAGTTGAAGAGGGAGCAGTAGTAGTACAGAGGCCAGCCAGTTCTGGTGATTATATAATACTATAAATTATCCTATATATTGCATCTCACTTTCATTCCAAACTTTTCTTTTAATTTACTCATTTTATGCCCTGGACTCTAGTGTATATCCCCCCCCCCCCCTACATATTGTTTATTTAGTTGCAGCAGATTAATATGTTTATCTTAACACTCCTTGTCTCCTAATATATGCAAAAGAAAGAAAACGGAATAAGGACACCTGATTCCGGTTATAGCTAAAAGAAAATGAAAAGGAATAAAATGAAAACGGAAGGGGAGAACCCACATCAGTGTCTCAATTTCTATACAAACATGGTTTTGATAAACAGAATTCTTCTCTTCATTTTTCTCTAAAGATTCTTTTGTTGCCAAGGCAGCTAAACAATGGATTCTTATAACCTATCCCTTCAAAACCTTCACTTTCAAAACATTCATTAACATTCGGTTCTTGCCTCAACCTTCTAAAGATTTCAGCCATTCAACAGCAAGTTCCAAGCCCTCATTTAAAGCAACAACAATCAAATTAAACCTAGAATAAGAAAATAGCTACAGAATTGGGCTTTAGAGAAAATTCCGGGTATTGTTGTAGTGATCACGAGAAAACCTTTACATATTTACTTTAAAATCTATTTTAATACTTTTATTTGACAATTACATTTTTCAACTAAAACATGTCACATTTTCTATTTTTCTTACTAAACCCCCTCTTTTTTAAAAAATATGACAGACAAATCGTTACTTTTATATTTTAAAATTCAACGAAAACACGTTACTTTCTATTTTTATTACTAAAACCCTTCTTTTTCCAAAATATCACGGACAAACCGTTACCTATTTATTTTAAAATTCATTTTAATACTTTTAATTATTTTAAAATGTTTAACACGCCTACTTATTTTTTTTAATAAATGCAATTAATAAAATATAAAATATAATTAATAAAATTAACAATTATTAAAAACAACCCGTGCATCGTACGAGTTTTAAGCTATATTATTAAAGACGAAATATTAAAAATTTGGTAGTTGGATAGACGGACAGTCGGTACTTAGTGATTTTACTTAATTACCCTTACTTATTTTTTTTGAAAAATTATCACTAAATAATAACATTATTTATAAACAATTACCTTTTCAGCTAAAATACATTACCTTTTTTTATTTTTTTTCTTACAAAATCCTCTATTTTTCTAAAAAAAACACGAGCGATTATTTTTTTTAACAAAAACATGCTACTCTTTCTATTTTTTCTTACTAAAATCCCTCATTTTCCAAAAATATCACGGGCAAATCCTTAGTTATTTATTTTAAAATCTATTTTAATACTTTTAATTATGTTACTTTTTCTATTTTTTCATTTTCTAAAAACATTATTATTAAATAATAACATATTTATAACCAACTAACTTTTTAGCTAAAATACATTATCTTTTCTAACAAAATCTTCTCTTTTTCTAAAAAAATCATGGGCAATTACCTTTTTCAACTAAAACATGTTACTCTTTCTGATTTTCTTTACTAAACCACTCATTTTCCAAAAATATTTTGGACAAATCCTTACTTATTTAATGTGAAGCTTATTTAAATACTTTTAATTACAGACACTTACCTTTTCAGCTAAAACAGGTTACTTTTTCTATTTTTCCTTATTAAGACCCCTCCTTTTCCAAAAATATCACGAGTAAACAGTTATTAATTTATTTTAAAATCTATTTTAATACTTTTAATTATTTAAAAAAGTTTAACACGCCTACTTATTTTTTTTTAGTAAATGCAGATTAATAGAATATTAAAACATAAATAATAAAAATAATAAAAATAATAATTATTAATAATAATCCGTGCATCGCACGGGTTTTAAGCTAGTATAAATTATTTTTCAAAATTTCTTTATTTTGAATAAAAGTTTGGTATTTAAATTTTTATTCACAAAAAAAATTAAAAAAATTATTTGTGTAGCTATTCGGTCAAAACATTTCAAAATACAAATCTAAAAATAAAAAATGGACAAGTATTTTGAAACGGAGACAGTACTTAAGAACAACACGAAAAACTGAAATAGTTCAATTTCATTCGACAGCAAACTCAATATGAAACATGATGAGATATTGAGATGACCGCTACAAATGGACAACAAATAGTCCGCATTCCGCGAAAGTAGCAACACAAAGGCGTACCCAGAAAACAGAAAACTTCGGCAGTGAGGTCAAAAAAGAAAGTGAAAAAAAAATTGTACGGCAAGTGAAACTTTGACGATAAAATTGTAAAATAAAAGTCAATCTTAAAATTATACTTACAATATTTACAATTGTCCTTGACAATTTTTCATGTTCCGAAAGCAATGCATGATTGCTTCATTGATAATATCATCAAATTTATGTACCTTTTCCATATAATATAAATTAAGTGGGGTCAAAATTTTTATTTTCGTTTAAAACAAAATTGGAAGAGACATGATTAGAAGGAAGACGTGATCGAACAACGCACGATAAAGAAACAAAATATATATACAAAACACATAATAAAAACAATATTTTGCATATAATAACATTTTGTATGTAAACAAATTTAAAAAAATACAAATAAATACGTATGAATGGAAAAACTATAAAGTACAAAAATAATAGAACCAATATAATAGTATTTTGGGCATCATGTATGCAGTTGGATTTATGAGCGCAACATCATCATCAGTTCACCTAATGGGCCTGTTTAAAGTCTATGCTGGGCCAAGTGGTTATCTTGAATGAACTGGATTTTTATCAATTCAAATTTGGACCAATGACTTCTTTCAGGATAGGACTGACATGACTAATTTTTCAGGATGGGCTTTCGTCTCGGGCCTTTTGTGCATCTTTTGTGACCCTGATTCGTATATTATTACACCGTTCATATCGAAACTCAAAAGTCTGCTTTAAATCTTCGAAAACAACCTAAAATCTGTTTGGGATTGCTGTTAAAAATTGTTGTGTTGTTAAAAAAAATGCTGTTGTAAAAATCAGATAATTGTTTGGTAATATTTTTTACATGTGCATGTTTTGGTGTATAATATAAAAAATTAATGTTTTTTGGTGAGTTTTGATATTGAAACAGTAGCTTCCCGCAAAAACTGAAAAACAGTTTTTTTCAAAAGTATGGGGATCTGCTTTCATAGAAAGCAGTTTTTCATCCAAAAGCGAACACTTTTTTAGCTGATTTTCAGAAAAAAAAACTGTTGTTGCTGTCTGCAACAACAATGCAAAACGGAGCCTTTATCAATTTTCGTCAGCTGCAATCCAGGTCTGATTCTTACCTTTACATGCTTATCAGTTCGTTTTCTCTTTGGGTTAGTGCAAAATATTTGATTTACACATTCTTTACTTTTTTAAAATATTAAAAACAACAATGAAATATGGTGTTGGATATGGTGTTGTGAAGAAAATAGTCCTGCCCGGATTAAAGTAAAATCATTGGGAAGCTCTCTTTTAGGTGTTATTGAAAAATATTGACTTTCATAATTGTTTATTGCATGTACTTCTATCCGGGAAGCATCTGTTCAATTCGACTCGACTCGATATCGGCATTGTTATATTACATGGCTTGTGAGCAAACAGGTTCGGATTAATTCAAAATTTACTATCCTCCTAAGTGTTTGATACCATGTTTAATGTAATATTAAACATTGTACGTGTGTTGTGAGTTGTGACTGAATATGATGGCAGGGTTGTGTACCTTGTGGTGTCGTATTCTAGACGCATGCGGTGGATTGTTTGTTAAGCTATGGACTAGTTGTGTAACCTTGTATATATACCTGATGCAGAAGATAGTAGAATGCCACGTAAGCTTCTTTCGAAACATGTTCCAGAAGACATCTTGATTGAAATATTTAGTAGAACGTCAGCTGAGTGTCTCCATCAGTGCATGCAAGCATATAAGGATTGGAACACCTTATGTTCAACCCCATATTTCAACCATAATCTGTTCCTGCCGAGGGCCTCTCCAACTATCATTGTTCACCTCAGGTCTCTGCGTGGACACAAATTATTCTACGTTGATGATGATAATCAGGGAGGTTTAAAGTGTACTCAAATACCACTTGGGAATCCAAAAATGGCGTTGGATTATTCTCCTAGTTGGCTTCCAGTTAACCAGTTTACACCAGTTAAGTTTTCATGCTATGGGTTGATTTTCCTTAAAGCACCAGGGATAACTCAAGACAGATCAGTATTCATAAATCCTGTCACACGGAAATGGACTAAACCAACGAGGTGGTAACTACAAACAAGCAACTAACATCCTAGAAAAACTCCACTACTCCCACTCTTCTGATAACACTGAACAGACACACGACCTGGTCTACTTAGCTACTCCTGCGGGCGTTTACAACGTTCACTACAACCACGTTCTTTATTTAAATTAATAAAACAACTAAAACAAATAAAACAATTACTAAAGAATTAAGTTTAAGATTAATTTCCAACAATCACCCCCTTAATCTTAAACTTGTCTCATGCAATCCTTCCAGCCCGTATGGCTTTCAAATTGAGCCCGTATGGCTTTTAAACTGAGCCCGTATGGCTTATTCAACTGAGCCCGTATGGCTAGTAATCTGAGCCCCTTAATCTAAACCTGACTAAACTGAATTTACGAAGCACTTCTCTTCATCTGTGATGCACTTCTCACCACCATCAATTTGCATTTCTATGATGTACTTTTTGTCATACATTCATTTCCATTTTGTGACGCACTTCTCGTCACCTATATATTTTGTTGATGCACATTATCACCAACATCAAAATTCTGGAGCACTTCTCTCCTTCTGTTTCCCGACCTTCAGTAATCTTTTCCGGCATCACCTCATCTTTCTCGGCAGCTCCATACTACATATGCATCCCATACTACACACGCAGCTTTGCCACCGGCGTCCGTGCCGCCACCATCCAGCGACAACCCAAGGACCGGAGGGAAGGTTGTTAAGCCTTGAACCCCCCCCCCCCTCTTTCTCTGATACCAAGTGTAGAAAAGGAACTGATATTTGAACACACACACGCAATATATATAGACAGCTGATATGTATATAACACAGGGGAAGACCAAGATGCCTTGTAAGAAAGAGTTCATCTCTATGTGAAGTCTGTGACAATACAAATTTCAGTATATCTTTATCATCAAGGTGTTCCATTACATGAGTGCCTTTTACAGACTGTTGCCCTCTGTTAAGGATTCCCTTCAAGTTAATCTTAGAAAGTTTGTTTGCTGAAACGCCAGTCACATAAAGTATTCCTCTGACCGCCTTCTTCCTTAACTCAACTGCTGGCAGAGAAAAACAGCGACGACGAGGTTCAACCATTGTCTTAACTAAACTGTCAGTTATAATTTTAACCTGAGAGAACAAATGAGATACATGTAACTGAAAAGGCCGTATCAGATAGATGGAAACATTAAGCACTGCATATAATCTGATAAACTAATTATACACCAATGCCGGAGTAGCAATGATGCCTTAATCATCAGTAAAATGGTCTCAAGTCTCAACATAGAACATACAACTATACAAGTATGCAACCACATATCTGGCCCGGCTTGTATAAACATGTGGGTAAATCCTATCAATCCCTTTGCGTGTGGACCTTGAACCACCCTTTTTCTATCTAAATAATAATTAGTAAGGAACCTACTATTTTTATTAATTTTATTTTAAGCTATAGTGTACCACACGTAACTTTGTCTCCTCCCTTAGTAGGCTTCTTGTCAGCGAATCCTTCATTGTACTCTGCCATATCAATTGAATCTTGAACTTTCCCTCCAACCTCATCCATCACGATTCACGAACCTCGGCTCTTGATACCACTTGTTAGGTTGAGGGACTACACACTTTCGAGATTCACAATACACCAATGCAGAGCACACACACAAACACACAATTAGTTGACAAGTAACACACAGAAAACATATATGACGTGGAAACACCGACGTCCCAACTTGTATTATTAATCAAAACAGTTATCAATAATACAATCAATCTCACCAACGGTGTATCACTCACACGAGAGCTTATGTGTATATGTGTATATCGATTTGATATTGGGTATATGTGTGTGTGGAGAGCTTATGTTTTGGAATCTGTAGGTACGGAAAGTGGTGGTGGTGATGAGACTTTGGGAAATGTGAGTGAAGTGGGATGGTTTATTCGCAGTGAAGACCAATAACATATTGGACCTTATGCTGTTTCCGAGCCGCGTGGTTAGTATCGTGCATTTGTTTTTGTTTTTTAATTAGAAAATGTTGTGGTATATTTTGTGCTGATGTGAAAGATTCATGGTAGTTTGGATACCTTTTTTTATTATTCATATTGTTATTTTTTGTTATTTCAGTTCGACAAGTAACAACTAGGGCATGGTTTAGGGACAATTGTGTTCCATATGTAATCTTGCTGAAATGGTATTACGGCCTATTGAACAATGTACTTAAGCTTATTTATTGGCCTTGACAGATTATTTTTCGAGGGGGTCTCTCACTGAAAGTACACTTGTCTGCTCTGAAGTAAGCACTGAGTGGCAGCCGTTGTCGGCAATACCTGGGGTGATTATTGGGATTTCTCAACAAGGTAATGAGTACTATGATGATTCTATTTCTGCTTTTGTGGTCATTTTCTTGGGGTTCCTATGTTTGACTGTAATTTCTTATGTTATTCAGTTTCTTATGATGCTATAGGAAATGAAAATGTCACTGTTAGCAGCGAAGTTGTAGAGCCAGTGCCTGATGCTAAGAGGAAGTCACCTGAAAAGCCAGCTGATAAGAAGGTAGGTTTTGTGTGCATTCTTGTCCGTGGTCTTTACTTCAATTATCCATGTTTACCAACCTGTTATATCTATTATTGTAGATACAAGCATACTAAAATGTTGTGTGGCACATACTTTTTATTTATATAGTTCATCATAACTGAAAGTAGCTGTTAAGTTCATTTCCTTTGTACAATCGTAAACTTCATTTCAAAACATAGTTCTTTTATTATATTGAGGTCCCTTTTTTTTTGTTAATGATGTCTTTTTTTTTTCTAAACAAAACCTTTTTTAAAATTTATTTCAGGAACCTAATAAGCCTCCTGACAGTTCGTTTGAATTAAAAGGTAATTCACATGTTCGTATGACTGGATTGCCAAAAGATGTTACTTTTGATGAGGTAATCTTGTCATTCTTTTAGTATCTTATATCTTTAAAAGCTTCATCCTTAGCACATTGGATGTATACCAAAGTATATTCTTCATGTGGATGCTTTGTTTATTTCTTTACAGTCCCTTTTTATTTAATGTTTCTTATGCTAACAATGAATTACCATATAGGTGGTCGAAGTATTTTCCCAGTGTGGAATAAGAAAAGAGGTGTGTTCTTTTTTTTGTACTACTTTCCTATTATTTTATTTAGTGAACATCTCTTAGTTTTGAAGTAAATCTTCCAGACTATAGCAGCAATCAGTAAGACTAAAAATTGAGTGTAGATAGTTGAGAAACTTGAGTTTGTAGGAGAAATTTGTAAAAGAGATATGTGGATGTACGGATGGAATAAAGATGTAAAAAGAAAAATATATTTAGACAGGTCTTAAGAGAATATAAGAGATGCGAATGAGCAGGCAAATCCAAATTGTATATGTATCCTTCTATCCTAAATTGCTTATTGAGGACAACATCATCCATTTGCCAGCAAATCCTAGATTCTCTTAATTAATTTGATGTCTGTCACTTTTTTCTGTAAAAATATAAGTTCTTTTAAATAGCCTTTGACCAAGTATTGTGCTTGGCAGATAGTGGTCATATTCATATCATGAATGCTGATTTATAGTTCAAGTCTTTGTAACAATTGTCTTTGATATGCTTTTGGCGGAATTCTTGTGCATGGTGGATCATGTATGACATGTGGAGATTGCACAGAGAATTATGTGGATATTACATTAAGATTGAACCATCATTGCTACCAAGGTGTAGTCTAAATGTTGTTAGGCGACACCTAGGGTTAATGCCAGATTTTAAGAGAAAGATCTGTATCACTTTCACCTAATGGCAACCTAGTGTGGACCACTTATTGCTTAAGTTGGAGATTGCTTGGGGTAGTAGCTTATTGGGTAAGTGAGGGGCTAGGTGTCCATGAGCTATAAAAGCACATTGCCTAACCTAGACACTGTCACAACTATGTTCAAGAATTGTTTTGTTTTGTGAACTCGTTGCACCTTGGTGCTATGGTTTTGACTGCTCTAAGAAAACCCAACTTTATTGTACCATGTTGATTATCCTTTTGTTGTAACTAGTCCTGGACTGACCCTGAAACAAAAAAGCCTCGTGTGAAGATCTCTGTTGACAAGGAGACTGGAAGAAAGAAGGTGGATGCTCTAGTTTCATATATGGAGGTAATGTTTACTAATGTTTGATCATTTGACTTGTCAACTCTGGATATTTATTAATTGTGTTACTTATGTCCATCTTATGCTCTCTTTTTTTTCAATTTGTTAGGAGCGTTCGGCTCATGCCTTGCAACGTTTGAACGGATCACCTCTAAGGCCTGGTGACAAGATTCATATGTCAGTTACTGTAGCCAAATCTCAAATCAAGTATCACGGTAACACTCATCTATACATACACACATATCCGTGTCTATTTTATTCTCATATTTTTTTGTATAATTTTATTATTTTTATTGCATTTATATTGTTATTGTCTACTGTTTTTTTATTGTTGTGTGTGTGTGTGTAGAGTATGTGAGAATTGAAACCCTGATTGTGCTTCAGGTATATGAATTTTATTTGAGTTTTCGGAAGAATATAGGATATTGTTTTTGTATTTCTCGGTTGATATTGTATATTGTACTTTAAATTCTGTAGGTATAGAAAGTAGTGTAGTTATTGAAAGTATTATAGAAAGTAGTGTATATTGTAACTGATTATAAGACTTGTTACTGTTTGTTTTGAATAAAATGTCGTGTTATTCGATTTGATATTGGGTATATGTGTGTGTGTGTGGAGCTTATGTTTTGGAATCTGTAGGTACGGAAAGTGGTGGTGGTGATGAGACTTCGGGAAATGTGAGTGAAGTGGGATGGTTTATTCGCAATGAAGACCAACAACATATTGGACCTTATGCTGTTTCTGAGCTGCGTGGTTAGTATCGTATATTTGTTTTTTTTTAATTAGAAAATGTTGTGGTATATTTGGTGCTGATGTGAAAGATTCATGGTTGTTTGGATACCCTTTTTATTTTTTATACTGTTATTTTTTGTTATTTCAGTTCGACAAGTAACAACTAGGGCATGGTTTAGGGACAATTATGTTCCATATGTAATCTTGTTGAAATGGTATTACAGCCTATTAAACTATTTCTTAAGCTTGTTTATTGGCCTTGACAGATTATTTTTCGAGGGGGTCTCTCACTGAAAGTACACTTGTCTGCTCTGAAGTAAGCACTGAGTGGCATCCGTTGTCGACAATACCTGGGGTGATTACTGGGACTTCTCAATAAGGTAATGAGTACTATGATGATTCTATTTCTGCTTTTGTGGTCATTTTCTAGGGGTTCCTATGTTTGACTGTAATTTCTTATGTTATTCAGTTCTTTATGATGCTATAGGAAATGAAAATGTTACTGTTAGCAGCGAAGTTGCAGAGCCAGTGCCTGATGTTAAGAGGAAGTCACCTGAAAAGCCAGCTGATAAGAAGGTAGGTTTTGTGTGCATTCTTGTCCGTGGTCTTTACTTCAGTTATCCATGTTTACCAACCTGTTATATCTATTATTGTAGATACAAGCATACTAAAATGTTGTGTGGAACGTACTTTGTATTTATATAGTTCATCATAACTGAAAGTAGCTGTAAAGTTCATTTCCTTTGTACAATCGTATACATCATTTCAAAACATAGTTCTTTTATTATATATGAAGGTGGATGCTCTAGTTTCATATATGAAGGTAATGTTTATTAATGTTTGATCATTTCACTTGTCAACTCTGGATATTTATTTATTGTGTTACTTTTGTCATTCTTAAGTTTTTTTTCCAATTTGTTAGGAGCCTTTGGTTCTTGCCTTGCAACCTTTGTACGGATCACCTTGAAGGTCTGCTGACAAGATTCCTATTTCAGTTACCGTAGTCAAGTTTCATCAGAAAGGTATAATGCTCCGCCACATGTTTTTTGGTTGTTTCAGTTAATCATTTTATTTGTTTCATTAATTTAATATACCATAGGATATAGAACATTGAAACAATTACATTGGTAACATATTTTGGCTTAGAGACAAGTTTACATCCCATTTTACATTGAAGTTCACTATACTATTTAGAGGGGAGAAATTTACTTCTAATTAGATGAGTTTTTTTTCCTATAAGCAATTTACATAAGTGTGAATACCAAATCGTCGCAGTCTCTTGTTAGAAGCCTGTTTTGGATTGCAGTTTCCTAGATACATAAATGTTATACTTGTTTTGATATAGTTTTTTTTGTAGACTTGTACGAATACTTTCTTTTATTTCTGCTTGCAACACTTCTTTGTTTAAGTATCCGTGTTATGTGTATTCGTGTTAGTACACTACTCATGCCAAAACACTAACATTTTAAGTGTTTAATACAGAAAATATGGCAGACATAAAGCTGGAACCTAATTCTGTTTGCGGTATTAACTCAAAATTTTATAATAACTTTGTGGCATATTTATACAACTTTTGTGTTTCTGGTTTTGTAAACTCACTACTAGAAAACGTGCAATAGACATCAGCTATAAACTGATGTCTGGCAATTTTCGAACCAATGTCTTTGTCGGTGTAGAGAAAAGTCATCACATTTAACATTGGTTTTTAGCCGATGTCTAAGAACGTGTAAAACATCGGTTTTTTATAAATAACTGATGTTACCTTTGACATCGGTTTTTAGCCCATGTCTAAGAGCATCTAAAATAACGGTTTTATGTAAATAACTGATGTTATAAATGTTCTTAGACTTCAGTTGTGAACCGATGTAAAAGACAAGGAGCTTTTGAATATTATTTTATATAAACTGATGTTTATGTTTACAAATTTACCTGCTCTAATCATGCATATATGCACCAAAAAATACCAAAAAAAGACAAGTTGAAGTGATCGTATATAAATAACCAAAAGTTTGATTATTATTTCCAAACCAATCTAAAGAGCTAGTATACAACAATAATGAAACCGAAAACATAATTCTCAAAGCTATTACATTCTAGTCAAAATGGCAATCCAGTAGTAGTCCTTTTACACTAGATTTTTGATATACTTAGTCTTCAAAGCACCACATCAAGCTCCAACTACATGAAAGACTTCTGAGACAAACGAAAAACAATTAGCATAACATTCATCATATTGTTTCTGTAAAGTATATGAATTGTAACTTAATAAAAGATGAGTATATTGGACTAACAAATCTATTTATATGAATATTTACCGGACAAACTAGGAAAAATTTGACAAAGGGCATATGAGTTTGCATATTTATGTAAATTTGCAATTTACATAAGTTTGCATACCAAATCGCCGCATTATGTCTCTTGTTAGAAGCCTGTTTTGGATTGCAGTTTCCTAGATACATAAAATGTTATACTTGTTTTGAAATAGTTTTTTTTTTGTAGACTTGTACGAATACTTTTTTTTATTTCTGCTTGCAACACTTCTTTGTTTAACTATCCGTGTTATGTGTATTCGTGTTACTACACTACTCATGCCAAAACACTAACATTTTACTCGAAATTTTATATAACATTTTTGACAGATTTATACAACTTTTGTGTTTTTGGTTTTGCAAAATGTATTAGCTAATGTGCCAAAGATGGAAACTAATGGAACTGTTGATATAGATAATAGTGCAACATTGAGAGAAAATTGGGAAATGAAGGAACTTGAGGATGATGAGCAGAAGTTAATTGGGGGATTCCAACACATATCGTCAAACATGTATTTGTTTCCTAGTTATGTGTTGGTCGTTTCCGGTGGAGTTCTGAGCTTGTTGACTAAAGATTCACGGTGTTGAATGTTTGTTAGTCTGATATTATTCGTTGTTATTTTTCTGGTTGCTATGGGGTTATCCTTTCAACTAGACTATCGACAATTACGAGCAATTAAAACAAAGATGAATTTATTGGTTGCTAAGAGGAATCGGATCTGCCGTGACACCGACACCAGAAACATAGAGTTGGAGTTTGAGAGTCGACATTGTGATATCAGTCTTTTGATATTCCTTGTATGTGGATTGATGTATGCAGTCTTGCTACTAGTCATGGTATATTATTTACTTTGCAGTGAGGTAATCTAGTGTCTCGGTAATTTTTTTCCCAAAACTAAATCATTTTATTATGTCCTGATTATTTGTTTTTTCTCCATGTTGACAGTCAGTCAACGGCTTGCCATGTACTCCATGTGTTCCATGTCCTCATCAAGTAAGTTGTTACTTGTTATAAATCCCAAATGATGTTCTTCTAAATTGTGTACATTTAGTTTACAATTGAATATTATTGGTCAACTATAATACACGAATATTTTTTCAATTTCTTCTTTTACATGGAAATATCAAACTTTATGTTAAGATTGGCGTTAGTGAATTATGATTACATTTCCCTCTTTTTCATTTGTTTTTTGTTTGCTTTTATTTCATGTAAGTAATGTGTAAAGAACAGCAGTAGTGTAATGTAACATACAAGTAACATGTTTTAATACCCAAGAGTTAAACATCATGTTACGAAAAATATTCAAATTAAATCAGTTGTATGTTTTTCTGAATATTCTTTATAAATCTCTGTTGACAGACAGTTCCAGTCGAGTCTGTACCGGACCACTTGCTAGTTTCTCCATGCCTTCCACGCAAATTTCTTCACCAGGCAAGATTTTTGTTTCAAGTAGTAGACAATGATTTTATTCTTTTGGATTGTTCACGTTTAGATTGTTGGGTACATTACATAACTTGAATAAATTAGGAAAGTGAATTTCTTTTAATACTATCATTGCATACATGTTAGGATTTACAGCCTTTTTAAGTTTATATAGATAAACAAATGAATCTAGACTCTTTCCTAGGATGATTCATTTCATAATATATGTACGTGAATGTTTTTAGGAGCCTCTTGGTTGCATACATTGGACATGACTCCTAAACTTGATTTTGCTTGGACTAGGACATTCTGGACTCTTATTTTAGGAGCATTACGAATCATCTTTTTAACACCCCTCTTAATTTTTTTATTCTCAATTAATCACTGAAATATGTATTTTTTTCACTTGAGACTAACTCTGTGAATATACCTGCAACGTGAAGAGTTGTATTGCTGAAGTCCAAACGAAGTTCTTTCTCTTGCACTTAGTCAGACCATGATTTCTTTGTACCCTTAAGATAATACGAAATATGTTTTGGTACTGCATTGTGTGTACGGGTTGGATTATGCATAAATCTTGAAAGAAGACCGACTGATTGTACTTTATTTGGCTGTGTATTTGTGCCACTGTTCTGATCCATCATCTAGTGGTAAATTTTGATTTGTGGTGTAGCCAAAGGAGTTTTTATTGACTTGCAAATTTTCGTGTGGAATTTCTTTAACAGTCATCAGTATACTTTTCTTGTGACAATCATTTTTCCTTGTGTTTGCTTCACTTGAATACCAAGAAAATAATTTATGAGGCCAAGGTCAGTCATCTCAATTTTTTCTAGAATTCTTTAAACTTTCCACCATGTTAGGATTAGTTCCCATATAGATTAAGTCATCCACATACAGATTAGAAAATCATGTGTACCAGATTTCTTAACATATAAGGATGGCTCAATTTTGCTTCTGTATGAAAACGTTTTTGGTGGAAATAACCATCAATCTTGTTGTTTCAAGCATGCAGTGCTTGTTTCTGCCCGTATAGCCTTAATAATAAGATGATAAACTTTATCTTCTTTTTATTTTAATTATGCATCCTTGACGCTGCTCCGCGTAAACCTTTTCTTTAAGTTCACCATTAAAAAAATGTGACTTCACATCGAGTTGATAAAAGTGTGGTTGAAGTTGAGATAAAACGGTAATTTTATGGTGCCAAGGCAAGAACATTTTAATTGTTTCCATAGGAGCAACCAGATTATATGTTTCTTTGGAATCAACCGCGGGCCATTGAAAATTGAAAAGATCCTTTAACTACTAAATGAGCTTTGTGCTTGTAGTATACTTCCATCTTCGTTTTTCTTTGTTTAGAAAAGCCATTTAACCCAGTCACGACTTCGTTAGTTGGATAATCAACAGAATACCACATGATAATTTTTGAATCGAAGAAATCTCTACATTATTCGCATTTCTTCAAGTTCGTTCTTTTGCAGCTTCTTCATTATATTATGACTTGCCTGGAGAAAATGCTACAAGAATCATGTACATCATAAATTGAGCGAACTCGTTGATTGCCTCTTAATGTTCTTTTTTTTTTTCTATGATGAACAGGAGATGTGAGCAGGCTAACCAACCAGAAAGGGCATTGTTGTTTTAGTAATGAACATGAATCATTGTATATGTCAGAGTGGACGAAGTTGCACCTGTAATAGGATGACTGGAAGAAGCCATATATATTATATATACTAATTTTTTGAGAGCTTGTATATGAGAATGAGAATCGAGAGCTTGTAGGACGTAGCTTAATTGACATGTTTTGCTAACCAGGACTAAGTTTGTATTATGCATATTTGAAACTGAATCAAGTATGTAAAGCCAAGATCCAAACAGGACATCCTGAACTACTGAAGTGTCTTTAGGCAGATGAGTTTGATTTCTTTCTTCTGGTTGAAGTGCGGGTTATGATGAGATCATACTTGTGGGTTTATATCACCCGGTTTTGCAGTTTTAGAATCACTTTCTTCGTCCTTGTATTGATTTCTTTCTCTTTAAGTTCTTCCCCCTTTCCTTTTAAATGTCTTCCGGAAACAATGACTGTCTACTAATGATTCCGTTTACTATGACTCCGTATAATTGTGTTTCTTCATCCTTTTATCAAATTTTCATGCATAAGAAATGAAAGCAGTTGTATAGTGAGTTTATCACAACTGTAACCTTAATGCTGAATAAAGTGACATGGGCTCGTAAACACAGAAACTTGTCAACATACATGGTTTTTTACATATACAGATTGATTTTATCACAACTATATCTTCTTGTGTTCATGTGCATTGCTCTTTGTTGTTTCTTTGGCACTGATCTTGATTTTAGTTACAAACACATGTAATCTTTATTTTGATTTGCGATATAAATCTAAAAGTTGCTCATATAACCTTGTTATGGAGGCCCACATTTATACATGATATTCGGGGAGGTACTTTACTTGCGTATTAGAACTCAAATTGCAGATAACTGAAGCTCGACTGTTTGTCACCTTCTATATTTCCATTATGAAAATTATGATATCAAATAAATTAAAATTATGATTACATAATTCATGTACTAGTTTTTCTTTATTATATTAATTTGTACATTCATTTAATTTTTTATATTTTCATAAAAGATATTCAATGAATAACAATGATAGCAATATGATTTCATGAATGTGATGTAAATTAATTAAAATTTCATGGGCATGCTGAATAAATTTCTATTTGAATGTTATGTATGTAAATTGATAAAAATATTATGGGCATGCTTATGTTAGAATTATTGTTATATACATATTAATTTATATGGGTATTAGTTAATGAATAAATTAATAATTATTAATCTATATATAATGTTGATATACCTAAGATGAAATTTTGATTACATATATTTATGTACTATAATTATTATATTTAATAATGTTAGTTGAAAGATTAACGTGCATCCATATAATTCAGTTGACATAGTTACCTGCATTAATTTGATTTATTGTATATTCACAACCACGTAAGGCCCAGAGTTAGAGATTGGCCCAACTTGAAGGCTTGATAAAGGAAACCCTAGCTAGCTGATGTCGCATCATGGTAACCAAACCATATTATCAAACCTCATTTCTGTCGTGACCATCACTCAGTCTTCATTAGTATTTATAGTCTAATGTTGTTTTTGTTAATGGTTCTACATTTTGGGTTGGGTCTAATTTGGACAAGCATAAAATATTATTGTGCTTTGGTATACCACGACTCAAGTACTACGTGAAATCTTGTTTCCGGAATGGCTTGATGGTCATAGAGGTAATACCTCTATTATTCATCCATTTGATCAATCTATTGCCTACTTTGTTAGCGACAAAAAATTAATTCATTTAGCCATGTGGGTATTGGATGGTAATCCTATGAATGAGTTTACTTGGAAGAAGAAGATGAGTGTTAGTCTAAGTTGTAAGTTGGAATGTTGGGGTGGAAGTCTTGGGTGTGAGGAATAATGGTGAACCAATACCTTCATCTTTGCTTTAAGTCCTAGCAATTGTCGGTAGGCTAATTGAAGGATTAACCCCATAGCAACCAGAAAAATAGCAATGAACATTATCACACTAACGAACATCCAACAAATGTGTGAATTTTTAGATAACAAACCCAGAACTCCACTGGAAACAGCCAAAACATAAATAGGAAACAAGTACAGGTTTGACATTATTTGTTGGAATCCGTCAATTAGTTTCTGTTCACCATTCTCAAGTTCTTTCATCTCTCCTTCACACTTTTCTACATTGATAGAAAAGTGGGAAAAAGAGATGAAGGAACTTGAGGACGGTGAACAGAAACTGATTGACGGATTCCAAAAAATAATGTCAAACATGTACTTGTTTCTGGTTATGTTTTGGTTGTTTCCAGTGGAGTTGTGGGTTAGTTATCTAAAAATTCGCACATTTGTTAGATGTTCATTAGCGTGATAATGTTCATTGCTGTTTTTCTGGCTGCTATGGGGTTAGTCCTTCAATTAGCCTACCGACAATTACTAGGACTTAAAGCAAAGATAAAGGTATTGGTTGATGAGAGGGATGGGATTTGCAGATATTTTCAGTCTGAAATAAATTCTTTTCCAAACAATACCCGTGCTAATAAATTCTTAAAGCACGGGTATTGTTTCGCAAATAATTTATTTCAGACTGAAAAGATCTGCAATTCCCATCTCTCTCATCAACCAATACCTTTATCTTTGCTTTAAGTCATAGCAATTGTCCGTAGGCTAATTGAAGGACTAACCCCATAACAGCCAGAAAAAACAACAATGAACATTATCATGCTAACGAACGTCTAACAAATGTGCGAATTTTTAGATAACTAACCCACAACTCCACTAGAAAAAACCAAAACATAACCAGAAACAAGTACAGGTTTGACATTATTTTTTGGAATCCATCAATCAGTTTCTGTTCACCGTCCTCAAGTTCCTTCATCTCTTTTTGTAGAAAAGTGAGAAAAAGAGATGAAGGAACTTGAGGACGGTGAACAGAAACTGATTGATGGATTCCAAAAAATAATGTCAAACCTATACTTGTTTCTGGTTATGTTTTGGTTTTTTCCAGTAGAGTTCTGGGTTTGTTATCTAAAAATTCACACATTTTTTGGATGTTCGTTAGTGTGATAATGTTCATTGCTATTTTTCTGGTTGATATGGGGTTAATCCTTCAATTAGCCTACCGACAATTGCTAGGACTTAAAGCAAAGATAAAGGTATTGGTTGATGAGAGGGATGGATTTGCAGATATTTTCAGTCTGAAATAAATTCTTTTCCAAACAATACCCGTGCTAATAATCCAGTGTTGAAGACATTGCAAAACTATGACAACAGAAATTCTGAGTTGGAGTTTCGGAGTCGAAATTATGATATATATTTTTTGCTAATCCTTGTATGTGGACTGATGTCACGCCCCCAAATCTGGGGTCAAAGGATTTGGTCGTCACGCTAAAATCTCAATTAAAAACAACCTGTTAAATATTAAACAAATTCAAATATACATCTGCGACCCCAACTAAACCAAGATCTTTTAGGTTATAGTGCTAGAAACAAGAATCCAAAATTTCACAACTTTAACTTCCTTTTTCAACAATACTCTTTGCACAAATTCTATAACACTAGTATAACTTCGATGAGAAGTATATCAGGCAAAACTAAACTTATATAATACAATATATGATAGATAATAACTTTAAACAATACTCTTACGCTAGCTCCAAATATTCTGGATCATAACATCTTCACGCTAACATCTTTTTCCTTTTCTGTCCAAGCTACGCAGACAACTTCCGCTAATTTACCTTCTTACTGAAAGGCTAAAATATAAATAAAACAAGTATGAGCGAAAGAAATGCTCAGCCAGTGCGATAAAGTATAGCTCTGAATATCAATGTATGATTCAATAAATATGCATTTTAACTCAAAAATATGGAACAGATATTTGAAAAGGGTCTATGGAATGTAAGAGCAATGAAACTTGATTATCAATACCAATACGTAACTTTAAAAGTAATCTAATATCATATAAGTAACTTTTCTTACTTTATCATCAAAATAATGAATTGAAATCTACTAAACGCTACGAGCTAAGCCGACTATCGATCGCTCTTAGCTCGCCAACCATATTGTGGTCCACAGCAGGTTAAACTGGGGATCCCTGGGCTACACAATCAAAATCAGCCCATTTTGGCACTTATTGACCATGGCCAAAATATCATTCAACATTCAAACTTTTCGCGACTGGCGTACGGCCCTGTATTTTCCAATTCACGGGTTCAATATAAAACCCTCATTTTTCCAAATCACAACTTTGCCCTTGTCGGGTTCATAGCTCAAATCACGGTTTCAACAAAATAAGTACACTTTTCTCATTTAACATGGCAATATGAATCTGATAAGTAAGAATACCAATCAGATGATTTATTGAATACTGAAGGAAATGGTTTAAATCCTTCAAAAAGTATACTTATAATAGATAAGCCTTACATCCTGAAGGAAATAAACCGGATTATACATAAAATATATGAGTTCGAATAAGGAACTGAATCTGATAACTGCATTAACAAGAAATAATAACAATAACAATTGCAGTTCAGTGTAAAAGAACCAACACTTGGAAATTAAGCGAAGAGTATAAATACCTGCATAATAATAATTCAAGAGAATATTACTCGAACAATATGTAAAGGGTATAGACACTTGCCTCGGGTCCTGCTACACACGTCTAATCACAGCTGTCTCACACTAACTTGGCTTTTTCCTTAGCCGCCCGACTCGACTCTAGAATAACCAACTCATGGTTAAACACTAACACACCACTAACTCACGCTCATACAATCCACATAAACACATACGCATATTATCATTTAACAATTAGGCACAAAGCATATATACAACATAGATACACTAGCGACTCTTATCGAAACGTTTTGAAAATCGTTTTATAAGTTTTCAGAAATTTCGGCAGCACCTCCTTTTAAAAACCACTAACCCGTCGGAATACAACCGACCCAAACAGTCAATCAAACAATCCTAAACTCCACTACTAACTCTCAAGGCTTACAATTATCCTCTACGACTCACTAACATGTACGCACGTGATCCACATAGCACAAAATCACTTAATTGACTCAAAACGACACTCTAAGGACACACACACCACACACCGACTCCATAACTATTTTTAAAACATCTCTAATCTATGCCACAATTTAAATCTCGCTTCGAAATATTTTTAAAACAATTTTTGGAATTTTTCTAATATTTTTAAAGCATTTAAAACTGAAAACGGGATAATTTGGAATTAAATAACCCCAATTAAATTAATTAAATCAAATAATAATTAATGAATAAAATTATTCGATAAATGATCCCATTTATAGAATAATTAGTTCGATTTAAATTATTATTTGAAAGAATTAATCGTAATTAAAGTATTTAATTCTACTTTTAAATAAATAAAGAAATGATTCCAAAAATTCTAAAATAATAATAATTTCGGAATAAATCTGATTTTTATTTGAAAATAATATAGAAAATAGTTTTCTGAAAATTTAGAAACTAATTTCACATTTTTCTGATTAATATTGAATTAACTATGAATTTTTAAAGATTAAATAATTAAAACAAAATACATAAAATACTTTTACTATTCATCATCTCCTCACTATTAATCCCGCTGTCACTATTCATCCCGCTGTCACTATTCATCCGGCCAAAAATCCGGCCAGAATCGTTTTGGCATGATTCCTTAACGAAACTCAACAATATACACACCAAAACGAAGCTTAGAATATGTACAATCTATTTTCCAACCCAAAAATCACGAACAAAGCTCAAATCAAAAAGTCCCAATTCAAGAACATTACCCCAAATTCAATTACACAATCTGGAACATAAACAATGAAATTGAACACATAATTCGACTCTAGACAATAATATGAAGCTAATGGAACCAACAAAATCAACGTACAAACTCTAAATCAAAAAGCCCCAAATTTCAAACTCAAGAACCCTAATTTTCGAATTGGACAATCCGGGAATCAAACAATGAAATTGAACACATATTTGGACTCCTTACAACCATACAAAGCTATACATATCATCAAATCACATGAACAAGCTCAAAATCAAAAAGCCCCAAATATTTCATGAACCCTAATTTTCCAGAATTAAAGAAAGCTTCGTACAAGGTTTAAAAATTACCCCACATGAATTCTGATGGTAGATTATGAAAATATATTCCAAGACCTTCGATTCGACTACTAGAAGGTTGAAAACGGATTCCGGTAACGCCTCCAAAAGTTGGTTTGATTCTCAAGAACACGAAGAACGCGAAGAACACAATTTAGGGATTTCGGGTATTTTTAGATAATTATCGGTATATTATACGCTTGATTATACGTAAAATAATTACGATATGACTATTTATATTAAACGGAAAATAATACCCCAAACGATATTTTTGGTTCAATATTGATCCGTTGGATCATTTTTATTCGAATATAGCGTACCGGTTACAAAACGATAATCATCAAAAAGTACGGATAATTGCGAGAGTAATTTAACAATATCTATATATACAAACCAAAATATCTTTATAACGATCTCAAAAATATCCCCTGTCTTAACGAATGAATTATTGGTACGAATGATGTACCAATTTCCCGAACAATTACGAAACGAACGGAATTCTTCGTTTTAAAAAAAAATTACGATAACTTTAAAATAAAATAACTCACTTTTTAAATACCAGTCTAATTACCTCAAAATTCACGTAGCATTTATAGGACAGACACATATGATCATTTAACGAAAAGAAATTATATTAAACTCTAAAAATATACCCACGGTTTCCCGGTTCTTACAACTGATATATGCACTCATGCTACTTGTCACGGGATATTATGTGATTTGGAGTAAGAAGGTAATCTAGTGTCTTGATAATATTTTTTTTAAAAATTAAATCATTGTATGATGTCTTGATTATTATTTTTTCTCCATGTTGATAGTCAGTCAATGGCTTGCCATGTACTTCATGTGTTCCACGTCCTCATCAGGCAAGTTGTTACTTGTTACAAATCTCAAATGATTTTCTTATAAATTTTGTGTGGATCGTTTACAATTGAATATTGTTCATTGGCCTAGGTCAACTATAATACATGAATATTTTTTCAATTTCTTCTTTTATATGGAAATATCAAACTTTATGTTAAGATTGATGTCAGTTATGAGTACATTTTTCCTCCTTTTCATGTGTTTTTTGTTTGCTTTTGTTTCATGTAAGTAATGTATAAAGAATATCAGTAGTGTAACAAATAACGTAAAAGAAATTATATTAAACTCTAAAAATATACTCACGGTTTCCCGGTTCTTACATCCTTCCTCCCTTAAAAGGATTCTGTCCCCAGAATCAGCGTAAGTAAACAAATGAGGGTATTTCTCTCGCATTTCACTTTCTAATTCCCAAGTTGACTCTTCTCTTTTAGGATTTCTCCATAGAACTCTTACTATTGGTATGGTTTTATTTCTAAGCACTTTCTCCTTACGGTCCAAGATTTTTACTGGTTGCTCTACGTAAGACAGATCTGGTTGAATCTCTATTGGTTCATACTCGATTACATGGCTTGAGTCAGGATGGTAGTTCTTGAGCATAGATACATGAAAAAAAAAGTTATGAATATGTCGCATGTGTGGAGGTATAGCCAATTCGTATGCAACTTTTCCCACGCGCTTCAGAATTTCAAAAGGTCCAACGAATCTCGGACTAAGCTTTCCCTTTTTCCCAAATCTGGTCAATCCTTTCCATGGTGAAACCTTCAATAACACCTGCTCTCCTGCATGATAGTTCATATCCTTTCTTAATTCGTCTGCGTATTTCCGTTGTCGATCCTGAGCAGCTATTAGTCGCTTTTGAATCAGTTCAATCTTTTCCTTGGGTTGCTGAAGCAATTTCGGCCCTAATATCTTGCGTTCACCAACCTCGTCCCAACATACTAGAGATCGACATCGTCGCCCGTATAAGGCTTCAAAAGGTGGCATTCCAATGCTGGCATGGTAACTATTATTGTAAGAGAACCCAACTAATGGTAAATGGCTATCCCAACTGCCTTCAAAGTCCAGTGCACAAACTCGTAGCATGTCTTCAATTGTCTGAATAGTTCATTCACTTTGCCCGTCTGTTTGAGGGTGATACGTCGTGCTCATATTAAGCCTGGTTCCCAAAGCTTCTTGGAATTGTCTCCAAAATCGTGAATTAAACCGTGGATCTCTATCGGACACAATTGAAACTGGCACTCCGTGACGTACTATTATCTCATTTAAATAAAGATGAACCAACTTATCTAACGAATACCTTTCATTAATCAGAAGAAAATGTGCTGATTTCGTCAATCGATCAATAATAACCCAGATAGCGTCATAACTAGCTTTTGTCCTTGGTAATCTTACCACGAAATCCATAGCAAGGTGTTCCCACTTCCACTCTGGAATCTCCAATGGTTGTAATAGTCCACTCGGTCTTTGATGTTCAGCTTTAACCCTTTGACACGTACAACATTTACTGACCCATTCTGCAATCTCTCTTTTCATGTCTGGCCACCAGAAATTTTCTTTCAGATCTCGATACATTTTAGTGCTTCCTGGATGGATTGAATACTTCGAACTATGAGCGCCGCGCAAAATTTTGTTTTTCAGTTCCGTCACATTTGGTACCCATATCCTAGAAGAAAATCTCAAAATTCCCTCATCATCTGCTTGACTATATATTTCCTCGCCTGTTAAGTTGTTGACGTCTTGATCCCTTACTTCTTGTTGGCACTTCCTGATCTTTTCTAGTAGCTCTGGTTGGAATGTCATCGTATAAATCATTTCGTCAGTGGAATCTGGAATGCGAACCTCTAATTCTAACTCTTCAAATTCTTGGTGCAACTCCATCGGCATTGTAAGCATATTCAATCTCTCTTTTCTGCTTAAGGCGTCCGCTACTTCATTTGCCTTCCCCGGATGATAGTTAATGGTACACTCATAATCCTTGATCAATTCTAACCATCTTCGTTGCCTCATGTTTAATTCATTTTGCGTAAAGATATACTTTAAGCTCTTATGGTCTGTATAGATCTCGCATTTCTCTCCGTACAAATAATGCCTCCAAATTTTCAATGCAAACACTATTGCGGCCAGTTCTAAATCGTGCGTCGGGTACTTCTGTTCGTGAACTTTCAATTGTCTCGAAGCGTAAGCAATTACTTTATCATGTTGCATCAGAACACAACCCAATCCCTTATGAGAAGCATCACTGTAGATTACGAAATTTCCGCGTTCGTCCGGCAATGATAACACGGGTGCCGTCGTCAGTTTCTTCTTTAATTCCTGGAAACTTTCTTCACATCTATTGCTCCATTCAAACTTTTCATTCTTCATGGTTAGTCTCGTCAATGGTGTAGCTATCTTGGAAAAGTCCTTCAAAAATCGTCGATAATATCCTGCTAATCCCATAAAGCTTCTGACTTCTGTCGGGTTCTTCGGTCTTTCCCAATTCATTACTGCCTCTACTTTGACTAGATCTACTTTAATTCCTTCACTGCTCACCACATGCCCTAGAAAATGTACTTCCTTCAACCAGAATTCGCATTTAGAAAACTTGGCATATAGTTTTTTTCTTTCCTTAGAATCTCTAAAGCCGTTCTCAAATGTTCCGCATGTTCCTGCTCCGTCTTAGAATAAATCAATATGTCATCTATAAATACTATCACGAACTTATCCAAATATCTTTTGAACATCTGATTCATCAAGTCCATAAAAGCTGCGGTTGTGTTCGTTAAACCAAAAGCCATGACTAAGAACTCATAATGCCCATATCGAGTGCGAAATGCAGTCTTTGGTACGTATTCGGATTTGATCTTCAACTGATGGTAACCTGATCTCAAATCGATCTTAGAGAAATACACTGCTCCCTTTAGCTGGTCGAATAAATCATCGATTCTTGGTAATGGATACTTGTTCTTGATAGTTAACTTGTTCAGCTCCCGATAGTCGATACACAACCTCATGCTACCGTCCTTCTTCTTCACAAATAGAACTGGTGCACCCCACGGAGATACACTGGGTCTAATTACACCTTTTTTCCAATAGATCTTGTAGTTGTGTTGCCAATTCTTTCAATTCTACAGGTGTCATACGATACGGAGCTTTCGAAACTGGTCATGTCCCTGGTGCCAATTCTATAGCGAATTCGATTTCCCGATCTGGTGGTAATCCAGGAAGTTCATCTGGAAAAACATCTGGAAATTCATTCACTACGGGGATATCTTCTATTTTTGGCGCTTCTTCTTTTACCTCAGTCACGTAAACCAAATAAGCTTCGCAACCTTGTTGTAAAAATTTTCTTGTCTGCATGCTTGTTAATAACCTCCGGGCTTGCTTCTGACCTCGAAACACAACTTCCTTGTCATCTGGGGATTGTAGCTTTACTGTCTTTTTCTTGTTATAAATACTGTGAGAAATACACCTTAACAACTCGGTGACTCAGCTCCATACCTTTAAAACTATTCTACTTAGTTCCAAGAACTTAATTGATCTCTATCTGATTCCCACATAATTCAGAAGATATATTCACAATAACACTCAGGAAACCTTTCCCAGGGTATCATCTCATTCCCCAAATAACTTGATCAAATCGACATCATCTTGATTCTCATTTTATACATCCACGTTGACTGGTAAGATCTACTTTAACTATAGTGAGCAAAAGACTTGCAACCATATCATGTAATCCTAAAGCATCCAAAGATCATAGCATTCTCCATTATTAGCCTAACATCGTATTCATAAGTTCTTCTCATTGAGACAAAAATCTATTATGTCCATTCTCCACAACCTGGGATATCATCAGCACAATTGCACATTTTTCCCAATTTCCAATCAACTCTTGAATTACCTAACTAATGTAAATGGTTATTGAGGCTTCATAGCATGTTGTTGTGTCTTCAAATATTGCTTCTTCTTTAAATATTGTCGTTTCTGTCAGATGAGAGTTGATTCACTCTTCCACAGCGTAATGTTAATTCATAGAGAGAAAACAACTGGCTCCGTTATGTGTCACTGGTACTCTAATCGCATTGTGATCCGCTTTCGCTCGTGATAATTCAATCGCAAATTCTTTACTCATTATGGTAAGGTTAATTCATTCCAACTTGATGGCATACCTTCAAGATTATTTGAGATAACAAGATTCGTGATATTTTGAATTGAAAATATTCCGTATCATAACAAGTGTTCCACAACTGTGGTTACCAAATTTACATGTTCTAAAGCGAACAGTATTGGAAATAAAAGAATCACTGAGAGATCAATTCGATCACATGAACTCAATGTTGCGTGTCTTAATTAAGACAGTACGAAAGGTAATTAGCCTTCTTGTATTGCACAACACACAAGTGACGGCGTCCCATCAGACTTCTATCACACAGACAGATAGTCCTTGTGTCCCCTATCAATAGGGTTGTTCGTCTCAGTTAGAGTAGAGAAATATGAAAGAAATTTAAAGTCAAATTAACAATCAAGAATTTTTGATGAGAAATCTCAGATACACACCTTGGATTGAAACTGAATAGATTCCCAAAGGTGTTATTTCAGAAAAGAAGAATAACCAGAAAAGAAAATATCGAACAAAGAGTGTTACACTACAATAAGAGTGATTCACCCCTGAAGAATGAAAGAGTTGAAATTCACATAACAAATTTTCAACAGGCCTCAAAATCTGAAATGGATATCATAACAACCTCCGACACAATTGGAAACAGGATTGATCAAAGGTATCAAATACAAAGTCAAAAGGTGGAATATATTTGCCAACATAAGTTTCGTTTAACGGAATATCGAATATTTCATTAGGATGGAAAGGTATTACCATGGTCTCCACATATGTCTTCTTTTTCGACTCCTTCGATAGCTCGTTATCCGATTCTAAGCCCTTCTTTTCCACGTCGTAAGGTTATCAATATCGTACTTTGTCGTCGACTCGTAATAGTCCTTGAAGATTCCGCCGTAGACATCTACAACCGTAAGAAGTTCCATTCATCTCAGCACAACCATCTCAATCGAATATCCCTATCTTAACTCACTCATTGGTACTATATCCAATAGTCCAACACGAACTCTAAATGAGCTCTGACGTTCCTTATATAACTATACAAACTCCTACGCACTCTCGTTTCTAGTTTACTATAACCCTGCTCTGATACCAACTTGTCACGCCCCCAAATCCGGGGTCAAAGGATTTGGTCGTCACGCTAAAATCTCAATTAAAAACAACCTGTTAAATATTAAACAAATTCAAATATACATCTGCGACCCCAACTAAACCAAGATCTTTTAGGTTATAGTGCTAGAAACAAGAATCCAAAATTTCACAACTTTAACTTCCTTTTTCAACAATACTCTTTGCACAAATTCTATAACACTAGTATAACTTCGATGAGAAGTATACCAGGCAAAACTAATCTTATATAATACAATATATGATAGATAATAACTTTAAACAATACTCTTACGCTAGCTCCAAATATTCTGGATCATAACATCTTCACGCTAACATCTTTTTCCTTTTCTGTCCAAGCTACGCAGACAACTTCCGCTAATTTACCTTCTTACTGAAAGGCTAAAATATAAATAAAAAAAGTATGAGCGAAAGAAATGCTCAGCCAGTGCAATAAAGTATAGCTCTGAATATCAATGTATGATTCAATAAATATGCATTTTAACTCAAAAATACGGAACAGATATTTGAAAAGGATCTATGGAATGTAAGAGCAATGAAACTTGATTATCAATACCAATACGTAACTTTAAAAGTAATCTAATATCATATAAGTAACTTTTCTTACTTTATCATCAAAATAATGAATTGGAATCTACTAAACGCTACGAGCTAAGCCGACGATCGATCGCTCTTAGCTCGCCAACCATACTGTGGTCCACAGCAGGTTAAACTGGGGATCCCTGGGCTACACAATCAAAATCAGCCCATTTTGGCACTTATTGACCATGGCCAAAATATCATTCAACATTCAAACTTTTCGTGACCGGCGTACGGCCCTGTATTTTCCAATTCACGGGTTCAATATAAAACCCTCATTTTTCCAAATCACAACTTTGCCCTTGTCGGGTTCATAGCTCAAATCACGGTTTCAACAAAATAAGTACACTTTTCTCATTTAACATGGCAATATGAATCTGATAAATAAGAATACCAATCAGAGGATTTATTGAATACTGAAGGAAATAGTTTAAGTCCTTCAAAAAGTATACTTATAACAGATAAGCCTTACATCATGAAGGAAATAAACCGGATTATACATAACATATATGAGTTCGAATAAGGAACTGAATCTTATAACTGCATTAACAAGAAATAATAACAATAACAATTGCAGTTCAGTGTAAAAGAACCAACACTTGGAAATTAAGCGAAGAGTATTGATATGGGCTGAAATATAACCCTAGAGATGATTAATGATATATTAATTAGACCTAGTTTGGTCCAAGAATTAGGCCCGACAAAAGGCCCGAAACCCTAACTATTTATTAATTTCGTAATTAATAAATAAATGAAAATATGCAGCTCATAAAAGAGTCCAAATATGATAATATCTTCATAGAAGGATCCAGAATCCCAATCAAATATTATGATGAGTCACAGCACTTATCAGATGAGGATAATACTTGCCTGCCAAGCAAAACACTCCTTATCAGTTATCAATAACGAGACTTATCCATTAAGTCTCCTAAACATACTCTAAATACAAGGCTCCTGACGCCTATATAAGGACCCTCGTCCTTCATTCTAGAACTACGTTTTATTGACTTGATTCTCTATACAGCAGAGATACATAGGCATCTTGTGAGGACCGATTTAGTCCCGAAACACAAGAACAGTCATTAAAGCTTGAACGCTCACAAACCCTAGCCTTTAATTCACAAGGTACGTTTTTTGATCCATAACATTTGGCGCCGTCTGTGGGAACGCCCTATCAACCATGGCAAACACGCGAAGAACAACTCGAGCTTCTGAAGAACTTCCTATCACCTCCGGGGCTGATACTCATGGAAGTCAACCACCACCAATCACCAGCACTGAAGGGACGAATATCCCCACCAACACTCAAGGATCAGAGATCCCAATTGAAGGGACGAATCCCCTGCAGGTGGTCATTCATGGATCTAATCCACAAGAGACCACTCACCAGCAAGCAATCACAACCTCCCCACTACTCATGAGTGCCCCGAGGGGTCTTCAACTACATACTACCGATCTCCCTCAATATTTGAATCAGACCCTTGGGATGCCTACCCATACCAGGCCCCCTCGACCCCCGGTGGGCGGTAGTGGTACCACTCTGGTACACCATGAGGCCTACGTGCCCCCTTACGTCCAAGGTTTAGAACCCCTGAATCGACAAACCCAAACTCTTCAAATGTTTCGAGACGATTTCTCTGGCCCTTACACTGAGGATGAAAATTATAATACTGATGATGACTATCCCCCGCGAAGGAGACGATCTGCAAACAAGGAGCCGACCACTCTGGAAAGGATTGCAGCCCATGAGGCAGAGGTTGCAAAACTCAAAAAGAAGTTAGAGGAGGAAGAGGCTGCAAGAGCAGCCGGGAAGACTCCGGTAATTAATCTGGATCCTACTCCTCCGAGATCCAGAAGGGTTGAAATCCCAAGAGGAGATCCTACTGTATTGTTGCCCCTAGGAGATCCTGACGATCCTACACCGCCCTTCACACAAGAGATAATGAAAGCCACTATATCCAGGAAGTTTAAAATGCCAACCATCAAAGTTTATGATGGAACGGGTGATCCCGCAAATCATGTAAGAACCTTCTCAAACGCACTGCTGTTGCAGCCTGCCAACGACGCTGCAAAGTGTAGGGCGTTCCCACAAACTCTAGCGGGAATGGCTCAACGTTGGTATAGTCGCCTTCCGCCCAATTCTATTGGATCCTTCAAAGAGCTGAGTAAGGCATTCATCAATCAATTTGTTAGTGGGAAGATACATGAGAAAAGTTCTGCCTCTCTTATGGCGATTCGACAAGGCAAGAATGAAACGTTGAGAGAATACTTGAGTAGATTCACTAAGGAGGCTATAAAAGTCCCAGATTTGGAAGATAAAGTGGCTATGATAGCCCTACAGCAAGGAACCACCGATGACCACTTCAGGAGGTCTTTGGCCAAACATCCCCCCGAAAACATGTTGTCACTACAAGATAGAGCTGGGAAATATATCAAAGCTGAGGAGAGCATGAGAAAGTACGAACCCATTGCTACTGGCAATGGAAATTCAAAAAAGAGAAAGGATGCTCCAGAATATGATGCAAGAGAGAAGTATCCTAGGACATCAAAGGATTCAGATTCACCACCCAAGAAAAGCAATTTTGGGCCAAAGTTCACAGAATATGCAAGATTAAACACTCCCAGGAGTCAAATTCTGATGGAGATAGCAAAGGAAGAAGATATCAAATGGCCGAAGCCTATGAGGGCCGATGTGTCAAAAAGAAATCAAAACCAATACTGTCGGTTTCACAAAGAAGTTGGCCACGAGACAGATGACTGCAGGCAGCTGAAAGATGAAATTGAGTTCTTGATTCGAAGAGGAAAGCTTGGTAAGTACACCAAAGATGGAAACCAGGGAAGTCAGAGAGGAAATTATGAAAGGAAAGACTACGATAGACGGGACAATGATCAAGACCGAAATCCCAAGCCCCGAGGGCCTGTCATTAATATGATATTTGGAGGGCCAACTGCGGCCGGACCTTCCAGAAACTCCAGAAAAGCTTATGCCCGTGAGGTAATGACTGTGGTTGGAGAAGCACCGAAGCGTGGCAAGACTGAAGTATCTTTGAATTTTGACGATTCAGACCTTGAGGGAGTGAAATTTCCCCATGATGACCCTCTGGTCATAGTACCTGTGATTGGGAACTCAGAAACAAAGAGAGTTCTTGTTGATAATGGAGCTTCAGTGGACATCTTGTTCCATGATGCTTTCATCAAGATGGGTTACACTGACTCTCAGCTAACACCCTCAAACATGCCCATATATGGGTTCAATGGAGTAGAATCGAAGGTAGAAGGCACGATTCAACTCCCAATGACAATGGGACAAGGTTCGAAGACGTCTACTCAAATGCTGAATTTCATAGTTATTAAGGCAACTTCAACCTACAATGCAATTCTGGGAAGAACGGGACTTCATGCATTCAAGGCTGTTGCCTCGTCCTATCATTTGAAGATCAAATTCCCCACAAGGAATGGGATTAGTGAAGAAAAAGGTGATCAGAAAATGGCTAGAAGCTGTTATGTAGCCGCGTTGAGGCCTGATGGAGTTGGGGGGCAGGTTCTCCCAATTGAGGACATGGACATCAGAAACGATGAAGAAAAAAGAGGAAAGCCAGCTGAGGATCTTGTTCCCATCCCCTTGATCCCAGGAGAACCAGACAAGGTCACCTACATTGGAGCTTTACTACCTGAATCTATGAAAAGTAAGTTGACATCCTTTCTTCAAGAAAACAGTGATGTATTTGCTTGGACAGCAGCTGATATGCCAGGGATTGATCCCCAATTGATAACCCACAAATTGAATGTGGATCCTGAAAGGAAGACAGTGAAACAAAAGAAAAGAAATTTTGCCCCGGAAAGGCAAGAAGCTATCAAGCAAGAGGTAGAAAAACTCTTGGAGGCAGGCTTCATTGAAGAAATTCAGTTCCCTGAATGGTTGGCTAACCCAGTGATGGTCAAGAAGGCTAATGGAAAGTGGAGAATGTGTGTAGACTTCACCGACTTGAATGATGCATGTCCCAAGGATTGTTTTCCCTTACCGAGGATTGATGCTTTGATAGATGCCACGGCTGGGCACGAGATGTTAAGTTTCATGGATGGCTTCAGTGGATACAACCAAATCAAGATGCACAAGGACGACATCTTCAAGGTATCGTTCATCACCGACTTTGGTGTTTTCTGTTATTTGGTAATGGCATTTGGACTTAAGAATGCAGGGGCAACATACCAAAGGTTGGTAAACAAGATTTTTGAACCACTGATTGGTAAAACAATGGAAGTTTATGTGGATGACATGCTAGTCAAAAGCCTCGACAAGGCAGACCATATAAAGCATCTTCGAGAAGCATTTGAAGTGCTGAGGCACCACAAGATGATGTTAAACCCAGCGAAGTGTGCCTTCGGGGTTGGCTCAGGAAAGTTTTTAGGTCTGATGGTCTCCAAGAGGGGAATCGAAGCTAACCCCGACAAGATCAAGGCAATCCTAGATATGGAACCACCCAAGTCTGTTAAGGATGTGCAGAAATTGACAGGAAGAGTTGCAGCTTTGGGAAGATTCATTTCCAAGTCAGGAGAAAAATGCTTACCTTTTTTCAAAGCACTCAAGAATGTGAGAAATTTCGAATGGACACCTGAAAGCCAAGAAGCCTTTGAGGCCCTGAAGAAATACATGGCTGAAGCACCACTATTGGCAAAACCAAAGCCAGGAGAAATCCTCTATCTGTACTTGGCAGTATCCGACACTGCCCTTGGAGCTGTTTTGGTAAAGGAGGAATTGAAGGTTCAGAAACCCATTTACTATGTGAGTAAGATCCTGCATGGGGCAGAAATAAACTACTCTACCATAGAGAAGTTTGCCTTAGCCTTGATAATGGCCTCAAGAAAGCTACGTCCGTACTTCCAGGCGCACAAGATAGAGGTTTTGACTAATCAACCTCTAAGGAACATTCTGCACAGCCCTCAGGTTAGTGGAAGGTTGATCAAGTGGGCTATTGAGTTAGGAGAATTTGATATCAAGTATAAGCCTCGTACGGCCATTAAAGCTCAAGCACTCGCTGACTTCATGGTTGAATGTACCATTGACAACCAAGAAGTCGGGGGGCAGGAGGTAGTAGTGGAAGACAGCAAAGATGATGACATGGTGTCCAAGGAATGTTGGGTGCTCTATTTTGATGGAGCATCAAAAACAAAATCAAGTGGAGCTGGTTTAGTCCTGCAAAGTCCTGATGGATTCATAATAGAGTATGCACTAAAACTTGACTTCCCAACGACAAACAATGAGGCTGAGTATGAAGCTTTGATTGCTGGCTTAGGGCTAGCTGGAGCCCTGAGGGTCAAAACTTTGAAAGTCTGTGGAGACTCAAGGTTAGTTGTTTCTCAAGTAAATGGAGAGTTCGAAGCCAGAGATGAAGTCATGGCTAAGTATCTGAAACTTGTCAAAGCCATCATGACTCAGTTCGATGAATGCTATGTGGAGCACATTCCAAGGGAGGAAAATATGAAGGCTGATGCATTGTCTAAGTTTGCCTCTTCTGAAATTGAAAACTATGCCGGGAGTGTATACTTCCAAGTCTTGAAGACCCCAAGCATCAATGGAAAGTTGGTAGCCCCCATTGGTATCACCAGTTGTTGGATTGATCCCATCAAAGCTCATCTGGAAACTGGGTGGCTGCCCAACGACACTTCAGAAGCACGAAAGCTATACGTCAGAGCACTAAGGTATGCCCTAATTGAGGGAATCCTATACAAGAAATCTTTTGTTATTCCATATTTGAAGTGCTTGAGACCTCAAGAGGCAGAATTGGCCCTAAAGGAAGTGCATGAAGGGATTTGTGGACAACACTTGGGGGGCAGAGCTTTGGCCCATAAAGTTACTCGTCTAGGTTTCTATTGGCCAAGTATGCTTGCTGATGCAAAAAGTTATGTGAAGAAATGTGAACGGTGCCAGAAGCATGCACCAGTGGTTAGACAACCACCTGAGATGTTGACATCCGTAAACTCACCTATCCCTTTTGCTATGTGGGGAATGGATATACTTGGTCCATTTCCAATGGCAAGTGCACAGAGAAAATTTCTGATAGTAGCAATTGATTATTTCACTAAGTGGATTGAGGCTAAACCTTTGGCCAAGATAACCACCAAGCAAGTGATGCACTTCTTTTGGGAGAATGTGATATGCAGATATGGAATTCCACGAATCCTGGTAACGGACAATGGAACTCAATTCAACAATGACGAGTTCAAGAAGTATTGTGACGAGAATGATATCAAGTTGCGTTTCACTTCCGTTGCCCATCCTCAAGCAAATGGGCAAGCTGAGGTTGCAAATCGAATTATCCTAGATGGACTGAAGAAAAGAGTTGAACGCTCCAGAAATACTTGGGTAGATGAATTGCTTCCCATACTATGGGCTTATCGTACTACTTGTAAAGTCACCACTGGAGCTACCCCCTTCTTGCTAGTGTATGGGGCCGAGGCAGTGGTTCCAGTGGAGATTACTCACACATCTCCAAGAATTGAGGCTTATGAGCCAGAAGTAAATGAAGAAGGCTTGAGGCTAGCCTTGGATCTAATTGACGAAATTAGAGATGAGGCGAATGCCAAGATAGTTGAACATCAGAAACGAGCATCTTTCTACTACAACCTAAGGGTTAAAGAGAGGTTCTTTCGTCAAGGGGACTTGGTCCTTAGAAAAATCGAAGCATCTGGAGTTGGACAAAAGGGAAAGTTAGCCCCAAACTGGGAAGGGCCCTATCGGGTCAAGAATGTGTATGGACGAGGCTCATACAAGCTGGAAACTATGGAAGGGATTGAAGTGCCTAGAACTTGGCACGCTGCAAACTTGAAAGTTTATTATGTTTAAGTGTGTCCTAATTGGACTCACTATCAGGATAAGTAGAAATAAGGTCGATGAAACCAATCCAAGTTTTTAAACTTGAGGTAGAAGTAACATACTATGTAAGGGTTATGCCCATTTCTTCAATTTAAATATTCATTCAGCAATTTCAAGAATATTCTACAAAGCATGGCATCTTGATGTTTATATGGTTCAAAGTACTAATTAAGTACGCAAACATAAAACATTAAAAGACATGAAGAAAATAAATGACTTTCAATAAAGTTAAAAGTTATGCCCAAAGGCAGAATTACATAAAATAAATAAAAGCTACAGATAGCTATGTTTGAGCACCATTCCCTCCTTGCTCATCCTCAGAAGCCTCCTCCTCACCGGACTCTTCCTCTCCAGAATCCTCCTCCTCTTCACCAGACTCCTCCTCACCGGAGCTGGATTCCTCTTCACCAGGCTGAGAGTCATGTTCAGGATTGAGAATCCTGTCGTCCTCATCCATATCATCCCCTCCGGCCAAGGCCTTCTCCAACTGATTAGGAGCATGGGGGCTGGGAAAGTCGGAAATGGTAAGGGATCCAGGAATTCTCCTCGATACCTCGGCCAAAGCCTCATCCCATCCTTGAGTAAACTGGACGGGGAAAAGAAGATCATCATGCTGAGTAATGATCTCCTGATACTCAGCAGAATCAAAGTACTCATCAATGATGCGATCCTTCCCCTTTCTTAGCTCGACCAGCTCAGCTTGAGCCTCCAATAGCTCCTTATCCCTTCGATCCAAGGAAGCTTTAAGAGAACCAACCTCCACCTGGGCTTGATCATACTTAGCCTTGTTGGCCTCAGAAGATGAGCGCCAGGCTTTGGCTTGAAATAAAGCCCCTTGGAAATTTGCATTAGCCTACAAATAAAACACAAGTTAGAAATAATAACTTGGGACATAAAAAAAGAAAGAAAGAAAAAAAAGAAGCTTACAGCAGCAAAGGCCTGGGCTCCTGCAGACTCTGCCCCTTCCAGGGTGGAGTTAGAGACAAAATCCTTGTAGTCACAAGGAGTCAATGAATGGTGTGACCATTCAACAGCATGAGCGGACACCCCCACTATGGTGTCCTTCTTCCTTATCCCCCAGTTGGGGCGCCATACAAAACTCTTATTTGAGGCCTCGACCTCGTCAACCTCAGCCACATGAGGCCTCAAAATAGCAGGGCCTTGCTCGGTCAGCCTAGGATCCTTCAAGCAAGCCCTCTTGATCCTTGCCGTCTGCCCGCCTTCTGGCTCATTCTGCTTGTTGATAAACTCAGCAGCTGCGAACAAAAGTCAAGAAAAACAATCGGTATAAGGCAATCTTGATACAACTATAAGAAAATAAGAAAAAGAATTACCCTTTTCAGAAACTCTTGAAAGTTCCAGAGACTTAAGAAGAAACTCGTCCAGGAGCTCCCAAGCCATGGTGGCATAGTTATCCTTGGTGAGTTCAACATAGGCAAGGGCCTCCTCCTCAGTCAAAACTATGTCACCGGGACTACCATCCGAAACTTTACTAAATGAGCTTTGGAATAAGGTGCCCCAGTCCCCTCCATCCCACACCAAATACATAAATTCATTTCTCCACTTGGGATTGTTGTCGGGAATGGATTTTGGGTGAAAGATGGGGGGTGTTGTGGGTCGATGACTAATATATACCCAACCCAAAGTTTTGGAAGAGCTATTTTTAAATTGAAAAATCCTTCTAAAGAGAGCAACAGAAAGAGGGAAATTGTTTTTCAAGCACAAAACAATAAAGCACATAATGAGTCTCCAAGCATTGGGAGGGAGTTGACAAGGATTGATTCCTACATCAGCTAGAAGTTGAGGAATGAAAGGATGGAATGGGAATTGAACACCTGCAGCCAGGACCCCCTTGTAAATGCAAAGAGCATTTGGGCGCCAATGGCAGGAACGATCCCCAGGTTCAGCTAGGACTAACCTATAAGGTGGCCTAATTCTATACATATTCTTGTAATTAGCAATTGCATCAGCATCATTAAATCTATTGCTCTGGATAAATGAATCTAAATGCGACACTGAGGGATATTCATCACTACGTTCTAAAATCATATCTTGCAAGGACATAGTGGGAGAACGAATGATGATACCTCTTTTGGAAGCTTGATTCATCCTTGCCAAACGCTGAGCAGAACGGTCAGCCATCTTCAATCAATAACTGGAAAAGGACTTCGAATCTTCAAAGAAATTTCAGAAAAATCTTCAAGTAATGAAGGTGGAAACCCAGAAAAATGGAAAAATTCCAGAAGTTCTTCAAATCTTCAAAGAAAAACTCAGAAACCTTCTTGGGAAGGAGATTTCTGCCCAGAAAAACACGAAAACTCAGAAAAAATCTTCAAATTTATGAAGAATCTTCTTGGGGATGAAGATCTCTGCCCAGAAAATGCAGAGAAACCTTCAACTGATGAAGATTATAACTTAGAAAATGTAAAAAAAGAAGGTGAAACTCAGAAATTTAGAGAGAGACTTGAGGAGAGAAAATTTTGGAAAGTGAATAGTGAGAAGTGTTGAGTGAGATTTCACTTATTTATAAGGAAAGTAACCGGTTGTTTAACTGGTAAAGGGAGAAGCCAACCGGCTATTACCAGTCAAAAGGCCCATAGAGGCCCAAGGTAAGATTAAGGACCAGAAAGTGAGCCTAAAAGGTTTCAAAGTCCAACAAAAATTAAGCCCAGTATGGGTCAAGGCCCACTAATTGAATTCAAGAAAATTCAAGGCCCAGCATAAAAATAAATTAAATCCAAAGAATGTTCAAGGCCCAAAAGCTAGGCTCAGGACAAAGCCCATTAATAAGAATTAGGCCCACAGAAGATTCTAAATCAAATTTAGAATTCAAGGTCGGAAACAAATGAGATCGAAAACAAACTAAAAGGTCACAATGGTTTAAGGTCGAAAAGACACTAATATGAGTTCGACCAATCCTGATCGAAAAATAGCTCTGAAACCAAGTCGAGCTATACGACTTCGCAACAAAATGAAGTCGAAATTGACCTGTGTTTTCTGGTCGAAACCATCGACCTCACTATCATTCGAGGTCGACATATGAAGTCGAATTCACACTAATTCTGGTCGAAGATCCTATTCGAAAGAACACAGATCGAGCTCGAAAAGCTGAGAAGAATTTTTAGTCGAAATAATACATGGACTTTCTAGTCGAAAACGAACAGATATGAGGTCGAACGATCCTGTTCGAAATTGAACTGAGGATTCTAATCGACGCTGTCGACCTCGTCTTCGTTTCTGTTCGAAAATGGCATGAGAAGTTCTGGTCGAAAATCCTGGTCGAATTCATAAGAAATTCCTGTTCGAACGATCCTGTTCGAAATTGAGCTGTAGATCCTGGTCGACGTCGTCGACCTCAACACCTATTTCTAATCAAACTTCGACCTCAGATTCTGGTCAAAAAAAGACTGCATTTTCTGTTCGAAAAAACCAGTTCGAAATTGAACTGAAATGTCTGGTCGACACTGTCGACCTCAGCACTTGATCCTGGTCGAACTCGACCTGGATTCCTGGTCGAAATTGACTTGGAATCCTGGTCGAAAATGATCTGGATTTCCAGCCAAAAAATGACCTAATTTTGGTCGATTTTGGGTCAAAAAATGCCTCGAAAAATGGAAAAATTCAGGGAAAAATACGAAGTAACTCCTGCCAAAATCCTGAGGAATTTTCCCAGGAGTTGGGGGGCAAATGATATGGGCTGAAATATAACCCTAGAGATGATTAATGATATATTAATTAGACCTAGTTTGGTCCAAGAATTAGGCCCGACAAAAGGCCCGAAACCCTAACTATTTATTAATTTCGTAATTAATAAATAAATGAAAATATGCAGCTCATAAAAGAGTCCAAATATGATAATATCTTCATAGAAGGATCCAGAATCCCAATCAAATATTATGATGAGTCACAACACTTATCAGATGAGGATAATACTTGCCTGCCAAGCAAAACACTCCTTATCAGTTATCAATAACGAGACTTATCCATTAAGTCTCCTAAACATACTCTAAATACAAGGCTCCTGACGCCTATATAAGGACCCTCGTCCTTCATTCTAGAACTACGTTTTATTGACTTGATTCTCTATATAGCAGAGATACGTAGGCATCTTGTGAGGACCGATTTAGTCCCGAAACACAAGAACAGTCATTAAAGCTTGAACGCTCACAAACCCTAGCCCTTTAATTCACAAGGTACGTTTTTTGATCCATAACAAGTATAAATACCTGCATAATAATAATTCAAGAGAATATTACTCGAACAATATGTAAAGGGTATAGACACTTGCCTCGGGTCCTGCTACACACGTCTAATCACAGTTGTCTCACACTAACTTGGCTTTTTCCTTAGCCGCCCGACTCGACTCTAGAATAACCAACTCATGGTTAAACACTAACACACCACTAACTCACGCTCATACAATCCACATAAACACATACGCATATTATCATTTAACAATTAGGCACAAAGCATATATACAACATAGATACACTAGCGACTCTTATCGAAACGTTTTGAAAATCGTTTTATAAGTTTTCAGAAATTTCGGCAGCACCTCCTTTTAAAAACCACTAACCCGTCGGAATACAACCGACCCAAATAGTCAATCAAACAATCCTAAACTCCACTACTAACTCTCAAGGCTTACAATTATCCTCTACGACTCACTAACATGTACGCACGTGATCCACATAGCACAAAATCACTTAATTGACTCAAAACGACACTCTAAGGACACACACACCACACACCGACTCCATAACTATTTTTAAAACATCTCTAATCTATGCCACAATTTAAATCTCGCTTCGAAATATTTTTAAAACAATTTTTGGAATTTTTCTAATATTTTTAAAGCATTTAAAACTGAAAACGGGATAATTTGGAATTAAATAACCCCAATTAAATTAATTAAATCAAATAATAATTAATGAATAAAATTATTCGATAAATGATCCCATTTATAGAATAATTAGTTCGATTTAAATTATTATTTGAAAGAATTAATCGTAATTAAAGTATTTAATTCTACTTTTAAATAAATAAAGAAATGATTCCAAAAATTCTAAAATAATAATAATTTCGGAATAAATCTGATTTTTATTTGAAAATAATATAGAAAATAGTTTTCTGAAAATTTAGAAACTAATTTCACATTTTTCTGATTAATATTGAATTAACTATGAATTTTTAAAGATTAAATAATTAAAACAAAATACATAAAATACTTTTACTATTCATCATCTCCTCACTATTCATCCCGCTGTCACTATTCATCCGGCCAAAAATCCGGCCAGAATCGTTTTGGCATGATTCCTTAACGAAACTCAACAATATACACACCAAAACGAAGCTTAGAATATGTACAATCTATTTTCCAACCCAAAAATCACGAACAAAGCTCAAATCAAAAAGTCCCAATTCAAGAACATTACCCCAAATTCAATTACACAATCTGGAACATAAACAATGAAATTGAACACATAATTCGACTCTAGACAATAATATGAAGCTAATGGAACCAACAAAATCAACGTACAAACTCTAAATCAAAAAGCCCCAAATTTCAAACTCAAGAACCCTAATTTTCGAATTGGACAATCCGGGAATCAAACAATGAAATTGAACACATATTTGGACTCCTTACAACCATACAAAGCTATACATATCATCAAATCACATGAACAAGCTCAAAATCAAAAAGCCCCAAATATTTCATGAACCCTAATTTTCCAGAATTAAAGAAAGCTTCGTACAAGGTTTAAAAATTACCCCACATGAATTCTGATGGTAGATTATGAAAATATATTCCAAGACCTTCGATTCGACTACTAGAAGGTTGAAAACGGATTCCGGTAACGCCTCCAAAAGTTGGTTTGATTCTCAAGAACACGAAGAACGCGAAGAACACAATTTAGGGATTTCGGGTATTTTTAGATAATTATCGGTATATTATACGCTTGATTATACGTAAAATAATTACGATATGACTATTTATATTAAACGGAAAATAATACCCCAAACGATATTTTTGGTTCAATATTGATCCGTTGGATCATTTTTATTCGAATATAGCGTACCGGTTACAAAACGATAATCATCAAAAAGTACGGATAATTGCGAGAGTAATTTAACAATATCTATATATACGAACCAAAATATCTTTATAACGATCTCAAAAATATCCCCTGTCTTAACGAATGAATTATTGGTACGAATGATGTACCAATTTCCCGAACAATTACGAAACGAACGGAATTCTTAGTTTAAAAAAAAAATTACGATAACTTTAAAATAAAATAACTCACTTTTTAAATACCAGTCTAATTACCTCAAAATTCACGTAGCATTTATAGGACAGACACATATGATCATTTAACGAAAAGAAATTATATTAAACTCTAAAAATATACCCACGGTTTCCCGGTTCTTACAACTGATATATGCACTCATGCTACTTGTCACGGGATATTATGTGATTTGGAGTAAGAAGGTAATCTAGTGTCTTGATAATATTTTTTTTAAAAATTAAATCATTGTATGATGTCTTGATTATTATTTTTTCTCCATGTTGATAGTCAGTCAATGGCTTGCCATGTACTTCATGTGTTCCACGTCCTCATCAGGCAAGTTGTTACTTGTTACAAATCTCAAATGATTTTCTTATAAATTTTGTGTGGATCGTTTACAATTGAATATTGTTCATTGGCCTAGGTCAACTATAATACATGAATATTTTTTCAATTTCTTCTTTTACATGGAAATATCAAACTTTATGTTAAGATTGGTGTCAGTTATGAGTACATTTTTCCTCCTTTTCATGTGTTTTTTGTTTGCTTTTGTTTCATGTAAGTAATGTATAAAGAATATCAGTAGTGTAACGTAACATACAAGTAACATGTTTTAATACCCAAGAGTTAAACATAACGTTACGAAAAATATTCAAATTAAATCACTTGTATATTTTTCTGACAATACATAAAAATACCCAAGAGTTAAACATCAAGTTACGAAAAATATTTAAATTAAATCACTTTTATGTTTTTTCTGACAATACATAAAAAAAGTAAGAGAAATTGAGGTGTTAATTAACCGTAAATTGAAGGTGTTAATTAATCCTAAATTGTAGATCGTTAGTTAATAGTGTATATGCACGTACACCAAGATTTACTTGTTAATGGTTCCACATTTTGGGTTGGGTCTAATTTGGACAAGCATGAAATACTATTGTGCTTTGATACCAAGACTCAAGTACTACGTGAAATCTTGTTTCCGGAATGGCTTAATGGTCATAGAGGTAATACCTCTATTATTCATCCATTTGGTCAATCTATTGCATACTTTGTTAGCGACAAAAAATTAATTCATTTAGCCATGTGGGTATTGGATGGTGATCCTATGAATGAGTTTACTTGGAAGAAGAAGATGAGTGTTAGTCTAAGTTGTAATGTTGGGGTGGAAGTCTTGGGTGTGAGGAATAATGGTGAACCAATACTTCACAATGTACACGATGTGTTTTGGTATAATCTTGATAGCCTTCAACCAAGTGATTTTGTTCATTCATAGGGTCGTTCTTTGAAATTGCGTTACGCGCATCTTGATCCACCTTTTTTCGTTAGTCCTTCTGTGGATAGTCTAGTTTTGCTTGATGTTGATTGAAATAGGTCACAATGTCAAGTTAGCATCGTTGTTAAGTGGATGTGGATTCCTAAATTCTGCGGTGAGGCAAATGATTGACGTTTCTTTTAATTTTGTGGTTTTGCTTAATACAGTAGAACCTCGATAAATTAATGTTAGATAAATGAATAGCCTCGTCAAATGAATATTTTTTTCTGGTCCCAATTTGGGATAACGGAGTAAATGAATAATCTCGCTAAATGCATTAATGAATAAATTTTATTGAATTCTTTAAAGGCCCTATGTAAACATAAATGAATATTCACTAAAATTAAAACAATATATATTTTTATGATATATGTCATCTAATAAAAAAAAAATTATAAAATTATATATAATTTACTAGACTCTAAGTATATTACTAATACAATTTTATGAACACTCTCAAGTATTTTAAAATAGTACAAACACACTATACTTAATTTATACGTATAATTAATGTATGCATATTATTGAGAGTAAACAAAATATATGGTAAGAATTTTAAATTTTTAACTATTATCTTCTAGATATATTCGAATATTAAATTTTAAAACACCATTATCATAATAAAAAATGTTAACGGAGGAATTTGGTATTAACAAAGTTTGGGGTTCTCCGCCGGAATCGAGATCTACAACGGTGGTCCTTCGGTGGTAAATTCGTCGGAGTATGGTGGTTGTGTTTAATTGGTGGCTGAGATTGCTTAGGGTTTATGTTGGCTGCCTCAGAGTTCTCAACATTCGACCCCTTACAATTTGCCTACGTATCCATATTTATAGGGAATCAAGCCAACGTAGTTCTTGGGGAGGAAGTTTCCTCCATGGGCTTGGTCTTTGATCTTCGGAGCCCATCCGAAGTCTTCTGTTGTCTTTCCATGCGTAGTCGTAAGACTTTTCCCACCGCCTTCCATGTATAGGATTCTTTCCATACTTAAGCATATGTCTTCCTTATCTTTCCTTACTTGAAGGTAGGACTTCCATCTATTTCCCTACTTAGAGTTTTAGCTCACTTTAGGAATGTCTAACGATAAGGCCTAGTCACAAAGGCCCAAGGCTCATCTATGACATCAGGACTTCATGGATAAGGAAACTTCCCCCGTCGAGGACTAGTCCTATCCATTACCAGCTATTTCCTTAATTCATAGACGCAGGTATAGCCATGACTTACCTTAAATGCTAGACGCATCCTTGTCCCCCGAATGAGAAGCACCCACCAGATAGCAGGACAAGTGATCCCAAGTGTTTGGGTGCAAAGTGCAGGATTACTCCAAAGTTCCCCAATGAGGACGCGCCCATTGAGTACAGGAACAGAGCTCCCAAAGCACACACCAAGATTAACCCCACATCCCCAATGAGGGCGCGCCCATTGAATACAGGAGGAGGCCTTCAGTCACGGACATCCCCCTCCTAGGGCACATCCTAGGAGGGAATTCTTCAATATTTAACCAATACCAAGCCAAGGGAACCATCCTTCATTATCAAGTTGCAAATTCAAACCAAGAGGACGCGCCCTCAAGGGGTGGACGGCCTAAAGGGCGCACCCTCATCCCCATGAGGACAAGCCCGAAGTCGCCCTTGTGTCGAATGAAGTCATTATTCTCCGTCAAGTCTTCCATCCATGTAGAGTTGTCATTACCATGAGGGCGCGTCCTCAAGGGATGAACGGCCTAAGAGGGCACGCCCTTATCCCTTTGAGGGCAAGCCCTAATATTAAACTTAACCCTAATTACAAAAATAACATAATTGAATTCATACTTGACCCGATCCTAACCTAAAAACCCATTATCGAATTTTGGCTCTAACAACTACCCCCCAATTCAGTGTGAAGTTAAAAACAATACATTGAATTTCTTTATTCATCAAAAAATCCCAACTTCTATTGCTTAAGGCGCGTCTTCCTATAGGACGCGCCCTGACTTTACCAGGTGATAGCACGTGCATTGACAGTTGTCTTCCACCAGGCGTGTCTTCGTCTATAAATACCTAAAAGTCGTTTTCACTTGTTACTTTACTCTTTTTTCAGAAGAAACCCTAGTCGCCGCAATTCATCTTTTCCGAGCAAAAATCCATTCAAATCTTCGATTTTTAGCCGTTCTTCTTCTCGATTCTCATTCAACAGCTTCAAAGGTATGATTTGTTACAATTATTTCTCATATTTACCGAATATTTAGTCCAAATCGACAATATGAACGTGAGTTTTTTCTATGTTCTTGATAAAATGTGTATGTATATATCTGTATCTATTAGCACTTTGATCTTTATTTTGCCGTTGGTTAATTTTGAATTGTGTTTCTGCCGCTTCAATTATCGAACGTAGATTTGGGACGCGTTTTATACAACTTAAGAATGACCCCGTAGATTTAGGACGCGTTCTAACCATGACACGGGTTATACCTTTCTTTTTTAATACTTTCTTTTCAGGACGCGTCCTTACCATCTTTTTCCTTTTTCTTTTCAGCTGGAGGGTAAGGACACGTCCTCGTTTCATCCTTTCAAGGATTTTAACAAACGCTTGGGGATTTATTCCCCACCTTCACTCTCTTTTCCAGCACAAAGCTCATCTTCAATCCTTTCTTTTCACACTCAAGCAATAGAACTCCTCAAAGGAGCTTCTCCATTCAAAGATAACACTAAAAGAATGTCTTCAAATACCAAATCCAATTCATCCTTACCTCATGTTGATGATGTAAACCCCGAAGTAACTAGCCGACGCGACAGGACGCGCCCTCATGAGTTTACACCAGTTATTGATGATATAGAAGGGATTATGGACAACGACATAGAGGATAAAATGCAAAGAAGAAAAGGAAAGAAAATCATTTCTCCTATCGAGGGGTGCGCGTCCCATTCTGAAAACACATCTGACGATGAGGACGTGTTCTCAGAAGGATCATACCCAGATATTGATGACCGTTTACCTCCTCCAAAACCTTCTCCGAACCCATTTATCCACCCTGAAATCACCGAAGAGGAAAGGGATTATGATTGGGGCCAATATGTAAATACGTTGACTGAGGCAGATAAAAGGAGAATGAGAAAACAAGGCAACAAATTATTCTGTGTTGGGATGTCTTCTACTGTATCCATAACCGAAATTACATGGTGCATGACATATTACGGTATGGAAGGTCAATGGGCGCGTCCTCCTTCTATGATGAGGCCTCATGTCTTTAAATGGCCAAAACCTTTCAGGGTACCACGAATGGTTACTTCTCCCAAGCTAATGTCATTAGGAGTAGGCGCGCCTCTCCATCCATATTTCAAGGATATTCTCCAATGGTATGACATAGCCCCAATCCAGCTTTCCCCAAACTCATATAAGTTAGCACTCGCCTTGTTTATATTATACCATGATGAAGGAATATCCACTCCTCCAAGCATGGAAGAATTCAGCTATTTCTTTGCCATCATGAAGAGCTCTAAGGGTTATTACTTTTTGACTCCTCAACATAAGCATAATAAAATGGGCTTTTCCAGTGGAAAAGTAAGCAATGAGAAAAATTGGAAGGAACCGTTCTTTTATCTTTGGAACGTTGAAAGGGTCAGAGTCATCTTCAACTGCAACCATAGTAAGCACACATTTATTCCTTTCAAGCTTTCCTTAAAGGCGCGCCCTTGGAAAAGTTTCTCTTTAACTAATTTTTCATTCACAAATTGTAAAACTTAGATAACAGAAATACAAAGGAACTTTTTGGAGAAGCCAAGAAGCGAGCTGAAAAGATTACCTCACTCCCGTCTTCAAGGTTTAATCTTAAAGTCTTGATCACTGAGGATAATTTAAAAAGAGTTGGGATTTTGAGGAAAGAAGTGGGATCCATTGTGCCTTTCCAACGTTTTAGAAAAGGTGTTCCCATCAAAGGTTCTAAAGATTACGATTCTGATGAAGAGGATGAAGAGGAAGAAACTGAAATTGAGGAAAGCATTCATGAGGACGCGTCCTCCAAGCTTGGTAGCACGAATTTTCCAATCTTAGGGTTCACTTAATATGCACTGTACTTGTTTTATTCTTGTAGAATGTCAATGTCATAAAAATTGTTTTAATATTGAAGATGCGCCCTAACTTCACATCTTGTTTAATTTCCACAGGTATGGACGATCTTCCAGCTGGTTGGGGTCTTGAAATGGGAGTTGCTCCCAGCGTTGGAGTTTCTAAAGCTGCCAAGACGCGTCTTGTCAAGAAAAACATCAAAAAATCGCAGAAAGAGAAAAAAGAGCCAGCGATCATCAACCTGGAAAAGGAAAGAAAAAGGAAAGAGAGTGACAAAACCATCACTACTCCTGAGGACGCGTCCTCAAAGAAAAACAAAACCAATCCTTCATCCTTTTCACTTGTTTCTTCTACCCTTAGTCCTCTTGTTATTCCTTATGTAAAGGATGATGAAATTACAAAATGGAGAAACAAGACTCCTATTGAGGAAAATGAAGCAATAATCAAAGCATCTTCTGAGATTTTGGTCTCCGCTCTTCACCGTCAATCAACTCTCCAACAAGAAGGGACGCGCCTTGATATCATGGAGAGGGAAAGAAACAAACTTTCCAAAAAGGTTGAAGATCGTGATAAGATTATTGACAAGTTGAAAAGCGAACTTCGTTCTAAAGAAAGTTATTATGAGAGTGAGCTGAAGACCCAAGAAGAAGTTTCACTTGATTTGAGTGCTACCATTGATACTCTGAAGGGAGAGAAAAGCAAACTTTCTGAGCAGATAGCTGAACTTGTTGCTGATCAACAGAATGGTTGGTTATCAGAGAAAAAGAGGATTGAAAAGACTTCTTTCAGGGATGGCTTTAGGAACTATGCTTCTGGATTCTTAGCACAAGATCCTGATTATGACTTTACAAAATTTGGCGAGGAAACTGTTGCATGGATCACCAAGTTCAAAGCTGATGAAGCGGCTTCTATCAAGGCGAAAATGATATTTCTTGGACTTGAGGAGGCATCACCCGCAAGTGAGAATGACGAAGGCGCGTCCTCAGATGGTATGCCTGAGAATACTATCACTGCTTCCCATCTCAATGAGCAAGTTCCTGATCCCGTTGGAATTCCTGAAAATCTTCAAGATGTTGAAAGGGTAAATGACCAAACTCAGGACGCGTCCTGAGATTTCTTTAAATTGAAACATGCTGAGGTGCAGGCCCTCTACTGCCTTGCAATTTGTAAGTTAACTGGTGTTCTCTTTTGATAACTTTAACAAGGGTTTATTCCCTTGTATTTGATTTAATTTTCTCTTCAGTGCTTATGATCTACCATGTTAAAATCACTTTTGTTTATATAAGGCGCGCTCTCTGAAATGATAACTATCGTAACTTGTATGTTGGATGCATCGCGTATTGACCTTGTGATCACAGTAAAGACGTTTCCTCCTTAAGGAAAATATTTAGGATGGCATAATAAATATATACTTGTCTCCCAGCAGATCATATTTATTTTTATGGGCGCGCCTTGCCATTTTTTCTTCAAGGCGCGTCCTCATGAAGCAAAAATCTTTGGTAGTCTATAAACAATTATAATTCTTGATAAAACTTTTGGAATAATCTTCATAAATAATGCGCTCCGGTGTGAAAACCACACTGGTCCCAAGGCTAATGCTATGGGGAAATAAAACGTGAAAATCCCAACTATTTAAGGTAGGATATACATGCACTACCCCCCTAGACTAGGAGGAACTTCATTTCTTCTAGTTTATTTTAAATAGATAATATAGGGGGTACACAACCACTCCCTACTGATAATACTTCTTCAAATGTTCCACGTTCCAAGCTCTTGGTATAAGATTGCCACCCAAATCTTCTAAGTGAAAAGTTCCTTCCCAAAGCACAGACTTGATTCTGTAAGGTCCTTCCCAATTGGCACCAAAAACCCCATGACTGGCAATTCTGGTATGAGGCATCACCCTTCGTAGCACCAAATCACCAACCTTGAGACGACGTACCCTCACTCTTCGATCATAAAACCTTGCCACTCTTTTCTGATATGCAGCTAATCTTAGGGATGATATTGCACGTGTTTCTTCCAAAAAATCAAGATGAAGCCGTTGGTTGACCTCATTAGATTCATTGTCATAGTGATCCCTCCTAAATGATCCAGATCCAACCTCTACAGGAACCATTGCCTCAAAGCCATAAGACAACATGAATGGAGACTCTCCAGTAGTAGATCTTGGTGTGGTATTGTAGGACCATAGTACCATAGGTAGCTCCTCAGGCCAGTTACCTTTACTTTCTTCCAACTTGGTCTTCAATGTGTGCTTGATTATCTTGTTGATGGCCTCAGTCTGCCCATTGCTCTGAGGATGATAGACTGCTGCAAAATCTTTCTTAATCTTCAAATCTTCACACAACTTCTTTAACTCCTTGCTGTCAAATTGCTTCCCATTGTCAGATATGAGTTTGTAAGGAATCCCAAACCTGCACACAATGGAATTAAAAACAAAATCTTTGATTTTCTTGGCCGTTATTTTTGCCAAGGGCATAGCCTCTGCCCACTTGGTAAAATAATCCACAGCTACAACAGCATACTTGACACCCCCCTTAGCCATAGGAAGCTCTCCAATAAGATCAATTCCCCACATAGCAAAAGGCCAAGGACTTATCATTGAAGTCAATGTCGTAGCAGGAATAGATGAGTAGTTTGCAAAGCGTTGGCACTGATCACATGCTCTTGTAAACTTCATAGCATCATCCTTCAAGGTTGGACAGTAATATCCTTGTCGTAACACCTTCATAGCAAGGGAACTACCCCCCGAGTGATTACCACATATTCCTTCATGAACCTCTCTCAAGACATAGTTGCACTCGTCTCCGTCAACACACCTTAGTAAGGGTTGATTAAAACCCCTCCTATATAAAACCGCATCATATTCCACATACCTTGCTGCTTGGTATTTCAAACGTCTGGCCTCCCCCTTATCATCGGGTAAAATTCCTCTTTGTATATACTCTTGGATAGGAGTCATCCAAGTCTTCATTGGTACTTCATCTACAACCATTAGCTCCATCTCGGGGATACTAGGAATTTCTTGAATTTCCAATGGAATGTCTCCCATCAACACCGTGTCTCTTTGGGAACCCAACCTGGCCAGAGTATCGGCCTTGGAATTTTCTTCACGAGGAACTCCTTCAAGTCTGACTATGTTGAACTGTTGAATCAAGCGACGTACACTCATCATATATGCCTCTGTCTTTGGTCCTCTAGTCTGGAACGCTCCTTCAACCTGCTGAACAACCAGTTTCGAATCACTGAACACCACCAAATTCTTCACATTCATTTCCAAAGCCAACTTCAAGCCATTAATCAATGCCTCGTACTCGGCTTCATTATTGGTTACCGAAAACTTGAAATTGATAGCACTCATGAGAAGGTGACCTTCAGGAGAGGTTAAGACAACTCCAGCACCTGCTCCATCATTGTTGACTGCGCCATCCACATACATAGTCCACCAAGGAAAAGGATACTCCTCTCTCAAGGGGCTTGCCTCTTGAGCAAGGGGGTTAGGGTTCACCAAAATGATTTCTCGTCCCATACTCTCATCTTCAAACTCCAGAATAAAATCGGCTAAGGCTTGTCCCTTGATTGCCGTTCGAGAAACATATTCCAAATCATACTGTCCCAATTCAATTGCCCACTTCAACATCCTTCCTGAAGCTTCAGGTTTATGTAAAATGTGTCTCATGGGATAAGAAGTTCGCACTTCAATTTTATGAGCTTGAAAGTAGGGACGCAGCTTTCGTGCAGCCAGCACCAAAGCATATACCAACTTCTCCATGCTAGAATATCGGGTTTCTGCATCCAACAACCTCTTACTTACATAGTAAACTGGTGACTGCAAACTATCCTCTTCTCGTACTAACACGGCACTAATGGAGTAAATAGAGATGGCCAAGTAAAGAATCAATACTTCACCATCCATAGGCTTGGCCAAGAGTGGGGGCTTACCTAACTGTTCCTTGATTTTCTGAAAAGCGTCTTCACAAGCAGGAGTCCACATGAAATCTTTGTCGACCCCCCTAATGGCTTTGAAAAATTCTTTGCAACGATCAGAAGACTTTGAGACAAAACGATTTAGAGCTGCAATCCGTCCACAAAGGCTTTGAACCTGCTTTACACTGGTAGGGGACTTCATTTCAAGGAGTGCTTTGATCTTTTCCGGATTAGCTTCAATTCCTCTATGATTCACAATAAAGCCTAAAAACTTCCCCGACTCAACACCAAAAACACACTTTTGAGGATTTAACTTCATCCTGTACTTGCGCAGAATTCCAAACATTTCTTCCAAGTGCCTCACGTGGTCTACAGCTTCCTTGGACTTGACAAGCATATCATCTACATACACCTCCATAGTTTTGCCAATCTGCTCTTTAAACATCATATTCACCAATCTTTGATATGTTGCCCCTGCATTGATAAGACCAAAGGGCATTCCAATATAGCAATACAAACCTCTGTCAGTAATAAAGGATGTATGTTCTTGATCGGGTCCATACATGGGAATTTGATTATACCCTGAGTAAGCGTCCATGAAACTCAAGAGAGCATGTCCAGCCGTAGCATCCACCAACTGATCAATCCGAGGGAGTGGGAAACTATCCTTTGGGCAAGCTTTGTTCAAATCCGTGAAGTCCACACAAGTTCTCCATTTCCCATTAGGCTTTTTTACCAACACCGGGTTTGCCAACCACTCAGGATAGAAGGATTCTTTGATCAAACCCACCTCCAAGAGTCTGTCGACCTCCTCCTTTAAAGCTACTGCCCTTTCTCCACTGATTGCACGCCGCTTCTGACGCATTCCTCTCTTATTAGGATATATGTTTAGATGATGGCACGTGACCTTAGGATCAATCCCTATCATATCAGCATGACTCCAAGCGAACACATCCAGGTTGGTCATAAGAAAATTAGTCAAGCCTGTTCTCAACTCATTGCTTAGCTGTGATCCAATTTTGAGAACCTTACTGAGATCTGCTGCGTCTATCGGGATTGAGATTGTGTCTTCCGCAGGACCCGTCTTCTCCTGTAAGATAGGAATTCTTGGATCAAGATCAAGATAAAAAATACGAGGATCTTCAACAGGCATTTCACTCTTTGAGGGCGCGTCCTCAACAAATTCATCCTCGATTGAGGGCGCGTCCTCCACATACCCTTCTTCCCTTGGGAAGATGTCATTAAATATCTCTCCCCCTGAGGGTGCATCTTCAACAAGCTCTTCCTTTCTTGAGGGCGCGCCTTGGAGGGTATAGGTGCTCTCAACAATTCTTTCTTGAAGTTCATCAATTAGGGGGGGCGTCTCCAATAGTAACATCTTAGGGCGCGCCCTCAGCTGAGGGACATCATCTTCTGGCTCTTGAACCGTGTAATGAACATGAATCTCTCCCTTAGAATTTTTGAGCAATCCCTGGGCCTCTTCTTGAGGAAGGGCGCGTCCTCCTAATCCATTACGACGAAAACCCTTGACAGTTCTATGATAGCACTCCCTTGATTCATATTGTGACCCTCGAACTGAACCAACCCCATTTGGAGTAGGGAATTTCATTATTAAATGATAAATGGAAGTAACTACCTTCATCTCTTTCAGCAAAGGCCTTCCTACCAATGCATTGTGGGCAGATTCTTGATCCAATACCATAAATTCTATCATCTGAGTCACAGATAGAGGACCTTCACCAAGTGTAACCGGGAGCTTAATTGCACCCATAACTCTGACAGCTTCTCCAGTGAAACCATAAATCCAAGCATCCTCTCGGACAATATCCTTATCAGGCAAACCCAACTTCTTATAAGTGCTGTAGTAGAGAATATTCACCGAACTTCCATTGTCCACAAATACTCGGTGTACATTCATAGGACCAATCTGTATGGCAACGACTAGGGCGTCACTGTGAGGATGATGTACCCATCTTGCTTCTTCCTCAGTAAATGTAATATCTACTGATTCCCCCCTGAACAACTTGGGAGGTTTAAGTTCCAAGCTGTTCACATTAGTTAAGGGCTTATGACGTGCTTCCCTGGCATACCTTTCCAGTGCATTGTTACTGTCACCACCAAAATGACGTCCTCCAAAGATAGTATGAATGCTTCCAGCCCGGGCAAACTGAACGTCCTTAGATCTGTCATCATCCCTTTCAGGAGCATGTTCTCTTTCCATCCTCCTGTCAGTGTCGTCTTTATGCTTTTTTACTTCTCTGACAATCCAGTCAGTTAGGTATCCAGCCTTGATCAATTCTTCAATTTCTTCCTTGAGCTGTCGACACTCGTGGGTATTATGTCCAGTAGATTCATGATATGAGCAATACTTCTTTTTGTCCTTGCTCTGCCACGAGGATAACGGTGCTGGCTTCTTGAATAAACCCTTGTCCTTATTTACCTCAAAGATATGCTCAACAGAAGCAGCAAGTGTATAACTCCCTGTTTGATATCTATTCAATCTGTCATAGTCTGGTGGAGTCCAACCTCTCCTTGCATTAGTGACATTCACCCTGTTCGGACTATACCCTCTCCTCCGGTAGTCAGGGCTTGGAGACCTATCCTTCCTCTTAGAACCTTTCCCCTTCCCTTGGGAGTCGGACTTTTTATTATCAGCAAGAGATTGCTCAACGATCTTAAAGTATTCAGCTTGGGCAAAGAGGTCTGCTAAGGTTGCTGGGTCCTTCCCCTGCAAGTGCTTCCAGAAGTCAGTTCCGACTTGGAGTCCCGCAATCAAGAAACTTTTTAGTGACTCATCGGTTGCCCCTCTGACCATGGTAGACTCAGCATTGAACCTTTTGAAGTATGACTGCAAGCTTTCTCCTTCCTTTTGTTTGATATTGGCCAAAGTAGTCACTGGGGGGGCATACTTCACAGTAGCTTGGAATTTTGTCAGGAACAAAGTTTTCATAATTTCCCATGAAGTTATCACACCTGGTCCAAGCTTTTGAAACCACTGTTGCGCACTCTCTCTAAAAGTTGCTGCCAGAAGACGACATCTAGCCAAGTCAGGCACTTGATATACATCCATCTCTATATTGAATCTTCCCAAGAACTCAACAGGGTCGGCATTCCCATGGAAGCGTAAGTCATTGGTTGTATTCCTGTATCCTGTTGGAAGTTGTGCCTCCCTTACTGCTGCAGAGAATGGAGAAGGAGCTTGAGCCGTTGAAGTGACTCTTCCTCCCTCAAGATGTGTGAGGAGTTTTTTCAGGTCATCCACATTGAAGCTTCCCACACCTGGGACAGTTTGGACATTAGTCTGAATATTACCGGCAGGCGGAGGTTGAGGTGGTGGTTGAGGAGGCTGGATCTCTACTTGGGTTGCAGGAGTCTCTTGCATCCTTGGGTTGGGACTTGGAGGGTACGCCCTTCCCTCATGACTATTAGGGCGCGTCCTTGCTTCATGGCTATGAGGATGTGTCCTATCCTCCTGATTGTGAGGGCGCGTCCTCTCCTCCTGACTATGAGGGCGCGTCCCTAGCCCTTCCTGTCGTCCTCCTGACCTACTTTGGGACGAGATAGGTGTTATGTGCGGATCCCTTCCTCCAGAGGGTCCTCCATGGTAAGGGGCATCGTATCTATTCCTTCGATCGCTATCCCTACTCCTATAATCCAACTTCATACCCCCTCTCCTTCCTGACCCTCCTGATCAGGGGGCTCGCTCATGATCACGGGGCCTCAACCTGAGATCAGGGGGCGCTCGCTGTGAATCACGGGGCCTCGCATCTTGATCATTACGCGGGTCATCTCGTGAAGTTGCTCGCTCATGTCCATGGGGCCTCGACCTGTTTACAGGGGGCTCTCGCTGTGGACTACGGGGTTGCACTTCTAAGTTACGTCTTGAATTATTGCGAGGTTGAGTATGATCTTGTCCATGGGGCCTCGACCTGTCAACAGGGGGCTCACGCTGTGGATCAAGAGGTTGTTCCCCTCTTACCTCTCTGTCCCTCTGCCATTCGACCAACAACAATCGTAGATCATCATTATTAAGTCTTATACCAAGACGATCCTTCAACCTGTTCAATCGTTGTTCTTGGTCTCGGTGGAGTTCATCAACCCTTCGAATTTCACTTTCAGATCGCCCTGACCTATGAGGGTGTGGAGATGGACGTCGTTCCCTCCTAGGTTGGTCTTGGCTGCCCGTCTCATCATCGGGGAGTTCAACAATAGGGACTCCATCCTCCTGATACTCTAACCTTCTTGGGGTAACATTCTAAAACCTCCTCTGACCCGTGGTGCCTCTACCTGTACGATGGTGATTATGGGGTTGTCGCCTGACCCGACCCCTTCCTTCGCTTCTTTCGACCGTATCCAGCCTTGCTTCAAAGCCATTCAAGGCATCACCCATGCGATAGAGTTGTTCCATCAAGTCAGAATTACTTATGAGCACCGGTGGTCGTCCCCCTACAATAGGTGTTCCATAAGATGGATTTGGAACACTATGGGGAACGTACTCCTCATGGCGGTCATGGTTCTCTTCACTGTCTTCAGATAAGACCTCATCCCTAGGACGTTCGTTGCGATTTGGTGACATCTTTTCCTCCAAAGATTTAGATCTTAATTAGCACCCCTCCTTCTAGCGCCAATTTGTTAACGGAGGAATTTGGTATTAACAAAGTTTGGGGTTCTCCGCCGGAATCGAGATCTACAACGGTGGTCCTTCGGTGGTAAATTCGTCGGAGTATGGTGGTTGTGTTTAATTGGTGGCTGAGATTGCTTAGGGTTTATGTTGGCTGCCTCAGAGTTCTCAACATTCGACCCCTTACAATTTGCCTACGTATCCCTATTTATAGGGAATCAAGCCAACGTAGTTCTTGGGGAGGAAGTTTCCTCCATGGGCTTGGTCTTTGATCTTCGGAGCCCATCCGAAGTCTTCTGTTGTCTTTCCATGCGTAGTCGTAAGACTTTTCCCACCGCCTTCCATGTATAGGATTCTTTCCATACTTAAGCATATGTCTTCCTTATCTTTCCTTACTTGAAGGTAGGACTTCCATCTATTTCCCTACTTAGAGTTTTAGCTCACTTTAGGAATGTCTAACGATAAGGCCTAGTCACAAAGGCCCAAGGCTCGTCTATGACATCAGGACTTCATGGATAAGGAAACTTCCCCCGTCGAGGACTAGTCCTATCCATTACCAGCTATTTCCTTAATTCATAGACGCAGGTATAGCCATGACTTACCTTAAATGCTAGACGCATCCTTGTCCCCCGAATGAGAAGCACCCACCAGATAGCAGGACAAGTGATCCCAAGTGTTTGGGTGCAAAGTGCAGGATTACTCCAAAGTTCCCCAATGAGGACGCGCCCATTGAGTACGGGAACAGAGCTCCCAAAGCACACACCAAGATTAACCCCACATCCCCAATGAGGGCGCGCCCATTGAATACAGGAGGAGGCCTTCAGTCACGTACATCCCCCTCCTAGGGCACATCCTAGGAGGGAATTCTTCAATATTTAACCAATACCAAGTCAAGGGAACCATCCTTCATTATCAAGTTGCAAATTCAAACCAAGAGGACGTGCCCTCAAGGGGTGGACGGCCTAAAGGGCGCGCCCTCATCCCCATGAGGACAAGCCCGAAGTCGCCCTTGTGTCGAATGAAGTCATTACTAAAACCCCTCATTTTCCAAAAATATCACGAACAAACCTTTATTTATTTATTTTTAAACCTATAATATTATAATTATTTTTTAAAAGTTTACCTATTTTAACATGTCTACTTATTTTTCTTAACAAATGCAATCACTAAGAATATTAAAATATAAATAATCAAATAACTATTTATAACCAATTACTCTAAAACTCATTATAGTTTTTTCTAACAAAATCACTTCTTTTCTAAATATATCACGGGAAATTGTCTTTTTCAATTTACTTTTTCTATTTTTCTCACTAAAATTCATTTTTTTTCCAAAAATATCATAGGAAACCCTTTACTTATTTATTTTAAAACGAATTTAAATACTTTTAATTATTAAATTTTAAAAACTCATTTTTCAAAAATATCACGGACATTTACCTTTTTTAAACTAAATATATGTTATATTTTTTATTTTTTATTACTAAAACCCCTCATGCCTAATAAAAGTTTACCTATTTTAACATGCTTATTTATTTTTTTAACAAATACAATTAATAAAATATTAAAAATATAATAATAAAATAATAATTTACAATCCGTGCATCGCACGGGTTAAGCTAGTCAATACTATTATATAATAGACGAAACATTAAAAGTTTGGTTGGTCGGTATGGTACGTTGTGATTTTACTTAATTGCCTTTAACTGTATTTCGTGTTTTTATTTAATTAACCATACTTATTTATAGAAATATATTATTAAATAATAATATTACCTATTTATAACAAATTACCTTTTTTAACTAAAATATGTTAGTTTTTTTATTTTTCCTTACTAAAACCCCTCATTTTCCAAAAATATCACGGACAAACCTTTAGTTATTTATTTTTAAACCTATAATATTATAATTATTTTTTAAAAGTTTACCTATTTTAACATGTCTACTTATTTTTCTTAACAAATGAAATCACTAAGAATATTAAAATATAAATAATCAAATAACTATTTATAACCAATTACCTTTTCAATTAAAACACATTATAGATTTTTTCTAACAAAGTCCCTCCTTTTCTAAATATATCACGGGAAATTATTTTTTTCAATTTACTTTTTCTATTTTTCTCACTAAAATTCATTTTTTTTTCCAAAAATATCACAGGAAACCATTACTTATTTATTTTAAAACGTGTTTAAATACTTTTAATTATTAAATTTTAAAAACTCATTTTCCAAAAATATCACGGACATTTACCTTTTTAAACTAAATATATATTATATTTTATTTTTTCTTATTAAAACCCCTCATTTTTCAAAAATATAACGGACAAATCTTTACTTATTTATTTTAAAATATGTTTTAATGTTTTTAATTAATTAAATTTATTTAGCTATTTTAAGATGCATACTTATTTTTTTAACAAATACAATAAATAAAATATTAAAAATAAAATAATAAAATAACAATTAACAATCTGTGCATCGCACGGGTTTTAAGCTAGTATTAATAATAACTTAAACATCTATTATATATCTTATACTGCAAGAAGCATTTTGTGAACCATTTTATTCAACACTTGAAATTACATAACTGCCCCTCCAAAGTCAAATATTATAAAAATGTAAGAAAATTTTGATCTTGATGGGAATCGAACCTAAGACACTTCAATACTAATTACTAAGAATTTCAAGTCACCAATTTAACCATTGAGCTACTTGAGTTTTTTTTGTTGTGGTATAGAACCCATTAGTATGGTAATGTCTTTCACAAATATTATTTTACACTTTAGTTTTTATTCAAGATTCTTTCATGATAATTTCATTTGTCTGATTATTAATAAAAGTGGTTATTGATATAAAGTATATCCAATAGACTCGTATCTCTTTAATTAAATTTAATTATGTTTCTTCCTTTATATTCACAATTTTAAGACAAAGTACAAATGCATTTTTAGTCATATAATATCACTTTTTAGTCCGAGCATCCAATAATATAAAATAATACAAAATAGTAATCATTTTGTCTCAATTATATTCATACATATCAGATAATATAAGTAATAATATAAGCACCTCTATAGTTGTTACCCTGAATAGAGATACGTAATCCGGATTCAGGTCGGATTTTTCGATATCCGGTAGGGCCGGACTTTTTTAAGTCGAGACAAATTTTCTCTAAAATATTTATACATGTAGATAGGGTCGGGTCAGGAGGGGCCAAATCGGATTTTTACAAATTATTTTAGATATTGATAACTTTAACATTAACTTTACCTTTTTTTAATTTTTTCGGATTTAATTAAAAAAATTAAGCTTTTATCCGATATTTAATTGAAAATTCTAGCTTTTTGGATTGGACTTTTATCCTTATCAAGACTACGTCCAAATCGAGATTAAATTTGGGTTTATTCGGCTCGAACCGGATCGGGGTTTTGTGAAAAATATGTGATTCGTTTAAGCCTACGGGCTGGATCCAATTGAGGTGGACTTTTTTTTAATCAGATTTTTTCTGATTTTTTTAACTAGTTCGAACAGTTTTTTTCGAATACGAATTTGTGTGCATCTCAATCCCGCCACCTCATGCATTAAGGACATGTATACTACATCGGCCGCTTATAGAGAATTATGGAGCCCGGAGAGTATTGGTACTTTCGAAATGGAGCATTTATTTGACACCTTTAACTAATTCCTATCTGATTATTAATTAGCTTATAAAACAAATCATCAAATACATTCAACTAAGAACAAAATCTTTTTCGGACTAATACCAAACCGATCTTCCTTGCAAATCTTCTCAACCATGTCACATAATGTCACCAACAAGTTCAAACTGGTGGCAGGATCACCACAACAAACTGAAGAATACTTATCATCACAAAATTAAACTGACGTGAACTAGGTGATAGTGTGACAAATATTGACATCTATATCCAATATCACTTATTATATTTTTTTTTAATATTTTTTTTAAAATTTAAAACTATCAACATAATTACTTCTTTTCAATTATATCCTTATATATAATAAGCGTAAAAATGGATTTTATCATTATTTTACATTTATTATTGTTTAATTATAAGATATTAACAACTTATAATTATATATGCATTTTTGAAATTTTAGCTACTAATAAGATTAAAACCGTAGTTTTATTATGATCCAATATATTATAAATCTCGTCTTCAATAGATAAATTTTATACGTTGGTCATTTTCGAAAAATCCACTATAGTATATAAAGTATTGAACCCGAAAAATGCAAAAAAGTTTTATATTTGTATATAAATAAAAAAGTTTGTGTTGGAGATTTTTATAAGAAAGTTGAAGTTGTCATCGTACGACTAAATCAAATCTAAACTAAATTGGTTTAAATTTTTTGAATATCTATGATAAAATATTAAAAGTACTAAATGTTAAATTATTTGTGTCAAGTGGCAATTGTAAGGTGAAACGAGTAACTTATCACGAATCAGTTTAGCATTATCTTGAAAGGTATAAGTAATAGTTTTCTAAAATAAATTATATCCACACATGTACAATTATTGTATTCAACGTGTCTGCAAGGAGACCCTTCTTAAAACGGGCAAAGTGGTATGCATTCGTTTAAATAGTGTATCCACACATACTAATACAACTTGTACTTCTACATTTTTACTCTATTATGCACACCGATCAAATTTTACAACACCCACTTAACGACTACCCCATGAACTACAAACAGGTAAATGGAGTGCTAACGTTCCCCCTGCAATGAAAATGATAAAAGCCGCCCAATTCTCTTTCAAAGTGACACTAAAACCATCTTCTCATTCCAATACAATTGGAAAAATTATAATCGGCGAAATCTTGCAGTACACAAGGTCACGACTACCCCATGAACTACAAACAGGTAAATGGAGTGTCAACGTTCCCCAGGCAATGGAAATGGTAAAAGATGCCCGATATTCTTTCAAAGTGACACTAAACCATCTTCTCATTCAAATACGATTGACAAAATTATAACCGACGAAATCTTGCAGTACAGAAGGATCGTGCGTGCTAACAAAACATGTTAATTAGTCAAAATATTTGCGCCTAGATACTCAGGTCATAATAACAACCTTATAGACTGGGATTTTGTAAAACATGTATCATCAAACCTTCGACATATTTCCTACTGATATACCGTTACATACTTATGTCTTTTCTTCTACATGCATTCCACCAAACGATGAGACCAACATAACCGAAAATAACTAGAGCATGCCCGTGCCTCGCACGGGCTATAAAGCTAGTTTTAAACGATAACACAACACTGGCCAGTGAAAATTTGAAATATTAATGACCTGATTTTCTATTCAATAATTTTACAGATAAAAGATAATTGTTATATTTGTCCTCGAGCAATCTGAATAGAGAATAAAAATGCTTTGAATAAATTGTAAAGATCTTTACAAAATTATTTCAATTTATAAACATATTCATGAGTACTTTTTTTTTCGATATACGTAGAGGCTCGCACGTGCCTCTAGGCTGGTTAAACTCGTAAAAGCAATCATCGGCATTCGGCACCACTTAAATACGACATTAGCATAGCTAGTAGCAAGAAGCAGAAAAATAAGAAGCTGCACAGCTACAGCGAGAGAGAGAGAGAGAGGGAGAGAGATGTCGGAACTTGAATTTAACGGCGGTGATGATTTTCCCGGAATGACAAAGGACCAAATCTACGATCTTATGTCTCAGATGAAGGTATTCGATTCATATTTTGAATTTACAGATGAACAATTTCATATTTGTAATTGTTGAATGCAGTCATTAATTGATCAGAACGAGCAACAAGCCAGGCATATACTCATTCAAAACCCTAAATTGACCCAAGTTCTCTTTCAGGTCTCTCTCTCTCTCCCTCTCCCTCCCCTCTCTCTCTCCCTCCCTCCCTCTCTCCCCTTCTCCCCTCTCTCTCTCTCTCCCTCCCTCTCTCCCCTTCTCCCCTCTCTCTCTCTCTCTCTCTCTCTCTCTCTCTCTCTCTCTTATAGGGAATACCCCTTTTTATTTCCTTTACTAAAAGTTAAAGTTATTGACTTTTGTTTGCAAAGTTTTGTTTATTCTTATGTGCTTTGTTTATTCTCTATGTGCTTGTACATTCTTGTTAGGTAATTGTTATTACATTGGGTAATTGTTGGGATGATTACTTTGCTGGAATGTTAACAAATTTATATCTTTCTACAGAGGTTATAGTTACTTAGAATGTTTAATATGTTGTGTGAGTTATTGAATGTGAATGTTGAGAACGAGAGAAAATAATATAAGGCGAAGTTTGAGCTATTATGACAGATGTTACTTGTTAGGGGATGCTTGGGATTTATGATTTGGAGTTGTACTCTTAGAAGTGTCTGATGGGTCATAGAAGCCGAATAATATTTATCAAGAAGTTCAACTCAAGGTTATTAGTTTCGTAAGGCATGATAGAGTTGCTACTGTTATTATGAGAAGGTAAAATCATCAAGAACAGTCACCATTGTTTCATAGGACTTAACTCTTATATATCTTTTCCTGTTTACAGTGTCTCTTTGATGTTTAGGAATATAGTTGTGAATCATTGGTAGGTATTCAGTATTCTCTTCCTGTGATTGCTGTCTAATGAACCCACAAGGTTAGGGGTGGACGGAGGATAGGACGCAGGGGCCTCAATCCATGACAATTTATTTATATTATATAGGTTGTTTTAATATCTTACACTTTTAAGGCGGACAAATTTGAGAGTTTTACTACAAAGCTTAAGATCCTGAATCACAGCATTAGGTTTTTTATTTATCATTACTATAAATAATTTTGTTGCAAATAATGTGTACCAGAAGTTCCCCAGAGGCTTAGTCGATCCAAGCGGTCGGTTTTTTACGACCAAGAGTGTAATAAGTTTTGTTGTTTTTCCCACAATCAACATGTCTTCTTGCTGATCTGGATTGTGATAATTCTGTTTTCCTCGTATTATATGTTTTGTATAGACAGCTTGTTTATACGCATAAGCACTGTTGTTTTATTTATCTAAAGCTGGTAATTTATTTTTATGATTGTATGTACTAGTTGAGCATACATGTGAGTACGTAACAATGATTGTTTAGTCTTTATATATACATTTAGGGTACTAGATATAGTATCACTAGTTACAGATTTACTCTCGGTTGCATGTTCTGCGTTCTAGGACTCTTATAAAAGCTTAAAGATTGAGATTCTCTCTATCCAATGTGCAATCTAATCGGCTAATATATTTTTTCTTCAACTTCACTCCAATAGGCTCAGATTATGCTTGGGATGGTGCGGCCTAACCAACCAGTATGTTCTTTTAATTTTGCGGAGCTTCTAATTGTTTTGTATATCAATTAGTATATAGTAATACGTTTAATATTTGTTTAGAATCCAAACATTCCACCACCAGCATCACAACAACCGCAGCAAGCAGCTCTGCCACCTCAGCAAACAAATGTGCATGCTGCTTTACCATTGCCAGGCCAGACTGATTTGAAGGACCATATCAAGGCATCCCAGAATCCAAACTCTCTACGAAAGCCAAACCAACCAATGATGCCAGTCTCTTCTACATCTATTCCTTCTTTAAACAGTCAATCCCATTCCTTGCAGTCACAAATTTTACAGTCAGCACAGCAGCCTCTTAATGCTCAAGTTACAACAATGCCAGTTCAACAATCCACGCAATTTCAGAGCATGCCTCATCCATCACTTCATTCTGCTTCTCCACAACTCCCTTCACTTCCACCACCCCCAATGCCTAGTGCATCAATTCAGTCACAACAACCATTACAGACGAGTGGCATTCCACACATGCAGCCTCAACCAGCTATGCCATCTCTGCCAAGGCCTGCTTCAATACCAGCTTTTGGTCATCAGCCTAACACTCAGATGGGGCCTAACGCAGCTTTTCAGCACTCAAACACAGTTCAAATGCATCATTCTCAACCCATGTTTCAGGTATAGAGGGTAGAGTTTTTTATTGAATTTTTTAGTTTCTTGTAAGCAAATAGAGTAATGACAAGGTGCTTTGAGCAATGCTTTTGTCTACAGTTACCCCTCCCCCTCTCCCATGCTTAAAACTATCCTTAACTATTCACAAAATATACAGTATTAACCATTTTTTTAAATTCTTTCACAAATCATTTAGTCAGGTCAAAACCATCCTGCTAGTATGGGACATTCAATGTTGAGGGGACATGAGCCACCACGTCAGTCACTCTATCAGGTATGGAACACTTCAGTGATTATTTAGATTCTCTAAAAAATCAATTTGGGTAGTTATTTTAACCATCCTACAGTTCTTCACTGAATTTTTTTCTGGAATGGCTCAATATGCATTTAATGGTACCAGTACTCAAAAAAGATTTAAGTTTACCATTTACTCAACTAGCTTCTAAAGACTGGAAAATATATTTAATGCTCATCTGAAGCAGTGATTTAAAACATTTCAATGGTGAGGAAAGGATTGGTATTGTGGTGTAACTATCTCGTGAAGTGAATTTTTGATATATTAAATTATTTCGTATTGTTAAAGTTAAGATCGTGCTTGGGACCTGTTATCCATTTTCAGCCAGTTTGATGACTTGAACTTATTGTCAAATATAATTTCCGTAATCTCTCTCTTTACATATATAATATATGTGCTTTGCAGGGAGGAAGTCCGCATTTAGGGATGGAATTCAATCAAACTGGAGGTCCCATGCAAGCTGAAAGAGGATCTTCTTGGATACCTGGTCTAAGAGAGAATACAACAGGGACTCAAAATATCCCAGGACCGCCGTCATTTATGGCTGGCCAGATGGGTCCTGCTAGTCAGCTTCCTCGACCCCCAGCTGTAAGCTATATCTACCGTTTTACAATTTTCTAGGCAGAAAAAAATCTGGCATGCACTTGACACTTTTTTTGGCCTCCCATACTCACTTGTAATTCTGAATGCTTGCAGCTAAGTTCAGATATGGAATCGGCACTACTGCAGCAAGTTATGAGCCTCACACCAGAACAAATTAGCCTCCTTCCACCGGAGCAAAGGAACCAGGTGCTTCAGCTTCAACAGATGCTGCGCCAGTCACAGTAAATTCATTCAGTGTTTGTCATCGCTGAAGAAATGAAAATGCCATCTTGGATGATAATCGTCATAGGCAATCTAGAAGCTAGCGTAATTTGACAGCTACTAGATGTTTTGATTATCTTCTGTATCTCTTCTCCCTTGCTTGATGTCACTTTTCATGGATATAATTACAATACTTTTATCAAATTAAACTTTTAGCTGTGTTTTGGCGATAATTTGTATTTCATGCAAGAAAAGGAGTTGTCATTTAAGGTGGATGGCTGATGCTCATGTCCTATTGAATAAAGATTCATAACTTATTCTTTACCATGTTTTTAATTAGTAAAAAACACAGTGAGAGTTTTTATAATAGATCAACAACAATTGCCATGTTTCTGTCTCTCTTTTTTATGGGCACACATATAATCACTTTTAAATTTAAATTAGTCAAAAAAGGACTGAGATAAATACAAAAAGAAGTCAAAAGACTATATTATAATGACAAAACGTCAACTGCAACATTGAAGTTTATACTCAACAGCAAAAAAATGTCAAATTCAAGTATTACCATTTACAATTCGAAGCTAATTGGAAACCCAGCCGCATTTACTTTGTACGAACATATTACCGGATTTGCATTCAAGCAGGTGATTACCCAGCTTTATACCAACTACATTATAGACAAAAAGTCTTTCTATTATGAATGTAGGATTGTCATTGTACTAGCAGGACATTCAATTCAAGAAAGACGTAAACATAGTTGCATCAGTCAGAAGATCTTCTGCTCAATGATGGTGACGAATTGATGATTTCCTGACCAAGCTCGTTTATCTTGCTGAGTAGAAGCATCTGCTCGGTCTCAAGTTGTATAGCATATTCTTCCTGTAAATCATGGAGGCTTTCTAGCTCACTAAGAGATGCGGAGAGCTCCTCAAGATTATCATCATCAACTAATGACCGACACTTCAGCATCATTTGCTTCATCTGACCAATAGATATCATTTAAAGGTAATGTACCATAAATTACTTTATGGGAAAAATAAATAAATGACTATACTATTGATAAAGAGTCAAGTACTCCAAATTTAAGTAATAGGAAAGCAATAGATATATTGACATTAAATAGGAACGAATTAATTAAATTGATAGCCCACTCAAGTTTAGGCTCTAGATTATTAACCAAAATGTACAAGATGAATGTAGAAAACTGTAATAGAGTACTACATAAGAAAATCAATTTATGATACACATATTCTTTTACAAGATGTAATCGGATGCATTAAAAACTTTGCATGCATTTCAAGTTGATATACATGGAAACACACACAGACACACACACACACACACACACACACTATATTGGTCCTGGTTCTGTCTTTGAAAAGGTTTTAGACAATACTAATGTGTTTTCAACTGGTGATAGTTTAATGTATAATGAAATGATACGTATACTCATTCTTACTTGGCTAGATATCTGGTGTGATTTAGACGATGGTGACTCTCCACCCAAACTTGATTTCTTCTGCATCTCTGGAACTCTTCTTGTAATTTGTACATGTATTTCTCCTCTTTTCACTCCTTGAAGTGGTATCCACCTGTCAGCCATTTGGTTTACTGGCAATCCTTGATACTCTACAACACAATCACCAATATTTGAAGTGGGAAGCAGAGCATTGTAGTCTTTCACATGCAACTCCAAAGGGCTGCCATCATCCGGAAATTCTAAAGTTTGGTTCCACTTTGGGTTCAGCGTTTTATACATTATCTGCAAGCGAAATGTGTCAAATAAGTCTACTGATGCAATGTAGTTGTCACTACTAAGTAAAATGTAGTGTTGGTATGTTATTATCAAATAAGCAACTGTGTTTATTAGGAAATGTCATTAATGCAGAAAAAAATCAAAAATAAATTACGCAGTGCAAACGTGTGTTAACATGCATCTCAAAAACAATACTGTTCCATCCTTTCAGCAAAATTATTCCTACTTTACGCTCTGAAAGTTAGAAGACATGGCAATTTAAACTTCAAAACTGATTGAACTCCATTTATGTTTAATATTGCCTGATGCAATATTGTTATTTTCTGAACATTTAAGAGAAAAAGAAAAAAAATAACAGACCAAAACTAGTTTTAGGTAAAATGCCATCAATTGGTTTCAGAAGTTAAACTAACCTTGGTCTTTCTCTTCAGGTTACCATATTGCACTCTAACATAGGGATCACTTGTCCCTCTAATATCTGCAGCAATGAGGTCTCTTCCTTCAATAAGAGAGAGTTCAAGCCAACCATTGCCTGAACCTCCATTTGACTAAAAATAAGCAAGGGAGACATACAAAGTGATGATGATATTAATATAATTGAGTGATGGATACAAAGAACTTGATAAACAGAATGTTGAAACCGAGGAGGGTCTTAGCTAAAGATCTAAAATCATGCATGACTGTTGACAAAAACTCATGTAGGAAAATTGTGTAATAAACTTGGCTATGCTCCAATGTCATCATACCTTTGACCCTTCATTATCATCAACATTTACTGCTTCAATTTTCAGATGTAGTTCTCCCAAACTCACTTTTTCAAGAGGGATCCACACATCTCTTGTTGACCCTTCTATCAGCCCTTCCAGGTTTACTCGCGCACTACCAAGGTTCTCATCCCCAAAGGTTTCTTCGCTATAAAATCGTATCTTCAGATATTCACTATTCCCTACCTCATCAAATTCAAACTTCTGGTTCCAGATAGGATTTGATGTGTTTTGTTTACTCTTAGTCTTTTGTTGAACCTGAAAAGAAGAGCCTATCATTATAGTTTCCATGGGCCAAAAAGCTGAATTGTTTTGTTTACTCTTCTTAGCCATCTGAAATATTAAGACACAAGATATACCTTCCCATATTGGAGTTTCACATATAAATCACACTTTCCAGATTTATCTTTAACTAGAAGGTCCTTTCCTTCAACGATAGTGACATATATTTTTCTTCCAGTTCTTGTTGGAAAATTTGAAGAACCGTAGAGTGATGATGCTCGAGAGTTGAGATGGAAATTGTTCAAGCTGTGAGAACCATCGGAATACTGCCATTCTTTTAATACAAGTTTTACTGTCAACTGCAAACTCGTTTAAGCAAACAAATATGGCAATTAAAGAACTGAAAAATCCAATTTCTTAGTTTATTATGTTTATCATAAGAATACAGTAAATAATGAAGTTAAATTTTCATACAGGAGTTACTTAAAAGTAAAGAACAGGGCATACTTCTCCTGATTCAACACCCTCAAATGGAACAGTCAATTCAACCTCTTTCCCACAAAATTCTGCATGCTTGGCAATCACACTTGATTCTGCACCAACTGCCCAAAACATTGTAGAGTCATCTGCCACATATTTCATCTGAAACCACAGGATATAAGAACCCATATGTTATACATTATTAGTACAAACACGGGGGGAAATTAAATAATTATTTTCTGTGGGGGGGGGGGGGGGGGGGGGCAGACTAGTTCTACATCTATGTGTCCAACTCCTTTTCGTATTTTTATTTTTCCGTTTCTAATTATGGACATGTCGAATATTTACTGCCTGACAAGGAGCCAAAGATGATACTTGAAGAAAGTCTAGAAATATGTTCTATTTGCCAATGTCTGATATACAATGTAACTATATTGCAGATAACTGTGAGTGTCAAAGAATACAGTAATCCACTAAACAAATCTATTATATTAGTAACAAGAGGTTGACAGTTGAGCCTCAAAGGAGGCATGTGTATAAAAAGTCCATGCCAAGACCCTGCTTTCCTCCCCCCACCCCCCCAAAAAAAAATAACTACTACATGAAATTTAGGCGAGAAAAGAACAATAAACCTTTTGGGCTTACAGAACTATTTGCAAGACCATAAAAAGGAGTCACAGAAAGTATCATGGCAATGTTGGTGATCATTAGTCACAGTACCTTGATCTCGCAGCTTGTCAGATAGTCATACTTCACACTGCCCGACTTACATTCATAAAGATTTAATCTCAGTGTCCCAGTATCTTCATGTAGAACCATATTGAATGTTGAACCCCATTTAGGAGATGTTCCCTCCCTCACTCCCGTCTTCCTGCTTAGATCTCCAAGTTCAACTTCTACAAATGTCAGCATATCTTTATCATCAAGGTGTTCCATTACATGAGTGCCTTTTACAGACTGTTGCCCTCTGTTAGGGCTTCCCTTCAAGTTAATCTTAGAAAGTTTGTTTGCTGAAACGACAGTCACATAAAGTATTCCTCCGACCGCCTTCTTCCTTAACTCAACTGCTGGCAGAGAAAAACAGCGACGACGAGGTTCAACCATTGTCTTAACTAAACTGTCAGTTATAATTTTAACCTGAGAGAACAAATGAGATACATGTAACTGAAAAGGCCGTATCAGATAGATGGAAACATTAAGCAATGTGGAAGCATATAATCTGATAAACTAATTATACACCAATGCCGGAGTAGCAATGATGCCTTAATCATCAGTAAAATGGTCTCAAGTCTCAACATAGAACATACAACTATACAGGTATGCAACCACATATCTGGCCCGGCTTGAATAAACATGTGGGTAAATCCTATCAATCCCTTTGCGTGTGGACCTTGAACCACCCTTTTTCTATCTAAATAATAATTAGTAAGGAACCTACTATTTTTATTAATTATCCTATAGTGTACGTGTTAAAGGCTTGGAGCCCGTGTGTCCTTGATATGTTTATATGAGAATACTATATTGTAAAGACGTAAATTACGTCACGTAAATTACGTCACGTAATATGCGCTATAATCTATATACAATGGTAAAGTAAATGCTCTAACTGTGATACAAATAGCAACAAAATGGAGGTAACTGATATCAGTGATCTACCTCAATGAATGAAATTCACAGCCAATTGTCATACAACACACAAAAAGAAAGTGTATGATCCGAACAATAACCCCACTTCCAAATGCAACAAAAACAAAGTGTAGAATGATAAGGAAATGGTTGCACAAAAGGCAATTATAATTAAAAAAATAGAAAAAAGACTATAAGTATCCTTCAATTCATAGGAAGTCATATTACACAAACAGTTTAGAGACAAACCAGCCATGATGAAACGCCAGGTAATTCTGTTGCAGGTAGTGATTGGCTTCCACCGCTTCCAAATGCAACACCAATTCTAACCTGTGGAGTTGATAGAAAAGAGTACAATACTGCTTTCCCGTCTAGTACTGGCATCAAAAGGAGCTGCATTTCACAATAAGATGCGTACATCCAACCAGATTACTTATTTCACTATAATCATCATTGACAAAAAACAACCTAACAGAGGCAACATGACGTCTTCTAAATGAATATTGGTAGTTGCCAAAGTGAAAAAACAATGATTTTGTTAGCTCTAAGTTTACACTTAAATAGTGATGATAATTATGAAGTAACGTACAAGACTTTAAGTTCATTGTCATCCATTTTGCATGCTATATTGTTAAATAATTGTTGATAGGCTATAACATTGCCACCCTAACACCTAACATTGTAGAGATATCCTAGGCCTTGATCTAGTATCACCTTGAGAGTAGAAATATAACTGGCAATATACCTCACTGAATTGATTTATTTGATTTTTTCCAACAAAAAAAGGGGGAAATTAGAACATTTATGTGCCATAAACTACAGCCTCTACTTTCACTAAAAAGACAAAACGAAAGGAGGTATCCATACAGTAAAACATTTCTACTTACGTCACCCTTGATGTGGATGCTATTAATGACTATACGAGCAGCTCCCAGTAACGGCTTTGCTAGTTTAGCAAGCAACATAATACTCATGTCAGTAGTGTCCCAGTCAAAACCCAGATGCATAATTCTCTGCCAATATGAAAACTGTCAGCGGTGTCCTACTTGAATGTACACGATAAGACATGTCTATCAGTATATGTGATCACCGAAGAACAATAACTTTTGCACATAAAAACAGAGCAATAACCAGATTGTCTTCTTACATACAGATATATAAGGTTTGAAGTGGTGATAGCAATACAAGAGCCCAAGCCATTTCTAATTATAGAAAGCAACATTGAATATGTTTTAATTCCATTGATGTAATAAATCAAAAGTCATGTACTTCCTTTTCTAGTTTGATCCTGATAGTAGGTCCAAGGAAAGTCCTCATGTTCTGCATTGGTAACAGCAACTTACTATGAATTGTGATGGGCCCACTGGTGGGAGTACATTCAGCAAACTGCCTCAGTAACACGGAAGGCCGGCATAGTGCCATAAAAGGCTACCCTAGTTCTTTTATAAAAACTATGAGGACATGGTCAACAGAGTCTGAAGGGTAACTGCTAGAAGGTGCATTTTAAGACAAAGTAGACCGGTATTAACAAGATTACAACATTTTCTTGCAACCACTTGGCTCAATTGATAAAATACAATTTTACACTCCGGGAAACTTCTAGACAAATAGAAATTTACTAAACAAGCTTTCAAACCTGATCACCTAAAGTTGACCAGCGAGTACCATTAATTCCCAAGGTAGGAGGGCATGAACCGAGTGAAAAAGCTTGAAGTTCAATTTTTTCCTAAACAAAAAATTCGCATACATTTAGCATATGATAGAGGTACATTTAGCAGCTATCAATTATATACATAAACAGCTAACAAACTTACAATGAGCCTGGATTTTCGCTGCTTTAGGCGTTTCTGTATAAATAATAAATAGAGAGCTGTGATGAGATTAAAATCAAAAATGAAAAAGAAAACGCAACTAATTATTTAAACTAAAAAATCCTTATGCATATATTATCTGAAGGACTCATGGACAGAGAGAAGGTAATCATAGTAAGCATTTGGAATAGAAAGCAAAACAATTACCTCAACAATAGATGAGAATCTAATAGAAAGCTTTGGGCAGATATATTCCGGCCAAATTTCAATCAATAACTTGTTTAACCATTCGCAGTGCTCCAATGGTGTCAAAGGCTGCACTAGCAAATGGATCAATCAAAACTTTAAAAGAATAAAGTCAATCAAAATTCCGAATAGAAAGGAAGCTAGAGATTAATCTACCGATGTTTGTAAGACAACTTGTTTCCATTTTCTGTTCATGTCTTCCACAAGGTTTTGCCGTTGATGGCTTGCATACTGCACGAAAGGTTGACAGTTCATGTATAATGCACTCTAAAATAACTTCTTCACCATATATGTTTACAGGTAGCAATTACTAAGAGATACAGAAATTGGAGAAATGGAAAAATCTAAAGCACACACTATTTTTATATCTCATTGATATCAAAACTCATTCAAGCATCTGTGTTGGTCGATGATAGCATACTCTGTTGCGTCCAGATACAACCTCTACGTTTGGAACCTACTTATTCCTAAAATAAAAAAATTACATGCATCTTAAATGTCATTCTTTCTATCTATTCATCACACCTCCTTACAGAATGTAATAATTTCTCCACCCAGCTGAGAACTGCTGATATTACCTAAGGAAGATAACACCTTAACCCTACAAAGTTCAACCTCTGGATATTTTCGGATTTGGCCACTTAAGTAGTAGAACCATGTTAAACACAAATCTTTCCATCAAACATGATGCATAAAACCTAACGAGGATATACACAGTTTTTTTTCTTGTTTATTAAGAACTGGATTGCATCCGGTACTCCACTTAAACACAGATAAGGCTATAATTTGAGACGACTTGGGCTCTTGTTTAAGAAGTTGGAGTTTTAGATGAGTTTCGCTAAGCACATTCAGCAATGAAACTATTATTTTGTGTTCAAACTTGAGCTCAATTCCTAATTATATGAGCCCAGATGAATTCAAGCTACTCGCGGTAATCTTGGGAACCTCGAGTAGAATACATCCCTACGCTACACACACTAAAGATCAACCAATCCGAAATCAAACTTCGAGTAAAGGGAAGTATTAAATATATTAATGTATATAAATATAGTAGTCTTAGTAGACCCCTCTCCTATGGACTTAAAGTTTTGGAAGAGTAGGGAGTGCGTCAACTAACAATAACACTAATCAGAGAAATGTCACAATCACTACCGTTCAAGGAAAGCAAATGTGAGATGACCTGGCCATTAACTAAAAGGGTCCAACCATCACACACAATTAATCTTTTAAGGCCACAAATCGACTAACCAAAATCAGTAGCCAACCAATAATTAAACTCAATGCAAATACCATAAACCAAATATTCTACTTCACAGATCAAGCCAACTCTACTCTACACATTCAACTAAACTAAGGCCAAAAACAATCTAAACATTCATCAAATTCCAATATTTAATACTCAAAAGTACTTCAAAAAAACCCAAAAAAAAAACAGAAAATTAAAAAATCACCTGAAAAGTAGCCCAAACAGCAACAACAAGAGGAACCCAATTAGAAAGAGAAAACACCCATTTCTCAACTGACCAACAAGCTAAAACCAAAGGTATTACAAACACAATAAAAGGCTTCTCCACCATTAACTTATTTACAAACTCTAAACAATCATTAAACTCAAAGCTTCTTTTTCTTCTCCCCATTTTTTATCAAACACTTTCAAGAAAGCCCAATTGAGCTATCAACTTTTTTCTCAATGCTCTTAACAAAACATGAAAAAGCTATGACTTTATGAATCTACGAGATGAATCTAAGAAAACCCATATCTTAGTTTTGTCTCAAGTGTAAAGATTAATGATTCTTTTCTTGATCTTTGGAGCATTAGCAAGTCATTTTCTTGAAATCTATTATAATAATGTTTTAAGACAGCGGAGCTGAAGGGGCTTATTAAAGTGGGGACAAGTTAAAAGTCAGCTGAGAATAAACTTTGACCCGGATTTTTCGAAAAGTTGTGGGATATATTGTGGACCCCACACAAAAATAAGTTTTTTTATTATTGATATTGAAGTATTCGTAAATTGTTTAATTTATTTAATATAAAAAATATTATATATCATGAATATTTGGAATCATTTGATGAACATTTTAGTTGATGGACTTTGTGGAACAACTCCGGTGGCACTTATTTAATTACTCTAATATTATATTTTAAAATTTACTTTAACCTTTTAGTTATTCTGATTCGTTTTGAATTGGTTGATAAATATGTAATTTAATTGACAGACAAATTTTTTCAAAAATATCAATCACTCCAATGATGTATTTCTCTTGTCTATAATTTTAATAAATTCCTTGATTTTGATTATTAAAGGGAAATTTTTTTTGTGTAGCGAATCTGGAAATGTTTTTAGTCTGGAATTTTTACTATAAATATTGAGAGTTTTTTTTTTGACCCCCAAATAATTTTCAGAATTTGATATGAGTCCAGATAAAATAAACTCATGTTCCTGCTTATATTTGTTAATTTAATTAACATAATCATCTACTAATAAGAGATTAATAAACTAGTTAATAAATACAGTAAGTGATCGACCAAGCTTCCTAGACCTCATATTTCCAACAATTACTCTAGAGTTTACGCATGTAAACCTCCTAAACTAATCTCCGCTAATCACTCTTCTTCAAACAACATTAATCATCTTCGATCCTTTACTTATCTTATCACATTTATCTATTTTTTCCAAACCTTAAAATACCCACTTCTTATCCACGTGTCATCATTCTATTGGCCCTTTAAATTTTTTTAAATATATAATCCGTTTATAATTATCATTATCTCTAAATCTCCATGTTTATAAAAGCCATTACCTCCATTGTCAATTCATCTCCTCCAAAAGCACAGACATTTTCCACCATTCATACAAAAAAAAACTCTCTAACCCTAATTTTGTTCTCACCTTACATTGGGATTATTAGGGTTTTTCTTTTTGTTCTTAAACATCATGAGTCCTTCTCCTACCACATTTAGCAACAAACATGCAAAGAAAGAGACTCATGGAAACATGTGTCCATTATCAAACCTAAAAATCAACAAAGATTCTCATTTCATCAAAAAATCACCTTCCATGTCGTCATCCTCGTCCTCTCCAATGTCAAACGGTATCGTTGCTGCGACTGCTAAGCCGCAACAACGACATCCGGTAATAATCTACACACATTCCCCAAAAATCATTCAAACGCATCCGCGTGACTTTATGGCATTGGTGCAAAAGCTAACAGGTTTATCAAAATCCGAAAAGGATCAGGCAGCTACAAAGTCTCCGAAAATCGAGCCAAATGAGGAGGATCATCGTAATCATCACAACATCAACAAGAACCCTAATAAAGGTATCATGATCAACGATGACAATGAATCGACATCGGTCATTACGGATGAGAATGGGAGCAATTCAATGGGAGATGGACACGTTAATTCATGTTTTGTTCCTCCAGTTTTCGATCATCCAAATCCTTGTTTTAATAATATCCCATTATTTCAACCAAACTCTTATGATTTATTATGCTCAAATCAACCTTACTATAACTATAACCAACATGATCCTATGTACTTCATGCCTAATATGAGATCTATCTCATCTTATTCAGCATTGGAAGGGCTGAAAGAGTTTCCTGATCATTTTCAATGATCAAATATGTTCTCGAAAAAATTCATAAAAATTCTTTATTTATTTTCACACAAATAATTTTTTTATCGAGATTTAACTATATTGTTTGCTAGAGAGATTTCAGTTTTGTTAGGTTCTAAGAATTTTTCAATGTTCTGCAGAAATAATTGTTGTATTCGGATTCAGCTCCTCGATTTTATCTGCTGGAGTTTTCAGTTTTGTTAGTTATGGAACTTATTGATGTCAAATTCAGTTTCAATTTATAGCAAAAATAATATTTGTTTTGTGGATAATTAAAGAACTCTTTTTCAATCTATTTTCTGCATCTTGTGAGTATGGAAATCACAGAAGTAAAACTCAACTCTCAGGAATGCAACTGATCACAAGTGTAGATTTCCAGTATGATTAAATACCAACGCCATATTTCTGAAAACTCGAGCAAGACTCAGCTTATAGTGAATTCAGAGTTTGAATTTTACGAACTCGAGTCCGAATTTGAATTTATATAAATGTTTACATGAGTACTAAAACAATTTAATGTTCATCTTACAAACGAATCGACTCATCTATCCGACATCCCAACTTTGTGTATTCGGCAGATTATGAATGAAAAAGACCATCGAGGCATCAACTCATTTGTTCCATTCGAGTATCTGTTTGTTTTATAGATTTTCCTGTAAATTTTTATTCACTTTTGATCGAGATTTGTGAAATGTTGGTACATAATTTACGTAGTTTTGAGTTTTAACCTCGTAATTGTTGTGAAAATGATATATGGGAAATGTATCATTCCATCGTCTTTGTTTTTTCCATTTATTCATAAAAATTTGGTTGTGTAGTTATCTAATAATATAAATAATATAAACGAAACCGAACACAATTCCCCTGATTTGTGAACGGATGTGTCATTCATACTTCTTCCCATTGTGTTTACAAAACGCTTACCATGAAGTATTTGCATTTTCACATTCTTCTTATTTCTTCTGCTTTCAAATTTGTATATAATTTTCATTCCGTTTTCTGACCAAAGATGCGAAAAATAAGTATATTCACATTTTTTTTAGCCAGACACTGACGCTAGTTAGCTATATCAACGGTAAATCTTTTTTGAGGTGATCGATGAATGTCTCGTATTTATGAAGACAGATTTATCTCCGGGTTCAGACCTTTGAGTGCCATAAATTGCTGAAGGTGATTCACGAGAGAATCAAGAATCAGAATCAGAATCTAGTTCAAAATCATAAATTCGATGCATTCATAATTTGTCTGACAATATTTTAAGTAAGATGTTCACTTTTTAAGGTATTTACTTACTACTACCATTTTATTAGAATGCAGAAAGTATACTCAACATCACGATACATAACTACAGGTGCTCTTTATACAATTATAGGTGTATATATATAATTACTTTCTCTTTTTATCTTCTTTACCTCTGTCAAGAAAAACAGGTGCTGCTGGTATGCTGAACCACCATTCTCTCAACCGCCGCATCCATCTTTCTGTATGTGCTCTCCGAGGAGGTGAATACATCGTAAACAGCCCCACAAAAACCAGTAACAGGATGTATTTAATGGGCAAAAAAAACAGAACCAATGCTGTTACTAGAAGACTAACAGCCAACTTCTCACTTGCCTGGACAATAAAAAGATTTATGTGATTTTGTGTGTGTAATGCCTTCAATTGTAGATACAGCTACATATGAACAGTTTTGCGCTTAAAAGTTTCAAGCAAAAGACCTGTGGGAAAGCAGAGAGTAATAAGGCGCGAAGCTTGAGAAGAACAACATTTCCATCCTGAATTAGCACTTCCGTTTGTGAAACTGCATTTTGAACAGCCAAAAGCTGCTCCATAGTGTTCATTGGAGGCGGGGCTATGACTTTGAGCTCAACAACTTTTCCATCACCACAGTACCTTGTAAGCACCATGAAGACAGCAAAGAAGACGAGAAGTAATGCAACGACATAACCCAACCATTCCCTAAAAGGAAAATATATTTGATTACTTCCATCTGAAAATGTGTTTTTTCTTTGTGTGTGTGGTGCGCCGTGCACGCATGTGTAATCAAGTCATCATCAAAAAAAAGTATTTGTTGCAGAGAGAAAACACCTAGGCTCTTTATTATTTTACATTTATCATTAGCAGGACTGAGAAGATAAACAAGACGATAAATAATCAAATTCAATCCGAAATAGTTACACGATGAACACGATTTATTACGTAAAAGACAGCATAGACAGCATAGGCAGACCTGTCCTAGGACAAGTAAAGGATAAAGCCCTCACTCAAACATCAGGTTAGTACTAGTGTACCTGTACTACTGCTACAAATTTAAGTTTCCTTCTGCTAAAAATTTAAGCTACCTGCAGTGTTATTTGAATTTTAACAAAACTAGAAAAGTCTTTTAGTAAGATAGCTCTTCGGTTCAGCTACATACATAATCATTTAATTACGTTTGTTATGATTTATCTTCTAAATTTTAATTTTCTCTGTATATAAAGTTGTTTTTTTCTTCTTTCTTTTCATATATTTTTTCATTCTTTTACATATTATTGTGACTTGTACAGTTATACTTCACTATGTTTTTAAAAATCAACTAAAAATCAACCAAGTCTTTAGGTATTTTTATATATATTTAGACAAAGGGAATAAGCCCCACATTCACCAAAATTCCTAGTCCTCCATGCTAAACAGCCAACACTTGGTCAATAATATACATCTAGCTTGACAGCTTTCTCTGGTGCATATTTTGAGTCTTTTGACTTGCCTCCTGATACGCTTAGCTTGGGAAGTTTGTATAGCACTCGTATCGTAACATATGTATACTAAATACATTGCATGAATCAGGCTCTGAACATATTTTATAAGTAAGCAAAAAACTATGTGAACATATCCAGAATCATTGTGCTTGTTATTCTGCAATATATACTAGTCGGTCAGTCAAACATTAAATTTCTACTTGTGACAGTCTATTTACATCCCAAATTTTCCGAACAATTATAATTTGTTATAAGATTCTATAAACAGAAGGATGGATGAGCAAACTTGTTAAATTAAATTTGAAACTGGCATTGATTACTACAAGGTCCACAGCAAAAGTTTTAAAAAAATGGATGACTTTCCTATCATCTTCTTCCATAATAAGCACAGAAACCCAGCGCATATTTGCATATTGGGATGGAGCACAATAGGTAAGTCCAAAATAAACTGATACTAAAATTACAAACTCACGTAAGTAACTCACCTCCAGATGATATATAATGAAACTAAACAGAAAACCGAAGACTTCGGAGGATGTTCCCAATATGCGAGAGACAACAGCCAATCACCAACTTCCATCACAGGAGACAGTAACTCCTGCACTAACATGTACAATAAACTTTCCAGGAAAAAATGAAAGAAAAAAGAAGCTTACTAGGTTGCGTAAGTAAGAATGGCAGCAGCATGTCATAGCAGGCATGCTGCAAACTGCCCTTGTATGAGCAACAAAAATAGAAGCTGAAAACAACTGACTAGTACATATATCTTTATTTTTAACATGTTACTCCCTCCGTCCCAATAGGTTCTTAACACTTTCTATTTTGCGATGTCCCATTCATTTCTTAACATTTCCTAAAATAGCATATTTTAATGGGCCCCATCAACTTAAACCACTTTCTTCTCTTTTCTTTCCCTTTATTCATTTTTCTTAAAATCCATGCCCAATAACAATGTTAACAATTTATTGGGACAGAGGAAATAATAAGGCGATTGTATGTGGTCTCGTAATATCTTTGTTAAACATCACATTCGGGGTGCTTTTTAATGGTTAACATTCTGCAGATTCCTAATAGAAGATTTGTAAAAAAAATGAACTTGCACAGTGCGAAAAGTCAATCACCTAAAAATAAACAAAAACTAAATGTTAATCATGTTAGCAATCACCTGCATTACAGCCATATTGGTATCGATGCCATCAACCTTGACTCCATCAACTGTTGCCTGGGCAAGCACCACCTTTTTATAGCTACTTCTAGATTCCTCAACTGCCTTCCTCAATGGACTCAACCCTCCCACAGCAATCTCACCCACAACGAGATCTCTCTTGCTAGGACTATCCATACTTGTTCCAACCGCAAACCCTAAATTTGAAGCCACAGACAATGCTGATATAGAGTACATATCTGTTCCAGCTTTTCCTTCATTAGTCCTCTCTCCCTTTCTAGTTGTCATGCGTGCAAGTTTTTCCAGTATTCGGTCTCCACCCGGTAGTTGATTACAAACATTGAACATAAGAAGAGTCTCACAGCAAGGAGGCATTGTAGAACTAATTTCTCTAAGGGCATGCACCCTCAAAATACCTAGGATCGCTTTCATAAGTGCTTCATCACGTACAACCCCAGTTATTTGAAACTTATGCATGAATCTGTGTACTAACAAGATTTCACGTATAACTGCTAACCAATAGTCACGACGACTGTGTCCTTTAAGCTCCGGAAACTCCATAACAACCGGCTCTGGTCTACAAGAAATTACAACAAAATCAGTGTCATTTCATGCCTATGATTTTAAGACGTTAGCCAAACTAGATTATATAAAATTTGAAATTTATAAACAACTAACGCATGGTGCTCACAAAGAATTTGATTTAAAAAAGATGCCCTTGTCAAAAAGCTTAGTTCCCCATGGTCCTGTCAACTCGGGTTTAACAACCTGATTTAAGTTTTCAGACAGGTCATATATGTTTGCTTTGTCATATGATACGACACGGTGAGCTTCAAAGTAGAGAGCATGATCTGTTAGAATCAACCTACCTGCAATCACATATATGCAACAATTTATTAATATAATTTAGAGATCCTCCTGAGTTTTTGTTAGGTAGAACTTTATTTGAAAGTCAGAAATCAAAGTTCAACAAAGTGACTAACCAGGCCATGCAGATATTCCCAAGTGTTGAAGAACAGGTTGGCTAGTCACTGTCCCGTCAATTTCCAGAATCTTTTCCTCTCTTGCTGATCGTAGGGCCAAAAGAAGAGAGGACTCTGTTTGAGACTTTAATCTTCGTAATCCCCTGAAAAGGAATATGCATAAATATTATGTATACACATATATAAATGAAGATCGGGAAACTTGATTTATGCCCTGCCATAAAATACTATTAAAAGATTTTATTATATTTTCTAAATACAGCAAATAACATAGGCAAATGATCTCAATGTTCAGGGACTGCTGGACCAAGACAAAACCAACAGAGAATAGCTACTACAAAGCTTTTACTAAGGTAAAGAAATAAGTCCTAGAATCCAGAGATTCACTAATTAGGATATGAAGTGCTCTAGAAGATATTTTTGTTACAAAGCTGCTACTATTTTATCAATACTTTCCATTGTTAATGGTTCACTCAACCACTTGAATGATCATTGGTGATTCTCATAGCTATGGGTAAACACTTGCAGGAAGAAGAAAAACTTCATCATACACAGGTGTCTGTTTCAGTAAATATGGAGTTTTTAATATAAATGACTTTAACTTTAATAAAATCCACAATACAGATAATAACATAAGTAATCAAGAACCATTCTTTAACTAAGCTAGTGCATCGTACATGTGAAAGATTTGTGGAATATTACTCACTAAAGAAAGAAACAAACAATTTAACACAATTACTTGCTAAAAACCAAAGCTTGAGCAACAAAATCATCAGAGATACTAGAAAACTACCTATATAGAACAAGACAACCAGCTAATTTGCATTCATTTTATCATAACAAAATAATAACAAATAAAAATCAGACGAAGGGAGCAGTTTCTGTACCTTTCTAATCCAACAAGGTATTTATCATAGGAAGAAAACTGTAGCCGACCATCAGTTGACATGGTAAGAACCTCAAACAGATTCTCACTGATAATCACATTGGAAATTATGGGCACTGCTGGAGCAATTCGAGAAAATGCGTCCAACCCAACGGTAGCATCTTCATCTATCTGTAACAAAAAATAAAAAGTCATGCAATAATAACAACGAGAAGACAGAGGTTACAATTAGATGACCGTGATCTTTGCAAGGATGAAGAATCCACCAATAAAAAATGAAGAATAATCAAGGCACTCGTTCTATATTAATCCTGCATAATGCAAATCTAAAAATTGTGCATACAATTGGGATCGATTTGCTAGAAGCAGCTGGGAACTCCCAAGCAATCATCATATTAAATGTCAGGCGTCGAAACAATTTATCATCCAAAAAATCATCAAGTTTTGTAGATATAGCCAAAGCCCTGAAGCAGCAGTATTCCAAAAAGTTGCGCGCAAATTGTGATGACTCTTTAATACCATCAGGAGCTTCATCATCAAAGATTTCTCGAAGTTTACTTGTAGGAAGGCCTAGTATTCTGCATCATTTGTGTTTTATAATCCCAGAAAGAAGACCAATTAGCAGAAAAACAGAAACACATAACAAAAGTAAATCATCCACAGATAATCAAGTATGACACAAGATATTCATCAAGCACAATGAGGCAATTAAAGAAACCGGGAAACAGGAAACAAGTTAAAAAAAAAACTCACTTCGAGCATCTTCGAACCATAGCATTCGCTATTGGAGATAGCTCTTCCATCCAATTACTTGGATCCCACGAGGACTTCCCCATTTCCTCAAGGTCCTCATCAAACGTATTCCGGCTTCTAGCCAACCACTTAAATGATCCATCTTTCACAAACCCTTCAATCATATTTCTGGTTTTGCTGGCTATAGCCATTTCCCCTCCCTCCTTCGAAAACATCGAATTAAAACCAAAACATCCAACTACAATCTATGCATTTCCAATTCCACCCTAATCACCTCAAATCAAATTATTACAACAAATTTCAACACCTCCCCAACAAAATCAAAAACAACCCTCTTATCCAAAACCAACCAATCTCCAATCAAACTATCAAACATCAAACAAAACACAATCTTTTCAAGAAACCCATAAAAGATCATACAAAAATTCCACAAAATCCACCAAAACACAAACTTTTACCTCAAAGATTGAAACTTTCTTGAAAATCTGATCACCCACCTGCAAAAAGTTTAAAAACTTGCAACTTAACCAACGACCCACCAACTAAAAATTAATACAATCTTTTCAAGAAACCCATAAAAGATCATACAACAAAATCCACCAAAACACAAACTTTTACCTCAAAGATTGAAACTTTCTTGAAATTCTGATCACCCACCTGCAAAAAATTCAACAATTTGCAATTTAACCAATGACCCACCAACTAAAAATTGTAAATTCACAAGAAGAAACCCAAAATGATAAAAAACAACTAAGCTATTTTTAATTAATTATACATACATAAATTACCCATGATCATAAAAGTCTATATAAATCACATTATTCACAGCTTCTTGAAAAGGACAGTTAATAAGATTTTGTCTTCATGATTAAAAAATAAAATGAAGTAGGTATTTGGATAAGGAAATATATATGTATGTCCTGTGTATCTATCTGTGTGTATCTGTTGCAAGTTGTTGTTCAGTTTTGTAAATTATCATCAGAGAAATAATAATATATTTTATTTATATAAAAGAACATGGATATAGATGCTGTCTGGTCTGATGAAGATTGAATCTAATGAAATGACATGTTTGTACAACGTGAATGTATATCGGGGATGACACGTCAAGTTCAAGTACAACATCCGACGCCACGCATGTGTAAATAAAATATGGTCGACATTTTTTAGTCAATTTTTCTGTCGACTTTGTTTTTCTTTCTAATAGAATGTCACGTACCCATGGTTCATATATTTATTTTAAGACTCTTCCTCATTTGAGAGTCCGTTTTTAGAAATTGTGAAAATATTAGAAGGGGCAGGAAGTCGAATCTAGGAAGTCGAATCTTGAATTTCTCATTTATCTGGGTTTTGATATCATGTTAAGTAACTCTAAAATCTCAATGTACCAGAGAAAGATAATTTACAAGATCATATATTGTATTTTAACAACACTGAAATTTTATTGAAATACAACATATCATGTTAGGATTTACGGGTGAAGAGACAACTTAACTTTGTATTTAGTAATACTTAATTTTATTAAGTAGAACATACTGTCACAGTCAGATTATATTCTTGCAGCCAATTAATTTGCTGAAATAAAATTGTTTGTAAATCTTGGAAGAAGTTCATTCATTTGTTCAAGCATCAAGGAATAAATCAGGTCGGCGGCAAGAATAAAAGCTAGTGTCATATCTTTGACAGTAAGGTTACAAGAAGACAACAAGTTGCAAGTCATGACAGCAACTTTGGCGGAAGCCTTGAGACGTCAACCTTGTATACTCCTGACAGCATCCATTGCGGGGATTTGTCACCAAAAGCGCATTGTTGTGACAACAAACTTGGAAGTGCAGGATACTGTCTCAAAGGGATAATGTTGAATTGGGGATCTACCCAGTCAAACATGTGACAATTTGGATGTTCAAGAAACAGACGTGCTGCAGTATCCCAACACTGTATCAGGCCTGCAAAAACTATGCCAGAAGCTTAAGAAACAACAAGACAAAGATTATCAATTCGAGAGTATGACAAATCAACATCTAATAAAATTGTGTTAGCTAAATATAGAATGTATCTAGATTGCTTTTTATGTTCTGATAACTCTGATTGTATAGCAATTTTCATATGAAATGTTAACAACATTCTTAATTTTAAAGCGATCTCTGGCCATCCAAAATGTTTTCACCAAATGATTATTTTCTTCTAACATCTTGATCAAACCTTCAAGAATTTCCGGTTCAATCCCTTTGGAATTTTGTACATTTTATGGACTTTATCCTGTTTTCAACTTAATTTTTAGTATCGTAAATATAGAGTGGACAAAAATTTACTTTGAAAAATATTAGTCACTTTTATAAACAATTATAATAACGTGAATAATGTCAAATAACCTGTGGTGGTGTCGAATAGATGCTTATCAATATCAACGTGTATAATAAAACTAGTTGAAAAAGCCGCGCTTCACGACGGCGTAATAAATTTTTTTAAAAATTTTATCAAATAAATTACGTTCGGTCCTCGCTAATAAGCCGTCCTCCCGTGAAACACAGTTTACTTTTTTTATATCCGAACTCTTCTCCTCTATAAATCGAAACACCTATTCTACTTCAAATAGAACTTTGGAAGTACTTATTTTATATTTGAACTCTTCCCCTCTACAAATTCAAACACATATTCTATTTTAAATAGAACTTTTAATTATATGTCTTCGCTATAAATTCGAACTTTTCTCCTCAATAAATTCGAACATCTATTCTACTTATAATATGTTAAAGGATATTTTTTTATTTATCAATATTTAAAATTCTAAAATTCTAGAAAATTGAAAAAATAGATTGAGACTATTTTAGGGGCGCCACCTAACCTCACGCGTACGCGTATCCTCCTTTATATATATATATATTGATACATGAAATCATAATTAAAGAGATTTCTTACAAAAGTCAAATCAATTTTAATATTTATTAATCTCTTGATTTGCATCCGAAAATCTGGACGGCGAGCAGTGTTGTAAAAAGTGGGAATCGGAGTTAATCGGTGAATGCACCGTTCAGGGATTAATCGGGTAATCGGAGATTAATCGGAATGATTAATCGGATCATTAATCGGAATAAATTTAATAATATTTTTTATATACATTTATATTCATATATATAATTATTTCGCTATTTCAACTAAACATATGTTATTATCATATATTTATGCAAATATGTTAAAAATGTTATATAATTGTAATAAATAAAAATTTGAAGATTTAACTTTTCAATTAGAGATCAATATAAGAGGAAAAATTAAGAGAATTTACGATTTAGACATCTAAAATTATAATTACATGTAAAAAATAATGTTTTTTTTCTATTGTTTAATCAAGTTTCTACCTTTTAAATTTTTAATTTTAACTATTTTTTACTATTTTTTAATAATTAGCCCGATTTTTGACCGTTTTTCTGAAAAAATGATTAATTAACCGATTTTCGCTTAATCAATTCGGTGGCCCGCCGTCTAGCGATTAATCGTCGACTTTTAGAACACTGACGGAGAGTAATATGGGTCATTTAGCGATTAATCGCCGATTTTTAGAACACTGACGGAGAGTAATATGTAAGTTACAACGTGTTGAGTTGTTCGTGAAAACACAAGCTCGAGCTTTTTTAATAAGACTTAATAAAATTTGATTTATAATTATATAAGTCCGACTCGAACGCAACTTTGAGCTCGGATAATTACATGAGCCAAGTATACATCAAACTCAATTAAAATTCGATTTGAACTCGAGTGTAGGGTTTAACCTCAGCTCAAACTGGGAGCTACTTTATAATTACAATATAATTATAATGAATCTAGACTTTGCTAAATTTGTTTTTTATGACTTTAAAGCAGTGTTGTAAAAAACGGAAATCGAAGTTAATCGGTGAATCGTCTAGGGATTAATCGGATAATCGGGGATTAATCGGATCATTAATCGGAATAAATTTAATAATATTTTTTATATATATTTATATTCATATATATAATTGTTTCGTTATTTCAACTAAACATATGTTATTATCATATATTTATGCAAATATGTTAAAAATGTTATATAATTGTAATAAATAAAATTTTGAAGGTTTAACTTTTCAATTAGAGATCAATTTAAGAGAAAAAATTAAGAGAATTTACGATTTAGGCATCTAAAATTATAATTATATGTACAAAAATAATGTTTTTTCCTATTGTTTAATCAAGTTTCTACCTTTTAAAATTTTAATTATTTTTTTTAATGTTAACAAATTTTTAATAATTAGCCCGATTTTTGACTGATTAATCCGATTTTTGACCGATTCAGCCGATTTTTGACCGTTTTTCTGAAAAAAACGATTAATTGACCGATTTTCGCTTAATCAGTTCAATGATCCGCCGTTTAGCGATTAATCCCAATTAATCGCCGATTTTTAGAACACTGCTTTAAAGTTTAGTTGAACTACTATACTAAATAACAAATGACTTCCAACACTTGCTTTAGTTTGTTAATAGGTTTGCTTGCCCCTGAAAGGTTTCACTGATATGCCCAACTGTTGCATATGCCTTTTATTCTATTTAAGGCCAAGCTATGACTTACTTTGCAATTGTATCCAATCTTAATCTTAAATAGCAAGGGGTGAAAAATACTACAAATGGCAATTATATGGCAACTACTAATTAGCAGACAATATCGGGTGCCTCTGGAGAATTCACTCTGCAACAACAAGAACTTATTTGGGACTCAAAATGCAGAAAGAATATCAGTTCCAGTGTGTTTACCACAATCATAATGTTATTATTAATCTTTGCTGTTTACTTCATTGCACTTTACGACGATCATAGAATTCTCAGCTGAAGATCAGGGTGGCCTGCCTTTGCCTTATGTCTTTCGAAAAGATCCCTAAGTGCATTGATATATTGATTTTGTACTTCCACAACCTACACAGTCGAAGAAAGATATATGAAGAAAATCAACACAGTAATCTACCAATCTATACTCTTTATTAATAAGCAAAACAATGTGAAAATGGCGCGCGGTACCAAAAGTACCAAATTACCAAATTTGATTATCACGTGACCTGGGTTCGATTTCTCGCAACTATGCACGGGTTATCAGCTAATAACTACTAAAATTACATTGCTCTTTAGACAAAAAAACACTACTAATTGTTCATAATTTAAAATCTGACCATCCATGGTTGACATAACGCTCTGTGCTCAGAAAGTATACAGTCCTTGCTTACAAGCGATTGCCTTGTCCTAACAAGCTGGGATTTATTCCAGCAAATTACTACAAGCTTCTTAGTTCTTCTGTAATTACTACAAAGCTGACAATTATGGTTTCCTATATTATGTTGTTTAGACTTACTAACCTTTCCTAATTCCTATGCCTATTATTTCCGTAAAAGTAATCAGTTCTCACTACAGAAAAAGCATACCTCTTCAGGGGTAGGTTGTGGGTTTTCCTTCAACTTAATGGGCTTACCGACCACCAAATACATTGGTTTGCGGAAGGGTAGAGGAGATCTGCAAAAAAAAATAAAAATCGACCCAATGCATCATCAATATTGATCGATCGAGTTCCATGAAAACAAGCAAATGTCTATTGCAATGTCAAGTGAGAGGTGTAGGTTAATCACAAGAAAATAAATTCATATTTATAATTGGTTCAGAGAGTTAGGTGCTTAAGACATACCCATATCTACCCCAGAAAACGATTGGTTGAACCTTTATAGCTCTAGCAAGTTTGACAATCAATTCTCCACCGGGCTTCCACCATTTGTAGGTATCCGTCTGCAGCGGTTTGAGAAAACAATGTAAATAATTTCAATGTACACATATAACACATATAGAAGTAACCAGTCCGTCTACAATCTTAAGGTTTCGGAGAAAGACTCCAACAAGTATAAAAAAACTCTACGATTTGAACAAACATTCAAGCTAAAATAGAAGACAAATTCCACTGTTTCACTACATATTATACTTTTGGAGCGACATCTGGAAAGCGTGTAATACGAAAATAAGAAAACGAAACCAGTACCTGACCAAAACAAAACACTGGGACTATTGGGCATCCTTTCTCCATTGCTATTTGTACAAATCCTCTTCTTGCTCTAAGAAAAGCAACCTACAAAATAAGACTACAGAAGTAATTACTGTTTGGTGATACAATTTCAAAAAACTAGATCATATATTTTTAGAACAATTTCAACTATAAAAAATCCGAAAAGGAGCACTTTTCTTTTAAAAATTGATATTTATAAAAATTATATATTTTCATTTTAATTTTAAATTAGCCCCCACAACTATAACTTTGCAGCTACACCACTGGTAGGCATGAAGACAAAGTACACCACTAGCAGCAAGTAGTAATCTCGATAAAGATGACAACTCTCAACTTCAACATACAGATGGCGCGTTCACATTTCCGGTACACTTATGTACCAGACTACCAGTTGTGCAGAAATGGTAAGAATTTTCCCGGGGTCGCCTCTTCAGATGGCGCCCTGTACCATTTTTGAAAAGTTCAATCTGACTGTACAATTTCTGCATTTTTGGTACATAAATGTACAAGAAATGCGAAGGAGCCCAGATACACTAGTAATTTGCGGAAAGCATTATTATAAACCATAAGATGCGTATCATATTACACATGATAAAAGTGCAGATCATATTACGCATGATAAACTTGCAAATCATGTAGTTTTATCAACCTCAGAACCATGTTCCATGTATAATGTCTCTCGCAGTCCACCTGGCACTACAATGCAGCTATAACCAGATGACAAGAAGTTGTAAAAGTTTTTCCTTGAGACTGGTGCAAGTCCTAACCAAGTCCATATATGCCTTATAAATGGAGTGTGGAACACCTGTAAAATGGCCCAATTGTGAGAATAGACAAATGGATCAAAATGCGCCTCCAGCTCTCGTAAGGGTACTGAGGGTAGGGTGTCTTACAGCACTGCTTGCAAGGACCTTTATTTTCGGAAGAGGCATGAAGCCTGTAAGGTCGACTAGCGCAAGGAAAGCAATTGGAAAAACCGAATGTGGCTCATAGCCAAAAACTGCATTAAGCAAGACCGACTTTGTTATGCCTAACTAGACAAAAGTTGGCTTTAAGAATTTACAAAAATTCATCAACTAAAGATTAATATACCTCAGTAACCAAATTTTAATATGACAACCAAGTTTCATATTTCAAAATTCCTAGAACAATCCTAATTCTTTACAAGAATGCAATTTTTATACACGGCAAGTATAATTGAACAGGCAGGACGGCCTGTTAACGTACTTCCGACAATTCCAGAGTCTGCATCTTCAACACTGCAGATAATATCAGAATCACTACAAAATCACAGAAACATTTACCATAAGCCTGATCCGGGGTGAAGGCATTGATATCTTCGACATATAAAGTCAACGGGAAATATCCATAAAAATGCTTGCATATGTACCTGCACATATTAAATTACTAGTAATGATCAACACAAAATCTCATCACACAAACAGACACATGTACAGATATTAAGGTGGAATCTTTTTGTAAAACCTTGCTAGATTACGGCCCCACTGGCTATTAGGATCAACCGGAATAACAGCAAGAATCAGCAGAAGCCCATATACACTGTTCAATAACAAACAAATTTAACAAACTCCAAACCAATTATATAGAGAGAGATAGAGAGAGGGAGGGAGAGAGAGATAAAGAGAGGGAGAGAGAGTACTAACAGTAAAGATTTGGAGAAAGAGAGGAAGAAGGAGAATAAAATGAGATAGAAAATGAAATGAATGAATCCCAGAAACAGTAATGCAGTTAGATAGGAGTGAAATGGTGATGTTTCTTTGGCTTTGAATATCTTAGGCTGCGCGGGTGAAGTTTCAGGGACTCCATCGGGCGCCATCACCGGGAGAGAGAGTTGTTATGAAAACATATACTATCACGTGTCTGTTTACCCGACTACAAATAGAGAAACAGACAGCTAGAGGAGAGACAGGGAGAGTCAGAGAGAGAGAGAGAGAGAGAGAGAGAGAGAGAGAGAGAGAGAGAGAGAGAGAGAGAGAGAGAGAGAGAGTCGAGTGTGTGTATAAATTAACTAATTAATTCTAAATCCAGCTACTTGTCTCGGCCTTTCTAAATCCACTTTATTATAAGGATGGACTGATGGTCCCAAGTGTGCGACCACTGCATGTGTTCAACCTAATCAGTAGAGTTTGTGTAGAGAAATCTTTAACATGCAAAGGTAAGTAGCATGGTAACTCTAAAAGAATGCTCGCTTCATGAATTTTGTTTGTGAAACATGTCTTGCAGGCTTGTGTTCGTTAACATGATTCAGGTTGATTGAAGCAACTGCAGCTTGTGTTCGTTATACGGATGCAAAGAGGCCACAAATGAGCCAGGTATATACAAATCATATGAGCCTGGACTCTCTTTTTATACTATCCACTACTTCAATGTTTTCATCTACATTTAGTTAGAGCACTAGATTCAATTAAATGCTCGAGTTCTCAGATTTCTACCAGTGGACCTGGACAGAGTAATGTGAAGTTATATGTTTCCAATGGATTGACTGAGAGGTCCATGTTTACACGGATGGACCGGGGACCCTGGCGTTAAACTATCTTGCCATTTAGAGCGGATAAAAATCTTATATTGGAGTATACAATTTGTGCATGTGTTTGTGTGCATAAAGTAATATATCTTGATCAAAGGAACTGTTAGAAATTTTTACAAAATAACATGTGTCGAATTTTGGTTGACTATATAATAATGAGTCAGCCTTTATTCACACTCATTCCATTAATAAAAATATTTCATATTATCACATCACTAACAAAAATATTTCATATTATCATATCACTAACGATCACATTATTTTATAACTAATTTTGGTACGTAATTTTGTAACTAATTTTGATACGTAATTTTGTGCCAGTAGTATTACTCATTTTGTTATAAAGACTTACTTTTCAAATAAAATAAAACATACAACCATGTGGCATTTTTTTCATTATACTCCTAATTGATTATTATTATAACAGTCAACTATAATAAAACATGTGACATTTCCTTCATTATACTAAGACATTAGAAAGAAATTAATTCCACGTTCAAAAAACAAAATACCACCGAACCAGAAACAAAGGAAAATGTTAGAGTTCTAAAAAATGGATCCATGTTATATAATATATAATATTAACTCCTTATATATAATAAGCGTAAATGAGATCTTATCCAAAATTTTGGTCGGTCACTGTACTGCCAAAAGTATATGATCCGTTGGATTATAAAACTATAAATATTCAAATAGACGAGGACCGTTAGATATAATATTAAAAATTGTATTTGATTAATAATATGATAGTATTTAAATACTAAAAGGTGTATTGTGATAATTTAAACCAATTATAAATAGGTTTTCTATATTGAATAGAAATCTTTATGTAAAAAATCGTAATTATCTTTCCTCTTTAGTTTATGGATAGTTCCAGTTAGATAATCTATCTATCTATCTATCTATACTATTATATTAAAGACGAAACATTGAAAGTTTTGTAGTCTGGTCATGAAAGTTTTTGTAGTCTGGTCACTCTATTCATAGCCGTTAGATATTTTTTATCAAATCATTGAAAACCGTTATATAAAATATTAAAATTAATATATAGAATATCTTTTCTATTTTTCTTAACTAAAACATCTCATTTTCTAAAAATATCCCAGGCAGTTTCATTTAATAAAATAACATAATAAGGTTATAATTGCTAATAAATAACTCATTGCCATTTTTAAAAACTATCACTAAATAAAAACATTATTTATAACCAATTACCTTTTTCAGCTAAAATACATTACCTTTTTTTATTTTTTTTCTTACAAAATCCTCTCTTTTTCGAAAAAAAACACGGGCGATTATCTTTTTTAACAAAAACATGTCACTCTTTCTATTTTTCCTTATTAAAACCCCTCATTTTTCAAAAATATCACGGGCAAACCTTACTTATTTATTTTAAAATCTATTTTAATACTTTTAATTATGTTACTTTTTCTATTTTTTTCATTTTCTTAAAAAATTATTATTAAATAATAACATTTTTATAACCAAATACCTTTTTAGCTAAAATACATTATCTTTTTTAACAAAATCTTCTCTTTTTCTAAAAAAATCACGGGCAATTACCTTTTTCAACTAAAACATGTTACTCTTTCTGATTTTTCTTTACTAAACCCCTCATTTTCCAAAAATATTTCGGACAAATCCTTACTTATTTATTATGAAGCCTATTTAAATACTTTTAATTACGGACACTTACCTTTTCAGCTAAAACATGTTACTTTTTCTATTTTTCCTTACTAAGACCCCTCCTTTTCCAAAAATATCACGAGAAAACAGTTATTAATTTATTTTAAAATCTATTTTAATACTTTTAATTATTTAAAAAAGTTTAACACGCCTACTTATTTTTTTTAGCAAATGCAGATTAATAGAATATTAAAACATAAATAATAAAAATAATAATTATTAATAATAATCCGTGCATCGTACGGGTTTTAAACTATATCTATACTATCAATACTATTATATAATAGACGAAACATTAAAAGTTTGGTTGGTCGGTATGATACGTTGTGATTTTACTTAAATGCCCTTAATTACTTCGTGTTTTTACTTAATTAACCTTACTTATTTATAGAAATATATTATTAAATAATAATATTACCTATTTATAACCAATTACCTTTTTCACATAAAATAAATTATTTTTTTCTATTTTTCTAACAAATTCCCCTAATTTTTCAAATATATCACCGGCAATTACCTTTTTTAACTAAAACATGTTAGTTTTTCTATTTTTCCTTACTAAAACCCCTCATTTTCCAAAAATATCACGGACAAACATTTAGTTATTTATTTTTAAATCTATTTTAATATTATAATTATTTTTTAAAAGTTTACCTATTTTAACATGCCTACTTATTTTTCTTGACAAATGCAATTACTAAAAATATTAAAATATAAATAATCAAATACCTATTTATAACCAATTACCTTTTCAGCTAAAACACATTATATATTTTTTCTAACAAAGTCCCTCCTTTTTCTAAATATATCACGGGAAATTACCTTTTACAATTTACTTTTTCTATTTTTCTTACTAAAATCCATTCTTTTTCAAAAAATATCACATGAAACCCTTTACTTATTTATTTTAAAACGTATTTAAATACTTTTAATTATTAAATTTTAAAATCTCATTTTCCAAAAATATCACAAGCATTTACCTTTTTAAACTAAATATGTGTTACATTTTTTATTTTTTCTTACTAAAATCCCTCATTTCCAAAAATATAACGGGCAAACCCATACTTATTTATTTTAAAATATGTTTTAGTGTTTTTAATTAATTAAAAGTGTTTAGCTATTTTAACATTTCTACTTATTTTTTGCACAATTACAATTAATAAAAATATTAAAAATAATAATAATAATATAACAATTAACAATCCGTGCATCGCACGGGTTTTAAGCTAGTATTATTAAAGACGAAACATTAAAAATTTTGGTCGGTCGGTCGGTCGGTATTTGGGCCGAGCCTATCTATAATTTGGGTCTGCCCTATATATAACCAATTTATTTATAACCAATTGCTTTTTTCAACTAAAATACATTACTTATTTTATCTATTTTTCTAACTAAAACAACTTATCTTATAAAAAGAAAATAGGTAACATATATATAAAATGGTAATATTATTACATATTTATAACTAATTACCCTTTTTAGCTAAAACACATTACATATTTTACATTTTCTAACTAAAACAACTCATGTTCTAAACATAACACATGCAAAATAAATATGTAATGGTAATATTGTTATATATAATTATTAATAAATAATCACTTACCCTTTTCAGCTAAACACATAACTTTTTTTATTTTTTTTAACTTAAACAACTAATTTTTCTAAAAGTAACACGAGCAACATATCTATAGAAAGGTAATATAATTTTCTATTTTCTAATTTAAACAACTAATTTTCTAAAAGTAACATGGGCAACATATAATTTTAAACAACTAATTATATAAATGTAATATAATTTTATATAATTATTAATAATTAACTAATTGTCTTTTAAGGACATTGTCCGTTTTATATTTTTTAATTGAAACAACTCATATTCGAATTAAAAATAACACGGGCAAAATATAGAAATAATGACAATATTATTATATTAAACTTATAAAATCCATGTTTAATATAAGTTTTTAAAATATTCAATTTAAATAAGATTTTTTAATAAAAAAATAAAAGTAATAGCATATGTTAAAAGAAACTCGGCACATTACAGGGCACATATTTTGTTATTTTCACTTTAGTCATCCTTAGATTTTTTAAGAGCAAATAAATACGAACTGTTAGATGTATTATTTAAAAATATTTTTCTATTTTAATATCTAAAATACTACTAAAGATTACGTCAACAATTAATTAAATTAAAATACTTATATTGTTAGATATATAAATCCAATTTATTATATACATATATAAAAATAAATTAAAATTTCATAAAAAAAGATATAATTACAAAAATATAAAGAAAAATAATAAAATATTAAAGAAAACCGTGCATCGCACGGGATATAAGCTAGTATATATAGGAGAACTAGAGAGAGTTAGAGAGAAAAGAGAAGATGATCATCTTATCAATATCACCAATCAAGTTACAATAAGGCTTTATATAGCCTACTAGACATAAGTTACAAAGGTAGTGAAAAACCAAGAGTTGGAGTTACAAAACAATGAAAGGTTAAGAGTTGAGGAGGTGGAAAGGTCATCCATAATTGTACATAACACTCTCCCTTGGATGACATGTACTAACATCATGCCTCGTTAAAACCTTACTAGGAAAAACCCTGTGGGAAAAACCCTAATGAAGGAAAAAAAGTACATGTGTTGCACATAATGTAATGTAATAGAACTATCATGTCTCCCCCTCATTTCAATATATCTCGAAACTTATGCATTCCAATCTTATTTACCAATTTCCTGAAGGATGATGTATGAAGTGCTTTTGTGAACAAATTTGCTAGATTCTCACATGAGCGAATCTGACAGACATCAATTTATCCTCTTTGCTGAAGCTCATGAGTGAAGAAAAACTTTGGATCAATGTGCTTCGTCCTATCACCTTTTATGTCGGATCTCCAATCTTAACCATATACATAAATGACCATCCTCATGGGTTGCCAGAATCACGATACAATCATAAGAAGTGCCTGCAATTGTTAATTTCATAGCAAACCAAAATAATAACATCTCCACCATATGTGAATATATATTCAATTCTGAGACGCAAATTATGATAATCATGTAAACATTTTGCACCTGAAAACTCAATATAAACCTTTGTCGAATAGGTTAGTGGAGATCAAATAAAAATATCTCATCAAGATTCTCATGTCTTCATATTCGACTTGCTTTAAACTCCGCTAGTGAATTTATTAATTAATAAATCGGAACATGTATAATCAGCAAGATAAATGAATATCTTACGCATTATGATATGTGGTACTTCAGGACCAAGAATTGTCTTTTTAAGTGTTCACAGCGGTGACTATCATCTTCCTTCAGGGAAGAAGTTGTATTTCAGAATGTATTAGCATCTCTTGCATATATATTAAACATAATCATGTATTTATAATCCTTCTGGGATCTTTATCCAATCGACTTTTATAAGTCGCAACTTTTAAGTATTCTCATAAAAATTATATTCGTCTCCGCTCAAAAGTAGTTTTCCCTTTCAAAATTTGCATGGTTCCGGGGAAACTGTAAAATAATATAAAATTCACCCCTTTACAAAACAAACTTAATAATCCCAATATATTATGATTATGAGGTGAAACTCATTTGAATGTCAATTAGAAACACATTCTAATTTTCATCCACTCTGGCCAGAGATTTATATGAGTTATCACATATCATAAATCATATTATCTTCAAAAAATAGTAGAAGATTAAACAATCATCACATTTCACGTATATCTTCTTATACCCGTACATACCCTTATGTGTACTCCATGAGTTAAGGAATATGCCAAAGTATAATTTTATAAAAATAACAAGAAGTATTTCCGCAATAATTTTATGTTGGACTACTGGTCCAGAACTCTTTACAACTCGATAGAGTTAGTTCTCGAGAACTTAATTTTCTGCTTCTAACAGTTTTAATCCTTCTGGAATTGAATTTAAATATTGTCAAGTGGGTCATATAAAATTACAATCAAATTCTTCGTATATTGCCAGACTATTTGGTAATTATGTAATCATGTCCACCACAAGATATTATTTCTCTTCATAACCAATATAAGGTCATTCTATAACAATGCGACCTTTATATTTCGTAGATTTCACTTTCACATAAATATTCATTCATACCCCCACTGACTTTTTATACATGTGTGAATTGCAGTTCTAAATATTTCTCTATTTTAAAGAGATAATGATTTTTATAGCGCGCTTCCTTCACAACTTCTGGTGTGCGAACTGCAAGTCCAAATATTTTATCTCTTTGTAAGAGATTTTGCCTCAATCATTTACTTATATCTTTGGCCAATTTATTTTATGATCCTCATTATAATCCATAACCTCAAGTGTTAAATTTTCATATGAAGTATCGTCGACATTGATTTGAATAAATAGTTCCATTTTATTCTAGACATGACATAATATATTGAGATCTCATAATTTTCAGATACCTTCATTTTTCTTTCTTTTGTCATGTCTACAATCTCTTCTGGAGATCATTCAAAAGTTACCCACACCTTGATTTAGCCATCATCAATTGCTGCTCCTTTTTACCTTTAAGGATAATTTTGTTATGGAACCTACTAGTCTATCACGCTTCAGGCGTTCTTTAGACACATAGCATCTCGAGGTTGTCCTTCCAGGACATATTTATTTGGAGCATTTGTAGCTGGTATATGTGATATAGCCACTCTTTCAGGTCAACATATATGTCTGACAATAATTGAAACATATGAATGAATTATCTTCTGAACTTCTAGTTCAGATTCTTTACTATGAGGATCAACACGAGGCAATGATAATTCATTTATACTGAATATCACCAGCTATTCATTTTCTCCCCCTAATTTTGAGAAAACAGACTCAATAAATTGATTCATAGCCAAATACATATAAATGGCTCCAAATATATATTGATTGATAACCACTTATTTATAATGTATATCCAACTCTATCTTATTATTATGGTGGAACAATTATAGCTGACCAAATTTAATTTATTTATATAGGGAGATAGTATGATAACTAGATGGCTAGATATGAATCAATATATGCCACAAGATATTCAAAAAATTTCATGTACAATAATTCTTATTGAACATTTGAGTAATAGACTCACCAACATCATATAAATGCATATTCTTGATACTATGATTAACTAAACACTCAAACTAACAAGCTTCAGGTTGTGAGTATATAACAACTAGGCATGTAACCATATAGTTCATGTATGAATCATATAATATCTTAATGGCCCACATTTGGAGTTTTATAATTTATTCCGAAAGATGGTAGACTCATAATCTATTTTTGTTGGTGATCAATTTCCTTATAAACAAATATACCTGAGGAGAATTTTCGGTTTTTCATCGAACGTCCATATAAAATTTCAATTATCATTCGCATAAAATCAGAATGACTTAGCCCGTAACTATAAATTTTCAGCAAACTTCTAGTTTACTATAAGATATTACTCGTAATTATTGGATAAAAACTTGATTTACTAGTAGGTTTTTGGACAATTAGTAGGATTTTAGAAGAACTAGCAGGTTTTTGAACAATTAGTAGGATTTTAGAAGAACTAGCAGGTTTTTGGACAACTAGTAGGATTTTAGAAGAACTAGCAGGTTTTTGGACAACTAATAGGATTTTAGAAGAACTAGCAGGTTTTTGGACAACTAGTAGGATTTTAGAGAAACTAGCAGGTTTTTGGACATCTGGTAGTTTTTTTTTCCAGATTAATCCACCAGATTACAAAAAGGGCAGATTTGAACATGTATACAAGCAGAAATATGAAAAACACAAAGAACGAAAAATTGTAGATAATCGAAATATCTTTCCAACGAGTCCAAAATCATAACATTTCGAGAAATAATGAATTAGCTACGAATTTTATGAGGAATCAGAATTGTTGAGAATCAAACATACGAATTTTACAAATTTACTTGTAGAATCTCAAAAATGCTTAACAACTAAAGTTGTAGAAATTTATGAGATTTTTCCGAAATACCTAAAATATATAGATTCCGATGTAAAACAAATTTAATATGATTTTTACGGAAAATGTAAATTAGCATAACTCATACAAACACATATTTAGAACAATGTAATGAAAAAGAAGAGAACAATAAAGGGGATGCGTACCTTTTAATCTTAAAATAAGTATTGGCTAATGCACTTTGGATTTCTCACTTTAAAATTTGAAATGAGTAAAAAAGAACCTTTAGTCGATGATCATAGGAACAACTTGTATCTCTTAACGCACCTTAAACAATCAACCACTTCCTCTGGCTAATATGGCTTGGAGCTAAAGTTCCACTAGGATACCAAAACAATCTTTCATGTTTGTAAAAGTTAATCAACTTCATGGATATAAGGTCCACCATCGTAATGACGGAGCAAAAGAGCTAGTCGTGCTGATAACGTGTTATATAATATATAATATATATATAGGAGAACTAGAGAGAGTTAGAGAGAAAAGAGAAGATGATCATCTTATCAATATCACCAATCAAGTTATAATAAGGCTTTATATAGCCTACTAGACATAAGTTACAAAGGTAGTGAAAACTGAAAAGCCAAGAGTTGGAGTTACAAAACAATGAAAGGTTAAGAGTTGAGGAGGTGGAAAGGTCATCCATAATTGTACATAACAATCCAAAAATTATTTTCAAATACTTATATATCATATTTATAATAATAATTTTTTTGATAAAATAATATAATATTTAACTCCAAATACATAAATATACATTTACGAATTAAAACACGTCATTTTATAAAAAAACTAGTTTACTAAGCCGCGCTTCGCAGCGGCTTTATAATACTATCTCTAAATTTTCTCAAAAAATATTCTACAAAATACGTTTTTAAATAAAATAATATTTCTAATATAAAATTAAGTTTTGTTTTGAATTATATATATATATATATATATATAAATTTCTAGATCGTTCAATCAAAAACTACAATTATACATTCAGAGCTATTAAAATCTTCACTACCTCCAAACCTACTCCCAGTAAAAAAAATTAAAAAATATGAGCAAACATCCTTTTTGTTGCTGGGAGAAATTTTTATTAATAATGATCTGCTTTTGTCAAAACAAATAACAACAAAAACAACAACAACCTCTTCCTTTAAAAAAAAATAATTTATTGACCTCTTCTCAATGTTTCTTATTCTTGCATGACTTTTGTTATAGATGCACCGACTTATTGAATTTTGTTAAAAATGCACAAATTCTTCAGTCGAATAAATCTTAACATGATATTTTCGAAATACATACACTATAAATTTCTTAATATACAATTTTTATCTTTGAATTTTCGTGTATGAATTACATAAAATATTTTACTAAAAGATATAATCTTTTCTCATACAAATTAGAGCAATAACTATCTAAACGTTAAAAAACAATGATAAAATTTGTTTTTGAAGACATGATGAATTCTCCACTTTCGAGTTCCCTTGTATACAGGTGTATCAACTTTTAACTATAAATTCAAGTCTAATAACGTACACACATAAACATATAAATCAATTCACAACTGAATGTACATGAAAATCACCTTGCTCAACCTATTATTTTAACTGATTAACTAATGAATCCCCTTTGTTATTAATCTATGTCTTAACTCAATCAACACTAATAGCAAATAACTTGTATTGTCAAAGACTTTAATATGATCTTGCATTAGGATACAAACAGTAGTGATATTTAGTTTCCTCCATCAGTAAAGATCTATTGTATATTTACTTTCTCTATTAGTAGAGATTTTTATTATATTTATTTTCCTCTATTAGTAGAGATTTTAAATGTAAGAATATTGAAATTGTATATTTAGTTTTCTCCATTAGTAAATATTTAAAAGACAATTGAGTTTTTTTTCTAGTTTTTGGTATTAATTACTTAATTTCTTATGCAAGACCAATCTAATTTATTAACTTCTTATTTACCAAATGTTCTTGTATTTTCTATTATATTACATAAAAAAAGAAAGTTTGGGAGAATAGTATGTTAAGATAGTAATTTTATTTAAAAAAAGTATTATGAGAATATTTAGATAATAATAGAGGAAAGTTCAAAATAATGTAAGGTAATACACTTTTTTTCTAATTTAGATATTTTAAAAAAAGAAAGTTTAGGAGAATAGTATGTTAAGATAGTAATTTCATTAAAACAATATTATGAGAATATTTAGATAATAATAGAGGAAAGTTCAAAATAATGTAAGGTAATACACTTTTTTTCTAATTTAGATATTTTGAATGCAAGAATATTATAATCGAATATTTAGTTTCCTCCATTAGTGATATTTAGTTTCCTCCATTAATAAAGATCTATTGTATTTTTACTTTGTCCATTAGTAGAGATTTTAAATGCAAAAATATTATATGTTTCCTATAGTAGTAAGCATTTAAAAGATAATTGAGATTTATTCGTATTTTTAATATTATTAATTCAAAAAATTAAGAAAATTAGAAAAATAGAACGAAGCGATATGAGAGCGCCACCTCAATAGAACGAAGCGATATGAGAGCACCATCTCACCGCCACCGTCTTCTCCTTTATATAAGTATATTGATTGAATAGGAATTTGATGTACGTGGCACTGCTAAAAAAACAAAATATAGAACCCATAAAAATTAATCTACAAGTAAGCGCACCAACCAAACAAAGTCTTAACATTTCCCAAAATTACAACAATACCCCCTAATCCATCTCTTTCCTCTGATCATTCTTCTCTAGGTCAGCCATAGCTGAACCTCCTCAAAACCTATACACACAAACTCTCTGTATCTATATACAGATCTAATATTATGTTAATCAATTGAACACAAATTCAATAAAATGAAGAGAATCAACGTCGCCGCAAGCACTAAAACCCTAGATGTTGATAATCGGATTTCTCTTCGTTTTTACTTCAGAATCGCCGATAATATCCTCAAACAGGTATAATTTGTATGTATATTTGTGTTTTTATGTTGTGTGCTTGTTAAATTGTGCTTTTGTGGATGGATTTAGGGTTTGTTGTGTGAATGTGATGATTGAATTGAATTTGATGTTTTGTGCGTGTGTCTGTTGAGAAATTGATTTTGTGAGTTTTTCGTAAAATTGTGCGGAAATGATTGCGTTTTAGTTTGATGAGCTAATTGAGCTTGTATTTGAGGTTAGGGGAAAGTTTGATGGTTTTTATTTAGTTTAGTGGCTGAACTTGTTGTTTTTTTATAATGTATGTGATTAATTTGATAGTATGTTGATTATTGTAGTGGGATCATGCAGTCTTGTTTAGCAAATAAATTAGGCTCAGTGGTCTGGCTTTGTGGTCGGAGCTTTTAAATGAAAGATGGATAGAAAAATTAAACGTTTATCTTTAAGATACTGAGACGTCCTGTTCTTTATCTTTTAAAGACCAAAATTACTGAACGATAGTGCTTATTAATTTGTCTAGTTTTTCTTTTAAAATATATCTTGTTTTGGAGGCATGAACCATATTATCTTGAAAAAAAGTAAGCTCTAAAAATTATCATATTTGTGTATCATGCTTAGAATATACTAGTCATCAACATTTACATGCTAAGCAGTCTTTTCTCCTCGCCCAATGTAGAACATATGCTCCTTTAAGCGGATTCCCCAATTACACATTTGCTCCTTTAAGAGATTCCCCAATTTACGACAACATTTCAGTCGTGACCACTACAACATCATGTCCTATAGTTCACAGACATGTTGACGTAGTGGTAAAGATTGAGATATTGTTGTTAATTATGGAAAGAGAAAACCCCTAATTGGAGCAAATGACGTCATGCTTTTGGAGGTTTTTTTTCTCCAATATTATACCTCCAAAGCATTATATTTTAAGGAGAAAAGGTAGATAAGTGAAATGCATTGTTGTATAGTGGTTTTGGTCTCCGAACTTCAAATATAAAGAAGAGGGTGTCTGGTCTTTTAATATAAACAATTGGTTTTCATTCCCTCTTTCCTTTGAAAGCTCGGATCAGCAGGTTAAAATTGTGCTAATAAACAATTGGATTAGGATGAATGTTTTATTGAATAAAATGCTTAGGAGACTGTTGTTTGTGCTGATTTTTGGGGCTAATTTATTAGCTTTTAGTTACAGAAACAAGTTCAGTTAAGGAAATGTTCAATTTTTGAATTTGGAGAACAATCTCTCCTGTAAAAGGAAGTTTTATGTATTGTTGTTTGTTTGGCAAACTGACAGTTGACACTGATAACGTCATATTAATTGCTGGAGTACGAAATATATGCGCTTAAGACTTATCTAGATCCAAGCACAATTTGCACAATTATTTTGATTTTCTTACATATATAGAAAAATATACTAGAACATCATGTCTTCCCATCACTATTTCTAACTTCTAAGCACACCAGATAAAATTTGTATCGTCTTCTCTTATGACTTTTTTTTTGCTCACTTTTTTCCTTCTTATTTTAGTGCTCTGCAGGGTGTAGAAACTAAGATGCAACTGTTTAAGCTTTTCTTCTTTTAATAGATGCTCACTACTTTCTTTTCGTATCCAAGCACACTTGCACAAAATAATTGTGCTTTTCTCATATATGTAGAGAAATATACTAGAACATAAGTCTTCCCATCATTAGTTCTAAGCACGCCAGATATCTTCTTCTCTTTTAACCTTTTTTTTCTCGCTTTTATGTTCCTTCTATTTTTTGTGCTTTTCAGGGTAATAGAAACTAAGATTTAACTGTTTAAGTTTTTTTTTTCTTTTAATAGGTGCTCTCTTTTTGTTCCTCCCCCTTTGAATCTCTGATTGCCTACAATCTCCTTCCCAAATTTTCTCTTCTCACTGTATCTGCCCCTACTTTAAATATCACTGCTCTCTCTTTTTGGCTTTCTTGGCCTCTATTTTCAAAAAAATGGCATCATGTTCTTTTTGCATGTAACATTCTAATTGTATTGCCATTGTTTTAGAAGTTTAAATATGCTAAAATGCTAGAAATTTTATACTGCTCTGTGTGTGTGTGTCCCTTCCTACTAAATGATTGATTCCCTTCCTACCCCTTCTAATTTTTTAATTTTTATCATCCCTATTTAAAATTTTATTATTTTCTCTTTTGGGCTTTGTTAGCCTTATATTTATCAGGAAAAAACAACATACATTTGTCCATTTCTCATGTATCATCTAATACTATAAAGCCGCCATTCTCGAGGTCATGTATGCTAAAATTTTCCTCATCTTGTGTTTTGAAAAATGTGATAAATATGTTCCTCTAAATTGTTCTGTCTGAAAAGTGTGTTTGGCTGCCCAATGTCAAGGCTTAGAATATGAATTGAGAGCCAAACTGTAACTATGTTTCAGTTACATGGCATTTTTCCTTAGCTCCAAATTCAAAGCCTGGGCTTGGATCTTGTAAACATTGTCAATTATTGCAGGGAACTGTTTTATTCAAAGCAAACTAATTTGTGTTCTTTTTAGCCGATATGATCCTCCTTGTTTTAATGTGAAAGCATTTTGCAGGCCAATATATTTCGAGCAGAGAAAAACTATATAGATCTTTATATAATGCTTCTGCGGTTTTCAAGGTGAGAAAAGATTCCTTGGGCAGAAGCTTGCATTTTCCAAGTGCACCATTTATTCTAAGGAATTTAAAAAGGCGTATTTTTCTCTGTAAGCATTTTTTTCTCATAAAATGTTTGAATCATTAACTAAAAGCAAACCCTTCTCCATCAGTTTGGTGACAGAAACAATACCACGGCATCGCGATTATAGAGCATCTTCACAAAGCGAGAAAAACTATCTCAAGAAGGTTTTTTTTTCTACAGCTATGCATAAAATTAAAACTTGCTTAACTAACTAACTGATTTTAATTTGGTTTTATTAATATCAACTTCAGAAAACATTGGAAGCTGTAATTGAGCTAGAGAGCTTGAAGCCCTCAGTGGAACGCAAGATTGATGAGTTGAGCAGGAAACATAACCATCAAGTAAGAGGACATCAGACCAGTTCCTTGGTTACTTCACAGGATTGGCCGTCAATCAAGAAGCTAAATTCGAATACGTATGTCAATGTTAAGGTATAATTGGTGCAATATTTTAGCGATACCATTCATCATATTCTACATGCATATGTTGCGGTTGTAATTACTTGATGATGACTGAACCCCCTCTGATATTTTGCATGCTATTTTCAATGGAGCCTGTGTTTTGGAGTCTGTTAATATTTTCTCAAACGACTTATTTTGTTCCAAGCTGCTTCTTTCTGATTATAGTTCCTAAATCATCGTTGTTCAGTTTTAAGTAAATAAGATGATGATTGTACTTTCTTTGCTACTATGCAAATATTAGGCACAACAACCTGCTGCTCAAGAATATGCATATCAAAATCAAATCCAGCAGTTCTCACATACCAGTTCAGTAGAACCCCAATTTCGAAGATTGTAAGTACCTCATTCCTTTTTTGTCTATTACCTAGACTAAATAACATGTGTCTACGTAATGGTGTGCACGTGTGTCTACTTCTACATATTTGTAGACAATATAGACTGTCAAAGGACACACACATCTTTAATTGTCCCATTACTTGTGAAATACTTGTATATATGCTTTGCTGTATGCCTGTTTGTCCTGCGAGATTCATGTATTAAGCAATGAGCACTACTTGCATATGCAGTGTCTTAGTTTGTGAAACTTGATTAGATATATTGTTGGTGCTGTTACATTCATTTTTCTAGAAACTAGCCAGTGACTGGTTCGTGTGAAAATTCTAATTTTAACATTAACTTTAAGATTGGGAATTCAAGATATTGGATCCTTTTCCCAGTATATTAGCTAGTATTGGTACCCCTGACAATTTGGTTGCCACATCTTTGGCAAAACACACTTAAAGACATGCGTAACCAGGGTCTAAATAATATATCCTCTGAAATAGCTACCCTGTTCAATTGTTCGCATTTGCATTTTTCAAACTGTGAATATTCAGTGTAAAATAATTTTATGGTCTGGAGTGTTGCTCTCTATTTGGGATAAATGTATTTAAACATGTTTGAATCATACAGTAAGTTGACACTCTTGACATGCATCTTTCGTTACCTCACGAACACTTGCATTTTTCGTTACCAGTGAACATAGGTACTCTATGCCTCAACTGTCTGTTTCCACTTGCAGACTTTCTTATTTTAAAAAACTTTGGAATAGGCAATTTCATCCAAGTCATGCTTAATTGCTTATGATGCAAGTTGTCTTAGTGAACTAAACAATGTACATTTTTGAATTTAATACTCAGAAAATGTTTGTTTCGTTTCATATTTATGTTGCTCAAAAGTCAAAATGTTTTCGTTTCATTGCCGTGTGTTTTGTATAAACTATTTAAGTGCTAGGGTCAACATAATTTCTTTCTAATGCTGCTTTGCATTTCTTGCTTTGTAGATCACTGAATATCCCTCTTCCAAAACAGGAAACGCTTTCCAGACATTCTATATTAGGTCCAAATGGACTTCGTGGGCAGTGGCAACCCCCTACAAGTTTTAAAGGGGTATGATTGTTTTCGCCTATTTTATTAGGTTTTTTATATTTTAAATAGGATGGTTCTAATTTTATCTTTTGAATATAGATAAGTTATCCAAGCAATATAGACTTTACACCGGTGGAAATCCCAAGGTTAGACTCCCTACCCACAAGTTATATTTGTGATTTATATTTATGCCATGTTGTGGGAATTTGGGAAATTCAAAGCTTGCATTTTTTGGTATAGAAGTGATGACCTATTATCCATCTTTTGGTGCACACTTAAATCTATGTATTTCTTCCATGCAGCGAGCTTTTAAGGGACAACAGCAAGCAACATCTTTTGGAAAATGGAAATTTGCTTAAAAAAGATTCTAGCATTTCATCGGATTTAGAACCAAAGCTTCCATCCAACAATGATAATAAGATACCTCATACCGAAGAACTTGGCTCTCTGATGCCACAGAACAATGATAAAAAGATGCCTCAGGCTGAGGAAATTGGCTCATTGATTTCCTTTGACACAGTAGATACTGAAGTAAATAATATTAGACAGCCTTCTCCTCCCCCTGTTCTTGCGGATGTTCAAGATATAATTCCTACAACATCACCGCCAGTCACCGAGGCAGAAAACGGGAGGGAGGATCCCTCTTCTGATGCATTAAGTTGTTCAGAATCTCCCATGGAGTTGCATATAGTAAGATTTTCATCACCATCATAAGTTGTTTTCTTTTATTTTTCTTTTGTTACTTGTAAGTTGTAAACTAAACTAGACTAATCAACAGAGGTAATCTATTCATTTTAACCATTCATCTTTTACAGTCAACGACAATGATGGACAGTTTCATGAAGTTGGCAAAGTCAAATACCAACAAGAACTTGGAAACCTGTGGAATTCTGGCAGGATCACTTGTAGGTGCCATAATGAGCGTAATTTTTTTTTATTTTTTATTTTTCATTTCTGTATTCTAATACTTTTTTTGTTGTTTGAAGAAAAATCGCAAATTCTATATAACTGCTCTCATCATCCCAAAGCAAGAATCAACCTCAGACTCGGTGAGTGATCGTAGCTTATTTTGATTATGTGATGTTGATGCTATACTAAATTATATGTTTCTGATCAGTGTCAGGCCACAAATGAGGAGGAAATATTTGAAGTGCAGGACACACGATCTCTTTTCCCTCTAGGATGGATTCATGTAAGTATGTTGAGCTTGGAGGATAACTTGTACAACCAAATTGCTGATAAATCTTTCTGTTAACAGAGACACTTTTGGTCACCATAAGTGTAACGTGCTGCTGCTCTCTTGTCTTGTGCAGCATGCTTAATAATAAACTACGACAAATTTGATTTCTCTGTTACGCTACATCTGTCACAAGTTGGGTCTATAATTAGAATACGCGTTACAAGTCTGCAACCAGTACCTAGCTGAATGTTATTTGTTCGTAGTAACCATAAATGCATACAATTACTTTAATTTTCTCTAATTAATTTATTTATAAGTTTGCTTCTGTTCTACTTTTGTGTTCTTGATTAGTCTAATGCCAGTAAGCCAGGTTGCATAATAGTTTTCTTCCTCTAGGGTCATGCTGAATTTCTAATGGACCAATATGATGGCATAATAATCATAGTTGATATTTGAAAAGTTTCAATAAATAATTCAAGAAATGGTTTCATTTTTAGATTATTGTGTGCAGTCAAATCCTTAAAACCATCCAAATAGTTTTCCACGTGTACTAAAGCTTCCTGCTTATGTTGGCTAGTATGGTTAAAAGATAGCAATGCAAGTTCTTACATTTGAACCCTCTCACTCACTTGGTGGTAGCATTTGTTACTATATACACTTGAATATCCTTATACAAGGGATATTATATGCTTCCCGTTTTGTTAGCAACAGAAGTCAATCTCACTTGGTAGCATTTGTTACTATGTACACTTGAATATCTTTATATAAGGAATATTATATGCTTCCCGTTTTTTATTAATAGAAGTCGATGCAATTTTCTTGTTTAAATTTTTTTTACTACTAAAAATTAGTCACAATGAACAAGTGATTGCTCCTTATGTGTTTTCTCTTTTGCAGACGCACCCCACGCAGTCTTGTTTCATGTCATCAATTGATGTTCATACCCATTACTCATATCAGGTCTGTCATCCCTCCCTCTACGAGCTACCTATTTGGTTGCATTATGTTAATATAAAATGAATATACGTTCATTTGGTTTAGGCCATACAAGTATGAATCTTGTAAGCTATGTTAGAGTTCGATTGACTGCTGAGTGATTACTGTTTTTGAATTTGCTAAAGCTTTAATTTCTAATTTTCATTAGAAGAGAGTGCTTTGATTGGAAATGATGGTCAGTTGATCGACGCTCAATTAATCGATCAATTGCCCTTACCATGTCAGTTTTGTTTCTTTCATTGCCTTTGTTGGCTAGACTCTAGAGTGCATAATATTGTATGCAAGAAACCAGGTTGGAATAAATGTTCATATTTCTGGGTGAATTTTGGAGAGGGATGGAGTTTCATTAGGAAGCAGAGACATATGTTTTTATATGGCTTAGAGTGTCTATCATTGGTTTTATTTGTACTTATCAGTTCTGCATTTTTATAGACTTTTGTCCCTACAACTAAGTGCTTACACTTTATGCAGATTATGTTGCCCGAGTCTGTAGCTATCGTTATGGCACCAAAAGATAGCTCTAGGTATGCATTACTTTTACAGTGTTGGATAAGAGAATCAACTCCTTTGAATTTGTAGATAACTTGTTTTAATTCACATGCACAGGAACCATGGTATATTCCGATTAACCAATCCAGGTGGCATGGGTGTTATACGAAATTGTCCACGCCGTGGCTTTCATTCGCACGATCCACCAGCCGATGGCAGTCCAATTTACAAACAATGTACAGATGTTTATCTAAATCCTAACGTAAAGTTTGATGTCATTGATTTGCGTAAGTAACAATTATTTTGTTGGAGATATACAAACATAGGTCAACTGTCTTGTAATACTTGTATAGTTTAAAAGATTAGTTGGTTGACCATTTGTTGTAATAGTTGTCTCTTTGGTGCAAGTAAAGCTGTTTTGCTAGCTAGCATCATTTACCAACTATTGCTGTATTTTGTTTTTCTAAAGAGATTGTAATTTACTTGTGTTGGATTTCTATCCATATTTTCTCTTGTTCAAATTATCTCCTGCTGGAGGGATCCTAGTTGTAAATTTGTTGAAGTGTGGGAAGACTTGCTTTCATATTTTAATGAAACCGTACATTTGATATGAAGTAATGAAGGACATTTTTAGAATTACAAACAGATATTTCCGGAAGGTTGCTTGGAAAGTGAGAGTGAAAATGATCAATTTTGTTTCGGTAGCATGCCCGTTTGGATTAATTTCTTTCAAAGTCTAGAGTTTACCAAGTAGCATAAAGGTAAATTGTACATTAACTTGACAATCAAAGCCCCTGATATGATTTTCACTTGAAATGTAGTATTGATTATTGATGATTTTAATATTGAGAAAAAAGTTCCTCAGGTTATCTTAGGAAAATTGAAAATTATCTGAGATAAACCTATATTCAAGTACAAAAAGATAATGATAATTTTGTAAATGTGTTAATCTTTCTGAAATTACAATATTGCATCGGATAACTCTTCAAGATAATCTCAGGAACATGATACTCTACATTTTGCTATTCTAACAATATATATTGTCAGACTTATTTGAGCATATTTTTTTTACAACTTTTAAAAGAATCTTATTCGCAAAATGTCGGCAACTACGATAAATTCCAACAAGATTTTGTAAATGACTGGGTTTTGAAAATGTAATGGATATTTTATGAAGTTCATGAAATATCAGCCTATTATTTGTGATGAATATCTCTTTTTTTGTAATATTCTAAAAAGTGAAAATCAGTAGACTGTGAACTGAATAGACTTCATATAAAAACCTGAGTTCAAGTGCTAAATCTTTACAAGGGACAAAGAAATATAAAAGGTCTACTACATATGTGGTGTCAAAGGCTAAATGGCATGAATAAAAATAAAAATATAAAGAAGGCCTAGCTTTTGTACAATGAATTGTCTTTACATAAATGTATGTATTCTAAGGGTAGATGCTACTTGGTCCCCTAACACTATGATTTTCTAGCAATAACAAACCTAAGTTCAACTCTATGATGAGTTTCTTGTGACAAGGGTTGGAATTTTATATAGACTTGATGTATATCAGTTGGGTACACCAACTTTTTCTTTTTTAATTCCTTTAGTTAGTAGAGTTTCTGCTTAATCCTTTGTTGGAATGCATTAAAATATGTGCAAGATTGTATATTTTAATTAATTCTTGGCTCTTTTCACAAGTAGATTCTAAGATCATCTCCGACCCAATACATCAAAATAGTGTTATTATAACACTATTTTGGTGTCAAAATGACACTATCCATAAAATGTACTTCAACTCAATTGACATTATACTTGACATTAAAAAGAATCTTTTACATTAAAAATGGAATATTCTAACTTTTTCTCATTTTTATATTCTTAATAAATCTAAAGTTAAAAAGTACAAAAGAAAACAAACATAAGGGTATAGTGGAAATTTTGAAAGTCACCAAATTTGATGTCAAAGGATCACCAAATGTACTTTTGTCACCAAATTTGATAACCCAAAACTCATTTGGTGTCTTTGGATCACCATTTTAATGTTGCATTGGAATTATTTTTACACTATACCAATCATTATTATATTAATTTAGTATTGAGTAAGGGCCATAGCTTTAGCTTCCACTAAAACCAATCTTGGATCATGTATGATAGCCAATTAGCCACTAGCCATTAGCCAAGGATAAGGCTATCACCAATTCATCAAGAAATCAACCTCATAGAAATTGACAACTATCACTTCATATGGCCCTAAAAGATTAGCACTTCTAGTATGTAATATCTGTTTAAACCATTTTTTCTAAAAGTGCATGCTTGCTTGAGAGATATTCAAATTTGGTGTACTAAGCTTGTTCAAACTTTAGTCATTTGAGAAAGAAGATATTGCCAAAAGGTCAATCATTGAAATGAAAGATAACAGATCCTTGTTTCATACAGTACAATAAATATCCAACTAGTCCTCCTAGCTACTTGTTTTTCATGAGAGGAAAGCAACTCTTATTTACCACACAAATTTGAAAAGAAATTAATAAATGTGTGTCAGTGTGTGTGTTTATTCAAGCTGGTCTGATAGGGGAGTAGGTTAGGAACATTTCTACATTTCTTTCAAGTCATTTGATTGAGAAAGAAAATGATAAGCCAACAATATAATATATATCAATAATATCTACTCTCTTGTTAACACAATTATTTTTAAAAATATAAACAAAGATCGAACGTGTTAAGTAACCAACTCACGTGAAATGTTAAAGCGTAGGATTAAACACACAAAAACGGAAAAGATAATTTACAGATTAAAAAGCAAGGAGTCTTGGAAATTATATAATTGCCATTATATAAAGGAAGGATACCAACTCCTTGTGGAGCTTTTTCAGCAAGCATATTCTCTTCTTTCCTTCAAATCTCTTCCATTTCCTCATCTTCTCCCAAACTCAACTATTTTTATCTTCATTTACACTTGTTTGTAGAAAGATCTGTCCCTTTGAACTTCAAAAACTCATATATATCATTCTTCCTCTTTGGTAACATACAACTTATATTGCAGGCTTGCAGCCATAGTAAACCATAGTATGTGCTCAGAGATGTTGCCCTCAGTCACTAGTCCTCGAATATCATTCTCTCATGATCTTAACAACGAAGAAGAGGACGAACATGTAGAAGTCGAAATGGAAGAAGATCAAGAAGATTGTTCATCAATGGATGTCTCAGATATTTTTGATGATAATGATCATGGCCAACATTTTGATTTTTCATTTAGTGATAGTTTCACATTTGAACCATCTTCTTCATCAGCTGATGAACTTTTCTCCGATGGCCTAATTCGACCTCTTCAACTTGAAGAAAAATTTGTTACTACTTCAAAACTCACTCCACTACTTCCTACACTTTCTCAACATTCTTCAACTAATGATGATCCATCTTTGTCGAAAGAAACTAATGTCGTCGCAGTGAGTACTGCTAATCCTACTACTACATCATCAGAACAGAAGAATCAGAATCAGAATCAGTCTAATAACAAGTCTTTTTGGAAGATCAACAGAAGTACTAGTGTGCATGTTGATGATGAATCCTATAAAAAGAGCTCATTTTGGTCATTACCACTTATGTTAAGAAGCAACTCTACTGGATCTGCACCAAGTCCAAGACAAATATCCAAGGAAAATAAGAAGCACAACATGCAAAAGCAACTCAAGTGTTCAACAGCATCAGCTTCTAGTTTTTATATGTATCAGTTGTCTCAGAAGCCTCCTCTAAAGAGAAATCATGGAGGGTCTTATGGTAATAATGGAGTTCATACCAATCCAGTTCTTAATGTTCCTCCTCCTTATATTGGCAAAGGAACTGGTAATCTCTTTGGAATCACCTCTTTGTTCAAGGAAAAGAAAGATAAGAAGACCAAGAAATAATTGTGGCTTGAATTTTCTTTCTTCTTTTATTTTTTTTTAATTTATTTTTCTAAGGTTGATTTAGCTTATCTTGAGTTGTGGATTTTTATTCTTCTTTTTCTTTAAATGTGTGAATAGAATAATTTGTAGTTGTGATTGGTGCAAAATTAAAGCAAGTTGGTATTGGAGGAAGAAATGAAGAATTATGAGGCACTGCTTTATTTGTGTGTATCACATGTATTCACAGGCTTAAATGACACACAAAGGTACCCCTTTCTTCCCATTTTTCTTCCCTCCCATGATGTGGTGTTTTTAACATTTTACTTTTATCCTTTGTAAAAAGTAACTACAAAACATTTAAATGTATTTCATGTGTTGCATGAATAAAAAAACTTCTTTCTGATTCTGCCAGTGTTTTAAAGGATATGATTTCCTATTCAACGAGGACATACGGCGTTGTTTGTTATCCGTCTACCTCGTGCACTTGTATAGTCTTTTATTGAATAAAAAAAAATTAGTATTTTTAAAGAAGGGATAGTTATTATAGTTTCCCCTACTGTAGATTAGGAGTGGTTTGTTTCTGAAGATATTGACAATTTAGTTGTTCTAAAAAGTGGGACTGAACTAAATAATGGAGACACCTTTTACTCTATGATTTTTGTTTGTATTAGATTAGATATCATTTAGTTAATTTTTTAGCTGGACCACCTGCTCTTTTCTTTCTGTTGGTGGTCATCCACCTGTGTCCCAGGCTGCAGAAATGTGTATTTGACCATTACATATATACAGATTGATGAAGTTAAAGATAGTTCAAACCTAAACTATTTCAACACATTTGATGGATGTTGGGCTGGTTTTGGTTTTATACTGGATAGCTCTTGGGCTTGGGCTTGTTTTTGGTGCTCAGAACATGCACACTAAGTTTAAATAATAGAACTAAGGTCATCTCTGATTGTTTCTATTATTTGAGAAATTGCAGATAGAGGTTATAAAAGTATCCAGGAAATGGGAAGGCTTATTAGTTTGTTGTCGTTCTGGAGATGCAGTTTGATATTCAAATCTGTGACATATCGGATAACAGAAAAATCATTTCTAATAATTAGATCTTTGTTTTTTATTTTAGGAGTAGTCTTGTATAAGTATCAGTAGTGATCACACTTCAGATATGGTTGAAGCTATGACTCATAAAGTTTCTGCTAGCATATGGCAGCTAAAACACTCCTAAATCAGGAAACGCAAAATTGAGTAGGAATTGAGTGTGGTTCCATCATTAGCATTTTTTTAAAAATTCCAATGAGCCATTGCACCTCCCAGCTGTGTTGTCTGATCACGTATTCAAAACAAGTCCATTACGCAGAAGTTCCTAGTACTGTAATGCAATAGACTGGTCTTTTTACTCTGTTCTCAAATCCTCGACAAGTCAGGTGAAAATCAATGATCTAAAACGACTACTACTTGAAGCGGAACTTAACAACTAATTAGCATCTTACAGAACTATGAGTGCTTCACTGTTTGTTTGACATTGGTAAAGCCCAAAATTGAATTAGAATCAAGCTCAAAGAAATGTGAGATGCATATAAGAATTTATGGGAGAAGAGTACAGTATTCAGTAAGAGAGTGAGTCCTTTGGGAGGGGGGGGGGGGGGGGGGGGTTGTGTTTTGCAGATTTTTTGAGGAGATAAGAAAATTACTTGTGTTCAAATGTCTGACTCTGAATCTTCAGGAATGCCCAAAGGCTTCAAACTTAAAAGGATTGACTGGTGACCAGCTGCTCATGATGTATCAGCGTACTTCAAAACAAGAAGTATATATCAGCATTTTCATTGACCAAATGCATGAACAGATGGAAAATGAAAGCCAAGCAGAAAGAAACTCGGAAAATGATCAATCTAACAATAAATTAGCTGCATCTGCTGCAAGTTGGTAGTTCAATGATGTAGCGAAATCATTAGTTATGTACTTAGCTATTGAAGCATGGTTCCTTCAGACATACATGACCACAAATCGCAATTGATATGGCATTCTACTCAGCGAGGGAACACTAATGAGCAATTGCATATAAAGTTACAAGTCAAGTTTGTTAATTATACCCTCCATATTTAAGGTAAGTTAACAAGAACTTGAAGCAAAAATTAAAACCAAATCAAGAAAATAGCAAAGAGAATGTAATGTTCACAAAATCAATGCAATAATGCAATACCAAGATCTACAAAACATCGCAAGTTTCTCACAAGAACATGGGACAGATAATCATATATTTCAGTTTTTGTCAATAGTTAAAATCACAATTTACATGAGTGCTGGATTATCAGTATTTCCCCTACAAGAAGATAAAAAAAGAACCCTAACTTTTTGAACTACAAGTCGACAATCAGAACATTCAAGCATACGTCAACATCTACTAATCCAAATCTAATTCATAATTCAATTTCGACATTGCTACAGGCCAACACAACTCCAATTCCTTTGTTGTGCATCTGCAATTTTATATTCCTCAGACACAAAATATCCCCGACAACCAGTTTCCAGGAACAATTTCTTTAAGATATTTCTGATAGGCAATGTACTCCTTCTCATCATCAGCACTTGTAAATACCTTCTTCACTTTAATCTTCCTCTCAGGCACCCTCCCTGTAACACGAACAAAATCCTGCTCAATCTCCTCTTTACGCAACGTAAACGAAAACAAACCCTCCTTTCTCCTCACACGCCTCTCCCGCATCCTTTCCAATACTTTCTCCACTTTCGAAACAGGGTTAACCTTAACCTTAAATTTTAGACTTTCTCCCGACTTCCTTTTGCACTCTTTGGCCTTAACCTTAATGCAGGGCTTCGAAACAGGGGAAACAGGGGAAACAGGGGTCCAGTTGCTGGTACTCTTTGGTCTGATTCGGAGAAGCTTTCGAGATCCCCATACTAAATCGTTGAGTTGGAAATCATGAAGAGGCGTTCTTGATGAAACATACACTGTTTTCTCCATAGGAAACATACAGAGTCGGCCGAGTTTCTTGTTGTCGCTCAAACAATGGATTTTAAAATTTAGGGTAAATTGTGAATTGAATGATCAAATGGTTTGGTTGAAATCTCAAATATATACAGTATAGGAGAACTTAAATTTGATGATGCGTAGGAATCGTAGGAATCCTAGGAGGAAAAGGATAGTTGAGAGTAGCTTATAAACCAAATCAAGAAAATATTATCATAATTTTTTTTATGATGTTTATGATGTTTTAATCTTGATTGTCTTGTGTTTACGATGTTTTAATCTTGATTGTCCGCTTATGTTCGCAGGACACAAATATTATCATAATTTTTTTTTTCTATAAATATGATTTGCTAAAATATTATCATATTGTTATATAATATAATATATATATAGAGAAAGTCTCAGTAAGAAACTCTTTAAATTGAGTAACTTAGAAACTTTTGTTTTCAGCCGTTGGATCAATCTTATTTAACATGTCAGTGAACGTGGGGTTAATACCTCTGTCAAAACAAACCTACATTACACGTACAGGTATACAGTACACATGTTTAGCTACTTTTTCAATCAATATTTTTATTAAATCTATTATATATATTAATTTTGTAAATATTAACATACAAAATTTTTACTATTTTTATAATAATGTTCAAAAGACACATCAATTACTATATAATTATATTTTTATTTTTTTACCGAACACATAATTACCTGTAAATAGTAATATTTTTACAAAATATATTAAAAAAATATTGTGTTTTTACAGTACATAAAATTAATTTATAAAACAAAAATATAGAATATAAAAAAATTAGAAACACAAAATACTACAAATTTACATAACACAAAAATACAGAATATAAAAAATATACAGAACAAAACAAACCTACATTACACGTTTTTTTTTGACAGGTAGAGTACACGTGTTTAGCTACTTTTTCAATCAATATTTTTATTAAATCTATTATATATATTAATTTTTTAAATATTAACATACAAAATTTTTACTATTTTAATTATTTTATAATAATGTTCAAAAGACACATCAATTACTATATAATTATAATTTGATTTTTTACCGAACACATAATTACCTGTAAATAGTAATATTTTTACAAAATACATTAAAAAATATTATGTTTTTACAGTACATAAAATTAATTTATAAAACAAAAATACAAAATATAAAAAAATTAGAAACACAAAATACTACAAATTTACAGAACACAAAAATACAGAATATAAAAAATATACAGAACACGAGAATTATATACTTTTTATACACAATATAATCTAGTTATTGTACAGAATATTTTATCGTTTTACACAATTATTTTATGATGAAATACTGAAAAAAGAAGAAAAGAAAAGACATGAGACATGACAGTTAAAGTAGACACAAACGGAAGTTTTGACGTGTGTGTTAGTTCCTAGGTTACTCATTTAAGTGGTTCCTCACTGAGACCTTTTATATATATATATATATATTATAACACGTTATCAGCACGAGTAGCTCTTTCGCTATGTCATTACGATGATGGACCTTATATCGATGAAGTTGATTAATTTTTACAAACATGAAAGATTGTTTTGGTATCCTAGTGGAACTTTAGCTCCAAGCCGTATTAGCTAGAGGAAATGGTTGATTGTTTAAGGTGCGTTAAGAGATACATGTTGTTCTTATGATCATCGACTAAAGGTTCTTTCTTACTCATTTCAAATTTTAAAGTGAGAAATCCAAAGAGGATTAGCCAATACTTATTTTAAGATTAAAAGGTACGCATCCCCTTTATCGTTCTCTTCTTTTTCATTGAAATGTTCTAAATGTGTGTTTGTATGAGTTATGCTAATTTACATTTTCCGTAAAAATTATATTGAATTTGTTTTACATCGGAATCTATATATTTTAGGTATTTCGGAAAAATTCGTAGATAATTCATTATTTCTCGAAATGTTATGATTTTGGACTCATTGGAAATATATTTCGATTATCTGCAACTTTCGTTCTTTGTGTTTTTCATAATTCTGCTTGTATACATGTTCAAATCTGCCCTTTTTGTAATCTGGTGGATGAATTTGACTTGATGTGTTGTAGCTTTGAATATTCGTAGTAAATCAAGATTTTATTCAATAATTACGAGTAATATCATTCTTGAAAGCTTGTTTCGATCTCTGCGTTTTGTGTTCATATTCCATTGTCAAATTATGTGATTTTAGTATCTTAAACATCAAATTATCGTTGTGATCAGGGGCTGATTCTGTTCTGGCAGTCCGTATTTTAATTGTTTTTGAATTCGTTACATCTTTGTTTGTGACATGCCTTACCATTCTGGAAAGTTCTCGGTATTGTCTACAAGTTTCGTCTTTTGCACTTTTTGATTTGAGTTCATCTTAATAATGTAAACTGGCTTTCTGGAAACCCACGAGGATGGTCATTTATGTATATGGTTAAGATTGGAGATCCGACATTAAAGGTGATAGGACGAAGCACATTGATCCAAAGTTTTTCTTCACTCATGAGCTTCAGCAAATGGGAGAAATTGATGTCTGTCAGATTCGCTCATGTGAGAATCCAACATATTTGTTCATAAAAGCACTTCATACATCATCCTTCAGGAAATTAGTAAATAAGATTGGAATGCGTAAGCTTCGAGATATATTGAAATGAGGGGGAGATATGATACTTCTTTTACATTACATTATGTACAACACATGTACTGTTTTTCCTTCACTAGAATTTTCCTAGTAAGGTTTTAATGAGGCATGATGTTTGTGCGAGTCATCCAAGGGGGAGTGTTATGAAATAAATTGTATGACTCTTAGAGTTTCTAACTCCATTGACTTTTCACCTATCTTGTAATTAGTACAACTCTTGGCTTTTCACTCTCTTGTAACCTATGTATATAAAGCCTATATAAAGACTTGTATGCAGATTGTCTTATGACATGAATAAGAGCAAGTCCAACAATGTCCTAGTTGATTACTTGTAAATATGATATAATAATGTATCCTAGTGATTCAGGGACTTGATTCCAACAACATTATTTATATCCGTTCCCTATTATTATTATAATAATATATTTGAAAAGAGAGAGAGAAAAAAAGAGTGGAAGAAAGAGAGAGAAAAGAAATGTAAAAAAGGAGGGAAGTGAATTTTTTATTCATGGAAATTAAATACGTAATGACTAGTGGTTACTTATTAATAGGTAATGAGATGGATGTCCTAGTGATTTAGGTAACCACTAGGATATTGTTGGAGCACCATTTTTTGCTAGATTACTTATATTCGAGCTTAGAACATGATATAATTAAACTGTTGGACTTGCACTAAGATGATGATTTCCTCATTTCTGTCTAGCTCTCTCTAGTTACTCAATTTAAAGAGTTCCTTACTGAGACTTTCTATATATATATATATATATATGAGTTTACTCCAATACAAACTACTCTTAGACTACAAACTACAAACTAAATCATTTTAGTGATTTCTGTAAGAATAAATAGTGATTTCAGCATAGATCTAGCTATTTATTTTTATATACGTATAAATTTAGTGATTTTACGGTACAAAATATGTAATTTACGTATAGATTTGGAGAAAAAATCACTACATTTATGTAAAGCATAATGTAACATAAGATGTAAAAGAGATAACTGCAACTCAACAAAGGACAAGACAGACAATAATATTAACAGAAGCACGGGAATCCAGAATCAAAGAAGAAAAGGTAAACTCAAAAAATCAAAATATGGTATGTATTCTTGAAGTCCGTAAACAGGTCACGGAAAGAAGTTCATGAAAATGTTCAAGCCTCAGTGACAACAAAAGAAACAAGACTTTCAAGACTTCAGAAGTATGTGAATGATTTAGGGTTAGCACCACAGGATTCCAGTGATTTATTTGAAGCAACCAGATCGACAAAGGACTTATCAACAACATTGAATTGAAGACGTAGAAGAATTGATCAAGTGTTATTCATCTGTGAACCAGACCAGTTGCACTAGTTGACGACACTTAAAAAGATCAAGTTGTTTTATCGTCTCAGAAGAAATTGATACAGTCTAAAACTAGACACCCTGGAACTCAAATGGATTTTCAAATGATTAAGTACAAAAGCAAAGGTTCGATGGTTTTTCATAAATGAAAACCATCGAATATGGTTAAGGAAATTCTTTAAGAAAACCATAATTAAGTATTTGTCATTCGATAGTTTTATTTATAAAACTATCGAACGGAAAATACTTTTAATACATTCGATGGTTTTCTAATTTGGAAGCAGGTGGAAAGTTATTTGTTGTGTCAGGTTGATGAAGATCCAACGGCCTAGATTATTTGTTTGATTTTGGTTCGATGGTTTTTCAAAACAAAGCCTACAATTACTAAGAGAGAAGTGTGTCTTCTTCAGTCAGGTTCATAACACAGAAGCAATTACGAAGAGAGTAGTTCAAGCCAGAGAGATTATCAGAGAAATTAATATTGCTTGAATTCTATCATTGTATTGATTGTGTATAACCTAGAACTCATTGAAGCTAATCTACAGATTAGAAATTGTAGCACCCTTCGAGGTTTATATTTATAAAACGATATATTCCCCGACTCTTGGTTTGATTTGGTGTATTTGATTTTGTAGTTGAACTGAATGATTTATCCGTGAACGAAATTGAATAATTTGTAGGTATCGTATTCAACCCCCCCCCCTTCTACGATACTTTGGACCTAACAATTGGTATCAGAGCTATTTGATTGACGTACAAATCAGATCCGGTGAATGAGACCAAAATCAAACGTAGCTTGAAAATTCGAAGCAAATTTTTTAACTTTCAAAATTTTTCATTTAATTGGAATTTATTGAATTTTAAACAATTTGAAATTTTCAGAAACCATGAGTGCTCCAAAGACAACTGCTGGTATTAAAGTTCCCCCGTTTACTAGAGATGATTTCGGTTTGTGGAAGATAAAGATGCTGTTATTTATCAAGGCATCTAATCCGTTGTATATTGGCATATTAGAGAACGAACCGTTTGTACCAATGAAACTAGTTAGTGAATCTACAGCTCCTGATGGTACCAGGATTCCTCAAGACACCCAACCTAAGGATATCACTGAGTACACAGATTCTGACAAAGAACTGATTCGATTGGACACAGGTTTGATGTTGATATTGGCAGACTCCGCAGACAAGGAAATGAGCTATCAGTTGATGAACTGTACAAGCGGGAAACACATGTGGGATACCATAAATTTGATTATGGAAGGAACTGAATACGTGGAGGAAAACAGATTGGACATCCTGACTTCTCAATACGAATCTTTTAGGTCTCCTCCAGGAGAAAGTATAACTCATGTCTTTGAGAAATATACTAAGTTTCTAAATGAATTGGCAATGAAAGGGAAGACCTATCCACTGAGAGAAACAAACAGGAAGTTCATGATGACGCTGCCCCATCATGTAGAACACAAGTCCTCATCCATAAGGGAAAGAATTGACTTTACAAAGATGTCATTAGAGATGGTCTATGGCAAGTTGAAAACTTATGAGATGGAGCAAGAACAACGAGTGATAATCTACGGACCAGGGACAGTGGATAACAAGCACAATGCACTTGTGAGATCAGCAGCACTTGTAGTGGATGAACCAACAACTTCTGATATTCAGGTTCAAACCCCTAGAGCTGGAAAGGAGGTGATCATAGAAGCTGATATGGATTATGTGAATCTGGGTGTTGATGAAAGTGATTACTACACCCTATAAGAGCTTGAGCAAATGGAAGACAAAACCATGGCGTACTTAGCTGCAAAGTTTAGTCATATTCGTTTCAAGAGAAACCCTAAGTACAAGTTCAAGGGCGCAACCAACAGATTCCAGAAGAGCAAGTATGCACCTAGTACAGGCTTTAAGGGAGGCTACAAGACTGGCTCGATTGACAGAAGCAAATCAAGATGCTACAACTGCAATGAGTTAGGGCATTTCGCCACTGAATACCGGAAGCCTCGTCAAGCAAGAGACAAGAAAGAGGTCTATGAAAGTAAAGACTCTTATGAGGATTTGAAGAAAGAGAATGCCAAGCTTAAACAACAATTGGAGGCATTTTCTGGAAAGCAGAAAGGGAAAGCTTATATAGCAGAGGGAAAACACTGGGATGATACTGATTCGGATGAAGAGGAGGAGTATATAAATGTTGCCCTAATGGCTGACTCTTCAGAGGAATCACCACAATTATCTCAGGTACCTATCCTAACTACAATTGACATGTCTAATTCTGAGTACAAGAAAACTGTGCAAGATCTTAGTGTAGAATTGTTTAATGTACACACAAGCATGCTAGCATCAGAAATGGAAAATGCTAAACTAGTTCTTAAGATTAAAAATCTAGAATCTAAAAATGAAGAACTAGAGCTTGTAGTTGTCACATTAGAAGATCTTAAGCAAAAGAATGCGTACTTAGAGAACAAGGTCAAGTGTAATGATGAGATAGAGATTATCCTCAGGAAGCAGATTTCAGAGTTAGATTTGAAACTGAATGCTTTTAAGAATTCCGCCCTGATTGCTAAGGATATCATTGATACTCAGACCGAGGGTAATAAAACTGCTATAGGACTTGACTACACCAAAAAGGCTGGGAAAAGGACTCTGGAATTTCCTATGACATCTTCTGCTGTCAGGAAGGATATTCCACACATTCTTAATAATGTGGTCAGTCCAGTCTTTGTCAAGCCCTTCTCAGAACCTTTTCATGAGGATGATCTTTTCATAAGACAAGAATTGCTTGAGGAGGATTTATTGAAGGAAAAAGAGGTAAAGACTAAGCTGCCTAGGAATTCAGTAAAAACTGTAATACCTAAAACTGAAGTAGGTGATTTAGTTCTAAAGGCTAAAAAGAACAGGAATGGGAAAAAGAAGTTTGTTAATCAGGAAATTGTTCCATTTTCTCCCATTGCATCTAGGAAGTTGTGCACCATCTGTAATTCTGCTGGACACCTTACACATGCATGTAAAAAGGTTAAAGTAGAAACTGCCAATACTTCTGAAATGCATAACATGTCTGACATGCCTGATCTTCATGAACCCTGTGGAAAGAAAGAGTGTTTGCTATGTAAATACAACATCATGCATGCTTATTTTAAGTTGATGAATGATAGTAGCAAAAGCACTGTTAATGTTAAATCCATAGGTACTATGAATATCAAACAAGGTAAGACTAACTTGAATGTTACTCCTGTTAAAGTATCTAAACCTTCAGGACCCAAACAAGTTTGGGTACCAAAGTCCGCTTAATCAATCTGTGATTGCAGGGTAAGGTTAAAAGCTCAAAGGTCGTGTGGATTCTGGATAGTGGTTGTTCTAGACACATGACAGGTGAAGAGTCCCTGCTTACAGAGGTGGTTAAGAAGACCGGCCCGATTGTAACCTTTGGAGATGACAACAAAGGATTCACTAAGGGATATGGTAAATTGAAAATTGGGAATTTCATCATTGAAAACATCTCTCTTATTGAAGGATTGAAGCACAATCTTCTAAGTATCAGTCAGTTCTGTGATAAAGACTACAATGTAGATTTCAGAAAGTACAAGTGCTTAATCACCAACAGGAAGGATGAGAAGCTTGCTCTACTGGGAGTAAGAAAAGGAAATTTGTTTATAGCTGACTTAAGTTCTACCAGTGAAGGAGAAGTTACATGTTTCTACAGTAAGGCATCTTCAGAACAAAGTTGTCTATGGCACAAGAAGCTCTCACATTTGAACTTCAAAACTATGAACTCTTTGGTAAATAGAGAGTTAGTGAGAGGGTTGCCCCTGATGGAATTCAATCAGGATGGACTATGTGAAGCATGTGAAAAAGGGAAGTCGAAGAAAGCATCGCATAGAAGTAAAGGAATGACAAGCATTACTGAACCATTACAACTGATTCATATGGATTTAGTTGGTCCAGTCAATGTTATGTCACTTTCAAGAAAAAGATATGCATTGGTGATGGTGGATGACTACTCCAAGTACACGTGGGTGTTGTTCTTACAGTCAAAGGATGAAGTAACACAACTAATCATTGATCACATCAAGAAGATAGAAGTGGAAGCTAAGCTACCTGTGACGCCCTCCCGACCCGGGGTCAAGATCGGGTAGCGCACAACCAATAAAAATCACAACCCTGGAAATATCATTATAAATATAACAGTGACCCCGAAAATACTAAGGATCGAGCACAGGTTATAATATGAAACAAGTCATCACAACTACTAATGTTATTACAAACCACCATGTTATTAGGGTAACCCCGATAAGGAATTACGCTAACAACCAAATGTCTACAAAAGTTTTACACACTCATTCAGTTTTATGCTTACATCATCCTTACAACCTGATTATCGGTTACAGCTCAAAACTACTACCTGACCACGGACCCTGGGAACCTGACGGTTCACCCTCACCCTAGCTGCTCGCCTAACGTGAGACATTCTCGTACCTATCTGAAAGGTTAGAACAATAGAGAAGCAAGAGTGAGCCAAAAATGCTCAGCCAGTGGATAAAAGACATAATTTAAGGTTTCAACCTAGTATCAACGGAATATGTAGTATAAATAAAGTAAAACAAGATGAGTATTTCACAACTGGTAATGGAATAAAGAAAACGAATGTTTAAATATTGAAAAACCACAACAATTTGAAAGTAAGTAAATTCAGCAGAATTAACAACCCCTTTTTATACATCATCGAGCCAACAATTTTTCTCATATATATGTTTAGTTAATATAAATTGGAATTGTACGACGCTACGAGCTAAGCCGATGATCAATCGCTCAAAGCTCGCCAACCTTACTGTCCTACACAGCAGGTTCCATACACTTTCAAGGGATCCCCGGGCAAACCGCCCCCATTGGCACTTATTGACCATGGCCAATTATCAACAACGCTGGACCGGCGTCACCCGGCCGCCTATGCAACGTGGCGACATCTAGGCCACAAAACACTTTATTTCAACTGGACCGGCGCCACGGCCCTAAAATTCCAATTTACCTCGGTTTCATATAGAAACCCAAAATCTCAACATCTCATTTTTTTTTTTTACCCTTATCGGGTTCATAACTCAAATCACAGTTTCAACACAATAAGTACACTTTTCTCATTTAACATGGCAATAGGAATCTGATAAGTAAGAATATCAATCAGAGGGTTTATTGAATACTGAAAGAAATAGTTCAAGTCCTTCAAAAAGTATACTTATAACAGATAAGCCTTACATTCTGAAGGAAATAAACCGGATTATACATAACATATATAAGTTCGAATACTGAAAGAAATAGTTCAAGTCCTTCAAAAAGTATACTTATAACAGATAAGCCTTACATTCTGAAGGAAATAAACCGGATTATACATAACATATATAAGTTCGAATACTGAAAGAAATAGTTCAAGTCCTTCAAAAAGTATACTTATAACAGATAAGCCTTACATTCTGAAGGAAATAAACCGGATTGTACATAACATATATAAGTTCGAATAAGGAACTGAATCTGATAACTGCATTAACAAGAAATAATAATAATATTAACAATTACAGTTCAGTGTAAAAGAACCAACACTTGGAAATTAAGTGAAGAGTATAAACACTCGCATAATAATTATTCAAGAGAATATTACTCGAACAATACGTGAAGGGTATAGACACTTGCCTTTGTCTAACGTTCCTGCTCAACTGTATGCAACCCTGGTTAGTCGCGCTCGTCTAGTGTCTCTATAATATAAAAGTCAACATCTAAGTCAACAGTCTTGCAAAATCTCAATTGCTATTAATACCGACAAATTTCTGTTCTAACTACCCCTCGTGATAATATTAAACACGACTAAAACATTTAAACAAGTCTCAAACAATTATTAGCATTCATGACTCAACAACCAGATAATTCACATAATTCACATAGCACATATCGTCATTTAATTGTGATAAATAAATCACATAAGTCTCGTAACATCTAAGAAATAATTTAGAAAATATTCGACTCTCGTTTCAAAGAATTTTAACCTCAAAATATTTTTAGGTCAAAAATCGGACTACTTCTCCCAATATAAAGATTAAAACAATTTAATCAATTAATATAAAATTAATTGACAATTTCCAAACACTCAAACTATTTTTAAATAAAAAAAACCAAGCTAGAAAATAATTAAACTTAATTTTAATTAATCAAATCTAATTAATAATTAATTATTAAGAATTAACTGATTAAAAGAATTAATCAATTAATTAAATTAATTAATTATTAATCAAAAATAATTAAAATAATTAAATTTAATAAATTTTCGAATTTAAATAAATATTTATGAATTTATAAAATTTTCTGAATATTAAAAAGTATTTTTAAATCAAAGATATGATTTTTAGAATTTTTAAAACCATTTTTCGATTTATTTTAAAAATAAAAATCCAGAAACACTTTTTCTGGGAAAGCAATTAGGGTTTTTGGATCAAAACCGGGTCGGGTCAAAAGCTAAACGAGTCGCCAAGAACGGATATGGGTCGCCAAGAACAACCCGCCGCCGGCGGTGTTCCGGCAACCCAAACCCAGAATCCGGCGAGCCCGAAAACACACCACCACCCTTGTTTTCGATCGCTAAACTCCCACAACTCAACATAGCAATTAAACAAACTCAAAACACTACACAAACCGACCAGACTCCGAGCTAACTTCGGCCGGTTCGCGAAGAACACGGCGACCGCCGCTTTCCGGCGACACAAAAATCGAACCCAACATTAACAATGAACACGTGAACATACTCAGCAACCCACGATCTATCTAATGGCATAAACGAAATCAAGTACCGATCCCTACAACTCAAAATCCGGCAAAATTCATACAAACTCCGACGAACACCATACTTTCCGATTTAACCGATTTCGAGCTCAAAAATTACATTAAAAATCATCAATATACTCTAAATCATGTAATAAACACCACTATATCCTCAAATCTCAAGAACAATCACAAATCAAGAAACCCCCAAATAGAAATTTTGAATTAAATAATAAAAATAAGGAAAAATCGAAATCTTACCCAAAATTGAAAACAAATGATGGATTGTTGAAGAGAATGATTTGGGCTTCGATTTGGTTACAAGAACTTTGAATTTGGAATCCGATAACACCTTCGATCTTTGATTCGATTACGAATAACACGAAGAACTCGATTAGGGTTTTCGGGTATTTTAGGGATAATTATCGATATATTATGATTTATTATACGTAAAATAATTACGATACAGCTATTTATATTTAACAGAAAATAATACCCCAAACGGTATTTTTGGTTCAATATTGATCCGTTGGATCGTTTTTATTCGAATATAGCGTACCGGTTACAAAACGATAATCATCAAAAAGTACGGATAATTACGAGAGTAATTTAATACTATCTATATGTACGAACCAAAATATCTTTATAACAATCACTCAAAAATATCCCATGTCTTAACGAATGAATTATTGGTACGAATGAGGTACCAATTTCCCGAACAATTACGAAACGAACGGAATTCTTCGTTCAAAAATTTACGATAACTTTAAAATCAAATAACTCACTTTTTAAATACCAATCTAATTACCTCAAAATTCACGTAGGATTTATGGGACAAACACATATGATCATTTAACGAAAATTTCCCCACATTTAAATACAGAATGTATTTAAATCCACAAATAACGTAAAAGAAATTATATTAAACTCTAAAAATATACCCACGGTTTCCCGGTTCTTACATCCTTCCCCCCTTAAAAGGATTCTGTCCCCAGAATCAACCTAGGCAAACAAATGAGGGTACTTCTCTCGCATATCACTCTCTAGCTCCCAAGGCTTCTTGAAATTGTCTCCAAAATCTTGAATTAAACCGCGGATCTCTATCGGATACGATTGAAACTGGCACTCCATGATGTACTATTATCTCGTTTAAATAAAGGTGAATCAACTTGAAAGGTATTGAGTCAGAAAGAAAACGATGGCCTAAAATATCAATCTCACAATGCGGACAAATCCGGTTAACTGGAATATGTTCCTAATTTGTTACTTCTACATTTAAAAGCCTTATCTAACGGTCGGGTTTCACATCGCAATTTACTAGCAAAATCTACAGCAATAAATAACTTGGTAGCTCCCGAAGTAATTAACACTTTTGCATGTACGGAGTTTACGAGTAGCGTACCTGTCACCACATCAGTATCTTGGACAGCATCTTCCATATTCATATTAAATACTCTGGCTCTCGGCTGGTTAGGGTTAGGTTGCCCTGTTACTCTACAATCTTTGGATACATGTCCGGCCTTTCCGCACTTGTAGCATATCACTGCTGTACATTCATTAGCATAATGTCCGTTCCGATTACACCTATAACAGACCACACCAGTCTTCACGCAACTTCCTGTATGTTTCTTCCCGCAGGTCTTACACTCTAACGGGGGAGGTCCATTTGGTTTCTGTTGACTCCCAAACGGTGGACGAGTACCTGGTCCAGCATTCCCATTATTTGGCTTCTTGAATCCCGCATTCCTTCCTGCCTGGAATCCCGACTTCCTGTTAAAACGATTCTGAAAATTCCCTTGTCCTTGATTTGGTTCATGACTCTCAGCCTTCCTTTTATTGTTGTCCTTTTCCTTCTGCGACTGATCACTCTCTCCCTCTATAATCATAGCTTTCTGAACTATTGCTGAATACGTAGCCAACTCAAACACTGCCACCCTACTGCGTATCCACGGCTCCAAACCCTGTTGGAATCTCCTAGCTTTCTTTTCATTGGTGTCGACAAACTCTGGAACAAATCTTGCCAACTCAGTAAATTTGGCTTCATACTCTGTTACACTTAAATTTTCTTGCTTGAGTTCAAAGAACTTCAACTCCATCTGATTCTGCATATAACGGGGAAAATACTTCTCTAAAAACAACACGGTAAACCTTTCCCAAGTAACTGTCGTTGTGCCTTCCATAGCTTTCACCGACTCCCACCAATAATTAGCTTCAGTTTTCAGGAAATAGCTTGCAAACTCCGTCTTCTGGTCAGCTCCAACTTTCACTAGTGCAAAAGCCTTCTCCATTTCTTTTAACCACGCCCTTGCTTCCACTGGATCTGCAGTCCCTTTAAACTCTGGTGGTTTTACGGCCTGAAACGACTTAAAAGTAATCGTTGGTACGGCTGGTTGTTGCTGGCATATCTGTTGTTGTTGCAAACACTGCTGTTGTTGGGTTAGGGCGGATGTTTGTTGACGAAGAAGATCTAGAATTTGTTCCACTGGTGTATCCATTCTAATCAAGTGATTCAAGACTTGATAACTGGTACAAAACAAACAATATATTTAGTAGCTGGATAGGCCTTGTACAATGAGAATCAATTTAACAAGAATTTGGGAGTCAAGGAATCACTCCCTTCATAACAAGATACAACAGAGTACAATGATTGGTTTCTATCCACAACATAATTGTGGTAGAAGATCTCATAACGTTTGTAAGAAAAGCAAAGTAGAACAAGGTACATGAATAAAATTGATAGGATGAACATACATGTTGTCTTACAGCGTATGACAAAATAGAGCAAAAGATAGTAAGGTATAGGAATAAGATCTGACAAAATAACATACATGCCAGGTTTGATATTGAATGATAAATAGCGGAATATGTAAAATGATAGCAACTATGGCACAACAAAATTTGGTCATCATATAACCTGGGTACAAGCGTGAAAACGCTTTGATGATAAAAGAAAAGTACATGATAGAAAACAACACCAGAAGTAGAGTACACAGCCAAAAGAAAACACCTGCCACTATCTCAACAGTACCACTATATACAATAACAAAACGGCTCCACTCCAGTCCAGTGTACTGCTGATATCTATATAACGCATCTATATCCGTGTCGGAACGAAATCCACTAACTACTGTACATAAGACTCCATCTCGTCTGCTTCACCACATGACTCTCTGCCTCTAGTCCTCATCAGGTGCAATCCTCCGGAGCTCTCCCATGATATAATCCATCAAGCTACTCATCTCTGACGGATCTCGCTCTCCTCCGCTAGTACTGCCCATATGACTAAGTCTAACCTCAAGGACTATCCTCAATGCCCTAAGATCCATCAATACTGCTGATGCTCCTGACACATGCCTCTGGCAACGTACCATCTCTCTCACCTGACCATGCAAAAAGTCTCGCTCTCCAGCTACCCTCATATACTCATGATAAGGTATAGGCTCAGGAATAAACTGAAACGGGGGTCCATTAACGGACTCTGAACTAGGTGGAGAACGGGCTGGGGGTATCGCTCGCAAAGGTACAGCAGGAATAGGTGCAACTGGTAGAGCTATCACCACTGGTGGATCTGGTACAACTGGTAGGTCGGGTACTACTAGTAGATCTGAAACAAAATGCTCCGAAGGGTCTGACAGTGGATCTGGAACAGAAGGCTCAGAAGGGTCTGACTCCGAGTGTGAAGAGCTAGATCCCGATGGCTGAAACATAACAGTAGTGTAACTTAAGAATTACATGCTACATCCTCATTGACTCTCTACCCTAATAGTCAAGACTATATCCGATAATCTTAACTCAAACTCTATATGAGTTTGCTCAACATAATCATCTCACATGGAACTATCTCAAAGTACCTACTGTTTAACCCTATCCAATACCCTATACTTGTTTCAGTGACCATAACCTGTGGCTCTGATACCAACTTGTGACGCCCTCCCGACCCGGGGTCAAGATCGGGTAGCGCACAACCAATAAAAATCACAACCCTGGAAATATCATTATAAATATAACAGTGACCCCGAAAATACTAAGGATCGAGCACAGGTTATAATATGAAACAAGTCATCACAACTACTAATGTTATTACAAACCACCATGTTATTAGGGTAACCCTGATAAGGAATTACGCTAACAACCAAATGTCTACAAAAGTTTTACACACTCATTCAGTTTTATGCTTACATCATCCTTACAACCTGATTATCGGTTACAGCTCAAAACTACTACCTGACCACGGACCCTGGGAACCTGACGGTTCACCCTCACCCTAGCTGCTCGCCTAACGTGAGACATTCTCGTACCTATCTGAAAGGTTAGAACAATAGAGAAGCAAGAGTGAGCCAAAAATGCTCAGCCAGTGGATAAAAGACATAATTTAAGGTTTCAACCTAGTATCAACGGAATATGTAGTATAAATAAAGCAAAACAAGATGAGTATTTCACAACTGGTAATGGAATAAAGAAAACGAATGTTTAAATATTGAAAAACCACAACAATTTGAAAGTAAGTAAATTCAGCAGAATTAACAACCCCTTTTTATACATCATCGAGCCAACAATTTTTCTCATATATATGTTTAGTTAATATAAATTGGAATTGTACGACGCTACGAGCTAAGCCGATGATCAATCGCTCAAAGCTCGCCAACCTTACTGTCCTACACAGCAGGTTCCATACACTTTCAAGGGATCCCCGGGCAAACCGCCCCCATTGGCACTTATTGACCATGGCCAATTATCAACAACGCTGGACCGGCGTCACCCGGCCGCCTATGCAACGTGGCGACATCTAGGCCACAAAACACTTTATTTCAACTGGACCGGCGCCACGGCCCTAAAATTCCAATTTACCTCGGTTTCATATAGAAACCCAAAATCTCAACATCTCATTTTTTTTTTACCCTTATCGGGTTCATAACTCAAATCACAGTTTCAACACAATAAGTACACTTTTCTCATTTAACATGGCAATAGGAATCTGATAAGTAAGAATATCAATCAGAGGGTTTATTGAATACTGAAAGAAATAGTTCAAGTCCTTCAAAAAGTATACTTATAACAGATAAGCCTTACATTCTGAAGGAAATAAACCGGATTATACATAACATATATAAGTTCGAATACTGAAAGAAATAGTTCAAGTCCTTCAAAAAGTATACTTATAACAGATAAGCCTTACATTCTGAAGGAAATAAACCGGATTATACATAACATATATAAGTTCGAATACTGAAAGAAATAGTTCAAGTCCTTCAAAAAGTATACTTATAACAGATAAGCCTTACATTCTGAAGGAAATAAACCGGATTGTACATAACATATATAAGTTCGAATAAGGAACTGAATCTGATAACTGCATTAACAAGAAATAATAATAATATTAACAATTACAGTTCAGTGTAAAAGAACCAACACTTGGAAATTAAGTGAAGAGTATAAACACTCGCATAATAATTATTCAAGAGAATATTACTCGAACAATACGTGAAGGGTATAGACACTTGCCTTTGTCTAACGTTCCTGCTCAACTGTATGCAACCCTGGTTAGTCGCGCTCGTCTAGTGTCTCTATAATATAAAAGTCAACATCTAAGTCAACAGTCTTGCAAAATCTCAATTGCTATTAATACCGACAAATTTCTGTTCTAACTACCCCTCGTGATAATATTAAACACGACTAAAACATTTAAACAAGTCTCAAACAATTATTAGCATTCATGACTCAACAACCAGATAATTCACATAATTCACATAGCACATATCGTCATTTAATTGTGATAAATAAATCACATAAGTCTCGTAACATCTAAGAAATAATTTAGAAAATATTCGACTCTCGTTTCAAAGAATTTTAACCTCAAAATATTTTTAGGTCAAAAATCGGACTACTTCTCCCAATATAAAGATTAAAACAATTTAATCAATTAATATAAAATTAATTGACAATTTCCAAACACTCAAACTATTTTTAAATAAAAAAACCAAGCTAGAAAATAATTAAACTTAATTTTAATTAATCAAATCTAATTAATAATTAATTATTAAGAATTAACTGATTAAAAGAATTAATCAATTAATTAAATTAATTAATTATTAATCAAAAATAATTAAAATAATTAAATTTAATAAATTTTCGAATTTAAATAAATATTTATGAATTTATAAAATTTTCTGAATATTAAAAAGTATTTTTAAATCAAAGATATGATTTTTAGAATTTTTAAAACCATTTTTCGATTTATTTTAAAAATAAAAATCCAGAAACACTTTTTCTGGGAAAGCAATTAGGGTTTTTGGATCAAAACCGGGTCGGGTCAAAAGCTAAACGAGTCGCCAAGAACGGATATGGGTCGCCAAGAACAACCCGCCGCCGGCGGTGTTCCGGCAACCCAAACCCAGAATCCGGCGAGCCCGAAAACACACCACCACCCTTGTTTTCGATCGCTAAACTCCCACAACTCAACATAGCAATTAAACAAACTCAAAACACTACACAAACCGACCAGACTCCGAGCTAACTTCGGCCGGTTCGCGAAGAACACGGCGACCGCCGCTTTCCGGCGACACAAAAATCGAACCCAACATTAACAATGAACACGTGAACATACTCAGCAACCCACGATCTATCTAATGGCATAAACGAAATCAAGTACCGATCCCTACAACTCAAAATCCGGCAAAATTCATACAAACTCCGACGAACACCATACTTTCCGATTTAACCGATTTCGAGCTCAAAAATTACATTAAAAATCATCAATATACTCTAAATCATGTAATAAACACCACTATATCCTCAAATCTCAAGAACAATCACAAATCAAGAAACCCCCAAATAGAAATTTTGAATTAAATAATAAAAATAAGGAAAAATCGAAATCTTACCCAAAATTGAAAACAAATGATGGATTGTTGAAGAGAATGATTTGGGCTTCGATTTGGTTACAAGAACTTTGAATTTGGAATCCGATAACACCTTCGATCTTTGATTCGATTACGAATAACACGAAGAACTCGATTAGGGTTTTCGGGTATTTTAGGGATAATTATCGATATATTATGATTTATTATACGTAAAATAATTACGATACAGCTATTTATATTTAACAGAAAATAATACCCCAAACGGTATTTTTGGTTCAATATTGATCCGTTGGATCGTTTTTATTCGAATATAGCGTACCGGTTACAAAACGATAATCATCAAAAAGTACGGATAATTACGAGAGTAATTTAATACTATCTATATGTACGAACCAAAATATCTTTATAACAATCACTCAAAAATATCCCATGTCTTAACGAATGAATTATTGGTACGAATGAGGTACCAATTTCCCGAACAATTACGAAACGAACGGAATTCTTCGTTCAAAAATTTACGATAACTTTAAAATCAAATAACTCACTTTTTAAATACCAATCTAATTACCTCAAAATTCACGTAGGATTTATGGGACAAACACATATGATCATTTAACGAAAATTTCCCCACATTTAAATACAGAATGTATTTAAATCCACAAATAACGTAAAAGAAATTATATTAAACTCTAAAAATATACCCACGGTTTCCCGGTTCTTACACTACCTGTGCGGACAATCAGATCAGACAATGGAACTGAATTCAAGAATGCAGTTCTTAATGATTTCTGCTCAGAGAAAAGAATATCAAGACATTTTTCAGCCCCAAGAACTCCTCAACAGAATGGAGTAGTGGAAAGGAAGAACAGGACCTTGGTTGAAGCAGTAAGGACCATGTTGAATGAATCAAAACTTCCCACTTACTTTTGGGCTGAAGCAGTGAATACAGCTTGCTACACTCAGAATTGAACCCTGATCAACAAAGATCATGAAAAGACTCCGTATGAGTTAATGGCCAACAAGAAGCCAACACTGAAGTACTTTCATGTGTTTGGTGCAAAGTTCTTTGTACTTAAAGATGGAGAACATCTTGGCAAGTTTGATGCCAAAGCAGATGAAGGCATTTTTCTGGGCTATTCTCTGGAATCTAAGGCTTACAAGGTATATGTGATTGAAGATAAGAAGGTGTTGGAAAGCTTTAATGTAACATTTGACGACACCAAAAGACCAGGCCTGCAAACAAGAGAGAACTCTGAATCCTTGGTATTTGAAAATCTATCAGGAGATCTCTCTGACAATGAAGAAGAACCTGAAGTTGTTACAGTTATTAATAATAATGATAATGATTCTGGACCAAGTGGTGATAGTGGTGAACATACTCAAACTACTATTGGATCCACTAGTCAATCAACGGGGTCAACAGATCATACCGTCAACAACTCAGGGGGAGCAGGAGAAGGATCAACTAGTCAAACTCCACAACATCTAGAACAAGGAGAATCATCAAGATCGCATCTGCCAAGACAAAAGGGTATGGAATAGAGATCATCCCTTTCACTTGATCATTGGTGATCCGGACACAGGAGTGAGAACTAGGAGAACATCACAAAATGAATGTCACTATTCTGGGTTTCTTTCAGAAACAGAACCTAAGAAAGTTGAAGATGCTCTAGATGATCCAGATTGGGTGATTGTTATGCAAGAGGAACTCAATCAGTTTGAAAGGCAGAACGTTTGGAAGTTGGTACCCAGGCCTAAAGGGAAATATGTTATTGGAACAAGATGGGTATTCAGAAATAAGTTGGACGAAGATGGCATTGTAACGAGAAACAAAGCCAGACTGGTTGCTAAAGGTTACTCTCAAGAAGAGGGTATAGATTATGATGAAACCTATGCACCAGTAGCAAGACTTGAGGCCATCAGAATGTTTCTGGCATTCGCAGCACATTCCAATTACAAGGTATATCAAATGGATGTGAAGAGTGCTTTTCTGAATGGGGAGTTAAAAGAAGAAGTGTATGTGGAACAACCTCCAGGTTTTGAGGATTCAAAACTGGAAGACTTTGTGTACTTTCTATTCAAAGTTTTCTATGGACTCAAACAAGCTCCAAGGACATGGTATGACACTCTCTCTGAATTCTTACTTGAAAATGATTTTACAAGAGGTGTTGTAGACAAAACTCTCTTTTACAAAAAGCATAAAAATGATTTGCTATTGGTGCAAGTATATGTTGATGACATAATATTTGGTTCTACTAATGATGATCTATGCAAGAGATTTGCTAAGTTAATGCAGAGTCGTTATGAAATGAGCATGATGGGTGAATTGTCATTCTTTCTTGGACTGCAAGTATACCAAAGACAAGATGGTATATTCATTTGTCAGTCCAAGTACATCAAAGATCTTCTGAAGAAGTATCAAATGGAAGACTCATCTACAGCAAAGACTCATATACCAACTACCACTAAGCTTGATAACGATGAAACTGGTAAGAAGGTTGACATCACAGGCTACAGAGGTATGATAGGCTCATTACTTTATCTCACTGCAAGTAGACCATATATAATGTTTGCAACATGCTTGTGTGCTAGGTTTCAGTCTGATCCTAAAAATCTCATCTAATAGCTGTTAAGCAAATATTTAGATATCTTAAGGGGACCCCAAATCTTGGAATTTGGTACCCTAAAGATACAGGATTTGATCTTATTGGATACACAGACTCTGATTTTGCAGCTTGTAAGATTGATCGGAAGAGTACTTCAGGAAGCTGTCAGTTTCTTGGAAGAAGGTTAGTTTCCTGGTATAGCAAGAAGCAGCATTCAGTATCCACATCTACAGCTGAGGCTGAATACATTGCTGCTGGTAGCTGCTGTGCTCAGATCTTGTCGATGAGAAACCAACTCCGTGACTATGGGCTTTTGTTGACAAAGATTCCAATATTTTGCGACAACACAAGTGCCATAGCAATCTCAAACAACCCAGTACAACACTCGAGGACGAAGCACATCGACATCAGGTATCATTTTATCCGAGAGCATGTCATGAATGGAACTGTGGAGTTACATTTTGTACCCACAGATGAACAAATTGCAGACATCTTTACTAAACCGTTTGATGAATCCACTTTTTCAAATCTGGTTGGTGAACTTGGGATGTTAAATCTTTCTAATAGATTTTGATTAGAAGTCAATAACTGCAGATAGTCCTAGTGAATACATGAGTTTAAGAATTTCCATATCCTTAGGACTCGTGAATTTATTTTCTGGAGCAATTCTCGTAGTTAGGATTATTGTACTAATTTTATGTCATAATTATGGATGATATATCTTCTGGCATTTAATTGGTTATTAATTCTAAAATTATTTAGGTTCTAATATTTGTTCTAAATATTTAAGCATCTATTTAATTTGAATTAATTTACTTTGTTTTTAACATTGTAGATTAATGCAACATAATTTATTGGATTTTATTTGATTAATATCATTTAATGATATTTAGTTGATTTTATTCTAAGAAAATTGTGAATTTCTGTAAACAATTGATTTTGGTAAATTTAAAAAAAGATTTATTCAAGTTAAAAGTTCACAGAAATACAAAAAGTCTGATTTTTAAAACAGAACAGGTTTTAAAATTTGGACAGAAGCAAAAAATATCGAATTTAGGAAATTCGATAGTTTTTCTAGGTACTAGAAGAAATCTATCGAAATTAATTTTCGATGGTTTTTGGACTAGGAAAAGAAAACTATCGAAAACAATTCTCGATCGTTTTTGAAATTGAATGAAAAATATATCGAAGTGAATTTAATTGATTTAATATTTAAATTCTTGATGGATTTTTCACAAAGGCAATTCGATAGTTTTTGATCTTTATAATAAACCTGTCGATGGTTTTTAGGAAAGAAGTCTGTTTGAATTCTATATCAAACACTTCGATAGTTTTTCAAAAAACTATCGAAGTAAAAATGACCATTTTACCCCCTTCACAAAACCATCGATAGTACATTATAAAACTATCGAATGAAAAAGGACAAAAATACCCCTGACAAATCAGTAAGTATTTAAATAGCACTAAGACGTTTCTTTCCTCTCATTTTTACAGATCTAAGAAAAGCAATACATATACTTACATATATTTTCGAAGGAGAACATCAAAAACTCGATAGTTTTCAGTTTTAACCAAGAATTACACAGTAACTTCAGTTTTTACAGTGATCTCATTTTCAAACAGTGAAATTTCTGTACTTTGTGACTTCTGTGGATTCAAATCGTGGTTGTGGTTAAAGAATACCATCGAAAGCATAATTTCGAACCTTGATTGATAGGAATTGTTCTTGAATAGTACTTTTTGATTGAGATCAGTTTCAATTAAAATTGATGTCCTTGATTTAGAAAATTAGGGTTCTTAATTTGGGAGTTTTTAATTGTTCGAATTTGATTAAGTGATAAAAAGGGTAATTTTTGTGTCAAGTTTGATTAATTAGTAATAATTAATTAAATTTAAGTGGAATTAATTTTGGTTTAAAATTAATTTTCTGGAAATTTGAAAAATAATGGCCGGAGAATTTATCGTAACCAAAACTAATCATGTCTCGTTTCAGAACTTGCAAGCCATTACAAACTTACAATTTCGTGCATGGGCAGAGTTTCTGAACACACGTTCATTAGTGGCATATGCTTTGAGTACTCTCGTAGTCCTTTGTATTGATCAACTGACTGCGTTGTACACATCCGCCACGGATACAAGTGAGAATAATGTGAGATCCTTTAGTTTTGTTGTGTCAGGGGACAGAACAATAAGGGTAACGGAACATGACTTTAATAGAATTCTACATTTTCCAACAGAAAACCATGTTCCGGATCCCACAACTAAGGAGATACATGCTTTCTTCACTCTCATAAGAAGTCAACAACCAAACTTCTTTGTGGGAGAGTTCCTTAAGCATTACCTGACAAAGCCATGGAACTTCTTCTTTCACACACTTATCCATGTTTTTACTGCCAAGCTGACAAATCTGCATGGTATTCCCTTATTTCTTCAGAAGATAGGGTTTGCCATTGCAAACAATAGGCATATAAACATAGGAAGATTAGTGATTGATCAAGTCATTCTATGCATGGGACCACTGGATGAAAGAAAAAGCATGGACGATGTGCTTTGTTTCTATCCTAGGTTCCTACAGCTAATTCTCAATGGTGTCTTAACAGATGATGAACGTGAGACATTTGCAGCATAGGAGACCATGGAGTGCATGAGGATGAAGAGAAATGCAATAACCACTCTGATAAGAAAGAATCATCTTCCAGGGGTACCCACTGTTCTCACTGACTATCTAAGAACGGTGCCCCTACCACTTCTACCCCCATGGGAACAGGTAATCGAAGGTAATATTCCTCAACCTGAACTGGCTCCTGAACCACAACCTATGGATGTTGATCCAGAGCCCTTAGTGGCCATTTCTGACCATGAGATTGCAAACCCACAATCTCTAACCACGGTCACAGAGCCTTTGGAAGAGCCAAATGAAAACATAAACGAACCTCCTTCCCCTCCTATACCCAATATTCAGACATCCGTGAGTGTAGAGGGAGATAGTGCCATAGCAGCACCACATAAGGAGATACACCCTTCATCAGCAGCTCTGCCTTCCTCTAAAAGGAGAAGAATAGGAACCGAGGCAACTGTTGAAACTTCATTTCAATCATCCAAAGCTCCCTTTATTGATTTTTCGGATGCTGATTGGGCTACTCTAACTAAACCAATATCTGAACCAATAGCTCAATCTAGCAAGGAGGAATTGACGGAAGCAACTGGTGTTCCGACCATATTACAGTCAGGTTCACTGGTTGAAGGTTCTAAGAACCAAGAGTCTTCACAGAAGTCGAGAGAAGGTTCTGACCTAAATGCACAATCTAAAGGGTCATTGCCTATCTCCCCAGATGGAACATATCTGGATCCTGTGGGTAAAGGGTCTGACGTAGTTGCAGATCGGCAACTCGGTGACAGTGAATCAATTCACATTGAGGAGTTAACTGAGGTAAAGTCTTCACAGACATTGAGGAAGTTTCAGGATCTCTACTGTTAATAGAGCCTGATTCTAGCCTCCTAGAGATTCAAACTCTAGATCCTACAAAGGATACATCATCTACGGATGATCAGCAACTTGGTTTAACCAAGGACGGGGACTTGCGAAGCCCCATTGCACCACCGGTGACCTCCTTAAGGATGGCTACGGTGTTTTCTGATGCAGGTACAACTAGCACAAAGGGATTGAGTGAAACACAAACACTTACACTTGGCCTGAGTGAGAAAGGAAAAATGAGTGAAACACCGACAGAAACGTTGAGTGTACACCCAGAGCCAAATGTGAGGAGTGATACCCTAACCCTATCAAATATTGATGATTTGCTACTACCTACAGAAAGAGAAGTACATGTTCAATCCACACTCAAGGAGATGACGGTTCATGATAATCAAGGAAATCCACTTTTCAAGGTTCCACTAAGACCTTCCTTTGACCAAGGGATCTCCTCTAGTCAAGCAAATACTTCTTTAAAGTCTATTCAAGAGAAGGTTGACTTGGCTGCAGCTGATTCTAGAAGAACATACAGGGTCTTAGGCAGTGCATCTGGCACTATAACAGGTACTAAGCAAACAGTGGACTCCTTGAAGAAGGAAGCAATGGAGGAACTGGTCGACTTGAGGACTGATGTCAAAGAGCTAAAAGATGGGTTCATGAATGAGGTGAATGCTCTGCAACAAGGACAGGAAGCTTTGAGAGAAGACGTTCTGGTTATCCGGGATGGTCAATCTAGGGTAAAAGATGCAATGAACACCCTTTCTAGAGTGGAGTCTAAGCTAAACCAGAGATTGGATAAATTTGAAAAGACTACCACCTCGAGATTGGATGACATTGACCTGAAGCTGGCTTCTGTGCATGAAATGAATAAGGAGATGATTGATTTCATGGAGAACCAAAGTGATGGCATACAGTCTATATGGAATATGTTGAGGAACCAACAACCCGGTCCTTCAAATCAACAACCTGATCCTTCTACTACCTTTTACAATGAGGATAACTACATCAAGGATTCCTCAACTAAGGGGGAGAAAGTTGGAGAAGGGGAGACAAATGAAGTGACTAATGAAGGTTGGCAAACAACTGGATGGGGAGTTTGGGAAACCAATGAAGCTATTCCAGTTAGACAGTACTGGATTGAGAACATTGTGCAAGAAGAGGAGAGTGATGAGCAATTTGAAATCATGCAAGAGCAACCACTTCAGGAGGAGCATGAGCCATATTATCCAGAGCCAATAGAACATCCTATCATGGATGATGATATGGAAGAAGAAGCAAATTCTCTGTCACTGGAAGAAGAAGCTGCCTTGGAGATAATAAAAGCTGAAAGAGCTGAAAGAGATGCCAGGCAAGCTGAGAGAGAAAGACACCAAGCAGTTATAAGGAGTGAAAAGCTGAAAAGATTCAAGGTGTATGCTTAAGTGAGGAAGAAGAAAATGATGGATTTAGCAAAGAAGCAAGGGATTGACTAGGAGATGGCTTATAAAACCTTTTGTGGAGTTGAAGACGGATTAGAAGTCAACGACAATGCGGAGGTGGAAGTCATCATTCAGGACATAAGAAGTGCAAATCCTGATAATCATACTTACTTCACTGCATTGAGAAATACTGTGATCTTTCTGAAAGCTGGGGTTAAAGCAAACGGTGCCTAGAATATAGTGATCAACTTTCTTGAGAAAGGTACCTTTGTGATTTCCACTAAGTTTTTTGAACAGAGAATATACACAAAACTGCAGGTGATGCTCATCAAGATTCAGAGGACGACAAGGTTAAATGAACTGCTCTGTGATCATGTTAAAGAGATCTTGATGAAAGTCGGTCCAGAGATTACTGAAGATCCTCCAATGGTTAGATTCATGACGAATGACTTGTTCAGAATCTGCTATTTTACTGAGGACAAGCTGAAGGATTATCCAAATAACTATCTTATATCAGTGGAGAAGTATCTCAGATCCACTGGATTCACTTCAATGGAGAAGGACAAAACAGCAGACACTCTAAGAAGATATCTAATGTAGAATGTTCCTTACTATAGGAAGAGAGTGGAAAGAGGATTGGAAGTGCATACCAGACTACAAAATATGCCAAAGCTAAACAAGAAAGATGTTAACATTGCATGGTTGTGGGCTGGAGTGGGTCAAGAGGTTGAATATATTGGAAGACACATCCAATGAGCAATCCTTAAACCTGGAGATTCATTGCACTATCCATCAGTGATTGATTATCAAGCTGCTAACTACGATCCAATGATTGAAGAGGTGAGATCGAAATGGACTGAAGAACAGAAGCAAAGAACAAAAGAACTACCAGCTCAGACTAGAGGAACAACTTCTATGTATAAAGTTTTATTGTTTTTTGAATTATGAAATCTGGAAATGTATATATATTTGATCCAGAATGCAATTAATATTATTCAGCTGTCTTACTTTAATTAGTTTCATGTTTCCTTAGTTAGTTGAGTTATCCTCGAAGTATTTGCTTTTCAAACTCTATCCAATCAAATAGGGGGAGATTGTAAAGCATAATGTAACATAAGATGTAAAAGAGATAACTGCAACTCAACAAAGGACAAGACATACAATAATACTAACAGAAGCACAGGAATCCAGAATCAAAGAAGAAAAGGTAAACTCAAAAAATCAAAATATGGTATGTATTCTTGAAGTCCGTAAACAGGTCACGGAAAGAAGTTCATGAAAATGTTCAAGCCTCAGTGACAGCAAAAGAAATAAGACTTTCAAGACTTCAGAAGTATGTGAATGATTTAGGGTTAGTACCACAGGATTCCAGTGATTTATTTGAAGCAACCAGATCGACAAAGGACTTATCAACAACATTGAATTGAAGACGTAGAAGAATTGATCAAGTGTTATTCATCTGTGAACTAGACCAGTTGCACTAGTTGACGACACTTAAAAAGATCAAGTTGTTTTATCGTCTCAGAAGAAATTGATACAGTCTAAAACTAGACACCCTGGAACTCAAATGGATTTTCAAATGATTAAGTACAAAATCAAAGGTTCGATGGTTTTTCATAAATGAAAACCATCGAATATGGTTAAGGAAATTCTTTAAGAAACCCATAATTAAGTATTTGTCATTCGATAGTTTTATTTATAAAACTATCGAACGGAAAATACTTTTAATACATTCGATGGTTTTTTAATTTGGAAGCAGGTGGAAAGTTATTTGTTGTGTCAGGTTGATGAAGATCCAACAACCTAGATTATTTGTTTGATTTTGGTTCTATGGTTTTTCAAAACAAAGCCTACAATTACTAAGAGAGAAGTGTGTCTTCTTCAGTCAGGTTCATAACACAGAAGCAATTACGAAGAGAGAAGTTCAAGCCAGAGAGATTATCAGAGAAATTAATATTGCTTGAATTCTATCATTGTATTGATTGTGTATAACCTAGAACTCATTGAAGCTAATCTACGGATTAGAAATTGTAGCACCCTTCGAGGTTTATATTTATAAAACGATATATTCCCCGACTCTTGATTTGATTTGGTGTATTTGATTTCGTAGTTGAACTGAAGGATTTATCCGCGAACGAAATTGAATAATTTGTAGGTATCGTATTCAACCCCCCCTTCTACGATACTTTGGACCTAACAATTTACGCAGAAATCACTATTTATTCTTACAGGAATCACCAACATTTTAGTGATTCTCGCAAGCATAAATAGTGATTTATCGTCGCAATATATCAAATATGGTATGCAAATTGATCGTTGGGAAATGGAGAAAAATACGGTGAAGTCGGATTTCAAAAAAAGCTCTTCGATTGACGGGAAAAGTAAAATTAAAAACGGAGGGGAATAGGTGTGATTGTGTGTGGGAAGGTGTATTTTAGTTGTGTGTTGTGCATATAGGGGGGTCATTAGATTAAATTAATTTAAGAGTTTAGATTGGTTCTTAGTTTGTATTTTAAAAAAGGTTTGTATTTGATCACTATATATATATATATATATATATATATATATATATATATATATATATATATATAAAGAACTAAAGAGAGCTAGACAGGAATGAGAAGATCATTATCTTATTCATGTCATAAGACAATCTCTATACAAGTCTTTATATAGGCTTCCTATACATAGGTTACAACAAGAGAAGTGAAAAGCCAATGGAGTTAGAAACTCTAACAGTCATATAATTTATTTCATAACACATATTTTATTTTATCCCTTTTACGTTTATTATTTATCTATCTATACTATTATTTTAAATAAGAAACATTAAAAGTTTTTGTAGTCGGTTTGTAGTCTCGTCCGCCATAGATCGATGATGAATTTTTGCTATCCCGCATCTCTTTCATCTGCGAAAGTCACCAACAAAAAGAATGTTATAACTTTTAACATTCCTCTTTCTTTGCACACACCCACCCATCTTTTAATAATACTTAAATACATATACAAACACACACCAAACTCAATCATATATATACAAACCACATCGATATCGTCTCTGTTAAATACACCGATGATGACATATGTCCTTTGTATGCATGGACAACTAAAGATTCATGTCAAAAACATATACTGATATACACGTTTACAATATACGCATTGGGTGTGTGTGTGTATCGGGCATTAACCGAATGCGTATAGCCGAGGAAGAAAAAGTGACATCTAGCAGATCCTGTTTGGCACTCGCATTTGATGAATGCGTGTTTGGCACTCGCATTTGGTACTCGCATTTAGCATATGCATGTCTGTCTGGTTATTTTGGGCAACTTTTCCGCCTATGATCATTTTGGGCCATTCCTATTAAAATGTAGTTATATTGAGCTTTCATCGTCAACCCCATTTGTATTATTTATTTATTTTTTCTATATTTTAATTAATATTTAAGTTTCTAATTTTATAATTTATTATATTAATTTTTATTCCTTATTTAATATTTTCCATTCCCATTAATTTTTTTAGTCAGTCAGTGTTTAATCTCCTTTGTTGGTCCGTGTTATCTTTTCTATTTGTTCTTACTACTAGCTTATAGCCCGTGCGATGCACGGTTACTTAAATTTTATTTATAATTATTTTGTTTATAATTATATTTTTATTACGATGCAACACACGATTGTTTTTTTAATATTTATAATTATATTTATTTATGAATATTTTAATATTTAAAAGTTATTAGTTTACAGGATTAAATTATTGTTAAAAAAGATTTAGCCAAAAAAAACTATAGTTAAAAATTTGATATTTATTATATTTTACACGCTCAATTTAATATTTGTTTATATTGAGTTATAAAAGTTAGATTTGACCAATTTTACGGTTCACATGAAATTCACAAAATAATCTTTAATTTAGTTGTGGTTTAATAGTTCTTTTTCAATTAAAAACTATTCTAAAACTAAAAAGAGAATAAAGTGACGAAATTTAATGTTAAGAATTCTATTCGATTTAGGAAATCTACCTAACTTATATGTAGTTTAGATTATTAGAATAACCTTTATTAACCAAATACAGGTTTTAATGTTAAATCTAACGGTTTTCACCTATATTAAACGATTTTTATTATTTTGGTTATAAATGGGTTTCCTTATTTAATTACAACTATTTTTATGTTTTAACTTTTTGAAAAATTCAATCCTAATATAATATCTTTTAACTTATATCATTTTTAGATAATAATTTCTTTTATATGATATAATCTTGATCATCTATTTTTAAAAGTATTGGATCTAACGGTTGAGAATAGGTTATTTGATAATATTTTTTGTAAAGTACGATTTTTCAGAAAAGTACTATACTAATTGATTAACAAACTTTTAAAGTTTCGAATTTAATAATTTACAATGTATGTAAGTTAAAAAAGTTAGGTCTGTTCTGTAGCCGAGTCTACAATTTCAAAATACTGTTTTTTTTAATATGAATATAGTCCTGCTAACAATGAAATTAGTAAACAAAATCACCATTTGCGTATAATTTATTATTTAATAATAAATTATATTTGATTAGTTATGATCTATAACTTAATAAAATAGGATAAAAAATATGCACAATTTTATAAAACTTTATCCTCGTATTATTATATTATTTGTTGATTTGAATTTTCTTAGATTGATTTTAATTTTTGAACATAGATTTCTAAATTTAAAATAGTTAGAAAAAATTAATTAAATTGGCGTTAAAATAATGATGACATAATAATCATTATTAGAATTTAAATACTCATTTTACTGATTTGGACTTTATCTTGTGTTTTAAAAATTAGATTTTGACGATTTTACACCCCACGTGAAGATAATTAAATTATTTTTAATTAAAAGATGGTTTAACAATTTTTATCTAACTGGAATTGTCCATGGAAGAGAAAAGCAATTCACGAATTTTTTACATGGAAAATTATATTCAATATAGAAAACTTATTTATATTTGGTATATTTGGTTTAAATTATCAAAATACATTTTTTAGAATTTAAATATAATCCTATTATAAATAAAATACACTTTTTTAATATTTGATCAAACGATTTTCATTTATCTAGTTAAGATCTAATAGTCCTTATTAATTTAGTTGTCACGATCAAAATTTTGGATAAATCCCTATTATGCTTATTATATAAAAGAGTTTAATATAATAAGGATATTAAGTACATACTGATATAAGTATTTTAGTAACTGCTTTTACTTTTAATGTTTCGGTTTTATTTATAGTGTATATAAAATTTTAAAATACATTATTACTTTAAAATTATTAAACAGAATAAAAATTATGTTATGATTATATAAAATTTTATTCACATATTATTATAGTCTTTATCGATTTGAATTTTTTCTTAATTTATTTTAATACTTTATTGAAAGAAAGATAAAATTTTTATATTTAAAAGAATTAGTGGAAAAATAAATAAATTGGTGCTACAATTATAAAAAAATATTTATTAAAATTTAGATACTCACTTTTTACTATTTGGGTTATATACTGAGTTTTAGAAATTGAATTTTGACGATTTTACAACCCATGCGAAACTAACGAAATTATCTTTAATTTAATGATGATTTAATAATTATTATCTAACTTGACCAGTTGACCTACCCATAAACCGAAAAGAAAAGATGGTTAAGTATTATATTCAAAATTATTGTTTATGAGTATGAAACCCTCGATATTTTAATAATATTTTGATATTATCATTTTATATTTGTTATATGTAAAATAATATAATTATAATTTGGATTAATCAAATTGATATGTTCCTTCAGAAAAAAAATGTTTAAATTTATTCATGTACATGAGTTCTCCTAAGTCTCTTATAACGCAGGGTCCACATGTATCATTGTTATATGATATACATGAGCATTATATTGATAATTTTTAATATTGTAATCGATATGAATTGTTATCTGATATTTGGTTTAATAATTATTATCTAACTCGAACTATACATAAATTAAAGAGAAAAGATATTTAAGAATTTTTACATAGAAAAATTTTAAATTATCAAAATACACTTTTTAGTATTTAAATATAATTCTATTATTAATCATATACACTTTTTAATATTAGATCTAACAATTCTCATCGATCTATTTAAGATCTAACTGTAATAATTAATTTGGTCGTATAGTGGTCGTACACGGACCAGATCGATTTTAATTTTTTCTTAAATTGATTTTAATATTTTATTGAAATAAATATAGAATTTATAAATTTAAAAGAATTAGGAAAAAAATTAAGGTGCTACAATAATAAAAAAAAATTATTAAAATTTAGATAATCACTTTACTGTTTGGCTCTATCTTGAGTTTTAGACAACAGATTTTAACAATTTTACAGCCCACGCGAAGCTAACAAAATTATCTTTAATTTAATGATGGTTTAATAATTATTATTTAACTGGAACTATCTATAAACTAAAGAGAAAAGATAATTACGATTTTTTACATAAAGATTTCTATTCAATATAGAAAACCTATTTATAATTGGTTTAAATTAAAAAAAAATTATTAAAATTTAGATAATCATTTTACTGTTTGGGCTCTATTTCTAGTTTTAGACAACATATTTTAACAATTTTACAGCCCACGCGAAGCTAACAAAATTATCTTTAATTTAATGATGGTTTAATAATTATTATCTAACTGGAACTATCCATAAACTAAAGAGAAAAGATAATTACGATTTTTTACATAAAGATTTCTATTCAATATAGAAAACCTATTTATAATTGATTTAAATTATCAAAATACACCTTTTAGTATTTAAATACTATCCTATTATTAATCAAATACAATTTTTAATATTATATCTAACGGTCCTTATCTATTTGAATATTTATTGTTTTATAATCCAACGGATCATATATGGTAGTATAGTGACCGACCAAAGTTTTGGCTTACGCTTATTATATATAAGGAGTTAATTTGTTATTTATTTATTTTAAAACCTTTTTTAAAGTCGGGCAATTTCCTTTGTTAATTAAAACATGTTACCTTATTTGTTCTTACTAAAATCTCTCATTTTCCAACAACCCTTACTTATTTATTTTAAAACTTATTTTAATACTTTTAATTATAAAATAATATTTTTAACACATATAATTTTGAATATTAATATCTAAGATTCGAAAATATTTCAATTGTCTTTAAAATCTTTACTAATATAGAAAACATTTTCCCAAAAATTTGAATTATTAATATTAAATCTTTGAAAATATCTTTGTATTCTTTATTAATATATTTAAGATTCTCACTTTCATATTTATCATATCTATACTATTCTATTATAACCGAAACATTGAAAATTTTGATTTTCGATCATTTATTCTATTTAATAAATAATAAAATAATATAAAATATAGTAACTAGCTCATTACCTTTTAATGAAAATATATTACCTTTCATAAACACGTCTAAAAATAAAAATTAGTATAATATATATTTCGATCATTAATATTGCATTTTTTAAAATATATATCTTCTTAATATTTTTTAATTATATATCTTCTAAATATTTTATATCTTTCAATTATTAATACATTCTAAAAACCATCAAACACTATATCTTCTTAATTAAAATGTCAATTATACTATATTCTATATATTTCTATTATTAACACAAAAATATATATAAAAAAATATTTTTATTATAAAAGAAATATTATGTAATATTAAAAAAAGCAGTATTATATATAAAGATTTAATAATATAGAAGTATAGATTACTAATTCAAAATTGAAGTGAAACCCGAATTATGATAGAAAAGCTTGTAACAAATCATGTTGTAGATGGGATTGCATTCATTAGAGAAGAAAACTGTAATGCAAATATGAATACAATTTTAAAACGGAAATTCAAGTGTAAATACTATTCGGATTCCCATCACAAAACGCAAAAGCATAGTGCCTATAAATACAAACACTCATTAAAACATTCATGCACGTATTAAACTGCACCTGCAAATAGAGTTCTTGCTGAGTCTCTTCCATCTCTGTATCTATACGATTTCATAAGATGAAGATGAAAAGTTTGTGTTTGTTGATTTTTGTTCAGCTGTTACTGTTGTTTGCTGCATGTTCTGCTAGAGTGAATCCAGGGAACATGAACAAAGATTTGGTGCCATCGCCACCTGTTGAGCTTCGTAGACTCTCTAACCATGTGGTGATGGACAATGGATTGGCACAAATAACTCTGTCAACTCCTGGGGGTATGATAGATGGAATCGGATACAATGGAATCAATAACTTGTTGGAACCTGAAAATAGTCCAGGCTACAGAGGATACTGGGATCTAGTTTGGAGCACGGAACAAGTCCCTAAAATCGCTCAAGACAGGCTGAGCACAACAAATTTTAGCGTTATAGCGGAGGATGAAAACAAAGTGGAGCTTTCATTTACAAGAACATGGAATCCTAGTTCCCAGAATATCCCTCCAATGAATATTGACAAAAGGTATGTAATGTTGCGTGGCTCCCCTGGTTTTTACACGTATTCAATATACGAGAGATTAGAGGGAATGCCTAGTACAACTATCGCTCAAACAAGGGTCAGCTTCAAGCTATCACAAAAATTGTTTGATTACATGGCCATATCTGATGAGAGGCAGCGATACATGCCAACACCCAAAGATCGTGAACCACCAAGAAGTGTACAACTTGCTTACCATGAAGCCGTTCTGTTGACGAATCCATCAAACCCGAGCCTCAAAGGAGAAGTGGATGATAAGTTCCAGTACTCTAAAGACAACAAGGACAATTTGGTACATGGATGGATAAGTGATGAGACTGGCGTGGGCTTCTGGGTGATCAGCCCTAGTTTTGAATACCGTTCTGGAGGCCCTTTCAAACAAGAACTTACCTCTCATACTGGCCCAACTTCCTTAGTAGTCTTCTTTTCTAACCACTACTCAGGAAAGGAGTTGGATTTACATTTTGGGGATGGAGAGGCCTGGAAGAAAGTTTATGGTCCAGTTTTTGTCTACTTGAACTCAGCTTCGACTAAAAATGTTGGTGATCTTCATTCCACACTTTGGACAGATGCTAAACAACAGGCATCGATAGAGCAACAAAGTTGGCCATATAGTTTTCCCCTGTCTAGTGACTACCCTCATGCCGGGATCTTATGCAGGAGAATGTCTAATTGAGAATTAGGGTTATTGGAATTGGGGGGCGGGAGAATGTTTTTAATTAATTAATCAGACGATGTCGTTTAAGTTGTTTGGTAGTTCATAATAATTTAGAGTATCCTCCAAGTATGTTGACTGGAGATAGTAGGTTGCAACTGGCACGTGTCGGTAATTCGTGGTCACTATCAGTTTATATGATAGTTGTCCCAGGTTGTTATTATTATGAAATGAAGAATATTTTTCTTGTTTGTTAGTGTAGTCTTATCTTTACTGTCCTTTCTTTCAATCACAACCACATCTATCAATTCCATTGTCAAGTTTGTGACAATCTGGTATCAGAGCACATCTTGGGCAATGGCAGATAAAACACTTGTACAAAAACATGAAAAATCCATCTCGACCCTTGAAGGAAAGATGGAGCTGGTGCAGATCTCTATGGAGCAAGCCCAGAAAGCTTTGGGGGATAATCATAACCAGACTCAGACTAAGATCGAGAATCTGGGGGCACAGTTCTCACACCTCACCTCTGTTACTGAAGAATTGAAGGCTAACATGGCTGAGATCTTGAAATGGATGGCTAAAGACCACCAACAGAGCTCAGTGGGAGAGGGTTCTGGATTCAAGGGAGGTAAGAATACTCAAAACCCTGTTATATCCTTAGTAAATGATAATGAAAAAGTGCACAATGAAGGAGAAGGGAGTGTAAATCCATTAAACCTGCACAAAAAACCTGATATCCATAAACATATTCACAAGGAAATTAACACACCTTTAAACCCAGGGTCACCACAAAACCCTCTTGTTTATACCATTCATCCCCAGTATCACCAACAAAACCCTCAAATAATACAGGGTCAACCAGTGTTTGACCTCCCCTTTGGTTTCAATCAGCAATATGAAATACCAGCAAAACCACCTCCCCTCTTTAACTCCTCCTTCCATAATAACCACACACAAATACCAAACCCTAACCAAGGACCTGGACCACAGAGTTGGCACCAGTCACATGACCATTCCGCCCATAAATCTCATCATGCTTTTGGACCATTTAGACTTCCCAAGATGGATTTTCCCAAGTTTGAAGGGAAAGATCCAAGAGGATGGGTAAATAAGTGTGATAAGTTTTTCCAGTTAAACCCTTATATGGAGTCAAAAACTAAGGTTATTTACGCAACCCTGTACTTAGAAGGAGAGGCTGACATTTGGTTTCAATCTGTGCAAAATGAGTATCCTGGCTTAATGTGGGAACAGTTTGTTGAACTGGTATACCATAGGTTCGCTAAGGGAGGTTATGAAAATGTGGTGGGGCAGTTTAATAAGCTAACTCAGAAGGGAAAGGTTGATGACTACATATGTCAGTTTGATGAACTCAGGAAGTATGTGGTAGCTCTGAATGGTAACCATAGTGAAGGGTATTATGTGGACAGTTTCCTAAGTGGCTTAAAAGAAGAGATATCCACTGCTCTTTATCTTAATAAGCCTATTTCCCTGAGAGAGGCCAGAGAAAAAGCAAGGGGACAAGAAAGTTTGTTGGAGGTAATGGATAAAAGAAACAGACCATACTCCAAGTTGAGCACTGGTACAATCAACCCAAAGCCTTATAGTAACCCACCCAAGCCAAGTATTGCCAGCAAAGACAACAACAGCAAACCTCCACCTGCAGGAGTTAAAAAATTATCTTACAATGAGATGATGGAGAGAAGAAGCAAAGGGTTATGCTTCAATTGTGATGAAAAGTTTAGTGCTGGACATGTTTGCAAAAATAAACAAGTGTTTATGATAACTACTGATGAGGAAATTGAGGATACTAGATCACAGGGTGAACTGCAGATTGATTGGGAGGCAGAAGAGGATTATAACCCGTGGGGGTCCGAGGAGGTCATTAATAACAAGGAAGGGGATGTCTCCTTACATGCCATGACAGGCACTAAAGGATTGCATACATTGCAAGTGCAGGGGAACATAAAAAACAGAAGAGTGAGTTTGTTGATAGATAGTGGCTCTACACATTCATTCATCTCTCAAACACTGGTGAAGCAACTTAAAATCTCAGGGGAGTGCTGTACAGAACTGAAGGTGACAGTAGCCAATGGTGAGAGCATCATATGCAATCAGATAGCTAAGGGGGTAAAGTGGATGATGGCTGGAAAGATTTTTGTATCTAATTTACATATTATTCCCATTGGTGGGTATGACATTATCCTAGGGGTCAATTGGATGAGATTGGTAAGTCCAGTAGTGTTTGATTTCCAATCTGGACAAATCACAGTTAAGTGGAAAGGGGAAAAGATTGAACTCAATCAAGAGGTGTCTAAAGGGAATTCTAAGTTTCTCACTAGTTTTAACTATGACAGGACCTCTAAAGAAGAAGCATATTTTTTATGTCAGGTGGTTGCTAGGGAAACAGAGATTGAAGACAGGGTGAAATTACCTGAGGGTGTTCAGCAATTACTGGTGGGATTTGAAGATTTGTTTTGTGAACCTAAGGGGCTGCCACCACCAAGGAAACATGATCATTTCATACCACTAAAGGAAGGGAGTAATCCAGTAACATCTAATCCTTATAGATGTCCTTATATCCAGAAAAATGAGATTGAAAGGATTGTAAAAGAGATGCTTTCCAGTGGAGTCATAAGGCATAGCACTTCTCCTTTTGCATCTCCAGTGCTCTTGGTGAGAAAGAAGGACCAAAGCTGGAGATTGTGTGTAGATTACAGGGCCCTAAACACACTGACTATTAAGAATAAATACCCAATTCCCATTATAGAAGAGCTGCTTGCAGAACTGAAAGGTAGTGCTGTGTTTTCCAAACTTGATTTGAGGAGTGGGTACCACCAAATAAGGGTTCACCCTGAAGACATCCACAAAACTGCTTTTAAAACTCATGAGGGACATTATGAGTTTATGGTGATGCCTTTTGGGCTTACTAATGCCCCAGCTTCCTTCCAAGCCCTAATGAATGATGTTTTTTCTGATTACATGAGAAGGTTTGTGTTAGTGTTCTTTGATGACATCTTGATATATAGTTCTGATCTAAAGGAGCATGAGGAACACCTTAAACTAGTCTTTGAAGTGTTAAGAAAACACCAACTCTTCATCAGAAGGAAGAAATGTGAATTTGCAGTGAATGAGGTGGAGTATTTAGGCCATGTAGTCTCTAAATCAGGGGTGGCTGTTGATAATAAGAAAATTGAAGCTATGCAGCAGTGGCCAAGACCAACAAACATCAAGGCCCTTAGGGGATTCCTAGGCCTTACTGGCTACTACAGGAGATTTGTTAGAGGATATGGTGTGATCACTAAACCATTAACTCAGCTGCTAAGAAAAGGAGCCTTTGGTTGGAACAATGAGGCAGAGAAGGCTTTCTTACAACTAAAAACTGCCATGACAACCACTCCAGTGCTCACCATGCCTAATTTCAAAAAGCAATTCACTATTGAAACTGATGCTAGCTACTGTGGAATAGGTGCTGTTCTCATGCAAGAAGGTCAACCTATAGCTTACTTAAGCAAGGCCTTAGCTCCTAAGCACTTGGGGCTGTCCACATATGAGAAGGAATTGTTGGCTATACTCATGGCCACTCAAAAATGGAGGACTTACATTTTGGGGCAGAAATTTGTCATTAAAACTGACCATGAAGCATTAAAACACTTCATGGAGCAGAAATTGACCACAATTATACAGCAGAAATGGTTATCTAAAATGTTGGGGTTTGACTATGAGATCCTTTATAAAAAGGGTAAGGAAAATTTGGTGGCTGATGCCCTTTCCAGGGTTAAAGAAACACATGGTGAATGTGTTGGGATCACAGTAAACAAGAGTGGGTGGAAAGATGAACTCTTAACAAGTTTGAACAGTGATGTGGCTGCTCAGGAGCTATTGGCACAACAGGCTATTCAGGGCCAATCATCTGATGGCTACACTGTTAGGGAGGGGCTGCTGCTCAAAGGGGACAAGTATTATGTAGGGTCAGAGGCTGGTATAAGAAAAAAGATTCTGGAAACCCTGCATAATAGCACTGAAGGAGGACACTCTGGGGTCAATGCCACTATTAAGAGAATTGAAGCTCAATTCTTTTGGCCAGGATTGAGACAAGATGTTACAACTTGGGTAAGAGAGTGTGATGTTTGCCAAAGAAGTAAGGTAGAACATATACCTACTCCAGGCCTCTTACAACCCCTACCTATACCTAAGGAAGTATGGGAAACCATATCTATGGATTTCATCGAAGGGTTGCCCAAATCCAATGGCAAGGATGCCATTTTAGTTGTGGTGGATAAGCTAACAAAGTATTGCCATCTCATACCCCTAGCCCACCCTTACTCTGCAACTACTGTAGCTCAAAGCATCCTTGACAATGTAGTCAAACTACATGGAGTGCCTTCTGCTATCATCTCTGATAGAGACCCCATTTTTGTTAGTAGTTTTTGGAGAGAATTATTCAAATCTATGGGAACTCAGATCAAATTGAGCACAGCTTACCACCCCCAGACTGATGGACAGACTGAAAGGGTAAACCAGTGCATAGAAATGTACTTGAGGTGCCTTTGTGGCCAAAAACCTAAACAATGGGCTAGCTGGTTACCTATGGCAGAGTGGTGGTATAATACTACTTTCCACTCTGCAATTGGAATGTGTCCTTACAAAGCACTCTATAGCAGGTCTCCTCCTATGATTAATTATCAATTACCAGCTACTAGAGTTCAACAAGTTGATGACTTTGTGCAAGCTAGGGTGGAAGTGCAGAAGCTACTTAAAGAGAACCTGATTAAAGCACAAGAGAGGATGGTTTGGTATGCTAACAAGAAAAGAACAGACAGAGAATTTGTGGAAGGAGATGAGGTGTTCCTAAAACTACAGCCCTACAGACAGAGTTCATTACAAGCCAGGGGAAATCACAAGTTATCATCCAAGTATTTTGGTCCTTACAAAATTCTGCAGAGGATAGGAAAGGTAGCATACAAACTAGAACTGCCAACCGGTGCAAAAATTCATCACACATTTCATGTATCACAGTTAAAGAAGAAAATTGGCTCCAAGAAGGTTGTGCAATCCACGTTACCTGGAATAGAGACAGAGAAAGCAGGAGAGACTGTTCCTGAGCTGATATTGGATCGGAAATTGGTAAAGAAAGGTAATCGTCCAGCAGCAATGGTGTTAGTTCAGTGGTTGGGAGGAACTCCAGAGGGTGCTACCTGGGAGTATTGGGAGAAGCTGACGCAGAAATTTCCTCAGTTCCACCCTTGGGGACAAGGGTCGTCTCAAGAAGAGGGGTAATTGTCAGGAGAATGTCTAATTGAGAATTAGGGTTATTGGAATTGGGGGGCGGGAGAATGTTTTTAATTAATTAATCAGACGATGTCGTTTAAGTTGTTTGGTAGTTCATAATAATTTAGAGTATCCTCCAAGTATGTTGACTGGAGATAGTAGGTTGCAACTGGCACGTGTCGGTAATTCGTGGTCACTATCAGTTTATATGATAGTTGTCCCAGGTTGTTATTATTATGAAATGAAGAATATTTTTCTTGTTTGTTAGTGTAGTCTTATCTTTACTGTCCTTTCTTTCAATCACAACCACATCTATCAATTCCATTGTCAAGTTTGTGACATCTTATATATGAACCTCCAAGATTTGGACCAACATTATGGGAAATTGGAATTCCTGATGGTACTGCTGCTGAGTTCTACATTCCGGATGCAACGCTTGTCAACAAATTATACATAAATCATGACAAGTTTAGACAATACGGCTTATGGGATCGATACACAGATTTATACCCTGACAATGACCTAGTCTACAATGTTGGAACCAGTAATTATAGCAAAGATTGGTTCTTTTCTCAAGTTACAAGGAAAATCAATGACGAATACCATCCAACGACATGGCAGATAAATTTTGATCTGCCAAATGTGGTCGCTCGTGGAACTTACACACTTCAATTAGCATTGGCATCTACAAATTTAGCTCAACTTAGGGTTTATATTAATAGATCTCCAGCTGAGGGATATCCTCTGTTTAGGGTAGGTCAAATTGGACAAGACAATGCAATTGCAAGACATGGAATACACGGATTGTACTGGCTCTTTAATGTTCAAATACCAGGCCAGGTTCTTATTCCTGGAAGAAACAAAATTTTATTAAATCATCGCACAGGATTGAATCCTTTCATAGGAACTATGTACGACTACATCCGTTTAGAAGGGCCTCCTACAGTATAAGAGAAGATCATCACTTCGGCCAGAGAACATCATCACTTCGGCCAGAGAGAACGAACTCGAGAAATAAATGAAGTGGCTGGCCAGAATCTTTTGCAAGGGCTGCCAGAAAAATAAAGAAGCTGTAGGAGTTGAGTGCAAAAGAAAAGAAAAAATATTAATTGGCAAACCTAGCCGAAGTATCAGAAAATCAGCAGCTCATATCCAGCAAGGAGGAAAAAGTGATAGTGCTGATTATTAGGCTATCAAACAAATCATAAACGCAGATCCTTTTAACATATTGTAATATTTTGGTCCGTAATTCTTTAAATTGTGAGTGTTGATACGTTTATTATTGAGCTGCCCACAATTAACAACTGTTACAGGCTCTTGGACCTGCACTTCTTTTTGGTGCTCAGAACATGACTACTATATTTATGTAATAGAACTAAGGTAATCTCTGATTGTTTCTATTATTTGAGGAAGTGCAGATACAGGTTCTAAAAGAATCCAGGGAGGGAAAAATAGGCTTATTAGTTTATTGTCGTTCTGGAGAAGTATCGAGTACCATGCAGTTAATTCCTCATCTTCGTAGAGACTAATTTTTATGAAGGAGTTGTCTTCATAATTTAAATCTGTGACATATCGGATAACATGGAGAATGTGCAGATAGAGGTCAGGAAAATGTTTCGGAGAGATAAAAGAGTGTTACTAGTTTATAATCGTTCTGGAGCTTAAATATCAATTAGCGTGCAGTTGGTTCCTTATTTTCGTAAAGGAGTTGTTCTTATGGTTCAAATGTATGACATAACCGATGACAAATATTTGTATACAACCTTCAATGACACTCTCAATAATATGAAAGAAGAGAATACAGAAATCATTTCTAAGAATTCAATCTTTGTTTCTGATTTTTGGAGTAGTCTTGTATAAGTATCAGTGATGGTCACACTTCAGATATGGTTGACTGGTACAATTTCTGCTAGCATATGGCAGCTATAACACTCCTAAATTACGAAAAGCAAAATTGAGTATGGTTTTAATCATTTGGATTGAGTGTGGTTCCATCATTATTTGAATGAGCCATTGGATCTCCCAGCTGTGTTGTGTGATCACGTATCAAACCAAGTCCATTATTCAGAAGCTCACTAGTACTGCAATGCAACAGACTGGTGTATACTCTGTTCTAAAATCCTCGACAAGTCAGGTGAAAATCAATGATCTAAAACGACTACTACTTGAAGAGAAACTTAACAACTAATTGGCATCTTACAAAACTATAAGTGCTTCACCTTTTGTTTGATATTTGTAAAACCCAAATAGAATTAAATCAAGCTTAAAGAAATATAAGATGTAAGAATTCCAGGGAGAAGAGTACAGTATTCAGTAAGAGAGTAAGTCCTGTGTTTTGCAGAATCTTTGAGGAAATAAGAAAATTACTTGATTTCAAATGTCTGAATCTTCAGGATGCCCTAAGGCTTCAACTCACAAAGAATGACTAGTGACCAGCAGATCAGCTACTTACGGATCAGCATACTTCAAAAAAGTACATATCTGCATTTTCTGAAAATGAGAAAATGCATGAACAAAAGGAAAAAGAAAGCCGAGCAGAAAGAAACTTGGAAAGATATCATTATAACAATAAGTTAGCTGCTTTTGCTGCAAGTTGGTAGTTCAATGATGTAGCGAAATCATTAGTTATGTACTTAATTATTGAAGCACGGTTCCTGCAGACATACATGACCCCAAATCGCGACTGATATGGCATTCTACTTAGCAAAGGAACACTATGAGCAATTGCATATAAATGATCTAAAACAACTACTACTTGAAGCGAAACTTAACAACTAATTGGCATCTTACAAAACTATGAGTGCCTCACCGTTTGTTTGACATTTGTAAAGCCCCAAACAGAATTAGAATCAAGCTCAAAGAAATATAAGATGCAAGAATTTATAGGAGAGGAGTACAACATTCAGTAAGAGAGTGAGTCCTTTGGGAGGGGGGGGGGGTGTTTTGCAGAATTTTTTGAGGAAATAAGAAAATTACTTGTGTTCAAATGTCTGACTCAGAATCTTCAGGAATGCCCAAAGGCTTCAAACTTAAAAGCATTGACTGGAGACCAGCTGCTTATGTATCAGCGTACTTCAAAAAAAGAAGTATATACTAATAAAATGCTGCCATATCAGCATTTTCATTGACCAAATGCATGAACAGATGGAAAATGAAAGCCAAGCAGAAAGAAACTCGGAAAATAATCAATTTAACAATAAATTAGCTGCATCTGCTGCAAGTTGGTAGTTCAATGATGTAGCGAAATCATTAGTTATGTACTTAGCTATTGAAGCATGGTTCCTGCAGACATGCATGATCACAAATCGCAATTGATATGGCATTCTACTTAGCGAGGGAACACTAATGAGAAATTGCTAATAAAGTTACAATTCTGGTTTTGTCATTATACCTTCCATAAGTTTACAAGAACTTGAAGCAAAAATTAAAACCAAATCAAGAAAATAACAAAGAGAACGTAACATTCACAAAATCAATGCTATAAATATCCAATACCAAGAGATCTACAAAACATCGCAAGTTTCTCAAAAGAACATGGGACAGAAATCATATATTTCAAAATTTTGTCAATAGTTAAAATCACAATTTACATGAGTGCTGGATTATCAGTTTTCCCCTACAAGAAAATAAACAGAACCTAAATTTTTTAGACTACAATTCGACAATCAGAACATTCAAGCATACGTCAACATCTACTAATCCAAATCTAATTCATAATTCAATTTCGACATTGCTACAGGCCAACACAACTCCAACTCCTTTGTTGTGCATCTGCAATTTTATATTCCTCAGACACAAAATATCCCCGACAACCAGTTTCCAGGAACAATTTCTTTAAGATATTTCTGATAGTCAATGTACTCCTTCTCATCATCAGCACTTGTAAATACCTTCTTCACTTTAATCTTCCTCTCAGGCACCCTCCCTGTAACACGAACAAAATCCTGCTCAATCTCCTCTTTACGCAACGTAAACGAAAACAAACCCTCCTTTCTCCTCACACGCCTCTCCCGCATCCTTTCCAATACTTTCTCCACTTTCGAAACAGGGTTAACCTTAACCTTAAATTTTAGACTTTCTCCCGACTTCCTTTTGCACTCTTTGGCCTTAACCTTAATGCAGGGCTTCGAAACAGGGGAAACAGGGGAAACAGGGGTCCAGTTGCTAGTACTCTTTGGTCTGATTCGGAGAAGCTTTCGAGATCCCCATACTAAATCGTTGAGTTGGAAATCATGAAGAGGCGTTCTTGATGAAACATACACTGTTTTCTCCATTGATGAAAAAGCAATGGCTTTTAAAATTTAGGGTAAATTGTGAATTGTATGATCAAATGGTTTGGTTGAAATCTCAAATATATATAGGAGAACTTAGATTTGATGATGCGTAGGAATCGTACGAATCCTACGAGGAAAAGGAATTCCTACGAATCCTACGAGGAAAAGGATAGTTGAGAGTTGTAGTTTATGATGTCTTAATCTTGGGTTTATGATGTTTTAAAGTTACAGTTCTTTCTAATAAAGTTCGATTGTTATTTTCATACATTTTTTTTTTTCGCTAAGTCTATTTTCATACATTTTAATTGCAGGGGATTGGAAAAACGAATTTTTATATGTATTGTTATTTTAAAATTTGGCTTAAAATTTCAAAAATCATATGTTAGTGGCCTATATAAATATTATACCCCAAATTTTGATTTAAGTTTTCATGTAAGCACTATAAAATGTATTCCATCCGTCCCTTTCAATTCTTTATATTGGGGACGGAGACTCGACATGTATTTTAAGGTATCTTTAATATATAATTCGATAAATTATTTTAAATTTTTTCTTCTTCTGAATAAAAATATTATGTTTAACTTTTTATTTATAAAAAGAAAGTTTTAAAAATAAGTTATAGAACTATATTTTATAGGAGTCTTAAAATGCGTATCAAACAGTGTAAAAAAACTGTAAAAAAATGAGAGGTAGGGAGGGAGCATGTCAAAATAATTATCAAAACTTTAGCCAACAACAATATTACAACCCAATAATCATCTCTTAATAAATTAATATAATTTCAATAAAAAATAGAGAAATTGTCAAAAATACTACCTTTTCTAAGTTTTTTTTCAATTTTACTATCTTCTGAAATTATTTTCAAAAATACGGTCTGCAACTAGATGCAACCAAAAAATATTTTCAAAAAATACGGTCTACAACCAACGCAACAACCAGATGCAACCAAAGCAATCAGATGCAACTAGATGCAACTTTTTAAAAAATAATTGAAAAAACAGTTAAGAATTCAAAAAAAATATTAATAAAAGAGGTAAACTTATGGTCTTGGTTTACCCTGGGGTTCAATAGTTAACTTTTGGGGTTCAATGTTTCTATTTTGGATTTTAGAAATATTAAGAATGACGAATAATTCGTATACGGACTTAAGGTTTATGGTTTAGGGTTTAGGGCTGTTTACAACCCTAAACCCTAGACTCTAAATCCTAACCTACCCTGATTTTAGTGTTGTTTACAACCCTAAAATCAGGACGCCGGAAAAAACATCATTACTAACAAGTTGCATCTGGTTGATTCTAGTTGCAAAAGTTGCAGATGGTTGCATCTGATTCTGATCACAAAAGCTGCACATGGTTGCATCTAGTTGCAGACCGTATTTTTGAAAATAATTTCAAAAAGATAGTATTTTTGCAAAAAGTTCAAAAAACCATAGTATTTTTGAAAAAAACATTTAGGGGTGGGTATTTATGAAAAAAGCTCTAAAAAATACCGTATACGTGTTTAATAAATTTTGTTTAAATAATTGTTCTGTAATCTGTTCGCGTCGTGTGTGAATATTGTGAGAGGTATATATTAATTAGATGATTTGTAATTTCAAAATTCCGGATATCTAAAATTATTCATATAGAAATTCGGAAGGATATGTCAATATATACATTGCTTCATGAAAAACACTCTTATAATACCATAGAATCTTACATGCATGTTTATTCTAATTTTCTCACCAAAAACGGTTTATTACGAATAAAAATAGAATATAACAAAAAATTAGAATCAAATAAAACATGATTACATGTAATTTCATTTTGATAAATATATATACAAGATTCTGTAATGGATTATATGTAATGTTTAATTTTTAAATTTAGATGAGATTCTACGTTAAATTCAATATGTTAGGCTTAATTGTTCAATTTTATGATTCTAATTTTAAAAAATCAATTTTTTTTGAAAAAAATAAATATATAAAAAATCAATATGTTAGGCTTAATTATTATTCAATTTTATGATTCTAATTTTAAAAAAATCAATTTTTATGAAAAAATAAAGTGTTTATGATGATGTTCTTTATTGTTCTTTATTGTTCGGAGCTTCAAGTTTCTTTCTTCTTCAATTCAAGCTGAGATTATTGAATTTGAGAGCGGATCGAGTATCTCTTATGGTGGTTTTGGTTTTCAGATCTAAGATTTTTAATTTGGAATTTCAATTTACAAGTTCAATTTGTTTGCTCTCTTTGGTGAGAGAGTGTTTGTTTCTCTTATTTACTATGAAAATTGTGATAAAGTGGGTAAATGTAAATATATCATCTTCAAAATATCGTTTGATTGTCTCTTTATGAAGACTGGCGATTTAATCTTTTTTATGTTTGTTTGACTTGTTCAATATTGTAGATACCGTATGCATTTTTATTATTGAATTAACTTCCTTTTTTCTTCAAAAAAAAATGATTATAAAAAATTACACCACAAAGAAACATTAAAACCAAGATTATATTCATTAATATCTGTTTTATAAATATTAATACAGGTGAACCTCGATTAAGTAATAATCGATAAAATAATAATTTCGCTGAAATAATATTTTAAAATAATATTTTTTGCCATCCGAGGCTATTATTTTAAATTTTTTTTAACTATACAAGCAGAATTGAAATCAAAATCTTTGAGACGGCTGATGTATAGCTTTACCAAACATAAATATAGTTTCAATTTTTTCAATCGAGAAATCAAACGAAATTGAACAAAAACAAACAAAATTGAACAAAACAAACAAAAAAAAACAAATAATTAAAAAAAATAAATTGAATTTCAACTCTCAAAGTCCCAACCAAACACGCCTTAACACTCTGCAATTCATCTTCCCCAATTAAACCCCCATTTCTCAACTCACACACTAAAAAACACACACAAACCTATACACACAACACAACCATGCCATCAACCCCATCACTAATGGACACCCTTTTTCAAAGATCACTCGAAGATCTCATCAAAGGCCTTCGTCTTCACAATCCTGGCCCACCCACATCAAATTTCATCGAAAAAAACATTCAAGAAATTAAAAAAGAAATTAAATCAACTGATCTCAACACAAAATCAATAGCCCTTCAAAAATTAACTTATCTTCATTCGATTTATTCAATTAATATGTCTAATTGGGCTTCTTTTCATGCTATTGAGCTCACTTCTTCACCCTTTTTTGGGCATAAAAAGATTGGATATTTAGCTGTAACGATGTCGTTTTGTGATACTAATGAGGTTCTTTTGTTGATGGTTAATCAATTGAGGAAAGATCTTGGTAGCCCATGTGAATTTGAGGTGAGTTTAGCTCTTGAAACTATTGGAATTGTTATTAATCAAGAACTTGCTGTTAATTTGATTGATCATGTGTTTGTTTTGATTAGTAGTAGTAAGAGTTTTGTACGAAAGAAAGCGATTGTGACTTTGTTGAGGGTTTTCGAGGTTTACCCAGATGGAATTAAGGTTTGTTTTAAGAGATTAGTTGAGAATTTGGAGAATGGGGATGGCGGGTGTTTGAGTGCGAGTGTTGGGGTTTTTTGTGAGCTTGCGATGAGAGATGTGAAATTGTGTTTACCGTTAGCGCCTGAGTTTTATAAGGTTTTGGTTGAGTGTAGGAATAATTGGGTTTTGATTAAGGTTTTGAAGGTGTTTGGGAAGTTAGCGGAGTTGGAACCGAGGTTAGGGAAGAAGTTGGTTGAACCGGTTTGTGAGCATTTGAGGAGTAATGGGGCGAAGTCGGTTGTGTTTGAGTGTGTTAGGACTATTGTTAGTTGTTTGAGTGAGTTTGAGTATGCGTTGAAGCTAGCGGTTGAGAAGATTAGGGAGTTTTTGGTTGATGATGATCCGAATCTTAAGTATTTGGGGTTGCAAGGGTTGTCAATTGTTTCAAGGAAGTGTTTGTGGGCAGTTGTGGAGAATAAAGATGCTGTGATTAAGTCTTTGAGTGATGCAGATGTGAATATTAAATCAGAGGCTTTGAGGCTTGTGATGGCTATGGTGTCGGAAGATAATGTGACGGAGATTTGCAAGGTTTTGATTAGTTATGCTATTAAATCCGATCCTGAGTTTTGTAATGAGATTCTTGCAGCCATTTTATTGAATTGTGGTAGCAATGTGTATGAGTTAATTATTGATTTTGATTGGTATGTATCGCTACTTGGGGAAATGGCTAGGATTCAGCATTGCCAAAAAGGAGAGGAAATTGAGAATCAATTAATAGATATTGGCATGAGGGTCAAAGATGTTAGGCCAGAGCTTGTTCGTGTTGGTAGGGATCTACTTATTGATCCTGCTCTACTCGGAAATCCTTTCATTCATAGGATATTATCTGCAGCTGCTTGGTTATGTGGCGAGTATGTTCAGTTCTCGAAAAATCCGTTTGAAGTTATGGAAGCACTTTTACAGCCACGCACAAATCTCTTGCCAGCATCAATACGGGCTGTCTATATTCATTCTGCGCTAAAGGTTTTGTCTTTTTGCCTTCATTCTTATCTCTTGCCAAATGAAACTGATTCCTATTGGGTAGATTCTGATTCTGGAGAAGCATATCTACCTTCGGAAAGTGAGATTCTGGGAACTTCCAATCCTTCTGCAGTTAAGGTTGATCAAATATATGAGCAAAGGGATTTAAGTCTGGAAGAGAGACGATCTTCCATAGAAAACGGTCTAAATACAAATGTTGCTCATGAACAGAGCTCCTCGTCAGTTCCTTTGAAGCAAGATCTTTTCACTGAACAATCTATTAAAAACTTGTTAGCTCTTGTTGAAACAGCTCTGCAGCCATTATCTGGAAGTCACGAGGTGGAAATACAAGAGAGAGTTTGCAATGTTCTTGGTTTGATTGAGATGATGCAGGGAGAACTACCAAATTCTGTTGTCCAGGGGGGAGAAAATATTGAGATGGGAGAATCAAAAGCTTCTGATATTATCAGGGTAGTGCATGATGCCTTTTCAGAGGATCTTGGTCCGATTTCTTCAAGTTCCCAAGAGAGGGTACCTCTACCAGATGGACTTTTGCTTGAGGAGAATCTTGATAACTTGGACAAGATATGCGGTGAAATAGAGTTACCAATGTCCACCTCATTCTCCTTGGGAAGGCCTGCTTCTGATGAGCATGATACTGGTTCCCTCTTTAACAACCATGACAAAGATGAATCTGAGCTATCAAAGGAATCAACGTCTCTGCTTACTGAACACCGGAAGCGACATGGGTTATATTATCTTTCTTCAGATAAAAAGGAAGTGGTTTCTGATTATTACCCCCCTGCCAATGAACCGAAGACCCAGAGTAATGATAATGATGTTACTGAAGACCTAGTTAAGCTTACAGAGCAATCTTTTTTGCCAAAGAAGAAGCCTAATCAAGTAAAGGCTAGACCGAAAGTAGTAAAATTAGATGAAGGGGATGGAGGAATTCCTAGTGTGATAAAGAAAACAGAGTCAACAGATAATGCGATATCTGGAGCTGTACCCATCCCTTTATCACAAGAAGTAATACCGTCTGACAAGTTATCAAGCAATGTAAAGGGGAAGGAGAAATTACATATTGGTCAAAGTTTTGAATCAAATGAACATACTGCTAATGTGGATAATTCTGAACTTGATACTTCAAGATCAAAAAGAAGTAAAAAGCATAAAGAGAGGAAACATCGAAGTTCAGGAAAGACTGCTGAAGAAAGAGATAAAAATGGTGTAGAAGATAAGCAGAAGAGTGGTCACCACCACACAAGGCATAAGGCTCGACATAGAGCAGATGCAGACCTGAAAGTGGTTGCACAAACCCCTGTAATACCCGATTTCCTTCTATAGAATTAAATACTGGAAAAGGTCATTCATTATCAGCTTCAGACAGAAGTTGATTGACATTGCTTGTTGAATCATTTTGTTTGAATTCAGAGGTCAGTTCTCTGAAACATGATACAGTTTGTTCAGTTTTTGTTTCTTTTCTTTTGTCTACTTGTTTCGGTAAGAATTGTTTTGATATAAAGCTCTTTCCGTGACAGGTCTTTACTTGTTGTATAAGTACTGAAAATCTATTTGAGAAGTGTTTGTTTCAGTTGAACACAACATGTACATTGCTTGTCCTTTTTTTCTTTCCTCTTTTGGACAATTATAGTTATGTTGATTGAAGTGGTTGTACAAGTTGAAATGTGACGGTATTACTGTATGCATATGAGCAGAGATGGTATTTATTTTCCAGTATTATGGTTCTTATGTGTCTACCTAGTTTCGGTATATTATTTCACTTGATTCATGTTGGTTCGAGTATTTAAATTTGTTACACTCCTGTTAACCACTGCCTTCTCTAGAAATCAAATTTGGAAATTTTGTAATGACAAGGGTACAGTTGCCTGGTAGATTAATGGTTAACTTTCTTTTCATAAATTCTAGATTGCATGCCACCTTTGCAGCGTCATTAAAAACTTTGATGTCAATTTAATCTTTTAATCGTCAGCAATAGCATTTAATTTTCTCATCATAAAGTTACCATTTCATTAAAGTTCCAAAAATCGCTAGGGGGTGTAGGTGGTTAATGTACCTTCTAGCTATAACTGGATGATTGGGGAATAATCAAGGCACTAATCGGATGTATATATTTAATTTATACTAAAAATTAAGTTTTAGTATAAGTTTTAAACATAGATATTAAAACTAGGTCGAAAGAGGTTATTAAAAATTTCAAAATAATGTCAAGATTATCAAATCTTAAGCAGCATGTGAAGAATCTTTCTGACATTGAACATTCACTTTGAGATCACCATTAGCTTTTAGAACGCCACTGCCAGTTAAATAAAATGTAATCTTCTAATTATTGCTCTAACGGTTGTCTGATCAGTCCGATGAGTGTTGGTGAAAGAATCGAGGATCAACTGTACTAAGGGATTCGATGATTCAAGTACAGAAGGGAAGGGATTATTATAAGGGTATTGTATTGAAATGTAAAAATGACGGAACCAATCTTGTTTTTAATTGATTTTCACTGTTTAAGTATGGAGAAATAATTGGAAACAACTAAGTTGGATGGTAATTCTTTAAAACTCTGTCAAGTTATCAAGCAATATAAAAGGAAGGAGAATTGAATAAATTGACGTTCCGAATTAAATGAATACTACTAATGGGACAAGTCTGAGCTTGGTACCTATATATAAGGTAGGAAAAAATTAGATTTTCAGAGAGGACTGAGGAAGGAGAATAATAGGTCCACAAGACAAGCAGAATAGCGGTTATCACCATGCAAAGGATAAACCTCAGCATAGAGGAGATGGAGACCTGAAATTTTTACTGGAGATTGACTGGATAACAATCACTACTACCAAAGAAAAACTGGATAGCAATCAAAGCATCATTTTGCAGCTCAGAGGATATTGAACAACATTGCTTGGTGAATTTGTTTGAGCTCAAAGGTCAGTTCTTCTGTAACAATTACATTCCAGTTCAGTTACTGTTTATTTTCTTATATTTTTTTGGTTCAGACATAAAAGTGTTTTGACCAAAAGCATTTGCTGCAATAGGTCAGCATTTTATGTTATACAAGTTCCGAGATGTATCTAAGAAGTATTCCTGGTTTCAAAGTAACAAGTCATGTGCGTGGTTTGTATTTCTGAATCTTACTCAAGACAAGTACATGCTTGTTAAATGCATGGGACAAGAGTGTCTTACTCATCCGCTACATCTAATTAAATTTACAGCAATGTAAACTTTATGCATATATTAATATGAACTGTATGCATATATTATTATAAAACTTGCATTTTTCGTTAATATGAGTGTGTTAGGACTATTGTTAGTTGTTTGAGTGAGTTTGAGTATGCGTTGAAGCTTGCGGTTGAGAAGATTAGGGAGTTTTTGATTGACGATGATCCGAATCTTAAGTATTTGGGGTTGCAAGGGTTGTCGATTGTTTCGAGGAAGTATTTGTGGGTGGTGGTGGAGAATAAAGATGTTGTGATTAAGTCTTTGAGTGATGTGGATGTGAATATTAAATCAGAGGCTTTGAGGTTGTGATGGCTATGGTGTCGGAAGATAATGTGATGGAGATTTGCAAGGTTTTGATTAGTTATGCTATAATATCTGATCCTGAGTTTTGTAATGAGATTCTTGCATCCATTTTATCGAATTGTGGTAGCAATGTGTATGAGTTAATTATTGATTTTGATTGGTATGTATCGCTACTTGGGGAAATGGCTAGAATTCAGCATTGCCAAAAGGGAGAGAAATTGAGAATCAATTAATAGATGTTGGTATGAGGGTCAAAGATGTTAGACCAGAGCTTGTTCGTGTTGGTGGGGATCTACTTATTGATCCTGCTCTACTCGGCAATCCTTTCATTCATAGGATATTATCCACAGCTGCTTGGTTATGTGGGGAGTATGTTCAGTTCTCGAAAAATCCGTTTGAAGTTATGGAAGCACTTTTACAGCCACGCACAAATCTCTTGCCAGCATCAATAAGGGTTGTCTATATTCTTTCTACACTTAAGGTTTTGTCGTTTTGCGTTCATTCTTATCTCTTGCCAAATGAAAGTGCATCCTCTTGGGTAGATTCTGATTCTGGAGAAGCTTATTTACCTTCGGAAAGTGAGATTCTGGGAACTTCCGATGCTTCTGCACTTAAGAATGATCAATTATTTGAGCAAAGGGATGTAAGTCTGGTAGAAGGAGAATCTTCCATAGAGAACGGTCTGGATGGAAATGTTGCTCATGAACAGAGCTCCTCGTCAGTTACCTCAAAGAAAGATCTTTTCACCGAACAATCTATTAAAAACTTATTAGCTCTTGTTGAAACAGCTCTGCAGCCATTATCTGGAAGTCACGAGGTGGAAATACAAGAGAGAGTTTGCAATGTTCTTGGTTTGATTGAGCTGATGCAGGGAGAACTACCAAATTCTGTTGTCCGGGGGAAAGCAAATATTGAGATGGGAGAACCAAAAGCTTCTGGTATTATCAGGCTAGTACATGATGCCTTTTCAGAGGATCTTGGTCCGATTTCTTTAAGTGCCCAAGAGAGGGTACCTCTACCAGATGGACTTTTGCTTGAGGAGAATCTCGATAACTTGGATAAGATATGTGGTGATATAGAGTTACCAATGTCCACCTCATTCTCCCTGGGAAGGCCTGCTTCTGATGAGCATGATGGTGTTTCCCTCTTTAACGACCATGACAAAGATGAATCTGAGCTATCAAAGGAATTGACGTCTCTTCTTACAGAACAGCGGAAGCGACATGGGTTATATTATATTTCTTCAGATAAAAAGGAAGCGGTTTCTGATCATTACCCCCCTGCTAATGAACCAAAGACACAGGGTAATGATAATGATGTTACTGAAGACCTAGTTAAGCTAACAGAGAAATCATTTTTACCAAAGAAGAAGCCTAATCAAGTAAAGGCTAGACCAAAAGTAGTGAAATTGGATGAAGGGGATGGAAGAATTCCTAGTGTGATAAAGAAAACAGAGTCAACAGATAATGCGATATCTGGAGCTGTACGAGATGTTCTTCTAAGTAATGATGCCATTCCTTTGTCACAAGAAGTAATACCATCTGACAAGTTATCAAGCAATGTATAGGGAAAGAAGAAATTACATATTGGTCAAAATTCTGAATCAAATGAACATACTGCTAATGTTGATAAGTCTGAACTTGATACTTCAAGATCAAAAAGAAATAAAAAGCATATAGAGAGGAAACATCGAAGTTCAGGAAAGACTGCTGAGGAAAGAGATAAAAATGGTCTAGAAGATCAGCAGAAGAGTGGTCACCACCACACAAGGCTCGACATAGAGCAGATGCAGACCTGAAAGTGGTTGCACAAACCCCTGTAATACCCGATTTCCTTCTATAGAATTAAATACTGGAAAAGGTCATTCATTATCAGCTTCAGACAAAAGTTGAATGACATTGCTTGTTGAATCATTTTTTTTGAATTCAGAGGTCAGTTCTCTGTAACATGATACAGTTTGTTCAGTTTCTGTTTCTCTTTTTTGTCTACTTGTTTCGGTTAGAATTGTTTTGATATAAAGCTCTTTCCGTGACAGGTCTTTACTTGTTAGTTGTTATATAAGTACTGAAAATCTATTTGAGAAGTGTTTGTTTCAGGTGAACACAACATGTACATTGCTTGTCCTTTTTTTGTTTCCTTTTTTGGACAATTAGTAATGTTGATTGAAGTGGTTGTACAAGTTGAAATGTGACAGTATTTCTGTATGCATATGAGCGGAGATGATATATTTTTTTTCCAGTATTATGGTTCTTATGTGTCTTCCTATTCTCGGTATATTATTTCACTGGGTTCATGTTTGTTCGAATATTTAATTCTGTTCCACTCCTGTTAACCATTGCCTTCTCTAGAAATCAAATTTGGAAATTATGTAATGACAAGGGTACAGTTGCCTAGTAGATTAGTGGTTAACTTTCCCTTCATAACTTCTAGATTGCATATGGCCTTTGCAGCGTTATTAAAAACTTTGATGTGAATTATAATCTTCCATACGTCAGCAATAGCATTTAATTTTCTCATCATAAAAGTTACCATTTCATCAAAGTTCCCAAAATTGCTAGGGGGTCTAGGTGGTTAAAGTACCTTCTAGCTATAACGTATATGATTGAGGATTAATCAGGGCATAAATTGGATATCTATTTAATTTATACTAAAAATTAAGTTCTAGTATAAGTTATATATATAGATAATAAAACCAGGTCGAAAGAGGTTACTAAAAATTTCAAAAGAATGTCAAGATTATCAAATTTTAAGCAGCATATGAAGAATCTTTCTGACATTGAACCTTCACTTTGAGATCACCATTAGCTTTTAGAACGCCACTGCCAGTTAAATAAAATGTAATCTTCTAATTATTGCTCTAACGGTTGTCTGATCAGTCTGATGAGTGTTGGTGAAAGAATCGAGGATCAACTGTACTAAGGGAGTTGATGATTTCAAGTACAGAAGGGAAGGGATTATTATAAGGGTATTGTATTGAAATGTAAATATGATGGAACCAATCTTCTTTTTAATTGATTTTCACTGTTTAAGTATGAAGAAATAATTGGAAACAAATGAGTTGGATGGTAATTCTTTAAAACTCTGTCAAGTTATCAAGCAATATAAAAAGGAAGGAGAATTGAATAAATTGAAGTTCCGAATTAAATGAATAGTACTAATGTGGGACAAGTTTGAGCTTGGTACTTACACAGAAGGTAGGAAAAGAAAATAGATTTTAAGAGAGGACTGAGGAAGGAGAATAAAAGGTCCACAAGACAAGCAGAATAGCGGTCACCACCATGCAAAGGATAAACCTCAGCATAGAGGAGATGGAGACCTAAAAGTTTTACTGGAGATTAACGGGATAACAATCACTACTGCAAAAGAAAAACTGGATAGCAATCAAAGCATCATTTTGCAGCTCAGTGAATATTGAACAACATTGCTTGGTGAATTTGTTTCAGCTCAAAGGTCAGTTCTTCTGTAACAATTACATTCTAGTTCAGTTCCTGTTTATTTTCTTTTATTTTTCCGGTTCAAACATAAAAGTGTTTTGACCAAAAGCATTTGCTGCAATAGGTCAGCATTTTATGTTATACAAGTTCCAATATGTATCTGAGAAGTATTCCTGGTTTTAAAGTAACAAGTCATATACGTGGTTTGTCTTTTTCTGAATTTTACTCACAAGTACATGCTTGTTAAAAGTATGGGACAAGAGTGTCTTACTCATCTGTTACATCTAATGAATTTACAGCAATGTAAACTTTATGCATATGTTAATATGAACTGTATGCATATATTGTTATGAACTTGTATTTTTGTTAAATGAAAATCGTACATGTTGCTAGTTTAGACTTTAATCATATTATTTCCCTTTGTTCATGTTAGTTTTAATTTAAGTGGCGTTGCTGACTTGCTGTACTTCTAATAATTTGCTTCTGTAGAAGGCGAATCTGGAAACAGTATTATTAAAAGGATCCAATTGCCTGGTAGCTTACTGGTTTACCTTTCCGTGTATGATTTTAAATATAGCATAGCTTCTTCGGGTTATTTGACGTTCTGTGTGCGTTCACACTTCTCTACAAGTCTAGATTCCAAAATATGATTTTAGTAGAGGTTGGAAAAATTTGCTTGTTACTGGATGGTTAATATTAACCATTTTGCATTGGAAAGACGAGGAAGAAAAGAAACCGGAACTATAGAACATGACCAAATTTTAATATGAGACATTAAAAAAGGAATAAATATGGTCTACCATCACACCATACGGTATTGAATCGGATGTTCTCAAGTCTCACCATTAATTAAACAATATATAAGCCTTAAACATAGATAATAATGACAAAATAGCAAGAAGCTCCTACATAATCTCGCAAGGTAGCAATATTTTTGTCATTGAGAAGTTCTGTGGTCGTTAAATTTCAGGCAAAGTATGAAGAATCTTTTAATCATAGAAACGATATATTGAGTTTACAATTAGCTTTTAGAATGCTACTCTTCTCTGAATGACATAGTCAGTGGAGTCGGTCCAAGGAGGCTTGGTGTAATCATTAAGGATCCAATGGAGGTCGGTTCTAGCTGGACTCTTGAGGCAGTGATTAATCTAATTGAAATGATAGCTGCATAGCATGCAATGCGATGAAATTCACATATATAAGAGGATTCTACTATCACAAGAACCAGTCATAATGATCGTGCATGTTAATAATATTCCTAATTTTACAACCACATAGTTATGATTGCACTTGGTTGTTTTGATATTGGTTCTGAGTTCTCTTATACAAAAATGAACAGCACATACATTCTAATACATTATAGTTAAAATTATCATATTATAGTTTGTTGATCATATATTTTTATTGATATAAAGATGATATTTTAATAAACTTAGATAATTTTATTAGCGCTTGATGTAGTCCCTATACGCGAAGGAGAACAAATGCTTTCTTACAAGCAAGTCAGGGAAGGAAGAAACTTCACTGCAGGGTAAGACTAATGAATTTTATTTACCATTGCCTTGGATCATCTTTGATTCTTTTCCGAATTTAGGCTCTCGGAGTATCCTCAGTGTAGGAGGCAAGTTCTCGTATTTTAGGAAATGATCTGTTAAAAAAGTTGCTAATTTGAATTTACTTGAAGCCTGTGCAATAGTACAATGGACAGTGTTGTTTTCTAATCCCCATATATTGTAATTTCTTTTAATGATAAATGTTTTTTTTTCTTTGTTGCTAAAGTATGATGAATGTCTTCCTATGTTGAACTTGTTAAGAAATTTATTAAAATTGGTGCGTTTGTTGTGATCATAGAAGGGTCACTACTAAGGTAACAGTATTAGGTAATATGATACTGTTACCTATCTTGAAACACATATAATTTTGGTAAGAAGAAGCTGCTGGCAGTGGTATGAGACTTTGAGTGACTGCATTCACACACATGTAGTCCACTGTGCGTTTGTTGCGGGTCTTTGTCGAAGGCCTGCTTTGCTTCTGCAAGAACAAACTTAAACTATATACAGTAGTCCACTCTACTATTGTTGCGGGGTCACATTTAGAATCTAATCTGAGGTTGTCCAAGTAATTTTGATGAGTCAGTCAACCTATTCAAGTCAACCCCATCAAGAATTGCCTTTCATCTGTTCTGATCGATAAAATCGTTATTGGGAATAACTTTCTGGGCTTACATTACTTTCCTTTAAAATTTGTTTTCTAATGGGGGAGAAATCAAATGGGGTGGTGATTCTTATCACTCTATTGAACATCTTGCTTTATAAGCTCCAGAAACTGCAAGAAGCACAACAAAAAAAGCTCCTGCCATTGTCTGTTCAACGGTTGTGTCAGCGTTTCTCTCTTCGAGACATCAAGTCAGCAACAAACAACTTCAAGGAAGAATTGGTGATTGGAAAAGGCGGGTTTGGAGTTGTTTATAAAGGTGCCTTTGACTTCAAAGAGAGAATTTTTGCTATAAAGCGATCAAAATCAATGTCCAAGCAAGGAAGCAAGGAGTTTCTTACAGAGATTGAGATGCTTTCCCAATTTCAACACAGCAATTTAGTCTCTCTCGTTGGTTATTGTGATGACTGTGAGGAGATGATCCTAGTTTATGATTATATGCCTTCTGGAAGCCTTGCCGATCATTTGCATAGAAGAGTCAGAAAAGGTGATACTTCTCTGCCTTCTTTATCATGGGTGCAGCGCCTCAAGATATGTATTGGTGTGGCACATGGACTGGACTACCTTCACACTGGTACAAGCATTGAGACCAGAGTCATACACAGAGATGTGAAGACTACAAACATTCTGCTGGATGAGAATTTGGCAGCTAAAATATCAGACTTTGGATTGTCCAAAACAGGTCCAGCAAATCAGACATGTACATATGTAAGCACTCGAGTCAAAGGAACGCACGGCTACCTAGATCCATACTATGTTGCAACTCACAGACTAACCAGGAAATCTGATGTATATGCATTTGGTGTGGTGTTATTTGAGGTCTTGTGTGGAAGACCAGCGGTGGATCCAAGTCTGGACGAAGAGAAAATTAGTTTAGCTGGATGGGCACAACACTGCTTCAAAGAAGGAATTTTGGAACAGATAATTGATCCCAAAATCAAGGAAATTATTTCCTCCGATTCCTTAAAGTCGTATGTTGATATTGCTATCAAGTGTTTACATAATCAACCCAAGCTCCGTCCTACTATGGCTGAGGCTGTCGTTGGTCTTGAGTCAGCATTGACATTGCAAGAAAAGAGTACATATTAGTCTGTAAGCCATCTTCCATATGAATCCTGAATGTCTTAATGATGAGGATATATAGGATTAAAGCTTGGAAAATAAATGATTAGGCTCTTTACAATTATACTAGATGAAGGTTTATAAGATTATCTACTCATAAGTTTTTTAAAAATATCTTAAACACTCTCCAAATTATTAAACCTGGAAACCACTTTCTCTTTCATGATTTAAATCAAGTTTTTGATCCATCATGAACAAAAGTAATTTTGGCACAGGAAATGTTCTAGCGCTTCTTCTTCTCTTTATCTCTATGGCAATAACTTGTTACAAAATGGTCTCATTCTGATTCTCCTTCACCTTGTCAATTTAGTTTTCTAGCATGGATAATACGATTTATGTTGTAAGAGTTCATATCTATCTGTCAGGCAATAAAGACACAAAGACATCCAGAAACAGTAATGGTGTACTTTCAGTAAATAGTAACAAATCACAGGCCGCCAATCATCATCAATTATTGCCAGAAGTTCTGCAGTCACCGAACTTAAAGTGTTTCGAATTCAATGATCTTAAAAACACCACTCAAAACTTCCGTCCTGGCAGAATGTTGGGGGAAGGTGGTTTTGGCGCTGTTTTTAAGGGTTGGATCGACGAGAAAACATTTACTGCTACAAAATGCGGTACTGGTCTTGTTATTGCAGTAAAGATATTAAATCACGAAGGATCACAAGGCCACCAGGAATGGTTGGTAGGCATTCACTTTCGTATCCACAATAGTTTTTTTCAGTTACTTTATTCTTTTTTCTTGTTCAAATTTCAAGTAAGCTGGTCAAATAACTCTCTGCCAACTCTTTGACTACAGTCTGAGATCAATTATCTGGGGACACTCTCTCATCCTAATCTTGTAAAATTGATCGGGTATTGTATAGAAGAGAAGCAACGACTTCTGGTATATGAGTTCATGCCAAACGTCAGCCTTGACACACATCTATTCAGGAGTGAGTTTCTCAGTCATATTGGCTCGGAAAATTCTAATGCAGTCATATTAGCTCTGAGATTTAAATAGGGCATCATTTATGGTCAAACTTGTATATTCGTAACCCTTTGTTGTGATAGAGTAGATCTACTTTTGAAATAACAGAACAGAATCTTGAGTACCATTGCCTTTTACACGCATATCCTGTACTGGAACTGCAGTTATATAAGATAGTATTTGCTTGTGATTGTGATTTAGCCACTTGATTGAATTGAAACAGAGGGTTCATACTATCAGCCGCTTTCTTGGAATCAGCGTATAAGTATTGCTCTAGGTGCAGCAAAAGGGCTTGCATATCTTCACAACAGATCGAGACAACAAGTGATATATCGTGATTTCAAAGCATCCAATATATTGATTGATTCTGTATGTGGAAGAATTTGATTGCCAAAATTTTACTGTCAACCTATATTTTGACTTTGACTTGCTAAATTTCTGTTTCTAATTTACAGGATTACAATGCAAAGCTCTCTGATTTTGGGATGGCAAAAGACGGACCAGATCTTGGAAGAAGCCACGTGACTACAAGAGTAATGGGAACATATGGTTATGCAGCTCCGGAATATATAGCTACAGGTTATAATTCTGCATAATCAAATGTCAATAGCAGTTCAACATTTGCAAATATGCTTTATTCCTTGAAAGAGTGATCACACTTTTTTGTGTGGCCTTGCTATCTGCACAACATAGTAGCCACCCCTTCCTTCTTTTTAAACGAGGATAGTACATTGCGCTAATCATGAACGTATACTATGAAGTTCTTTGCGTCAATATCAATAGTTGAGAAACCATGTTCGGATTTATAGTCTTGTAATGTGTACTCTTGTAGGAGGTGTCATGGATGTACGTTTTTTTTACATTTTCTTAAATACCACAAGAATATTATTACAGATGTCACAAATTAGGAATTGCAGACTTTTCACTTTCATTTAATCTATCTGCATTTTGTTCCCGTTCTCGTTTTTAGCCCTGCTGACCTCAAGCCTAACTTTTTCTTATGAAGGTCATCTATATTTGAAAAGTGATATCTACAGCTTTGGAGTTGTTCTCGTAGAAATTTTAGCAGGACGAAGAGCTATCGACACGAGTCTTCCATCACCAGAACATAATCTAATTGATTGGGCTAAGCCTTACCTTACCAGTAAGCGTAAAATTTTGCATGTCATGGATGCGCGCATCAAAGGCCAATATACTGTCAGGGAAGCATTAAAAGTTTCTTCCCTCGCACATAAATGCCTCTCCACAGAGCAGAAACTGAGACCTGGCGCAAACGAGGTGGTAGAATCATTAGATCAAATTGCGGATTTGAAAAACTCGAGGAAAATCAGAGATGAAGCCCTCAAGAGGGTCCAGAAAAATCGTGGTTCCTAAATATTTGCAGGTATTTAAATTTTAGGCAATTTTTCAAAATTTAAATTTATATACATAAATTTTATATTGGTATTGTTTTCCGTAATAGGAATTTAACATTTACTGTCAAACCTTAAATTTGTAAAATTAGATGTCGCCAACAATCTCGATTAGCTTTTTGAAATGAGAACTTTGACATTTGTCTTGAATCATTACCATTTGCACACACCTATTTGCTTGATTTTCTTAAATTATATATTACTAGTTTCATACCCGTGCAATGCACGGGAAGCTTTATGAATTATTAGTATATTTTTTTATTTAATTTAAATTGTGATTTTTTTATTTTCCCAAAAGTATCAATTTATTTTAATTTCAATTTTATAAATTTTAAATTAATACTATATTATTAAAGTCGAAATATTATTATATTATTAAAGTCGAAACATTGAAAGTTTTTCGGTTTTCAGTTTTCGGTTTTCGGTTCATTTATACTATTTATACTATTGAAACATTAAAACTTTGGTAGTCGGACGGGGTCGGTATTTTGTGATTTTACTTAATTACCCTTATTTATTTTAAAAAATATTATTAAATAATAATATTATTTAAAACCAATTATCTTTTCAACTAAAGCCTAAAATACATAATTTTTTCTATTTTTTCTAACAAAATCCCCTCATTTTCTAAAAAAATCACGGACAATTATCTTTTTCAACTAAAACATGTTACTTTTCCTATTTTTCCTTACTAAAATACATCATTTTCCAAAAATATCAGGCGCAAATCCTTACTTAAATTTATTTAATACTTTTAATTACGGGTAATTACCTTTTTCAACTAAAACATTTTACTTTCCTATTTTTCCTTACTAAAATCCCCCTTTTCCAAAAATATTAGGGACAAATCCTTAATTATATATTTTGAAACCTATTTGAATAATTTTAATTACGGGCAATTACCTTTTTCAACTAAAACATATTACTATTTCAATTTTCCTTATTAAAACTTCTCTAATTATTTTAAAAAGTTTAACATACATACTTATTTTATTAACAAAAATAATTAATAAAATATAAAAACATAAATAATAAAAATAATAATTATTAAAAATAATTCATGCATCACATGAGTTTTAAGCTAGTATTAACTAAATCTGAAAACATATATTTATTACATAAATTTTATGTCAGTTTATGTTATATTTTTAGAATGATACTTATTTTTTTATTTTTTTATTTTTTTAAAATCACTAATTTTTTTTGTGATAATTTATTTAGTCATCTATTATTTTTCAAATTTAACTTTGATAATTTTAATTTGGTATTTGTTTGTTTTATATCGAGCTAATAATTGACAATTTTTATTTAATTTAGTTTGCTATTTGTTTACTTTATAGTATTTTGTTTTTTGAAACTAATTTACATTAAAGTAATCGAAATACTAATTTAAAATTTTATCTTTTATTATTTTGTTAGCTAAATATCTATCATAATTTGTTGATTATTAATTTTAAAATCTATTTTTTCTGATTATAAATAACTTTTTTATATTTTTTATTTTCTTAAGATCATTATTTAATATTCATTATAAATCATTATAGTTTTATTCTTTGTTTTGGTGATTTTTTATTTCAAAATGTTAAATATTTATTTCAGGTGTATAGTGGTAATCATAATATTAAACATATCTAAATTTTATTTTAGATTTAAATTTTGTTTTTAAAATTTTTCAGTTTTTTAAATGAGAATATAATATTTTAGTTATCTTTTTATTTTGCAATTTGAATTTCATAGACATCCAGATTTGTTTTCCTTTTTAACTCAAAATGAGAGGCACATTTGTAAATGAAACTAATTTACATTAAATAAATAAATATACCAATATATAGTATATATCTCATTTAAGAATTTATCTTTAATTATTATTTTAGCAAAATTTCTATCATAATTTGTTGACTATTAAATTTAACATTTATCTTTATACTAATTACTTTTTTATTTTCTAAGATCATTGCTTAATCTACATTATAAATATTTTATTTTTTGTTTTAGTAATTTTTTTATTTTAAAATGTTAAATATTTACGGGTGATATTATTAGAATAGAGTTTAGGTTAAAGCTAATGTGTCGTGTAAAATTAGGAAAGTGACGACCAATACCATACCATATCAAATAACCCCTTTACACTAATTATATATAAAGATATAATTCATTCTATCTCATTATACATGTTTTAAAAAAAAAAAATTTGTCTCATTTTATATGTTCCTCACTTCTTTCAATACAAATTTAAGGGTAGTTTTACTTTTTCTAAACTTAACACTATTATCATTTTTCAATATATTAATTAAGGGTATTAGTTGCAAAAAAAATTATCTAACCAACTTTTTTTTAATATATATGAATTTTTCAAAAAAAACATATAAAATGAGACGGAGAAAATATATATGGCTTTATGACCTTTTAGCCCTTAAAGTTTGACGATTTATACCCATCAGCCCTAAAACTTCGAAGTCGTACCTTTTAGCCCTTGAAGTACCCATTAAAGTTCAATTAACTCTCTTTTTTATTTTTCTTCCGATAATACCCCTACAAGGGCTAAGAGGTACTATTTTTCATACTTCAAGGGCTAAAAGGTATATATCCTTTTATACTTCAATCTGTGCATTTAAAATTCAACCCTCATTGCCACATCACCTTGAAGAGAGTATGCTCTTGGATATCAGAGGGTGAAGCTTGCAGTAGCATTTGGTCTTCTGAAAATGAGATGAGCATGACCATAACAATTGTGAAGAACCTTCGGATGTGTGAGGATTGCCTCATTACTTTAGAGCTGTATGACAATAGTGACCAAAGAATTTGTGCACATAAGGAGGATCCTGCTGTAGAGAACATTCAAGACTTAGTTACACCTAAAAATGTGGCTGTTCCTGCTAACCAAGATGTCACTATGCCAATTGAGGAAAATGCTGAAGATAAGTACCAAGAAGTTGATGCTGGACAAAATGTAATTGTTGCATTGCTGCATCTTCCTTGCTATGGCCTTTTTGCATTGATTGTTCAAGCAAAATACTATTTTTTGTCCAGATGGCTTCCACAATGAATGTCTAAGATAGTTTATTTTTTCAGTATGATAAGATACAATATCGGTGGTACTGTGTAAAAGGTGAATAAAGTTATATCGTTATACGAAAGCAAAACATACATGCAACAACTTTTTGCACTCCAAAATAATTAAATTAGACCAACTATGAAACACAGACATGCACCGGAAAATCGGAAGTCAACTATTTGCACTCCAAAATAATTATTTGGAGTGCAGACACCGGAAAATCGCGCCAAACATACATGTTAACAACTTTTTTTTTTGAACAAAAGAAGCTTTTGTTATATGTAATTCTCAGAACTCAGTACATTAGCAATGCAGCAGGAGCATCAAGTTCCTGGAAATTCAACCTCAAGACTATCTAACTCCCTCACACCTCTTCTTTTATGAGATTTCAGCCAATTAAGGGCGTCTTCAACCCCATAGCTTCAACGAATTCTGGGCCATATTTTACCCTTCTGCAACCAATATGCCTTCATCGTTTGGGACCAGCCATCCAAACCCAAAGTGCCAACATTGAGCAGATAGTATTTCTCATTGGTTTAGTCCAAAGCTCAGTCTCGTCTCCTGGAATCAGCATTTGTGGCATAAATAGAGCTGTATGACAATCCTCACACATCCGAAGGTTCTTCACAATTGTTATGGTCATGCCTGCCTCATTTTCAGAAGACCAAATGCTACTGCAAGCTTCACCCTCTTATATCCAAGAGCATACTTTCTTCAAGTGTTGTGGCAATGAGGGTTGAATTTTAAATGCACACATTGAAGTATAAAATGATATATACCTTTTAGCCCTTGAAGTATGAAAAATGGTACTTCTTAGCCCTTGTAGGGGTATTATCGGAAGAAAAATAGAAAAAAGGTTAATTGAACTTTAATGGGTACTTCAAGGGCTAAAAGGTACGACTTCAAAGTTTTAGGGCTGATGGGTATAAATCGTCAAACTTTAAGGGCTAAAAGGTCATAAAGCCAATATATATATATATAACAGATGTTCTTTCAATATTAACTTACTCCAATATCTTACATTTCAAACTTCAATAAGTAAATAAGAGCAGATATTAATCAACGAGATATAAAATAAGAGGTAATGCTAGAAAATTCAAAAAAAAAATTCTAAATTTGTACATGGTTGATACTTAACAATTTTTAATTCGTGAACGCATATGTATATATATGAAATCCCATATTTTTAATAAAAATGTTACCATAAAAAATAAATTTAAGGGATAGCATTTTTCATAAATTGTAGGTGAATATATGAATCATACAACATTAAAGAAAGATGAATCATTATATATTTATAGATAGATTAGATGGTTTTGTAATCATTATATATAACAATTTTTACTTTTTGTGAACTGCTAGCTAGCATGTGTTAATGCAAGAATGCGTGAAAGTGTTTTATGTCTAAAAAATTGGATCAATAACAAATTCAAACTGTGATGACATAAAACACACTGATTTTGTTAACACCAAAGTTGGGCTTTTTCTAAAATATGAACTCGCAAACGTATTTTCGAATTGATGTTGTGACGGACAAACTTGTCCTTTTTTTAATATAAAAATCTAATAAGGTAGGTAGGTGCCCTACATGATAATTAACAAACTTGTCAAATTAATTTAGAATTTAAACATTCTCATACCTTCTTCGTCTTTGACAAAATCTTTAAAAAAATCCAACACATTTCGTTAATTACTTTGAACAAATAATCTAATGAATTACACTCTAAATAATTACTTTGAACAAATAATCTAATGAATTACACTAGCGTTCAACAAATGTTATTTGGATTTTAGTTTACTCCCGCATCTTATTTTTTTTTCTTAGACCTAAGTAGATAAATACACTCATTGTACCCTTCAAATATGATGCCTCATTACTAATAGGTGAATGCATTTATCATGTAATATCAAAAACCCATGAATCATTATATATTCATGAGTAGATAGTAAAATGATGATTAAACTTATTTATTTTAAGTTTTTGATGACAAAAAATATAAATTTACAATATAGTAATTAAGCATTATTTTTATTTTTCAAAAAAATAAGTAAAGGCACTTTGTTAAGAAAGTATAGTAATTTTTTTTCCATCATAAAAGTGGCTAGAGCCAACATATTTTTTAAAATTATAGTAATATTTAGCTATCATATAGCAAATTTAAAATTTTCCCCACCAAATCACTAAAACGGGTAAATGTTATGTGCAGCTCTGTTATTTAGTACTATATATTCATTTGTAGATGTTAATTAGAAATGATAATCCATTTGTGTGGTGTATTTTTATATGACGTACTTTCGTGTTTCGTATAACACAAAATCGACATGTTTAGGTTGTGTGTGTTTTTGTATAATTTGAATAAAAATAAAAATTAAATAAATAAAAAAATTAAAAATATGTATTTACATCATATTTACAAATGAAATTATAAAATTATGTATAAACATATAATACATATTAATTTATCCAATATAAATATTAAAATATCTAATATAAATATTATTATATAAACATATATTTATTTATTTCATGTATTTCGTGTCGTGTCGTGTACGCAAAGGGTAAATACAAAATCGGTAGTCTTGTATTTTCGTGTCATATACTGAAAAAAAAAAAAATAAACACTAAATTTTGTGTTATTTCATACTATGTAATAAATTGTCGAGTCTAAAATATTTAGAGATATAATTTAAAGATTAATTTTGTAAGTATTTATATAGAAGGCTTCACAAAGGACAATTGAATAGTCATGTAGTTAAGAAAAAATAAAATATAAAAGAATAAAAAAAAGTATAGAAATGAGTACAATGATATGATCGTATATTCAATTATAAAGTGAATATATTAAAGGAAACATGGTGGATGTAATGAATTTTTATATAATAAAATTTTATTATTTTTTGAAAATTTTGAAATGTAAATAAAATGAAAAGAGACATTTATAAAATAAATGAATGAAATGAAAGGATGGTGTGCTTGAATGGATTCTATGTAAGGCCTATCACCCCAAAACGAGGATTAAGGCAGGGAGACCCGCTCTCTCCCTAACTTTTTCTCTTATGTGTGGAAGGTTTATCTCATGCCCTCATTGTAGCAGCCCAGGATGAAAGAGTTACAGGTTGCAGAATTAGTCCGGGTGCTCCAGCTGTTACGCATCTACTCTTTGTCGATGACAGCTTTTTTTTTTTAAGGCAAATGAAACTGAAGCTCAAAATGTGAAGCATCTGTTGAATTTGTATGAGCAAGAGTCGGGACAGGCGGTAAATTTTCAAAAATCAGGAATCTTTTTTAGCTCCAATGTAAGAAGAGATAAACAAAGCCAAATTGCCAACATTATGGGTGTGCATAATGATCTGAGGGAGGGTAGATACTTAGGTTTTCCATCGATAATTGGCAGATCACGAAAGAAGGTGTTTAATTTCGTCAAAGAAAGAGTGTGGCAGAAAATACAAGGGTGGAGTAACTGTAAAATATCGAAGGCATATAAGTTAGTTTTGCTTAAAAATGTAGCCCAATCGATCCCGTCGCACTGCATGTCTTGTTTTTTATTACCAAAATCTCTCTCGACGGAGATTGAAAGAATGTTAAATGGGTTTTGGTGGAAGTCTGGGAATAGTGATAGCAAAGGAATGAGATGGTTATCTTGGGAGAACATGTGTATGGCAAATGATAAAGGGGGCCTAGGCTTCCGGAGTCTGCAGGGTTACAACATGACGCTGATAGGAAAATTGATATGGCATTTCATGACCAAACCAGATTCTCTAGTGGCCAGAATATATAAAGCGAGGTATTTTTCAAATAATCATGTGCTAGGAGCTCAAAAAGGTGGAGATTCAAGCTTTATTTGGTCTGGGATATGTGAAGCAAAAGAAGAGCTGAGTAAAGGGTTTAAATGGGTGTTGGGAGATGGTAAGAGTATAAATATATTCACTGATCAATGGCTGCGGGGGAAAAATAATTATAGAGTGGATAATCATCATGTCAATAGCAGCAGAGATGACAAGGTGGCTGATTATTTCCGTCCAAACATTAAATAATGGGACGTGACTAAAATTCGGCAAACTTTTCATACGGTTGATGTTGACTGTATTCTAAGTACTAGAGTTCCTCAGAATCGAATTCCAGATCGAATAGCGTGAATGCATACCAAGGATGGGAAATATACAACAAAGTCGGGATATCACTTCTGGATTGACAGGAAAATTGGAGAGAGTGGTGTAAATGCTTCCAATGGCTGGAGAAGAATTTGGCAGATTGATGTTCCTCATAAAATGAAAGTGTTCATGTGACGTCTATGTAGGAATAATATACCAGTTCGAAATATGTTAAGAGGAAGAGGAGTCCACACTTCGATTATATGTCCGGTTTGTAATGTTGATGTAGAGCATACTCGACATTTGTTTTTAGAATGCCCGTATGCCAGGAGCTGTTTGAACTATACAGGAGGAGGACATGACACTACTGGGGTGGAGTATTTGTCAGACTGGGTTCTGGAAGAACTGAGTTCTGGTAGTGGAACCAAGCTTGTGTCGTTGGTCCAAACTTTATGGGGCATTTGGTTTGCGAGGAATAAAAAAGTTTGGGAAGGAAAACAGTTGACACCTCAGATAGTAATGGATCTAAGTGCAAAGATGATTTCTGATTGGCAAAAAGCTGAGCAACAAGGAAATCAGGATGACAGCGGACATGTTAAAGAGAAGATTGTAAGAAAATGGCAAGTTCCAGAGCTAGGTTGGTACAAGGTGAATGTTGATGCATCGATCCATGAAGGCAGCTCATCGTTTAAGGTGGGTATGGTTATGAGAAATGATAAAGGTGAGTTTATAGCAGGAGCAAACAAGTGTATAGAAGGAAAAGTTTCGGTGCTTGAGGCTGAGGCAACGGGGGTTCATGAAGCTCTGCAGTGGATTGAAGCAATGGAGGTCCAGAATGTCGTGCTGGAAACCGACTCGCTTACTGTGACTAATGTTCTGAGGAAGAAAGCTAGTTACTATTCGGAGGTTGGTATTACTCTAGATGGATGTCACGAGATATTACGTAGAAGATTGGATGTGAGAATTCAACATGTCCGAAGACAAACAAATAGTGTAGCTCATAATATAGCTAAATGTTCACACAATATCACATAAGTATACGCGGTCACAAGTAATATAAGAATAAGTAGAGTTCGTTCCCACAGAGACTGCTGTGGTTATTATAGTTTTGCACCTATGCAACAATGTATGGCTATTGTTCAATGCTAAGACAAGTATCAAATTTGAGTTTTGATTAACTAAATTAACTAATCAACTTAACAAGATTATAATTAACTAAATAGATTGCTGATGATTTACTTATGAGAATAAAACATGGGATCCTATCTTCATTAATTACTTCATCTAGAGTCTTTTGTCTTTAATCAATGTATGTGACGGTTGTGACAACTAATCGGACAACACGAAATTAGTACACGCTACCTTTCAGTATACGTATACCAAACCACTCAAACATCCACAAAAGAGATAGAAGTTGAGCAGACATCAATTATGCTTAGACCCTATATGTCTATAAGATTTGAAAACATAACGGTTTAACGAGCAAGTTATCCATTCAGATTACATAGGGCAGGTAAGATGGTTAAAATCACCTACGAATCATGCATGACAAACATACATAAACCTATGCTAGCTTGGCAAGTTCTAAATCTCTATATCCACTTTCGCAATCAATAGAGATTAACAAACAACTTAGATGTTATCTACTCATCCAAGAAGAATAAGCACAACCAAACTAGGTTATCAATAATTCATCACACACAAATCTTTAAAACAATTAACTACTAAAATCCATAGATAAATCCGTTAGAATCCCACGACAACGATTAGTTCATAATCGAACCGTTCATCATCGTGGGTTCTGATGAAAACATGATATTAAATATGTCTGGAATACTGAATAAAAGTACTAGGGTTTATGAAGAAACAAACGAGAATCCAAAGTATCGCCTAATTAGAAGAATACAAAGATAAGTTGAAAACTAGATCTTCGTAATCAGCCGTCTTCTTGTTCTCCTCACCGGTGGATGGATATGTATGTATGTATATCAATATATATATGAAATCGTCCACCAATGGTTTATATAGGCTCTTCTGTTGACTGGTCTTCGCTTATTTCCTTTTCAGAACAGAAATTGACTTTCTTCAGCATTTGGCAAGGGTGGGCGCGCTTGGTAGGGCGCGGGCGCGCTTCAACTGAATTCAATTAGGGCGCGGGCGCACTTGTTTGGGCGCGGGCGCGCTTGTTCTCTGACAGGATTCTTCACTTATCATTTTCTTGACTTTCCTCGCGCTCTCACGTTCCGCAATCACTTGGCTTTCAAAACAATGCTCAAATACCACCACATAACCACAGAAACTCCAAAACTCTGCTGACGAAGCAACTCTGAACACACTAACACAAAACACATTAAAAAACACCACGTACTTGAGTACAAACAATCAATTTAAGCCGATTTAGAGCGATCCAAGTAGATATGAAATCCACTTATCACACCCCAAACTTAAACCGAAGCTTGTCCTCAAGCATAAACAGACTCTATATAAATATAATGCAATGCATGAATGCAGCTAATATGCCAATGCAAGTGATCCCCTCAGACTAACCATAACCAATCAACAAGCCAACATCTCAAAGAATGCAATCTTTCAAACAGAGTTCGACCAAATTCCCGTTTACTAACCATACAAACACAGAAACGTGCGTGTGTGCAATGCTCATCAATATACTCTCACACTAAATCAAGACCATATCCTATTCTTTACCAAAACAACCACAAGCTTATAAACAGAATGAACTCTAGACACAAGAAACCACTTAAAGACACCTCAAAATCCACTTGAGCTAGACATGAATTCATGCTTTATTACAACACACATGCTTATTTGACCGTGCAATGGATGAGACCCTAAAAGGCTTATACAATAATACCCATGTAGCGAGCGTTAGGTTAGTGGATCCCAGACCGGAAAAGTCTTAGGTCACTAGGCATAAAGTCCCCTAGAACTTAATTGCTCGAGTATTAAAGAGCTCACCCTGATCAATTCTGCATAACACAACTCTTTTTTTTTTTCCAATTTCGGAATGAGTGCGCTTTGCTTTTCCTCATCCCACCCTAGACTACTCATTTTTTCAATGAGCGGCTACTAGCCATTTGACGCTTAGCCTTATTAACAACTAGCATGAAATCCCTGTTTTCCCCCAAACTTAGACTTAAGTGCTCCTTCGTTTTCAAGAGAATAGACGAACATTCTAAATGTAAGCAAGTGATTAAATTCTAACATCCAAACAAACATGGTCTGATCAAATCCAAAAGCAACCAATGAGACTTATGAAATTAATTTGTTTCTGGCATGCAAGTCAATTCCTAGGAACTTAAATCAACCCTTTATTCATCACTACCACACTCCCATCAACATCGACTCATCAACGGAAATAGCTAAATCCTACGGGATCATGAAATATGCTATGAAAATGCAACTAAATGGACTCACATAATATATATAAACAAATATGCAAACAGAATGCTCTATATGACATAAACATGCTAATATATGAATGAATTAACTACATATGCAATATGAATCCTATATGACACACACACTAACACTACTAATCCTTAATTATCACCCCCAAACTTACAATATTCAACGTCCTCAATCCTCATTGAAGGTAATAACAAGGAAAGTGCAGAATATACCTAATCATCAGCAGTACCACCCTCCTCGGGTGGTGTATCCGATGGTGGATAAACAGAATCAGCTCCAAAGTTAGGCCAAGCAATATCAACTCCAGTGGCTCTGAATGCAGTACCCAAAGCCTGAGTCAAATCCTGAGCAAAGCGACTGTGAATGTCATGCATGGCGTCAATACGCCTAGTCAGCCGCCTATACTGAGTATCGCCAAAACCAGACCTATCAACCTCAGCTGAATCCTAGATGGATCCTAGGGGGAAACAAAACAAACTCTTTTTTTCCCTCTCTGTGAACAGTAACCCATGCGCGGGCGCGCTCTGCGACTGTTCATGATTTTTTTTTAATACTAATACTACATATTCGCGTGGGTTGCCTCCCACGAAGCGCTTGTTTTACGTCAATAGCTTGACGTGAATCCATTTTCATCCAGTCGCAAGAACGGTGAACGTCGACTCACGGTTCACTGTATTACCAACGTCATAATTCAGCCACTGACCATTAACCTTGAACGCTTCGTCCGGAAACTTATGGAAAATCTCTACCGCATCATGCGGAAATGCTGATTTAACCGTGACAGGCTCCGATCACCTCGACTTACGCTTTCCTGGAAAAAATTTGAAGCGAGATTTGAAACGCATAACTAGATGACCAGGCACAAATGAATGTTTCACCACCCCTCTTTCATGCCAGTCCTTAACCTTCTCCTTATATAGCCTGTTGCTCTCGTAGACTTTACCATACCTCAATTGATCTTGCAGTGGTTGGAGTTCAAGTGTAGGAGCTTCTTCCATAGATAGTTTAAGTCGCTCCTGAGACTTCTTCAGCTCTGCTAATCTAAGAGAATCGAATGGCGCATCAATTTTTCTTTTCCACGGAGATGCATTCAAGAACCTGATCAATTGCTCTTCTCTTTCTTCATCTTCAGAATCAGACTCCCCTGTTAGTACCTTCTCCAAAGTATCTGACTTAAGCAAATGCTCAATCTCCGTGTAAACTGCAGACTCCACCGAGTCCACCTTGAAGCATTCTTCCTCCTCTGTAGGAAATTTCATTGCATTGAAAACATTGAAGGTGACATTCTGATTTTGAACCCTCATTGTAAGCTCTCCTTTCTGCACATCGATCAAAGTACGTCATGTTGCCAAGAATGATCTTCCCAAGATAATAGGAATCCTCTTATCCTTCTCGAAGTCCAAAATAACAAAATCCGCAGGGAAGAAAAACTTGTCCACCTTAACCAAGACATCCTCTACTATACCTCTAGGATATGTGACAGACCTATCAGCCAGCTGTAAGGACATAGTAGTAGGTTTAGGCTCCGGCAGCCCAAGTTGCATGAAGACAGACAACGACATCAAATTAATGCTAGCTCCCAAGTCACACAAGCACTTGTTGAAAGATAGATTGCCGATGCTGCATGGTATGGTGAAACTTCCTGGATCCTTGAGTTTAGGAGGTAACTTCTGCTGTAGGATAGCACTGCATTCTTCTGTCAAAGCAACGGTTTCCAACTCCTCGAGTTTCAACTTCCGAGATAGAATACCCTTCATGAACTTCGCGTAGCTCGGCATTTGTTCCAGAGCTTCCGCAAAAGGTATATTGATCTGCAACTTCTTGAAAACCTCCAGAAATTTAGCAAACTGCTTATCCAACTTCTGCTTTTGAAGACGTTTAGGGAATGGCGGAGGAGGATAGACCTCCTTGGTCTCTGTACTTTGCTTGAGAACAGATTTCTCAGTAGAATGGTCACGCTTTTCCGCTTCGTTTCCCCCCAAGCTTGCTTTTTCCTCTTTTTCTTCTACTTCTGGCAGAATGTCAGGCGCGGGCGCGCTCCCTATGGCGCGGGCGCGCTCCCTATGGCGCGGGCGCGCTCCCTATGGCGCGGGCGCGCTCCAGCTTCTGCTGGGAATTCAAATTTTTTTCGTTTTCTGCCGTTTCTGAGTTCTGATCGCTCGTAACCTTTCCGGATCGCAAGGTAACTGCTTTTACATGTTCCTTGACCTCTCTTTTGCCAGGATTAGCTTCTGTATCACTAGGGAGAGTTCCCTGTGGTCTATTCAACAACGCATTAGCAATCTGACCTATCTGATTCTCCAGTGTCTTGATAGAAACAGCTTGGCTCTTGCACATTAGCCTCAATTCTTCCAATTCAGATTTTTCATTAGACGACTGACCAACATTGCCATGAGATGGTTGTTGAAAACCTGGTGGTTGATACGGTTGCCTTGGAGCATACTGTTGCTGAAAACCAGAAGAGTTGAATGGCTTAGCTCTATATTGCTGACCTTGATACTGCTGATACGGCTGTTGTGGCTGATTCTGACCACCCTGATTGTTACTCCAGCTGAAATTTAGATGGTTCCATTTATTCGGATGGTAGGCATTAGGCACTGGCTGCTGTGGTCTTTGGAAATTGCTCACAAATTGTGCCGATTCACTAGATATGGCACACTGAGACGTGTCATGTGCACCTGCACAGAGCTCACACACACTAGCCACCTGCTGAACTCCACAGTTAGTCAAAGAATCAACTTTCATAGACAAAGCCTTTAACTGAGCTGCTATTGCCGTAGCTGCATCCACTTCCAGAACTCCTGCTACCTTGCCTTGTGATAACCTTTGAGTTGGATTCTGGTATTCATTAACAGCCATCATCTCAATAAGTTCGTAAGCTTCCTCGTAGCTTTTAGCCCAAAGAGCTCCACCTGATGCCGCATCAAGCATTGGTCGTGATTGACCTCCAAGACCATTATAGAAACAATTGATCACCATCCAATCAGGCATTCCATGACGAGGACACTTCCTAAGCATCTCCTTGTAACGCTCCCAAGCTTCACATAAAGTTTCCCCTGAATGCTGTGCAAACTGAGTAAGAGCATTCCTGATTGCAACTGTTTTGGCCATAGGAAAGAATTTAGTAAGAAAGTTCTGAGCAAACTCCTCCCATGTAGTAATAGAACCTGCTGGTAGAGAGTGCAACCAGCCCTTAGCCTTATCCCTCAGAGAGAATGGGAACAGTCTCAGTTTCACAGCATCTTCGGACACACCATTGAACTTGAAAGTGTCGCAAATCTCAATGAAATCCCTAATATGCATATTAGGATCTTCCGTCGGAGCACCCCCAAACTGAACTGACTTCTGCACCATCTGAATCGTGCCAGGCTTAATTTCAAAAGTATTAGCTGCGATGGCTGGCCTGACAATACTAGATTGAATGTCATTGATCTTTGGCTGAGAATAGTCCTTCAAAGCCTTCGTTTCTGTTGCTTCTGGTTCTCCCATAACTAGATTCAATTCAAGTTCTTCTTTCCGAGACTGAGAACGTGTTCGCATACACGCTTACTAAAGTAACTGAAACACACCAAACAAAGTAAAATTGATGAGAAAATAATCCGAGTCAGTGAACGTTAACGACCACTGATGACAAGCACATAAACTATATCTATAACACCGAGTCCCCGGCAGCGGCGCCAAAAACTTGTTCACACAATATCACGCAAGTATACGTGGTCACAAGTAATATAAGAATAAGTAGAGTTCGTTCCCACAGAGACTGCTTTGGTTATTATAGTTTTGCACCTATGCAACAATGTATGGCTATTGTTCAATGCTAAGACAAGTATCAAATTTGAGTTTTGATTAACTAAATTAACTAATCAACTTAACAAGATTATAATTAACTAAATAGATTGCTGATGATTTACTTATGAGAATAAAACATGGGATCCTAACTTCATTAAATACTTCATCTAGAGTCTTTTGTCTTTAATCAATGTATGTGACGGTTGTGACAACTAATCGGATAACACGAAATTAGTACACGCTACCTTTCAGTATACGTATACCAAACCACTCAAACATCCACAAAAGAGATAGAAGTTGAGCATACACCAATTATGCTTAGACCCTATATGTCTATAAGATTTGAAAACATAAAGGTTTAACGAGCAAGTTATCCATTCAGATTACATAGGGCAGGTAAGATGGTTAAAATCACCTACGAATCATGCATGACAAACATACATAAACCTATGCTAGCATGGCAAGTTTTAAATCTCTATATCCACTTTCGCAAACAATAGAGATTAACAAACAACTTAGATGTTAGCTACGCATCCAAGAAGAATAAGCACAACCAAACTAGGTTATCAATAATTCATCACACACAAATCTTTAAAACAATTAACTACTAAAATCCATAGATAAATCCGTTAGAATCCCACGACAATGATTAGTTCATAATCGAACCGTTCATCATCGTGGGTTCTGATGAAAACATGATATTAAATATGTCTGGAATACTGAATAAAAGTACTAGGGTTTTTGAAGAAACAAACGAGAATCCAAAGTATCGCCTAATAAGAAGAATACAAAGATAAGTTGAAAACTAGATCTTCGTAATCAGCCGTCTTCTTGTTCTCCTCACCGGTGGATGGATATGTATGTATGTATATCAATATATATATCTGAAATCGTCCACCAATGGTTTATACAGGCTCTTCTGTTGACTGGTCTTCGCTTATTTCCTTTTCAGAACAGAAATTGACTTTCTTCAGCATTTGGCAAGGGTGGGCGCGCTTCAACTGAATTCAATTAGGGCGCGGGCACGCTTGTTTGGGCGCGGGCGCGCTTGTTCTCTGACAGAATTCTTCACTTATCATTTTCTTGACTTTCCTCGCGCTCTCAGGTTCCGCAATCACTTGGCTTTCAAAACAATGCTCAAATACCACCACATAACCACAGAAACTCCAAAACTCTGCTGACGAAGCAACTCTGAACACACTAACACAAAACACATTAAAAAACACCACGTACTTGAGTACAAACAATCAATTTAAGCCGATTTAGAGCGATCCAAGTAGATATGAAATCCACTTATCACTAAACTTCCTTGTTTGCTAGGGACTACGAATTCATTTCTTTTGCCTCCTTCCTGTGTGTTGGAGTTTATTTTGGCTGATGGTTTTTGTGCTTAATAAAACTCCCTCTTTCAAAAAATAAGACCACAACATATCTTATTCACCAGCACATCTTAGCCATCTAGCAATGGATGAATATAATTTGGACTACCCCAGGACCGTTACTGAGGCGGCATTGGCCTTCAACCGAATTCATATATTACAAGTATAATTTACATTTTAGTTTACACCTATATCCTACTATATTTTTGAACTTAATTAAATAAATTGCTAAGCGGAAGCTAATCAATAGACCGGAATATATATAATCATGTAACATAGGATTATGATGAGTTTGATAGATGTGTAGGTGAATACATATCTCATGCAACCTCAAAAGCTGATACATAATTAAATATACAGCCATTTAAATTTATCTTTACACTTATTAATGCAGTTGTGCAACAGTGTAAATGCTTTTATGTTTAACAAATTCGACCAGATAATCAAATATGTAGTTTGTAATTAAACAAAAAATCTCTATCACAAGAAGTACAAGATCACCATGACCGTGGTGATTTCTAGAAGTTGTTAGCTAGAAGTTGCGGAGAATGACCATTACTAGATACTTTTGCTGAGGAAGAAATGTGAGAGAAATAATGCTAGAAGATTACTCGAAACAGTCGATCTTTTTGCCTTTTTAGCTTAGCCGAGCTGGTACATAAAACTACGAAATTTGAAGAAATATGTATTATGCAATGCGAGGATGCGTAAGTAAAATTATATACCCATCTATAAAAATCTACTCTGATTCTGATCGAGGGGTGGTTGTGCTTCAAAATTGATTTTTGTAGTGAGTTGATCGGTTGTCATGGTTGTTAACATTATATAGAGAAAAAAGTGGCACCAAATATCAAGTTAACACGTTAAAGTTAAAGTATTATTTTAGTGTGATATTTAAGATTATTTTTTTAAATTGTGATATTTTAGATCATTTTTCTCCAAATTGTGACAGAAAGGGTCATCATCCACATATATTTTTCTTCTTGTTCTCTCCAAATTGATTATGTTTTTTTTTCTTGGGTAATTTTTTTATTACAAATTCCACATCTTTAATTGTTTGAGTTTCGTTTCGTTTTCGATTGTGCTCTTTAATGAGATCGGTTCTTTGGTAAAATTCTTCTTTTGCTCTTTTTCGTTTGAATACTCTGTTCTTTGTTGACAAATTCCTGATTTCTTATCGTGAGTTTAACAGAGAATGTTAACATATGTAATATTATTATTATTATTGGAAAATTTCGTTATTTTAATAGTTTTCATTATTAGAACAATTTTTTTATTATTATTTGGTTATTAGTTTTAAAAGCCACCTCCCTATTGTAATCGTTAATAAGTCTCATTACAATAATATATAATTTTCTTTATTTTCTCTCCATACTATGTCGATGCTCATGTGACATTTAACTATTGTATTATGTATAAAAATAAAATACGCTGATTTTTGAGATAATTTTGGAATCGAGGATATATAAATTGTAGTGATGTTTTTTTTGTAACACATTGTATTTTATATAAATAATAAATCGCAATTCGATGGGAAAAACATTCAGAATGCGTATAAAAGAAGTCACGGGTTACCCGAATACACTTACCATAGCCAGTTAAGGAACCAAACTATCAAACTAGCACAATACATTATACCCTAACCAAACTAGGCAACACCAATACACAATACATTATACCCTATCTACAATAGAATCTAGTTGCGATCAAATTTATAGAAAGTACACACGGATGTAGGTAGTAATGAAGCCCTACTACCTAACCATTGCCAAGAATTATATCGGCAAGATATAAAATTCTGTATAATATGAAGCAGCTGATCAAGGTTGTGGAAATCGCCCTCATGCAACCGATTGCAGTGATGCTTTATGAGAGAATGATTGACAGAAATTGAGCCAGAGAGGGTGAATTTTCCTGCAGGATTATTCAAAAACTCATGAATCAATGTGTTATGCCACATTTTGGCATAGTTCCAAATTTCTCCGTTTAATAATTATTAATTCAGATTAATAATTAATTGCTTAATCACTAAGTAATATCCTCTCTCTGAAACAAGGAAAGAATCAACCTCAATCAATCATTACTGGAAAATATCTCCAAACGATTCTTTCAAAACAGGAAAGAATCACAATGCCAAGATAATGCAAGATAAATTCAACTTATCTCAAGATATCCCTTAACAATCACAGAGATTAAAAACACTATCTTATCACAGAACTGCGTTGGCTTGATCCTTATATATAAACAGGGTACGCAGACATCTTGGGATATGATTCGATATACGAGATAAATTGAGAGACCTCCCAAGTCCAACCCCTCTATATTTTACAAACCCTAAACCCCAAAAACAGCCACAAATCGCTCTATTATTCCAGCACACCTCCGATTTGTGTTGTTACGAAATTCCTCCAACAACATTTGACGCTAGAAAGAGGGGATCAAAAATATTATTCGCGGAGGACGAATAATTTACTTAAATTCATGGGGGTTGTTAGGTTTTATCAATACATACAGAAACAATTGGGGCATCGACGATAGAAAAATAACGGCATAACAGTGGTGGCACGCAGCGGAGAGAAACATAAATGGTGGAAAAGCTTAAGAAAATGGCGGGATACACAAGGCAAAGACAACCGTGGATCGAAGCGGTCAAGCAGCAAACTAAATAGCAAGATGAGGGATGTTATTTGCATGGGACCCACGTAGTAAAACCAACTGGAGAAGAAGATCAAAGGACCTACATCAGCTTGGCTTGGATTAAAAAGTAAATAGGACCTGTTGGACAAAAAATAAAGAAGGCACATGGCAAGCCAGGAACAAAAAATAAAGAAAAGCTTTTTAATATTATTTTTCTTTTTTTCTGCAATTTTAAATATATTGCAAAAATATTATATCATGCATGCATAAAACATTATGTTTTTTAATATTTTATATGAAAATTATTTTTACAAAAAAATCTGTGCGAGTAATATTTTGTTATGCTTGTAAAATTATTGCGAGACTCACGCAAATATTTCAGAAAAATATCGTACGAGATATTTATTTTTTGAGAATTGTGAATATTTACAAGATCGTACGAGCTGCATATCTCAAAGAAAAAGAATTTGTATGCGAGACGCATAATTTTTGAATAAATTTTTTACAAAAGACATTATTTTGAAAGAAAATAAATATCGCGACATTCTTAAATGACATATTTATTTTATTTTTCGACTGCGTATAATATATTTTTCATATATCGTCGCGATAATACATATATGTCAAAAATATTTCAAACTTGTGAACTTAAATTGTCAAGTAGGGTAGCCTGGATAAGTTATAACCCACAATGCTACACGCTTAAAGAAAGGAGTCTGCGACCCTCAGGATTGAAGGCCCTACTCTCAGAGGAGAGTCGAGGGATAAAATTACAAACTTAAAAACCCATTGGTAAATGGATATTTCTTGGTTGACACGGGACATTTCTACAATCATGAGAAAAAATGCGGAGATGCCGCGAGATTGTAGGAAAACATATGGGACCGAACGTGATACGGGCTGAAGGCCTGAATTATTAAAGCCTGAGCTCGGGGGCTCGGGGGCTCGTGGACAAGACAAACAAATACACATTCTTATATGGACAATAACTTTTGAAAAGCGTGTATGTCAATTCGGGCTATATACAAAATGCCAAGGTCCTAACTTGACAATGAGACCGCAACAGATTTCAAAATAATATTTATACTCGCACTTTTGAAACCTTGGCAAAAATATATATCGAATTTTGGTCATCGCATCGTCTCCTACTTGTATCCTCGTACGGATTACCGGCACCTAGTGCTCTGTATGATTTACTAACCTTTTATTTTCAGCTGTTTCAGCCATCGAAGAAATTTGGTAACTCGAAGATTTTTAGTTCTCCACTGCAGCAAGCTACAACGAAGAACTTAGGGCTTGTTAATTATTATACATTTCTCCGTTTAATAATTATTAATTCAGATCAATAATTAATTGCTTAATCACTAAGTAATATCCTCTCTCTGAAACGAGTAAAGAATCAACTTCAATCAATCATTACTGGAAAATATCTCCAAACGATTCTTTCAAATCAGGAAAGAATCACAATGCCAAGATAATACAAGATGAAATCAACTTATCTCAAGATATCCCTTAACAATCACAGGGATTAAAAACACTATCTTATCACAGAACTGCGTTGACTTGATCCTATATAGAGACACTTCCCAAGTCGAGCCCCTCTATTTTTTACAAACCCTAAACCCCAAAAACAACCACAAATAACTCTATTATTCCAGCACACCTCCGATTTGTGTGTTACTAAATTCCTCGAACAACACAATGATATCATATATAAGATGGTCGTGTAAACATAAATTGTCACCCAGAACTCCAACTGCTACGTATGTGTTAAAATTGGCTACGGGAACTAAAAGAAATTTGTATCAGTGATCAACCAAATATACAACAATTTAATGTAATTATACCCCGCACTATTGTAATGGCTATTAAAAACGATGAACATTTTTTTTTTTGAAAATGTATTGTGCATTTTTCAAGGTGGATCGAATATTTTTTTCCCAAGGAAACACCCTATATTTAAATGAGTTATGTCATCAAATATAAAATTAGATATATTACAATCTCAATTTTTTTTGATCATTCTTAAATCTTAATATATATTTTGTATATTTAAATGCTAAAAATTTAGTGTTTCAATCATTTATTACCAACTTATGATCCTATAACTATAAATCAAATAGAAATTAACTCAAATTATGATATAATTATTTGTATTATAGGGCACTTAAATTTTTGATGGGGGCACTTTATAAAATTTAAATAATTATATCATAATTTTTTTTTATAAAAATCGTTAATTTTTGTTTTTCAGGAGGCACATGTCTCCTTAGGCCTTTATATAAATTCGCCTTTGGCGTGAGTGGTCAAATCACGACCACAAAACAATTGGGATTAATATAAATTTTCGCTAACTTTCAGAGATTAATTAGAGTTTAAAGTAAAATTTCTACTAATTTTTAACAAAAAACCATGATTTCATAAAATATTTTTGTAATTTTTCACCTAATCGAGATTTTAGCCTAAGTGGACTATCTGGTTTTCCGTCATTGCTTGGCATCAGTAACGGGGATAAAGTGCATGGTCCAGCAGTTCTTGTTTAGTTATTCGTGTCATTGCTGCACTCCAGAGAAAATGTTTTGAGTACGAAAAACATGAAAGATTGCAACAATGTAACAAGCTTGCTTTCGAATAAAGTTATAAAACCAAAACAATTTTGTATTATAGTTATGTTATTTTAATGCAAACACTTTATACAAGGAACAAGAGATAGCGAAACTTAATTCTGTAACATGTCTTACAGGATAAAATGGAAAGAAATTGACCACTTTATTTTCGATAGTTCGATAATATTTGAAATCTCGACATCTCGTTGATCTTAGAGATAACAGCAATTTGAAAATTAAGATGACAAACTGTAAAATTTTATCAAGCTTTGTTGATCACCTCCCATACTTCTCCAACGTCTCTAACTTTGTATTGAGTCTATTGACCCACCCGGTCCAGCCTTATAAACTAATATAAATTTAAAATTTTTTGTTTGAATTTTCGTTAAATATTACAAATATTCTATGAATTTCAGTCTACTCTAATAAAAAAAAGGGTTTTTTTCATAAATACCCACCCCTAAATGTTTTTTTTCAAAAATACTATGGTTTTTTGAACTTTTTGCAAAAATACTATCTTTTTGAAATTATTTTCAAAAATACGGTCTGCAACTAGATGCAATCATGTGCAACTTTTGCAATCAGAATCAGATGCAACCATCTGCAACTTTTGCAACCAGAATCAACCAGATGCAACTTGTTAGTAATGATGTTTTTCCGGCGTCCTGATTTTAGGGTTGTAAACAACCCTAAAATCAGGTTAGGGTTTAGAGTCTAGGGTTTAGGGTTACAACCCTAAACCCTAAGTCCGTATACGAATTATTCGTCATTCTTAATATTTTTAAAACCCAAAATAGAAACATTGAACCCCAAAAGTTAACTATTGAACCCGTAAACCAAGACCACAAGTTTACCCCTTTTATTAATAATTTTTTTTGAATTCTTAGCTGTTTTTTCAATTATTTTTTTAAAAAGTTGCATATAGTTGCATCTGGTTGCTTTGGCATCTGGTTGCGTTGGTTGCAGACCGTATTGTTTGAAAATATTTTTTGGTTGCATCTAGTTGTATTTAGTTGCAGACCGTATTTTTGAAAATAATTTCAGAAGATAGTAAAATTGAAAAAAAACTTAGAAAAAATAGTATTTTTGACAATTTCTCTAAAAAAAATTATGCTACCAGTTTTCAAAATTACCTTAAATAAAATAGTCATATTAGTTAAATGTTTATGAACATAAATATGTTAAATTACAAAAAATAACCAAAATCAAATAAAAATGTGAAGAGCTAAAAAAACCCGGGCAAATTGCATCAAATAGAATTTTTTTAGGAATTTTAATTACAAGCAATTAAAAATAAATTTAAATTTATATTAACTTTGAACAGTTTTTACTGAGTCATTCACAAGACACTTGATAGCTGCCGAATAATATCAAATATCAGTATATCACATATGTTATTTCACATGAACTCAGAACTTCAACAGTGCATTATAAATTACAAACTGTTTTAGGCTAATTTGGTTATCCAATGTACATTCTAAGAAATTTGATTATTTGTCAAGTTGCCATACACAACACCTTGATCAAAGTAAAATAGTAATTTTAAGATGAACTATACAAGTAAGAAAATAGAATATAAGTAACATAAATATACCATTTTTAAATTATATTATACAATATTTAGTTAAAATAAAGAGTAACATGAATCAAGGAGAAATATTTCAAAATAACTACAATATATATTTGATAGAAATAATCGACGTTCTACTTTTATTTCACTGAATTTAATTAACACAAAATAAACATAATTATTAATATATTAAAAAGACAAGAATAATAAAAAAATTATGCTATCAGTTTTCAAAATTATCTTAAATAAAATAGTCGTATTAGTTAAATGATTATGAACATAAATATGTTAAATTAAAAAAAAAAACAAAATCAAATAAAAATGTGAAGAACTAAAAAACCCGGGCAAATTGCTTGAATTAGAATTTTTTTTTAGAAATTTTAATTACAAGCAATTAAAAATAATTTGTGCTTAGCAAATTTTTTTTTTTTTTTAAAATTTTTTTTAACATTTAATTTTAAATTTAAATAAACTTTAAATTTATATTAACTTTGACCTGTTTTTGCTGAATCATTCATAAGACTAGAGCCGTCAATTTCGTATACGACACGAAAACGACACGATAATTACGGGTTTGGTTTTACCTTTTTGGTACACGAACACAAAATTACACGATCGAATTTCGTGTCAGTTTTGGGTTTACCCTTGGGTACACGACACAAAACAAAAGTACACGAAATAATTAAATAATTAAATAAATATTTTAAAATTATATAAATGGATATAATAAATAAATGTTATATATATTATTTTTACAATAACAAAAAAGAAAATATTTTCAAATTTAAGTTTAACAAGATTCGACCACACTTGACTCTTTATGAATTATTCACTTAAAAGTCAACTAGTAAAAATTAAACAAAAAATGCTAATATATAAATATTTTTATTTGTTTATTATATTTTATTTTTATTTAAATTTACACGAAACACGAAACGAAAAGTATACGAAACGATGGTACACGAACACGAAACGACACGAATTCTTAATGGACCATGTTTCGGTTTAGTATTTCTGTACACAAAACACGAAAGTACACGATACAAAAGTACACGAACGAAATGAATTGCCAGGTCTACACAAGACACACTTGATAGTTGCTAAATAATATCATTTAAAGATATCAACATGTATACGTGATTTCAACATGGTAGTAAAGAAAGTTTACCCACTGAATTTTAGCATACTCCTATATCTTATTTTATTTTAATAAAAGCATATGCCATAACATGCTAACTTTTGAAAAAATATGAATGAGATAATATATATAACCATGTGACCATATAAATATTATGATTTTGATAAAATCTGGTGAATATAAATATCATGTAACATCAAAAGTTGATGAATCATCAAATATTTATGCATTGGTGTGGAAAAATATCAATTAAAAATGAATTTTATAGCTATTTTAACATCATTAAAATTTTGAGAACTGTTAAAGTTCTAATTCTTTTTTCCCAAATTCAGTACCAAATTGTTAAATGACATAATTTGATTAAAAGGTTGATAGTTTGTATATATTATAAACGAGAATGGTCCTGAGCGTAGGCATATTGGGGCAAAAAAAATCGGAAATCAACCAGTGACATTTTAAAAATAGTATTAGAATATTTAGAGTTATTCTTTTAAATCTAAATTTGTATTTTCTTAAGTCATATTAATTTTTTAAATCCGAAATAGATATTTTTCACTCGGCACCAAAATACATGGCTCATTTTGGACAAGGTTGCAAAATTTTGTAGGTGAACAAGGAGGGAACAAAATGAACAATATGCGGCTTGCCAATAATTGATATAGAGAAACTAGGTTATTATCTTTACTTGGACGTAACATATGTTCTTTAAATTTTAGTTTACTCTTATATCTTTTTTTTTTTTTGAACCTAAATATGTAAATAAGATGCATTTAATTTAAAGTTAAGAAATATGAAATAATCATAGGGTAACACACACAAATTGTTAAGTAATGGGTGGTTGAACCCATCTTTATAAGATATTAGAGGAAGACGCTAAATTTCATCTTATGAAATCTCATCTAATTTTTCTGAGTTTAAAACGATTTACAATACAAAATTGTTACGAATTTTATTGTCATTTCATTTTATATTGCAATTTTCTCACAAGTGCTATGTAGTATGTATGTGTCAAAATTGGCCGGTGGGTACCAAACGAGATAAATTTTTTAAACTCAGTGGTCACTGCAATTAGGCAAATATGCATTGCAACAACTTGGTAGAGTGAGCGCGTTTTCATCTAATAAATTTGGTCAAATAACTTTCAACCTAATATGCACTATTGTGATGGCTATTGAATACAACACATTTCTGCCTATCTAGGTATTAAGTACAGACTCTTGGGAGTAATAGAATTTTGCTCAACATAGAAATGGCTTTTTATTTTGTTTAAGTAACTTAGAAATGCTTTAAATGGTGAACTCATTTTTTTTTTAAAATTTGGATGTACTAATTTTATACTAGGCTAATTATGCAACTAGAGTATTATAATGAAACAAATTAACAAGTATAACCAAAATTTACGTATAATTTTTTTCGAAAAAGGTAACATAAATATACTCCACGTAGAGAAATTTTAAACTATCAAAAGGTTTATCATCTGACCGAATGATATGTAATGTATTATGCAATGTATACCCGGAAACTTAGAAAATAAGATTTTAATGTCCGAAAATAAAAATTCTGAATTTCAAGCGCATCTGAGAGTAAAAAATCTTATAACAAAATCTAGAAAATTATATAATGAATAATTAATATAAACAGAAATCTAACCAAAAATAAAAAGATATTAATAAAAAATAAAAACTAAATCAATTAAATCAAAACTAAAAGATATTAGAAGCCAAAAACTTTCAAGTTAAAAATTAAATCAATTAAATGAAATGAATAATATTTGATAAAAAAATAATCAAAGGGATACTGGCTATCCTTCATAATTTAAGAGAGAATATATTCGATGTGTGAGAGAAAAATGATAAAATTTTGAAATAAACGAAATTGAATAATATAAAATAATAATTCAAAAGTCATGTGAAATCCTACCCAATCCTCAAAACTTTTCAAATTATATTTCTAGTAATATTTTAAATTAAAAGTCCTTAAAAGTTATTAAATATAACTGTCCTTCAAAATTCATGATCTTTTCCAGTCCACTTCTAAACAGTTGTTAAAAGTTTAAATTGAATAACATCTTATTTTTAATGACCTTTTAAAAGTATTAATGAATAATACTATATTTTCGGAAGTTAAAATTGAATAACACATGATTTTTAAAATTCTTACAAATTATTAAAAGTTAATATTGAATATCAATAAATAAATGTGTATTTTATTTAAATTCTTACATGGTGCATTCTGTAAAGGTTGTGAAATTTTGTACTCTATGCTCTTAAGTCAACTAGCAAGGCGGGAACAAAATGAAAAATATGAGACATGACATGTATAAAAAAAACAAGGTTATTATTATATTTTGGGAAAAACAAGGTTCTTTAAATTTTTAGTTTACTCTTATATCTTATTTTTTTGAACCTAAATATGTAAATAAGATGCAACTAATTTAAAGTTAAGAAATATCACATAATCATGCGGTGACACACCTGGCAATTCGGATAATCGGTTCGGTTTCGGATCAGATTAATCTCTGATCGGATCAACTTTCGGTTATGATATATTTTGGTATAATTCGGATCGGATCGGATCTGATTCGGTTCGGGTCTAATTCGGATTAAAATCGGATAAAATTTGGATTAAAATCGGATGAATTTGGTTCGGATCAATTCGGATCATTACCTATTCATTTTTTTTATTTGTAAGACTTTAAAAAATATCTTAATATTATACATATTTTTTTAACTATAAACTAAAGTACTTTTTTCAAAAGTATTGATTAAATATCTATTTATTTTTTATAAGAAATTATTCTAAATATGAATTTTGCTTATAAATAGATTAATTTATTGAATTTTAATACATGTGGATTATGATTTATAAAAATTATAACTCAACTAATACCGAATTCATAATTTTTTTAGTTCGGATTTAAATCGGATCTCGTGTTTCGAATCATATTTGGTTCGGATAATTTATTTTTCGGTTATGATCGGTTCCGGATCATAATCGGATCGGATAATTTTCGGTTCGGATAATTTTCGGATCGGTTCAAATCGGTTTTCGGATCATTATCGGATTAACTAATTCGGATACAAAATCGGATTCGGTTCTATGAATTTCGGTTCGGTTCTTCGGATCCAGACCCAATTTGCCAGGTCTACACACAAATAATGATTTGATGAAAATAAAAGGTGCATATATTTATCATTTTACATCAAAACCATCACCTATTTGCACAACATAGAAATGTTTTGTTTTGGTTAAATAACTTAGAAATGCTTTAAATGGTAAAAACCTTTTTTTTTGGTTCAGATGCACTAGATTTTATATTAGGCTAATTATGCAACTAGAGTATACACAAATGAAACAAATAAACAATTATAATCAAAATTTACGCTAAAATATAAATTCGAAAAGGGTAACGTATAACAGATGTTGGGGGTTTTAAAAAGTTTTCTTTTTCCCTTTTTTCCCCTTCTCTTTGAAAATGTTGTGCATCAATGTTGAATCTGTACGTGTAATTAACAATGTGGGGTTTGGATATCACAAAAAAGTTGACTTACAGCCTAAAATGACTAAGTGCGACTAAGTGCCGTGATAAGTTAATGAATTCTTATAAGTTATACGGGTGTTTGGATAAATTTACCTATAAGTTAATTAAGAGTTTGCTAAATTAAATTTGAAAAAATAATTATTAAATACAATAATTTCAACACTTGTATTTTAAATTGAAAAAATATTTAAAAACACAAACACAAACCCTCATAAACTCTTACAGGTTTATAAGCAGTTTGTAAGCCTATAAACCCACATGCTCAAAATGTAAACGGCTTGCATTGTAAGTATTCTGTTAAGAAATAAGACAATACAATTAATTCTCTTCATAAAATCTTGATTATTTCAGAATTTATTTTCACCAAATTCCCGTCCAATAACATATTCTGCTAAGAAACTAAGCAAATTCGCATTGGTTGAATTACTAGTAACTTTGATTATCGAACCAAACACAATTTCAATTTATAATACATTTGTCATGTGTGGACACTGTAATTAGAGAAAGTCAAATACTTGCTTTGTACTCAATTGCATGTACAATCCCACTATTTCTTGGACGTTGCTGTAAGTGAACCGTCCATTTCAAGTTCTATCAAAACTCACTAATGGAATGTCAACTAAAATACCTACTGTTTTAGGCTAGCTAGTTAATTGTGATCCATAACTAAATATATCTAATACGCTGTTATCGGAAGAATTTCGTAACAACACGATTCGGAGGTGTGCTGAAAATTTGGACTCATGCGGCATAACATGTGCACTTTAAGAAATTTGACTATTTGCCAAATTGCCATATACAACACCTTGATCAAAGCAATTCATTCATAAATAAACTGCACTTGCAGTTTTCGAAAGCTTGCCTATATGCATTTTCTTGTTTTCATCTTATACTTGATGCATGTAAAAGTGCTTAATCCTTTCACCGGAACTCTGTAGTCAATAAGTTTTGGTGTTTCTTCCGTAGCCAAGGCACAAAAAGCGCAAAACAATTGCCAATGGGCGAGGAAAATACTCAATCCGCGTCTACTGTGAAGCCAGTTCTTGCATGTTTGCAGTTGAGGCATGTCCTTACTACTCTTTTCTTTATTGTAGGGTTGTTTATTGGAATAACAGCCAGTTTGAGTTTTAAAAGCTTCTCGTTAACATTGAAATCTCAGATGTTATCTCGTTTCTCGTCGCAACAATCAGGTTTCTTGCTTCCTAAATTACCAGTCCCTTCATTGTCTGTACCCATACTGAAGATCACACCAGCTTATAGGATTGGTTGTGCAGTGGCGGATAAGGAAAATGTCACACACAATATGGATGATGATGAGTTGTTCTGGCGGGCTTCAATGGTTCCTCAAATTCAAGAATATCCGTTTGAACATACCCCTAAAGTTTCTTTCATGTTTTTGACCAAAGGACCTTTGCCGTTGAGTCCTCTCTGGGAGAAATTCTTTAATGGCCATGAAGGGTCTTACTCAATTTACATCCACACCGATCCCTCGTATAATGAATCACTGCCAGAAGAATCTGTTTTCCGTGGAAGAAGAATTCCCAGCAAGGTCAGTTTTCTCATCTATTATTTTACATGTTTCAAACTAGAGTGTCACAAGCTTCCGAACTTCTTACAAAATTATCCTCTGATTTTTTATAATCAGCTTAAGGTACCTAGTAACATGATTTACATATCCAGCTTCCAGCCTTCTGTTTAGTAAATTAAAATTTCAGAGAACTCGGTAAATTAACATGATACCGTACCTCTTTAGGCCAAGCATTCTCCTATACGTCACTCCTCATATCGGTAAATTCTCCTGTGTTATTCATACAGCCAGTCGAATGGGGAAAATTGTCGATGATTGATGCAGAGAGGCGCCTCTTGGCAAATGCTCTTCTCGACTTCTCTAACAAAAGGTTTGTCTTACTTTCTGAGACTTGCATTCCCTTGTTCAACTTCACTACAATTTACAACTACCTCATCAACACCAACGAGACCTTTGTAGCTTCATACGATGATCCAAGAAAAGTTGGTCGTGGACGATACAACAATCAAATGTATCCTACATTATCAATCACAGATTGGCGAAAAGGTTCACAATGGTTTGAAGTGGACAGAAATTTGGCAATTAAGATAATCTCAGACAAGAAATATTATCAGATTTTCGGCCAGTACTGCCACATTCCATGTTACTCTGACGAGCATTACATCCCCACACTTGTGAATGTGGTTTCTTCATCGGGTTTGAACTCGAATAGGAGCATTACTTGGGTTGATTGGTCTAAGAGCGGTCCTCACCCCGAAAGATTCGACAAGAGATCCGTGTCTCTGGAGTTTTTGAACCAAATTAAGTATGGTAATAACTGTACTTATAATGGGGATACAATCACAATGTGTTTCTTGTTTGCTAGGAAGTTTGTGCCCAATACATTGGTGCCACTTCTACAACTTGCTCCCCTGTTTCTTGTTTAAACGATTACAGATTCATTTTTCCTCTGTCTACTACTGCTTGGCTCTGCAACTTCCAGCCATTTTTCCAATAGAATGTAATGATCTGATCTTCCTTGAGCCCAATAATCCTTTTGTCCTTGTTTGACAAATTTTTTGGGTCAGAAATTGACTACTCTTTGAAATGAACGGAGGAAAAAAATCGGAGAAACGAAGGCTTATCTATTGTCGCATCTGGTATTTTCATAGCTAATATCGTGGAACGAACGTTATTAGTAAGGGTCCTTCTATGGAAGAATATAAATTTATACAAAGAAAGAGAGAGGCAGAGAGAAAGAGAGAGGGAGAGGGAGAGGGAGAGATACATTAACTCTCCTCCATAAATTTAATTTCATCACTTCTTAAACCTCTAATATTCATAGCTATATCTCTCTCTGAATGAAGCAACATGAAAATCCCTCCAGGTTATGAACTCAACTTTTAAACTTCATAAAAATGTATTTACACACCTTCATAATCTGTTTTTTCATTTTTGCTTCTGGTTTAATTACCGTAATCACGCTAAATTTCTCGAATACATATGTTCCCTTTTATTCTCAAACCAGCCATTTTTCCGCAGCCTTTTCACCGCCTCCTCCAATTTCCCCTTCTCATTTCATAGCCAATGACACGAATGGTACGCAAAACAAAGACTCGAAAGAAAGCAGTGAACGGCCTGCAGAAACCATGTATAACGAACCAGATGGTACGCAAAACAAAGACTCGAAAGAAAGCAGTGAACTGCCTGCAGAAACCATGTATAACGAACCGGATGGTATGCAAAACAATGACTTGAAAAAAAGTACTGATCTGCCTGCAGGAACCATGGATATTGAACCGAATGAATGCAAAACATTGACTCGAAAAAAAGCAATCAACACAGGTTTAGCATTTGATCAAAACCCGAGTCCTATTCAAGTAATGCATAATATGAGTGATGATGAATTGGCTTCTAGGGCTCTCAGCGTCGATCATGAAAATGATCAAAACGAGATCGTCCCGAAAATTGCATTTATGTTTCTAGCAAGAGGAGATCTGCCTTTAGCTCCGTTGTGGGACTTGTTCTTTAAGGGCCAAGAAGGGCATTACTCCATATATGTGCATACTCAACCAACTTTTAATGGAACGTTTCCAGAAAATTCAGTATTTCATGGCCGCAGAATCCCAAGCAAGGCAAGTGCAATTTGTTTCATTGTCTTAATTGCTTTCTCTATATTACAGGCTTATCAAAATGGCCTAACATGCAGCATTTTGCCTACGTCTTCTTACAAGTTCTTCTAATTGTCTGCTCATACTATATGTAATTATCGTTAATGAGTTATCTGGATTTTTGATATTGCAGCCGGTAGAATGGGCGAATTTCACCATGATAAAAGCTGAAAAACGCCTACTAGCAAACGCATTACTGGACACGTCAAACCAGCGATTCGTACTCCTCTCTGAATCATGCATTCCACTCTTTAACTTCCCCACAGTATATTCTTACCTCATCAACTCTACGCAAAATTTTGTTGAAGCTTATGATTTACGAGGCTCGGGTGGTCGAGGACGTTACAATCTCCGAATGATGCCAGAAATAACGCTGGAACAGTGGAGAAAGGGATCTCAATGGTTTCAAATAGACCGTGAACTCGCATTGCAAATAATCTCCGATCGTAAGTACATTGCTTTGTTCAAGAAGTTCTCGAAGCCTGCACGCTACTCAGATGAACATTATATTCCAACTTTCGTGAGCATGAAATTTTGGGAGAGGAATTCTAATAGGACTTTGACTTGGGTCGACTGGGCATTTGGTCGCGCTGCACATCCAACTAGTTTTGGGAGATTACAAGTGACAATTAAGTTGTTGAAGGGGATGAGGAGTGGTAGGAAATGTACATACAATGGCAAGAAAACTAATGTTTGTTGCTTGTTTGCAAGGAAGTTTCTCCCTAGTGCACTGGATAGGTTACTTAAAATCGCGCCAAAGATCATGAAGTTTTAACTACGCATGTGAAGTTTTTCATCCTTAGTCATCAAATTGGTAAGCAATTAGATGCAAAATATTCTTATAGTACTCTTACTCTTATTGAAAACAGTTTTGTCGTCGATGATCAAGAGAAGGGGACACGAGAATGAAGATCAAGTACTAAGAACATGTGGACATACATAGTGACAGAGTCTCAAGAACCTGTGGTGACACAACTCAACATCCTGTGATCACACAGACTAAAGAATTGTGCTTTCACAAACTTAAAAACAAGTGGTCATTTAGAGTGAAGATGCTATAATTCCACCAAGTAAGAAGACAATGCCGAAGAAAGGTGCTGCAAAATCCGAAAAACAAGTCAAAGAAAAATAAAAAAGGAGAGGTGGGATATCAGGCCCTCTTCATGCCAACACCAGGTTTATCTCTATATTCAGAACACCTAGCAGCGCTCCAAGAGATTAAAATCAGTGAACTTAAAATGGTTTTCTTGTTTTGCTTGTCAGTGCAGTATCTGATTTTGTAAAGCTGTAGAATTCGTTGACTCTGTACAAAAACATGAAGTGATTGACAATGTAACCGGCTGCTTTGCTTTAATTTAAAGATTATCATTTGACTTCACTTTTTATTCTGTTCATTAAGAAAACGAATTCGGATTCGATGAATGACTGGTAACTTGATTATCAAACCAAACAATCACATCATATTATTTCGTGTGAACAGTTCCGTAAATTTGAGAAAGTCCAATAATAATTGGTTAATCTATACTCTATTGCCTGGAGAATCCAATTATTTCATGGATGTTGCTGTAAATGAACGTCCATGCCATGTTCTTTCTCAACTCACAATCAAAGCAGTTCATAAACTGCAGTTGAAGTTTTTGAAACTTTAAGCCCCATTTACGTACGTTGATTTGCTTAAATTAGAGTGCATGAGCCATTCACCTGAGCTCTGTAGTCTACAGGCTTTGGTTTTTCATCACCGGTCAGGGCACGTAAAACACATATACATTGCCAATGGGCGAGGAAAAACATCAATCTGCATGCTTGCAGTTGAGGCATGTCTTGATTTTCCTTATCATTGCTGTAGGGTTGTGTATTGCAATAACAGCTAGTTCAAGTTTAAAAAGCTTCACAATTGTATTAAGATCTCAGATGTTTTCTGGTTTCACGTCGCAACCACCGATCCCTTCATTTCCTGTACCCATGGTAATCATCCCACCAGCTTATTATAGTGATTATGCACTAGTAGCGGAAAAGGAAAATGTCACACACGACATGGACGACGATGAATTATTCTGGAAGGCTTCAGTGGTTCATCAAATTCAAAAATCTCAGGATGAACATACTCCTAAAGTATCGTTCATGTTTTTGATAAAAGGACCTTTGCCATTAGGTCCTCTTTGGGAGAAATTCTTTGAAGGCCATGAAGGCTTTTACTCTATTTACATTCATTCCGATCCCTCGTATAATGAATCACTAGCAGAAGAATCTGTTTTCCGAGGAAGAAGAATTCCCAGCAAGGTTAGTTTTCTCATCATTTTTTTCTATATGTTGCAATTTTAAGTGTCACAAGCTTTAATTAGGACTATTACTTATGATCCGACTAAGGTATCAACTAACACGAAAAACATAAAAATTTGATGCAATCGTCAATGACTTATCTGGAATTGATATTACAGAAGGTAGAATGGGGAAAATTCAACATGATAGAAGCTGAAAAACGCCTACTAGCAAACGCATTACTCGACACCTCAAACCAGCGATTTGTCCTCCTCTCTGAATCATGCATTCCACTTTTCAACTTCTCGACAGTATATTCTTACCTCATGAACTCCACACAAACGTTTTTGGAATCTTATGATCTACCAGGCCGGGTTGGCCGAGGACGATACAATGACCAAATGAAGCCAGAAATAACGCTTGAACAGTGGAGAAAAGGATCACAATGGTTTCAAATGGACCGTGAACTCGCATTGGCAATAATCTCCGATCGTAAGTACATGGCTTTGTTCAAGAGGTTCTGCAAGCCTTCATGTTACTCAGATGAACACTACATTCCAACTTTTGTCGGCATGAAGTTTCGTTCGAGGAATTCTAATAGAACTCTGACTTGGGTCGACTGGGCCAGGGGAGGCGCACATCCAACTCGATTTGGGAAAATGCAAGTGACGGTGGAGTTGTTGAAAGGGATGAGGAGTGGTAGCAAATGTACATACAATGGCGAGGAAACTAATGTTTGCCACTTGTTTGCAAGGAAATTTCTCCCTGACGCACTCGACCGGTTACTTAAAATGGCATCAGAGATCATGGAATTTTAACGATGCATGTAAAGTTCTTTTCATGTAGATTCATCAATTAGTAGTCTTTATGCTGAGTTCGGACTAATCCAACGGAATTTCTAATATTTAGGGGAGATTTTCGAATTTTTAGAAAATCCGTCAAACTCAATAACGGTTTCTTATACCACCAAGTTTATAAAGATGGTTTCCTTTTAGATTGAATGCACCCGATTTTTTAAAATCTATTTTGAATATCGTTAATTTTTTTTAAATCAGGATTTAATATCATCATATGGTAAAAAAATAATTAAAATCGTATTGAATATACCAAGGTTTTACTAAATTTTCAGTATTACAGTTAAATATCTCAAAAAGTACTATACGTTTGGATTGAAGATATACCTTTGCAATTACCTATTGTTGCATCTAGCATTTTAACAGCCAATTTTGTGCAACGAACAATTGTTAGTGACTGTCCTTCTACTGAATCTCTTTCTCTCCAGAAAGAGAGACAGAGAGAAAGAGAGAGGGAGAGGGAGAGAGATTCATCGACTCTCCTCCATTAATTTCGGCACTTCTTAAACCTCTAATATTCATAGGTATCTATATCTCTTTCTAAATGAAGGAGCATGATAATACCCTCCAGGTTATAAACTCAACTTTTAAACTCCATTCCCAAATGTATCTTCACAAGTTTATAATTTATATTTTTGTCTTCGCTTCTGGTTTTATTATCGGAATCACGCTGAATTTCTCAAATAGAGACGTTCCCTTTCAGTTTGAAGTCAGCCAATTTTGCTCGGCCTTTATATCTCCTCCAAATTCCCCATCTCATTTCGTAGCAAATGATACCAAAAATGTCACGGAAAACAAGTCGAAAGAAAGCAATCAACTGCCTGAAACCTTGCGTATTGCACCTAATGGTACACGAAACAATGACTCGAAAGAAAGCAGTGAATTGCCTGAAACCATGCTTATCGAACCGAATGGTGCACGAAATAATGACTCGGAACAAAGCAGTCCACTGCCCGAAACCATGCCTATCGACCCGAAAGGTACGCAAAACAATGAGCCGAAAGAAAGCAGCGGATTGCCAGAAACCATGCCTATCGAACCCAGTGGTACGCAAAACAACACAAGTTTGGCGTCCGATGAATACCCGCTTCGTATTAAACAACTGCATAATATGAGTGATGATGCATTGGTTTCAAGGGCTCTCAGCGTTTATCCTGAAAATGAACAAAAGGAGATCGTCCCGAAAGTTGCATTTATGTTTCTAACAAGAGGAAAAGTGCATCTAGCTCCATTGTGGGACAAGTTCTTTGAAGGCCATGAAGGGCTTTACTCCATATATGTGCATACTCAGCCAACTTTTAATGGAACGTTTCCAGAAAATTCAGTATTTCATGGCCGCAGAATCCCAAGCAAGGTAAGTACTAGAATTTGTCTCATAATCTTAATTACTTTCACCAAATTACAGCATTCTTAATCCGAAATGTATAAACGTAATTGCATTGAGATCTGCATTTGTATTGAAAGCATAAAAAATGTGCATGCTAAGAAACTCAAATGTGCATGCTTATCAAATTGGTTGAACAAGCAATCTAGCTAGCATTGCTTACTGTACATGTTATTACTCTTCTAGTCTTCTGTGATTCGTGTTATTACAGATTCTCCATCCATTTTCTAATCTACCTTTTATTTCATGGAATAGCTTTGATTCTACTCTAAATTTGCAACCAAAAGTCTGCACCTGTTTATTCTCAGCCTTAACATATTCTTTTCTTCCTCAGTTCTTGTCTAATTTATCTATTAATCAAAGGTTAAAAAAGGTAATTTTAGGCGAAATTGCATGTGGGCATGCATTCATATATGAATATACATCGTGATGAAGCCTCTACTATATGTAATCAGTAATGAGTTATATGGAATTGAAATTGCAGAAGGTAGAATGGGGAAAATTCAACATGATAGAAGCTGAAAAACGCCTACTAGCCAACGCATTACTCGACACCTCAAACCAGCGATTCGTCCTCCTCTCCGAATCATGCATTCCACTCTTCAACTTTTGGACAATATACTCTTACCTCATCAACTCCACACAAACTTTCGTTGAAGCTTATGATTTACCAGGCCCGGTTGGTCGAGGAAGATACAATCACCGAATGGAGCCAGATATTACACTTGAACAATGGAGAAAAGGATCACAATGGTTTCAAATGGACCGCGAACTCGCACTGGAAATAATCTCAGACCAAAAGTACACAGTTTTGTTCAAGAAGTTCTGCAAGCCTGCATGTTATTCAGATGAGCATTATATTCCAACTTTTGTGAGCATGAAATTTTGGGAAAAGAATTCGAATAGGACCTTGACTTGGGTTGACTGGACACTGGGGGGTCCACATCCAACTAGATTTGGGAGAATTCAAGTGACGGTTGATTTGTTGAAGGATATGAGGAGTGGCAAGACATGTCTGTACAATGGTAAGGAAACTAATGTTTGCTGCTTGTTTGCAAGGAAGTTTCTTCCGAATTCATTGGATAGATTACTTAAAATAGCGCCAAAGATTATGAAGTTTTAACTAGGCATGTTCAAACTTTCCCATGTATTCATTTTTTAGTAGATGTTTTTTTGCGTCATTATGTTGACAAATGGTTGATTTTATGCGGAAATTTTATGAATCTCTTAAGATTTTGTTTGAGAACTTTCATTTTTTTTTTTTTTACAATTTTAAAGTAAATTTCAGTAACGAGAAAAGACCTCGACTGGCACAAAAATGAATTATCATTTCAAGTGTTCAAGTTTCTTCAAATGTTTGAATGTCATCGATTTCAAATTCTGATTCGATCAAATTCAGAATTTCAAATAAAATTTATGTTCCCAATGAGCCATGGTGACTTCGTTACATGTCACTGAAATACAAAACATTCTTACAATTTTACATACAAAACGTTCTTACAATCTTACACTTAGACCTTACTCACTCATATTTGTGTTCACTAATTTTTAATAGAGATGAAAAGAAGTGAAATATAAATGCATATTTAGAATATTTTTTATAAGGATCAGGTTCCACATATAACCACTTTAATATTAAAATCAAAGAACTATTCATATATTATGTTGGGCTATACATTTTTATTGTATTTTGATTATTAATAATTACTAGAAGATAACATGTGCGAAGCACGGGTGAGTGATTATTTTTGGAAGGAAAAATGAATTTTTTTATCACCGAACTTTATATACTTTTAGAAACCAATCACTGAACTATAAACTTTTAAAAACCAACCACTGAACTATAAATTTATTTGTTTATATCACTAACGTTACTCTCGAATTTCAAAATTAGCATTCTGTTAAAAAATCAGTGACAGAATGCTTAATTGATTCTAGATTGGTGCTTGAACCCTAGTTTGTATTAAGCCTCAATCTGAACATCCGTTGGCCAATAATTTAACGGAATGCTAATTTTGAAATTCGAGAGTAACGTTAGTGATATAAACAAATAAGTTTATAGTTCAGTGGTTGGTTTCTAAAAGTTTATAATTCAGTGGTTGGTTTCTAAAAGTATATAAAGTTCAATGATAAAAAAATTCATTTTCCCTTTTTGGAAATTTATTTTATTTATAGTATTTTTTTACTGAATTTTATAAATATTTTACTCATGAAAATATTATTATTATTCAGTTAATTGTAAAAAATTTATATGTTATCCCTTTACAACATAACGAAATCTCAATGAACTGTGGAGAAGTATCAACCTGGGATAAGATCTAGAAGATTTCCATCCGGTTGATTTTTTTTATTTCTAGAAATAGTTTTTTATTTATATAGAAAACGTAATTAAAATCAAATTAATTTTAAAACTGAAACATCAACTTGTATATAGATCCAAAAGATTCTCATTCAATTGAATTTTTTTTCCATAAACAACTTTCTCTTATATAGAAACGTAAGAGGTCATTACTTGAATTAAAAAATTATATAAAAATACACAAAAAAACTTCGTCACCAATACATGTGTCATATATTTTTTGAGATATTTATCATTATGTTTATTCTACTGCTCAATAGTTTAAGAACCTCTGTTTGACGATATCTTTCTCTTCCGACAGATCTTTACAATTCCAATTTTGAAGGCATAACTGTAAGAGATAATTATAAGGGGACTAAGAAATCGGTCAAATACAGTGTAAACTATGAATATATAATTAAAATTTTGTATATACAACATGGGCTAAAATTTAGAAGATTGGCATCCAGTTGAGTTTCTTTATTTCTAGAAACAACTTTTTATTTATACATAAAACACAAGAGATCATTATCTGAATCGAATAATTCTAAAAATTAAGAAAAAAAGAAACTTTTGATAGTAATACCTGTAACATAATTTTTTTGAGAATTTAATCATTACGTTCATCTCACTGCTCAATAGTTTCAGGATCTCTTGTTTGACGATATCTTTTTTTTGTATGCATACTTGTCTTCCAATTATAAAGGCATATCTAGAAGGAAAAAATATAAGGGACTAAGAAATTAGCTCAATATCGTATAAAGTATGGATGATTTAAATATTTTAAGTCTATTCATGAATTAACTAATCGTACATGATATATATAGTTAAATTCATTTGGGACTATTTAAATATAATAAGGCTAGTCATGAATAAATAATAAATATAACATGACAAATATAATTGTATTCAATTTATGCACTTGTGATTGGTGATGTAAATATTCGAACTTTTTCTATGAAATTGATTCGCATGCAGATGAGAACAACTTGGCATGCTGAAAAGTGAATTTACTTCTACACAACTTGTATTAACAAAAACTTGGCATGCTAAAAAGTAAATTTATCTGTCCACAACTTGTATTCGATTAGTAACTTTTTTTGTACTTTTGTGATGGACAATGATCACTTCATCGGTAATGACGACCTACAATCATATTCGTTGGCGTTTCATATTTTAAGTTCAATTTACCAAGACACTAAGATTATAAAAAAATTAGAACTGCAATAAGAATACAAATTTCAGATGGCCTGAACTACAAATTACACTTACTATAGTTTGCTTATGTTGTGATCTTATTGTAACTCGTCCAGCATTGGATAATATCTATTACATGATATAATATAATAATATAATATATTTTGGTACAATAGTAATATACATTTAATAAAAATATAATATATTCGTACAATGACAATATAATTTATTGTAGATTTAAATTAGATTATTATTATTATTATTAAAAATAACATAGAATTTTACGTGAAATAAGAGTTTATGGTACAATAACAATATAATCTATTTTAGATTAGATAATTTTTTTTTAATTTCAAAACAACATAGAATTAATTTTCTTTGAAAAAAAATTAGAATTTTACATTAAGTAGGAGTTTAGAGTACAATAATAATATAATCTATGAAGTAGGAGATTAGATATTTTTTTTAATTTAAAAACAACATAATAATATATAATATATGAGTCGAACATTGAAGTAGCAAGTGTGTAGTAAATTTATACTTAAAAAAAAACTTGATACAAATGTTTAAATTTTATGGCTTAACTATCCATTGTATGCGATCACAGATAATATTGACATATGTATATCAGTGTTATGACAATGACAAAGAAGTGACAAAGAAGAAAGGTAATCTTTTATCATGCAGACTTTTAATTGCTTGTATGTGCAAGACGAAAAGTCAAAAATAAAATATTATTTTTTTTAAGACGAAAAAGTTAAAATAATAATAGAATTGTTAGAAGATTGGTGAAAGTAGAGCATTGAACAAAACAAAAATAATTTAAAAACAACATAAAGTTCTACTACGTGAAATAGGAGTTTAGGATATAATAATTCTACTACGTGAAATAGGAGTTTAGGGTATAATATAATTTATTTTAAATTAGATAATTATTTAAAAAAAAGACAAAATTAGGGGTGAAACCAAAAAAAAGATGGAACCAAAAAAAGTGCGAACCAAATTTGGTACCATGATAAAAAGGGGTTTCGCTTATTAATAAAGGTTATAGATTTTTTGGCATAAATTTTTTGTTAAAACATATTATAATAATGAAATACAAGTTGAGTTACGTGGAAAATAATTTAATTTTAAAAAATATTATGCATTTTAGAAAAAAAAAATTATTGTGTACTGCATAAGTACATCGTATTCTATCTATAATTATATAATGTGCTACAACAAAACTAAGATAACTTGTATTGTAGCAGAACGAATAAGTCTCAACCATTAATTATATAAGATTCTAATTTGAACGTTACCTATATTTTTAATCCAAAACTTTCAATTCAAAATTAATAAAAGTATTTTATTTGCTTTTCACTTGATTCTCTCAAATTTTAAAATTCGAGAGCAGTACACTATCGGTACCTAAATACATGTCCATTTTGACTTTTGACCTGTCAAATTGACCAAATTTTGACTGAATTTTATATATACTAGCTGATAACCCGTGCCAAACACGGGCCGAGCATGAGTCGACATCAACATAATAATATTGATAAATATTAATAAATATTTTTAAAAAATATATTTGTCGAGAATTGAATGATAAAATATAATAAATAAACAACTACTTAATTATGTAGTTATAGATAATCGAACCGTTTGTAAAACTAAAGAAATTAAAGTAAATAAATAAATCTTGTATGATTACGTATCTGCAAGGAATCGAACCCTCGATGTAGCTAATAAATTTAAAGCAAATAAATAAATCTTGTATAATTACGTAGTTGCAAAGAATCGAATCCCGGATGAAGTTAAAGAATTTAAAGTAAATAAATCTTGTATAATTACCTAGTTGCAAGGAATCGAATCCGGATTTTGTGATAATCAAATTTGGTACTTTGATACCGTGCGCCATTTTCACATTGTTTTGTTTACTAGCTTATAGCCCGTGCGATGCACGGTTACTTAAATTTTATTTATAATTATTCTATTTATAATTATATTTTTATTACGATGCAACACACGATTGTTTTTTTAATATTTATAATTATATTTATTTATGAATATTTTAATATTTAAAAGTTATTAGTTTACATGATTAAATTATTGTTAAAAAAGATTTAGCCAAAAAAAATTATGGTTAAAAATTTGATATTTATTATATTTTACACGCTCAATTTAATATTTGTTTATATTGAGTTATAAAAGTTAGTTTTGGCCAAATTTACGGTTCACATGAAATTCACAAAATAATCTTTAATTTAGTTGTGGTTTAATAGTTCTTTTTAATTAAAAACTATTGTAAAACTAAAAAGAGAATAAAGTGACGAAATTTAATGTTGAGAATTCTATTCGATTTAGGATATCTACTTAACTTAGATGTAGTTTAGATTATTAGAATAACTTTTATTAACCAAATACAGGTTTTAATGTTAAATCTAACGGTTTTCACCTATCCATTTAAGATTAAACGATTTTTATTATTTTGGTTATAACTGGGTTTCCTTATTTAATTACAACTCTTTTTATGTTTTGACTTTTTGGAAAATCCAATCCTAATATAATATCTTTTAACTTATATCATTTTTAGATAATAATTTCTTTTTATATGATATAATCTTGATCATCTATTTTTAAAAGTATTGGATCTAACAGTTGAGAATGTTTTGGCGTTATTTAGGACCAAACTACCAGGATAACATCATTAATTTTTCTTAATTTTTTTAATTTTTAGTTTTTTTAAATATTTATTGCTAAAATATAATATACTCTTTTTTGTAATATGTTAATGATGCGGGAACTTTGAACTTTTGAGAAAATAAATTATCAATTAAAATATATTTTTTTGTAATAGTTCTTCTTTTAAAGTAGTACACCGTGATGATCAAAATTCTGTATAAATTTTTTTTTTTTTATAGTATATCCCGTAAATATCTATATTATTATATTAAAGACTAAATAATGAAAACTTTCTTATAAGTGTGGTCGCTTTGTTTGATCACTCAATCCATAATCGTTGGATCTTTCAAATTAAATTGCTAAGAAACGTTACATATAATAGTAAAAATTATCATGTAGAATGATCTAAGATTTGAATCTACCAACAACATATTAAAATTTACAGGTTTTTTTTTTGAAAAAAAAAGAATTTTTTTCATTTTTTTTCTTTCAGACATAGGTTATTTGATAATATTTTTTGTAAAGTACGATTTTTCAGAAAAGTACTATACTAATTGATTAACAAACTTTTAAAGTTTCGAATTTAATAATTTACAATGTATATAAATTAAAAAAGTTAGGTCTGTTCTGTAGCTGAGTCTAAAATTTCAAAATAAGGTTTTTTTTAATATGTCCTGCTAACAATGAAATTAGGTCTCTATGAGTGCTTATAAAACAAAATCACCATTTGCGTATAATTTATTATTTAATAATAAATTATATTTGATTAGTTATGATCTATAACTTAATAAAATAGGATAAAAAAGATGCACAATTTTATAAAATTTTATCCTCGTATTATTATATTCTTTGTTGATTTGAATTTTTCTTAGATTGATTTTAATTTTTCAACATAGATTTCTAAATTTAAAATAGTTAGAAAAAAGTAATTAAATTGGCGTTAAAATAATGATTACATAATAATAATTATTAGAATTTAAATACTCAATTTACTGATTTGGGCTTTATCTTGTGTTTTAAAAATCAGATTTTGACGATTTTACACCCCACGTGAAGATAATTAAATTATTTTTAATTAAAAGATGGTTTAACAATTTTTATCTAACTGGAATTGTCCATGGAAGAGAAAAGAAAGTGACGAATTTTTTACATGTAGAATTCTATTCAAGATAGAAAACTTATTTATATTTGGTTTAAATTATCAAAATACACTTTTTAGAATTTAAATATAATCCTATTATAAATAAAATACACTTTTTTAATATTTGATCAAACGATTTTCATTTATCTAGTTAAGATATAATAGTCCTTATTAATTTGGTTGTCGCGATCAAAATTTTGGATAAATCCCTATTATGCTTATTATATAAAAGAGTTTAATATAATAAGGATATAAAGTACATACTGATATAAGTATATTACTAACTGCTTTTACTTTTAATGTTTCGGTTTTATTTATAGTGTATATAAAATTTTAAAATACATTATTACTTTAAAATTATTAAATAGTATAAAAATTATGTTATGATTATATAAAATTTTATTCTCATATTATTATAGTCTTTATTGATTTGAATTTGATCTTAATTTATTTTAATACTTTATTGAAAGAAAGATAAAATTTCTATATTTAAAAGAATTAGTGGAAAAATAAATAAATTGGTGCTACAATTATAAAAAAATATTTATTAAAATTTAGATACTCACTTTACTATTTGGGTTCTATCATGAGTTTTAGAAATTGAATTTTGACGATTTTACAACCCATATGAAACTAACAAAATTATCTTTAATTTAATGATGATTTAATAATTATTATCTAACTTGACCAGTGACCTACCCATAAACCGAAAAGAAAAGATGGTTAAGTATTATATTCAAAATTATTGTTTATGAATATGAAACCCTCAATATTTTAATAATATTTTGATATTATCCTTTATGTTTGTTATATGTAAAATAATATAATTATAATTTGGATTAATCAAATTGTTATGTTCCTTCAGAAAAAAAAATGTTTAAATTTATTCATGTACATGAGTTCTCCTAAGTGTCTTATAACCGCAGGTCCACATGTATCATTGTTATATGATATACATGAGCATTATATTGATAATTGTTAATATTGTAATCGATATGAATTGTTATCTTATATTTGGTTTAACAATTATTATCTAACTCGAACTATACATAAATTAAAGAGAAAAGATATTTAAGAATTTTTACATAGAAAAATTTTAAATTATCAAAATACACTTTTTAGTATTTAAATATAATTCTATTATTAATCAGATACACTTTTTAATATTAAATCTAACAATTCTCATCGATCTATTTAAGATCTAACTGTAATAATTAATTTGGTCGTATGGTGGTCGTACATGGACCAGATCGATTTTAATTTTTTCTTAAATTGATTTTAATTTTTTATTGAAATAAACATAGAATTTATAAATTTAAAAGAATTAGGAAAAAAATTAAATTGGTGCTACAATAATAAAAAAAAATTAAAATTTAGATAATCACTTTACTGTTTGGGCTCTATCTTGAGTTTTAGACAACAAATTTTAACAATTTTACAGCCCACGCGAAGCTAACAAAATTATCTTTAATTTAATGATGGTTTAATAATTATTATCTAACTGGAACTATCCATAAACTAAAGAGGAAAGATAATTACGATTTTTTACATAAAGATTTCTATTCAATATAGAAAACCTATTTATAATTGGTTTAAATTATCAAAATCCAGCTTTTAGTATTTAAATACTATCCTATTATTAATCAAATACAATTTTTAATATTATATCTAACAGTCCTCATCTATTTGAATATTTATAGTTTTATAATCCAACGGATCATATTGGTAGTACAGTGACCGACCAAAATTTTGGATAAGATCTCCCTTACGCTTATTATATATAAGGAGTTAATTAATATTAATTTTAATTATTAAAAAAATGTACTTATTGATATTTGAATGATAGAAATATATAATAAATAAATACTATTTAAATATGTGGTTATAGACAATTAATTTTAAATTTGGTATCGCATAATATTTTAACATTATTTTCTTTATTAATAAAGAGTATAGAAGTTATAGATAATTGAACTTTGAATGAAATTAAAGTAAATAAATAAATCTTGTATAATAACGTAGTTGCAAGGAATCGAATCCTGAATTAAGCTAAAGAATTTAAATTAATAAATCTTGTACGTAGTTGCGAGAAATCAAACACAGATCACGTGATAATCAAATTTGGTACTTTTGGTACCGCGTGTCATTTTTACATTATTTTCCTTATTAATAAAGAGTATAGGTTAGATAATTGACAAAAATTAAAAAAAAATTATATCTTTGAAAAGTACATTTAGTCTATTTTCAAGTGTAACTTTCAGTTTTCAAAAATGATAAATGGATTATTTGTAATACTTAGTAAAAAAATTAGTCAATTTAATTCCTAAAAAATTGAAATGGATATTTAATTAAGGACGGAAAAAGTATATTTTTAATATGTATAATAATGACCGACTTATTACGCGCGACTCTAGGGTACACTTTAAGAAAAAGTGCTCATAAATTATCGAAGAAAATGATCGCAATAATCCCTAACAGTTGGAAATGGTGTCAAAAGTGACCGTCAACCAACCGATTATACTGGTCATTTAAGACGAGATCGTTTTTGACCCAAAAATAGCAAATGAATGTCATTTACGACCTACAGGAGTCGGTATGGTATAAGATTTCCGTTTACTAGATGTTCAAATCTACACACTTTTCAATTTTCAAATGATAATTTCAAAATTTTACTTCACCCGTTCCATCAATTTTTTTTTTCATTTTTTCCCATTTTTTTTGGAATGTCTTTCTTAATTTTTTACAATTCTAATTTTTTTTAAAATAGAAAATAATTTATGATATAAAAATCAACTATACCCACTATTTTCCTCTATTATACTCTCTTTATACCTTAAATATTGATTAATCCTACAACTTTACTAACTTTTCTTTCTTCTACTATTTTATACATTTTCTTAACCTCCGTGCCCAATTCAAATAGTGCCCAATTCAAATATAAATAATATGTAATTTTGAGTAGAAAGCGGGTATATATAATATCTGTATAAATATTATAGTATCAACATGTTTCTAAGAGTTTGTTTAGTAATTTATAATCTGAAAATTTTGTCTTTTTTGGCAAGCAATGATGTTGAATTTGATAAAATTAATTAATTGCGAAAATTATATATACTCAATATAATTAGTAGTTTATAAATCTCTCTCTTCCACTATAAAAAAAGGGAGAGACACATCAAATACTCCCTCCATCTCATATTATGTGTCCTGTTTGATTTTTTTGTAATCAAATTAACTTAAATTTAACTGAAAATTAGAAACTATTCCTTTATAATTTTAAATAATTGAAAAATACATTATAAAATAAATTAAATATATTTTCTAATTATATAATTTTAAAAAAAATTCAATTATGTAATATATGTAATTTTAAATCAAATGTTAATCAATTTAACCACTAAAAAGTCAAAATATAAGAAGGACGGAGTACTACCTCCTTAAGTTTCATAAATAGTTCCTAACTTCCTGTACCTTAAACTCACACCTATATTTCATTCAAGATGAAGAACCAAGGAAATCACCTCCAGCTTATAAACTCAAGTCTTAAGCTCCATTCTCAAATGTACCTACACACCTTTGTAATTTATCTTTTTATCTTTGCTTCTGGTTTGTTCATTGGTATTACACTAAATTTCTCCATTAGAGACATTCCCTTTCATTCTCAAATCAGCCAATTTTCTTTAGTCTTTTCATCTTCTCCAACTTTCGGCCCATCTCATTTCACGACCAATAACACAAAAAATGTTACCGAAGCTTCCCCAAAGGACTGCACTAAACTGCCGAAAACCATGCATATCTTAACTCATGGTATGCGAAACAACACAAGAATAGCGTTAAATCCATCCTCGAATCGTATAGAAGATATGTATAACATAAGTGATAATGCATTGATTTCAAGGGCTTTAAGGGTTAATCGCGGAAATTATCAACATCAGATCATCCCAAAAGTTGCATTTATGTTTCTAACAAGAGGAAATCTGCATTTAGCTCCATTGTGGGAGATGTTCTTTAAAGGGAATGAAGGGTTTTACTCCGTGTATGTGCATACTCAACCGTCTTTTAATGGAACATTTGCAGAAAATTCAGTATTTCATGGCCGGAAAATCACAAGCAAGGCAAGTACAATATTTTCCGTTATTCGATCTTTACTTTCAAAAATTACAGGCTTTACAATATGTCTTACATATCTATCCAGTTGCTTTTAGATCTAGATTAGTAGTATTTCAAAGCATAAACAAATGTGCATGCATGTTAAGAAACTCAAATTGCAGTAGCTGTATCCATGTTTTCTGTGCCTTTATATTTCTAGCTTTTGTGAATATTTCCAGATTAATTACTCACAAGCAAGGCAAGTACAATATTCATTATATTATGCATCAAACTTTCTTTAATCAGTTGTTTATTACTTAAGGACGGGGATCAAGGATCAGTCATCAGTATATATATATACTTAAGTTAAGTTCCATCTATATAATTCTACGTCCGTTCCATTCAAACCGGTTTGTTTGATTTTTTCTGATCAAATTGACTAAGTTTTAAATGTAAATTACATATATTATTTATTAAATATAACTAATGAAAAAAATATTATAAAAAAATATAAAATTATAGCGTACATTTTTTAGATTTGAAAAAATGTAAGTTAATAAATTTTAAAAGTTTGATCAGTTTGACCAATAAAAATCGAACAAGCCAATTTAAGTAAAACATGTTTCGTATACGTTAACTTAGCCTGGAATAGGGGAGTGCCATATGCATTACTAAGTTGCAATGAAAGGATCTACACTGCTTCCGGTAGAATTGCTAAAGATGCAGATCCCAATCAATTCTCAAGTCTTATTAATAACCAGTTGAAGAGGCGAAAATGTATAAAATTAAATGTCGGTAACCAGCTCTAACGGGTTAATAATTCAGTCTGGGAACCCAATAAAAAGAAAAATATATATAGGAATTTAGAATTTTCAATACTGAATGAATATTTTAAAGTTTCGATTATTATTATTTGCCTTTCTTTAATGGAATAACTTTGATTCTACTCCTTTCGCAACCAAAAGCGATATTTCTAGTTTCCTACACCTGTTCATATTCTATTATCAAGCTTTTTTTGTAATTCCTTTCTTCCTCTCCAGTTCCTTGTCTTGTTTATCTATGAATCATAGATCGATAAAGGGAACTTTCTGCGCGATTGACAACTGGATATACATTACGAAACATATATAATTTTAGAGTAAATTATATAGTGGTAGCTATATTTTACACAAATTTGTAAAAAAATGGTTGAATTTCCGATTTTACAAATTACACTACAAGGAAACAGGACAAAACCGACCACTACTATTGGTCGGTTATGTGTACCATCGGTCGGTTATATCCGTAAAACCGACCAAATTTTATATCCGTATTTTAAAAGAATGGCTAACGCTAATTGTTAACGTGAAAATGAGTCATTCTTTTAAAAATTAGAAATAAAATTTGGCCATCATTTTGAAAAAAAGTTAGCTGAAACCACTCTTTTAAAACGCGGGAACTAAAGCAGACCATTAATTTGCGAACTTGAAAATTTGGCCACCGTTTTTAAATTAGGTATAAAATACGGCCACCACTCTGTATTTTACAGTATAAACCAAATTAATGTTGTTTACTAAACTTTACATTTGTGCTTGTGTTGTGTTAAATGAGAGTTTAAGACTAAATTTTGTGTTTTAGATGCACGCACTGGTAATTTTAGAAAGGATGTACTGCTAATTTAAACCTTTTCGAATACAAAAATGATCGCTCTCTGCAATACTGCAGGAGGTAGAATGGGGAAAATTCAGCATGATAGAAGCCGAAAAACGCCTACTAGCCAACGCATTACTCGACACATCAAACCAGCGATTCGTCCTCCTCTCCGAATCATGCATTCCCCTCTTCAACTTCTCGACGATATATTCATATCTCATGAACTCCAAACAAACCTTTGTTGAAGCTTATGATTTACTAGGCCCTGTTGGCCGAGGCAGGTACAATCGCCATATGAAGCCACTAATAAAACTCGAACAATGGAAAAAAGGATCACAATGGTTTCAAATGGACCGGGAACTCGCGGTCGCAGTCATCTCGGATCGTAGGTACATGACATTGTTTCGGAGATTCTGCAAGCCTTCGTGTTATTCAGACGAACATTATATTCCAACTTTTGTGAGCATGAAATATTTGGAGAGGAATTCAAATAGGACGTTGACTTGGGTTGACTGGACGAAGGGTGGCCCACATCCGACTAGATTCGGGAGAAGTGACGTGTCGGTTGAGTTGTTGAAGGGAATGAGGAATGGTAAGAAATTATGTACATACAATGGTAAGAAAACTAGTGTTTGCTTCTTGTTTGCAAGGAAGTTTCTTCCTACTGCACTTGATAGGTTACTGAGGATTGCGCCAAAGATTATGAACTTTTAACTAAGTTGTATATTGTATTTATATTACGTATATTCGTGTTTCTAATTACATGTTGATGAATCACATAAATTAAACGTGACTCATCATTTCGTATTTATATATGCTGTTTATTTTTTTAAAAAACAAATTATATAAGTTAATCCATGTCAATGAAAATGTGTTGAAATATATATTAATTTATATTATTATTGGAAATATAAAGAATTATATTTAATATTATTATTTGTGAAAAAAGAGAGTTTCATTTATTATTATTAGGAATTTGCTATATAAACAGATGTGATATTGTAATAGACATGTGAATTATGCATCCATCCTTGAATGAAAAGAGAACTTGATTTGATAGAACCTTGTATTTATATTTTATCATGGTATCTGAGTCTAGGTTATTAGGTGTGAGGAAAAAAAATAAGATCTTGCGAGAGTACGTGGGTTTGAACACTTGATGAAGAAGGTGATGATTGGACGAAAACTGATCGGATTGTGGAAGAGACTCTATCAAACTGATGACAAAAAGAGAGATTTCAAGGAAGGCATGACAAACTTGAAAGTGATTGAGCGGGTGATTTCGCTTTAACAAAAATCGTGATTTGATCGGGTGATTTGTTTTGAAAATTTGAAACTTGAGCGGGTGATCTGTTTTGAAGTTTGTAAGTGAACGCGTGATTCCGTTTTGACAAAAATTATGACTTAAGCGGGTGATTCCGTTTTAACAAAAATCTTGATTTGAACGGGTGATCCGTTTTGAAATTTGAAATTTGAACGGGTGGTCCGCTCTGAAGTTTGAAACTGAGCGGGTGATTACGTTTTGACAAAAATCATGACTTGAGTGGGTGATCCGTTATGATGGAGAAATAAATCGGAGCAGATGATTCCGTCTTGATGGAAAAACTGATTGGAGCGGGTGATTCCGTTTTCTTGATTTTGGAAATCGTGAGTTTAAGAGGTATGTTGAAATATATATTAATTTATATTATTATTGGAAATATGAAGAATTATTTTTAATATTATTGTTTGTGGAAAAGGAGAGTTTCCTTTATTATTATTAGGAATTTGCTATATAAACAAATGCGATATTGGGCATGTTTGGCTAATAACTTATAAGCTAACTTATAGCTTATAAACCCGTAATATCTTATGCAGGGTATTTGTCAACCCAATTTATAAATCAACTTATAACTTATATGTTCATAAGTTGAATGTTGGTAATAACGTACATTTTCCTTAACTTATTGACTTATTGCTTGATTTCTTTGTCTTTTAATACGTCATATTTTTACATTTGTGTTTTTAAATATTTTTTTTAATTTAAAATGTATGTATTTAGCTCATTGTATTTAATAATTATTTTTAAAATGTAAATTAGCAAATTTGTAACTAACTTATAAGTAAATTTATCCAAATACCTAAAAATTCATCCAATTATCACTTATATGACACTTATTCATTTTAAGATATAAGTCAACTTTTTTAAGATACCCCAAACATGCACATTGTAATAGACTTGTGACTTATGCCTTCACCCTTGAATGAAAAGAGAACTTGATTTGATAGAACCTTATATTTATATTTTATCAAAACTAGATGATAACCCATGCGAAGCACGGCCTAGTTAATTTATTTAAAATTTTAAATTATTTATATAATATAAATCTATAATCTTTTTTAATAAATGAAATCCCTTTTTAACGTTATTTTATAAAAATTGCATGTATTTTAGCTTGATCAAACATGAAACTAAGTATTATACTCAAAATATACTCGGGAGAGTTAGGAGGAGAATGATTCCTAGAGTTTTGAGGGTGGGTAGATGCTTCGTATAAAGTAGATTAAGATAACTAATAAAAGGGTATAAAATAGATTGAGATTTGTATCTTGATTCAACAATCAAGTAATTATAATCGGGTTTGGTGGTTGATCTGATTGTGACGTTGATGGATATAATAATAATATAATATAATATATTTGGTACAATAATAGTTGTATAATATATTTTAGATTGATATTATTCAGTTGTATAAAATAGATTGAGATTAGTATCTTGATTCAACAACTAAGTGATTATAATTGGGTCTGGTGGGTGATCTGATGTGACGTTGATGTGTATAAAAATAAAATAATAGTACAATAATAATATTATAATATATTTTAGATTAATATTCTTTTAACAACATATGATTTCTACGTGAGATAGGATTTTAGAGGTGAAACCAAAAAAAAGTGCGAATCAAAAGTGCGAACCAAATTTATTATCGGACTAATAAAAAGAGGTTTCGCTTATTAATAAAGATTATAGATGTTTTCATTTTAAAATTTTAAACTTTATTGAACGTGATTCATCATTTCGTGTTTATATATACATCTCATCGTTTCGTATTTATATGTACTGTTTACTTAAAAAAAACAAATTATGCAAGTTAACCCATGTCAATGAAAAAGTTTTAAATTTTATTGAACATGACTCATCATTTCGTGTTCATATACATCGTTTTATTGAACAGACGGCAACAGACATCTTTTGTACTAGTAATCGAATAGGCTAATTAAGATTTAGTGAAATTTATCTATTATATATATATAGAGTCCTATTCAACTAGAAACATGTACTAATTAAAAACTAGAAACTCCACCACACACAGTTAAATACACCCTCTCACATACAACCCCACCTAATCCCCTTTATTCGTAATTATATTTTTCCCGTTAATTGGTGATCTTTTTTTGAAATCTGACTTCACTGTATTTTTTTTCATCTCGCAACAATTAGTTTGCATACCATATTTGATATATTTCGACGATAAATCACTATTTATGCTTGCGAGAATCACTAAAATGTTGGTGATTCATGTAAGAATAAATAGTGATTTCTGCGTAAATGTAGTGATTTTTTCTCCAGACCTATACGTAAATTACAAATTTTGTACTGCAAAATCACTAAATTTATACGTATATAAAAATAAATCTCTAGATCTATGCTGAAATCACTATTTATTATTACAGAAACCATTAAAATTTTAGTACTCCGTAATATAACACATATGGTATGCATATTGATCGTTGAAAGATGGAGAAAAATATAGTGAAGTTGGATTTCAAAAAAAAGTTCACCGATTCACGGGAAAAATCAAATTAAAAATGAAGGGAATTAGGTGGGATTGTGTATGTGATGGTGTATTTTAACTGTGTATGGTGCAGTAGATGATAATTAGATTAGATTAATCTAAGGGCTTAAATTAGTTTTTAGTTTCTATTTTAATTTTAGTTTCTAGTTGGACAAAAACCTATATATATATATATATATATAATAGCACAACATGTCTCATTTTATTCAAAGTATTTTTACAATTATACCCTTCAATGCATCATAATTTTACTTTAATGCCCCCTCCAAAGTCAAATGTTATAAAAATATAAGAAAATCTTCATCTTGATGAGAATCGAACCTAAGACACTTCAATACTAACTACTAAGAATTTCAAGTCATCAATTTAACCATTGAGCTACTTGGACTTTTTTTGTTGTGCTATAAAACCCATTAGTGTGGTTATGCAGTTCACATATATTATTTTACACTTTAGTTTTTATTCAAGATTCTTTCATGATAATTTCATTCGTCTAATTATTAATAAAAGTGGTTATTGTTATAAAGTATATCCAATTGACACGTATCTCTTTAAGTAAATTCAATTATGTTTTTTCCGTTGTATTCCCAATTTTAAGACAAAATACAAATGCATTTTTAGTCACATAATATCACTTTTTAGTCTGAGCATCCAATACTTATCAGGATGTTAATTCTACTGCAAAAATATTTATATGGGGTAGGGAATTAAAACTACGGGCTTTCATATTAACGACTAGCTCAAATAATACAAAATAGTAATCATTTTGTCTCAACTAGGTTCATACATATCAGATAATATAAGTAATAATCTAAGCACCTCTATAGTTGTTACCCTGACTAGAGATGAACGTAATCCGGATTCAGGTCGGGTTTTTCGATATCCGATAGAGTCGGGCTTTTTTAAACCGGGACAAATTTCCTCTAAAATATTTATACCCGTAGATAGGGTCGGATCAGGAGGGGCCAAATCGGATTTTTACAAATTCTTTTAGATATTGATAACTTTAACTTTTTTTATTTTTATTTTTTCGGATTTGATTGAAAATTTTAAGCTTTAATCTGAGATTTAATTGAAAATTCTAACTTTTTGGATTGGACTTTTATACCGATCAAGACTACATCCAAATCAAAATTAAATTTGGGTTTATTCGGCTCAAACCGGACCGGGATTTTCTGAAAAATATGTGATCCGTTTAAGCCTGCGGGCTGGATCCAATTGAGCTGGACTTTTTTTTAATCAGATTTTTTCCGATTTTTTTAACCAAATCGAACAGTTTTTTCGAATACAAATTTATGTGCATCTCAATCCCGTCACCTCATGCATTAAGGACAAGTATACTAATCCGACCGCATATAGAGAATTATGGAGAGTATTGATACATTCGAAATGAAACCTTTATTTGGCACCTTCAAGTAATTCTTATCTGATTAATAATTAGCTTATAAAACTAATCATCAAATACATTCAACTAAGAACAAAATCTTCTTCGGACTAATACCAAACCGATCTTTCTTGCAAATCTTCTGAATCATGGCGCATAGTGCCACCAAAAAGTTCAAACTGGTGGTGGGATCACCACGGCAAACTGAAAAATACTTATCATCGCAAAATTAAACTGACGTGAACTAGAAAATATCGTTACAAAATAACATCAAGTTATGTCGGTTAAAGCGATCCCGTGCCTTGCACGGGTAAGCTAGTTACAAATTAGTCAGGTAACAGAATTCAATAATTTATTGAGTATGACTCATCATCCTTTAATTAGTGTTTGTATGCATCGTAAATTTCCAAAAAAACACTTCAAAATATCATATGTAGAACAGGTACACATAGATAGGTCAGCCAAGCCGCAAGCTGAATCAGATAAACTTGCGGATCAAGCATTGGAAATTCTTTATAATAAGGCCTTCCAACAGATCCCTTTCTGGTAATTACGGACGCAATTTCGGTATTATTTTAAGGTTTAGCCCTGTCAGAAAGAATTTATTTATTGTGTCCTATACGGGCGTTGTTTGATCCGTTCTATCTCAGCCATGTAATCATGAGATAAAAAGTTGCTCGCTCATCTTTGAGATAGTAATTTGTCTATCATAAATTGTAAGAATATTATGATAGTAGAGCGTCGAACTTGAGTTTTATCATCAGAGCTTTGATACTCATGTGTTTAGTAATCAGTCACGTTAATATAAATTAAATTAAATTTCAGAATGACGAAAATAAACGAGATCATAGTTATTTTGTAGCCACTGTGAATGAAAAATTAAGTAAGATAAGAAAACAAATGCTGATTAAAACTTGAAAAGTGCATTAAGATTGGAATGTTGCTTCCGCGAAATTATATATAGACGTACATTCTTGTCATCGAAGAAGTGAAAGACAAAGAGAAAAGGATAGCCAGACTGCCAGAGAGCATAAAAGTATACTAGTTTTCCGTTAGTCATCCTCTGAAACTCCTGAGTTAGTTCCTAAGTTTGCATGTCAACTTTCTTAGTACTACCAATATTGCATTGCTTGATATCGACTGATAGTTACGTTTTGTCATCAACTAATTAAGGTGGAACTTGGCTTGAAAATGATGCATTAACTCCAGAATTTAGAGATCGAGAAATAGGGTTTCGAGGTTTCAGGAAATTACCTGAAATTAAACTATTTTTTTAGTATAAAAAATTAATGAAAATTTTGAAAATATGGGCAACGCTCTGCTGTTGTAATTACATGCTCCTACTTTTATATGAAATTTTAGTTTTTTAAAGAGTATTATAGTTAAGGGTGAAAACTCAGGATCAAGCGCTTTACCAGTTAATCTAAAAGTCCGAGCTTGTAGAAGAGGCGCAACTTTATTTTCATATTCTAGTTCAGAAGCCAAGCGCCCACGCTTCGATTTAGGCAGGATGCTGGGCATAACCCAACAATCCCCCCCCAGCATATTGCCTATTCCAGCACACATGCCTTACAGTGAATAGTAAAATGCCTTTCGTGGGATTCGAACACGCGACCTTGCTCTGATACCAATTGAAAACTCAGGATCAAGCGCTTTACCAGTTGATCTAAAAGCCCGAGCTTGTAGTAGAGGCGCAACTTTATTTCCATATTCTAGTTCAGAAGCCAAGCGCCCACGCTTCGATTTAGGCAGGATGCTGGGCATAACCCAACAAAGGGGATCAAATCTAACCAGTCAAGCGGAAATAAAAGCGTACAAATATTTTAAGAGATTACTAAAAATAGAGCTAATCAGACACATACAATTAGCAGTCATTTAAACTTTCATATCAGTAGGGCCAGTAATTTCGGGTTCTTGGTCGGGTTGATAGACCCGGGTCACAAATTTGATTCAACCCGAATCCGACCTGAAATTTTAATGGGTCAGAATATTCAACCCGAACCCAATCCGAAAATTTATGAGTAACCCGAACCCAACCCGAAATAATTATTATTTATTTAATAAATATAAATTATATATTATAAATAATAAATAAATTATATTTTGATGATATAAATTAATTTTAATATTATTGAATTAGAATATATATTAATTTAAATAATAAATAATACAAAAATAATATCAAATATAGGTATTTTTAGAATATATTTCATTTTATATTATATAAATATTATTTCGAGTAAGTTTCGGGTAACCCGAAATTAACCCGAAAATAACCCGAATTTTTTGAGTCAATTTTGGGTCAACCCGAAATCGAAAAACTCCAACCCGAATTCGTACTTTTCGAGTCGAATTCGTGTCGGGTCTGATTTTTCCACTACCACATATAAGACAGTGCACTGCACATCGATTTTACAAAATAAACCTAAACGATCTAACTCCTATATTATAGGACAAACGCCACAAATCAGCTTACAGAATGAACACAAACAACACGTGTCGACAGTCGATACGAGTGAACATCCATCACGCAACAGATAAACACAGTCTGCAAAGTCACAAAATGTAAGCCTACACAAACGCATCACAACCCTTTCCCGTCTTATTATTGTTGAAGAAGAGAATCGAAACAATCGCCATTTTTTTAAGGATGCTTAAAAACACCATGAAATAGTGGTTATATTTAGTTCGACTAATTCAACTTAATACCGAATCACCTATCGTTAGAGTATCTTGCAAGACAATTTGTCATTTTCAATCGATTATATTCCCTCCGTCCCACTCAAACTGATTTATTTGACTTTTATTGATCAAACTGACTTATCTTTGACTAATTTTAAAAAAAAATTGACAAACATTTTTATAAATCTAAAATTTGTATGTTATAATAGATCATCAATATTTTTGAATAATATATTTTTCACTAATTAAATTTAACATATAATATGCATAATTTAAATTATAAAATTGATCAATTTAATCAAAAAAAAATTAAACAAGTCAGTTTGAATGGAACGGAAAAATATAATAGAACCGAGTAGTCAGAGTTTAAGACGACGTGTCATAACACTTTATGCGCGTAGCTTAGGTGAAAACGACGATTATTTAAATCGCAAAAGGTATTTGTAAACCGAGTCAGAATAAAAAATGTTTTTTAACTCTTACGTCGAAATCAAGCACTGCTTTTACATTATATATGTTTGTTATTGGTTTAGGAGGACCACATATACATACAAGCATCCACCAGGTCACACATTTCGTTCCTACTCTTATTTAACCTTGTTACAGTGGGTAAATTTTTTGTTACAGTAGGTAATTTTCTATTACGCCACACAGCACTGTTCGAAGGACTTCTAAGTTCTAAGTGAGCTACATTTTTTTGTAACGCTTAAGTGAGCTATATTATAATTAAATAACTGGATAAGTATACAAGTAACCTTACAAGAAAAACTAAACTTTCTAACCGGAAGCATTGTCATCGTGCATGTCGGGATTATTTAGGATTCTTACAAAAAATTAAAAAAAAATGTCAATTGTTGAAAAATTAGGAAGCATGGACATTTGGGTAAGGTGCCGAGTCCCTGTATCAAATTCTTGAACATGTGTATTCCCGTATCAAATACGAAGATTCTTTCACAAACCTATTTTCAATTTTTATTTTTAAAAATTATAGTCAAAAGTTGTTTTAATTAACTATTTTCACAAAATCAAGTATCAATGTCCGTAAACAAATACAAAAAATTGATGATCATTTTCAATTTTGCATAAATGAGAAGATTAAACTCATAGTTTAGTATTTTCATTTTTGAATAAATGAGAAGATTAAACTCATAGTTAATTTAGTATTTTCATTTTTGCATAAATGAGAAGATTAATTACTCATAGTCAATTTAGTATTTTAGATGAACAAATTATGCATTTTATTTAGTTTGCATACATATTTTGGTTATGTCAATTGATTTTAATATACTAGCTTATAACCCGTGCTAAGCACGGGCCGAACATGAGTCGACATTAAAATATAAGTATTAATAAATTATTAATGAATATTATTTAAAAATGTATTTTTCGAGAATTGAATGATAAAAATATATAATAAATAAATAAATATTTAATTATGTAGTTATAGACAATCGAACCGTGCATAAAGCTAAAGAAATTAAATTAAATAAATAAATCTTGTATGATTACGTAGCTGCAAAGAATCTAACGTTCTATGAAACTATTGAATTTAAAGTAAATAAATAAATCTTGTATAATTACGTAGTTGTAAGGAATCGAACCCTGGATGAAGCTAAGGAATTTAAAGTAAATAAATCTTGTATAATTATGTAGTTGCGAGGAATCGAACCCGGGTCAAGTGATAACCAAATTTGGTACTTTGGTACTTTTTAGTACCGCGCGCCATTTTCACATTGTTTTGCTTATTAATAAAGAGTATAGATGTGTAACATAAAATATATATGATAAATTATATTTATATATGACGTGTCCCCACAACCGTATCTCCATAATTTTAAATTTACCAAATTCACTTATTCTAATATTACGCAACCATACTCCCGTATCCGTTCCTTGCTTCTTAGTTGAAAAATATTTATTAAGATACGAGGGTTAAAACCTTTTTCTAACAAATTTAGGCTTTGAAGTGATCGGATACTTAACATCATCTGCTTAACCAAAACTAGTAATGAACAATAAGAAATATGTTTCCTTTTAAATACCTCTAAGAATCATATCCAAAAACATTCCAATAGAGCATAAAAGTCCCTGAATTTATGTTACATATATATTTCAATATATAGTTGAATAGTACTCGCTCCGTCCCAGTGAATTGTATACACTGGGATTTGGCACGTAGACTAAGAAAAGATATAAAAAATGAGTAAAATTAGATGAAAAGTGAGTAAAGTGGTGGGACCTATCAATATTTAATATAATAGATTTGAGATGGTGGAGGAAGTAGTGAGTGTAATAGTGATTTATATTGTTATAGAATAGAGATAGTGGAGAAAGTAGTGGGTGTAATAGTGTTTTATGTTATTAAAAGTTACTATTTTTGGAATGTATAAAAATGAATAGGACATCCCAAAATAAAAAGTGTATAGAAATGAATGGGACGAATGGAGTACAACACAAACACACACTAAAGTGTGCGGTGTGGCTTTCAGTTTGTAACTGTGTGTTTGTGTGTGTGTTGGGGGTTGACTTTGAGAGTAACGTTGACGTAAAAGAAGTAGCATCATCTTCTCTTAGGTCACTCCGCAACCCTCCCTGCCTAACTACTTCCAGCAACATTCCTGGAACCTGCTTCATTATGTCCCTTCTTCTTGTTTTTTTAGTTCTTTGCCATTTTTTCCACAATCCTGTTTCCTCTTCCTCATATAAATACCAACTTGCGACCCTTTGAACATCTATTCACCTTGAACAATAAAAACATCTCTCTAGCTCAAAATTCCCACACGCACACCACATTTCTGTTCGTTTCTTATGGCAGCAAAAAGATTCTCCGATCACCTCGACTCGAATTCCGATCAACAAAACGAGAAACGAAGGAGAACTGGTCCACGTTTGGCAACGTATGTTTTATAAATTACCTCGCCCTCAACAATCTTGTTTACATCATAATAGTACTTTTTACTACCGATAATTTTTGTATGATTTTTAATTAATTACTTTTTACATAATTTTTTTAACAGTGTGATACGAGAGGTGATTGCTGGGAATTTCTTGCAAAACTTGTGTTCAGCTCTTGAACCAATGATCCGGAGAGTGGTACGTTAATTTTTTTTTCCAATTTGCTTCCAAGAATTTTTTGATCGATACAAACACTATAAGAAAAGCGTACATTTATGATTTTATGTGAATTATTCTTTTACAATTCTTCTATTTTTGATAAATATATTAATAAAAACATTTTGAACTTCGTTATCAGGTTCAAGAAGAAGTTGAACATGGATTAAGACGAAGTGCGAGGTCTCTAAGTAGATCAAGTTCACTACGAATCCAAGCAGCCGAACCGTCACGACTCAAACTATGCTTCAGTGACAGACTTACACTCCCTATATTCACATCAAGCAAAATCGTAGACCTGGAGAAAAACCCTCTTCAAATCATTCTCTTAGAGACAAGAGGTGATCGCATGATCCAAACCACTCTTCCGTATCCAATTAAAGTCGAGATTGTTGTGCTAGACGGAGAATTTCCTCGCGGAGATAGCGAAACATGGACCACTGAAGAATTCGAGAAAAATATCGTTAGGGAGCGAACCGGAAAGAGGCCATTACTCACTGGAGAGTCTCATGTCACCATGAGAGATGGTGCTGTTGTTCTCGGTGATTTCGAATTTACGGACAACTCGAGCTGGATAAGGTGCAGGAAATTCAGGCTTGGTGCGAGAGTTGTGCAAAGGAGCAGCGGAGGAGTTAAAATACAAGAAGCCATGAGTGAAGCCTTTGTTGTCAAAGATCATCGTGGAGAATGTAAGTTTTCTTATCAACGCCTACATCTGTCTGTGTGTGTGTGTTTAATTTTTTATTTTTTTAATTAGCAATCTTTTTATATTGTACTTTATGATCTAATTAAGGACAAACATGCCCCTACCATGTTCGTTGAGATTATGTTAAAGATTAGATTACACCAACTTTTTATGCCCGATTATTGACATATTAATTAAGATTTAAGCTCTTAGCCTCGTGCATATTTAGATACTCTAGTTAATCAAATGAGTAATTATACTAAGCATGCATATAGAGGACAAAACTAAAAAACATTTGATAATTAAGTGGGAATATGGTCCCTCTTTGTTTAAAGGTGATTCGATTCACTTTGCTCCAAACTTGAAAAGAACTCGTTAACAAAGACCGCCATCTACTAACTATATGCAACATGAGTCCTTACAGCTGCGACCAAGATCGTAAAATTTATGGATGAAAATTTATCTTAATCAATATTTACTCTTTGAGATAAATTTATGTTATCGCATTCTGATTCCATCATTATATATTATATTTCCGTAAGTCTAGATTAGCCCTCCTCGATTCCGTCCCGGAAAACATATACACAACACTCTATATATGCATATATTTCATGTCTTTTACATATGTTCTTCTTCTTCCATATTAAAACTTTTAAGCTCGCATGCATATACAGACATTTTTAAACACTAGATATTAAAATAAAATGACACAGTGTAGGGTAACACGCTAAGATATTATTTACGCGTTCACATACAAGTCCCATCACACGCTCAACTGGTATTAATTATTGTTATATAACCCTACTGAAAACTCACCCTCAACAAACCATGTAGGGCATATATATAAAGTTAAATAGATCTATCAAATTTATTAGTTTTGTCCTGGTCCCAAGGAATTATCTTATTTCTGTCAATATAAACCAATCACAAATTCTGTTTGAAATTTTGATGTCTAAAAGTGTTGCTTTTACTATATCTACAAGAAAAATAATATTTTATACTTAGGAATAGTGGTTAAGGACTTGATTAAGGATTTAGCTCTTTGAATTAATATTAATTGTAGTTGGTGACTCGTGTTAGTTGAGATTAGTTTTAGTTATCCTCTCTCTCTGGTGGGCTATCTAACAACTGCTATGTAGATCAATTATATTAATAGTCTGGTGAGAAGACTCCTTTTTCGATTTCTTGTTCTCGTGAATATATTTAAAAAAATTAGTGTATTGAAAAATATGTGTGCTTAAGAAAGATGGTAGATCATTTATTTGTTTTTTGTTATAATGTACATATTTGTTAATATATGCAGTATACAAGAAGCATCACCCTCCGATGCTTGATGATGAGGTGTGGCGTCTAGAGAAGATCGGAAAAGATGGAGCTTTCCACCGGAAGTTAGCGGCGGAGGGCATCCTCACCGTCCAAGATTTCTTGAAAGTCTCCGTCGTCGAACAATCTAAGCTTAGAACTGTACGTACCTTTCTTCAAGTTTTTATTTATTACAATTAATAACTCGATCAAGACATTTATTAGAGATTTAGAAATAATTAATATGTTGTATTCGAATTTTTCAGATTTTAGGAGTTGGAATGTCGGAGAAAATGTGGGATGTAACTTTGAAACATGCAAGAGACTGTGTTTTGGGGAGCAAGCTGTACATATATGGTGGATCAAGCTACACCATTATCTTGAATCCTATATGTGAAATTGTGAAGGTTGTGGTTGATGGACAAACTTACTCCAAGCAATACCTCTCAAGCTTGAATAGCGTAAGAATTTCACTGAAATCAACCCAAATTTGTTGTTTTCCGAAATTTTCGGTGTAAATTTATTAAATTTTGTTTTTGAAAATTTGCAGGGTTACATTGAGAATATGGTTAAAAGTGCATACGCAAATTGGAACTCCTTGCAGGAAGTTGATGGACAATTAAGTCAGACCCCTCTTTTAACCCAAGGTAATTGAGTACGAATAAATGATAAAATGCAGTTAACCATGTGTCATGTCGCTTGCATTGATGTAGTGGATGATCATGCTCTTCGATAACAAGTTAGTGTTAAAAATATAGAATTTGATTAGGCCTTTATGCGGTAAAACCTCAAGATTTTAGAAGAGTTGGTAACTTAGTAGTCGATTAGTACTGACGTAAACTTACAACTAAATGTTATGTATAGGTGATATGGTGGATCAATACCCAAACAATAACCAGACCATTGCAAGATCTTTCCAACAACATGCTTTTTTTAATGATGAGGCAACTTCGTCACAACATATTGCACAAGCTGAGTGTACTGATCACTGGGTTGAAACTCCTGCATTTATTAGTACTGGAGTGGATTCTGGTGTCCGTTACAACTTCCCTGACTCTCCGTCCGATGGCGAATTATCACCAGTTATACCATTTTCGCGTAGAATCTGATAGTTCGTATTGTGATCGATGTATATATATAGGCCAAACATATATATGTAATAAACCATGTTAATTTTTTTGGCCGCCCTTGTGAACCGTCGTCACAAAAGTGGTGTTTTTTTTTTCCTTTTCTTTAGGTTTAGAAGTGTTATTTCCATTGTTCAATTTTTCATGCGACTTCCCTTTTGTGTTATGCAAAGGAAAGGAACCGGGAACAGTGAAGTTTCCTCCTTTTTTTTGCTTTTTTACAAGGAAGGCATGTTGTATAAATCAAACTCTCATTTTGATTTTCTGGTTTAGCCAAGTAATATTGGAGCCCATGTCTTCTGCAGAATATAGAGTAAATAAATCTTACTCACTTTATTTCTCTAAAAATTTAACCTCAGCCCTTGTCAGTAAAAAAGATAAAGACATCCACCTTACTCTCGTAACATGTCTTGTTTTGCCACGAACTCCTTCGTCTCCTAACCTCAAAAGTATATCTGTACCAATATCGATCACGCCAGCAAATTAGTTTTCGAAGTTTATAATATAGTATTTCTATTAATTGTATTTCTTTTCAAAATATAGTACAAATAATTTTAAATTCCGATGAGCTTCTAGCCTAATGTGCTGAGATCGTATGTACCAGTATCGCTACAACAAATCTGGCCAATTATGACGGAAAAAATTTCACTGAAATCGTCGCAATTGGCCCAATTACGACGAAAATTTTTCGTCATTTTTGCTCAAGTCTTAAGTTCGGATTTTCGTCACAAATATACATTTCGTCTTAAGTTACAATTTTCGTCACAAGTATGAATTTCGTCTTAAGTTCGCGTTTTCGTCACAAGTATAAATTTCGTCTTAAGTTCGGATTTTCGTCACAAGTGTAAATTTCGTCTTAAGTTCCAATGTTCGTCATAAGCTCAAAAGGGGGGCCCTTTTTTTACAATAAAATAATAAATTTATTTACGACGGAAAAAAGTGTCGAAAGTTCATAACTTAAGACGATTTTTCTGTCATAAGTTAATATTTGAAAACAAAAAAAGGAATGAACACTCGTCGCAAGTTACCCAGAAATTCGTCATAAGTTGTACTGCCCAGAAATAGCATTCTGCTGTTTTTTCAATTTCCAGCCATTTTCGGCTTCCAAATTAAATCCCAGTCTACACACAATCCAACACCAAAATCTACATACAATCCAAAACCACAATCAAACATAAAACTTTGTAACAAGCATCCACGCAATTAAACGAATCCAAATACAAAATTACCAAAGTTACATAAATTATATTATCATAAATCCATATCCGACCACACAAGAGTTTAAACCATCCAACATAAACATAGATCATGTTAACTTCTATAACACAACTTTAGTTCACAACATAACTTAGATTATCTTACAAGCATTTACAAGCATTCATATTCTGAAATAAATTCATACATTAATACTCAGCCCCTGATTATAGGACCACCATGAGATACGTGAGGCATAGCACTCATATCATGGTCTTCATAGATTCAGTATCCTCGTCATCGGGGTCTTCATCGTTGAAATCGTCATCATCATCGATCGGGGCCTTCCCCTAAAATGTACAGAAAATAAAGGTTGTCACATACATTCATAGTAAATCAAATAAACTGATGGGACAGGCTGCGCCAAATGAAATAACATGCATTTAAAACTGCCGTACAAGTATATAATCAAGTTTGTCCAGGAACCCAGTTAATAAAATATTTAATCAAGTTTCACATATAAAAGGTCAAACAAATTTAAAAGGTAGTCTAAAAGAGAACTCAAGTTACTAAAATAATGTAATTAATTGTTTTAAGATGATGAAAATGCCTAGTTAACAATCTAAAATGTAAAACATTTTTATTTTTGAATAATATAAAACATTCTGTTATGTGTATGAATATCTTATTTTATTAATTTATTATTTTTAGAGTACTTCTTTTTTATTTTCGGAGCTATATGCAAGGTAGGCGATTCTACCGTAGGCAACTCTGGGTCTGACATCAATAATGACAGATAACTCTTAAAATAAAAAAATGATTCCTAAATAACATTTCTCTAATTTTGATAATTATAATAGGAACTCGTCAGGAAAAAAATGGATTCGTCGTTGGTTGACACTAACAAAAACTATAACTTGGTAGAAGTTATAATATCTCTTAAAGTTGCTTAAAGTAATAAGTAAAACGTAAAAATTTTAAGTCAATATCTGTTTGAATAATTTTATGTTAGAAGTGACTTATGAGTTATTAAAATTACAATAATAAAAATAAATTTGATAATAATACTTCCTCTATCCCTCTCATTTCTTTACACTTTTCTTTTTGGTAGGTCCCTCTCATTTCTTTACATACCAAAAATAGTAACATTTTATAATATAAAATTCAATCACATTCACTATTTTCCTCCACTATACCAACTTTATACCCACTTTATACATTAAATATTGATTGGTCCCATCACTTTACTAATTTTTCTTATTTTTTCCTATTAATTTACACTTTTTCTTAACCTCCGTGTCATTTTATCAATGTAAAGAATTGAGGGGGATGTAGGGAGTACCTTTGAATGGTTATATTACTTTTACCAAATAAAATCAGTCAAAAAAAATAAGTCATTCAAAAAAGTACCTCCTACCAACTTCTGACTTTAAGCTGTTTTTTTTAACTTTAAGTCATTTTCTGACTTATTACACAAACAGACAATTTTCAGCTTAAAGTCAAAAATCACTTTAAGCTCCGGCTTTAAGCCGGAGCCAAACAGGCTCTTAGCCAATGATACATATGTTTTTTGTCGGTTTACAGAAAATAATATGTTTATTTCTGGAATAGGGCTGTAAACGAATCCGAGTATGATGCACTTCTTGGATACACAATTCTTTTAATAAATCTCTCTAATAAAAATCAAATAGGGAGGCGAAAGAATGAAGTGTTTAATTTCTTAAGTGATCGAGTACGACATAAATTGCAAGGGTGGAAAAATAAAGCTCTGTCAAAAGCGGGTAAGTGTATTCTTTTGAAAACAGCAGCGCAGTCGATACCGAATTTCTGGATGAATTTGATGCTTATTCCAACTGATGTGTGCAACATGATCCAACGCCAAATGAATGGCTTCTGGTGGGGAAGTGAAAATAATAGTAAGGGATTGCGTTGGATGTGTTGGGATAGGTTGTGCAATGTCAAAGAAGCGGGGGGTTTGGGTTTTAGAGATCTAAGACAATTTAATGTTGCAATGCTAGCAAAGCAAGGTTGGAGGTTCTTAAATGATTCCAATTCTCTTGTAACTAGTATTATGAAGGCACGATACTTCCCAAATACTGATTTTTTAAGTGCAAAATTGGGAGATAATCCAAGCTTTATGTGGAGGAGCATCATAGCAGCTCAAGAAGTGTTGAAGTAGGGTTCTCGAAGAAGTATTGGCACGGAAATGGATACGTTTGTGTGGAAAATCCCTTGATTGCCATGTACTGAAAATGGCTACGTAACAACTATGACCCCTAAGCTAGAAAATGTTAAAGTTTGTGATTTAATGGAAATGCATGTCAAAGAGTGGGATAAGGAAATTCTGAATGATATTTTTAACAGCAGAGATGCTCAGTTGATTAAAAATATCCCATTGTCTACCATAGATAGACAAGATTCATGGCTCTGGTTGTTCGATGGAAAAGGTAAGTTTACAGTGAAAAGTTGCTACCGTCAGCTCGTCGGGGAATGTAGTACACCTGATGCAGCCTTTTGGAAAAATTTATGGGCATTAGAGTTTCCTGAAAAGATTAGATGTTTCTTATGGAGGACGTGTAAGTTATGCTTACCAACTGCTGTAGCACTGATCGACAAGAGGGTTAATATAGAGAGTAAGTGCTCTTGGTGTCATGTGGAAAATGAAAATGTCGTGCATGTTTTATTTGAATGTATCTTTGCGAAAAAGGTATGGGAATCTACTGGAATTACAGACTGGGTTCAGACCATACCAGGTGAGACGGTTGTATGTATGTTTAAACGGTTGTTTAACAGTGGAACGAAGGAGCAATGTGTCTTAGTAGCACTGTTGTGGTGGAGCATTTCGAATCGGCGTAATAAATGGGTGTGGAACCGAATTGATATGTCCGTGTTTGGCACTAAATCTGCTGCAATGAATTTACTGGCAGATTGGAAGGCAGCTCAAGTGGAAAATACCAGGTATAAACCAGTGGCAAATTCAAGTCTGAGAAAATGCCAGGTACCACAATTAGGATGGGTTAAAGTTAATATTGATGCAGCTACTTTTACTGATTCAACATCTATTGGTATTGGAGGAATAATCAGGGACGAGAAAGAAGGTTTCTTGCAAGCTTGTGTCAGCAGGTGGCAGGCTCGTGGCCGCCTAGAGAGGCTGAGGCGTTAAGTCTTAAAGAAGTTTTATCTTGAACAAAGCGGCATGATTTTACAAAATGTGTGTTTGAGATGGATTCAAAGCTACTTGCCGACGCATGTAATGGTGGAACAGGAAGATCTTATTTCCATTCTATTGTTAGAGAGTGTGTTGAGTTGTTTAAGCACTTTGAAAATGTGCTAGTGCATTTTGTGCATAGGTCTGCGAATGGAGTCGCTCACTTGTTAGCAACAGTGTCTCATTTCATGTCAGACTTACGGGAGTGGGGTGATGTTGCTCCTATTTTCTTATCGAATGTACTTACTTATGATTTGATTTAATGCAAGTGCGTTTTTTTCAAAAAAAAAATAAATAAATAAAATCAAAGTTTCATTAGAAAAAGTTGCGTCGAGGATGGAAAATTTAAATTTTATTGAAAATATGTATACTAGCCGATAACCCGTGTCAAGTATGAGCCGATATTAAAATATTAATATTAATAAATTATTAATAAGTATTGTTAAAAAATGTACTTATAGAGAATTGAATGATAAAAATATATAATAAATTAATAATATTTAATTATGTAATTATAGAAAATTGAACCCTGGATGAAAGTAATGAAATCAAAGGAAATAAACTAATGAAATTAAAGTAAATAAATAAATCTTATATACTTACGTAGTTGTAAGGAATCGAACCCGGGGTGAATCTAAAGAATTTAAAGTAAATAAATCTTGTATAACTACGTAGTTGGGAGTAATCGAAACCGGGTTTAGTGATAACCAAATTTGGTACTTTAGTACCGCACATTAAAGTAAATAAATATATCTTGTATAATTATATAGTTGTAAGGAATCAAACCTAAAAAATTTAAAGCAAATAAATCTTGTGTAACTACGTATTTGGGAGGAATCGAATCCGGGTTTAGTGATAACTAAATTTGGTATTTTGGTATTTTAATATTGCGTGTCATTTACAAATTATTTTGCTTAATAAAGAAAGAGTATAGATTTGTAATTAAAAATACTAAAATGATGTCTCAGTTACCTTCACAGTTGATAAATCCTTAAAAACTATTTTCACCTCTAAATTCGCCTAGGAGCTTTGGGCAAATTGGAAAAAATTATAAACTAACAGATTAGCGCATTCTACTTTGGGGATTAACGGATCATCACATTCACCTCTCCTTTGCCTATTCCACTTCATTGTGATTATAAGTCACCTTTTACATGGCCTCTTTTCCGGTGTGGTGTTTCATGAATGCAGTAAGCACATTGAAATTGACCGTCATTTTATGAGAAATAGGCTGATCAGTAACGTTTAATTTCCACTTGTCATCTCAGTTCCAATGTTCAACCTGCGATATATTCACTGAAGCTCTGTCTTCCTCTCGGTTGGCTCTCTTACTGTCCAATTTAGGTGTTGCTAATCTACTTCCATCATCTAACTTAACCGGGATATTACACACTAAGCATAACAGATTCAACTGACTCAGCAACTAAGCTGGATTCAAGTACATGATTGGCATGAGAGCTCAAATAATTTTGTAGAAAGTTAGTTTGAGATTCAGTTCATTTCATTTCCTTCTGTATAAAAAGATAGAGATAGCCTATTATTATTTAGTTAGTTCATTTTCAGTAGATTGTGTAGTTTCGGAGAGATGTAGCAATATTTTCGTAACAGTTCAAGATGTATTCTTTAATGGTGATTCTTGTGTAGAAATTTTGCATCTTCTTCATCATTTTTGCTTCAACAATATTAACAGTTGTGACAATTAATGGATGAAATATACACACCATTCAATTAAAACGATTGATAGAAATGGACTGATATAGAAGGATTTCAACTCCCAAATCTTTTCCTGTACATGCATCATCTTGTTAGAAAATGGAGTTTTGGAGCGTATGTATTTATATGTTCTTGATATTAATTCCAGGTTTTAACGTTTGGAAATTGTTCCTTGCTATGGGGACTTAAATTTTCATATATGGATCTAAGTAATTTTCTTAGTGAAATCCATAGAGAAATATAGTTGAAGTTAGTAGCTTGAAAGAGCTTGAAATGAGAATGTGTATTTGTCCCACATTGAAATAAATAAAAGGGGTTGTTGGCTTTATATAGTATCACACACATGGGTAGTATACAACTACTAAGGTGGGTGATAGTGCATGGTGTTAGTATGTGCTTCACGCACACACACGCGCGCCGCCGCAGCCGCCCGCCTCGCACCGCACCGGACCGGGTCGGGTCGGGTCGAAGGGCGATTTGGGCGAATGTCTCGGCGTCTCGCGTACGCGAGGCGACCTGGGCGAGAGTTTTTATTTATGTGTGATTTAATATTTTATTAGAATTAATTTAAAATTGGGCTGGGTTATCAGTTGTCAAATTGGGTTGGGTTATCAGTATTTAACTAGCAAACTCTGATGGAGTTGGGTTATCAGTATTTAACTAGTAAACTCTGATGGAGTTGGTTTGTCAGTAAACTCTGATGGACAACTAGTTAAACTCTGATGGACAACAAGTTAAAACGCTGATGACTAGTAAACTCTGATGGACAACAGAAACTAAACTCTGATGGACAACAGAAACTGATATGAACCTGGACATGATTTGATGGATAAGTTTAAAATAAATATTAAAACTGATATGTGGATTAAATATGATGTGTAACTGTTACGATTTATTTAATTTAAAATTGTCAGTTTTGATTTTTTATTAAATGTAAATCGGCAGTTTCATCTCTAAATTAATTGGAGGTGTTGCAGTTACACTTACTGATATTAAATACGGTGGTATCAGTTACACTTAGCCTCTACTATAAATAGAGAGCTAAGTTGCTGATTATAACACACCACGCCTGACATTCTCTTATTCTCTACATTCTCTGCTCTCCTCTGAATATTTGTTCAAAACTTGTATGCTGGTGGTTTCTCCGGCGACTGAGGTGCTGGTCGTAGTTGAGCGCTGCTGTTACTGTGAACACCTTGCTCGGAGCTGTTTTATCCTGGAAGTAGTATCTCGCCGACAACCTGACACAGTAAGTGGGGGCGAATAACTCTTCAAGAACAGTCAGGGTTTCTCGAAGTCCTGACGACTCAGCTGTTGCTTCTTTATTTCTGTTCTTTTACACTGTTAATATATGGCTACAGGTACTGTTTCTGTCTCCCTGGTTATTTATCAGTTTCTGATATGCATGCTTTCAACCTTCATGCTTTGTTTTGTTAACTTTGGTCTTGGCCTGTCAATGCTATATCTATTATATAACTGCCTCCATGTTGCTGTAGTACTTGTTATTTCCAACATTCTTGAAGAGTTATTCTGTTATATAATATTTAGCATTATGGTTAATGAAACTGGAGTTACTGTAGATGGTAGTACGTCTAATGTGTCTGCTGGGGTCATTGATTGGACCACTTACCGTTTCCCACAACCCGTTGAACTAACGGGCTTACCGGAGAAATTCAACGGTGGTGTCGGCTTTTCTCGTTGGCAGAAGAGGATGAAATTGTGGTTGACTGTAAAGGGTCTGTGGCCTGTTGTGGAGTATGAGAAACCGGTGGTGGTTCAAGAAAAAGCTGAAACAGTTAAGGCTTATGCAATGTGGGCTGAGAAGGATGGGGTGGCTAGGGCAGCCATTCTGGCAGCCTTAACGAACACTCTGTTTGATGTTTATTCATCTAATGCCTATAGTGCTAAGCTCTTATGGGAGAAGCTAGACCTCACTCACAATACTGACTCTCAAGGTCTGGAAAAGTATTTTGTAGCGAGGTTCCTTGAATTTAAGCTGGTAGACAACAAATCCATGACTGAGCAGGTGCATGAGTTCGAGATGATAGTGCATGCTTTGAAGGAATCCGACATGGATCTCCCTGATAAGTTCAAGGTTATGAGCGTGATTGAAAAGCTTCCGAAGTCTTGGGAAGAGTTCGCTCTCTCCCTGAAAAGACAGAAAGGAGAGATCACCTGGACCAACCTTATGCTGGACATCTCGGTGCAAGAACAACACAAGTCCAAACAGGGACATGTGATGCCATCTGAACACGGTAGCTCGAAGGTGAATGTAGTAACCGTAGGACAGAAAAGGAAGGCTGTTGCTAGGAAGGGTAATGTTAATAAACCTAAGATAGACAAGGATAAGGCCAAGAAACCAAAGGCAAACAAACCATGTTGGTCTTGTGGGCAGGTTGGGCACTGGAGTAAGGACTATCCTACAAAGAAAGCGAAGAAAACCGAGGTGGTAGCGCAAGCGAATGCTGTACTTGGAACCACAAGTGGGCCTGTAGTGAACATGGTTGTTGGTGAGGCTTCGGCTTCTGAAACCAACGAAAACCGGTATGTGACCTACAACCCTGTACTATTTTCCACTTATCTGTCAAATGAATGGTTGATTGATACTGGAGCTAATGTGCATATTTGTGCTGATATTAGTTTGTTTGTATCTTATCAACAGAGTCATAGCATGACAGTGACGATGGGGAATGCGAGTGCCGCTCAAGTTCATGGAGTGGGAGACGTGGACCTGAAGTTTCCTTCGGGGCGTATTCTATCCCTGACAAGAGTGCATCATGTTCCCGACATGCGTAGAAATATAATAAGTGGAAGCCGTTTAGTTACAAATGGTTTTGAAATTTCCTTAAGGTGTAATAAAGTAGTTCTTATTCACACTGGTACTTTCTTTGGCAAGGGTTACTTGTCAAATGGTTTATTTGTTATAAATGCTGAGCCTGTTTTGGGCACTTCCTTTAATGAATTTACTCCTTATGTTAACTGTGTAGAATCATCCAACTTATGGCATGCTAGACTTGGTCACTTAAATTTTGGTGCTCTTAAAAATATGATGAACTTAGAGTTGATTCCAAAACATACTATAGAAAAGAATTCTAAATGTCAAGTATGTGTGTCTGCTAAACAAATAAGGAAACCTTTTCATAATGTTGTTAGGGATTCAGACTTGTTAGATTTAGTACACCCTGATATTTGTGAATTTGGTGGTATGTTAACTAAAGACCATTTTAGATACTTCATTACTTTTATAGATGATAGAAGTAGATACTGTTATGTTTATTTACTTAGACATAAGGATGAAGCACTTAGCAAATTCATGATTTATAAAACTGAAGTTGAGAAACAAACTGGTAAGGTACTTAAAAGGTTGAGATCAGATAGAGGTGGTGAGTATACGAGTAACTCCTTTAATGAATTTTGCGCTAGCAATGGAATAGTTCATGAAGTTACTCCACCATACACACCTGAGTCTAATGGGGTCGCTGAGCGAAAGAACAGAACGTTCAAAGATATGATTAACAGTATGCTTATTAACTCTGGGTTGCCTAAATACATGTGGGGAGAGGCTCTGAATACGGCTTGCCATATTCTGAACAGAGTCCCTCTGAAATACATGGATAAGACACCTTATGAGTTATTGAAAGGCAAGATGACTAGTCTCAAGTATCTTCGAGTGTGGGGGTGCCTTGCAAAGATACTTGTCCCTGAACACAAGAGGAAGAAACTAGGTCCGAAGACGGTTGATTGTATCTTTCTGGGCTATCTTGAAACCACTACAGCTATGAGATTTTTGGTAATAAAATCTGACATAGATGGTATAGTGGCTAACACGATAGTTGAATTTCGTGATGCTACATTCTTTGAGGATGTCTATCCTATGAAGACTGGTATACCTCAAGGTACTTCTGAGGAAGATCTCACTCACACATCAAGTTCTATTCCTAATCATGTGGAAAAGATGACAAATGTGGGGGCGGAACCTGGTAGTAGCTCTACTCCTATGGAGGAAGAGGAACCTAGGAGGAGTAAGCGTGCAAAGGTAGTCAAGGACTTTGGAAGTGATTTCATCACTTACAATGTCGAGGATGAACCTTTAACTTTCCGACAAGCTATGGACTCCTCGGAGTCTAGGCACTGGAAGGGCGCTGTAAAGAGTGAAATTGACTCTATTGTTTCTAACGGAACATGGGAGTTAGTTGATCTCCCTCCTGGGTGTTCTACTATTGGGTGCAAGTGGATCTTTAAAAGGAAGTTGAACCCTGATGGCTCAATAGAGAAGTACAAGGCTAGACTGGTGGCTAAGGGTTTTAAGCAAATGGAAGGAATTGATTTCTTTGATACATACTCTCCTGTTGCCAAAATGATAACAATCCGAATGCTTGTAGCATTGGCTTCCGTACATGGTCTGATCATCCATCAAATGGATGTAAAGACAGCTTTTCTTCATGGTGAACTTGAAGAAGAGATTTATATGGATCAGCCTGAGGGGTTTGTTGCATCTGGCAACAAAAGGAAAGTATGTAAGTTAATCAAATCTATTTATGGCTTAAGACAAGGTCCCAGGGACTGGCACAAGAAGTTCGATGAAACGATTGTGACATTCAGTTTTGTTAGTAATGATAGCGATAAGTGTGTCTACTCAAAAGTTAAAGGTAGTGAATGTGTCGTATTATGCTTATATGTGGATGACATACTACTGTTTGGAACCAATATTGAGATTATTAACGAGACAAAGGATTTCTTGAAAAGGCACTTTGAGATGAAGGATATGGGTGAAGCTAGCGTGATTCTTGGTATCAAGCTGACTCAGTCAGCTGATGGAATAACCCTATCGCAATCTCATTATATAGAGAAATCTATACTTGAGAAATATGGTTATTCACAATGTAGAATCGCTAGTACACCCTATGATCCTAAAGTTGCCCTTGTCAAGAATAGTTCAGGAGTCCCTGTGTCTCAGTTAAGGTATTCTCAGATTATTGGAAGCTTGCAGTATCTTGCTAACTGTACTAGACCAGATATATCATATTCTGTGTCTAAGCTAGCTAGATATACAAGCTGTCCGAACAGAACTCATTGGGATGCTCTTGATAGAGTGCTTAGATATCTGAAAGGCACAATGTACCTTGGATTACACTATAGGAGATTTCCTGGTGTACTTGAAGGGTACAGTGATGCAAGTTGGATAGCTAAGAAGTCTGGTTCCAATGGAGTGACTGGATACGTGTTCACCCTAGGGGGTGGAGCAATATCCTGGAAGTCGACAAAACAGACTATAGTAACTCGGTCTACTTTTGAGGCTGAGTTGTGTGCACTTGATGCCACTGGGACGGAGGCTGAATGGTTACACGGACTGATGTCCGTGATACCTGTAGTAAGCAGACCGCTTCCTGCTATTGCTATTCATTGTGATAGTCGAACAACTATCGACAAGATTAGCAGTAAAAAGTACAATGCTAAAACAAAGAGACACATCCAAGTTAGACTTAAGTCTATAAGGGGATTAGTGTCTGATAGGATTATAGTTGTAGAGTTCATTGGAACTCAGGAAAATATAGCTGATCCTTTGACTAAAGGACTGGAACCTGCAGTGGTCCTTAAGTCGAGGTTGGGGATGGGACTGACAACCCATCACGACTCATCAATAGTGGGAACCCAATACACATGAGAGGAGATCCCTCGAAGTGTATTCAATGTGGTAATAACAAGCTGTAAGGATGAGTTGGTAGTACCTTGATACATAGATGATACTTAGTATCTGAGTCTATCCCCTGTAAACCTAGAAGGTACTGAAACTGCTGAATAGTAAGAGTTTAAGAACTCTGAATGGGGTCAAGTCATTTGACGAGATGGTTGCAGTACATCTCTGGAGATGCCCAGCTAAGCGAATGTGATTGTGAGGTCGCAATTAGAGGAAAGGGTTATTCCTTGAAGCATTCGACGAACAGGATCGAGACAAGACCATTAATGTCTCAAAGCCGTAGATTGGCACCATAGCTTTTGACTTGTCGTCGTTTATGGAACATGGTTATATCTAACGGATAAAGATTCAAGGTGAAACATTCCATCTGAATCTGGTAGCCATCGAAGTAGGGGACTAAGGAGGGTTCAAACCCGGAAGGGTACCGACTCTGAAAAACAAGTCATGATGAGAAACCTGATTGCATTTCTGTATGGATTTGTGGGGGATTGTTAGAAAATGGAGTTTTGGAGCGTATGTATTTATATGTTCTTGATATTAATTCCGGGTTTTAACGTTTGGAAATTGTTCCTTGCTATGGGGACTTAAATTTTCATATATGGATCTAAGTAATTTTCTTAGTGAAATCCATAGAGAAATATAGTTGAAGTTAGTAGCTTGAAAGAGCTTGAAATGAGAATGTGTATTTGTCCCACATTGAAATAAATAAAAGGGGTTGTTGGCTTTATATAGTATCACACACATGGGTAGTATACAACTACTAAGGTGGGTGATAGTGCATGGTGTTAGTATGTGCTTCACGCACACACACACGCGCGCCGCCGCAGCCGCCCGCCTCGCACCGCACCGGACCGGGTCGGGTCGGGTCGAAGGGCGATTTGGGCGAATGTCTCGGCATCTCGCGTACGCGAGGCGACCTGGGCGAGAGTTTTTATTTATGTGTGATTTAATATTTTATTAGAATTAATTTATCAAATTGGGCTGGGTTATCAGTTGTCAAATTGGGTTGGGTTATCAGTATTTAACTAGCAAACTCTGATGGAGTTGGGTTATCAGTATTTAACTAGTAAACTCTGATGGAGTTGGTTTGTCAGTAAACTCTGATGGACAACTAGTTAAACTCTGATGGACAACAAGTTAAAACGCTGATGACTAGTAAACTCTGATGGACAACAGAAACTAAACTCTGATGGACAACAGAAACTGATATGAACCTGGACATGATTTGATGGATAAGTTTAAAATAAATATTAAAACTGATATGTGGATTAAATATGATGTGTAACTGTTACGATTTATTTAATTTAAAATCGTCAGTTTTGATTTTTTATTAAATGTAAATCGGCAGTTTCATCTCTAAATTAATTGGAGGTGTTGCAGTTACACTTACTGATATTAAATACGGTGGTATCAGTTACACTTAGCCTCTACTATAAATAGAGAGCTAAGTTGCTGATTATAACACACCACGCCTGACATTCTCTTATTCTCTACATTCTCTGCTCTCCTCTGAATATTTGTTCAAAACTTGTATGCTGGTGGTTTCTCCGGCGACTGAGGTGCTGGTCGTAGTTGAGCGCTGCTGTTACTGTGAACACCTTGCTCGGAGCTGTTTTATCCTGGAAGTAGTATCTCGCCGACAACCTGACACATTAAGTGGGGGCGAATAACTCTTCAAGAACAGAATATTAATTTCACTGGTTTTTAACAGAAACATTAGTGGTAACAGGACAAAGGTATTTTGCACCGAGTCCTTATTTGGAGGAATGAAAGCATTTTGATGAACCCTCCCTAACTATCATTGGGCTGGAAGTAGAGGTGTCATGTGAGGCATTTCTCCATGACCCGTATTATTTAAGCGCAACTTAGATGATAGCCTATAGTTTTGTTTATCACCAGAGAGAGACTCTATGCCAAAGCTATCAACCTGCATGTTCACCTAAACTACAGGGATGTTTTCTACAACACAAGGTTCAGAACGAGCTTCAATATTTCATCCAAATGCAGCGGTTCGAGATAAATCTGATGAGTTTACGGTGAAGCTTTGGTTCAGAATGTGTCTTAACCTCAGAATAGTTGTGGGTTGAAAGCAAAGTTTCACCCGAATGCTAATGAAGTTTACCCAGTTTCACCAGAATGCTCATGAAATTTACTCTGCGCAGAAGATACCGGTTCTGTATGTTGGACAATGTACATAAAAGATGATGAGGGCGCATGAGCTTCAGATTGCAAACTCGACTCAGGAACATAACTAAACATTTCAGAGTCAGAATGATCACTGAAGGCCGTCTCACATCGGACAGTCTAATCTGGTGATGCAATTTCCTGGTGATGCAATTTCCTGATTAACCATTGTTGTCTACTAAACTGATTTAACACCATTTTGTGGTAGAAATTCGTCACAGACTTCAAATCAATACTGATATGAGTTTTGTACACAGTGCTATTCTTCTGCCACCAGATTTTTCTTTTGTGTTGAAGCAACTTTGTTAGCGTCACTATCATGATTTACAACGATGCCCTCGACGATAATATTTTCTGATTGATTTTTTTTAGTTTGTTTTCCATCAATAAGTGATCCAAGAGCTGTGGTATTCAGAGAACTGAAAGAAATTGCAAGCCCAATAACATTGCTTCCAATCAAATTGATATTGAAGGGGATTTCATGTACCTCAACATCATAGTATTTGCTTGGAACATACTTTATGAGTCCCTGTATCTAGAATTCTTTTTAACTGCAGTACTTTCACTTCCCATCAAACCCATGCTGCAGGTAAATATACCCATCTCACAGCATCTTACTAACATTCCTACTACAAAGTTTTCGGAACTCGAGACATCATATGATGTACAGATAACTGTGATCCAGACCCAGACCTTCAGAATCAACAATAACTAGATTTAATAGATCTCAAATCTTTTTGAAAATTTATTGGAAAGTTGTGTTTTCCTTCTATTATAATTCTCAGGGGTTGAACTTAGTTATTTGGAAAATGAGTTTTAGATGACAGTTTATTAAAATATAGAGGTATAGTTTTATATCATGGAATTGTTTAAGCTGAATGTATTCGTGACATTGTGAAAAACAAAAATATGATCTTACATAATTTATTCTTTGTCATATAGCGCGTTACATCTTATGTATATCTTTGCAGTGTGGCAGGCTTTGCATTTCTTTGATATCAATGAAGAAAAGAAAGATAAAATGTTTTCAGGGCTGAAGGGACATGCCAGAGGTGTTGTTGAAGGAGAGGTGTTTTCCCCTCGCCACTTCTTACTCTTCATCCATTTAAAGTATGAAATGTGAATCTCTGATAATGTGATATAGATATTTTTCAATGTATCCACAGATAGTAATCGATATACTGCCAAACAAATTAATGGTTTTATATACATGCATAAATTTTATTTAATCATCTCTAGACACTAGCTCGAAAATGAGAGAGAAACTGAGTACAATATTCGTTTTTATTTTTATACAACCAAATTCTTTGTTATTTGTTATTCAAAATTTTGAATTATACAACTACAGGCCAATTTCATATGGTCGTGACTAACTAGGACGAGGGACGATGTTCATAAAATTGGAGTTCTTTGGTTAATATCGTTTAGTTTGAAATGTATTATAAGTTAAAATTGTTATATGTCCATGACCAACTAGGACTTGAGCGATATTCCCAGATTAAGTCACAGTTTGCGCAAAAAGTATCGTAGATTTTGTTGAAACAACTTTCCCAAAATGCAAATTGTACAAAAAGAAATTTAACCAAGAGATTTATACTAAATAAATAAAGTAGAAGCACATTTTTCTCTCTAATCTTTCAAATGAAGCATTAGGTAAACAACTATGAATGTCATGAGAATCATAGTTAGTTATACTAGCTTATAACCCGTGCAAAACACGGGATCTTTTAAATATTTTAATTTTAAATATGCTTTTTTTGTTTATAAAATAAAATACAATAATTGATGTAATTTTAACTTTATTTATATTTTTAGGATAAAATTTAATATGTTGTTGGTCGAATATATTACAATTTATCTATTATTATTTTTTATGTACAAAACTACAAATTATACCCTATTTTGCTTATTATCGTTTAGTATAGATTTAATATAAATTTGTTGGAATATATGGCAATTTATCTATTTTTACTTTTTTTGTTTTGAATTAACCTATATTAAAAAAAATCACAAAAAAAGAGGTGACTAAAAAGAAAGATGCTAACCAAACTATCAATTATCTTATGGTTTGGCTATTAAGGAAACGGATGACTAAAAAGGAAGTTGATAACCAAACTACCAATTATTCTATGGTTTGGCTATTATAGTTTAGTATAGATTAGTATTTATCTATTTTTAATTTTTTTTTACTTTGAATTAACTAATATTAAACAAAATCACAAAGGAAAGAGGTGACTAAAAAGGAAGGTGCTAACCAAACTACTAATTATCATATGGTTTGACTATTATAGTTTAGTATAGATGTATACATGTTTCACATGTTTGTCAAAAAAGTTATATGTATACATGTTTCACCAGGATTTTGTAGAACTTCATGTCGTCTCAAAATCAATTGGTTTGATATCGGACAATAGGTATCTGTGAAGTCTTCCGGCATGTTTTTGAGGCTAGAAAACTTAAAAGGAAACTAACAGGGCATATTATTCTATCTCCGTGAATAAAATTTCAAAGACACTTGTGTTGCTTTTAAATTAATGGAGTCTCAACTTCTTTAAGTAATCAAATAAAATGACGATGTTAACATGATATTTTACCTTGCTGTAGTCTCAAAATATGCAAATTGTATAAGTTCAATTTTTGCAGAAAAACAAGAAAATAGAATTGCAGATTTCTGAAGTACTTGCAGACAAAACAAACCAAAAAGTTCTACAGAGTGACAACTAAAATGTAACAATAACACATTAGTAACATCGCATGAAAATACAAAAAAGGAAAACTGATAATAAAAAAAATCAAATCATACAGAATACTCATAGAAAAAATAAGTAATACAAAATTAATTTAGCTCGCCCGTGCTTCGCACGGTTATAAGCTAGTATGAAATAACTCCTTGTAAATTATTTCCGCCAAATACAAAAGGTTCGGCTTTACTTTTTTAGGCTGAGAGCTTTTTCCGGGTGTCCTTGGGTAGTCATTGACCTTTGTAAACATGGAACAGAACCCAAATTCGATTAATTAAATTATATTCTTCTAAACTTTTTTTTTTAAATCAAATTATTATGTTAATATTGTCCTAAAATTTATCTTCAAATCAAATTGTCATGTTGATATTTTCTTAAACTTTCTTTTGAACTTAAAGTTACCATTTTAATATTCTCATATATTTTTTCTTGAATTTCTAAAATTTATCTTGAAATCATATTATCATTTTTACATTCTCCTAAAAAAATTATTAGAAATTATGTTCTCATAATTTTTTTGTAAAAAATCTCACGTTTAATTTATCTATATGTTTTACAAATACATTAAAAATCATTTTTTTTTAAAAAATTACCTTCTAATTATGTAGAAGATAAAACTTACAGAAAATGCAAGTTTCTATATAATAAAATAAAATAGAGGAGCCTTATTTTATTTTCTTTTTTTTTCTTGAATACCTATATTTTAAACAATCAAAATTAGAATTTTGAAAAAGATTTGAATTAAATTTTATGATATAATAAAATTGATTAATAGATGATATAATTGATTAAGTAATTAGTTTCTTTTATGTTCAATTTGGTAACAACGAGAAAACGGGTCAGGAAACATGTTTAACGAGAGAGCGATTCATTAGGAGGAGCATATTATATGATAGAATTTAATATTTATGTATTATGTATTTTTAAATAGAATTAGAAATATAAAATTTTAGAAAAATAAAGTGATTAATATACTAATATTTGATATAATTTTAAAATAATGAAATATATTAAACAATTGCCCTTTTCTATAATTATTCAAAATTTCGGTAATGAACAACATTAAACGGAGAATTTAAAAGAAACATTAATTGCATGTTTTAAATATAATTTTGTTTAAAAACATATTTTTTAGAATAGTTTTTAGAAAATTTTGGAGAAATTATTAGAAAGCCGCTTAGTAAACTAGTTGAGTATAAATAAATAAGTATAACTAGCTGTTATTTTTAAATGCAGTAAGGCTAAAAATTAATATTTATTGGTAATAATAATACTATAAAACACAGGAATTAACTAATGCGCTCACATACAAAAATGATATCTATGGTGCTGAGAAAAGATTAGAACAAATGAACACGGCATATTTGAAGTAATAATTATTCCATTAAATAGAATTTAACCAGTTTATTTATAGAACTGTTAGTCTGCTGCACCATACACAATAAGCTAACGTAACCGGTAATAATATACAGAACATTAAAAACTGAGTAATTTAACCGCATGCAGTAACTATTCTAACCACTAATCAGTTTCTTTCCCTCTAAAACCAATTACTAACATCAATTAGCCAATATTAGCATTAATAATTATATCTTTATATATATGTAAAGTAGAAGTACTATGGTTTGGTATGGTATGAAAATACACAAAGATAGTAATAAATAAATGAAAATATAAAAATACTTAAATAAAATAACTTATTAAACAATTGCACGGATAAAGCTAGTAATAATAATGCTACAAAAGTATCTACTATGGTGCTGAAAAAAGATTACTCCAAATCCTGTCAAAAAAAAAAAGATTACTCCAAATAACACGACATATTCGGTAACTGAAGCAATAATTATTTCATTAAATAGCATTTAACCAGTTTACAGAACTGTGCCATACACAATAAGCTAACGTAACCGGTATTAAAAACCGAGTACTTTAACCGCAGTAACTATTCTAACCAGGAGTTAAAAATTGAGTCTTGTAACCTACTCAACCCTCTATATAACTGCTTCTCCCACACTCTTCGTCTCCTCACTCCTACCCTCTCTCTCTCTGGATCTTCCATTTCTCAACCAAAATGTCATCTCAAAATGTCATCTTTCTCATTTCACCAAACGGGTTTTCCTCTCTATTTTCAAATCTTGAACTTGTCATCACTCTGATCACGTTTCTTGCTGTGTTTTGCTTCTGGCTTTCACCTGGTGGTCTTGCTTGGGCTCTCTCAAAGGCCAAAACAAGGTCAAAATCTGCCATTCCTGGCCCTTCTGGACTACCCCTTCTAGGCCTTGTTTTTAGTTTCACTACTGGCTTGACTCATAGAGTCTTAGCCCAGTTTGCACAAAGCTTCAAAGCTTCATCTTTAATGGCATTCTCAGTTGGGCTGACCCGTTTTGTCATCTCCAGCCAACCCGACTCAGCAAAAGAGATTCTCAACAGTTCAGCTTTTGCTGATAGGCCCATTAAAGAATCTGCATATGGGCTTTTATTTGATAGAGCAATGGGTTTTGCTCCATATGGTGAGTATTGGAGGAACTTAAGGAGAATTTCAGTGACCCATTTGTTTGGTCCTAAAAGAGTTGCTCACTTTGGTGAGTTTAGAAGAGAGATTGGTTTAGAAATGGTGTCTGAAATCAAGAACTTGATGTTCAAAAATGGTGCAGTTGAGGTAAGAAAAGTGGTTCATTTTGGGTCACTAAACAATGTGATGAAGACTGTGTTTGGTAAGAAATACAAGTTTGGTGAAAATGGTGATGGGGTTGAGCTTGAAAGTTTAGTGAGTGAAGGGTATGAGTTGCTTGGTGTTTTTAACTGGAGTGATCATTTTCCAGTTTTAGGGTGGTTGGATTTACAAGGAGTGAGGAAAAGGTGTAAAGATTTGGTTGCAAAAGTGAATGTTTTTGTTGGAAAGATTATACAAGAACATAGGGTTAAAAGGGGCGAGGGGATTGAAGTTGGTGTTGATGAAGGATGTGGTGATTTTGTTGATGTTTTGCTTGATTTGGAAAAGGATCATAAGCTCACTGACTCTGATATGATTGCTGTTCTTTGGGTACTTTTTCTTTTTTCAATATTTTCGTGTTACTACGTACTCTCTCCGTTTCAAAATAACAGTTGCGTTAATTTTTGTTTTGAGAATGTTTTTATCTCGAAAGCTTAAATTAATCTCTTGTTCTTTGCAATGCATATATTAATACTGAGTTTGTTTTCTGTTCATCGTTAATTAGTATGATATTTAAAATTGATAATTAGGGAGATTATAACTAGGAAAATAATAAAGTATATGTCATTGTCAACAGTTATTCTGAGGGTAATCAAAGATATGGAGAATCTGAATATTTTCACTCCTTTTGTTTTAGTGATAAGGACTGGTGTTACTTTTTTCTTATTCTCACCAGTTGTATACGTACGTTCCATTTTATATTAATTGGCTATTACTAAAACATTTAATTAATATGAAAATTTTCATCTTTTTTTTTTTTTGCAGGAAATGATCTTTAGGGGTACTGATACTGTGGCAATCCTCCTGGAGTGGATTCTTGCAAGAATGGTTCTGCATCCAGAAATTCAAGCTAAAGCTCAATCTGAAATTGACAGGGTGGTGGGCACAAATCGAACCATATCTGATTCAGACCTCCAAAACCTTCCTTACCTAAATGCAATTGTTAAAGAAACTCTCAGGGTTCACCCTCCAGGCCCTCTCCTTTCTTGGGCTAGGCTTGCGATTCACGACACTCATGTTGGCGAGCACTTCATCCCAGCCGGGACAACAGCTATGGTGAACATGTGGGCCATCACACATTCTGATGAAATCTGGTCCGAACCCGAGGTTTTCAGGCCTGAACGGTTCTTGGAAGAGGATGTGGCAATTATGGGTACTGATCTTAGGTTGGCTCCTTTTGGTGCTGGAAGGAGGGTGTGCCCTGGTAAGGCCATGGGCTTAGCCACTGTCCAGCTGTGGCTAGCCCAGTTGCTCCAAAGCTTTAACTGGTACAATGCTGTTGAAGGTCGTGGTGTTGATTTGTCCGAGTGCTTGAAGCTGTCAATGGAGATGGAGAAGCCTTTGGTGTGCAAAGCTGTGGCTAGGGTTTGAAGAATGTTGGTGCTTAACTATGTTCCACTCCATTATTTTCGAAAGCTTTAATTACATGGGACAAACATATCTTACTCTTATTTAATTATCTGTTTTTTAAGTATTCTAAAACATTATCCCGGTTTAAGTATTATTATGAATTACTATGGGCCTGTTGAGCAACCTAAATAAAAATATATGAGTGTAGTTTGTCCGCCCAACTTATAATAACTCAATTTATAATTACATTTTCCCTAGCTTACTCATTTATTACTCGATTTTCTTTGATTTTTAATACTTTATTTTTTTATATTTGAGTTTTTGAATGTCTTTTTAATTTAAATCTCATCGAACTTTCAAACATTAACAACACATATTTAAATCTCATCAAGTTTTTTATAATAATTTATGTATAACTAGGTAACTACTTCGCGCTTGGCGTAGCTGACATAAAATAATTTATTTATATTTGAATTAGTAGTTTAGAATAATTTATATCTTAGTTTATTTAAAATTAAAATTGTAAGAGCGATTAAAAAAACTATTTTTATACTGAAATGTAAAATAAATATGTACATAACATGAGTTAGTCATACTCATCTCACAAATTTTAGTTAGCTGAAAAAAATTTAATTTAGATTTTTGCTTATTAATATAAGTAAAATGAACTTTGTGCATCTGCATGTTGTATCACTTGAAATATTCCATTTCAAAAACTATCATGTGCTACACTAAAATTTTGATATCATTAAGTTAGGTATTTTTTTTGTTAAAATACAACTAAAATATAGAAGTAAAATAGTTTTTTTATAAATTAAAATTTAGAAATTTCTTTCAATTTTTTTCACGAAATCAAGTTGAAATAAAATCGTCTATTTCTTCTTTACAAATTGATACTAATTTTGACTATAGATAATTAACTTCATTAAATTTGGATATTTAAAAATAAATAAAATTTTTGAAATAAATTGAGGTAAATAAGATGAATAGATCTACTATTGTAATAATTTTGTTGAATAAAAAATAAAGTATAATATTAATACTAAATTTTTGATATTGAACGAATCTTAATTTATAATATAAATATATGTAATACGTATTACATAGCAAAAAATTGAGCAACTCTTTCTTTCTCAAAGTAATATAAAATTGCTAAAATATAAAATACATTTATATTTATAAATATTTTGTAACATGCATATAAATTAAAAAATTATTTACTCTGAATGAGTCAATGAACACCTAAAAAAAGATCGGACAATTTTATACACTATAAATTGACACAAATTACACAATATTTATGTATTTTAGTTTACGTTTTAAGTACATGATGCAAAAGTACCTAACTTTAATTTTATGTTGCATTTGATTTTATTTTTCGAGCACATGACGTAAATATTTATATTTTATAGTAAATAATTTTATATTAATAGTATATTTTATAAATAAAATATATAGATATAATATTAATTAACATCTATATATACATATATATATATATATATTCTTTTATATTTTTCATTTTATATTTATTTTATGTGCTTTCGTGTCATTGTCTTCTCATATGTATTTGAGTCTGGATTTCAAATACACAACATGAAAATGCACCATATGAAAAGTACAATACCACATGAATTGTCCTATCTATTTTAAAGACTTTAAAACTGTGAATGAACAATGTAAAAAATACCAAGCCAGAAGAAAAATAGGAAAAATAGTGCAGAAATACATCAAGATGCGATCGCTCACCGGATGTTTTGAATGAGAAATCGAGTTAGGATATGAGGTCCAAATTTAATTTTTGATATGTTTTAGTACATAGTTTTTTGTTATTTTATTTTAAATATTTTAAAATTATTTGTTAAATAAATCGTGCTTTGTGCAGTTTGATTAATTTTTATTCACATTTATTAATATATTATTAAAAAAATTATCTAAAATAATAGTTTAATCAAAATTAATAATTAAAAATTTGAATTATGAACTATTAGTTGAAAAAGATACAACATATTATATCGAGAATTTCATTATAATAAAAATAACAATCATGATATAAGTATTATAAATTCTAAATTTAAAAATTAAAAATAGTAAATATAATAAACAAACGCTCCGAAAAGTCGACACCTCTCCCCATTCATTCCCGTTGGCGATGGAGGATTCTGACTCTTTTTCTTCTCTACGTCTCACTGGAGACTCATTTGCCTGCGTTAGGACAGGTTTTAGTTTATACCCTTGAATCGTCTAAACATTTTGAATTCGGTAAATCTTTTGTTTTATTTAGTGACTGTAAGGTTTTGACGAAAGTCCCCTGAGAATTGTTTTGTAAATATGTTGTTGTGCCCAAAATCTCACATGGGCTCAATTTAAGGCCCATATCTGTTATAAGTCCAGTAGCAGGGTATTGGGCTAGGATGGTGAGCACCAAGGAGCAAGTCCATGATGCTGTGGTATAGGTTCAAGGTATCCTGATAGGTTCGAAGTGCCACAACAGGTACTCTGGAGCAGGTTCGAGGTACTGAGACAGATCTGAGGCATCAAGGCAGCCTCAAGGTATTAAGGTGCAGGGAAGGTACTGAGGTGCAGGAGAAAGGTGTTGAGGTTCAGGTGGTCTAAACCTCGAGACTGTTACCAGCTGACGAGTGACCAGGACCTCTGGAAGGCAGAATACTAGTAGGACAAGGACTCAGCTACCTATACTTTAGGAGCACGGAATTACTCTTGGAAAAGGACTCCTAAATTCGGTTGAACATGATGGATGAGATAAAATATAATCAGTATGGGACTCATATTGATTATTCGGATAAACAGTAGATGTAAAGAGGTTTAATAGGACTTGGAGTTGGACATGGACTAGGACACTGGAAAGCTCAGCTACAGGTGCATAATTCGACTAAAACTCTAAGATGGATTATCTTAAAGTGGTTGAATTCGCAAGGATTGAGAAGTATAAACCTAATAGAACTACATGGGGCTTGATTCCTATAAAATAGGATATGTAGGCACTTGACTAAAGGATTTCGGATTTTCACTCTCTACACGCATAAGGCTCGTGTACTCTCTGTGATACATATTCCGGTGAATTGGCTGGCCGTGTAGGATTTACTCTGCCCTATTCATCCGGTGGTTTTGTCAACTCAGCCCCCAAAAACGTCACATTCTCCACCTGCTCCGGCAGCTGCGGCTGAAGCTCTAGTAGAGCTATAGACGTGCAAACCTACAGCTCTGTCCGACAACCTAGGACGCATTCTATGGATATTCCAGCGATATTCTCTCTCGGTGTTGTTACCAAATTTCCCTCACAACATTTTGGCGCTAGAAGGAGGGGCTTTTATTGATCTTTTGAGGGAAAAGATGACGAAAAGCTTTGGTGATGATCGTACAACGAAGAACAATGGAGGTTTTCTGGAAAAAAGATATAAAAGATGAATAAACGAAGGAGAAATTATGGCTCACCAGGAGGTGCGGACAAGAGAGCTTCAGATTCTGAAAACCGCCAAAAGAGGTTCCCCAACCACCTTTATTCTAGTTATTTGGTGGTAAAAGGCATAAAACAAGGAGATGCGACTCCAAGATGCCTGAAATTTGATTTTGACGGAAGGAGCCAAGAAAAGAATGGCCAAAGATGGATTTCTAATAGAGATTATGGTCTGGAATAGCTGGAAAGTAGGTACACATGAGCTTCAGGCTTATACCTATGAATCAGGTGCGGGTTCGGGTGTGAACAGCTTCACATGACCCCAAAGCTTCTCGCATCAAGAGCACTGATTGGTAGGACATGTGAAGCTTGACGTCCAACTATCAATGGAGGTACAGGCCACCCAGATAGGCTCAGTCGAGAGGTTCAAGCAGCAAAGGCAAAGGAAACCTCTTAACTGAGGAGGTACAGATAGAACTGGATGCGAACCTCCTGATTAAGGAGGTACATGTGGAGTTAGATAAAACCTCGTTAACGAGGAGGTATGATCGAACTTGGAAAAACATGAGGATGTGGATATCTAATGTGATGAAGAGGAACTGGAATAAAGGTTCATGTGTAGACTACTCAGAAGCTCTGTCGAGGAGTAGACAGGTGAGAAGCTGAACCTCCACCTACTGATGGAGATAAATTCCATCTGGAGAGATTCAACCAGTTGGAGGTTAAGGCTTAAGAGATTCGTAGCTGAAGCTGAGCCGAGAGGTCTGTAGCTGAAGCTGAGCAGAGAGGTCCGTAGCTGAAGCTGAGCCGCGAAGGTCCGTAGCTGAAGCTGTCTATTCTTTTTACTGGAAATGGAAGGTTGGCTGAACGTAGTAGTGGATTATATAAGGTTCCTATTGTATTTTATACTGCAAGGAACCAGGGTGGTAGTGGATGGTATGCTGCCCGAGAATGGTATCTGAAAATCGCTAAACCTTCAAGCGAAAAGGTTTTTCAACAAGGAATGAGTCAGGTTCATTGGCAAGCAGTTGTGTTCCGCGGATCATTAGCTTCACCTGCGCTTTATTGGAACTCATATGTTGGTTATAGCTTCATTGGGATTAGTTGCAGGATGCAACTTTATTGGTCCAGTTTCACTGTGGTTGACTAGCTCTTTAGCTTCACCTACTAAAGGCACCAGCATGTTTGATAAACTGCGAAGCTCTTTCCAGGAACGAGGTTTGGCTAGGAGAGGTTCAATGATGGAAGGCGCTTCGATCAGGAGGATTCTCCAAGATGTTTAGTTTTTACATCTGATAAAGGAGGTTCATAGCGAAGCTCTAGTTTGCTTTATACCTCATATAAAGGAGAGCATAAAAGGAGATATTTGAGGAAAAAGGTCAAGGAAAAGAAGGAGTACTTTGTTAGCCATGAAGCTGCACCTAGGTCAAGTTGAAGCTTCAGTGAAAGAGGTTCTCATGTTGGAAGCTTCTCCAAACCAAGCAGCTGTAACCTAGGCCTACTCCAGGGAAGGAGTTGCGGAAGCTATGTGATGATCTTGGGATTCAAAAGGGGTTCACGGCGGTTTATCACCCACAAGTAATGGTCAAATTGAGGCTGTCAACAAGATTATTAAACATACCTTGAAGACCAAGTTGGAAGGAAGCAAAGGGTGTTGGCCTGAGGAACTCCCTATGGTTTTGTGGTCATACAACACAACACCACGAACCACTACTGGGGAGTCACCCTTCACCTTAACCTATGGTTGTGAGACTATGGTTCCCGTTAAAATTGGCACTGGATCGTTTCGAAGGGACAATTATGATCCTAGGAATAATGAGATGAATCACTATTGTATTTGGATTTAGTGGAAGAGGTTCGGGCTACTGCGCTGCTGAAGCTAGCTGCATACCAGTAACGTACTCGGAAGTAATTTGACAGCAAGGTTCGTGCTCGTCCATTAAATGTTGGTGATTTGGTTTTGAGAATGGTGCTACCGCACAAGGAAAGAGGTACGGGTAACCTCTCGGTTAATAAAAATAATAGGGCGAGGTTCGAACCTGAACCTCTCGAGGAAAAGACCAAAAACTATGGAAGCTCAGGAGAGCAACGGAGCTGATAAAGGAATCTCGGATGAATTGGGCTTGGATCTTATTATGCTGAGGCAATGGATATAAATTAGGTGAACCTTACAAGGAGGTTCCTATCTTTGAAGGGATAGCTTCCCCTCGGACACTATTGTCGGATGTTTCCTTACAAAAGGATAAAAAAAATCTGAATTACCCGATAAAAGGCATTCTTGGAGGCACTGGAGGTCCGCCGATAAAACTGAAAAAAATGATTACGAGCCTGCCATCAATATGGAGAGTTGTAGCTTCACACACGGATTGCCAAACTTGTTGGAAGCTGCAGCTGGACGTATATTGCCAGCTTCGTGGATGTCTATTCAGACTTCTCCTTCAAAAGAATGAGAGGCTCTATAAGGTTCAATTCTTGGTCATGGACAAACTACTCCAAAGACTTGGGGGGTAGAGGATACCATAATATATGGAAGGTTTCTGAAAACAACTAGTGACCAAACTAAACGGAATAGGAATGAGGTTCAGCTTCGCGGTCCCTCAACTACCATCAGGTACAGAACCTCTTAATGGCGCAGCTACAAGGAGGTTGGATTGGCCAAATGGTGAAGGTTTATATACGTGTTGATCTAGTTCTCCACCCAAGCAAGGAGCCTAATACTTAACGTTTCACAACCGGAATCTACACCTCAGAGATTTGACAACTGGAATTATGGATTTTTCATCAAGGATAGGTAACATGGTACTTATTGGAAGTGATATTACAAGTAACAACGAGGTTTGTTGAACCTGACTGCGAGGTTCATGGTGAAGTTTGTTTGAACCTGACTATGGATTATATAAGGTTCCTCTTGCATTTAATGGCTTCAAGGAACCGGGGGGTAGTGGATGACATGCTGTCCATGATAGTATCTTGAAAATGGTAAATTTTCAAGCAAATGGAGTTTACAATCAATAAGTGGTTCTGGTTCGCGGGCTTTCTGAGGTTTAGATGTGTGAACCTCTAATATGATTTGATTCTGGTGGTGCTCATGGATATGGACGTGAAGCTATGGCTAGGATTGGAGTGGATTTTTTGTAGATTCATTGTCACTTACCGGCGGGATACAGGTTGACTGGTATTCAGTTGTGGGTTGCAGCTTTATAGGTATTCACCTGCTAGTGCAGGTTGATTGGCATTCAGCTGCTGGTTGCAGGTTGATTCGTTGGTTTTCACCTGCTGGTTGCAGGTTGATAAGAATTCAGCTGCAGGTTGCAGCTTCATTGGTATTCACCTGCTAGTGCAGGTTGATTGGCATTCAGCTGCTGGTTGCAGGTTGATTCGTTGGTTTTCACCTGCTGGTTGCAGGTTGATAAGAATTCAGCTACAGGTTGCAGCTTCATTGGTCTTCACCTGCTGGTTGCAGGTTGATTGGAATTCAGCTGCAGGTTGCAGCTTCATTGGTCTTCACCTGCTGGTTGCAGGTTGATTGGAATTCAGCTGCGGGTTGCAGCTTCATTGGTATTCACCTACTGGTGTAGGTTGACTGGAATTCAGTTGCGGGTTGCAGCTCCATTGGTTTTCACCTACTGGTGTAGGTTGACTGGTATTCAGCTGCAGGTTGCAGCTTCATTGGTATTCACCTACTGGTGTAGGTTGACTGGAATTCAGTTGCGGGTTGCAGCTCCATTGGTTTTCACCTACTGGTGTAGGCTGACTGGTATTCAGCTGCAGGTTGCAGCTTCATTGGTATTCACCTGCTGGTTGCAGGTTGATTGGTATTCACCTGCTGGTTGCAGGTTGATTCATTGGTCTTCACCTGCTAGTTGCAGGTTGAAAGGAATTCAGCTGCGGGTTGCAGCTTCATTGGTATTCACCTGCTGGTTGCTGCAGGATGATAAGGATTCAGCTGCAGGTTGCAGCTTCATTGGTCTTCACCTGCTGGTTGCAGGTTGATTGGAATTCAGCTGCGGGTTGCAGCTTAACTGGTATTCACCTGCTGGTTGCAGGTTAATTCATTGGTCTTCACCTGCTGGTTGTAGGTTGATAGGAATTCAGCTGCAGGTTGCAGCTTCATTGGTCTTCACCTGATGGTTGCAGGTTGATTGGTATTCACCTGCCGGTTGCAGGTTGATTGGAATTCAGCTGCGGGTTACAGCTTCATTGGTTTTCACCTACTGGTGTAGGTTGACTGGTATTCAGCTGCGGGTTGCAGCTTCATTGGAATTCACCTGCTGGTTGCAGGTTAATTGGTATTCAGCTGCGGGTTGCAGCTTCATTGGAATTCACCTGCTGGTTGCAGGTTCATTGGAATTCAGCTGCGGGGTGCAGCTTCATTGGTTTTCACCTACTGGTGTAGGCTGACTGGTATTCAGCTGCAGGTTGCAGCTTCATTGGTATTCACCTGCTGGTTGCAGGTTGATTGGTATTCACCTGCTGGTTGCAGGTTGATTCATTGGTCTTCACCTGCTAGTTGCAGGTTGAAAGGAATTCAGCTGCGGGTTGCAGCTTCATTGGTATTCACCTGCTGGTTGCTGCAGGATGATAAGGATTCAGCTGCAGGTTGCAGCTTCATTGGTCTTCACCTGCTGGTTGCAGGTTGATTGGAATTCAGCTGCGGGTTGCAGCTTAACTGGTATTCACCTGCTGGTTGCAGGTTAATTCATTGGTCTTCACCTGCTGGTTGTAGGTTGATAGGAATTCAGCTGCAGGTTGCAGCTTCATTGGTCTTCACCTGATGGTTGCAGGTTGATTGGTATTCACCTGCCGGTTGCAGGTTGATTGGAATTCAGCTGCGGGTTACAGCTTCATTGGTTTTCACCTACTGGTATAGGTTGACTGGTATTCAGCTGCGGGTTGCAGCTTCATTGGAATTCACCTGCTGGTTGCAGGTTAATTGGTATTCAGCTGCGGGTTGCAGCTTCATTGGAATTCACCTGCTGGTTGCAGGTTCATTGGAATTCAGCTGCGGGGTGCAGCTTCATTGGTTTTCACCTACTGGTGTAGGTTGACTGGTATTCAGCTGCGGGTTGCAGCTCCATTGGAATTCACCTGCTGGCTGCAGGTTCATTGGAATTCAGCTGCGGGTTGCAGCTTCATTGGTTTTCACCTACTGGTGTAGGTTGACTGTTATTCAGTTGCGGGTTGCAGCTTCATTGGTATTCACCTGCTGGTTGCAGGTTGATTGGTATTCACCTGCTGGTTGCAGGTTGATTTAAATTCAGCTGCGGGTTGCGGCTTCATTGGTTTTCACCTACTGGTGTAGGTTGACTGGTATTCGGCTGCGGGTTGCAGCTTCATTGGTATTCACCTGCTGGTTGCAGGTTCATTGGAATTCAGCTGCAGGTTGCAGCTTCATTGGTGCAGGTTGAACGACGTTCACCTGTGTTAAATAGGTTGATTGGCATCTTCTTGTGATTGGTAAGTTCCTAAGAAGGCAGGTTCTGAGTTGTGTGAAGAGTTCAAGGAAAGAAGCTCATCTATCATATCTACGGTACCAAAAAGGTGAGGTGCGAGGTACGTCTTACGAACTTGTTGTTCATCCATCACATCTCAATTATATATATGAGAATCTAAATTGCTTTATGCATGAGATTGCTTTTAAATGACAAGTATGTGGGATGCTATATCTTTAGATTTAAGATTATTACTTGCTGGCATGTTCAATTGATTGAAATACATGCATGAATGGAGAGGTTATACATGCAACCAATATGAATTATTCTACACTTGGTTCACCCGACATGATTATACATGGTTACATGCCTTGATGATTACATGCTTTATTTATGCTTTCCATGGATATGTATGAATCTTAATGCATGAGTACTTGGTTTTAGTTCTTCACTATATTTGATTATGTGTTCAAGAACTAGGGGTAGTAGATGATATGCACCTCATGATGATATTTCGAAAATTCTGGATTTTCTAACAAACGATTCAGGTTCGAACCTCTAGTACTGCACTTATGAAATTTGATTGGATTGATTTGGATTAGATTGGATTTGATTGGATTGATTTGGATTAGATTGGATTTGATTGGATTGATCTGGATTAGATTGGATTTGATTTGATTGATTTGGATTGGATTGGATTTGATTGGAATGGATTGGAGATTCACACTCATGGATTATGAGGTGAAGGTTAAGACTTATGGATTATAAGTCACAGGCTCATGCTTCCACCAGAGGACTGGTTTAATGAAGCCCCTATTTGATGTTATTGTACAACAAATAAAGCTTATTGCAGCTCATATAAGCCCTAGGGACACTAGGCATAAATATTATGGTAAAGTGTGGGAGTCAAACACAGGCCACACTCTGGATTAAACTCATTGCACGATTGCAAGCTGGAACACTAAATAGGTCACAACTACACTAGGGAGGTTCAAGGTTGGCGAACCCCTGAAGCTGTAGCACGGATTAAGCTTCATACGGATTTATGAAGTACATGGAATTTAGTGGCGCATTACCCTAGGCAGGGATATGCATGGATAATTGGTTTTTTCTAAGGCATTGGATAAAATGGCTTATGGATATTTTAATCTATGGAATATGGATTATGTACCTAAGGATATTAGGTGCAAGGATGGTTTACTTACACATTATATTATTGGAATAATCATGTTGTGAATAAATTTTATCATATATGGTTTATATCTCCGATTAAGAGGTAGATAACAGCTCAGGTGAGCCTTAGGTTTGTGGCTACAATAACGCAAATACGCGTGTTGATCAACCTTAGGTAAAAAGTGATCTCATGATTTAGATCCTATTGACTACCTACATGGTACATAACAGGGATATTTTTGGATTGGCACATATCTATTTACTGGTACAGGAATATTGGTTATCTAAACAGGTTTAGCTTACGCGTTCAGGTTCGCATGAACTGCGAATAAACCCTGTACATCTCTTTAGGACTTTGCCAAATCCACAAAGTTGGATGCATGTAAGCTCCTCCATATATATGCACCTAGGTTCCTAGGCATGTGTAGCTCTCATATGAGTAAATATCGGGTAACCATCTTAGTTGAGATGTGCAAGTGCGCCCGGAGTTTTGTAGCCCTTTACATGGCTGACTATAAACCTTTTAATGTCTATTGGATAAGGTGCGAATGAAGACCGCCCTCTTGGATGAGGTGCAGATGGATAAAACACCTCTTGGAAGAGGTGTAGATGGATAAAACACCTCTTGGAAGAGGTGTAGATGGATAAAACACCTCTTGAAAGAGGTGAAGATGGATAAGACACCTCTTGGAAGAGGTGTAGGTGGATAAAGCACACTCTTGGAAGAGGTGTAGATGAAATGTGCGCGCACTTGGAGAAGGTCCATGACCAATTTTTTGATTCACACTACCAGGCGATGGATTGCATGAATGGGTAGTTGGGTAGATTTAGGTGCATGGCAATTTGCATATCTAAACGCGCATGTTCAGGTCCTTTGGTAACACCCTACGGCTCACGGGTTCGCGTGGAGTTCACCTGTGCTTAACAGGTTCACTTTGAACCTCATCTGTCCTTGACAGGTTCATCCATACTTATATACATCAAGCAGGTTCCTTGTCAGTTATTTGTTGCAAATAGCTTCCAACTATCAGATTCTAACTTAGAGGTTCCTCAATATTCACTTGTAACTCGTAGCTAACATCTAACAGCTTCAAGTGTGTAGCTTCTAGCTTGCAGGTTCATTGATGCTCAGGTACTGCTACAGACTTCAGCCAGTGGGTGCTGAGCTTCTCAACATGATAGGATTCAAGATGGAAGAGGTTCACATGTCAAATGGAAAGGAAACCTGATGGCTTGGGGGGTAAATCAGTTTCCCATGGAAAAGCTTGCATAAGGGAAATGAGGTTCTCAGCATCAGCTCACTCAGGAGAGAACTTCCACGTGATAGGTTCAATGGTCGAACCTGAACCTAAAGTGGAATCATAAGGACAAAGATAAGTTTTACTCACATGATTTACATATTCATAATCATCTATGTGTTATGTGCATACAAGAACTTATTCAAAGCATTTAGCTGAAAAGCTTCATTGTGAACCTCATGTTTGCAAATAGTTCATTATTTTTAGCCATACATGAACTCGTATTTATCTAAATGTGCATATCACATGATTTCAAGGAAGGTGTCTTGCATGGATTTATAAACAAAAGGTCATCATCATGCATGGTTTACAAAACTATTTTTCAAACTTGCTAGCTAAAGCTATTGAGTAGGTACCTAGGCATGCCATATGCCCCATTATGTAACCACTCGAAAAGACATGGCAGCGATTGATGATATCTTCACAACCTTCCATTGGTTCCTCTTACGACATTTTTATATGGTTATTCAAGGTTATTCATGGTATTCCATGGTATATGGTTATTCAGGGTTATTCATGGTATTTCACGGTATATGGCTATTTTGGTTAAACTCAATGGTTTATGTTTTCCACGGTATTGGAAAACAACGAGGTCCAATGTGTCGGGATAATGGAAATTTCTGAAAATCGTGGCACTATGTCTTGAAGAGTGTGTTCGCCAAGGTTCTGCTTGATTGTAGAGGCAGCAACATATACGTATAAATATTCAAAAATCATTTTTGCACCATACATACTTGCTTGTATACATGCATTATATATGTACAAATGGCGTGGATAACATAGGTGAGCTACTTAGCTCATGCTACTTAACATCTTTTCTAGTTATTTTAGTAACGCGGGTTCTGGAGACTTGAAGCTCATTGGCAGCGGAAGCTTCACGACATCATTTACAAGAGCTTTTCATATGAAGAGCAGATTCGCGGAGAAGAGGAACACCTCGAGGAGTCAAGTTATGGTTTTCAAAGGAAAGGGTTGGTCGCTAATAGGTTCAGCTAGGAAGCTCACGATTGGAATTGGATGGTCACACCTGGTCTAAAGGATCTTAAAGGAATTTTTTACTCAAGGATTCAGATTAAGGTACATATGCGGAGGCGTTGTGTTTCCTGTTTCTTACGCTGAGTTAGCTCATGTAAGCTTGGAAGCATGATGTTGATGCTATGTATTTCTCTGGGAAGGATAAGGAAGGATTGAACCTTGTCTTGCTTTGGTTCCTCTTGTATTTAATACTGCAAGGAACCGGGGGGTAGTTGTTGTGCCCAAAATCTCACATGGGCTCAATTTAAGGCCCATATCTGTTATAAGTCCAGTAGCAGGGTATTGGGCTAGGATGGTGAGCACCAAGGAGCAAGTCCATGATGCTGTGGTATAGGTTCAAGGTATCCTGATAGGTTCGAAGTGCCACAACAGGTACTCTGGAGCAGGTTCGAGGTACTGAGACAGATCTGAGGCATCAAGGCAGCCTCAAGGTATTAAGGTGCAGGGAAGGTACTGAGGTGCAGGAGAAAGGTGTTGAGGTTCAGGTGGTCTAAACCTCGAGACTGTTACCAGCTGACGAGTGACCAGGACCTCTGGAAGGCAGAATACTAGTAGGACAAGGACTCAGCTACCTATACTTTAGGAGCACGGAATTACTCTTGGAAAAGGACTCCTAAATTCGGTTGAACATGATGGATGAGATAAAATATAATCAGTATGGGACTCATATTGATTATTCGGATAAACAGTAGATGTAAAGAGGTTTAATAGGACTTGGAGTTGGACATGGACTAGGACACTGGAAAGCTCAGCTACAGGTGCATAATTCGACTAAAACTCTAAGATGGATTATCTTAAAGTGGTTGAATTCGCAAGGATTGAGAAGTATAAACCTAATAGAACTACATGGGGCTTGATTCCTATAAAATAGGATATGTAGGCACTTGACTAAAGGATTTCGGATTTTCACTCTCTACACGCATAAGGCTCGTGTACTCTCTGTGATACATATTCCGGTGAATTGGCTGGCCGTGTAGGATTTACTCTGCCCTATTCATCCGGTGGTTTTGTCAACTCAGCCCCCAAAAACGTCACATTCTCCACCTGCTCCGGCAGCTGCGGCTGAAGCTCTAGTAGAGCTATAGACGTGCAAACCTACAGCTCTGTCCGACAACCTAGGACGCATTCTATGGATATTCCAGCGATATTCTCTCTCGGTGTTGTTACCAAATTTCCCTCACAACATATGTGATGCACACTTATATTACTTGTTATTTCTTGCTTATGTTAAGCTATGCTTGTGGTCTTCAATTCTGAAGCAGAAAAGCCTTGTTGTAGTCTAAAACATAGATGGATTTCCAGAGAATGAGCGAGCATCATGTATTAGAGTTCACTGTTTTAATTTCCATGGCATATTTACTTGAATTTTCAAATAAGGCTTACATTAAAAGGTGCAAGCATGGAGTCTGCCCACTAAAAGAAGCGATGGTTTCACAAATGTAGGCACGAGGCCAGTGCAATTTATTACTTTACTACTCCCTCCGTCCAGTTGATTTATATACATTTAGGGGGGCACGGAGACCAAGAAAAAATATAAAAAATGAGTAAAATTAGATGAAAAGTGAGTAAAGTGGTGGGACTTATCAATATTTAATAATAGATTTGAGATAATAGAGAAAAATAGCGGGTGTAATAGTGTTTTATATTATTAAAAATTACTATTTTTGAAAAGTATAGAAATGAGAAGGACATCCCAAAATGGAAAATGTATATAAATGAATGGGATAAAAGGAGTATCTATCAGCGACTACAATCAATTCTTGGCTACGCATGTATAAAACTATAAATGTTTACAAGGGAATCAAACTAGCACTGTCCAGGTCTATCGACTCTACAATTGATCTATACCTTTTGTCATAATAACAAAATGCATTCTACATGCAAATTGGTTGTGTATTTCTCCTGGTTATATTTTCAAAAGCATAACAAGAAAAGGAAGGACATAAGTGTACCTTTTCCGAGAGAGGCAACATTGACTCAATAGGATGTTTGCTAATAAGGCCGCTCCCCAAGCATATTGATCGATTTCGGCCAAATTCTTGACGAATTGGACACAAACCGACTCAATTTCATGCTTGCTGTTGGGGGAGCAATAAAAGCATATAATAAAGTGAGAAAGACATCAATTTTCCGTCTCTCATAGCTTTCCTCAGTGTCTGCAGCAATTTTCATCAACTCACTGACTGACGCTACAGTCTTATTCTTGAACTTCCCAAATATGTCGAACAATACTTGGTCATCAAATGCAGTCTTAAATAATATGGGTTTATCCGGAATGGGTAAACTAGTAATATAAAGGACATCCTCTAACGTAACTCCAAGAGTTTGTCCGTCAAAGGTGAAAACTTGACGGTCCGACTCATAGTACTCTCCGTTAAGTGTTTGGCAAGCACGGGATAGCGTTTGTTTCGAATATAATGAATGTTATTGTAGTACTTATATCAATACTAAATTTTGGTGGATCAAGAATCATCACCGGTACTAGTACAAGCATTTCTCCCCTTTCTGCTCTGTACTCTTCTATTGTAACGGAGAAAAGACCGAAAAAATAGTTGAAGAAACAAAGAAAATGACTGAAATATAGTTGATGGGAACCTTCCGTCACGTGCCTTTCATGATATTGCTTACCACAAAGGAAACTTTTATGCAGTAAACGATGATGGAGGTATATTTGTTTGCTTACCACAAAGGACTCCCTGGCACCCCTAGATCCGCCACTGATTGCGAGTTTATATGCTAAAAACCACCTCGCAAGGCAAGGCTGGCTGTGTACATAATATGACATACGCCACGAAACCAAACTCTGTGATCTAGTCTTTTTTCTTTTTTTGTGTATATTTAGTTTCGGGAAAAAAAAACTAACATAATCAGTTCATATATTTTAAATTGCTCAGAAGCTTTGAGTTCACAACTAACTTATAACTTCACTTTACACCTCAAGCATAATTGCATATACTGTATATTAGATCGAGTAGTGATGACGAAGAAGATAACAATGTCAGTGAAGAAGAAGATACTGATAACAATGTCAGTGAGAAGCTTTGGTTTCTCTGTAAGGAGGCTGGATTTAAAATATTCTGATTCTCTTGAAGATATTTCATGTACTTTGGAAGAAGAAAAATACCTGGGGAACGAGGCAATATTTGTTGGAAACGCTTCATCCACGAGTGTATTATCATCAGAGATCATAAAGCCAAACTGTATTTATTTTACAGATGACAACCAAGTAACCTATTACCATCGTGGAGGCGGCCATGACATGGGAATCTTCAACATGGAGCATCGCACCATTGAACCTCATTTTCAAGGAAAATCCATCCATCACATCTCTCCTCCGCTTTGGTATTTTTGAAGTCCAAACATACTTGGGTGTCATGAAAAATTATGTTATATCTTTTTTTATATTCATCCTTACAATTGTTATGATGTCAAACTACTTTGTAACTATTCAATTTATTTGGTACTAGTTTTTACTCTGGGTGAAGTACGATTTTTTTGATATATTTTTATCAAAATGGTACAATTTAAAAATCAAAACTTTGTGAATGCTCATCTGACCACCAAGGCTAGGTACACCTATGGGGTTGTCCTGTTACAGCTTGTTAGCCATGTCCCAACCTTGTGACCTGGGCGCGACCCCTAGGAAGGAACCCGAAGTTACGAGTTTGATGACATAACCAAGGAAGCCGCCGTAGCCAACATGTGTTATGGGAGAAGTTGTGTAAGCAATAAAACTAATATACAATGATCTGGACCGGGACTTCTCTAGACAGATGGTATCGTCCACCATAGATGTGTAGACTTCAAAGACGATGCCGTAATGGCGTGAATAATGAATAAAAACCATGGAGATGGATTAGGTCAGCTTGAAAGTAATGGAAACAAACTTGGTGTGTCCATAAGAACTTGAAGCTTGACAGATAAGTTGGAATGCCTAACAAAGATGAGGCTGAAGCTATTGCTCTCAAGCGAACTGAGTTGGAAAAGAGCAAACGAATGAAAATGATATCACAAACTAACTCAACCAGGCGTTCCAAGGTGTTTGGCGCGCCAACATCCTTGGAGATGCCACTTGTAGCTGCAAAATTCAAAAGAATGAAACAAAAACAATCTTACAATTTCCTCAACATAGCATACCCTTACATAATCATCTAACTTATAGCTCTAACCTTGGCACGCCCAACGTTGGCTCTCCAACCTTGGCACGCCCAACGTGGACTCTCCAACCTTGGCACGCCCAACGTTGGCTCTCCAACCTTGGCACGCCCAACGTGGGCTCTCCAACCTTGGCACGTCCAACGTTGGCTCTCCAACCTTGGCACACCCAACGTTGGCTCTCCAACACCTATCCACCCCTGTTCTGGAGGTTTACTGTGAAAGCATAGCATGGACAAGTAAACAATACTTTGAATTTGATTATCGAAAATCAAAACCATCATCTGTTAAAATGCTGGCCAACTCATACATGAAATGTGTTTCTACCTCATCACAAATCTTCTGCTATAATAATATTTCTCAAAATAAAAAAAATCGAAAGATCTCACTGCAGCGTAGCCACATTTTTACCTAGAAAATGCACCTCCTTGTTTTGATATCAGGGAGAGGGAATTCAATCTTCCACAACTAGGCTATTGTTTTCCCAACTTTCACCCAAAACACAACTCACCTCACCAGAAAATCACTCCATCTGGGTCCACACATGGTCAAATATCAACCTCTGATCATGGACCCTGTCACAGGGCCTGCTTTTCCATTGGTCCGACTCATACACAGCTAATTCCCCCAATGCTGCATTGACACAGTCAAACACAAGGTTTTGCATTCGCTTGGCCTCATGCAATATCTCCTTGTCTTTTAGGCCCAAGTAAGTGTCTCTCAACAATGGGTCCAATGGACTTTCTAGGGAAAAAAACCTAGCCAAAAATGTGTCAGATTGCAACTCATTGCCAAGATCTGCTGCCGATAGTAGTGTCTGAACAAAAAAAAAGCAATTCTTGTCTTTCCTCCTCGGTATCTCTCATTACCACGGATGTTTTTAAAGGATATAGGACTCACAGTTTCTATACAAGAATCATTTTGCGATAGAGTCCGAGCAATGGATCTTACTTGTGGAGATTTGTCAATCAGATTGGATTTACCAGAATACGCAGGTAGATCAAACCCTGTTTAATAGAAAGAAACAATCAACAAACATGAAGTGCTTCGGGAAATTAGAGGTGCTTTGGTAGGAGTATTGAATATTTACCATTTGGTGTAGACTGAAGTTGTCAGAGAATTCCAGTTCCATATGATCTTCCTCCTGGAATGGAGTTTCCAAGACTGAGAATAAACGTGGTTGCTCCTGGTTCTCAAAAGGATTTCTAGACGGACAAGGTTTTGTTGCAGAGGATTCAGCCTGCAAATTGCAGAAATTTCCTGTTAAAAAAATGCCCAAGTCACAACATCAGAACTTGTGCTGATGTCACAGGTTAGTAAGAACATTATCTGTTAAAAATATTTATCTTAAAAGGTTACCAATTACACTTATATCTTTCCCTGCTTAAGATATCTTACTTTGTTGTCAAAGAATCTTTGGACAAGTTCGTATACATCTTTGGAATATTTAAATTCAAACGAGACAAAAATTTTATCATAGAGTTGACATAGCTGATAAGAGCCAGGACACATGCGTTTTAAATACCTTGGTATGAACAAGCCCGCTCTTAGTTTCCACACTGAACGAATGTGAAGGAGATGCTTCGTTTGAAAATTTCACCTTCTCAATCGAGATTAGGAAATGTGTACATGGACTACCCCTAGACTAGGAGGTAATTAATTTACCTTGTAGTCTAGTTTACAATGCAATACTTCAATCAACTATTGATAGAATAAGGAGGCAGTGCGTCACCAAAAAACGTCATGTTGCAACATAGTTGGAGAAGACGAAGTTGGAGAAGAAGGTTTTAACTGAGTTGATGGCCTTTAACGTGAAGCTTGAAAGTAATGGAAACAAACTTGGTGTGTCCATAAGAACTTGAAGCTTGACAGATAAGTTGGAATGCCTAACAAAGATGAGGCTGAAGCTATTGCTCTCAAGCGAACTGAGTTGGAAAAGAGCAAACGAATGAAAATGATATCACAAACTAACTCAACCAGGCGTTCCAAGGTGTTTGGCGCGCCAACATCCTTGGAGATGCCACTTGTAGCTGCAAAATTCAAAAGAATGAAACAAAAACAATCTTATAATTTCCTCAACATAGCATACCCTTACATAATCATCTAACTTATAGCTCTAACCTTGGCACGCCCAACGTTGGCTCTCCAACCTTGGCACGCCCAACGTGGACTCTCCAACCTTGGCACGCCCAACGTTGGCTCTCCAACCTTGGCACGCCCAACGTGGGCTCTCCAACCTTGGCACGTCCAACGTTGGCTCTCCAACCTTGGCACACCCAACGTTGGCTCTCCAACACCTATCCACCCCTGTTCTGGAGCTCCAAGTTTATCTTCTGCTATTATTCTTTCCTTAGTCAAATTTCGGATATAACAAGAGGCAACATTGACTCAATAGCATGTTTGGTATAATGGTCGTGCGATTTTTTCTTTATTTCACGCACGATCCATTTTAGCCGAGGTTCTCCATTTCTTACATACTCGGGGGATCTTCCAAACAGATCCCAAGAGCTTTCCAGAACTTCTTCAACCTTATTATGAAAAATATATCAATAGTATAAACATTAACTTACCATAAGGATCCAAAGATTTCCTTCAACATTTCTTTTTTTGTCTTTGCAGCGCTATATTCCATAGTACATATATGCTAATAAGGCCGCTCCCCAAGCATATTGATCGATTTCAGCCAAATTCTTGACAAACTGGACACAAACCGACTCAATTTCATGCTTGCTGTTGGGGGAGCAATAAAAGCATATAATAAAGTGAGAAGGACATCAATTTTCCGTCTCTCATAGCTTTCATCAGTGTCTGCAGCAATTTTCATCAACTCACTGACTGACGCTACAGTCTTATTCTTGAACTTCCCAAATACGTCGAACAATACTTGGTCATCAAATGTAGTCTTAAATAATATTGATGTTGGGGGAGCAATAAAAGCATATAATAAAGTGAGAAGGACATCAATTTTCCGTCTCTCATAGCTTTCCTCAGTGTCTGCAGCAATTTTCATCAACTCACTAACTGACGCTACAGTCTTATTCTTGAACTTCCCAACTACGTCGAACAATACTTGGTCATCAAATGTAGTCTTAAATAATATTGGTTTACCCGGAATGGGTAAACTAGTAATATAAAGGACATCCTCTAATGTAACTCCAAGAGTTTGTCCGTCAAAGGTGAAAACTTGACGGTCCGAGTCATAGCACTCTCCGTTAAGTGTTTGGCAAGTACTCTACCGAGAGTACTGCCAAGAGTTTGGCAAGTACTACCGAGAGTACTTGTAACTATAATGGAAGTGGCGTACATTTTCTTTTAAACAAGTGGCAGTTGACTTGTAAAAGGAAGTGGATCAAAAAGAAAAGTTTTACACAAAAAGCAAGCAGAACAAAAAATTCACATCTTTCTCTCTGCTTAAAACACCAACAACTGCTGAAGGTTCAAATCTTTTACATTGAATCATTTCTAGCATTATTATTAAATCCAAACCACTAGAAGTTATTTACTTGTACTTGTTTGACAATCTATAGCGGATCATAATCCCTAAAATTTATATCGAACTACTTTTTAGTATTCGATCCTTTTTATTACAAAAATAGATAAATTCATGTTGAATTTATTCTAGATTTGTTTTATCAAGAACCTTGTAATCTTTACTCAAAATTGTAACACCCTTCAAGTTTAATATAAATTATATTTAACTTGAATTTTGTTTCATTTCATTCCGCACTTATTTATTCCTGAATTGTTAAATCACGAACCGAACAAATTCGATAAAACGGTACAGTTTGTATTCAACTCCCCACCCACCCACCCTTTTACAAACATATCAGGACCTAACATGCTCTCTATTTCATTGAACTCATATTTGTGTTGCTTTTAGAATATTTATATTTTCATACTCGAACTTTTTCTCACTTACTCTTGATTTTGATTATTTTTGTTTTTAGGAAAATACATGTCAAAGTTTTGTTGTACTACGAAGAAGCGGAATTTGATGACAACAAAGAAGACGAATACAATTACTTAAATAATACAATTGGGAGTAGTCGTGGTTTATATAGTCTTTTAACAGGAAAAACATATATTATTGACTTACCAGAGGCTGCTGGAAGACTAATATTGCACTACGCCATAAATGGCCTTTTGCAACCACAAAACTATGTTGCTATAAACCCAGTTTCGCATTGCTATAGCCCCAAAAAGGGCTATGGTAACATCAGAGCCATGTTAGGTTCTCAGCAAAGGATGGTTGGTTACATTGGGAAGAGACCTGCAAGTCAATCTCTTGCATCCTCTTTTAAGGCGCCAAATTCCACTTTCACCCATGCTTTCGTTTCCTAGGCAGTACGAATACCATGAAGACTACCATCTTGAAGACCTTTTTATTTGGAAAGTGGCCATATCTTCAAAAATACTCAACAAAAATATGGCCTTTAGCTTATATCGTCAACAGGCTAGCCCTTCACCGATTGTAATGGCTATCTATGGACAATGCCGATATTTAGGTTTTGCTAGATTGGGAGATAAAGTGTGGACCGATGTGAATGTTCCCTTGACTTATTTCAACTTTCCATCACGCGCCTTTCACGATATTACTTACCACAAAGGAAACTTTTATGCAGTAGACAATTATGGGGGTATATTTGTTTGTAGTTGTGACAATAATGAAGAGGGAGGAGATATTAGGGCAAGACAAATTGCACTTCTTGAAACTGAAAATTGTTCAGAAAAGTACTTGGTTGAATCATCATCTGGCCTCCTGCTACTTGTGCGCTATCGTAAACGCAAGGGGCATAAGTACCGCACAACCTTTTTCTCTGTATGGAGGTTGGATTTAAATTATTCTGATTCTTTTGAAGATATTGCATGTACTTTAAAAACAGAGAGATACTTGGAGAATGAGGCAATATTTACTGGCAAAACTTCATATGTAGTTGTATCTTCATCGGAAATTATAAAGACCAATAGTATCTACTTTACAGACGACAACTGGTTATGGTATTATCATAAAGGAGGCGGCCATGATATGGGAATCTTCAACATGGAGCATCGCACCATTGAACCTCATTTTGAAGGAAAATCCATCAATCTCATCTCCCCTCCACTTTGGTATTTCTGAAGTCCAAACTTACTTGGGTGCCGTGAAGAATTATGTTATATCTTTTTTTATATTCATCCTTACAAGTAATTATTATGATGTCAAACTACTTTGTAACTATTCAATTTCTTTGGTACTAGTTTTTACTCTGTGCAAAGTACAGTTTTTAAATATATTTTTATCAATATGGTACAATTTTAAAATCCAAACTTTGTGAATGCTCATCTGATCAAGGTTTTAGGGCCCGTCTGGGATCCACTATAGTTGATCACAAGAGCAGGGATAGAAAAATTAATTCGGAACCTTGTGTTTTCAATCACTTGTTGGTTGGTGACAAACTTACCAGCTCGCTTCACCTGTTATTTTTCTCTGCCCCTTTATAGATAGATATAAATTTGAAAAGTGCACCCCTTTCACAGTCTTGTTATCATTCAAATTTTAACATATAAACGCTCCTCTTATTGCAAATTCAGGAGAGATGACACAAGGAAATGGCAATATAGTAGAATAACACTAGTTCAAGATGATATAAACACTATTCAAAATCACAAGTTAGTAGCTACCAGTTCATAATTTAGAGCGACTAATATTATATGGGGTATACGTATACCTATTTCACTTCTAGTTTCCATAGATCTGTGCAAAGAAGACCCGTTTCTTGGTCTCTTTTCTTCCAACTGTTTCCATTGTAGGTGGTCACGGTACAGCAACCTATTGCAAAACCTCAATATATATTGAAAGTTTTGATTGTCATTTCTTCTAATACAACTTCTTACACCAATGAAGGGAAATCAAAATAAGTACCACTTCTTGCTTTCCCGGGTTTTTCCTTTAACATAGTCTTTAATAGAAAGATACCAGAAAAGAATGGCATTTCTTCATCCTCTGAAGTTCTGGTGCCATGAAGGGACATTTATGTGCTTAGACAAGTGTCTATTTGTTATTCACGTGTCTTGTCATTCATTATATTGCGAGCAGTGGCGGAGGCAGAAAAAAATTTAGGGGGGGCCGGTTTTCGCATCTTCTTATTCTTGTTTATCCAAAGTCGTGGTACGGGATAGCGTTTGTTTCGAATATAATGAATGTTATTGTAGTACTTATATCAATACTAATTTTGGTGGATCAAGAATCATCACTAGTACTAGTACAAGCATTTCTCCCCTTTCTGCTCTGTACTCTTCTATTGTAATGTAGAAAAGACCGAAAAAATAGTTAAAGAAACAAAGAAAATGACTGAAATATAGCTGAAATATAGCTGATGGGAACCTTCCGTCACGCGCCTTTCATGATATTGCTTACCACAAAGGAAACTTTTATGCCGTAAACGATGATGGAGGTATATTTGTTTGCTTACCACAAAGGACTCCCTGGCCCTGGCCCCCCTAGATGCGCCACTGATTACGAGTTTATATGCTAAAAACCACCTCACAAGGCAAGGCTGGTTGTGTACATAATATGACATACGCCACGAAACCAAACTCTGTGATCTAGTCTTTTTTTCTTTTTTCGTGTTTATTTAGTTTCGGGAAAAAAAACTAACATAATAAGTTCATATATTTTAAATTCTCAGAAGCTTTGAGTTCACAACCAACTTCTAACTTCACTTTACACCTCAAGCATAATTGCATATACTTTATATTAGATCGAGTAGTGTATACTTATAACTTATATTGTATACTTGAACAAATAAAAAAAGTCTCGACAAATTTTATAAAATTTATTTATTGGCATAGAATTTCAACCTCTTCTAAACACACATGCATTAACTTCCCTTGCTTTTTTCCTTAATAAACACGACGTCAAGATTGTAAACGACAGGCACCAAACTTACAGAACACAAAAACACAAGAACCGGACCAAATATCCAGAGCAAAATCGGCAATGCTAATAAACCAGGTATTCAACGGAAACCCTTTCTCCAAAAGATCCGAAATGTAATCCGGGGTGACCACGGAACCCATCGTGTCCTCATGCGGCGTATTTATCAGGAAATTTACTTGGTTAGGAGGAAGAACACTAATGTTGTGTTTGGTTGGGGTGAATGGAATGGAAAGGAATGGAATGGAATGGAATGGAATGGAATGGATGAAATTAAAGGAAAGTAATGGGAGTTGGAGGGAAGATTTGAGAAAAAATGAGATAATGCAAAATTATTATGATAAGAATTATGAAGAAAATAAATGAGTTAAGGAATGAAGCATAAAATGGGGGTTTTGAATTATAATGTAGGTGATTAAGAATGGAATGAGTTAAAGAATGAAAGTTGTGAGTATTTCACTATTTTACATTTTAAATCTCATTTCATTCCAATCATCCCAACCAAACACAACATAAGAGCTAGACATATGTTAAGGACATCATGAACTCGCCGTGCACGGGCACCAAAGGGTGTCGTAGCGGCTTACTATTTTTGAAGAAATATCTACATCTAGGGATAAGTTGGCCTGTTAAGATTTATTTGTCAAATTTCCTGTATTGGGCTTTAACTTGAATGTAATCTTTGTGAATATAAGGAGTCCAGTTATAATGTTTGAACCCAAATAGGAACTTTGGCTAGTACATAAATTTACCCTCTTAAGCCCAAATGTGCTACAATTGTTGTTGCCTATCGGCCATCTTCTCTTATACTTCTTCTGTTCTTCACTGGCTTATAGCACGTGATATGCACAATTTCTTAAATTTACCCATTTTTGGAAAAAAGTTGCCCAAAATATCAATATTCAGTGTCGGCTTTACCCACCGGTTATGCATAACAACTTTGCGTACACATATTGCGCATTATAGCCATACGCATAGTTTATTTGACAACGACGTCGCCACCAACAACTCATTTGAGGGGTCCGTATGAGACCTTTATACACGCATTACTGCAATGCGGGTTTAGGGCCACGCATCCAACACAGGCGCATTCGTCTGCTACAGCACACCGTACACCATAATCAAGTAGATGTACATAAAATAATGAGAAAATTGAGAAAATTGATGATGTTCTTAAATTGGAGGTGACTCACCTTCGTCATGCTAAAACATCACTATCACTAAATTAAAATTGCATATTCTGATGTTAACGACTATGCATATATATATATATGGATGGTTTTTTTTAAATTTATGAATATATTAAATCATTACATTTTCTTAATATTTATAAAAAAAAATTAATTTTTAATTTTTTTAAATATCTATTATTAAAATATAATATATTTTTTGTTATATGTTGATGATGCGGGAACTTTGAACTTTTGAATTATCAATTAAGGTACATCTCTGCTCCTAAAGATAAAGAACCCAAAGAAGTATTACGTACTTGTATTTGAGTCAGAATCCGCAATCAGAAAAGGTACATCTCTGCTCCTAAAGATAAAGATTGAAGCCTTATGATCATGTCGGATGATACTTGGAGTAATCTTCTGCCTGAGATTCTTATTTTAATTTTTCTTAACTTGGAACATCTTGAAGATTATGTGAGATTTGGTTGTGTTTGTAAATCATAGAGTGATGCAGTTCGTGGACTTGAGATGCTCTGTTGGCCTCCTTGCAGATTTCTATTCCTTCTTCTTGCTGAAGATGTTGCTCCTGGTTCTTTAACTAATGATTGTGAATTTTCAGTCTGGTGGAATTGCTTCAAGTGTTGTTGATTTGTCTGATATGGTTAGATCAAAAGCACTCTGGCTACGAATGTTTTCAAATCTGAAGCAGTTGACAAGTAATTCAAGAGTAGGTATTGGACACAGAGATGCTGAATATATGAATATGTCTTATGTTGATCCTTACTCCTTGACTGAAATTGGAGGTACTTTAACTTCTGAAAACCTGAACAATTTATTAGCTGTTGATATAGTTATAGATTGTCATGATGGTATTGAAAAGAAAGAAAAGCTTATGTACTTCATGAAAGATGGTAGTGTAAAGATTATGTCCATTCAAGATCTGCTGATGAAAACTACACAGGAACTGAAATATGTTCATTATCTTTTAAAATGGAAGAATAAAGTGTGCAAAGTATGGAGTGACATGATCTTGTCAACAATTCGAAGAAGACTGGATGGTGATAGAAATTTCAATGGTGATTATACTCCCGTGTATCTAAATCTAAGAGATCAAGATATGGAAATGCAAAGAGGTACTGCTGTTAAAGAAGTAACTTTTGGTATGACACAACTTACTCTCAATCCTGATGGGAAGGAAATTGCTTATCTTTTGCTTGAAGAGCACAGTCTACAAAGAAGCTCCATTCAGAATCTCAGAGCAGCTATTTACCAGATTAATGAGGAAGATGAAGATCTCAGAAATCTTAAGGAAAGACTGATTCAAATTCTTGAAGAAAAAGAAGAAAATTTATTATCCAATTTCTTAAAGATGAATCTGTTCTATCAAAGAATCTTAACAGATAAGTTGCTGCTGCAGATACTTGTACATTTTGCATATATGTTTTTGACATCATTGAATCTAGGAATCTATACTTTATTTTACAAAGTATGAGATTGGAGGAGATTGTTAGATCAGGATTCAATGATCGTCAGGATCTAGACTCAACTGATCAGGATTGCTGACGTCATCAGTATTGCATGGTTATCAGTATTTGATCAAGCGTCAGAATCAGGATTTATATCAGGACTGGGATCAGGATTGATCATCAGGACTGGAAGCTGATCAGGATTCCTACTTCGAGTTATATTTGGAGTCTAGTTAAACATGGAAGTTTATTTTGTCGGTTCCTGGTTTGTAGTAATGTAGCTATCGATTAAGGATAGGTTTCAATCTTTGTAATTGATTAGGACTTATCATTGATAGAGAAGCTGTGTAGTATATAAACACAGTTTAGGTTTTGATTTTATAATCAATCGCATACACGAGTATCTTTGTAACCTAGCAGCTCTCAAGAACACATAATTTCTTGAGAGAGTTTGTAACAGTTTTATATCAGATTTAATAAAGCTGTTATCATTCTTTCATATTTGTGATATATATATTATTTAGTCGAGAATCTTATACAATTGTATTCAACCCCCCTTCTACAATTGTTTATCACTGGGCAACATTATTTATTGGCATAGAATTTCAACCTCTTCTAAACACACATGCATTCACTTCCCTTGCCTTTTTCCTTAATAAACACGATGTCAAGATTGTAAACGACAGGCACCAAACTTACAGAACACAAAAACACAAGAACCGGACCAAATATCCAGAGCAAAATCGGCAATGCTAATAAACCAGGTATTCAACGTAAACCCTTTCTCCAAAAGATCCGAAATGTAATCCGGGGTGACCACGGAACCCATCGTATCCTCATGCGGCGTATTTATCAGGAAATTTACTTGGTTAAGAGGAAGAACACTAAGAGCGAGACATATGTTAAGGACAGCATGAACTCGCCGTGCATGGGCACCGTAAAGGGTGTCGTAGCGGCTTACTATTTTTGAAGAAATATCTACATCTAGGGATCAGTTGGCCTATTAAGATTTATTTGTCAAATTTACTGTATTGGGCTTTAACTTGAATGTAATCTTTGTGAATATAAGGAGTCCAGTTATAATGTTTGAACCTAAATAGGAACTTTGGCTAGTACATGAATTTACCCTCTTAAGCCCAAATGTGCTACAATTGTTGTTGCCTATCTGCCATCTTCTCTTATACTTCTTCTGTTCTTCACTGGCTTATAGCACGTGATATGCACAATTTCTTAAATTTACCCATTTTTATGTCGCCACCAACAACGCATTTGAGGGGTCCGTATGAGACCTTTATACGCGCATTACTGCAATGCGGGTTTAGGGCCACGCATCCAACACAGGTGCATTCGTCTGCTACAGCACACCCTACACCATAATCAAGTAGATGTACATAAAATAATGAGAAAATTGATGATGTTCTTAAATTGGAGGTGACTCACCTTCGTCATGCTAAAACATCACTATCACTAAATTAAAATTGCATATTCTGATGTTAACGACTATGCATATATATGGATCGTTTTTTTAAATTTATGAATATATTAAATCATTACATTTTCTTAATATTTATAGAAAAAATTAATTTTTAATTTTTTTAAATGTTTATTACTAAAATATAATATATTTTTTGTTATATGTTGATGATGCGGGAACTTTGAACTTTTGAATTGTTAGGCCGAATACACAATATATAATCAAGTATGTATGAGAATAACAATCAAGAACACAGGTTTGTAAATCAACAAACTGAATTATATTAAATAATTCTCTCTTAGTGATGTTAATGAATCACAAAGAGCTACTAGGTTACAAGAATAATATTTCAATTATCGCATCCCTTCTAGGGATAACCTATCTGTGTTTATATAGTACACAGTTACACAATCCTTATCTAATTGATACTCCTATAAATTAGCTATACAATTATTATCAATTAAGGATTGCTTCAGTCTTCTATTCTGTTTCCTTAGCTGTATCAATATATTCTGCTTCTTTCCATCTTCAGAATATATTGCTTCTAGAATCTTTATCTTTGCACCGACAGCTTAAGTCAACTATCACCACGTCAGACTTTATCAAACTCTGACTGGCTTCAATGTGAACTCTTCACCCAGTCAGACTTTATCAAACTCTGACTGGCTTCTAGATAAACTCTGATATGTACCTGGTACTTAAACACTGATGAACAAACGTCAGCAATTATATCTAACAATCTCCCCCAACTTGTTCATAATAAAAATGTACAAGTTAAACAGATAATTGATGATGTCAAAACATATAACAAATGCAGTGTTTAAAATATAACAGAGTTTAATTTTAGAACAGAGTTTAATTTTAACTTAGAACAGAAAACATAAAAACTTACAGTCAGACTTTACTTGACTTCTTCAATATCAGGTACTGTCCTGAGATAATCAATCAGCAGTCTTCTTTCAGCCTTCTCTAGCTCATCCACCATAATCTCTTTTAGCTCTTTAAGTTCTGAATCACTCTCCCCCGTTTGGTAGATAGTAGCTCTTAGAGAATATATGTTGTTTCTTCTCATATCATTTCCTAGCCGAATGTAATGAGCTTTGTCTGACTCTAGGTTGAATTCTAAAACTTTTGTTCCAAGTGCTGTTCTAAATCTAGCACTGTTTCTCTTCATCTCCACTAATTTTCCAGTATGATCCCTATACTTTGGAATGTAAACACTTGGGACTCCTCCTCCAAGCATAGCTTTAGATCTCAGCATCTTTTCTCTCAAAACTTGAGCAACATCATGAGTATGTCTGTTTTTGACTTTTAGAAGATAAAGTACATACTCCAGTTCTTCCCATGATTTGAGATTAACATCAGATTCTCCAACTTTATAAACTCTTCCATCACTCATGAAGTATAACAAAAACTGCTTCTTCAATACTTTGTGAAAAATCAACTGAACAGATTCTAACTTATCAAGGTTTTCTTGTGTAACCCCAATACCAGATTCTGCCAGTGAAATGTTATCTTGAGATCTGTTATTTGTTCTTCTCTCTCTGTGTGATCCCGGTCCAGATTTATCAAAAGCTTCTTTTCCCAATACAGTTCTGGTTTCTGAGAAATTCACAGCTTCAAGCTTTAAGTCTTCAAGAATTTTAGGTTTGCTGAATCCTGGAAGTTGTGTAGATTTCTGTACAACTTGAGCAACGTCAGAGGTTGTATAATTCTTCTTTTCCAGGTTAGGCTCTTCAATCATCACGCCTTTACCTTTATCAGCGTTTGAACCAATAGGCCTCCTTGAGTACTGTAAACTCTGATCAGAGTTTACATTCTCTTTGATAACAATTCCTTTTTCTTTTCTCCTCGGAGCCTTGATAACCTTCTGTTTGTAGATTCCAGCTTCAAGATTCTTCTTGTGTTCTTCAGCAAGCATTTGCTCTTCAGCTTGGATATCTTCAATTGTAACATCTTTTCCATGTTCTGCCATAAACACCTTAGTAGTAATTTCCTCATCTGTGGTAGGCTTATCAGAGATTATCAAACTTTTGTATCTTGAACCACTGGCAGAGTTTGCATGTCCCTTTCCAGAGTTTGATCTTTTATCAGAGTTTGATCTTCTTGAAAGTAGTCTTCTATCAGCAGTTAATCTTAAGCTCTTTCCATCTCCCTTATTTCCACCATCATTACCATCATCCCTCCGTCTCAGAGTTGGAGTGTCTTTGCATTTGTCACTTGGTACACTCTCCCCCTTTTTGACATCATCAGAAAGTAGTACTGATGTCAACAACTCAATTGCATTAGAAATTGAAGTCAGTTGGGCAGACATAGCAGTCTGATTCTCCTCAACTTTCGACAATCTGGAGTTAAAAGCCTTATGTTCCTTACACAAAGAGATGTATAGAGATTTATCCTTTTGTAATGTAAGTTCCCTTACAGCTATGTCATTCCTTAGACCATCAATAACCTTGTCAGTACCATCAAAACGATTATTTAATGATTTGACTTGGACTATTGTAGCTTTTAGATGAGTCAGAAGTTCAGGATTTTGAATCTCCTTTGAAGACTTGGTCACAAAGTCAGCAGCTCGTTCATCAGAAAAGATAGTGTCTCTGCTTGACCAATTTGAGAAATACATATCCTGAAAATGCTCAGCAGTAGCTCGATTGACCTCTCTTTCCTCATCAGAGTTAGCTTGAATATCAGATAACTCTACTTGTATATCAGGATGTGAATGAGCAGGACTAGCTTCAACATTGTCATCCTCTGCTGCATTCTCTGTAGGAACATTCTCATCAGGAGTCTCAAAGTTTCTCTGTTCTGGAATCTCAGAGTTTGCAGTATGCAATAACTCTGTTTCTTTTGTTACAATCTCAACAACAGATTGTTGTAGAGCTTCAAGCAAAGTAGCATCTTCTGCTTCTGCAACAGCTTCAATGTTTATCTGCTCAGCTTTATTAGTCTCAGAGTTTGTAACAAACTCTGCTTCTATGGGAACATTCTCTGTTGCATCTTTGTCAGCAACATCAGAATTTGCAGCAACAGTTTCAGTAGCAGTAGCTTGTAAAGTCTGATCGACTTCCTCACCCTTTTCAAATTCAAAAGAAATAATTTCTGTGTGAGAAGCCATAGATTCTTCAATTGCAACAATATCTTGATCAGCTTCCAAACCCTCTGTGAAATGTTCAGAGTTTATAGAGATGTTTGCTTCAACTTCCATATGAAATCCTTGTGACTCAAAAAACTCAGCCTCAATATTTTCTGTAGCCTCCTGAACAAGAATTTCAGGAGCTTCATCCGCATCTTCATTTGCAGCTTCCTCAACTACATCATCAGCGTTTGATGTAGGAGCTTCATCATCAGCACTTACATTTTCCTCAAAAACTCTGTCCAAATTGACAGCTTCAGCATTTACATTTGATGCACCAAAGAGATGTGCAGCCAAAGAGAAGTGAATACCCGATTTGCAGACTGTCGATTGGAATAGCATCCCAATTTGTACATTTCTTTCCGAACGCCCTTGTTATGCAATCGAAAAAGAAACTCCATTCCTTTCTCAAGAGCGGTCGCTTCAGTTGGCCTATCTTCGCCAAAGATCCAGTATACCCAATAGCTTGCATCATTCTCTGAAGATCAGTATCACTAACACTAATGGTGTAAGCGTTAGATTCTGCAAAGCCCATTGCTTCACGAACAGTTCCTGGAGTTATGACAAACTCTGTCTCCTGGAACTCAAACACTATGGATGGGGTACCAGAATCACCACCATCATCATAGACACCAGTCTCCCAGAAAGCTTTGATCTGAGATCCACAAAGCTTTGCAGGCTCCACCAAAGCACGCCCAATTTCTGACTGAGCAAGAAAGTTTTGTATGATATGAAACGCCTCTGGTGCATTGACAGTGTTTAATGGGGCTGCATAATTATTAGGAACGAACTCTAACCCAGAAGCAATGAAAGCAGTTGAAGCCATTAGTAATATCAAGAAATAAACAGAAAATAGCTTCAAAAACACGAGAGAGTTTAGGAGAGAAAGTGTTTGTGAATATGTGTGAGTGAAACTAGAATACAATTAGAGTAAGTCGTGAAAAACTGTAACAGTTGTGTGTATAATGTATAAATTTAAAATTTAAAATTAAAAACTGAACAGTTTTTAATCATTAAAACACAACTGTCTTACCCCGTATACTGTGTAAATGAGACACGTGTCACACATGCAATGACTGACAGCAGTAATTGGCAATTTCCAATGCGCATGCGCAGTAAAAACAGCAATAATTACAGCCGATTACACTTTCCTATGTATGCAATCTCTCTCCTCTCTTTAACACTTTTCTAAACCAATGCCCAAACATACCCTTTTGAAAAACCAAAACAAATGTTTTTCCTCAAAATTATAAAATGTCTGAAACAAATAATTTATTTTAATCATCAGAGATTAAAACAAAGTTACCTCGGCGTATTTCACACAATACATCAGTGTTTACCATTTGTCCTTCTTTGTCAATAAACTCTTTTCTCAAACTGTACAGGTGTGAATAATATGTGTGTGTAGTAGCATAGTTTACCGAAATCAAATATTTAGATCATCTCAAAGTGCATAAAATCCACAAACTTAAGCAGTAAAAACTGGTTGCCTAAACTCTCATGTATAAAATAAAATCTGATTTTTATATCTAAACTCTGTATACTGATATCCTTTCATTTGGATATATCTTTTATTCTTCACCCCCTTTATTTATATATATATTTTTTTTTTTATTTTTTTTTTTTTCCAGTAATCAGTGGTTGGCACTAATCACCAAAAATCAAAGATTTTAGCCCTTATTTCATACAATAAGTTCCTGGATCTTCCTAGGCACAACATGATCTCAAAGGAATTTGTGCTCTGTTTGGCATCTTTTGATTTGAGGGTGAATTATTTGCAATTAATAATCAGAGTTTAGACTTTCCATCAGTTAATACAATTAATTTATGAGAGAAAATGCAAATAGCTAATACAAACTCAGTATATAGAATCAATAAACTAAGAGATGCTGTAAATATAGAAACAGTATCATGCTGTGTTAACTTACTGCACATATTTGAGATCAGAATCTATACAACTCTTAAGGATTCATAATTACTTACTGAGAATTATGCTTCATACAATTTTCTTCATTGGTCCTTGTGTTTCAGACAAAAATCATAATCAGAGTTTAACATCAGACTTTAACCGACAGAGTATGACTAACAGAGTTTAGCATCAGAGTTTACTTTCAGAGTTTATGACACTGGTACTCATAACAGTTAATACATGCAAGGAATCATGAGCATAAAAATCAAACATGTATAGTTTTTGAGTCTAACCTGTATCCCTAGTCAAAACCAGAGATCATTCCAAGTTCATTTACCAATCTTGTAAAAGTAGCTTCACTCAAAGGTTTGGTGAAGATATCTGCAAGTTGTTGGTCTGTAGACACAAAATGAAGCTCAATGTTTCCTTCTTCCACATGTTCTCTGATAAAATGATACCTTATGCTGATGTGCTTTGTCATGGAGTGCTGTACTGGATTACCTGTCATAGCAATAGCACTTTGGTTATCACAGTAAATAGGTATTTTAGAGTACCTTAACCCATAATCCAGCAACTGATTCTTCATCCATAAAATCTGTGCACAACAGCTACCAGCAGCTATATACTCTGCTTCTGCTGTGGATGTGGAAATTGATTTTTGTTTCTTGCTGTACCAAGAAACCAATCTGTCACCTAAAAATTGACAGCTTCCACTTGTACTTTTTCTGTCTATCTTACAGCCTGCAAAATCTGCATCAGAGTAACCAATTAGCTTAAACTCTGATTCTCTAGGATACCACAAACCCAAGGTTATGGTTCCTTTGAGATATTTGAAAATCCTTTTTACAGCTGTTAGATGAGGCTCTCTAGGATCTGCTTGAAATCTTGCACAAAGACATGTTGCATACATGATATCAGGTCTACTTGCAGTAAGATACAGTAAAGACCCTATCATTCCTCTGTAGTTTGTCATATCTACTAAGGCTCCTGTGTCTTTGTCTAGCTTTGTTGCTGTAGCCATGGGAGTTGTGGCAGATGAACTATCAAGCATACCAAATTTCTTGAGAAGATTTTTGGTATATTTTGCTTGATTGATAAAAATACCATCATCTGTTTGCTTGACCTGTAAGCCTAGAAAATAACTAAGCTCTCCCATCATGCTCATTTGGTACCATGCTCTTGGTGCTTGCTTTAGTCCATATAATGCCTTGTCAAGCCTGTAGACATAATCTGGATGTTCGGGATCTACAAATCCTGGTGGTTGTTCAACAAACACTTCTTCTTCAAGCTTCCCATTGAGAAAAGCACTCTTTACATCCATCTGAAAGACTTTAAACTTCTTGTGTGCAGCATAGGCCAGAAAAATTCTTATGGCCTCCAATCTTGCAACTGGAGCAAAGGTTTCATCATAGTCAATACCTTCCTGTTGTGAATAACCTTTGGCCACAAGTCTAGCTTTATTTCTTGTAATCACACCTTCACTGTCAGTCTTGTTTCTGAAAACCCACTTTGTACCTACAATTGATCTATTCTTTGGTCTAGGTACAAGTGTCCAGACTTCATTTCTTTCAAATTCATTTAACTCTTCTTGCATTGCTGTAATCCAATTAGCATCTTGAAGAGCTTCCTCCACTTTCTTTGGTTCTGTTTGAGACAAGAAAGCATGATACAGACACTCATTATTTGTTGCACTTCTAGTTCTCACACTAGCATCAGGATCTCCAATTATGAGATCAGGTGTGTGCGCCTGTGTCCACTTTCTTGCTGTTGGTAAGTGGTTTCTTGCATTATGATTGGATCCTCCCCCTTGATCCATGCTCTCCTGATTCATATGTTGACTTTCTGCAGTATCTGAGGCTCCCCCTGAATTGGATGACTCAGAGTTTAAACTGTCAGAGTTTGAATCAGTTTCCTCAACTGACTCACTTGCTGTGTCTTGTTGAGCTTCTTCACGCTCCCCCTCAACCGGTTCTCTATTTTGTTCAATTTGAGAATTTCCATTTTCTCCAGTATTTACCAGTAGAGGTTCAGAGTATGCTTCGTCAGAGTTTGTCAGAACCGCTTCATCAGAGTTTGTCGGTACTGCTTCATCAGAGTTTACATCATCAGAGAATAAACCTTCATTTTCAAAACGCAGTTGATCATATCCATCTGAGTCATCAAGTCCAGTTATTTTCTTGTCATCAAATGACACATGTATGGATTCCATGATCACTTTAGTTCTCAGATTGTAGACTCTGAATGCTTTTGTTGACAATGGATAACCAACAAAGATTCCTTCATCAGCTTTTAACTCGAACTTGGTCAACTGTTCAGGATGAGTCTTCAACACAAAGCATTTGCATCCAAATATATGAAAATATTTCAAATTTGGCTTCTTATTTTTCACCATCTCATATGGTGTTTTCCCATGCTTGTTGATCAGTGTAGCATTTTGAGTAAAACAAGCAGTTTGAACAGCTTCTGCCCAGAAATAGGTTGGCAACTTTGCTTCATCAAGCATAGTTCTGGCTGCTTCAATTAAAGTTCTGTTCTTTCTTTCAACTACACCATTTTGCTGTGGAGTTCCAGGTGCAGAAAATTCTTGTATCACTCCTCTTTCTTTGCAGAAAGCTTCCATGATTGAGTTTCTGAATTCAGTTCCATTATCACTCCTGATAATTTTGACTTTGTGCTGTGATCCTTTGTCTAGTAGATTTACATGATCCATCAGTGTTTGAGCAGTTTCATCCTTCTTTGATAAGAAATACACCCATGTATATCTAGTATATTCATCAACAATTACTAGAGCATATTTCTTTCTGCCCATAGACATCACATTCACTGGTCCAAAGAGATCAACATGTAGAAGATGATAAGGTTCCACTACTGAAGATTCAGATTTGCTCTTGAAAGATGACTTCCTTTTCTTGGCCTTTTGACAAGAATCACATAGACCATCTAGACTGAGTATTGATTTTGGAAGTCCCCTTACAAGATCCTTTCTAATAAGTTCATTAATGTTGTTCAAATTGAGATGAGAGAGCTTCTTATGCCAGTTCCAACTCTCTTCATTTGACATTCTTGCAGTCAGACACACTGTTTTTCCATCAGAGTTTGTTACCAAACTTGCTTCATAAATGTTGTTGTGCCTGTGTCCAACTAGAACAACTTTTCCAGTAGATTTACTGATAACTTCACAGTATTCAGTATGAAAATCTACATGGTTTCCTCTGTCACAGATTTGACTCACAGATAGTAGATTATGCTTGAGTCCTGAGACTAGAGCTACATTTGTGATGATGACACTTCCAAGATTAATATTGCCATATCCCAGAGTGTGTCCTATATTGCCATCTCCATAGGATACCTTTGGGCCAGCCTTCTCCTTAAAATCTGATAGCAGGGCTTTATTTCCAGTCATATGTCCTGAGCATCCACTGTCCAAGATAAGTGTGCTCTCTTTTATACCCTGCAATCACAAACAAACACTAAGTGTTAGTTTTAAGGACCCGGACTTGCTTGGATCCTTTGTCTTTCTTAACAGTGTTAGCTTTTGCAGCGGAATCACTATCAACAGAGTTTAAACTAACATTGTCAGACTTTACACTTGCAGAGTTTGCCCTAACCCACTTCAAGTTGGGTTTTGGCTCATAATAGTTGTGATAAATAGCATGATAACTCTTACAAGTATAAATAGAATGCCAAGTGCTCCCACAGTGTGTGCATAATGTCTGTGGTTTAACCCTTACATAATCATTCTTTACTCCTGATGTAGAAGGTAAAGAATTAATATCTTTGTTCTTATTGCAAAATCTAGCAAGATGGTTAGAACTACCACAGTTATAACATGTTTTTCTTGGAGCAGCAGCAGTAGGCAAATGATTATTTCTTTTATTTATGCCTATCTTTCCATTCCTATTCTTCTTGGACCCTTTTGGTTTCATGGCAGACTTTACCTCTTTTAGCTTATGATTGAACTGTTTTCCTGTCATTAAACCAACATTAACCTGTTTTTCACAGACTTTTACTGGTTTTCTAACAGCTTCTATTTCCATAAGTTTTTCTGTTATAATATTTTCCTGTCTTTCACAGGTTTCATCTGATTCCATATCAGCTTCTCTTATTACAACAGATTTTAACTTATTGGTTTCTGGAACAAATTTCACAGGTTTAAGTTGTGGTTTAACCTTAACCTTGTCTTTAAACCTAAGTTCATCATTCTCACAATAGCCTAAACCTACAGAATCTGTCTGAAACACTTGATGAGTGTCTCTTCCAGAGTCTGTCCAAGTCTTGATTATTTTTCTTTCTTTTTCTAGATCAGATTCTAGTTGCTTATATCTTTTGAGCAACTCCTGTTCTACATAAACAGCATCATCTCTTTCTTTTTGAATCTGCTTCATATTTTCAAGTTCTCCTTCAAGAAACTTGTTTCTATCTTTAAGACTAAGATTCTCAGATTTAATTCTCTCATTCTCTAAAGTCTGATCCCTATAACTAACATGTACGCTTTTCAGATATACTCTTAATTCAGATATATTATCAGTATCATAAGCATAAGTAGTTAGGGGTACCTTATTTTCAGATGATTCAGTCTCATCTTTGACAGTTACCATAAGAGCATAATTTACTCCATCATCAGAGTCTGAAGTATCTGCCCAGTCTTTGCCTTTAGAGATGAGTGCTTTCTCAGATTTGCCTTTCTTGCACTCTGGGGCATAGTAACCCATCTCCTTACACTTGTAGCACTGGATTTCAGATTTATCCTTCTTGCCAGACTTGGTCTCCCTTCCATCAGACTTTCTAAAACTTCTCTTATCAGAGTTTGAATCTTTCCTTGAGAATCTCTTTCCTTTCTTGAAGTTCTTGAATCCCATCTTCTTGAAGGTCTTCACCATCAATGCAGCCATTTGCATCATCTGTTCTTCATCATCCTCAGAGTCAGAAGCTTCATCAGAGTTTGAGTCATCATCAGAGTTTGATGACTCACTTTCAGATTTAATGACTAAAGCCTTTCCCTTGGCTTTCTTCCTTGATGATTCCTTCTTGATGGGCTTCTCCTCAACTTTGAGAGCAACAGATTTTGTCTTTTTACTCATTCTTCTATTTCTTTGTTCTATCTCCAGTTCATGAGTTTTCAACAACCCATAGATTTCATCAAGATCTGTATCAGCAAGTTCATAATTATCTCTTATTGTTGTTGTCTTTAGATCCCACTTTTCAGGTAGAGATAACAGAAACTTGAGATTAGACTCTTCAAGATCATATTCTTTATCAACTAGAGATAAATCATTCAGTAGTTTACAGAATCTGTCATATGTCTCAGTCAAGGTTTCATTGGCTCTTGAATCAAAGTGCTCATACTCCTGAGTTAGTATGGTCTTTCTGTTCTTCTTAATAGCACATGTTCCCTGGCATCTGACTTCTAAAGCATCCCATATCTCTTTGGCAGTTTTGCAGCCAATTACTCTGTTAGACATAACATTATCTAAAGCACTGTGGAGTAGATGACTAACTTTTGCATCCTTTGCAATTGATGAGATGTCCTCAGGAGTCATATCTTTCTTTTCCTTTGGAACAGTCTTTTGTTCTTGACCATCAACAACAGGGGCTAGTTTGGTTGGATTATGAGGACCATCATAAATTCTGTCAAGATATTCTGGATCTGTAGCCTCCAGAAACATGGTCATCTTCACCTTCCAAATTGGATACTCTACTGGCCTGAGAATTGGAACCCTGATTGTTTCATATCGACTCACAGAATTAGGCTTAACCTGTTCAGCCTTGGGAGCAGTTTGATTTTCTTCAGACATGATTATTACTGTGTTTGAATCGTAAAACTGTATATATTAAACAGCCTTGGCTCTGATACCAATTGTTAGGCCGAATACACAATATATAATCAAGTATGTATGAGAATAACAATCAAGAACACAGGTTTGTAAATCAACAAACTGAATTATATTAAATAATTCTCTCTTAGTGATGTTAATGAATCACAAAGAGCTACTAGGTTACAAGAATAATATTTCAATTATCGCATCCCTTCTAGGGATAACCTATCTGTGTTTATATAGTACACAGTTACACAATCCTTATCTAATTGATACTCCTATAAATTAGCTATACAATTATTATCAATTAAGGATTGCTTCAGTCTTCTATTCCGTTTCCTTAGCTGTATCAATATATTCTGCTTCTTTCCATCTTCAGAATATATTGCTTCTAGAATCTTTATCTTTGCACCGACAGCTTAAGTCAACTATCACCACGTCAGACTTTATCAAACTCTGACTGGCTTCAATGTGAACTCTTCACCCAGTCAGACTTTATCAAACTCTGACTGGCTTCTAGATAAACTCTGATATGTACCTGGTACTTAAACACTGATGAACAAACGTCAGCAATTATATCTAACATGAATTATCAATTAAAATATAAAATATTTTTTCCGTATTAGTTTAAAAGTAGTACACCATGACGATCAAAATTCTATATAAATTTAATTTTTTTTATATTATATCCCGTAAATATCTATGTTATTATATTAAAGAGTAAATAATGAAAGCTTACTCGTAAGTCTAGTGCTTTGTTTGATCACTCAATCCATAATAATTGGATCTTTCAAATTAAATTGTTGAGATCGTTACATATAACAGTAAAATTATTATGTAGAATGATATAAGGTTTTAATCTACCACCAGCAAATTAAAATTCACAGTTTTTTTTTTCAAAATAAGACTTTTTTCATTTTTTTTTTCAAACATAGGTCATTTTGTATTTTTTTTTTGGTAAAAATACGATTTTTCAGAAAAGTACCATACTGACTATTAAAAACTTTTAACGTTTTGAATTTAATAATTTACAATGTATATAAATTAAAAAAGTTAGGTCTTTTTTAGTGGCTGAGTTTAAAATTTTAAAAAAAAAAAATTATTTGGATATAGTCCTACTAACAATGAAATTATGTCTCTTTTTTAGTTGATGAGTTCTTATAAAACAAAACCACCATTTACGTATAATTTATTATTTAATAATAAATAATATTTGATTAATTATTATCTAAAACTTAATAAAAACAAGATAAAAATATGTACGATTTTATAAAATGTTATCCTCGTATTATTATATTCTTTGCTGATTTGAATTTTTCTTATATTGATTTAAATTTTTTATTAAAAGAAACATAGATTTCTAAATTTAAAATAATTAGAAAAAAAGTAATTGAATTGGTGTTAAAATAATTATAATATAATTATTATTATTATTATTAGAATTTAAATACTCACTTTACTAATTTGGGATTTATCTAGTGTTTTAAAAATCATATTTTGACGATTTTACATCCCACATGAAGATAACTAAATTACATTTTATTTAATGAGGTTTAATTTTTATCTAACTAGAATTGTCCATAAATGGAAGAGAAAAGAAAGTCACGAACTTTTTACAGGGAGAATTTTGTTCAATACAGAAAACCTATTTATATTTGGCTTAAATTATGAAAATACACTTCTTCAGAATTTAAATATAATCCTATTATTAATCAAATGTACTTTTTTAATATTAGATCTAACTGTTTTTATGTTTGTATAAAATATATGCGATTTTTACAAAATATATGTATAACTAATTAAAATTGGATTTCAATTTTGATACATCTAATCAGGTTTAAATTCTGAATGTCGAATATAAATATTATGAAATCCTAATCGCACTTGCTTTCTATATAGTCAATCTTATTTCAATAATAAATAGGATAAATTATGTATTAATTAGAATAACAAATATTACGTTTCAAAGTACAAATTGTATTGGATTCGGTTTTATATTATTAGTTTCCGATCGGCTATAAAAGAACCCAAAGAAGTATTACGTAATTGTATTTGAGTCAGAATCCGCAATCAGAAAAGACACATCTCTGCTCCTAAAGATAAAGATTGAAGCCTTATGATCATGTCGGATGATACTTGGAGTAATCTTCTGCCTGAGATTCTTATTTTAATTTTACATAACTTGGAACATCTTGAAGATTATGTGAGATTTGGTTGTGTTTGTAAATCATGGAGTGATGCAGTTCGTGCACTTGAGATGCTCTGTTGGCCTCCTTGCAGATTTCCGTTCCTTCTTCTTGCTGAAGATGTTGCTCCTGGTTCTTTAACTAATGATTGTGAATTTCATTCTGATGAAGATGACCAAGACTATTACGTTGACAGTGAACAAGAAGAAGATAGTGACAATGAACAAGGAGATAGTGATGACGAAGAAGATAACAATGTCAGTGAAGAAGAAGATAGTGATCACAACGAAGATAGCGATGACAGTGAAGTAGAAGGAGACGATGGTGGCAATGTAGAACTAGTAGCAGGAGTAGAAGAAGATATTGGTGGTGCCGAGGATGACAACGAAGAAGACGAATACAATTACTCAAATCATACAATTGGTAGTAGTCGTGGTTTATATAGTCTTTTAACAGGAAAAACATATATTATTGACTTACCAGAAGCTGCTGGAAGACTAATATTGGGAACCAACAAAGGATGGTTGGTTACATTGGGAAGAGACCTGCAAGTCAATCTCTTGCATCCTCTTTTAAGGCGCCAAATTCCACTTCCACCCATGCTTTCATTTCCTAGGCAGTTTGACTACCATGAAGCCTACCGTCCTGAAGAAGCCTCTGACCTTTTTATTTGGAAAGTGGCCATGTCTTTTAAAATACTCAACAAAAACATGGCCTTTAGCTTATATCATCCCCAGGCTAGCCCTTCAGCGATTGTAATGGCTATCTATGGAAATTGCCGATATTTAGGTTTTGCTAGATTGCGAGATAAAGTCTGGACTGATGTGAATGTTCCGTTGACTAAGGGTTACCTTCCATCACGCAGCTTTCATGATATTGCTTACCACAAAGGAAACTTTTATGCAGTAAACGATGATGGAGGTATATTTGTTTGTAGTAGTGACAATAATGAAGAGGGGGGAGATATTAAGGCGAGACAAATTGCAATTATTGAAAATGAAGGTGGGGCACAAAAGTACTTAGTTGAATCATCATCTGGATCTGACCTATTGCTACTTGTGCGCGATCGGAAGAAAAAATATGACGAAGCAGACTGGCCTAAGTACCGCACAACTGATTTCTCTGTAAGGAGGTTGGATTTAAAATATTCCGATTCTCTTGAAGTTATTTCATGTACTTTGGAAGAAGAAAAATACCTGGGGAACGAGGCAATATTTGTTGGAAACGCTTCATCCACGAGTGTATTATCATCAGAGATCATAAAGCCAAACTGTATTTATTTTACAGATGACAACCAAGTAACCTATTACCATCGTGGAGGCGGCCATGACATGGGAATCTTCAACATGGAGCATCGCACCATTGAACCTCATTTTCAAGGAAAATCCATCCATCACATCTCTCCTCCGCTTTGGTATTTTTGAAGTCCAAACGTACTTGGGTGTCATGAAAAATTATGTTATATCTTTTTTATATTCATCCTTACAATTGTTATGATGTCAAACTAATTTGTAACTATTCAATTTATTTGGTACTAGTTTTTACTCTGTGTAAAGTACGATTTTTTTGATATATTTTTATCAATATGGTACAATTTAAAAATCAAAACTTTGTGAATGCTCATCTGACCACCAAGGCTAGGTACACCTATGGGGTTGTCCTGTTACAGCTTGTTAGCCATGTCCCAACCTTGTGACCTGGGCGCGACCCCTAGGAAGGAACCCGAAGTTACGAGTTTGATGACATAACCAAGGAAGCCGCCGTAGCCAACATGTGTTATGGGAGAAGTTGTGTAAGCAATAAAACTAATATACAATGATCTGGACCGGGACTTCTCTAGACAGATGGTATCGTCCACCATAGATGTAGACTTCAAAGACGATGCCGTAATGGCGTGAATAATGAATAAAAACCATGGAGATGGATTAGGTCAGCTAGCTGAGGACAGTTGGGAGCAAGCCGTTGTAGAACAAAGGGTATTTGGATTGAACAGAAAAGATCTCATTGAACATACTAATTACATAAAATTTAAACAATAAAGAATGCTTCACAGGTTTCTTGCAGCTTAGTACCAAGCATGAGGTTACATATGTTTTGATGCTACAACAAATAACAATGGAAAAACTCTATTTTAATTCTTGTGCCAAGCAACTTTGAGTTGTCCATTCTTGATAACGTAGCAAAATGAAAGCCAGAACTTTTAGTGAAAGCCAGTAGCTCATTACCCGGTTACCACACGGAGGACCTTTAACAAGACAAAGTTGTGCAAACACCACCCGGTTACCTTACAAACTACCTACTCCTATGCTAAACCTGTGCAATCATAATACTTTTAAATAGAAAACATAAGCAGCAGTAACCAAAGTATCATCAACATTCTCACTGGATAGTTACTTATGAAGCTGCGAATTAAAAACTCATCCAGGCATTAAAATAAACAAATGAAGAGCAGAGCTTGCACCATCTCAAGTTTTTAGGATTCTCATATGCTATTAATTCACCTCCAATCTACTCCAATTTCCAATCTACTCTCTACACAAGTATAACATGCAACACACACACACATAACCTATACATAACATGCACAAGTAAACAGGTTGCTGAGTTTGTTGTGCATGACCTGCTCCACGCCTTCCACCAGGCGGCAGGCCTTTGCCTCTCCTGACCCTGTTGGACCAGCTCTCATCCCTGGTACCAGCTCTTGCTGATAGCCAAAACCAGCTCTTACATCAAATTCCTTCAATTTGTCATCATCTATGGTTTCATTGAAGTTTTTACTCAACTTTGAACACAAGAGTTCTAACGTACATAAACCTCATATCAAAAATTAAACCACTCGATACTTAGGTGTATTAATATAATATAATAATCCATTGTTCAACAAAATAAATTCAACGTAAGGTTCAATGTGGTAATGGACTATAACCTGCTTTACATACTTAGGTGTATTACTGATGCACTAGAGTCTTTGGTTGGTACTGAAGCAGCATGGAGAAGAGACAAACATTTGATGGATGTTGTGTACAGGCAGTATAAGTTCAAGGACCATTGTCTTGCAATTAAGCGTTGTTTCTTGCTCGGGAAAGTTGATTTTGTTCTGTACCTGATGGATATTGTCGGGCCTGAGCTTCCTGCAAATATCATCAGTTCGTTTAAGCTTGCAGTGTTGTTGGAGAGCGCAATAAGGTCCTCCAGTGCACAGTATGATGATCCTGACATACTGGATAGATTGAGGATGCCGATGCCGTAATGATGCCACGCAACATAGGAGATAGAGGATGCCGATGCCGTAATGGCGTGACTAATGAATGAAAACCAAACCTCCTTTATAACAATGGAGTACAGTTCTGGTCCACTTGATGAACAGTCTAGAGAACAGAGCATTTCCAGGCCAAGTCCTATGGGTGGCAGCGTATCGCTACCTATGTTGTAGACCAAAGGGAAGCATGAGTGAACATGGTTTACTGTGAAAGCATAGCATGGACAAGTAAACAATACTTTGAATTTGATTATCGAAAATCAAAACCATCATCTGTTAAAATGCTGGCCAACTCATACATGAAATGTGTTTCTACCTCATCACAAATCTTCTGCTATAATAATATTTCTCAAAATAAAAAAAATCGAAAGATCTCACTGCAGCGTAGCCACATTTTTACCTAGAAAATGCACCTCCTTGTTTTGATATCAGGGAGAGGGAATTCAATCTTCCACAACTAGGCTATTGTTTTCCCAACTTTCACCCAAAACACAACTCACCTCACCAGAAAATCACTCCATCTGGGTCCACACATGGTCAAATATCAACCTCTGATCATGGACCCTGTCACAGGGCCTGCTTTTCCATTGGTCCGACTCATACACAGCTAATTCCCCCAATGCTGCATTGACACAGTCAAACACAAGGTTTTGCATTCGCTTGGCCTCATGCAATATCTCCTTGTCTTTTAGGCCCAAGTAAGTGTCTCTCAACAATGGGTCCAATGGACTTTCTAGGGAAAAAAACCTAGCCAAAAATGTGTCAGATTGCAACTCATTGCCAAGATCTGCTGCCGATAGTAGTGTCTGAACAAAAAAAAAGCAATTCTTGTCTTTCCTCCTCGGTATCTCTCATTACCACGGATGTTTTTAAAGGATATAGGACTCACAGTTTCTATACAAGAATCATTTTGCGATAGAGTCCGAGCAATGGATCTTACTTGTGGAGATTTGTCAATCTGATTGGATTTACCAGAATACGCAGGTAGATCAAACCCTGTTTAATAGAAAGAAACAATCAACAAACATGAAGTGCTTCGGGAAATTAGAGGTGCTTTGGTAGGAGTATTGAATATTTACCATTTGGTGTAGACTGAAGTTGTCAGAGAATTCCAGTTCCATATGATCTTCCTCCTGGAATGGAGTTTCCAAGACTGAGAATAAACGTGGTTGCTCCTGGTTCTCAAAAGGATTTCTAGACGGACAAGGTTTTGTTGCAGAGGATTCAGCCTGCAAATTGCAGAAATTTCCTGTTAAAAAAATGCCCAAGTCACAACATCAGAACTTGTGCTGATGTCACAGGTTAGTAAGAACATTATCTGTTAAAAATATTTATCTTAAAAGGTTACCAATTACACTTATATCTTTCCCTGCTTAAGATATCTTACTTTGTTGTCAAAGAATCTTTGGACAAGTTCGTATACATCTTTGGAATATTTAAATTCAAACGAGACAAAAATTTTATCATAGAGTTGACATAGCTGATAAGAGCCAGGACACATGCGTTTTAAATACCTTGGTATGAACAAGCCCGCTCTTAGTTTCCACACTGAACGAATGTGAAGGAGATGCTTCGTTTGAAAATTTCACCTTCTCAATCGAGATTAGGAAATGTGTACATGGACTACCCCTAGACTAGGAGGTAATTAATTTACCTTGTAGTCTAGTTTACAATGCAATACTTCAATCAACTATTGATAGAATAAGGAGGCAGTGCGTCACCAAAAAACGTCATGTTGCAACATAGTTGGAGAAGACGAAGTTGGAGAAGAAGGTTTTAACTGAGTTGATGGCCTTTAACGTGAAGCTTGAAAGTAATGGAAACAAACTTGGTGTGTCCATAAGAACTTGAAGCTTGACAGATAAGTTGGAATGCCTAACAAAGATGAGGCTGAAGCTATTGCTCTCAAGCGAACTGAGTTGGAAAAGAGCAAACGAATGAAAATGATATCACAAACTAACTCAACCAGGCGTTCCAAGGTGTTTGGCGCGCCAACATCCTTGGAGATGCCACTTGTAGCTGCAAAATTCAAAAGAATGAAACAAAAACAATCTTACAATTTCCTCAACATAGCATACCCTTACATAATCATCTAACTTATAGCTCTAACCTTGGCACGCCCAACGTTGGCTCTCCAACCTTGGCACGCCCAACGTGGACTCTCCAACCTTGGCACGCCCAACGTTGGCTCTCCAACCTTGGCACGCCCAACGTGGGCTCTCCAACCTTGGCACGTCCAACGTTGGCTCTCCAACCTTGGCACACCCAACGTTGGCTCTCCAACACCTATCCACCCCTGTTCTGGAGCTCCAAGTTTGTCTTCTGCTATTATTCTTTCCTTAGTCAAATTTCGGATATAACAAGAGGCAACATTGACTCAATAGCATGTTTGGTATAATGGTCGTGCGATTTTTTCTTTATTTCACGCACGATCCATTTTAGCCGAGGTTCTCCATTTCTTACATACTCGGGGGATCTTCCAAACAGATCCCAAGAGCTTTCCAGAACTTCTTCAACCTTATTATGAAAAATATATCAATAGTATAAACATTAACTTACCATAAGGATCCAAAGATTTCCTTCAACATTTCTTTTTTTGTCTTTGCAGCGCTATATTCCATAGTACATATATGCTAATAAGGCCGCTCCCCAAGCATATTGATCGATTTCAGCCAAATTCTTGACAAACTGGACACAAACCGACTCAATTTCATGCTTGCTGTTGGGGGAGCAATAAAAGCATATAATAAAGTGAGAAGGACATCAATTTTCCGTCTCTCATAGCTTTCATCAGTGTCTGCAGCAATTTTCATCAACTCACTGACTGACGCTACAGTCTTATTCTTGAACTTCCCAAATACGTCGAACAATACTTGGTCATCAAATGTAGTCTTAAATAATATTGATGTTGGGGGAGCAATAAAAGCATATAATAAAGTGAGAAGGACATCAATTTTCCGTCTCTCATAGCTTTCCTCAGTGTCTGCAGCAATTTTCATCAACTCACTAACTGACGCTACAGTCTTATTCTTGAACTTCCCAACTACGTCGAACAATACTTGGTCATCAAATGTAGTCTTAAATAATATTGGTTTACCCGGAATGGGTAAACTAGTAATATAAAGGACATCCTCTAATGTAACTCCAAGAGTTTGTCCGTCAAAGGTGAAAACTTGACGGTCCGAGTCATAGCACTCTCCGTTAAGTGTTTGGCAAGTACTCTACCGAGAGTACTGCCAAGTGTTTGGCAAGTACTACCGAGAGTACTTGTAACTATAATGGAAGTGGCGTACATTTTCTTTTAAACAAGTGGCAGTTGACTTGTAAAAGGAAGTGGATCAAAAAGAAAAGTTTTACACAAAAAGCAAGCAGAACAAAAAATTCACATCTTTCTCTCTGCTTAAAACACCAACAACTGCTGAAGGTTCAAATCTTTTACATTGAATCATTTCTAGCATTATTATTAAATCCAAACCACTAGAAGTTATTTACTTGTACTTGTTTGACAATCTATAGCGGATCATAATCCCTAAAATTTATATCGAACTACTTTTTAGTATTCGATCCTTTTTATTACAAAAATAGATAAATTCATGTTGAATTTATTCTAGATTTGTTTTATCAAGAACCTTGTAATCTTTACTCAAAATTGTAACACCCTTCAAGTTTAATATAAATTATATTTAACTTGAATTTTGTTTCATTTCATTCCGCACTTATTTATTCCTGAATTGTTAAATCACGAACCGAACAAATTCGATAAAACGGTACAGTTTGTATTCAACTCCCCACCCACCCACCCTTTTACAAACATATCAGGACCTAACATGCTCTCTATTTCATTGAACTCATATTTGTGTTGCTTTTAGAATATTTATATTTTCATACTCGAACTTTTTCTCACTTACTCTTGATTTTGATTATTTTTGTTTTTAGGAAAATACATGTCAAAGTTTTGTTGTACTACGAAGAAGCGGAATTTGATGACAACAAAGAAGACGAATACAATTACTTAAATAATACAATTGGGAGTAGTCGTGGTTTATATAGTCTTTTAACAGGAAAAACATATATTATTGACTTACCAGAGGCTGCTGGAAGACTAATATTGCACTACGCCATAAATGGCCTTTTGCAACCACAAAACTATGTTGCTATAAACCCAGTTTCGCATTGCTATAGCCCCAAAAAGGGCTATGGTAACATCAGAGCCATGTTAGGTTCTCAGCAAAGGATGGTTGGTTACATTGGGAAGAGACCTGCAAGTCAATCTCTTGCATCCTCTTTTAAGGCGCCAAATTCCACTTTCACCCATGCTTTCGTTTCCTAGGCAGTACGAATACCATGAAGACTACCATCTTGAAGACCTTTTTATTTGGAAAGTGGCCATATCTTCAAAAATACTCAACAAAAATATGGCCTTTAGCTTATATCGTCAACAGGCTAGCCCTTCACCGATTGTAATGGCTATCTATGGACAATGCCGATATTTAGGTTTTGCTAGATTGGGAGATAAAGTGTGGACCGATGTGAATGTTCCCTTGACTTATTTCAACTTTCCATCACGCGCCTTTCACGATATTACTTACCACAAAGGAAACTTTTATGCAGTAGACAATTATGGGGGTATATTTGTTTGTAGTTGTGACAATAATGAAGAGGGAGGAGATATTAGGGCAAGACAAATTGCACTTCTTGAAACTGAAAATTGTTCAGAAAAGTACTTGGTTGAATCATCATCTGGCCTCCTGCTACTTGTGCGCTATCGTAAACGCAAGGGGCATAAGTACCGCACAACCTTTTTCTCTGTATGGAGGTTGGATTTAAATTATTCTGATTCTTTTGAAGATATTGCATGTACTTTAAAAACAGAGAGATACTTGGAGAATGAGGCAATATTTACTGGCAAAACTTCATATGTAGTTGTATCTTCATCGGAAATTATAAAGACCAATAGTATCTACTTTACAGACGACAACTGGTTATGGTATTATCATAAAGGAGGCGGCCATGATATGGGAATCTTCAACATGGAGCATCGCACCATTGAACCTCATTTTGAAGGAAAATCCATCAATCTCATCTCCCCTCCATTTTGGTATTTCTGAAGTCCAAACTTACTTGGGTGCCGTGAAGAATTATGTTATATCTTTTTTTATATTCATCCTTACAAGTAATTATTATGATGTCAAACTACTTTGTAACTATTCAATTTCTTTGGTACTAGTTTTTACTCTGTGCAAAGTACAGTTTTTAAATATATTTTTATCAATATGGTACAATTTTAAAATCCAAACTTTGTGAATGCTCATCTGATCAAGGTTTTAGGGCCCGTCTGGGATCCACTATAGTTGATCACAAGAGCAGGGATAGAAAAATTAATTCGGAACCTTGTGTTTTCAATCACTTGTTGGTTGGTGACAAACTTACCAGCTCGCTTCACCTGTTATTTTTCTCTGCCCCTTTATAGATAGATATAAATTTGAAAAGTGCACCCCTTTCACAGTCTTGTTATCATTCAAATTTTAACATATAAACGCTCCTCTTATTGCAAATTCAGGAGAGATGACACAAGGAAATGGCAATATAGTAGAATAACACTAGTTCAAGATGATATAAACACTATTCAAAATCACAAGTTAGTAGCTACCAGTTCATAATTTAGAGCGACTAATATTATATGGGGTATATGTATACCTATTTCACTTCTAGTTTCCATAGATCTGTGCAAAGAAGACCCGTTTCTTGGTCTCTTTTCTTCCAACTGTTTCCATTGTAGGTGGTCACGGTACAGCAACCTATTGCAAAACCTCAATATATATTGAAAGTTTTGATTGTCATTTCTTCTAATACAACTTCTTACACCAATGAAGGGAAATCAAAATAAGTACCACTTCTTGCTTTCCCGGGTTTTTCCTTTAACATAGTCTTTAATAGAAAGATACCAGAAAAGAATGGCATTTCTTCATCCTCTGAAGTTCTGGTGCCATGAAGGGACATTTATGTGCTTAGACAAGTGTCTATTTGTTATTCACGTGTCTTGTCATTCATTATATTGCGAGCAGTGGCGGAGGCAGAAAAAAATTTAGGGGGGGCCGGTTTTCGCATCTTCTTATTCTTGTTTATCCAAAGTCGTGGTACGGGATAGCGTTTGTTTCGAATATAATGAATGTTATTGTAGTACTTATATCAATACTAATTTTGGTGGATCAAGAATCATCACTAGTACTAGTACAAGCATTTCTCCCCTTTCTGCTCTGTACTCTTCTATTGTAATGTAGAAAAGACCGAAAAAATAGTTAAAGAAACAAAGAAAATGACTGAAATATAGCTGAAATATAGCTGATGGGAACCTTCCGTCACGCGCCTTTCATGATATTGCTTACCACAAAGGAAACTTTTATGCCGTAAACGATGATGGAGGTATATTTGTTTGCTTACCACAAAGGACTCCCTGGCCCTGGCCCCCCTAGATCCGCCACTGATTACGAGTTTATATGCTAAAAACCACCTCACAAGGCAAGGCTGGTTGTGTACATAATATGACATACGCCACGAAACCAAACTCTGTGATCTAGTCTTTTTTTCTTTTTTCGTGTTTATTTAGTTTCGGGAAAAAAAACTAACATAATAAGTTCATATATTTTAAATTGCTCAGAAGCTTTGAGTTCACAACCAACTTCTAACTTCACTTTACACCTCAAGCATAATTGCATATACTTTATATTAGATCGAGTAGTGTATACTTATAACTTATATTGTATACTTGAACAAATAAAAAAAGTCTCGACAAATTTTATAAAATTTATTTATTGGCATAGAATTTCAACCTCTTCTAAACACACATGCATTAACTTCCCTTGCTTTTTTCCTTAATAAACACGACGTCAAGATTGTAAACGACAGGCACCAAACTTACAGAACACAAAAACACAAGAACCGGACCAAATATCCAGAGCAAAATCGGCAATGCTAATAAACCAGGTATTCAACGGAAACCCTTTCTCCAAAAGATCCGAAATGTAATCCGGGGTGACCACGGAACCCATCGTGTCCTCATGCGGAGTATTTATCAGGAAATTTACTTGGTTAGGAGGAAGAACACTAATGTTGTGTTTGGTTGGGGTGAATGGAATGGAAAGGAATGGAATGGAATGGAATGGATGAAATTAAAGGAAAGTAATGGGAGTTGGAGGGAAGATTTGAGAAAAAATGAGATAATGCAAAATTATTATGATAAGAATTATGAAGAAAATAAATGAGTTAAGGAATGAAGCATAAAATGGGGGTTTTGAATTATAATGTAGGTGATTAAGAATGGAATGAGTTAAAGAATGAAAGTTGTGAGTATTTCACTATTTTACATTTTAAATCTCATTTCATTCCAATCATCCCAACCAAACACAACATAAGAGCTAGACATATGTTAAGGACAGCATGAACTCGCCGTGCACGGGCACCAAAGGGTGTCGTAGCGGCTTACTATTTTTGAAGAAATATCTACATCTAGGGATAAGTTGGCCTGTTAAGATTTATTTGTCAAATTTCCTGTATTGGGCTTTAACTTGAATGTAATCTTTGTGAATATAAGGAGTCCAGTTATAATGTTTGAACCCAAATAGGAACTTTGGCTAGTACATAAATTTACCCTCTTAAGCCCAAATGTGCTACAATTGTTGTTGCATATCGGCCATCTTCTCTTATACTTCTTCTGTTCTTCACTGGCTTATAGCACGTGATATGCACAATTTCTTAAATTTACCCATTTTTGGAAAAAAGTTGCCCAAAATATCAATATTCAGTGTCGGCTTTACCCACCGGTTATGCATAACAACTTTGCGTACACATATTGCGCATTATAGCCATACGCATAGTTTATTTGACAACGACGTCGCCACCAACAACTCATTTGAGGGGTCCGTATGAGACCTTTATACACGCATTACTGCAATGCGGGTTTAGGGCCACGCATCCAACACAGGCGCATTCGTCTGCTACAGCACACCGTACACCATAATCAAGTAGATGTACATAAAATAATGAGAAAATTGAGAAAATTGATGATGTTCTTAAATTGGAGGTGACTCACCTTCGTCATGCTAAAACATCACTATCACTAAATTAAAATTGCATATTCTGATGTTAACGACTATGCATATATATATATATGGATGGTTTTTTTTAAATTTATGAATATATTAAATCATTACATTTTCTTAATATTTATAAAAAAAATTTAATTTTTAATTTTTTTAAATATCTATTATTAAAATATAATATATTTTTTGTTATATGTTGATGATGCGGGAACTTTGAACTTTTGAATTATCAATTAAGGTACATCTCTGCTCCTAAAGATAAAGAACCCAAAGAAGTATTACGTACTTGTATTTGAGTCAGAATCCGCAATCAGAAAAGGTACATCTCTGCTCCTAAAGATAAAGATTGAAGCCTTATGATCATGTCGGATGATACTTGGAGTAATCTTCTGCCTGAGATTCTTATTTTAATTTTTCTTAACTTGGAACATCTTGAAGATTATGTGAGATTTGGTTGTGTTTGTAAATCATAGAGTGATGCAGTTCGTGGACTTGAGATGCTCTGTTGGCCTCCTTGCAGATTTCTATTCCTTCTTCTTGCTGAAGATGTTGCTCCTGGTTCTTTAACTAATGATTGTGAATTTTCAGTCTGGTGGAATTGCTTCAAGTGTTGTTGATTTGTCTGATATGGTTAGATCAAAAGCACTCTGGCTACGAATGTTTTCAAATCTGAAGCAGTTGACAAGTAATTCAAGAGTAGGTATTGGACACAGAGATGCTGAATATATGAATATGTCTTATGTTGATCCTTACTCCTTGACTGAAATTGGAGGTACTTTAACTTCTGAAAACCTGAACAATTTATTAGCTGTTGATATAGTTATAGATTGTCATGATGGTATTGAAAAGAAAGAAAAGCTTATGTACTTCATGAAAGATGGTAGTGTAAAGATTATGTCCATTCAAGATCTGCTGATGAAAACTACACAGGAACTGAAATATGTTCATTATCTTTTAAAATGGAAGAATAAAGTGTGCAAAGTATGGAGTGACATGATCTTGTCAACAATTCGAAGAAGACTGGATGGTGATAGAAATTTCAATGGTGATTATACTCCCGTGTATCTAAATCTAAGAGATCAAGATATGGAAATGCAAAGAGGTACTGCTGTTAAAGAAGTAACTTTTGGTATGACACAACTTACTCTCAATCCTGATGGGAAGGAAATTGCTTATCTTTTGCTTGAAGAGCACAGTCTACAAAGAAGCTCCATTCAGAATCTCAGAGCAGCTATTTACCAGATTAATGAGGAAGATGAAGATCTCAGAAATCTTAAGGAAAGACTGATTCAAATTCTTGAAGAAAAAGAAGAAAATTTATTATCCAATTTCTTAAAGATGAATCTGTTCTATCAAAGAATCTTAACAGATAAGTTGCTGCTGCAGATACTTGTACATTTTGCATATATGTTTTTGACATCATTGAATCTAGGAATCTATACTTTATTTTACAAAGTATGAGATTGGAGGAGATTGTTAGATCAGGATTCAATGATCGTCAGGATCTAGACTCAACTGATCAGGATTGCTGACGTCATCAGTATTGCATGGTTATCAGTATTTGATCAAGCGTCAGAATCAGGATTTATATCAGGACTGGGATCAGGATTGATCATCAGGACTGGAAGCTGATCAGGATTCCTACTTCGAGTTATATTTGGAGTCTAGTTAAACATGGAAGTTTATTTTGTCGGTTCCTGGTTTGTAGTAATGTAGCTATCGATTAAGGATAGGTTTCAATCTTTGTAATTGATTAGGACTTATCATTGATAGAGAAGCTGTGTAGTATATAAACACAGTTTAGGTTTTGATTTTATAATCAATCGCATACACGAGTATCTTTGTAACCTAGCAGCTCTCAAGAACACATAATTTCTTGAGAGAGTTTGTAACAGTTTTATATCAGATTTAATAAAGCTGTTATCATTCTTTCATATTTGTGATATATATATTATTTAGTCGAGAATCTTATACAATTGTATTCAACCCCCCTTCTACAATTGTTTATCACTGGGCAACATTATTTATTGGCATAGAATTTCAACCTCTTCTAAACACACATGCATTCACTTCCCTTGCCTTTTTCCTTAATAAACACGATGTCAAGATTGTAAACGACAGGCACCAAACTTACAGAACACAAAAACACAAGAACCGGACCAAATATCCAGAGCAAAATCGGCAATGCTAATAAACCAGGTATTCAACGTAAACCCTTTCTCTAAAAGATCCGAAATGTAATCCGGGGTGACCACGGAACCCATCGTATCCTCATGCGGCGTATTTATCAGGAAATTTACTTGGTTAAGAGGAAGAACACTAAGAGCGAGACATATGTTAAGGACAGCATGAACTCGCCGTGCATGGGCACCGTAAAGGGTGTCGTAGCGGCTTACTATTTTTGAAGAAATATCTACATCTAGGGATCAGTTGGCCTATTAAGATTTATTTGTCAAATTTACTGTATTGGGCTTTAACTTGAATGTAATCTTTGTGAATATAAGGAGTCCAGTTATAATGTTTGAACCTAAATAGGAACTTTGGCTAGTACATGAATTTACCCTCTTAAGCCCAAATGTGCTACAATTGTTGTTGCCTATCTGCCATCTTCTCTTATACTTCTTCTGTTCTTCACTGGCTTATAGCACGTGCTATGCACAATTTCTTAAATTTACCCATTTTTATGTCGCCACCAACAACGCATTAGAGAGGTCCGTATGGGACCTTTATACACGCATTACTGCAATGCGGGTTTAGGGCCACGCATCCAACACAGGTGCATTCGTCTGCTACAGCACACCCTACACCATAATCAAGTAGATGTACATAAAATAATGAGAAAATTGATGATGTTCTTAAATTGGAGGTGACTCACCTTCGTCATGCTAAAACATCACTATCACTAAATTAAAATTGCATATTCTGATGTTAACGACTATGCATATATATGGATCGTTTTTTTAAATTTATGAATATATTAAATCATTACATTTTCTTAATATTTATAGAAAAAATTAATTTTTAATTTTTTTAAATGTTTATTACTAAAATATAATATATTTTTTGTTATATGTTGATGATGCGGGAACTTTGAACTTTTGAATTGTTAGGCCGAATACACAATATATAATCAAGTATGTATGAGAATAACAATCAAGAACACAGGTTTGTAAATCAACAAACTGAATTATATTAAATAATTCTCTCTTAGTGATGTTAATGAATCACAAAGAGCTACTAGGTTACAAGAATAATATTTCAATTATCGCATCCCTTCTAGGGATAACCTATCTGTGTTTATATAGTACACAGTTACACAATCCTTATCTAATTGATACTCCTATAAATTAGCTATACAATTATTATCAATTAAGGATTGCTTCAGTCTTCTATTCTGTTTCCTTAGCTGTATCAATATATTCTGCTTCTTTCCATCTTCAGAATATATTGCTTCTAGAATCTTTATCTTTGCACCGACAGCTTAAGTCAACTATCACCACGTCAGACTTTATCAAACTCTGACTGGCTTCAATGTGAACTCTTCACCCAGTCAGACTTTATCAAACTCTGACTGGCTTCTAGATAAACTCTGATATGTACCTGGTACTTAAACACTGATGAACAAACGTCAGCAATTATATCTAACAATCTCCCCCAACTTGTTCATAATAAAAATGTACAAGTTAAACAGATAATTGATGATGTCAAAACATATAACAAATGCAGTGTTTAAAATATAACAGAGTTTAATTTTAGAACAGAGTTTAATTTTAACTTAGAACAGAAAACATAAAAACTTACAGTCAGACTTTACTTGACTTCTTCAATATCAGGTACTGTCCTGAGATAATCAATCAGCAGTCTTCTTTCAGCCTTCTCTAGCTCATCCACCATAATCTCTTTTAGCTCTTTAAGTTCTGAATCACTCTCCCCCGTTTGGTAGATAGTAGCTCTTAGAGAATATATGCTGTTTCTTCTCATATCATTTCCTAGCCGAATGTAATGAGCTTTGTCTGACTCTAGGTTGAATTCTAAAACTTTTGTTCCAAGTGCTGTTCTAAATCTAGCACTGTTTCTCTTCATCTCCACTAATTTTCCAGTATGATCCCTATACTTTGGAATGTAAACACTTGAGACTCCTCCTCCAAGCATAGCTTTAGATCTCAGCATCTTTTCTCTCAAAACTTGAGCAACATCATGAGTATGTCTGTTTTTGACTTTTAGAAGATAAAGTACATACTCCAGTTCTTCCCATGATTTGAGATTAACATCAGATTCTCCAACTTTATAAACTCTTCCATCACTCATGAAGTATAACAAAAACTGCTTCTTCAATACTTTGTGAAAAATCAACTGAACAGATTCTAACTTATCAAGGTTTTCTTGTGTAACCCCAATACCAGATTCTGCCAGTGAAATGTTATCTTGAGATCTGTTATTTGTTCTTCTCTCTCTGTGTGATCCCGGTCCAGATTTATCAAAAGCTTCTTTTCCCAATACAGTTCTGGTTTCTGAGAAATTCACAGCTTCAAGCTTTAAGTCTTCAAGAATTTTAGGTTTGCTGAATCCTGGAAGTTGTGTAGATTTCTGTACAACTTGAGCAACGTCAGAGGTTGTATAATTCTTCTTTTCCAGGTTAGGCTCTTCAATCATCACGCCTTTACCTTTATCAGCGTTTGAACCAATAGGCCTCCTTGAGTACTGTAAACTCTGATCAGAGTTTACATTCTCTTTGATAACAATTCCTTTTTCTTTTCTCCTCGGAGCCTTGATAACCTTCTGTTTGTAGATTCCAGCTTCAAGATTCTTTTTGTGTTCTTCAGCAAGCATTTGCTCTTCAGCTTGGATATCTTCAATTGTAACATCTTTTCCATGTTCTGCCATAAACACCTTAGTAGCAATTTCCTCATCTGTGGTAGGCTTATCAGAGATTATCAAACTTTTGTATCTTGAACCACTGGCAGAGTTTGCATGTCCCTTTCCAGAGTTTGATCTTTTATCAGAGTTTGATCTTCTTGAAAGTAGTCTTCTATCAGCAGTTAATCTTAAGCTCTTTCCATCTCCCTTATTTCCACCATCATTACCATCATCCCTCCGTCTCAGAGTTGGAGTGTCTTTGCATTTGTCACTTGGTACACTCTCCCCCTTTTTGACATCATCAGAAAGTAGTACTGATGTCAACAACTCAATTGCATTAGAAATTGAAGTCAGTTGGGCAGACATAGCAGTCTGATTCTCCTCAACTTTCGACAATCTGGAGTTAAAAGCCTTATGTTCCTTACACAAAGAGATGTATAGAGATTTATCCTTTTGTAATGTAAGTTCCCTTACAGCTATGTCATTCCTTAGACCATCAATAACCTTGTCAGTACCATCAAAACGATTATTTAATGATTTGACTTGGACTATTGTAGCTTTTAGATGAGTCAGAAGTTCAGGATTTTGAATCTCCTTTGAAGACTTGGTCACAAAGTCAGCAGCTCGTTCATCAGAAAAGATAGTGTCTCTGCTTGACCAATTTGAGAAATACATATCCTGAAAATGCTCAGCAGTAGCTCGATTGACCTCTCTTTCCTCATCAGAGTTAGCTTGAATATCAGATAACTCTACTTGTATATCAGGATGTGAATGAGCAGGACTAGCTTCAACATTGTCATCCTCTGCTGCATTCTCTGTAGGAACATTCTCATCAGGAGTCTCAAAGTTTCTCTGTTCTGGAATCTCAGAGTTTGCAGTATGCAATAACTCTGTTTCTTTTGTTACAATCTCAACAACAGATTGTTGTAGAGCTTCAAGCAAAGTAGCATCTTCTGCTTCTGCAACAGCTTCAATGTTTATCTGCTCAGCTTTATTAGTCTCAGAGTTTGTAACAAACTCTGCTTCTATGGGAACATTCTCTGTTGCATCTTTGTCAGCAACATCAGAATTTGCAGCAACAGTTTCAGTAGCAGTAGCTTGTAAAGTCTGATCGACTTCCTCACCCTTTTCAAATTCAAAAGAAATAATTTCTGTGTGAGAAGCCATAGATTCTTCAATTGCAACAATATCTTGATCAGCTTCCAAACCCTCTGTGAAATGTTCAGAGTTTATAGAGATGTTTGCTTCAACTTCCATATGAAATCCTTGTGGCTCAAAAAACTCAGCCTCAATATTTTCTGTAGCCTCCTGAACAAGAATTTCAGGAGCTTCATCTGCATCTTCATTTGCAGCTTCCTCAACTACATCATCAGCGTTTGATGTAGGAGCTTCATCATCAGCACTTACATTTTCCTCAAAAACTCTGTCCAAATTGACAGCTTCAGCATTTACATTTGATGCACCAAAGAGATGTGCAGCCAAAGAGAAGTGAATACCCGATTTGCAGACTGTCGATTGGAATAGCATCCCAATTTGTACATTTCTTTCCGAACGCCCTTGTTATGCAATCGAAAAAGAAACTCCATTCCTTTCTCAAGAGCGGTCGCTTCAGTTGGCCTATCTTCGCCAAAGATCCAGTATACCCAATAGCTTGCATCATTCTCTGAAGATCAGTATCACTAACACTAATGGTGTAAGCGTTAGATTCTGCAAAGCCCATTGCTTCACGAACAGTTCCTGGAGTTATGACAAACTCTGTCTCCTGGAACTCAAACACTATGGATGGGGTACCAGAATCACCACCATCATCATAGACACCAGTCTCCCAGAAAGCTTTGATCTGAGATCCACAAAGCTTTGCAGGCTCCACCAAAGCACGCCCAATTTCTGACTGAGCAAGAAAGTTTTGTATGATATGAAACGCCTCTGGTGCATTGACAGTGTTTAATGGGGCTGCATAATTATTAGGAACGAACTCTAACCCAGAAGCAATGAAAGCAGTTGAAGCCATTAGTAATATCAAGAAATAAACAGAAAATAGCTTCAAAAACACGAGAGAGTTTAGGAGAGAAAGTGTTTGTGAATATGTGTGAGTGAAACTAGAATACAATTAGAGTAAGTCGTGAAAAACTGTAACAGTTGTGTGTATAATGTATAAATTTAAAATTTAAAATTAAAAACTGAACAGTTTTTAATCATTAAAACACAACTGTCTTACCCCGTATACTGTGTAAATGAGACACGTGTCACACATGCAATGACTGACAGCAGTAATTGGCAATTTCCAATGCGCATGCGCAGTAAAAACAGCAATAATTACAGCCGATTACACTTTCCTATGTATGCAATCTCTCTCCTCTCTTTAACACTTTTCTAAACCAATGCCCAAACATACTCTTTTGAAAAACCAAAACAAATGTTTTTCCTCAAAATTATAAAATGTCTGAAACAAATAATTTATTTTAATCATCAGAGATTAAAACAAAGTTATCTCGGCGTATTTCACACAATACATCAGTGTTTACCATTTGTCCTTCTTTGTCAATAAACTCTTTTCTCAAACTGTACAGGTGTGAATAATATGTGTGTGTAGTAGCATAGTTTACCGAAATCAAATATTTAGATCATCTCAAAGTGCATAAAATCCACAAACTTAAGCAGTAAAAACTGGTTGCCTAAACTCTCATGTATAAAATAAAATCTGATTTTTATATCTAAACTCTGTATACTGATATCCTTTCATTTGGATATATCTTTTATTCTTCACCCCCTTTATTTATATATATATTTTTTTTTTTTATTTTTTTTTTTTTCCAGTAATCAGTGGTTGGCACTAATCACCAAAAATCAAAGATTTTAGCCCTTATTTCATACAATAAGTTCCTGGATCTTCCTAGGCACAACATGATCTCAAAGGAATTTGTGCTCTGTTTGGCATCTTTTGATTTGAGGGTGAATTATTTGCAATTAATAATCAGAGTTTAGACTTTCCATCAGTTAATACAATTAATTTATGAGAGAAAATGCAAACAGCTAATACAAACTCAGTATATAGAATCAATAAACTAAGAGATGCTGTAAATATAGAAACAGTATCATGCTGTGTTAACTTACTGCACATATTTGAGATCAGAATCTATACAACTCTTAAGGATTCATAATTACTTACTGAGAATTATGCTTCATACAATTTTCTTCATTGGTCCTTGTGTTTCAGACAAAAATCATAATCAGAGTTTAACATCAGACTTTAACCGACAGAGTATGACTAACAGAGTTTAGCATCAGAGTTTACTTTCAGAGTTTATGACACTGGTACTCATAACAGTTAATACATGCAAGGAATCATGAGCATAAAAATCAAACATGTATAGTTTTTGAGTCTAACCTGTATCCCTAGTCAAAACCAGAGATCATTCCAAGTTCATTTACCAATCTTGTAAAAGTAGCTTCACTCAAAGGTTTGGTGAAGATATCTGCAAGTTGTTGGTCTGTAGACACAAAATGAAGCTCAATGTTTCCTTCTTCCACATGTTCTCTGATAAAATGATACCTTATGCTGATGTGCTTTGTCATGGAGTGCTGTACTGGATTACCTGTCATAGCAATAGCACTTTGGTTATCACAGTAAATAGGTATTTTAGAGTACCTTAACCCATAATCCAGCAACTGATTCTTCATCCATAAAATCTGTGCACAACAGCTACCAGCAGCTATATACTCTGCTTCTGCTGTGGATGTGGAAATTGATTTTTGTTTCTTGCTGTACCAAGAAACCAATCTGTCACCTAAAAATTGACAGCTTCCACTTGTACTTTTTCTGTCTATCTTACAGCCTGCAAAATCTGCATCAGAGTAACCAATTAGCTTAAACTCTGATTCTCTAGGATACCACAAACCCAAGGTTATGGTTCCTTTGAGATATTTGAAAATCCTTTTTACAGCTGTTAGATGAGGCTCTCTAGGATCTGCTTGAAATCTTGCACAAAGACATGTTGCATACATGATATCAGGTCTACTTGCAGTAAGATACAGTAAAGACCCTATCATTCCTCTGTAGTTTGTCATATCTACTAAGGCTCCTGTGTCTTTGTCTAGCTTTGTTGCTGTAGCCATGGGAGTTGTGGCAGATGAACTATCAAGCATACCAAATTTCTTGAGAAGATTTCTGGTATATTTTGCTTGATTGATAAAAATACCATCATCTGTTTGCTTGACCTGTAAGCCTAGAAAATAACTAAGCTCTCCCATCATGCTCATTTGGTACCATGCTCTTGGTGCTTGCTTTAGTCCATATAATGCCTTGTCAAGCCTGTAGACATAATCTGGATGTTCGGGATCTACAAATCCTGGTGGTTGTTCAACAAACACTTCTTCTTCAAGCTTCCCATTGAGAAAAGCACTCTTTACATCCATCTGAAAGACTTTAAACTTCTTGTGTGCAGCATAGGCCAGAAAAATTCTTATGGCCTCCAATCTTGCAACTGGAGCAAAGGTTTCATCATAGTCAATACCTTCCTGTTGTGAATAACCTTTGGCCACAAGTCTAGCTTTATTTCTTGTAATCACACCTTCACTGTCAGTCTTGTTTCTGAAAACCCACTTTGTACCTACAATTGATCTATTCTTTGGTCTAGGTACAAGTGTCCAGACTTCATTTCTTTCAAATTCATTTAACTCTTCTTGCATTGCTGTAATCCAATTAGCATCTTGAAGAGCTTCCTCCACTTTCTTTGGTTCTGTTTGAGACAAGAAAGCATGATACAGACACTCATTATTTGTTGCACTTCTAGTTCTCACACTAGCATCAGGATCTCCAATTATGAGATCAGGTGTGTGCGCCTGTGTCCACTTTCTTGCTGTTGGTAAGTGGTTTCTTGCATTATGATTGGATCCTCCCCCTTGATCCATGCTCTCCTGATTCATATGTTGACTTTCTGCAGTATCTGAGGCTCCCCCTGAATTGGATGACTCAGAGTTTAAACTGTCAGAGTTTGAATCAGTTTCCTCAACTGACTCACTTGCTGTGTCTTGTTGAGCTTCTTCACGCTCCCCCTCAACCGGTTCTCTATTTTGTTCAATTTGAGAATTTCCATTTTCTCCAGTATTTACCAGTAGAGGTTCAGAGTATGCTTCGTCAGAGTTTGTCAGAACCGCTTCATCAGAGTTTGTCGGTACTGCTTCATCAGAGTTTACATCATCAGAGAATAAACCTTCATTTTCAAAACGCAGTTGATCATATCCATCTGAGTCATCAAGTCCAGTTATTTTCTTGTCATCAAATGACACATGTATGGATTCCATGATCACTTTAGTTCTCAGATTGTAGACTCTGAATGCTTTTGTTGACAATGGATAACCAACAAAGATTCCTTCATCAGCTTTTAACTCGAACTTGGTCAACTGTTCAGGATGAGTCTTCAACACAAAGCATTTGCATCCAAATATATGAAAATATTTCAAATTTGGCTTCTTATTTTTCACCATCTCATATGGTGTTTTCCCATGCTTGTTGATCAGTGTAGCATTTTGAGTAAAACAAGCAGTTTGAACAGCTTCTGCCCAGAAATAGGTTGGCAACTTTGCTTCATCAAGCATAGTTCTGGCTGCTTCAATTAAAGTTCTGTTCTTTCTTTCAACTACACCATTTTGCTGTGGAGTTCCAGGTGCAGAAAATTCTTGTATCACTCCTCTTTCTTTGCAGAAAGCTTCCATGATTGAGTTTCTGAATTCAGTTCCATTATCACTCCTGATAATTTTGACTTTGTGCTGTGATCCTTTGTCTAGTAGATTTACATGATCCATCAGTGTTTGAGCAGTTTCATCCTTCTTTGATAAGAAATACACCCATGTATATCTAGTATATTCATCAACAATTACTAGAGCATATTTCTTTCTGCCCATAGACATCACATTCACTGGTCCAAAGAGATCAACATGTAGAAGATGATAAGGTTCCACTACTGAAGATTCAGATTTGCTCTTGAAAGATGACTTCCTTTTCTTGGCCTTTTGACAAGAATCACATAGACCATCTAGACTGAGTATTGATTTTGGAAGTCCCCTTACAAGATCCTTTCTAATAAGTTCATTAATGTTGTTCAAATTGAGATGAGAGAGCTTCTTATGCCAGTTCCAACTCTCTTCATTTGACATTCTTGCAGTCAGACACACTGTTTTTCCATCAGAGTTTGTTACCAAACTTGCTTCATAAATGTTGTTGTGCCTGTGTCCAACTAGAACAACTTTTCCAGTAGATTTACTGATAACTTCACAGTATTCAGTATGAAAATCTACATGGTTTCCTCTGTCACAGATTTGACTCACAGATAGTAGATTATGCTTGAGTCCTGAGACTAGAGCTACATTTGTGATGATGACACTTCCAAGATTAATATTGCCATATCCCAGAGTGTGTCCTATGTTGCCATCTCCATAGGATACCTTTGGGCCAGCCTTCTCCTTAAAATCTGATAGCAGGGCTTTATTTCCAGTCATATGTCCTGAGCATCCACTGTCCAAGATAAGTGTGCTCTCTTTTATACCCTGCAATCACAAACAAACACTAAGTGTTAGTTTTAAGGACCCGGACTTGCTTGGATCCTTTGTCTTTCTTAACAGTGTTAGCTTTTGCAGCGGAATCACTATCAACAGAGTTTAAACTAACATTGTCAGACTTTACACTTGCAGAGTTTGCCCTAACCCACTTCAAGTTGGGTTTTGGCTCATAATAGTTGTGATAAATAGCATGATAACTCTTACAAGTATAAATAGAATGCCAAGTGCTCCCACAGTGTGTGCATAATGTCTGTGGTTTAACCCTTACATAATCATTCTTTACTCCTGATGTAGAAGGTAAAGAATTAATATCTTTGTTCTTATTGCAAAATCTAGCAAGATGGTTAGAACTACCACAGTTATAACATGTTTTTCTTGGAGCAGCAGCAGTAGGCAAATGATTATTTCTTTTATTTATGCCTATCTTTCCATTCCTATTCTTCTTGGACCCTTTTGGTTTCATGGCAGACTTTACCTCTTTTAGCTTATGATTGAACTGTTTTCCTGTCATTAAACCAACATTAACATGTTTTTCACAGACTTTTACTGGTTTTCTAACAGCTTCTATTTCCATAAGTTTTTCTGTTATAATATTTTCCTGTCTTTCACAGGTTTCATCTGATTCCATATCAGCTTCTCTTATTACAACAGATTTTAACTTATTGGTTTCTGGAACAAATTTCACAGGTTTAAGTTGTGGTTTAACCTTAACCTTGTCTTTAAACCTAAGTTCATCATTCTCACAATAGCCTAAACCTACAGAATCTGTCTGAAACACTTGATGAGTGTCTCTTCCAGAGTCTGTCCAAGTCTTGATTATTTTTCTTTCTTTTTCTAGATCAGATTCTAGTTGCTTATATCTTTTGAGCAACTCCTGTTCTACATAAACAGCATCATCTCTTTCTTTTTGAATCTGCTTCATATTTTCAAGTTCTCCTTCAAGAAACTTGTTTCTATCTTTAAGACTAAGATTCTCAGATTTAATTCTCTCATTCTCTAAAGTCTGATCCCTATAACTAACATGTACGCTTTTCAGATATACTCTTAATTCAGATATATTGTCAGTATCATAAGCATAAGTAGTTAGGGGTACCTTATTTTCAGATGATTCAGTCTCATCTTTGACAGTTGCCATAAGAGCATAATTTACTCCATCATCAGAGTCTGAAGTATCTGCCCAGTCTTTGCCTTTAGAGATGAGTGCTTTCTCAGATTTGCCTTTCTTGCACTCTGGGGCATAGTAACCCATCTCCTTACACTTGTAGCACTGGATTTCAGATTTATCCTTCTTGCCAGACTTGGTCTCCCTTCCATCAGACTTTCTAAAACTTCTCTTATCAGAGTTTGAATCTTTCCTTGAGAATCTCTTTCCTTTCTTGAAGTTCTTGAATCCCATCTTCTTGAAGGTCTTCACCATCAATGCAGCCATTTGCATCATCTGTTCTTCATCATCCTCAGAGTCAGAAGCTTCATCAGAGTTTGAGTCATCATCAGAGTTTGATGACTCACTTTCAGATTTAATGACTAAAGCCTTTCCCTTGGCTTTCTTCCTTGATGATTCCTTCTTGATGGGCTTCTCCTCAACTTTGAGAGCAACAGATTTTGTCTTTTTACTCATTCTTCTATTTCTTTGTTCTATCTCCAGTTCATGAGTTTTCAACAACCCATAGATTTCATCAAGATCTGTATCAGCAAGTTCATAATTATCTCTTATTGTTGTTGTCTTTAGATCCCACTTTTCAGGTAGAGATAACAGAAACTTGAGATTAGACTCTTCAAGATCATATTCTTTATCAACTAGAGATAAATCATTCAGTAGTTTACAGAATCTGTCATATGTCTCAGTCAAGGTTTCATTGGCTCTTGAATCAAAGTGCTCATACTCCTGAGTTAGTATGGTCTTTCTGTTCTTCTTAATAGCACCTGTTCCCTGGCATCTGACTTCTAAAGCATCCCATATCTCTTTGGCAGTTTTGCAGCCAATTACTCTGTTAGACATAACATTATCTAAAGCACTGTGGAGTAGATGTCTAACTTTTGCATCCTTTGCAATTGATGAGATGTCCTCAGGAGTCATATCTTTCTTTTCCTTTGGAACAGTCTTTTGTTCTTGACCATCAACAACAGGGGCTAGTTTGGTTGGATTATGAGGACCTTCATAAATTCTGTCAAGATATTCTGGATCTGTAGCCTCCAGAAACATGGTCATCTTCACCTTCCAAATTGGATACTCTACTGGCCTGAGAATTGGAACCCTGATTGTTTCATATCGACTCACAGAATTAGGCTTAACCTGTTCAGCCTTGGGAGCAGTTTGATTTTCTTCAGACATGATTATTAATGTGTTTGAATCGTAAAACTGTATATATTAAACAGCCTTGGCTCTGATACCAATTGTTAGGCCGAATACACAATATATAATCAAGTATGTATGAGAATAACAATCAAGAACACAGGTTTGTAAATCAACAAACTGAATTATATTAAATAATTCTCTCTTAGTGATGTTAATGAATCACAAAGAGCTACTAGGTTACAAGAATAATATTTCAATTATCGCATCCCTTCTAGGGATAACCTATCTGTGTTTATATAGTACACAGTTACACAATCCTTATCTAATTGATACTCCTATAAATTAGCTATACAATTATTATCAATTAAGGATTGCTTCAGTCTTCTATTCCGTTTCATTAGCTGTATCAATATATTCTGCTTCTTTCCATCTTCAGAATATATTGCTTCTAGAATCTTTATCTTTGCACCGACAGCTTAAGTCAACTATCACCACGTCAGACTTTATCAAACTCTGACTGGCTTCAATGTGAACTCTTCACCCAGTCAGACTTTATCAAACTCTGACTGGCTTCTAGATAAACTCTGATATGTACCTGGTACTTAAACACTGATGAACAAACGTCAGCAATTATATCTAACATGAATTATCAATTAAAATATAAAATATTTTTTCCGTATTAGTTTAAAAGTAGTACACCATGACGATCAAAATTCTATATAAATTTAATTTTTTTTATATTATATCCCGTAAATATCTATGTTATTATATTAAAGAGTAAATAATGAAAGCTTACTCGTAAGTCTAGTGCTTTGTTTGATCACTCAATCCTTAATAATTGGATCTTTCAAATTAAATTGTTGAGATCGTTACATATAACAGTAAAATTATTATGTAGAATGATATAAGGTTTTAATCTACCACCAGCAAATTAAAATTCACAGTTTTTTTTTTCAAAATAAGACTTTTTTTCATATTTTTTTTCAAACATAGGTCATTTTGTATTTTTTTTTTGGTAAAAATACGATTTTTCAGAAAAGTACCATACTGACTATTAACAAACTTTTAACGTTTTGAATTTAATAATTTACAATGTATATAAATTAAAAAAGTTAGGTCTTTTTTAGTGGCTGAGTTTAAAATTTTAAAAAAAAAATTTATTTGGATATAGTCCTACTAACAATGAAATTATGTCTCTTTTTTAGTTGATGAGTTCTTATAAAACAAAACCACCATTTACGTATAATTTATTATTTAATAATAAATAATATTTGATTAATTATTATCTAAAACTTAATAAAAACAAGATAAAAATATGTACGATTTTATAAAATGTTATCCTCGTATTATTATATTCTTTGCTGATTTGAATTTTTCTTATATTGATTTAAATTTTTTATTAAAAGAAACATAGATTTCTAAATTTAAAATAATTAGAAAAAAAGTAATTGAATTGGTGTTAAAATAATTATAATATAATTATTATTATTATTATTAGAATTTAAATACTCACTTTACTAATTTGGGATTTATCTAGTGTTTTAAAAATCATATTTTGACGATTTTACATCCCACATGAAGATAACTAAATTACATTTTATTTAATGAGGTTTAATTTTTATCTAACTAGAATTGTCCATAAATGGAAGAGAAAAGAAAGTCACGAACTTTTTACAGGGAGAATTTTGTTCAATACAGAAAACCTATTTATATTTGGCTTAAATTATGAAAATACACTTCTTCAGAATTTAAATATAATCCTATTATTAATCAAATGTACTTTTTTAATATTAGATCTAACTGTTTTTATGTTTGTATAAAATATATGCGATTTTTACAAAATATATGTATAACTAATTAAAATTGGATTTCAATTTTGATACATCTAATCAGGTTTAAATTCTGAATGTCGAATATAAATATTATGAAATCCTAATCGCACTTGCTTTCTATATAGTCAATCTTATTTCAATAATAAATAGGATAAATTATGTATTAATTAGAATAACAAATATTACGTTTCAAAGTACAAATTGTATTGGATTCGGTTTTATATTATTAGTTTCCGATCGGCTATAAAAGAACCCAAAGAAGTATTACGTAATTGTATTTGAGTCAGAATCCGCAATCAGAAAAGACACATCTCTGCTCCTAAAGATAAAGATTGAAGCCTTATGATCATGTCGGATGATACTTGGAGTAATCTTCTGCCTGAGATTCTTATTTTAATTTTACATAACTTGGAACATCTTGAAGATTATGTGAGATTTGGTTGTGTTTGTAAATCATGGAGTGATGCAGTTCGTGCACTTGAGATGCTCTGTTGGCCTCCTTGCAGATTTCCGTTCCTTCTTCTTGCTGAAGATGTTGCTCCTGGTTCTTTAACTAATGATTGTGAATTTCATTCTGATGAAGATGACCAAGACTATTACGTTGACAGTGAACAAGAAGAAGATAGTGACAATGAACAAGGAGATAGTGATGACGAAGAAGATAACAATGTCAGTGAAGAAGAAGATAGTGATCACAACGAAGATAGCGATGACAGTGAAGTAGAAGGAGACGATGGTGGCAATGTAGAACTAGTAGCAGGAGTAGAAGAAGATATTGGTGGTGCCGAGGATGACAACGAAGAAGACGAATACAATTACTCAAATCATACAATTGGTAGTAGTCGTGGTTTATATAGTCTTTTAACAGGAAAAACATATATTATTGACTTACCAGAAGCTGCTGGAAGACTAATATTGGGAACCAACAAAGGATGGTTGGTTACATTGGGAAGAGACCTGCAAGTCAATCTCTTGCATCCTCTTTTAAGGCGCCAAATTCCACTTCCACCCATGCTTTCATTTCCTAGGCAGTTTGACTACCATGAAGCCTACCGTCCTGAAGAAGCCTCTGACCTTTTTATTTGGAAAGTGGCCATGTCTTTTAAAATACTCAACAAAAACATGGCCTTTAGCTTATATCATCCCCAGGCTAGCCCTTCAGCGATTGTAATGGCTATCTATGGAAATTGCCGATATTTAGGTTTTGCTAGATTGCGAGATAAAGTCTGGACTGATGTGAATGTTCCGTTGACTAAGGGTTACCTTCCATCACGCAGCTTTCATGATATTGCTTACCACAAAGGAAACTTTTATGCAGTAAACGATGATGGAGGTATATTTGTTTGTAGTAGTGACAATAATGAAGAGGGGGGAGATATTAAGGCGAGACAAATTGCAATTATTGAAAATGAAGGTGGGGCACAAAAGTACTTAGTTGAATCATCATCTGGATCTGACCTATTGCTACTTGTGCGCGATCGGAAGAAAAAATATGACGAAGCAGACTGGCCTAAGTACCGCACAACTGATTTCTCTGTAAGGAGGTTGGATTTAAAATATTCCGATTCTCTTGAAGTTATTTCATGTACTTTGGAAGAAGAAAAATACCTGGGGAACGAGGCAATATTTGTTGGAAACGCTTCATCCACGAGTGTATTATCATCAGAGATCATAAAGCCAAACTGTATTTATTTTACAGATGACAACCAAGTAACCTATTACCATCGTGGAGGCGGCCATGACATGGGAATCTTCAACATGGAGCATCGCACCATTGAACCTCATTTTCAAGGAAAATCCATCCATCACATCTCTCCTCCGCTTTGGTATTTTTGAAGTCCAAACGTACTTGGGTGTCATGAAAAATTATGTTATATCTTTTTTATATTCATCCTTACAATTGTTATGATGTCAAACTAATTTGTAACTATTCAATTTATTTGGTACTAGTTTTTACTCTGTGTAAAGTACGATTTTTTTGATATATTTTTATCAATATGGTACAATTTAAAAATCAAAACTTTGTGAATGCTCATCTGACCACCAAGGCTAGGTACACCTATGGGGTTGTCCTGTTACAGCTTGTTAGCCATGTCCCAACCTTGTGACCTGGGCGCGACCCCTAGGAAGGAACCCGAAGTTACGAGTTTGATGACATAACCAAGGAAGCCGCCGTAGCCAACATGTGTTATGGGAGAAGTTGTGTAAGCAATAAAACTAATATACAATGATCTGGACCGGGACTTCTCTAGACAGATGGTATCGTCCACCATAGATGTAGACTTCAAAGACGATGCCGTAATGGCGTGAATAATGAATAAAAACCATGGAGATGGATTAGGTCAGCTAGCTGAGGACAGTTGGGAGCAAGCCGTTGTAGAACAAAGGGTATTTGGATTGAACAGAAAAGATCTCATTGAACATACTAATTACATAAAATTTAAACAATAAAGAATGCTTCACAGGTTTCTTGCAGCTTAGTACCAAGCATGAGGTTACATATGTTTTGATGCTACAACAAATAACAATGGAAAAACTCTATTTTAATTCTTGTGCCAAGCAACTTTGAGTTGTCCATTCTTGATAACGTAGCAAAATGAAAGCCAGAACTTTTAGTGAAAGCCAGTAGCTCATTACCCGGTTACCACACGGAGGACCTTTAACAAGACAAAGTTGTGCAAACACCACCCGGTTACCTTACAAACTACCTACTCCTATGCTAAACCTGTGCAATCATAATACTTTTAAATAGAAAACATAAGCAGCAGTAACCAAAGTATCATCAACATTCTCACTGGATAGTTACTTATGAAGCTGCGAATTAAAAACTCATCCAGGCATTAAAATAAACAAATGAAGAGCAGAGCTTGCACCATCTCAAGTTTTTAGGATTCTCATATGCTATTAATTCACCTCCAATCTACTCCAATTTCCAATCTACTCTCTACACAAGTATAACATGCAACACACACACACATAACCTATACATAACATGCACAAGTAAACAGGTTGCTGAGTTTGTTGTGCATGACCTGCTCCACGCCTTCCACCAGGCGGCAGGCCTTTGCCTCTCCTGACCCTGTTGGACCAGCTCTCATCCCTGGTACCAGCTCTTGCTGATAGCCAAAACCAGCTCTTACATCAAATTCCTTCAATTTGTCATCATCTATGGTTTCATTGAAGTTTTTACTCAACTTTGAACACAAGAGTTCTAACGTACATAAACCTCATATCAAAAATTAAACCACTCGATACTTAGGTGTATTAATATAATATAATAATCCATTGTTCAACAAAATAAATTCAACGTAAGGTTCAATGTGGTAATGGACTATAACCTGCTTTACATACTTAGGTGTATTACTGATGCACTAGAGTCTTTGGTTGGTACTGAAGCAGCATGGAGAAGAGACAAACATTTGATGGATGTTGTGTACAGGCAGTATAAGTTCAAGGACCATTGTCTTGCAATTAAGCGTTGTTTCTTGCTCGGGAAAGTTGATTTTGTTCTGTACCTGATGGATATTGTCGGGCCTGAGCTTCCTGCAAATATCATCAGTTCGTTTAAGCTTGCAGTGTTGTTGGAGAGCGCAATAAGGTCCTCCAGTGCACAGTATGATGATCCTGACATACTGGATAGATTGAGGATGCCGATGCCGTAATGATGCCACGCAACATAGGAGATAGAGGATGCCGATGCCGTAATGGCGTGACTAATGAATGAAAACCAAACCTCCTTTATAACAATGGAGTACAGTTCTGGTCCACTTGATGAACAGTCTAGAGAACAGAGCATTTCCAGGCCAAGTCCTATGGGTGGCAGCGTATCGCTACCTATGTTGTAGACCAAAGGGAAGCATGAGTGAACATGGTTTACTGTGAAAGCATAGCATGGACAAGTAAACAATACTTTGAATTTGATTATCGAAAATCAAAACCATCATCTGTTAAAATGCTGGCCAACTCATACATGAAATGTGTTTCTACCTCATCACAAATCTTCTGCTATAATAATATTTCTCAAAATAAAAAAAATCGAAAGATCTCACTGCAGCGTAGCCACATTTTTACCTAGAAAATGCACCTCCTTGTTTTGATATCAGGGAGAGGGAATTCAATCTTCCACAACTAGGCTATTGTTTTCCCAACTTTCACCCAAAACACAACTCACCTCACCAGAAAATCACTCCATCTGGGTCCACACATGGTCAAATATCAACCTCTGATCATGGACCCTGTCACAGGGCCTGCTTTTCCATTGGTCCGACTCATACACAGCTAATTCCCCCAATGCTGCATTGACACAGTCAAACACAAGGTTTTGCATTCGCTTGGCCTCATGCAATATCTCCTTGTCTTTTAGGCCCAAGTAAGTGTCTCTCAACAATGGGTCCAATGGACTTTCTAGGGAAAAAAACCTAGCCAAAAATGTGTCAGATTGCAACTCATTGCCAAGATCTGCTGCCGATAGTAGTGTCTGAACAAAAAAAAAGCAATTCTTGTCTTTCCTCCTCGGTATCTCTCATTACCACGGATGTTTTTAAAGGATATAGGACTCACAGTTTCTATACAAGAATCATTTTGCGATAGAGTCCGAGCAATGGATCTTACTTGTGGAGATTTGTCAATCAGATTGGATTTACCAGAATACGCAGGTAGATCAAACCCTGTTTAATAGAAAGAAACAATCAACAAACATGAAGTGCTTCGGGAAATTAGAGGTGCTTTGGTAGGAGTATTGAATATTTACCATTTGGTGTAGACTGAAGTTGTCAGAGAATTCCAGTTCCATATGATCTTCCTCCTGGAATGGAGTTTCCAAGACTGAGAATAAACGTGGTTGCTCCTGGTTCTCAAAAGGATTTCTAGACGGACAAGGTTTTGTTGCAGAGGATTCAGCCTGCAAATTGCAGAAATTTCCTGTTAAAAAAATGCCCAAGTCACAACATCAGAACTTGTGCTGATGTCACAGGTTAGTAAGAACATTATCTGTTAAAAATATTTATCTTAAAAGGTTACCAATTACACTTATATCTTTCCCTGCTTAAGATATCTTACTTTGTTGTCAAAGAATCTTTGGACAAGTTCGTATACATCTTTGGAATATTTAAATTCAAACGAGACAAAAATTTTATCATAGAGTTGACATAGCTGATAAGAGCCAGGACACATGCGTTTTAAATACCTTGGTATGAACAAGCCCGCTCTCCACACTGAACGAATGTGAAGGAGATGCTTCGTTTGAAAATTTCACCTTCTCAATCGAGATTAGGAAATGTGTACATGGACTACCCCTAGACTAGGAGGTAATTAATTTACCTTGTAGTCTAGTTTACAATGCAATACTTCAATCAACTATTGATAGAATAAGGAGGCAGTGCGTCACCAAAAAACGTCATGTTGCAACATAGTTGGAGAAGACGAAGTTGGAGAAGAAGGTTTTAACTGAGTTGATGGCCTTTAACGTGAAGCTTGAAAGTAATGGAAACAAACTTGGTGTGTCCATAAGAACTTGAAGCTTGACAGATAAGTTGGAATGCCTAACAAAGATGAGGCTGAAGCTATTGCTCTCAAGCGAACTGAGTTGGAAAAGAGCAAACGAATGAAAATGATATCACAAACTAACTCAACCAGGCGTTCCAAGGTGTTTGGCGCGCCAACATCCTTGGAGATGCCACTTGTAGCTGCAAAATTCAAAAGAATGAAACAAAAACAATCTTACAATTTCCTCAACATAGCATACCCTTACATAATCATCTAACTTATAGCTCTAACCTTGGCACGCCCAACGTTGGCTCTCCAACCTTGGCACGCCCAACGTGGACTCTCCAACCTTGGCACGCCCAACGTTGGCTCTCCAACCTTGGCACGCCCAACGTGGGCTCTCCAACCTTGGCACGTCCAACGTTGGCTCTCCAACCTTGGCACACCCAACGTTGGCTCTCCAACACCTATCCACCCCTGTTCTGGAGGTTTACTGTGAAAGCATAGCATGGACAAGTAAACAATACTTTGAATTTGATTATCGAAAATCAAAACCATCATCTGTTAAAATGCTGGCCAACTCATACATGAAATGTGTTTCTACCTCATCACAAATCTTCTGCTATAATAATATTTCTCAAAATAAAAAAAATCGAAAGATCTCACTGCAGCGTAGCCACATTTTTACCTAGAAAATGCACCTCCTTGTTTTGATATCAGGGAGAGGGAATTCAATCTTCCACAACTAGGCTATTGTTTTCCCAACTTTCACCCAAAACACAACTCACCTCACCAGAAAATCACTCCATCTGGGTCCACACATGGTCAAATATCAACCTCTGATCATGGACCCTGTCACAGGGCCTGCTTTTCCATTGGTCCGACTCATACACAGCTAATTCCTATTTGGCTGCTACTACTATTCAGACGCTGCTACTACTATTAAGGTAAATTACACATTAGATCTGTAATTGTAGCCTTTTAATTTTTAGAATTAGATCTGTAATTGTAGCCTTTTAATTTTTAGTATCTTATAAACAACATATCTAACAAAAATTTAATCAAACAAAACAATATCAATTCAACATTTTACAGTGTATAAAATTTACAAAATTTACAGGATGAAAAGGATGGAGTTCTACTGCTATATTTGCTTCACTGCCTTCAATGATGAGAGCTCGATGACCGAGCACAACAATTCTGTGCACCGTGACTTGCAAAAGAAGTTCGACTGCTCCCTTTGCAACTATTGTGGGACCCTCAGCCCTACCGAGGTAGACCTCGACGAGCACATGTTGGTTCACACGGTATAATTCTTCAGCTCTTTGTATATATCTATATATCTCCATGTGGTTGTGAATATCTATATATATCTCTATGTGCGTGTAAGTTCCAAACCTTTGAATCTTATGATTTTAAATATCATAAGTGCTTCATACATATTTGTGAGTTTTGATTAAATGACTATGAAATCTCCCTCTTGAAGTCCATTAGTTTTCACAAAGTCCCCTGAAAGTCAACCGAAATTAGAAGTGTTACGGACAGTATGTGGTAGTATGCATTGTACGACATTTATATAACTATACCTGTATTTTTCAAGGAGATACATCCGGCTTTTGTTATTTGGCCACAATCCGAGACTCCACGATTTAAGAACGCCGCGAATGTAATTAGTAATAGATATATCTGGAAATGCAAATGATATCCCACTAAATATATATATGTGTGCATAAAAATTTCTATATTATCTATGTCTTTGTATATTATACCTGTAGCGCAAGTTCCAGACCTTTGAATTTCCTATATCTTCCATGGCAATTGATATGCCGTCCCTTTCATCCAGTTGTGGAAGGTGTGTTTCAGATTCTTTCTGATCACATCATTAGTAACCACGCACACAATCAGATCAAGATAATCCAGCAAACAATAATATTGATGTATCTCCTTCTGGATTATATGTGCATCAGTTGTATCAAGAACTGTAACACGATTAAAAAAAAGTTTGTGCAAAAGATCAATCAAGTACTTACTTTAGGCAATACGATTCTTCCAAGATTACCAACATCACTCTGCTTAAATACCTTCTGTAAGAGAAGTTTCAGGTTGTTCTCACCTCTAAATTCCTACACAAAAACCAATATACACTCACAATATACTCATCCGCAACACTATTGCACTGCTTGAAAATTAATTAGTAAGTGCAAAGTATTTACCTGCTTCTGTGCTTGAAGTGAGGTCTGATGGTTCATCTGGCGCTTTGGGTTCTGTGGATGTGCCTCTGAAGGCTGTTCCAAGATTGGAGCCCCAGTAGCAGGAGGCCCAATTGTCAGTTGGACCATTGATGTCATTGGTGCAATTTTCTACACTTAACAACCCTTCACTTTCTGTCAAGTCAATCTTGTTGAGCTGATTTTGGTGCGGATGGTGACGATAATGGTACAATGAACCCCGTCTTTGTCGAGCCATCCTCTTCTTCCTGGCCTCTTTAGTAGCAAAAGCACCCAACCTTGCAGGCCCCACACCGTTATTTCCATTGTAAATTTGAGCTGGGTGTTGATCTCCATACACCGGTGCAAACGGCCGAGGTGTAGGACCAATACCATTTTGATCAGGAAATGAATCATATTGAGGGGGCAGAACAAACCGTGATCGCAGCCTATGGAAATGCTCTTTGTTAATTTTTTGCCACTCAAAGAACACAACTCCAAGTTCATCTAGACCCATTTTTTCTTCACCAGCTTCCTTACCCCCCTCTACAATAAAACAACTTTCATCTTCTTGATTCGGCATTTCCTGATTTAGTATTCTTTGTCAGGATTGGTTTGATCCAAAGATCATTTCCATCTTCAATACTCGACCAGTAAATTCATCAACATTAAGAACCTCCTTAATGTTGATTTCGGTGCGGATGGTGACGATAATGGTACAATGAACCCCGTCTTTGTCGAGCCATCCTCTTCTTCCTGGCCTCTTTAGTAGCAAAAGCACCCAACCTTGCAGGCCCCACAGCGTTATTTCCATTGTAAATTTGAGCTGGGTGTTGATCTCCATACACCGGTGCAAACGGCTGAGGTGTAGGAGCAATACCATTTTGATCAGGAAATGAATTATATTGAGGGGGCAGAACAAACCGTGATCGCAGCCTATGGAAATGCTCTTTGTTATTTTTTTGCCACTCAAAGAACACAACTCCAAGTTCATCTAGACCCATTTTTCCTTCACCAGCTTCCTTTCCCCCCTCTACAATAAAACAACTTTCATCTTCTTGATTCGGCATTTCCTTGATTTAGTATTCTTTGTCAGGATTGGTTTGATCCAAAGATCATTTCCATCTTTAATACTTCACCTGCATAACTCGACCAGTAAATTCGTCAACATTAAGAACCTCCTTAATGTTGATTTTGGTGCGGATGGTGACGATAATGGTACAATGAACACCGTCTTTGTCGAGCCATCCTCTTCTTCCTGGCCTCTTTAGTAGCAAAAGCACCCAACCTTACAGGCCCCACACCGTTATTTCCATTGTAAATTTGAGCTGGGTGTTGATCTCCATACACCGGTGCAAACGGCTGAGGTGTAGGAGCAATACCATTTTGATCAGGAAATGAATTATATTGAGGGGGCAGAACAAACCGTGATTGCAGCCTATGGAAATGCTCTTTGTTATTTTTTTGCCACTCAAAGAACACAACTCCAAGTTCATCTAGACCCATTTTTTCTTCACCAGCTTCCTTTCCCCCCTCTACAATAAAACAACTTTCATCTTCTTGATTCGGCATTTCCTGATTTAGTATTCTTTGTCAGGATTGGTTTGATCCAAAGATCATTTCCATCTTCAATACTCGACCAGTAAATTCATCAACATTAAGAACCTCCTTAATGTTGATTTCGGTGCGGATGGTGACGATAATGGTACAATGAACCCCGTCTTTGTCGAGCCATCCTCTTCTTCCTGGCCTCTTTAGTAGCAAAAGCACCCAACCTTGCAGGCCCCACAGCGTTATTTCCATTGTAAATTTGAGCTGGGTGTTGATCTCCATACACCGGTGCAAACGGCTGAGGTGTAGTAGCAATACCATTTTGATCAGGAAATGAATTATATTGAGGGGGCAGAACAAACCGTGATCGCAGCCTATGGAAATGCTCTTTGTTATTTTTTTGCCACTCAAAGAACACAACTCCAAGTTCATCTAGACCCATTTTTCCTTCACCAGCTTCCTTTCCCCCCTCTACAATAAAACAACTTTCATCTTCTTGATTCGGCATTTCCTGATTTAGTATTCTTTGTCAGGATTGGTTTGATCCAAAGATCATTTCCATCTTTAATACTTCACCTGCATAACTCGACCAGTAAATTCGTCAACATTAAGAACCTCCTTAATGTTGATTTTGGTGCGGATGGTGACGATAATGGTACAATGAACCCCGTCTTTGTCGAGCCATCCTCTTCTTCCTGGCCTCTTTAGTAGCAAAAGCACCCAACCTTACAGGCCCCACACCGTTATTTCCATTGTAAATTTGAGCTGGGTGTTGATCTCCATACACCGGTGCAAACGGCTGAGGTGTAGGAGCAATACCATTTTGATCAGGAAATGAATTATATTGAGGGGGCAGAACAAACCGTGATTGCAGCCTATGGAAATGCTCTTTGTTATTTTTTTGCCACTCAAAGAACACAACTCCAAGTTCATCTAGACCCATTTTTTCTTCACCAGCTTCCTTTCCCCCCTCTACAATAAAACAACTTTCATCTTCTTGATTCGGCATTTCCTGATTTAGTATTCTGTCAGGATTGGTTTGATCCAAAGATCATTTCCATCTTCAACACATCACCTGCATAACTCGACCAGTAAATTCATCAACATTAGAAGTGGTTAGCATAAAGGACTCGAGTTCCTTTCTTTAGTTTATACACAACCTTCTAGTTATACATTTCGACGCATTCATTAGCACTATGAAAACTATACCGAAGGACTTGATTAGACACAATAGCATGATGTATGGTAAAACAATTAAGAGCATATTTACTTATAGTGTAGTGTATCTCTCGCTCAAATGCAGCAGCTATCTTTGCATCCCAAAGATCATTTCCATCTTCAATCAGATCCATGTACCCCAAATTATTCATCAGCTATCTTTGCATCTGACTTTATTTCTATTAGTATATAGTGGGAATTAATTTCTTGAAATTTACTATTTAATTCTGTGCAGGGAAAGGACGCAGTCATTCACAAGAGTAAAAAAACTATTGCAGAGGAGAACAGAGTGATCAATAAGAAGAAAAAGGAGGAGGAGAAGAAACAGAACAAGAAAGACTGCAGGAACGCCAAGTAAATCTACGAAGATACTTTTGCTGAATGTAAAACTTTGATAAACTAAGTTCAAAAGGATGTCTTGGCAATTCAGCAGATTCGATTTTATCCCTAGGATTACTTGATTTCTGTTTACTAGATTTATTAGTCCTCGAGAAAAACAAACTTGAAACTCTCCCCTTTAACATTGATGTCATGCTTCTTGTTTTTGTCAGCTCCCTAACAATATCTGTGTTCTCCATCTTAGGATCTGAAACTTCTGAATCAAAGGGAAGCATTAGTGAACATGGTTTACTGTGAAAGCATAGCATGCACAAGTAATCAATACTTTGAATTTGGTTATCGAAAAAAATGCTGGCCAACTCATACATGAAATGTGTTTCTACCTCATCACAAATCTTCTGCTATAATAATATTTCTCAAAATAAAAAAAAATAAAAAAAATCGAAAGATCTCACTGCAGCGTAGCCACATTTTTACCTAGAAAATGCACCTCCTTGTTTTGATATCAGGGAGAGGGAATTCAATCTTCCACAACTAGGCTATTGTTTTCCCAACTTTCACCCAAAACACTACTCACCTCACCAGAAAATCACTCCATCTGGGTCCACACATGGTCAAATATCAACCTCTGATCATGGACCCTGTCACAGGGCCTGCTTTTCCATTGGTCCGACTCATACACAGCTAATTCCCCCAATGCTGCATTGACACAGTCAAACACAAGGTTTTGTATTCGCTTGGCCTCATGCAATATCTCCTTGTCTTTTAGGCCCAAGTAAGTGTCTCTCAACAATGGGTCCAATGGACTTTCTAGGGAAAAAAACCTAGCCAAAAATGTGTCAGATTGCAACTCATTGCCAAGATCTGCTGCCGATGGTAGTGTCTGAACAAAAAAAAACCAATTCTTGTCTTTCCTCCTCGGTATCTCTCATTACCACGGATGTTTTTAAAGGATATAGGACTCACAGTTTCTATACAAGAATCATTTTGCGATAGAGTCCGAGCAATGGATCTTACTTGTGGAGATTTGTCAATCAGATTGGATTTACCAGAATACGCAGGTAGATCAAACCCTGTTTAATAGAAAGAAACAATCAACAAACATGAAGTGCTTCGGGAAATTAGAGGTGCTTTGGTAGGAGTATTGAATATTTACCATTTGGTGTAGACTGAAGCTGTCAAAGAGATCGAAGCTGAGATGGCTCGTACTCAGAAGAACAAAGCTACTGGTCAGTATCCCCCCGCCCCTCCCTACATTAATCACTAATTAACAAGCATCATAATCCTTCTGGTTGCCTTTGTTAATTAACAATTTATTCGCATCCCTTGAAGCATTTTGTGAAGGTGAACAGGTATGAACACCACGAGATGAAAACGACCATCATGGCCTCCAATGGCATTTCGGCCAAAACCAATGCCACAATCAGCAAGGCGCTTACGATTGCGTTGCCAGTTAGGGTCACAACGGCAGCAATCATCAACGGGATTCCCAGTTCCACGGGAGAAAAATCCCAATTTCCTCCTCTCTGTGCTGTTATTTATGCTCCTGTATTGAATAACTGAACTTTAACATGTGCTCTGAGTTTGTATTAACATCATTAAACAATTATCTGAAATGGTGGCAAAAATAGATTAAAACCTCATTACATGCATACAAAACTAAAATAAAAAACATCACATGACTAAACCAAAAACAGCAGACCACGAATTTTACCAAATTATTACCCAACATATCAGGTGACGAACTAAGCCAACACAAGAACAAATTACTAAGAAGGGAGCAATTACAAACAAATTGGGACTAACATCAGAAACAACAAATCCGCAAAAACTTCTAAATCTATAAATCTTCATCTCTATCATCAAAGATAAAATATTTTTCATCAAACAAAACAACTACGCACATATAAAAATTGAATCTTTTTCTTTCATCTCGAACACTATGATCTTTTTATTGATAAATTTGATGTGCTATCACTAAAAAACTAAACAAATTACAACTAACATCAGAAACATCAATCAGCAAAGATTAACAACACATCGAATCAAAAAAATTGAATCTTTTTCTTTATCTTGAATGCTACAATCTTCTTTATCGACGAACTAAGCCAACACCACAAGAACAAAGTACTAAGAAGGGAGTAATTACAAACAAATTGGGACTAACATATGAAGCAACAAATCAGTAAAAACTTGTAAATCTTTAAATCTTCATCTCTATCATCAAAGATATAATCTTTTTCGTTAAAAACCTACACACATATAAAAATTGAATCTTTTTCTTTCATCTTGAACTACAATCTTTGTCATTGATAAATTTGATGTTATATCGTTACAAACATACAAATTGAATCTTTTTCTTTCATCTTCAACACTATGATCTTTTTATTGAGAAGTTTGATCTGCTACCATTACAAAACTAAACAAATTACATCAGAAACATCAAAGATTAACAACACATCGAATCAAAATATTTGAATCTCATCACTATCATCAAAGATGAAATATTTTTCATCAAACAAAACAACCAAGCACATATAAAAATTGAATCTTTTTTGTTTAATCTTGAACACTATGATCTTTTTATAGATAAATTTGATGTAAAAAACTAATCAAATTACAACCAACATCAGAAACATCAATCAGCAAAAATTAACAACACATGAAATCAAAAACTTCGAACCTGCATCTCTATATTCAAAGATTTAATCTTTTTTGTCAAACAATTACACACACATAAGAAAAAAAAGAGACCAAAATGATAAACAATCAACACCCAGATGAATTTGAATGAAAAAAACAAGAAACAAACATAACATGAATCGATCTGTAATAAGATAAGAATACGTACGAGAGAATGATAACTGAAGATGGAGGAATGAGTGGCGGCTGGGCTGTTTTATTTTTGACAGAAGTTGTTTAGTTGTGTTTAATCCTCGATACCTAAGTCTAAAATGCTACAGCCTGTCACACGTGTTTTCCTCTTTTAGTTTTTACCGTAGTCAGTCAAATCTGACACGGTTTTTGCTTTTAAACAAATACAGTAGCACTAATGATCGCCTTATATCTATCATAGATTCTGGTCACGCGCGCGTGGATGTTCGAGTCCAAATAAATTTTTTATGCTAACTCACTGATTTGATAACGTTGAAACTTATAATCGACGAATATTTGTAATCAAAATTTTGATTGATTTTTTAATTTAATCATTTACCTTTTATGCGATCTGGTTCTATTTCACCCTATATTAGGGGTGAGCGCGGGTCGGATCGGTTCGGTTTTAGGTTAAAACCGAAACCAAAACCGTATATCCTCGGTTTTTAAAATCGAAAACCGAAACCGCAACCGAAACCGTCGGTTCGGTTTCGGTTTTAAAATGATCGGATCGGTTACAATTGGTTCGGTTTCGGTTTTAAAACCGCATCAAATAAACATAACAAAATAAATAAAATGAATTCGAATTTTTAAGCTTGCAAAGTTACAAATTATTTTTTCGTCCAAAATAAACATACAAAGTTTTCATAATAAATTATTTAAGTCCAACATGATCCGAGAATAACGAAAATTTAACATGATCTTCAAAAATATTTTCTTTGAAATGTATATAAGACAATGTTAGAAATTCAACAATCTCGAGTCGATCTGAAGTCTTTGTATAAGTAAAGATTTTTTCCATGAAAGTCAAGAAAAATCGTCACAACCAAAAATAAAGCAACATATAAAACACCTAATATAGAAGTTTATTAAACTACATTTATTAATCAACTATTGCAAATTAAAACTTCAAAAACAAGAACAAAATAGTATAATTATTAAAAGGAATGTCAGGATCTTTATTAATTTACTCTCACTACTCATAAAACTTGTCTAGTAGAATATATAATATATTTATTTCTTTATTTAATTAATTGGATCGGTTCGGTTTTTTTGGGTTCGGTTTGGACCTAAAACCGAAACCGAAAGAACGGTTCGGTTTTTTAATTTTCGGTTTCGGTTCGATTTCAACTCGGTTTCGGTTTTTTACGGTTCGGTTTTTATCGGTTTCGGTTTTAATTCGGTTTTTTGTTCACCTCTACCCTACATGAATCAAAACCAACTCAAAAATTAAATTAAAACGAGATTCCCAATTCGAGATCGGCTAAAAGTGATCATGTAATAATCAATTCGAGAGCCGTAACATCTTTTAATTCATGTTCGGTAATTCTCCGACCCGATTCCATCTGATCCGATCCGTAACTAAATTAATGGATATGAATCATGTTCAAAAAAATTCGATCCAATAACGAGCGGATATGAATTTAGTAACGGGGCGGCTGGGCTTTTTTTTTTTTGACAGAAGCTGTTTAGTTGTGTTTAATCCTCAATACCTAAGTCTAAAATGCTTCACACGTGTTTTCCTCTTTTAGTTTTTACCGTAGTCAGTCATATCTGACACGGTTTTTGCTTTTAAACGAAAACTAATGATCGCCTTATATCATTCATAGATTTTGTTCACGCGCGCGTGTTCGAGTCCAAATAAATTTTAGTTGATCGTAATATACATGTAAATCATTTTGTGGTAACTCACTGATTGATTTTTTAATTTAATCGTTTACCTTTTATGCGATCTGGTCCCTACATGAGTCAAAACGAACTCAAAACTTAAATTAAAACCAGATTCCCAATTCGAGATGGGCTAAAAGTGATCATGTAATAATCAATTCGAGAGACGTCAAATTTTTTTTTAACAAAGAGACGTCACATCTTTTAATTCATGTTCGGTAATTCGAAAATTCGACCCGATTCGATCCGATCCGTACATAAATTGATGTGTATGAATTCTGTTTAAAAAAATTCGATGCGTTAATGATCCGATACGACAAGGGTTTGATCTGATAACGAGCGGATATGAATTTAGTATGATCCGATCCGATAAAGATCTGATCTGAATATATTATATTTATTTTATATTTTATATATTAATATAATACTAACTTATAACCCGTGCGAGGGCTTCTTTTGATATAATATAATATTTTTTATATTAAATATTCTTTTATTATTTTTGTATTAATAATATAAATATATAGAATATAATATAATAGACATTTTTTTCAAGAAGATATAGTGTTTGATATTTTTAGGAATGTATTAATAATTAGAATATGCATAATAAAAAAACTATATTAATGATAAAAAGATATATCGTACTGATTTTTATTTTTAGGAGTGTTTATAAAAGCTAATATATTTTCATTAAAAGATAATATATGTTTTATATTTATACTTTATATTATTTTATATTATTTATACTTATACATTTTACATAAATTGAAATAAATAATTTATATTTTTGTAATGAAGTATCAACTTCTTCCTTAAAAAATAGATGAAATAGATGAAGTATCAACTTTTGATAAAATCATATAAATAATAATTTTGATAATTTTTTTGATTAAATTTGTAATTAATCATTTACTTTTCATTCAATCTGGTTCTGTTTGACCCGACTCATCGGTCGAAACAAACTCAAAATTTATGGGGTGTATTCAATTAGAATTTTATTAAATTTTAGAAATTTATGGAGTATTTAATTTGAATTTTAAAATTAACTTTACAAAAATCCGAATAAAATAAAAATCAACAATAATCTTACAAAATTTGTAATCCTTTGAAATTTTAAATAAACACGCTTTCTATATTTATTTGAGAAAAGGTCTTTCGGTAATGAGGGGTGGTTTTTTTTTTTTTTGTTTAGGTTATGTTTGGGATTACTTAGTAAGTGTTGTTGCAAAAATCAGATAACTGTTTGCTAATATTTTGATATGTGTATTTTTTGGGGTATGATATAAGAAAAATGTTTTTTTATGAGATTTGATGTTGAAACGAGTAGCTTCCTTCCGGTAAAAATTGAAAAACAACTTTTTCAAAAGCATTGGGGCTTCCTTTCTCTAAAAGCAACTTTTGAACCAAAAACGCTTTTGAGAAAATCAATTTTTGAAATTTACCAAACATTATTTTAGCTGCTTTTCAGGAAAAAAAAATTGTTATTGTTATCCTCAACATTAATACCAAACGGGGTCTTAATCCTCAAAACCTGGCCTACTAAATGCGTCAGCATTGAGATCCAATCGTGAAGACTCGCACAGCCACACATGCTTTGTCAGTACTACGTGTGACTTTTTGCTTAAAATGTGTAGACACTATTTTTCACAAAAACATATACAGTACTCCTACATTTTTGTTAGTTACGTTACCGGTTACACGCATTATTCTAAAAGCGTAATTTGTTAAGCATGCGTTTAAGCAAAATTTTAAATGGATTATTAAATATAAAATTAAAATTATTTAAAAAAATTTAAAGATAAAATGTTCTTAATTAGAAATATTATAGTCATAATATAATAAATATTATTGCTTTTTACAACACTAATTACACGTGGAATACATACTTTTATATACGAGTAAATTCTATTTTTATAACGTATCATTTTTTATCAGTGTTCTAAAAATCGATGATTATTTGAGATTAATCGCTAGACGGTGAGCCATGATACTGATTAAGTGAAAATTGGTCAAAATATTATTCTTCAAAAAAGCGGTTCAAAATCGGATGAGACGATCAAAATCGTATTAATCGGTCAAATATCTGGCTAATTAGTAAAAAATTAATTAAAATTGAAAAAAATAATTAAAAATTAAGAAGTCGTATTAATGTGGTAATAACAAGTCATAAGGGTGGGTCGGTACTACCTTAAATCATAAATTGATACTTACGTATCTGGAGTCTATCCCCTGTAAACCTCTAAGGTACTAATACTGTAAATCAAGCAAGAGTTTTAGAACTCTGAATGGGGTCAAGTCTTAATGACGATATGGGAGCAGTACATCTTTGGAGATGCTCAGCTAAGCGAATGTATTTGTGTTGTCGCAATTAGATGAAATGGTTATTTCTTGAAGCATTCGACGAACAGGATCGAGACACGACCATTAACGTCTCAAAGCCATTGATATTCACCATAGCCTTTGATATGTTATCGTTTATGGAGTGTGATTACACCAAACTGATAGAGATTCAAGGTGCAATATTCCATCTATATCAGGTGATCATCGAAATAGGGGACTTGGGAGGGTTCAAACTTGGAAGAGTACCAACTCTGAAAAACATGTCATGTATAAAATCTGATATGCAATTCAATTATGGATTTGTAGGGAAATGTTAGAAAATGGAAATTTCAAGATCTAATTTAGATAGGTTGTGACGCCCCGACACTTGCACCACTAAGACACACTACTAAACAAGCAACCAAACCCTGCTTATAATATACATACAATAGACAACATTAAACAACTACCCACAAAGCCTAGATCGCATCCAGGTTCAAGTTTGAAATAACATACTACACAAAACCAAAATAAACAGATTCTAATGTCATTACATACAACTGGCTAATCTTATGTCATAAACTAGCAAAAGAGCTGAACACCTAGTGCGTGGTACTAGTGGGTACCAACCTGGTCAAACTGTCTCCTAAATGCGGCTCCTGAACCACCTGTCCTCTTACGGGTAGTCTGCATAGTTCTCACCATACTTGCTAACTGTAAAGGGTTAGATAATAACAAAGGAGTGAGCTACAAAGCTCAGCAAGTGTATGATAAAAGCCAACAACTTCAAATAGGATAAATGAATCAAAGTATCTGATGTATAACAGGGTTTCATAACAAGAATCAATAACTAAACGGATTGGAATTGGAACCACACGCTACGAGCTAAGCTAGGTGATCAGCCAACGCATTAGCTCCGGGTCACATATTTAATGTGACTCCAAACACACACTGGATCCATAGGCAACATATTGGCCTTAAGTAATTCATAAACCAGACCGGCGTAACGGTCAAAAACAAATTTCCAATTCCAGGGTTGAATAAAATTTCAGATTAATCACAACGAATAAGGGTGTCAAGATTTCAATTATAAATCAAGTCTATATGAACAACTTGTTTCAGTTTTACAGATTTCAACTCATGACAACGCTTCAGGGATTCAATTGATAAACAAAATAAAAAGATCATGCTATAGGGTCAAGCAAAGGCTTTAAACAATAATCAAGTTATAAGTAAGCATGGCAATAAATGGGTTTAAGACAAAGCAGGATAGGTATACAAAGATATAGTTGCAAGATGGGACAAAATGTTCAAAGGTATTATATGAAAGGAAAGGTTAAAGAAAGAATTCAGGTTAGAGAAAACATTCACATCATAAATTAAGAGAAGCTGCCACTTGAACAATAAGTGGAGGGAATAGACACTTGCCTTATCAAGGAGACAACTAGGGTTCTTCTTTCCCTATCTGAGCTAGCTCCTTTCCTGGTCGCCTACTTGGACCTATAAAAGAATTTAGCTCCACTTAGTACCTTAATAGCTTTTCCCCTCAGTATTTACGTAATCAACAAATAGATTTAAAATCTACCCTTGCGATACATATACTTATCCTAGTCATGCAACACATGTAATCACATATCACTCTTGCGGAAAATTTTAGGATAAAATATCTTATTAACATATACTAGCTCTTTTGACAATAAAAAAAAATCATTAAATCAAGTAAGCATATTTGACCAAACCAAGCATATAAATTTATTAACCATTAAAGAAGATTAAAAGAATCATAATAGAATATTGTGACGACAATACTACTAGTAGTTGTAATTTATGGCCATATGGACATTAAATAATTAAATAAAATAGAAAGAATGGCATTATTTAATATATCTATACTATATTATTAAAGACGAAACATTAAAAGTTTTGGTTGGTCGGTCAGTCGGTCGGTCAGTCGGTATTTGGGCCCATTCACGGGCCTATCTATAACCAATTTATTAATAATCAATTACCTTTTTAAGTACATTACCTATTTTATATTATTTTTAAACTAAACCAAGTCATCTTCTAAAAATAAAACGGGCAACATATATATAATATGGTAATATTATTATATATTTATAACCAATTACCTTTTTCAGCTAAAACACATTATTTTTATATTTTTAAATAAAACAACTCATCTTTTAAATACACATATATGGAAACCAGTTTATTAATAACCAATTACCTTTTTCAGCTAAAACATATTACCTATTTCATGTATCTATTTAACTAAAACAAATCATTTTCTAAAAATAAGACGGACAACATATATATAAAATGGTAATATTATTATATATTTATAACCGACAGCTAAAACACGTTATTTATTTTATATTTTCTAACTAAAACAACTTATCTTCTAAATATAATACATGCAAAATAAATATACAATGGTAATATTGTTTTATATAAATATTAATAAATAACTATTTATTCCTTTCAGCTAAAACACATTACCTCTTTTATATTTTCTAACTTAAACAACTAATTTTCTAAAAGTAATGCAGGCGACATATATAAAAAAAAGTAATATAATTTATATAATTGTTAATAAGTAACTAATTGTCTTTTTAATAATGTTACCTGTTTTATATTTTTTAACTGAAACAACTCATGTTCAAATTAAAAATAACACGGCAAAAGATAGATATATTGGTAATATTATTATATAAAACTTATGAAATTCATGTTTATTATAATTTTTTTAACATTCAATTTAAACGAGATAATTAATGAAAATAAAAGTAATAGTATATTCAAATAAACTAGGTATATTGCACGAGCACATATTTTGATATTTGCACTTGAGTCCCTTTTAATTTTTTATGAGTAAAAAAATACGAATCATTAGATCTATTATTTTAAAATATTTTATATTTTAATATCTAAAATAGTACTACAGATTACGTCAAGAATATATTAAATTTAAATATTAAATTGTTAGATTTATAAATCTGATATATATATATTAGAATTTTATCAAATCAATACTATTATATAATAGCCGAAACATTAAAAGTTTGGTTGGTCGGTATGGTACGTTGTGATTTTACTTAATTGCCCTTAATGAACTGTACTTCGTGTTTTTACTTAACTAACCTTACTTATTTATAAAAATATATTATTAAATAATAATATTACCTATTTATAACCAATTACCTTTTTTCACATAAAATACATTTTTTTCCTAACAAATTCCCTGCTTTTTCAAATATATCACGGGCAATTACCTTTTTTAACTAAAACATGTTAGTTTTTCTATTTTTCCTTACTAAAACCCCTCCTTTTCCAAAAATATCACTGACAAACATTTAGTTATTTATTTTTAAACATATTTTAATATTATAATTATTTTTTAAAAGTTTACCTATTTTAACATGTCTACTTATTTTTCTTAACAAATGCAATTACTAAAAATATTAAAATATAAATAATCAAATACCTATTTATAACCAATTACCTTTTCAGCTAAAACACATTATATATTTTTTTCTAACAAAGTCCTTCATTTTCTAAATATATCACGGGAAATTGCCTTTTACAATTTACTTTTTCTATTTTTCTCACTAAAATATATTCCTTTTCCAAAAATATCACAGAAACCCTTTACTTATTTATTTTAAAATGTATTTAAATACTTTTAATTATTAAATTTTAAAACCTCATTTTCCAAAAATATCACGGGCATTTACCTTTTTAAATTAAATATATGTTACATTTTTTATTTTTTCTTACTAAAATCCCTCATTTCCAAATATATAACGGACAAACCCATATTTATTTATTTTAAAATCTGTTTTAATGTTTTTAATTAATTAAAAGTGTTTAGCTATTTTAACATGTCTACTTATTTTTTGCACAGTTACAATTAATAAAATATTTAAAAAATAATAATTAACAATCCGTGCATGGCACGGGTTTTAAGCTACTCAATACTATTATATAATAGACGAAACATTAAAAGTTTGGTTGGTCGGTATGGTACGTTGTGATTTTACTTAATTGCTCTTAATTAACTGTACTTAATTAACCTTACTTATTTATAAAAATATATTATTAAATAATAATATTAGCTATTTATAACCAATTATCTTTTTCACCTAAAATACATTATTTTTTCTATTTTTTCTAACAAGTTCCCCTACTTTTTAAAATATATCACGGACAATTACCCTTTTAACTAAAACATGTTAGTTTTTCTATTTTTCCTTACTAAAACCCCTTCTTTTCCAAAAATATCACGGACAAACCTTTAGTTATTTATTTTTAAACCTATTTTAATATTATATTTATTTTTTAAAAGTTTACCTATTTTAACATGTCTACTTATTTTTCTTAACAAATGCAATTACAAAAAATATTAAAATATAAATAATCAAATACTTATTTATAACCAATTACTTTTTCAGCTAAAACACATTATATATTTTTTCTAACAAAGTCCCTCATTTTCTAAATATATCACGGGGAATTGTCTTTTACAATTTACTTTTTCTATTTTTTCTCACTAAAATCCACTTTTTTCCAAAAATGTCACAGGAAAACCTTTACTTATTTATTTTAAAACATATTTAAATAATTTTAATTATTAAATTTTAAAACCTCATTTTCCAAAAATATCACGGACATTTACCTTTGTAAACTAAATATATGTTAAAATTTTTATTTTTTCTTACTAAAACCCCTAATTTTCCAAAAATATAACTGAAAAACCCATACTTATTTATTTTAAAATCTATTTTAATGTTTTTAATTAATTAAAAGTATTTAGCTATTTTAATACGCCTACTTATTTTTTGCACAATTACAATTAATAAAATATTAAAAAATAATAATAAAATAACAATTAACAATCCGTGCATCGCACGGGTTTTAAGCTAGTTATATATAATAACTAAAATCTAAATAAAAAATTAAGAAAATATTAAAGAAGTCCGTGCGTCGCACGGGATATAAGCTAGTATTAATTAAATCCATACAAACAAACCACAATTACAGACTAGTAAAATAAATAAATTACTAAATAATTAATTATAGAATTTACTCCACCTTAACAAATATAAATTTACAAACCAAACAAGTAATACAAAATAATTACACTTAAAATACTTAATTATTACTAATTAATATTGTTAGGTCCTGATATGTTTGTAGAAGGGGGGTTGAATACAAACTGTACCGTTTTATCGAATTTGTTCGGTTCGTGATTTAACAATTCAAGAACAAATAAGTGCGGAATAAAATGAAACAAGATTCAAGTTAAATATAAAATATATTAAACTTGAAGGGTGTTGCAAATACAGTACAGATTACAAGGTTTGAATCTCAAACTATTTAAAACAAATCTAGAATAAATTCGACATGAATTTATCTATTTTTGTAATAAAAAGATCGAATAGTAAAAACTAGTTCGAGATCAAATTCTAGGGATAATGATCCGCTAGATTGTCAAACAAGTACAAGTAAATAACTTCTAGTGGTTTGGATTTAACAATAATGCTAGAAATGATTTACTGTAAAATATTTGAGCTCCGGCAGTTGGTTGGTTGAAGAAGACAAAGAAAAGATGTAATGTTATTAAGCTCTTGTCTTGTTTTGTGTACTACCCACCTTTTTGATCCACTGCCTTCTTTTGATTTATGTACGCCATTTTGCTTATGTTCCAAAAGTCAACTGCACTTTACTTTAAAGAAAATGTACGCCATTTTCTTTTCATTTTCAATAGAAGTACTATCGGTAGTACTTAAGTTTGGCTTAGTAGTACTTAGGTTTTATACTTAGCAGGACTATCATTATTTATTAGTAATACTATAGAATTGCTTAGTAGGACTATCAGTAGTACTACCATTTGAATTGGTAGTACTATCGATAATACTAAAACAGTTAGTATTATTATTAAATATGATAGTACTACTAGTACAACAGAATTTAGAATTAAAACTAATTTAATTTATTTAATTAATTGATTTAACAAATAAATTAATTCTGAGTGAATTAATTTATAGATTAAATTAATTAATTTCTAGATTAATTAATTTAAGGAATGAATTAATTCTGATGGAATTAATTTAGTTTAAATTAATTAACTTCTAGTTTAATTAATTTAAGGAATAAATTAATTCTGATGGAATTAATTTATAGTTTAAATTAATTAACTTCTAGTTTAATTAATTTAAGGAATAAATTAATTCTTATTGAATTAATTTATAGTTTAAATTAACTAACTTATTGAATAAATTAAAAGAGATTTAATACTAAATCTGAGAAACACTGAAACTGATGACGAACTTCCACTGACTGATGTTGACACTCGATGTACTGTCTCGTTCATGAGCGACTAACTTCAATGACGGTTCTTCATCTTTTGACTTTAAGTTGTGGTCCATCTTCTTTTCCTTTTGACAAACTCTGTAATCTGTATGCTTCCTGTCACACTTCTGAAATCTCTGTCACTTTAAATTGATCCACTTTCTTGAATACTTCACTGAGGCTTGATCAAATAAATGAACTTCTTCCAGTGTAGAATTACTCCAAGTCAGTAAATGACTTTAAACTTTATTCTCTTGACTGATAAAACCTTCTGAGATTCCTGTGACATCTAATCTAATATTTACTTATTACATTCTTGTTTAAGTTGAGTAAAATCCTCGAATTACAAATAGGCTATTGCATATGCCTTTCAAATATTATTCTATTTCTCTCTCTCTCTCGGCCTGCACCAACACACACACACAATCACATTCTTGTACTCACACACACATCATCTTACTAATACACACCCATTTACACCACACCAAAAACTCATGAACTCAAACTTGTAGACAAATCAGAGAGTTTTTCAAAATGATAAGAACATCAAAATGATGAAGTAAGGAATTTAGAAACAATTAGAACGCGGACTTGTCAAAATAGATTTGACGCAGCCCTGAATAGTTCCAAAGATTACCAATTTTCAGTATAAGGATGGACTCAAATGAAAAAGTGTAAAACATAGAAGTTATAGAACATTCCAAGACCTTTCCAGAATGGTAAGGCTCATAATTTTTGAACACGTATTCGATTAACTACGATTTTTCCAAGTTCAAGGATCATAATCCCGAAGTCAATATAGCTGGTTACATAAACTGCAGGAAAACTCATACTTGCAAGCAAAGTCTCAGAAAACTTAAAGAATAAGAGTCGAAGATAATCAAATTATCTTTCCAGAGAGTCCAGAATCATCATCATATGATAAACGAGGCATGAGATACGAGTTTAACAAGGTACATACACAACATATTCAAGAATTTAACTAGAACTACACCAAAACTCAAATGCAATGCTTTATTCATACTCTAACATTGATAGAACCTATTTATAAACATAGAAACCATTAAAACAACCCATGAGCTCACTTTGAGTTCATTGCCCATGGATGAGTTTGTCTTGGATGAGCCCTAAAACTTATGGGTCTTAATCAAAAACAACCCCTAAACACTTATCCACCATTGCATGTAACAAAAAAGGTCAAGAGTCTCATCTTTGTAAAATTTCAGTTTTGAGAAAGAAAACAAAACTCAAAAATATTGGTAGGAATAGATAGAGGGTTGAAAGAGGGTCATTTTAGTTACAAGAACACACAATTTGGTGAAGAAATTACCTTGAAATAAGAGGTTGAAGTTTGAGTTTTTAATGGAGGTTTGGGAAAGATGATGGTCTCGAGGAAATGGAGAAGAAGAGGGGAGGGGGAGAGAACCGAGAGAGAAAAATGAGAGATAGAAGTGGATGGGCTTTGGGAAATAGTGGAAAATAAATGGAGTGGGGCAAAGCTTTTATATGAGTCTTTTTGGTAGTGGATTTTGAGGATTTACATAACTAACCTTCTAGCATGAATAAAAAGGAGTTTGGACAAGGCTAGTGATGTAATTTCATAATTAAAAGTAGAGTAATATTTCTAAATAAGAAATCATGTTGCTAGTTGGTGAATAAATAAACTACACTTGAATATTTATATAAAATCACCATTAATAAAATAATTGAATAAAAATCCAAGTATGGAAAAATTAAATATACTTGTATCACTAAATATTCTAAATTTAACAATAACTTGTGGCACATGAAAATTATTAAAATATAATAAAGGAATATTTTTGTCTAAATAAATAAAATACAATTTCCACATGAATCACTTTGTCACCACTCAATATTAATAACAATAAAATATTAGAAGTAAGAATCTCAAATGCTATAATCAGCCATGAAACAATATTTACAACTCTTATTAACATAAATAATTTAAGACAACTCATTCTAATATAAGGAGTCTATTAAACAATTATCACACACATAAAAATATAAGGTAGTTAATAAAATAAAATTTTAATCACATTCACATAATGAAATTATTTTATAACCCAAAAATCATAAGGCGTTACATAGGCTCTTGATGCAATTTCCGGGAACTAACGATTGAAACTTGTTCCTTACTATGAGCACTTAAAGTTTCATGTTTGGATCTAAGATATTTTCTTAGTGGACTCCATAAATCTATTGAGGCAAAGTTGTTTGCTTGAAATGTGTTATGTGAATTTTGTCCAACATTGATATTATAAAGAAAGATATTGAGTTTATATAAATATTGTGTTAGTGTTGTTTACAACTACAAGCATAAGTGAAATGTTTGTACGGCCTGTTGCTAGTGAGAACTCTATGTATCTTTTTATTACAAATTTATTCATTTATATTGATTATTTAATTATTAATATTAAAATATATTGAGTAAGGATTATTTTCATACTCAGACTCTGGATATATTTTGTGATATTAATATTATTTAATCAGGATAATATAAGTAATAAATAAAATCTAGTTTGTTTATTGTTTTGTTACTTTAGAACCCACATCGAATAAAACAGAAGAAGAGCAACCCAATACGCATATATATATATATATATATATGAGAGGTATTCTTGAGATACAAAATATAATTTTCAGTGCCTACCTCGCAAACATATACGAGTTATATAGGTTTTGAGCGAACTGAGGTGTTTGTCGCTGTTAAGCATCACCAGACTGTGACGGAGTTGCTTTGTGTTGTTTTATCCTTGGAGATTCATCGCGGCACACCAATTAGGGGTGACAATTACGGGTAATGGGTCAGGTTCGTGTCGAATTTGCTGTACTCGGTCCTGTTTTTTAGTCAACCCAAACCCGAACCGAACCCGAAATGGGTTGAATTTTCTCAACCCGAACCCGACCTGTTAGTACCCGATCAACCCGAAAAATGACTTGTTTAACCCGAAAATAATTAAAAATAATTATTTATATATATATAAAAATCAATTTTATTTATAAAATATTAAAAATATATAATAAATAATTTTATTATATGATATATGAACTAAAATCATTTAAATAATATGAAGATATATATCACATATGTCAATAATTATGAAATATAAATTTATATATTTTAAATAATTTATTATATATATTAAATTTATTATATTTTAAATAATTTATTATATATATTATATTTTAAATAATTTATATATATTGGTTTTCATATGGTTTTAAAACGAATATATGTAGCTTCCTACAACTACGGTTTGGATTGATTTCGTAACCAACTCATATGGAAGCTAGTATACGAAAGCCAGTGTATGTAGTCTCTCTTTAACAACTACGCCCAAAGTTGGATCTTTATAAAACATAAATTCATTTTTATCAATAAGGAGCTTTTGAACGCTCCTGCTTGAGTTGATCCTTGATCCCAATTCAACATCTAACCAATGTATGTAATTTCTTACGGGCCATTTGGCTTACAGCTACAATTTGAACTAGCTTATAGCCCGTGCGATGCATAGTTACTTAAATTTTATTTATAATTATTTTGTTTATCATTATATTTTTATTACGATGCAACACACGATTGTTTTTTTAATATTTATAATTATATTTATTTATGAATATTTTAATATTTAAAAGTTATTAGTTTACATGATTAAATTATTGTTAAAAAGGATTTAGCCAAAAAAAATTATAGTTAAAAATTTGATATTTATTACATTTTACACGCTCAATTTAATATTTGTTTATATTGAGTTATAAAAGTTAGATTTGGCCAATTTTACGGTTCACATGAAATTCATAAAATAATCTTTAATTTAGTTGTGGTTTAATAGTTCTTTTTTTCAATTAAAAACTATTCTATTTTTAGATAATAATTTCTTTTTATATGATATAATCTTGATCATCTATTTTTAAAAGTATTAGATCTAACGGTTGAGAATGTGTTGGCGGTATTTAGGACCAAACTACCAGGATAACATCATTAATTTTTCTTAATATTTATAATTTTTTTAATTTTTAATTTTTTTAAATATTTATTGCTAAAATATAATATACTCTTTTTTGTAATATGTTAATGATGCGGGAACTTTGAACTTTTGAGAAAATAAATTATCAATTAAAATATATTTTTTTTGTAATAGTTCTTCTTTTAAAGTAGCACACCGTGGCGATCAAAATTCTGTATAAAATTCATTTTTTTATAGTATATCCCGTAAATATCTATGTTATTATATTAAAGACTAAATAATGAAAGTTTTCTTATAAGTGTGGTCGCTTTGTTTGATCACTCCATCCATAATCGTTGGATCTTTCAAATTAAATTGTTGAGAAACGTTACATATAACAGTAAAATTATCATGTAAAATGATCTAAGATTTGAATCTACCAACAACATATTAAAATTTACAGGTTTTTTTTTGAAAAAAAGAAGATTTTTTTCATTTTTTTTCTTTCAGACACAGGTTATTTGATAATATTTTTTGTAAAGTACGATTTTTCAGAAAAGTATTATACTAATTGATTAACAAACTTTTAAAGTTTCGAATTTAATAATTTACAATGTATATAGGTTAAAAAAGTTAGGTCTGTTATGTAGCTGAGTCTACAATTTCAAAATACGGTTTTTTTTAATATGAATATAGTTCTGCTAACAATGAAATTAGGTCTCTATGAGTGCTTATAAAATAAAATCACCATTTGTGTATAATTTATTATTTAATAATAAATTATATTTGATTAGTTATGATCTATAACTTAATAAAATAGGATAAAAAATATGCACAATTTTATAAAATTTTATCCTCGTATTATTATATTCTTTGTTGATTTGAATTTTTCTTAGATTGATTTTAATTTTTGAACATAGATTTCTAAATTTAAAATAGTTCGAAAAAAGTAATTAAATTGGCGTTAAAATAATGATGGCATAATAATCATTATTAGAATTTAAATACTCACTTTACTGATTTGGGCTTTATCTTGTGTTTTAAAAATCAGATTTTGACGATTTTACACCCACGTGAAGATAATTACATTATTTTTAATTAAAAGATGGTTTAACAATTTTTATCTAACTGGAATTGTCCATGGAAGAGAAAAGAAAGTCATGAATTTTTTACATGGAGAATTCTATTCAATATAGAAAACTTATTTATATTTGGTATATTTGGTTTAAATTATCAAAATACATTTTTTAGAATTTAAATATAATCATATTATAAATAAAATACACTTTTTAATATTTGATCAAACGATTTTTATTTATCTAGTTAAGATCTAATAGTCCTTATTAATTTAGTTGTCACGATCAAAATTTTGGATAAATCTCTATTATGCTTATTATATAAAAGAGTTTAATATAATAAGGATATCAAGTACATACTGATATAAGTATCTTACTAACTGCTTTTACTTTTAATGTTTCGGTTTTATTTATAGTGTATATAAAATTTTAAAATACATTATTACTTTAAAATTATTAAACAGAATAAAAATTATGTTATGATTATATAAAATTTTATTCTCATATTATTATAGTCTTTATCGATTTGAATTTGTTCTTAATTTATTTTAATAATTTATTGAAAGAAAGATTAAATTTCTATATTTAAAAGAATTAGTGGGAAAATAAATAAATTGGTGCTACAATTATAAAAAAATATTTATTAAAATTTAGATACTTACTTTACTATTTGGGTTCTATCCTGAATTTTAGAAATTGAATTTTGACGATTTTACAACCCATATGAAACTAACGAAATTATCATTAAATTTAATGATGATTTAATAATTATTATATAACTTGACCAGTTGACCTACCCATAAACCGAAAAGAAAATATGGTTAAGTATTATATTCAAAATTATTGTTTATGAATATGAAACCCTCAATATTTTAATAATATTTTGATATTATCCTTTTATGTTTGTTATATGTAAAATAATATAATTATAATTTGGATTAATCAAATTGTTATGTTTCTTCAGAAAAAAAATATTTAAATTTATTCATTTACATGAGTTCTCCTAAGTCTCTTATAACGCAGGGTCTACATGTATCATTGTTATATGATATACATGAGCATTATATTGATACATTTTAATATTGTAATCGATATGAATTGTTATCTGATATTTGGTTTAACAATTATTATCTAACTCGAACTATACATAAATTAAAGAGAAAAGATATTTAACAATTTTTACATAGAAAAATTTTAATTTATCAAAATACACTTTTTAGTATTTAAATATAATTCTATTATTAATCAGATACACTTTTTAATATTAGATCTAACAATTCTCAATGATATATTTAAGATCTAACTGTAATAATTAATTTGGTCGTATTGTGGTCGTACACGGACCAGATCGATTTTAATTTTTTATTAAATTGATTTTAATATTTTATTGAAATAAACATAGAATTTATAAATTTAAAAGAATTAGGAAAAAAATTAAATTGGTGCTACAATAATAATAAAAAATTATTAAAATTTAGATAATCACTTTACTTTACTGTTTGGGCTCTATCTTGAGTTTTAGACAACATATTTTAACAATTTTACGGCCCACACGAAGCTAACAAAATTATCTTTAATTTAATGATGGTTTAATAATTATTATCTAACTGAAACTATCCATAAACTAAAGAGAAAAGATAATTACGATTTTTTACATAAAGATTTCTATTCAATATAGAAAACCTATTTATAATTGGTTTAAATTAAAATTTTTTTTATTAAAATTTAGATAATCACTTTACTGTTTGGGCTCTATCTTGAGTTTTAGACAACAGATTTTAACAATTTTACAGCCCACGCGAAGCTAACAAAATTATCTTTAATTTAATGATGGTTTAATAATTATTATCTAACTAGAACTATCCATAAACTAAAGACAAAAGATAATTACGATTTTTTACATAAAGATTTCTATTCAATATAGAAAACCTATTTATAATTGGTTTAAATTATCAAAATACACTTTTTAGTATTTAAATACTATCCTATTATTAATCAAATACAACTTTTAATATTATATCTAACGGTCCTCATCTATTTGAATATTTATAGTTTTATAATCCAACGGATCATATACTTTTGGTAGTACAGTGACCGACCAAAGTTTTGGATAAGATCTCTCTTACGCTTATTATATATAAGGAGTTAATAGGTCTCCCGATTACGTTTTAATTTCTTCTAACCCGCTGACACACATTATTACTTGAGTCAATTACATATGCATGCGATTATACTCAAACTTTTTTCTTTACTTAAAACAATCATGTATGCATGGTCTGTGGATGATTTTCTACATATTTGACTATCATATATCACGTATATATCAGGTATGTAATTACGACTCTACCCCAATTATGCTTTGTTAGGTCCTGGGTTTAGTGCTATTGCACGTTCGTGGTAAGCATTATGAGCTGCCAGAATGCTTTAAAATTCACATCAGAAAACACTTCATTCAGAGAATCTCTAAGCTTTAAATAACGATATTTCGTTTGAATAATTAGCTTAACCAATGTATTGGGCTCTAACCTATCCATTATACCATGCAGTGATATTAACTAAGCACTTTTCATGACACCATGTGAATACGTTTGCTAACACCTTGCAAATTTCCTTGCATATGCTAAACTGCCAGTCACAGTAAATTTACTTCTTCAGTTGCAACCTAAAGATTGCACTTGATTTTTGGGGCAAATGATAGATCATAAAAGACATGACTACGGACTTGGTTCCTACGGCTTGGTTCCTACGGCCTTGTTACCTACGTCTTACGGATTACAACAAACCCCCCGTAGACGTAGCCAGATGCACGAGAAACAGGTTTTGGCAGCATACATCTCTTGGCATATCATCTCCGTAACCCTCGCTACGGTTCCTAGGATTCAGGTGCTTGGTTACAGAATTCACAACTGGACCCACTTAACACCTATAGCAAACATACGTGCATGTATTTGACACGTGTCAAGTTGACAAAACCCTAGTCATCATCTAAATTCTAGACAGCATGACACGGGGATGATAGCTCTTCCAACTCATCAAAGCTAGGGGAGATATGGCTGATAAAAAGAAAGAAACTCCTGATAGAGGGGAGGGAGAAAAACAAACACAGAAACATTCCAAAACTTCTGATAATGGTCGTATGATCTCTACGGCTTCTTCGGAGAAACCTACGGCCATCAATGCCCTTTCGAATCAATCCTCCTTTTTCAACATGTTTAATGCCAAAGAAAAAAGTGAACATATATGAACCACAATTTATCCCAAGAAAAAGATTCAATTTCAAGTTCATGAAAGACACATCAATATCAATGAACAGGGCCAAACTAAATGAACCCCTTCTATTTTCGTTTATCGAATTCTCAACAGGTCCAAGTTTAATTTTTTTCTACTGAATGAATCATAATTTTTTCTAGATTTATTTTTTTGCTAAATATGGATCATTTATTTATTAAACGAATATGAGACATGTATTATATTTCCGAACAAGTTATATGAATATTCCGATCAATTTTTCGCCCTAGTTTTGACACTTAAATATTGTATTTGAGAATTGGACACCTGTGCGAAATCGATATGTGTAATAATTAAAGAGGCATTTTAATACTTTTTACTAATATAAGAATATTTTATTTAGATTGAGAATAAATTATTATACTCACTTTGTCTCATAAATATGGATACAAAACCCAAAAAAATATTTTAATTATCATTTTGGTTAATATTTGACTTTTGAACATACTTTTCAAGGTGTGAAAAACTAATATTTATTCTCCATAAAAAATTGCAAGATTAAACAAAAGTTTGGAGTCTAAATTTTTATTTGATATAAATTCCAAAGAAAAGAATTATGTATAAATATAACTTTTACACTTAAATATACGTGTCAAAAAGTAAAACATTAATTAAAATGATACAAAAAAGTATATTTACCGGGTATTCCAAATAAATTAGGAGATAATGTCCCCAAAATATTCTCAATGACACCTGCCAATTTTTTATTGGTTATTTCCCGATAAATAAAATATATCTTGTATGGATTAATATGTGTTCCATCAGTTAAATCATGTCATGTGTCATTTATTTGAATAGATATCGAACTTACATATCCCGCATGCTTTAATATGTGTTTCATCAATTAAATCATATCATGATATGTGTTATTTGTGAATGTTCTTGGGATTTATTTTGTAATCTCTAGCATTATTCTTAAATTAAAATTAATAATTTTATCCGAACCTAAATATGTGTATAAAACATGAAGAATGAGTCATGCAGCAATTTGTAATATTTTAATTTGATCTGATACTATTCAATCTGATTCACGAACTTTAAACGAACATTTTATTTTATATCTAGTTTGATTCACCATGAAATCTAAAACATGCAAATTTAAGTTTGGATCGTAAAACAATCAAATAAAGTTCAAATTATTTGCAAGTTTAGGTAAAATATAAATTTTGTGATATGTCCTAAAGAAAACATTATTACTTTTTTTTTTTTTGAAATTAAACATTATTACTTTTAAAAATTAAAATTTTTTGGTTCATCTCCGACTTCAAAGCCTAAACTGAAGTTGTATTTGACGAGAATGATCGAAATGATTTGAAAATCTAGAGTGTAAACGGGCAATTGCAATTTGCGAGTGTACATTCTGAATTTTTATAAATAAAACAGTTTCTTATGACAAAAAAAACAGATATAATTATTAAATTACAAATTTAATATCAAAAAAATTAAAATTTTAATGAGCGGGCAAACACACTTGTCTTGATAAAGAATGAAGGAGGCTGGGGCCCGTGTAAAGTAGACTTGAATGCTACAGGAGTTAAATTTTGTGATAGCTCTACCTGTAAAAGTATATTGGCTGTGGCTAGTGTATTTACACAAGATTTACAAGTGTGATGACGAACTCGATTATGGGTCCCACAAAAATTTAGCATGCCATGAAACATTATTGGACTTGCACTGTTGCACATGTTAATATAAAGAAAACAACCGAAGACTGCCACCTTAATTGCGGTCTATTGTTTTTAAAAATAATACCGAACCGAAATTTGGAGGAAAAAAAAGGTTACAGCCATTTGACGTCTATTTGTTTGGTTATCATTTAATATTACTGATTTAAAATTCGTGCGATGCACAGATTATTTTAATAGTTGATATTTTATTATTTATGTTTTAATATTTTATTAATTGTATTTATAAAAAAATAAGTATGTATGTTAAAATAGATAAATTTTTTAAAATAATTAAAAGTATTGAAAAGGGGTTTAAAATAAATATTTAAGGGATTACTCGTAATATTTTTAGAAAATAAGGGGTTTTATTAAGGAAAAATAGAAAAATTAACATGTTTTAGTTGAAAAAGGTAACTGCACATGATATTTTTGAAAAATAAGAGGATTTTGGTAGAAAAATACAAAAAATAATGTTATTATTTAATAATATTTTTTATTGATAAATAAGGGTAATTAAATACAGTAGATAATTAAATAAGGCAAGTAAGGTACCGAACCGAACCAAAAAATAGATACCAAAATTTTTAATGTTTCATTTTTAATAATACTAACTTATAACATGTGCGAAGCACGGACATCTTTGAATATATCATGATATTTCTTTTTATAGTAAAAATATAATATATAATATTTTTATATATTTCTTTTATAATATAATATTTTTGGAAAAGGAGAGATTGTAGTAAGGACAAATAATGTTTCGTCTATTATAAGATACTATAGATTAGCTTATAACCAATGTGAAACATATGTTACTTTCAATTTATTTATAGTATAATATAATAGTACAAATATTAATTTTAATGTGTTCTGGAGAGCATTCGAACTTTAAACCTTTTGTTGATGCCGATTTTCGTCACGGACAGACATCATAATAAAGGGTATTCGTATAGAGCTTGTAGTAGATATTCATGGCCATTGACAGAGGAGATTAGAGTTTTTTAGGAGTTTTAGACTGAGCTTGAGAGTTATTCTAAGAGAGGAGCTCTAGAATATCGGGTGTCGGATCCCCTCAAGGTGCCTACGTATCTCTATATTTATAGAGAATCAAGTCTACACGTAGTTCTATTAGGATCTACTACCTTTTCTGCGTAGAATTCTAGTTTGAACAATACTCCTATTCTTTAGGAACAAGACATTTAGTTGTAGTGAATTTCCTCATATACGATACTTTCCGTTATCGGACTTATTTAATATGGGCCGATACCCATACGGAATCGGGTTTATATCTTGTATCAACATGTCCCCAGTATTTATCGGAGATTTGCTTCGGTGAATACTTAATTAAAGTATTTTTTCCCTGATCTCGATCAAACAATATGTCAATCGGTAACACCTCTAATAATTATTGATGATGGTTACATCAATTTAGGCGTTATTATTTTTATATGTTAATGGCTTTGGTTTATCCCATGATCGAATGATCGGGTTTTCTTTTGGTGTTGACTGGGCCCTGCAACACCTTATGTTTGCCATAACACATTTGGGCCTTAGATTTATTAGTAACAAATGTACCAATTTAAGGCTTGTTTTTAACTTGAGCAAAGTTGGATTCGTCAATCCCCATATACCAAGCTATCGGGCTAAGTATTTAGCTAGAGCTATGACTAACCAAACCGCCTTATGGTTTGACTAGTTAAGCCTGTGCTTTCGAGTCAAAAAATATTAAGTAGCTAACTTTTCTCGGAGCACGGATGAGAGGTCGTCCGTAAGCCACAAATTTTGTCAAAAGACCTTGCTTACCAGTTTCTCATCTTCCGGTTGCCAGTACCCGGCTTTTTATGTACCATCATAGCTCAAAGGCGGTTTTTCGGTCCATATATTGGCATTATCCTGGCCCTGCAGTGATTGTCACATTTAAATGAATGAGATGGATGAGACAAATCACTGGTTTAGGTCGGATCAAATTTGGCCCACCCCGAGATCTTATCAACTGATCAGGAAGTTAAGATAGTCGAGATGAACCACACAATATATATTACTTGACAATAAATAAAAAGCAAAAAAAATAATACTTATCTTAAATTGTGTCCAAGATTCACTTGTACTTTCCGATATTCAGGTTGAACTTGATAGTTTCGTCAATTTAAATGTACTGGAATTGCAGAATGTCCCCAGCTCCGTATTATTTTGGGACGATGTTTGCTTGTTGGTATACGTGCAAACTCCACGAGAGATATATGGATGCAACGTGGTTTGCTGCTTGCACATAACAAGCGTCCAGCATCGGGGCACTTTGTGATTTTTCCAGTAACAAATTTTCTGGCGCATAATTGCTGCAAACCTTTTCAGTGCATGCTGCTAGTTCTGCTGAATTTTGTTTTTTTTTAGCTTAGCTCCTCAATTCTTTTCTTCACTGAGGCAACAAACATCAGTGTGTTGTCGCCGTTCCTTGTATTTTCATCTTTTTCAGACAAATTTAAGTAGCATTCCTCCTGCAGGCGGTGATCAGCAACTCCATATTGTTAATCCTAGCTTGGTAGGTGGAGTCTACAGCTTTCTCAATTATTTCGCTGAGCTCCAGACATACACTGCAATATAACTTACATGTGACCAATCTTGCGTACTGCAGTGATATGTATTTTCCTTTTTCACCAAACTTCTGCAGCCTCTTTAATTTATATTAGAGAGCATTCTTCCTCAGATTACTCAGTTCACTGAATGAAGCTCCCTCTACCGATATGAGCCTTGACAGCTTGCTGAATTTATCTTGTTGTGGCTGCTAAGGTCTCATCATTGACTGATCTTTATTTGTCATGTTGTCCCAGCAACTTGATTAATTTCTTGTGTAACTGAAGTGTTCTCTCCAGACCTTATTTTGGTCCTCCTAAGTTAAAGCAGAAGTTATCCACGACAACATAGACTGTAGCACTTCTGCACCTTGATGGACTTGCACATTCCATCCCTCTTGCAAGTACTTCGGTACAAGAAGCTTTAATTAAGACCAGCCTAAGTGTTTGCTTTTATTCTTCCTTGCTAGCTGATTGTTAACCTGAACTTGGCAACAAATTGGTCATGCTCTGCCGAGATTGCAGACTGGACTCATAGCAATTGTGCTCAACTGCTTGTGTACGCCTCTGCATTTATAATTTTAAGGCCATGTCACTGCATCTTGCAAGATGCACGTTCTTCCTTATTTTGTGCTTCATATTTAGATTTTTCAGTTACTTTGTGACCTCTGTGATGCTTTATATCACAATACATATGCAATATGGTCGACAAAAGTTAGGAAAAGAATGCATCACTTCCTTTCTTTTTTATAGCTGCTGTAGATTTCCTCCCAGTGTTGGGCTTTAAAGATATATAATCCCTTGCACACCACTGATGTAGCATGTGCAATTGTAGTGTGCTGGTTGCCACCAAGGACTTCAGATTAAACAATCAGATGGCTTCTCAAAATAAATCTGAGCATCACCAATGTCCATTAAGCTGTATTATTTTTTAAAGACTACCTGCCATTTGAACAAGGAGAGTTATTGGGTCTTTGATCTTCAACTGCTACATAGATGTTTTTTTTTATCATGCAACTCTTATCTTTAGTAATTTTTTATGAGTTTAACTCTGGACATCTTTCTTCTTGTACGTGGGATCTGTTGATTTTCCTCACAAATGTCGCAGACTTCATGATCAAATCCCGGCGGGCAGACTGTCGGCCAGTCAAGAAATTGTCCTGCTCTGCTTTTTCTTCGCTTCCACTGATTCACTTGCAGCACCTTCCGGTACATTAATATGTCGCCTCTCAGTTCCATAGAGTTCCTAAACCAAGTCATGCGGCCGGTTGCATTAATATGTCCCAGCACTTGATGTCTTTTCTTCATGCAACTTGTTTTTAATTTGACGCCATATGTCGCTGCGACGCTGAAACATTTTTCTATTATTTCATGCTGCTGCTGCTTATGTTTGAGTTCCTCTTTCCTTTCTATAAATCCTTCGTAATGAAGTCCCACACAAACAGAGTTATTTTCCTTCTTTGTATTTAATCACTGTCACTTCTTTCTTAAATTTGTTGCCTGCTTCCTTCCTCAGCACCTTCTCTTCTTCCGCAGTTTGTTTCCAGAAATTATAATTTGCAGCTCACGAGTGACATGGGTTTTAGACATATTGTCTACAGGACTTGTATTTATTCCACATTAATCACCCTGCTGCACTTGTTTTACAATTCTGTTTTGAGATTCTTCCTTTTAGAGTTGAGTTCATCCTTCATTATCCCCTGTAAGCCTTATTCTGGACTGGACCACTATTATTGCCATGTTCAAAATTGTATTTCATTGCTGTAAATTTCTTCAATCCTTTGCAGAAATCGTTAAATCAATACCAGCTCTAGCTAATCCTTTTGTAAATTTGATTGCTTTTTCATTTAAATTTCTGCGTACTCTCCATCAATGCAAATCACTTGGTTTGTGCCTAGTTCCAGTCTGAATGCACATAAGTGCAACAGGCACCTAACCACCAGTTTTAGACTTATTAGCAGGGTACCCCTTGTAGTCTACAGCATCAGGAACAGTCCAACTCATGTTGGTAATGTCGGCAACACCTTGATTTGCATAGCTAATGTGCAACATAGAAAGCGCCAGACTGGTTATTCAATGCAAACACCTTGTTTTTCCTGGATGAAATCAAGTATTTAGTGGCTATTTTTTCGACTTTCACTTCTTCACGTAATATATACTATGCTATATATTTATGGATATAATTGAAGCAAACATAATTATGGAATCTATAATCGTTAGAATTGAATCAATTAAAATAAATATATTATATCATTATGTGTGCATATACATAAAGATTCTAAAAGGACTGGTAGCCGTAATTGCATAGGTTTATATATAAACTTTGTAAACGCCATAACAATCTAAGAAAAAAAATAAGTCAGTTCATGGACAAAGATTAATGAATAAATATGAATAAAAGCTCATCTTATCTGGCATAGAGAGTCTCAGCAATCCGATATTGTCACCCATCAATATCGTCAGATTCATGCTTGCAAAAGTAACACACATTTGACAATAGGAATCCCTTGAACATCAAAATTTGCTCCTGTTTTTTTTTAAAAGACCCCGTCTGATTTTTCTATTCTCTCTTCTTTTTGTTTAATAAACCTGCTGCTTCCTGTGCATTAATCAGGCTCACTGCACACTGCATGTTGACTCTGGCTGTCTACCTGCTGCTTGTCATGAGAAGGTTGGTGTCTATTTTCTCTTGCCGCCTTGTGCTTCTTGCAACATTTACTTGAGAATCTATTTTCAACGGTGTTTCAGAATTCATATTTAACCAGAAACTAGTAGCATACATGCACTAATAAGTGCAGCTGCCTGTCTCCTTGTAGGTTTAAATGCTAATTTTTGTATTAGCCTGTCTAGTGCTGTCAAATTTGGCGACACTCTTTTTCTCCTCAATTGTCTGCAGCTCATAATCTTTGTTGTTGAAATAAACTCTTGCAGTCTGCTATTTTAGACCTCTCTATCAGAAAGATTATGTTGAGGCTGCTTCTTCCTTCGATTTATTTTATTGCATTTTTCTGTCGTTGATCTCCTTCTCTTTTCTTCCAGTTTGATGTGTTCATTCTGTGTGTGACGCACCTCTGGTAATGTGAGCAGATTGCCAAGCATACTGGAAATTTATTCCTGATCTGCTACTTCTATTTATCTTGGAGATGCAGCACATTTGCAATATTTTCTTTATTGTCACTTCAGTTGACTTTTGTTGCACATGCATGTCATGACTTGACAGCATGGTTCAGTGGTAATCCTGCAGCCCTCGTTGCAGGTATTTTTCCGTCGTTGATTGTGTCTGATCTTAGTGAAACCTCGTGAACACAAAAATAAATATTGTTTCCAAGTTCCATCTTCTGTTTTCTCTAATGAGTTTGTCTACACGCATATCCACTATGATGTTGAAATTAATGGTTTAAAAGATCATGAATCATGGTTGCAGACTTCAGTTCCGGTAATTATTGGCGTGAAGTAGCAGAATTCCAATGTAATTCACTCGGACCTCGTCAAAACCAAGAACTAACAAATTAACATCAAAGTCATGTTATTAATAACATTAAAAACACATAACAATGTGTAGTGATTCATAAATCTAAAGTACGGACATGGGGCTTAATTTATATTACTAAATAAATAGAGTACATACTTGTCACACCCGTACTCAAAACACAATCATCAACATGCTTATACAGATATGTCACGTACGTTTTCAACAGTTAAACAAAGAAGCTGGTAAATTGTTTTGGTAAACAAACACTAATTTTTGAATATGCATGGTAAACAAACACTATCAATCTCTTGGCTTAATTAATAAACCGGTATTATAAACCATACATCCAAGATAACTCATGTGTCCTCGGAGGGTATACAAAACACATTAATTTAAACTTATCTGGTCATGAAAACTATTGTTCATCTGCCTTCCATGTATTTGGTAATTAATTTGTTGATCCTCCTGTTCACGTCTAATATCTTCCTAAAATTTTAGAATAAAGTATTTCTCTATACGATTCCCACAGACGGCGCCAAATGTTGATGCCGATTTTCGTCACGGACAGACATCATAATAAAGGGTATTCGTATAGAGCTTGTAGTAGATATTCATGGCCATTGACAGAGGAGATTAGAGTTTTTTAGGAGTTTTAGACTGAGCTTGAGAGTTATTCTAAGAGAGGAGCTCTAGAATATCGGGTGTCGGATCCCCTCAAGGTGCCTACGTATCTCTATATTTATAGAGAATCAAGTCTACACGTAGTTCTATTAGGATCTACTACCTTTTCTGCGTAGAATTCTAGTTTGAACAATACTCCTATTCTTTAGGAACAAGACATTTAGTTGTAGTGAATTTCCTCATATACGATACTTTCCGTTATCGGACTTATTTAATATGGGCCGATACCCATACGGAATCGGGTTTATATCTTGTATCAACACCTTTATATATAAGAGATTTTAGTATTAAATCTAAATTAATATGTTGTTATCAAGATTCAAACTATGGACCTCGAACAACTTTTAGTATTTAATATATATTAATATATTGTAGTATTCAACGGTCATCATCAATTTGAGTTGAAGATCCAACGATTGTGATCGAAAGGGATACCCAAAGTGAGTGTAAACCAAACAAAAAATTATACCCCATTACACTTATTATAGTTTAGTATAGATTAGACAATTTATCGGCATTTTGTATGATTTTTAAAATTTTACTGTCAAATATTAGAAATAGTAAAAATAAATTTTTACTATTTGAAAAACATTGATAAATTTTTAAAAACATTCTACAAAAAATTCAATTCAAAAAATTTACATAAATTATTAGTTAAAAGATGACTCCCATTTTGTATCCTATAAGTTCATTAATTTTAGAAAATAATAAATATGAATAATTGCAATTACAAGATGAACTTAAAGTTTACAATAAATAAATATTAAATAAAATGGATAACATTCTTAAAATGCGACACCCTCTCACAACATAAATAGTAAATACCCAATGATAGTGTAAAAATTTGTTAAATTAATTATTAATTTAATTTGAGACAATATAATAGAATAATTGGTGTATAATTTTGTATCGATTTAGTCGACCGGAAAATTTGGGATGAAGTAAAAATAAAAAATTTGGGATGCATTATGTCAAAATTAACAGTTTGAGACCAAAAACGCCAAAACGCCTATAAATAAAGAATGCAAAGTGTGATTTACTCAATTTTTATTACATGATTTGCTTCATTCGTGAATGATTATAGCAAATAAAAGTATCATCCAAATAGAGTGTAAAACTATTTTGTTGGATGACAACATTCATTGTTGGGAAAATATAGTAAATAGATGTTATTCAAATAATTTCGTAATTTACGTACCAAACAGTTTTTTAATCGTTCAGAATTCAAATAACTAATAATTAATAAATTTTAGTTATTCAGAAATATATTATCCAGATTTGTTAATTGACCTCTTAATTGGCTATCATTAGTATTTTTAACATGTGACTTAAATATTTCGCATTAGTATTTTTATCGATTTGCTTATGCATGGTGTCTCCCTTTCTTAAATTTACTACAAGGAGAGCCAACAAAGAAGTCTAGAACGTCACATGGTAATGTCGAATTTTTAGAATGTGTTGATATTTTAAATTTACGTGAATGTCATTCGTTCAAACTCGTTTATTAAGATTCGATTCGATTTGAACTCGTAAATGAGTCGAGCTCGAACACATAATATTCGGATTCATTTAATTAAATAGTCGAGATGAATATGTGTCGAGTTCAATTAAAAATCAAAAATTTGATTGAGCTCGAGCGATCTCGTTTAATTGTATTTCGTGTAAACTTGAACCAAAAAATTAGTTTCAAGTTTGAGCTAGCGCCGTTGGGAAATTGATCTAGTTTAGATTGTTAAGTAACCCAAGTTGGATTTGAAGTTTTAAGACGTAAGAGCAACTCCAACCGTTGCTTGGAAACCTCTTTAAAAAAAATATTATTATATGAGCTCCTAAGTTATTTAAGATGAAAATACACTGTTGACTCCAACAGCACTCCTCTCCATCATCTCTATTTATTTTATTTACTACTTTCAATTTGTAACGGCTATTTGTACTTCACTAGTAGAAGGTAGAAGGGTAGAGGTGCACACCTCTACTAGTTTAATTACGAGAATGCCCCTGATGAACACAAAATTATGTTCCCTGCTATGCTAGTATACCAAAAGGATACAAATAAATGTGATACAAATATAGGATACAAATATATTTTTCCACTCCAATAATTCCCCTCAAATTTTTTCCCTATTTATATCTCTATAGGAAAAAAGTTGAAAAATGTGATATATAGTAATAAAAAATGAAGTAAGGAGAGGAGAGAGACTCTTAAATATGAATAGGAAATGTTGGCTCTTAAAAATTTGAGGAAGACTTAAGAGGTTGTTGGAGTTGATTTTTGATATGTTTTCTCCAAATTTTGACTTAGGAGTGGATTTAAGAAGTTTGTTGGAGATGCTCTAAGTGGTGGAATGACAAAGCACCTACGGGGATTCCTACTAAAATCTTACCGAGATAACAATTAAAATTCAAATTACCCATCTATGAACTAGTTTTACTTTCATTAACATACTCCCTCTTACCAACTTTTGAAAATGTATAGTTTAGAACTTTCAAATGTCCAAGGTTTCCTAATCGATTAGAGACCAACCATTTCTGCAACCCAAGGCACCAATGCATATATATATGCAGTCCGCTGTACAACTTTGCATCTTCATAATTGTCAAGTAGGGAGAGAGATCTACTAACCAGATTCCAATTTTGCTCAGGTTTATACGATAACTCAACTCGAAACAAGTATCCTTTGGTTTACGGATTTCGAGTTTGAGTTGAGTTAATTTCCATCCTAGTTACTCCTCGTGTATTTATTTTTGTTTTTATTTGTTATTATTTTTATCTATTATTATATTTATATTGTCATTATTAAGATAAAATAAATAAATATATCAATTTATCAATTTATATTTATCAATTATATCAATTATTAAGGTACTTGCTTTTACATCCTCTATTTTATTCATTTCATTGCTTATCGTGATTATAGTGGTTGTTGATTGGTTCGTAATATTATTTGCTCGGATAGTCGAATAATATATATAATGACTTTTCTTTAGCATACAGTGTCAGCTTGATGGTTTTGTTAACACCCTCAAAATCTATGGAAATACATAGAGCAAACCTAGGTCGAAGACGTGGTGAAAAGATTCAGGCCAATCACCCTGTCTCCCAGCACCATAAGCTATCAAAGGTATATATAATTTACATGCAAACCACACTAAATTGAAGTATATTCTAAATTTTTGGCGCATGCCAAGGCCTCGCTAATCAGTGTTAGACTGACCAAGAGTTTGCATGCGAAATGTTGGCAGTACTAAGTCGCTTAGTAAATTATTCTTGGTTGTTACTTAGTAAAAAGTGATCGGTGAGTAATAAAAAATGGTTTTCAACAATCGATTTTGGAGGTTTAAAAAATGTAGTTGCAAAATTTAAAATTTCATTTTATCTTTTCTATATTAAACTTGAAATGTCGTACTTCCCAACAAGTCAAAAATTGAGAAAAAAATATTAAACGTAACTATGTAAAATTTTGGTCCAAAAATGATAACTACACAAAATTATAATTTATGTAGGTAGTTTTAAGGGTATAAAAAGCATTCTTGCACATGATAATTCTTATTTTTCTGTGTTCCATATTAAACATCGAATTTTGTACTTATATACGAGCCAAAATTATGAAAAAATTATTATATAGAATATTGGTATTTTGAGGTCCGAAAATGACTAAAACAAAATTTCATCATAAACACATTTAGTAAAAATGCAAACATAAACTCTAAAAATAAGTATAAAATACTGTGAATTCACCACTCAAGATCCGGAAGCATGATAATAATGCAAGCTTTATTTTACTCACTAAAACATGTTTATTAAACTTTTTATCATAAAACCACCATCGTAGTTTACAAACTTAAATAACTATGAAATATTAGAATAGGAATCGAAGAACCAAACATGCGGTAAGCTAACAAAAGGGTAGATGGATTCCGGGTATCACTAATAAATAATATCATTAAACTTTTATTATTATTAAAAAAACTAAGGGCAAAAGAAAATTAAAAAATATATAATGTATAACACTGGCTTTTTTTGGGTTTCGGGTTTGGAATGGATTTGGATCGAATTTTGGATTTCGGGTCAGGTTTGGATCGTAATACCTAATATCCAAATTCAAACTATTTCGGATCTAAAAATTAAATCCAAATCCAAATCGAAAATATCGGGTTTGATAAATTTCATTCAAATCAGAATGGATTGGATATCCATCAAATCGAATTTTTCTGACATCCTTATTTCTAGTGCGTGAAACACAAATATTTGCATGTTGCCAATAATAAAATGCACGTACCCGATCATATAGAGAAATTCATCGTATTGACAAATTCACGTAACTAATGAAACTAACCTTACATATACAGAATTGTAATTGAAAAATATCATTCAAAATATAGCAAAAATATTACATACATATTTCTTCCATTCTTTATTATATGTCCTTTTCACCAATTTATGTGTTTCTTTTTAATTGTCCTTTTATATGTATTAAATTAGCTTTATAGCCCGTGCGAGGCACGGACATGTTCTAGATAGGCATAGTTTACACGAGCACAAGAAATTTACAAATATACCATTAAAAATGATTAAAATTACAATGACATGACTCGTACATGATGAAGTTTGTCATTTGCTACCCTTGCACGTTAAAGATTCTGTTGCAGAGCATTCACACTGGTAAGCATACTCAAGCCTCTCACGAGCAGCTTTTTCCTTTGCTTGGTACATATACAGTGTCTGTTTGAGCTCTAATTCTATTTATCAAGCTGAATAGTGACTCCTTCATCGAGAGAAGTTATTTCAGCACATCGATCATATGCTACTCCATAGATAACAAACAACCATATGCAAAGTTATGCAATAACAAACTCATTCATGACACTTATATAAGTAAATTCCATAGATGGCAGTTACTGTCTTTTGACCTGTAATTAATCAATTAAGTTGGGCAGGCGAGGAAAGAGGCACAGCAACTCCAGTCCCCACTCCACAAACAGAATGCTGCTCAATTAAAATCAAAGAACCAGGTCGTAACCTTACTAAAGCCTGCAATTAACATCACAAGAGAAAATATTAAACCCGTCTTAAATGATAAATTTTACAGACACTGGAAAACTTCACTCACAGTGGTATATATCACTCTGTCAGTAAACACATCAATTTCAGGCACTTTAAACTGTGCCAACTACGAGTCTTCTCTAAATATATATATACTGAGATCATCAAATAAGTTCATTTTGTAAATTATTTTGGCTATATGTTTTTTGCGTTGCAAGAGGTACACACATTAAGCAACAATTAGAAAGATACAAATTTCAGACCCGTTAGGTAATGTTAGGCTCCCCAAGGTGTAAATATATGAATATAGGAGACTACGAACAATAAAAATTTATATAGCGATGTTTTTTCAACTATAGTTTTCATTCAGTAATGTCAAATGAGCCACTCAAAGTACAATTCCCTTTATATGTTTCCATTTCTCCTTTCATCTATGAAGTCATAAACATTTAAGTTTTATATTGCAGAAATGATTGCTTCTAATGCTTATAGCGAAAGAGAAGAGGAAAATGTTATTGAGTGCTGAAGTGAGAGAAATGATCTAGGAAAATGTGAGAAGAGGACAACATAGTTAACAGCTAAAAATGAGAGCTAAATTATACTCACCGAAACATGGACAGGTAGAAATGATCCAGATACATCTTGAATTCAAATTTATGCACCCGCATGGCTTCCTCTAGCAAAGCTTCTGGACCTATGAGGTAGAAATGATCTCTTGAACTTAAATATATGCATGCAACCTCACCACTTCCTCTAGCAGGGATTCCAGTCCTATCAGCCATCAAAAAGCTACCAATTCAACCACCACAAAAAGATCAGATAACTAATAGAAAACATGAATTGAAAATTCAAAAAAAAAACATATTTGAGAAAAAAGAATGAGCTTCAAGAAGATGATCATGGCTTCTTAGAATGTAAGCCCTCAAATAAAATGTAGATTTGGATTTCAACCTGAACAATAAACTGACACACTAAAAATAATGATTTGTATTGTAAGCCAAGTAATAATTAAACCCTTCTCCATTTTAACAATTAGGAGAGTGCTATTCGGAATATTTCTTAACCTTTTAAGCTCTGATGCCGCTTTTTCTGTTGTAGCGTATTATCCATACCACTAATTTGGTGCTCCAAATCATTTATCCGTGTCTTCTAGGTTTTCAAGAAACAACACGGTTTTTCAGTTGTCTAATTCACATGATTTTCAATTCCCAAATCATTCTGTAGGGTACTCCTTTTTTTTAGATTATTAGCCCATCTACCAACCTAATATTTTATTTGTTCATTTGTGTCCTTGCCTTCAGAATTTCAAAGAAACAACGACTTCAATTAAAAGTGAAGGCGAATCTCGAGTGCTGGGATAACGCCCAAGGGTGCTAACAAGATATCAACTTAATGACTTCACCTAATTTTTAGTTGTCAAGATATTCTTAACATTCAGATCACTTTAAGGAACTTACGACATTTGATTGAGAATCTTATTTTCCTTGCAGTAGTTCCTTATCATCTAAACCTTCTTAATAAATAATTGAGGCCATACATATTTTCGAGTATATGCTACCTATGCCCTGTACTGTTTCCTTCGAAATATCTTCAAGAAGAAGTTGACTGGGATTATAACACAGGCCTATTAAAAAGACACCGTTATTGAGATAATATTGTACAAAGTTATTTGTGATTGTGTGTACTGTGTACTACATTTATATTACAGCGATGCATTTTGAGACAATAAAATGACCGTAAAATATTTGAAAACATGGCATCAGTGTTTCTTCACTTCTTCTTTTTGCTAAGCATTTCTTCACACTTTTAATATTGTAAGGCTCTTATCATATATATACATACACACTCCACACGATCAGCCACGCTCCCAAAACATGTCAGGACAGAAGATCGATCACAAGTCAGATAATGTTTCCAGTAATCTAATAATATTACATTATGCCAAACACAAAAAAATAATCATATAAAAATCTGTACTTAACTATGCAAAAACTTGGCAATTAACAGGGTTCAAATGTTGACTCAAATCATTAACCAACTTATGTAAAAATAGATGAATTACATTCTAGGAAATCTATGCACAACGAATAGTAAATTTTCATTCCCCTACTATCAAAATAGAATTTAGTTAACTTCAAATTATTTGCACATTGGTTTATGTAACATCCACAAGTAAGATATTTATATTTTCTCCCATAATTTTTTTAGTTATTAGCAAATTTATAGTAAATTTAGTAAGAAGTTTTTTCCCACACAGTACAAGAGCATCTTCTCTAAAATAATTGTATCTAAATATGAACTTATCTGTATTTCCTAATTTGATCGTAAATCATGTACAAATTCCTAGCCGAATCTAGTAAAAAATTGCCTTTTCTCCCTGGCTAGAGGTCATATAGTAATTTCTTAACTAATGTAGCACTCTAATTTATTATTCGGATCGAAAATTATGCTAATGTATAATGAAAAAGAGTGACACCGAAAACATTACCCATTTTGAGATATTTTTTCCCAAAATAGTAGGGCATTGGATGCCAAAATCTCTTAGCCTGAGATTTTAGATTTTAGTCCCGACTCCTCAGAATAAATTGAAGAAAAAGAAATTCAAGGCATGGGTCCAGTTTCTGGAAATGCAGTAAGTGGAGAAATTTATTTAAGGGTTGCGAGAAGGAAAAAATTGGAAGGTTCAAAACTCGGCAAGGTTTAAAAGTCACAAGAGCTGACATAATCATATAATATATTAAAAGTAATACATGAAAACCTACAAAAAGGCAAATGTATTTTGACACAGAAACATATAAGTCACCGTAGAGTTTGTCCGACCAAGCTGTTTATGGGGGAAAAGAAGCATAAAAATGACAGTCAACAAGTAGGTTAGTAATCCATTACTACTATCTACAAAAGTAGTTGTAGAAGAACCAATACGTAAGAATAGAATCACATCGCTTCACTTTAAAATTGAAGTGCCCTCATCAGAATGCAGAGAGCTTGCATGCTTCTCAATATGGTTGATTGGCAGTGTAAATAAGAGGCAAAAAAAATCGTACCTTAAATACAGAAAATTTGTGCAGTAAATCATAGTTTGATGGAAATAAGAGACGACAGACGAAAAATTAATGGGAAGGATGGTGAGACTGATCTCACCATTCTTCCCATTAATGCAAGAAAAGATTGATATAGGTATCCCTAATCCAGCTCCAATAATGCAAGAAAAGTTTGGTATCCCTAAAATGTTGATACTTATATTATCCCTAAAACTCCTTCTCTTTTCTTTGGTGCAAATTGTACGCTCATTTTCACCATGTACTTAAATTTCCAAAGATGTATTAGATGACGTTGTCCATCCATCTACTGACCATCCAGTGCCAATTATAACCATGAAAATCTTAAAAGTAAAAGATTTTAATCAATTCCACTCATTTGTTTTTTTTTTGCTAAATAAGTGTCATCCAAGTACAACTGTACAAGTAAGAACCTTTCGATCTACTTGTCAACTCTTTAATTTTGTTTAACAGCAATAACTTCAATTCTTACCATTTTCTGAGAAGTAAATGGAGAATACTTAACAAACCTATTGAGACGTGGGCAAATATTGAAATAGCTAAGAAACATTTATAAACAGCTTTAAAGTTTAAACACACCAAGCTCATTAATAAAGAGCGGATAAACATCACAAGTGTCATGCATATTTCTTTTTTGTTCCTCACTAACAAACAACAAAGTTAAATTTGCTTATTACTTTCAATTTTTGGTGCCTTATTTCAGTAAAAACAAGTACAGTATATGTAGCTCTATGGTAAAGACTATCTTTTTCCTGTTTCCTGTTTACAGAAGCACCACTTGTCGGCTGAATCATCTCAACCACACGATCTTGATAACCATATAAACCCACCTCCCCCCCTTTTCTGTTAAAAAGGTACTCTCATGTTGCTTAAGCAAGCCAGATGAGCTAACTACATGTCACTATTGCATTTTCGATTCATTTTACCAAGAGCCAGTCCTATATATAATTAATACAATAATACTTAGATAGAGAAGGAAACAAAATATAAGGTAAAAAGTTATAGGAAGCTAACCTCAGAAGCCTTTAAAATGCAGTTTATCCTTTTATACCATGTGTCATATATACCATAGCTGTGCAATTCAAAACTGCAACTCCTCTCTTCCCATGACTGCCCATTTTCCTCTCCAGCCACCAACTCTTGAATGAAGATGTACCTTTGCTTTGGATTGAAAACAAAATTCACTCCTGAAGCACCAAAATAATTCCTACATTCAGCTTGAAAATAAATAGAACTATTAATACAGAGTCTTATACAAGGAGCTGAGTGTTAGTATCTGCTATCTGCTAAGATTTACATTTCATTTATCATGGTCTTTCGGGACAAACTACTCTACTATCATTTCACTCCACTTTATGACACTCGTGCTTATAAACTTGCATGCAGTGAACTATCTGAAACTTAATTATATAAGATGAGTCAATAACCAGATATTTTTCATAATTTTAAATTTGTTGTTTATTTTACCTCTGCAAATCTGCTCGACCATTCTCACCAGCCTCCTTTGGAACTTAAATTGTGAACCAAGATAGGGAAAAACGGTCTAACACCCTGGCCTTGTGCTTTAGCGCCTTCTCTTCATCTAGCCTGCCACGCCTTCACCCCACACCAGCTTCAAAGGTCTTTAACTTTACATCGTTGACAGATCATGCACATCATTAGATAATGCAATTGTAGCGCTAAGCAATGTAGTTATAACGATATCCATGCAGGAAAGAATTTATATTAGATTATAAAAGGAAGCTCAATGTACTCGAGAAAAGGATTGTATGAATTAGCCTAACATACGGTAGCACGAATAAGTACGCAGCTCCAGATTTTTTTTTCTTTCAATATGTATCTAAATGCATAGGTAAGCAGAGTTCTACTTCCAAAAAAGATGTTCTTATTTAGTATACAACACCATTTTTCTTATAGATCTATATGGCTCTATAACATTATAAACTAATTAGATCCACTTATAGTAGCAACTTACCGTTTACGAATATTTTCTTGCATCTCTCAAATGGTTAAAGAAGATCGGATAACAGTGAAAAATGAATTTGGCATAATTTAGATACAAATTGTACCTAGAGCAGGCAGAAAACGCAATCACAAGATCCTAAAATCAACAATGCCTTAAATATTCACTACCTGAAGCTCATAAATGGTCAGATGAATCAAAGGCAAACCTTTCTAAGGTCCGGTTTTTTTCTTTTCCCACTAACAGCTGAAACCCATATCAGACTATCCTAATTTAGAAATTTAAAATAGTCATCATCAAGTATACCTAGATGGACGGATCATTATCGTCGCCGAAGAGCATACGTTCAAAATCTCAGTCCCCCACTTTGTACCTACTAAAAAACCAATGCATTAAAAAAATGTAACATACACACATATGCATTATCAAAGTAAAAAGGTTGCAAATTTTATTATCCCATAACAGAGCAAATTAGATCATTAATCATGTCAGCTAGGCACCCTGCTTTCTCTAGGATTTTAGTTCAGATGTTAACATCCATGTTCTATGCATTCCAAACAAAGTACAGGAAAGCAAATATAAACCACTATAAAGTATAGAGAACATGGTATAATTAGCAGAGATTACCAGCTAGCTGCTGAAACCATATTTGGACTTTATGAATCCGGATTCCTCCTTAAGATACTCCTCATAGAGAATATAAGATGTACTGCTGGATTCGGAGGCAGTGCCCATCAGTCAAACTTGTTGCAGAAAGTCATGTGTTAAATCAACGCCTCATCTGATTCTTGATTCCTAATTCTCATATTTCACCGCTTCTGCACAGTATCTACATATGAATTTCCTTGGTCTCATTCTAAAATGAGATATGCATTAATTAGGGAATGTTACAAGCTACTGTGACTAAAAGAATGGTAATCCAAAATAGCGAAAATGGTGCAATAGTTTCTACAAAGACTTGATTATAAGCAAACTGAACCAAACCACTACACTTCCTAAATAAAAATATTCTAGATCTATGTGAAGTAGCTAAGAACTAAAGCTATTTAGGTATTAATTTACTATTTTAAGCTCATGAGAAGCCCGAGGAATCATACCTAAACCTTCTGAAATGGTCCCCTAATCTTTTCTTACGAGATTACCTAAAAACATTATCATAGAAAAGGTTAAAAGTGTCATCACCCTAAAACTTGCTATATTGTTGACAACACCATTAAGAGTCTCATTTTCTCGATGCCTGCAAGTTCAATCAAGAGAGGATATTAATGAAAAAAATTAAGTCAAAGTACAACACCAAACAGTAATAAAAACGACCTACTTGAGTAAAGAACGTGGGAATTCAATGTATTTGACATAGTTGCTATCATAGAACTTTGGATGGAAGTGGCTTCTATGCCTTCGATAAGGGGGCGAGTCATAGCCTTTACATATGTATGCCCCCATAGACTTTACATATGTAGTCCCCCGATTAAGGAACTTGAGAGTAAGTTCCATATAATTAAACATTATTTTACACTATCGCTTGATAATGAATCAGGTTTCCGATATGGCTTTCGGTGATACTGGTTTCATTGCACAAGAACACATTGAATCAGGCACTGGTAACATGGAGGGCAATGTATACACTTTCCGAGTATTGCTTCTATAGCTCGACCAACCTTTTGTAAATCGTTGTCCTGCCTGTTATGTTATGTAGCCTAAATACCGGTCCCATCAAATCGACAAAAGAATTCAATTAATTACTGTTATCATACAATTATGAAATTTTGATGGAAGGGCTACTTGTGATTCCTATGGAGAAATCACTGAACCTTCTGATTCCTATTAAGAGTAGATATATAATTCACTAGGTTACCAGTAGACAAATTGCATCCTTTGAGCAGTTACATTTGTGCAACATATATTTTTCTAGTAAAACTCGAAAACTTAACCAAGTTTATTTGAACAGAAGAAATATGTTCTTTATGCCCGCAGGCAGGGGCACTAACACCAGTATAAATCCATAACATGTGTGATCATGTTTCTCACATCATCTAATATTATAAATATATAAGATTTTGGCCACTTTTCAACTTTAATACTTTGAAGACCCTTGGTATAGTGTAGACTAACAATTGGACCAAATCCTTGTATTGTCTAAAAAGGTTGATGATTGATCTGTAAAGAAAAGAACCATATCCCTTCTCAGCTTTATTCGTGACAACCCATCAAATTAAAAATAATACAAAAAATGGATCATGAAGCCTGAATACCAGCATATTCTTCTTCAGCTACTCTAGATTAATACAAGGTAAAGGAAAATGTTGGCGGAAGCTCCAAACAGTAAACTCTGCTTTCAAGTTCTCGAAAAGCTATTAAGGCCAAGCTCTTAGTTTGTGTATCAAATGTACATGCTTGTGGTTCGTGCAATTATGTGAAAGTGGCACAATCTTATTTATCTCTTGGTGACATGTTAGGTATTTTGTTATTGTGGCCGCTACAATGAAGTTAAAAGAACAAATGCTAGCCTCAATCATCAATCAACCAATTAGCAGATTTAACTCACGGCCACAAACAGTACAGTCTGTAACGACCACAAACATTACCGCCAGTAACATCATGTATTGGCTGCGCCCCAAATCGAGATAAGAAATAGTGATGGTGGTAAACATCAAAGCTCAAAGTAGAACTAGTGAAAACATCAACTCTAACTATGAACCAAGATTAGTAGTACCATCAAAGTCACAGAAATCAAACACTAGCACTTCAAGGTAAAGAGATGCACTAAAAAATCTACCGTTCATCCGGATCAGTTTTTCGGATTTCATGTTTCTGCACATTTCTACTCCTAGGGCAGCTTACAGCTGACTTGTTCAATTACTTAATCTCACAAGTATCAAATCGCTGGATAGTGGCAAGAGCACCTGTCAGTGCAATTTTGGAGTAATAAACTAGATTACCGTCATAAGAGATCTAATCTACTAATTTGTCAAGTGCATCAAAAGGTGCTGAAATATTTTTCCCAAATCACTCCAATCATCGTAAGTTATAGTGGGGCATCTAGTCTGCTGCTGATAAGTGCACCTTTCTTTGCTTAAAGAATATGATACTCCAATAATTAAGAGCGCTAAACAGTTAGTTACCCCACCCGAATGCACTATGAACTACAAATTTTAAAATAACTCTTCTACATCAACTCTCTAAAGATAACTGCAGAAAAATAGTATTGCACTAAACAATGACATAAGAAAATTGGTACCACTTTTTCATATAAGATAGTAATTTAAATCTAAAACAAACACGCAAGGAAATGCGTATAGTATTCACAACAGGCGTGCAAACTTATCGAGCCATATATTGATGCCCCCTCCCAAGAAGAAAACACACATTTTAATGAATATTTGAGTAAATGCATATTACAGACCCTGGGATTGACAATTATTGACAAAGGGTTCATCAATAATGAAATCACGCTGCACTTGGAACCCCAAAGACATTTTTCATTTAGATACTGAGTTACCATTAGTTTCCAGAGGAGCAACTGGGAAACGAAATAAAATAAATTAAATAATCCATTTTAGCTCCACTTAAATTCAAATCCATAGTTCAATAGAATTCAGTGGATTTTTTTAGATCTAAATTGGTGCTTTAATGTAGTATTAGACCTGGGTTTTAGTTTGAACGTAAGATTAGTGGGGATTTTAGAGTTTTGTTGGGATTCTAATTGAGCTTTAGTGGAGATTACAGAGTTTCACAAATAGCACTTCAATAGAATTGATTGGAGTTAAATGGAGTTAAATGGGCAGTCAAGGAGTGCAATGTGTACCGGATTCAAAACTTACTACACAAGTCAGAAGTTCTTAATACATTTCCCAGGTTTGTTATGTAAACATACTATAGGCATCAGATTTAAAATTTACTACACTAGATACAAAACCAATAAAAAATAGGAAATTAATAAAACCTATTATGTGCTGATGCAGAAGATATGCTTGCACTGTTGGATAAAAACCATAATTGTAAACTTAAAGGCATGTAAAAACTGGAAAGTGTCCGGTACAGCTGTAGGAGTAATGAAGACAATAGACCACTGCTAGCACTGCATGGCTAGCAGTCGTTACTATTAGTCATTGGGTGTTACACTAGATTGACTAATCATTACATGATTTATGGTAACATATTATAGCAATATTTAACAAATAAATAATAATTGGTTCTCTGTGTCTGAAAAACTCTATCAAAATCTGCTAAACGACATAGCTTATGAGTTTACCTTACCTCTCCAGAAGCATTACCAGCTCACAGTGCGGAGTATGAGGGAAAAGATCAACCGCCATTGCTTTTATTGGTTGGAAAGGCTCTGAATTGGGCATCGATTTGGCCCGATGGCGTGCTAAACCAGCACTGCTCATATTTCTCCAACCTCTATTATTTTTGTTCCCCTTCTCAGTTTTCTCAACAGATGGTGTGCATAACTCAATAGCATTGGCCACTAAACTTTCAGGATTGCAAGATATATATCTGCATAATTATAATATGAAAAATCAGGTTGGAGAGAAATAGTACATGTACAATATACAAGGGCTTAAAAAACAACTAAATATTACGTAGAATGCAGATATATCAAGTAGGTCATTCAAAAAATCCAGTTTCAACGTGGTCATCATAGTCGGAAAAACTACATCGTCGTTACTTTCAATAAATTTTCTCAGTGATTTTTATGGAGACCGTTTGCCTGTGGAACTGTGCTCTGTCGATGAAGCATTGATGATAAATGGTAAATTATTAAAATTCATAAGCAAAAACTTCTATGATTAAGTTTTAGATTAATTGTTACTAGAAATTTATTTAATACAATATCCCGATTATAATAAGCTATCAGATTGATTATGGATTTCAACCTTCTTAATTAACTTCAGTACATACTCATATCTACCTTTGTATATTACTCAACTATATAAATACAATAGTAAGAGGCCAACTTCTTGCAATCACGATTTCATAGTGAGTTTGGCCAAAGGCATCTGGCTAACTCTTTTCTTTCTTTGACTCGTGTAATACAAATACAAATATAAATAAAGAGATTTAAGAATAAGTGTAGACTATGTGAGTTGACACTAGTAAGAAAAACAATATTATTCGATAAAAATAGTTCTCACAGATAAAATAATAAATTTCTTATTTTATATATTCATATAAGAACGATGCAAAGGAAAAATATTGATCTCCCGTTTTCAAAAAAATAAAAAAAAAATTTGAAATTACCTACTTGGCTACTTGAAATTTTTAATGCAACAAATCAGGTAAGTGTTATTTAATCCAATATAGAAGCAAGACAACAACTTGATCAAGGTCAAAACTTACACAAGCCTCCGTAAATGTGGATGAGTTCTTAAAGCCTTGATTACCTGAAAAAATAAAATTCAATAACTAATTGTAACAAATTAACTGTAGTGATCCAACTTCAAGAAGTTCTCCAATATTTTTGAATGAAACCAAAAACATCTGAGAAGAAACAAGCACATCGTTATTAAGGACGTGAGTGCAAGAACTACGGATGAATCTGAAGAAAAACATTATTTTCGATTAACCTAATTTGGAACCAGTACAGTTTTCTATCTTATATTTTTAGCCATTTCTCAAATTATCTACCTATCTTAAGCGTGCTCCCTCCCCAACAGCAGGAACTCGACCCAAACAACATTTCCATGGGGACACAGTAAGAAATTATTTTTCAGATGCTCATGAATCTACATTTCCCTATACTGTTCAGAATATAACTTGGGTAAAAAACACCATTTAGCTATGAGGTCCATCAGCAACACTTATGGCCCCACAATTATATGTGTGCCCCAAATAGATTTTTTTAAATATCTAAAATAACCACTGCTTTATTGGATCTTCAACTTAAACAGCAGAACTTATCTAGAATATACTACATAAAAATTGAGGTTGCTACTTACGGTAGGATGAAGTCCAACACGTGGAGGATCAACAATAGCAACAACATTCTTAAAATGCTGCACGGATTTAGCACTTGCTGCACTGCAGCTCTGATGGGAATCACCTTCCTGGCCTCCATTTGTGATACACTTGGTTGCATCCTCACAATTTTCTAGCCCCATGATTAAGTTAGTTTCCGTGTCTGTTTCATTCTCAGCAAGAGTGTCTGTTTCATTCTCAGCAAGAGTGTCTGTTTCATTCTCAGCAAGACTAACTTTCTCATCGACAGTAACATCATCATTTATGACAGAAACTTGAGAAATATCGGGTTTTTGAGGCACATTTATGTACTCTTTCAACAGAGACCCAAGTACATCTTCTGCCTGTTGCTCACAAATTGCATTTTGGTCAATATAAACAGGCATTATTTATATAAGGAAATTTATATCAGAGACAGAATAAGTACGCAGCTCCAGAATTTTTTTTTATTTTTTCTTTCAATATGTATCTAAATGCATAGGTAATTATGTATCTAAATGCATAGGTAAACAGAGTTCTACTTCCAAAAAAGATGTTCTTATTTAGTATACAACACCATTTTTCTTATAGATCTATATGGCTCTATAACATTCTAAACTAATTAGATCCACTTATAGTAGCAACTTACCGTTTACGAATATTTTCTTGCATCTCTCAAATGGTTAAAGAAGATCGGATAACAGTGAAAAATGAATTTGGCATAATTTAGATACAAATTGTACCTAGAGCAGGCAGAAAACGCAATCACAAGATCCTAAAATCAACAATGCCTTAAATTTTCACTACCTGAAGCTCATAAATGGTAAGATGAATCAAAGGCAAACCTTTCTAAGGTCCGGTTTTTTTCTTTTCCCACTAACAGCTGAAACCCATATCAGACTATCCTAATTTAGAAATTTAAAATAGTCATCATCAAGTATACCTAGATGGACAGATCATTATCGTCGCCGAAGAGCATACGTTCAAAATCTCAGTCCCCCACTTTGTACCTACTAAAAAACCAATGCATTAAAAAAATGTAACATACACACATATGCATTATCAGAGTAAAAAGGTTGCAAATTTTATTATCCCATAACAGAGCAAATTAGATCATTAATCATGTCAGCTAGGCACCCTGCTTTCTCTAGGATTTTAGTTCAGATGTTAACATCCATGTTCTATTCATTCCAAAGTACAGGAAAGCAAATATAAACCACTATAAAGTATAGAGAACATGGTATAATTAGCAGAGAGATTACCAGCTAGCTGCTGAAACCATATTTGGACTTTATGAATCCGGATTCCGCCTTAAGATACTCCTCATAGAGAATATAAGATGTACTGCTGGATTCGGAGGCAGTACCCATCAGTTAAACTTGTTGCAGAAAGTCATGTGTTAAATCAACGCCTCATCTGATTCTTGATTCCTAATTCTCATATTTCACCGCTTCTGCACAGTATCTACATATGAATTTCCTTGGTCTCATTCTAAAATGAGATATGCATTAATTAGGGAATGTTACAAGCTACTGTGACTAAAAGAATGGTAATCCAAAATAGCGAAAAGGGTGCAATAGTTTCTACAAAGACTTGATTATAAGCAAACTGAACCAAACCACTACACTTCCTAAATAAAAATATTCTAGATCTATGTGAAGTAGCTAAGAACTAAAGCTATTTAGGTATTAATTTACTATTTTAAGCTCATGAGAAGCCCGAGGAATCATACCTAAACCTTCTGAAATGGTCCCCTAATCTTTTCTTACGAGATTACCTAAAAACATTATCATAGAAAAGGTTAAAAGTGTCATCACCCTAATACTTGCTATATTGTTGACAACACCATTAAGAGTCTCATTTTCTCGATGCCTGCAAGTTCAATCAAGAGAGGATATTAATGAAAAAAATTAAGTCAAAGTACAGCACCAATAATAAAAACGACCTACTTGAGTAAAGAACGTGGGAATTCAATGTATTTGACATAGTTGCTATCATACAACTTTGGATGGAAGTGGCTTCTATGCCTTCGATAAGGGGGCGGGTCATAGCCTTTACATATGTATGCCCCCATAGACTTTACATATGTAGTCCCCCGATTAAGGAACTTGAGAGTAAGTTCCATATAATTAAACATTATTTTACACTATCGCTTGATAATGAATCAGGTTTCCGATATGGCTTTCGGTGATACTGGTTTCATTGCACAAGAACACATTGCACTGGTAACATGGAGGGCAATGTATACACTTTCCGAGTATTGCTTCTATAGCTCGACCAACCTTTTGTAAATCGTTGTCCTGCCTGTTATGTTATGTAGCCTAAATACCGGTCCCATCAACTCGACAAAAGAATTCAATTAATTACTGTTATCATACAATTATGAAATTTTGATAAAAGAATTCCACCATTGCTGCCAAATAAAATGTAACACCCAAATTGAGAAACACCCAATCTTCCAAACAATGGAAGTATGAATCAAATAACTTGCAAAACATACAAACTATGTAACGACCAAACTTATGCACATGTATAAATTAATAAGTTGTCTATGGGGGTAGGAACTGAATACAACACAATAATCACTAAAATTTGAAGCCATTGATTAGATATGAAAACAAAAGTGATTACAAAAAGAGTTAATGGAGTTTATCAGGATTAGAGAATGTATATACCTTTGGTGTGAAATTCGATGCTCTCGTGTAGGCGTGTAGCTCTTATGGGCGACGATCAAATACGCCTTTTCTTTCTCTGCTCGATGCCCACACGCTATGATTTAGAATTCCCCTATTTCGCTGATATGAGAATCTTAATTGATCGCAGATTAGGGAAAAATGATCTTGCTGCAAGGCTTTGCTATCTATCAGCGCCAAATAAAAGAAAAAAGAAAAGATAAGTAACGGATGTGTTGGAGTGAGGGGTGAAGACGGAGAGATATAACTGCAGAAAAGCTTAGAACTTAGATGATGTATGTATATACGATTACGTGGATTGCTTAGTCAGATCTGACGTGGCTCATGAGCCGGAATAAAATGTTTCGGGAAGTAGTATGTTGCAGTATTAGATATATAAATATAATAGATAGATGTACTTTTATTCATTATTTTTACTAGCTTAAAACTCGTGCGATGCACGGATTGTTAATTGTTATTTTATTATTATTTTTTTAATTGTATTTGTTATAAAAATAAGTAAACATGTTAAAATAGCTAAACACTTTTAATTAACTAAAAACATTAAAACAAATTTGAAAATAAATAAGTAAGGGTTTGCTCGTTATATTTTTGGAAAAGGGGGTTTTTAGTATGGAAAAATAAAAAATTTAACATATATTTAGTTTAAAAAGGTAAATGTTCGTGATATTCTTGGAAAATGAGATTTTAAAATTTAATAATTTAAATGATTTAAATACGTTTTAAAATAAATAAGTAAAGGGTTTGTACGTGATATTTTTAGAAAAAGAATGGATTTTAGAGAGAAAAATAGAAAATTTTAATTGAAAAAGACAATTTCCCGTGATATATTTAGAAAATGAGGGACTTTGTTAGAAAAAATCTATAATGTGTTTTAGCTAAATAGGTAATTGGTTATAAATAGGTATTTGATTATTTATATTTTAATATTTTTAGTAATTGCATTTGTTAAGAAAAATAAGTAGACATGTTAAAATAAGTAAAGTTTTAAAAAAATAATTATAGTATTAGGTTTAAAAATAAATAACTAAAGGTTTGTCCGTGATATTTTTGGAAAATGAGGGGTTTTATTAAGGAAAAATAGAAAAACTAACATGTTTTAGTTAAAAAAGGTAATTGCCCGTGATATATTTGAAAAAGTGGGGGAATTTGTTAGAAGAAATAAAAAAAAAATGTATTTTAGGTGAAAAAGATAATTGGTTATAAATAGGTAATATTATTATTTAATAATATATTTCTATAAATAAGTAAGGTTAATTAAGTAAAAACTCGAATTTAAGAAAGGGCAATTAAGTAAAATCATAACGTACCATACCGACCGACCAAACTTTTGATGTTTCGTCTATTATATAATAATATTGATATAGTATAAATAGATAGATTTATAATATTGCTATTAAATGAAATAGCCAGTGATATTTTTGAAATTTTAGGGAAAAATATTAGTTAGAATAATATTATTATTTTATTTTATTAAATAGAACCGTTCGTGATATTTTTGGAAAATGAGAGGTTTTATTTCGAAAAAATAGAAAAGTAGAAATTTTAATGAGAAAATATAAAAAAGAATATACGCTTTGGTTAAAAATGGTAATGAGTTAGTTATTAGCAATTATAACCTTATTATGTTATTTTATTAAATGAAACTGCCTGCGATATTTTTGGAAAATGAGATGTTTTAGTTAGGAAAAAAAGAAAAGATATTCTATATAATAATTTTAATATTTTATCTAACGGTTCTCATCGATTTGATCAGAAATATCTAACGGTCATGAATGGAGTGACCAGACTACAAAAACTTTGAGGACCAGACTACAAAACTTTCAATGTTTCGTCTTTAATCTATACTATTATATACTGATTCTTGACTTTAATTATGATGTTTATAATTTTCAGGTGAGGCGTCTACCGGATATGCTACTATATACACAGATTTGGAAGTAGAAGATTCGTGTATAACGCGCGAGGTAAATAAATAGTTAGAAATAGTTTAAAGGATGCATGAACTGTTGCATGTTGCTTCCTATGTATTAACTGTTTGTTGTTGGTGTGTCTCAGGTGTGAATTTATTTTCAGAGAGACATAGACTGCTTGCAATGCTGTAAGTTTCAGTGTCTTTTGTTGTTTTTCAAATTTCAATGCTGAAGAGTCCAGTGAGAGTTTCTAAGTTTGATATTTGCAAATTAAGTTGTTTTTAATATGCATATGTTTTTCAAATAAAAAAGGTAATCCCAGCATATGTTTTTCAGTGTATTATTTTTTTGAGTATCTTGATCATTTTGAGCATATTTATCTGACTCCTCTTCACAATTTATTATTAAACTGCTATGGATGTTGCGTATTGAATCATTTGTTAATTTTCTTCAGCATTACAAATACGCCAATTGGAATTTAAATTACATCAGGTCTAGCTAAAATAAAATCCTTGCTTTTTCGTTTCTCGATGTAGGTGGCTTCATGGGAAAAAAGATGAAGATTTTGAGGATGCTTTGAAGAAGGCTGGTTTAATGTAAGATATTGGCATATTGTTGTAATGTCCAAAGCATACTGAATTTAGATCTGTCGATCCGCAGCTTGGCATATATCGGTTTGCTGAGACCTGAGAACCTATTGTGATATTACTTATTAGGCTATATGGTCAGGACTTTTGGTTTCCTGTGTACATTTAAACTTGTAACCTCGTTGAGAGTTTTGGTTTGCAAAGGTTATAAGCCTGATGTTTATGAATTATTTATTAATGTCTAAATGATACAATGTATTCTTCTGCATAATTAATTTGAAATTTTTGATTCAAATTTCGGATTTCGGGTATCCAAATCCAGTCCAAATTAACTTTTCGGATTTTGGATATCCAAATCCAAATCCAATCCGAATTATTTTCGGATTTCGGGTATACCCGAAACCGATCCGAAATCCGTTGGATCGGATTTGGATTTTGGTTTTCGGGTATTTTTCGGATTTGGATCGGATACGGGTTCGGTAACAATTTTCGGGTTTGGATTTGGATTTTGCCAAATCCGACCCGATCCGATCCGACCCGATTGCCATCCCTACTATTTTTCCTTACTAAAACCCCTCATTTTCCAAAAATATCACGACAAACCCTTAATTATTTATTTTAAAATCTATTTTAATATTTTTAATTATGAGCACTTTTTTAGCTGAAATGTGTTACTTTTTCTATTTTTTTTTATTTTCTAAAGAAATTATTATTAAATAATAACATTTTTACAACCAACTACCTTTTCAGCTAAAATACATTGCCTTTTCTATTTTTTCTAACAAAATCCTCTCCTTTTCTAAAACATGATACTCTCTCTATTTTTCCTTACTAAAATCTCTCATTTTCCAAAAATATCCCGGGCAAATCCTTACTTATTTATTTTGAAACCTATTTAAATACTTTTAATTACGGGCACTTACCTTTTCAGCTAAAACACGTTACTTTTTCTATTTTTCTTTACTAAGCCCTCTCTTTTTCCAAAAATATCACGAACAAACAGTTATTAATTTATTTTAAAATCTATTTTAATACTTTTAATTATTTAAAAAAGTTGAACACATCTACTTATTTTTTTTAGCAAATGCAAATTAATAGAATATTAAAACATAAATAATAAAAATAATAATTATTAATAACAATCCGTGCATCGCACGGGTTTTAAGCTAGTATAATAGTATAGATAATTCGTGTTAATTTTCTTCTATGTATATATATTCGAGTGATAAATCATGTTTTGATATCCTTTTTACTTTTATAATAAGGAATTCAGGAAGTAATAAATTTTTTGTCCCACACATCAGTTATCCATATAAATTTGTGATCATATTTTCAATAATATTCAATGTTTATCTTCTCATATACATGTAGAGTAAATTAATAAATTATAGCTAGATATGAAAAATGAACAAAATGTTTAAAGTTTCTTAAGATGCAGAAATTTTTCGAAATTGTCTACGAATTTGGGACATAGGCAGTATGTAATATGTTAATGGTGGGAATTTGCTTTTCTTGATTTGAAAAATAGGCAGTAGATTCGAAGTTTGTTTTTGAGGCAAAATCGGTAAAGAAAACAGAGATCAAGGTCATGTCTATACTTGAATGGAGGATGCATCCGGTAACACCATTTTCTTTTCTTCATCACTTCACAAGGAGGCTTGGATTAAATACACATCTCCAATGGGATTTTTACATGAAATGCGAAGATCGCATCCTCTCCGCCGTAGCTGGTAATTTCATGATATTAAAGATACAATTACTTGTAGAAAGAAAACAAACAAATAATGAAGTAAAAATGATTTTAATTATATTTTTACTCACGTACTGGTTTTTCTTCGTTATATACAATATATTTATGTATGGAACGATTAGATTGGAAATAAGTTTTGGTGAACTGATAAAATGAATTACGTGCTCACCTAAGTTCCCTAAATACGTAATTAGAGATATTTTTCTCGTGAATCAAATAGCTCGACTCATCCTTCAATTGAAATACAATATGGGTATCAAGTAGAACTCGTGGGTCAGGTGTGTATCAAGTAGACACTAATACTATGGGTTAGTTTTACAAGGAGGAGTGTACATTAAAGGCAAGAATGAAAATCTTCGACGAAGGCCGACTAGTGCTAGAGTAATGAAATTTGAATGAACGCAAAATTAATATAAAATTTAATTATTCACTCCATTTCGAAATACAATTTGAGTCTCTAATAATTTTTAGCCAAATGTTGAACTTAAACCAAATGTTAATTAAACTGACAAGACAATCTGATTTTCAGAGTGACTGCCTATATGATGTGGGATAGTTTAATTTGTTTTGCAAATTGGAGGGATGGGTGTAACCGTTATTATACGGTTTGATTCGGATTTGAATCCCTATTATCCGAACCATACCCGACCGCGATCACACCCTAACCATACGTCGAGCGTTGAGCATTTACTCGACAAATCACAAAACTACACAAGTTAATTGCAAGGGCTTAGGCTAAAAGTTATCTACCACTTGTGTTTTTCTTGGATGTGTTGATAAGATAAAACCTACGTACTTAGTTTCAGTAAACTTGTCTCGCAATGCAACACTTTTATAGGTTGATTATACACATATATATAATATATTTTCAATAAAGCAAAACCTGTACCAATATGTCATTTATTTTTCAGAATTTGTTAATTATTTCCAGAGATCTGATACAAACTTATGTATAGTCGAATGGGCGATAACTGAGCTAATACTCAATACGAATATCATGCCCAAGCTTCGTGAAGAACTTTAAGGATCCTGGTCCCCGACAATCAATTGTCAGGGATCATTTATCTAACAATCAGTCCCTCAACTGTTGGATTGAGATTTTAACGATCAAGATTAGAACAAATTTTTTAATCACTCCGCTAAAAATTTCGGCGGAGCCCTATTTGTCCGTTATAAATTACGGCGGATGAGTGTTTTAGCCCTAGTAAGCTTCGTGCTTCTTTTCCACGGATGCGCTGATACTAAAAAGCTAAGCTAAACCTATTGTTTAATCAAGTTTCTACCTTTTAAATATTTTATTATTATATTTTTAATTTTAACTATTTTTTAATAATTAGCCCGATTTTTGACTGATTAATCTGATTTTTGACCGATTCACCCGATTTTTGACCGTTTTTATGAAAAAATCATTAATTGACCGATTTTCGCTTAATCAGTTCAGTGACCCGCCATATAACGATTAATCGGTGATTAAATTAATCGCTGATTTTTAGAACACTGCACCTATCTAATACACGACAAGAGACAAACTTTTTATCCCTTGACTATCTTATTGCAGTCACTTAAGTTACACATTTTATTTTCTTTTTTTTTTTTTTTGAAATAAAGGTGTTAATTCAATAATAAAAAGCCATACGGCATCTACACCAATGATCGAGTCGAACAAACAGTAATTTGCAATCGCATGTTCTCATGAAGAGACAGTTAAGCGATATTTTGAAGATAAAGTATATACAAATACAAGTACCCACTTCGTGCATCCTCGTTGGATTACTGGTACCCCCTTCATCATGCCCCGATGGAGCTATCGTTTGAGCTATCGACCAAAGCTGTAATCCCATACAAAACTTTATCACTAAATCAAGACCCCCGCTCACAATTAAGAAGCGAATAACAAAATCAAAACCATAAAACTCCATCAAAACCAAAAAAATCCTGCAGATCTGAAATCCCGGATATTAAAACACACCAAACACACAAAGAACACACCAAACTCTCACAAGGAGAGATAAACTAGACCCAAATAAATTGGGAAAACTCTCACCAAGAAGGGAGATTATTGAAAAACAAGAACAAAAACAAAGGAAATTAACAGATTTGGGGCTTTCCACCGGTGAAAACCGATGGAAGCCCCGACGATTAGGCAAGAAAAAGAGGGGAAAAGTGAGGTGGATGTGGAGAGAAAAAAAAGACACATTTTATTTTCTTAACACGTGTACATTATTTTAATGGCTTATATGCTAGAACTAGAATTCCTGCGTAACCCTTTTCAAAACCACATAATCATCTATCTTTTCAATTGATATCTCAATAATTTCCATCTATGTTGGTTGGGATGTGTTAGTGATAACATGAGTGTCGCATTTTATTGTTGTCGTCTATCTAAATAATTGTTGATGGATTAAATTATTGAAAATGCGACTGATATATGCAATTCAGAAATGTGTAGACACTAGTGATCAAGAGTTTTGTTACTATCCATTGTTAATGTGTATCTTATTATACATATATTGTTTAACCAATGACACACCGATTTGTTTTTGTCTGCTACAGAACATTATATGTTTTTTTAATTATAATATGTTTTTTTAATTATAAAATGATGTCTCATTGAAGGTGATCCAAATATCCAAATTTAGAGCAGATTATCCCAAATTCTCCTCCTGATCCAAATTTTGGATCAGGAAGTGTTGATCCAAATTCACTGATCCAAATTTGGATAAGTTGGTTTAATATTAAAATAATGATTTTGTTATTTGTATATTGTTATTTTATTAGATTTAAAATTGATTTGTGGTTCCTTTAATTATTTAATTCATAATAATATGTAATTAATAGTTAATAAAATTTAATTTTTGGAATTAAACTTATAATATAATTTACATATACAATTTTAATGTTATTTATGTACATTAAAAAATTATATCTTTAATTTAATTAATTCAATAAATATAATATAAATAGTTAATACTGATTTAACATTAAATTTAAGATTAAATAGTTTGATATAATATTTATGCAATATAATATGTAAAGAGTAATATGGATCATTTGATCATAGTGGTAGAGTTTGTCATAAATTTGAATGATTGAATCAGATCTAAATTTGAATTTTTGGATCACAACCGCTGGTGATGGTATTTGCCCGATCCATAAGTCACTAAACACTATTTTCGCCTCTAAATTCGCTTAGGAACTTTTAGCAAATTGGAAAAAATTATAAATTAAACAGCCACTAGCCAGCGTGATCTTACAAGTATAAGAGTAGAGATTGTGCCGATTTTTCAATCATCAAACTCAAATGGAATTTTACCATGCTTTAATGGCATGTTGTACATGTTTCTTGATCTTTGTACGTATCTATTAGGCATATATGGTAAAACCGAACTTTCACCAGAGCTGAGAGGGTTATGAGCTTGATGTTAATGTCACTAGTTGCACAATTTTATTGGAAGCTTCCAAATAACATGTTGTCAAATGAGGTTGACATGGATGATACTTTTGGAATTACCTCGCAAAAGGCTACCCCTTTGCTTCTTATTCCAACAACTATAGATAACTAGCAACCCCACCTAGATATCGTCACTGGCACTGCAACGACTTCTATATGCATGGGTGATGGGTCTCAATTCAGTGCTAGCCACACGGGCGTTACGTGCCGGGCTCCACACGGTTTCTGACAGCCGAAGACATGTACGTGAACGACACGCAGCAGGTATACGGGCCGGTCCGTGCCGGGCCGGTTCGCGGGGAGTAGAACTCGTGCACAGCTCGCCGAGTTGGCGGGCGAGTGCGGGCTGCGGTTATTTTTTTTTTAAAATTTTATTTAAAATTATACGAATATTTTTTTGGAATAAAAGAGGACGGTAGCTTGGGTCGAATCTTGAGACGATAAAGTGCCCCTCCCTTCTTCCATTTTTCTTTTTAGAAGCTTGTCGGAATTTTTTAAAAGCTTGCCGGAATTTTTTAAAAACTTGCCGGAATTTTAGAACCTTGAGTTGCAGTGACTGTGAGTACTTGCGGAGTTGCGATTGCAATTGAAGAGAGTAACCGAGCAAACAAAGGAAAGCAGCAAAGCAAAAATAGAATGTTAACTTATGAGAGAAAAATAGCGAAGTGAAGTGGTGTGGGAAAACTGTCGGAGAAGAAGGGTATTTATAGAGTGGTGATGGAGGACCGTTGGAGAATGCAGTAGGAGCAGGTTAACGTTGAAGTGTATGCAACATGCAGGTTAACGTTGAAGAACTGTCGTTTGTCGGCTGTCGCAGACTCGCGGGTTACCGTTGAAGAGTTGGCGGGCCGTGCCGTGTCGGGCGGGCCGTGCGTGCCGGTTCTCTGGCTGCCGGTTCGTGCGGTTCAACGGTCCGTGCCGTGCCGTTCCCGGTTCTCAGAATATAAACCCGTAAACGGCTCGTTTTATGCTTACGAATTGTGCCGGGCCGGTCCAAACCGTTACGAGACGAGTCTAGCGGGTTAAGTTGGCGGGCCGGTTCCGGTTTAGCCGTCCGGAACCGCCCGTGTGGCCAGCTCTTCTCATGGTCCTTGTTTCTTCTATATATTATTGTTGTGTTTATCTACAGTGAAGCTACTGTATTATGCATGTTTAAAATCTACCAATAAGGTGAGAAGTCAGAACTGAATTCATGCAAAATTAAAAATAAACGATCATTTATGACAGATTTTTAACACTAAATTCGTCATAAATCGGATATACTTAATCACTTAAAATGCAGTCAGATGTTCAAAATGATTACAAGTTAAAATTTGGTCACAAGTATCTATTTTTCAGGGGCTAAATTTCAATATTTGGGACAAATATTGATATTCATCAAACTCAAATGGAATATTGATATGTTGGGGCTTGCTAGACTAGATTGAACCATGTGAAACGCAAGCGGCAAGTGGGAAGAAGTTCCAGATTTTCAATCAGTCTATTCACTCTAGCTCTGAAAATAAGTTTTGGTGTATAAGAAAAGAAAATATTGACTGATAAATTGAAACTAATTATAAAGCTCGACTCATCCTACAACTGAAATAAAATCAGTTGTACTAGTGATTACATACATCCTTTATGGGGAATAGCCAGTTCTTGATCATGTTCCTACCGTTCAGTTCAGTTCTCTATCCGGTTCTAAATCTTTCGCTCTATACTCATTTTTGTTAAAAAAAATTATGAGCTGAACGTTATTTATTTGATTTATGATTTTAATAGTTTGTGTTAATTTAAATGTGAATAAACTCTCGATAACAACGTGAAAGATCTATATATAATATGCCTCAAAATTGTAAAATAATTATTACAGTTTGTGAAGAAGATTGGAGGTTGGGTTTTTGGTGTCAAGTAGAATTTATGGGTTCGGGGTATAAGTATGTGAACGTACTTTAATGTTCGGAGGAGGAGCTGTTTTAGGAAACCAGTGAGTTTGATTGTTAGGTAAGCTGCATCCAGCTCAGGACTAGCTTGAATCGTAAATTTATATTCTTTATTATTTATGAATAAGCAAAACAACGTGAAAATCACACTTGATATTAAAGTACTAAAATATCAAATTTAGTTATCACTAAATTCGGATTCGATTTCTCGCAACTACGTAATTATACAAGATTTATATACTTTAAATTATTTAGCAACATATAGGGTTTAATTCCTTGCAAATACGTAAATATACAAGATTTATTTATTTTATTTTAAATTCATTAATTAGCTTCATATCCATGATTCGATTCCTTGTAACTACGTAATTATACAAAATTTATTTATTTACTTTAAATTCATTAGAGGGTTCGATTACTTGCAGCTACGTAATCATACAAGATTTATTTATTTACTTTAATTTCTTTAGCTTTATCAACAGTTCGATTATCTATAACTACATAATTAAATAGTGATTTATTTATTATATATTTTTATCATTTAATTCTCGATAAATATATTTTTTAATAATTTATCAATATTAATATTTTTAATATTAACTCATACTCGGTCCGTGCTTGTCACGGTTATAATATATGTTATGCTATGTGATTGATGTTATATGAAAGTGTGGAAATAGTGTTGTGCTCAGAGATTAAGAGCTAGTATTTGTTAGGTTAAAGGTTAGTTATTTGTGTGTTGTCTATAGTAGGGGATGTCCGTGCTTGAAGATACTTTCGGAAGTATGTTTACTTGACTGTTAATATGTAGATGATACGTAGTACTGTTAATATCGCGGTTGTGGGGTGTGTTTTTTTTTTTTTTGCCATTGATCTCCCGGATGATTCAGTTTATGTTGGTTGAGAACAGAGATGTTCATGCGAATATTAGTTAGTTTTACTGTTTTCGGTATCAGAGTTTCAAATTTCTTGATAAAAAATATTGTGCGTATCACAAAAAAATTGACTTATAACTTAAAATAAGCAAATGTTATATAAGTGATAAGTTGATGAATTCTTATAAGTTATAAATTAGTTAAGAGTTTGCTAAATTAAATTTGAAAAAATAATTATTAAATACAATAATTTCAACACTTGAATTTTAAATTTAAAAAATATTTAAAAACACAAAGGTAAAAATATAAAGTATTAAAAAACAAAGAAATCAAGTAATAAGTCAATAAGTTCAGGAAAATGTACCTCATTATTAACATTCAACTTATCAACATATAAATTATAAGTTAAGATCGGGTTGACAAACATCCCCATAAACTAAAAGCCGTAAGTCGACTTATAAACCCGTCGTCAAACAGACCCGTTGTCTTATTAGTATACTTGTCAACTTGATTACTAGTTTTTTTTTTTTTTTTGACGAAATGCAGGAGATTAAATCATTAAATCATAGGAAATACAATCTCTAACCTTGATCGGAACAGACCTCCAATCAAAGATACGATCAGGATACATATGTGAAACATGAGCAAGTTCATGTGCCGGCATATTCGCAGATCGTTTAATAAAGGACAACTTAATGTTGTTATCACAAGCTAGCTCCCTACAATCCTCAACTACCTTACCGAGTCTCGAACGCATGAGAATAGCGCTCCTTATTAACTGAATGGCTACAAGGCAGTCAGATTCTATAGTGACCGAATTCCATCCCCTCTCCATTGTCCAGCTTAAGGCCTCTTTAATAGCTATAGTTTCCGCCAAAGTTGGATTCAAAGCCTCTGGTTTAGTTAGAGACTTGGCCAATATCAACCAGCCATCATGATTCCGAGCAATGATACCGATGCCTGACCTTCCTTTCTCCTGAAATATAGCCGCGTCCACTGTGATCTTCACTCCATTATGTTGTGGCTTGACCCAGAATGTAGCCCCATCTCCTTCAACTGTAGGAGTGATAGGCACTGAAAAACTCCTGTTCTGAGCCGCTTTCCACTGTGAAAGATACTCCCAAGCTTTTGCAACTATCCTCAAGATTGGCCATCTTTTTCCGTTCCAAACCAGGTCGTTGCGCGATCTCCAGATTGACCAACACAGCGTTAAACTTTTTGCCTTACTATCATACGTCTGGCCAGCTAAAGATTGATCTAACCAATCCCTGAAATCCCAAACTCCTTCAGTATTGATGTCTTTGTTGAAAGTTTTCCAACACGTAGAAGCCGATTTACACTGAACTAGAGCATGCATAATAGTCTCTGCTTCTTCTTTGCAAACTGGGCAAACGTTGTTAACCTGCACATGTTTGGTTTGAAGTTGAACCAAGGTAGGTAAACAGGACATAGAAGCCCTCCAGATTAGATTTAAGACTTGGGGAGGCGCTTTAATACTCCAGATTGTCTTCCAGAACTCCCTGTGATTGCCTTCATTCCAAACTCCTTTCTGTTTCTGTAAAATTCTATAGGCACTCTTCACCGTATAATGCCCTGTATGCTCCATGTTCCAGACCATGATATCCTTATCTAACTCCTGTTCGACCACTGTATTCAATATAGCTTGACGGTCTCTATCCTCAAAGATATCATTCAAAATGTCTAGGTCCCAGACTTTTGTATTCATTCTGAATAAAGATGCCACACTTTGATTTACCAGTGCTGGTGATTCAGTAACCACATACGGATTGTTTCTGTCGTTTAGCCATGGTTGATTCAGAACCCGGATGTCCGCTCCATTCCCTATTCTCCAACTTGATCCTGCAGAGATGACCCTTCGAGCTTCACATATACTCCTCCAAATAAAAGAAGGACTGCTGCCAATATTAGCCTCCATAAAGTCACTGTCAGCATAATATTTTGCCTTGTAAATTCGGGCTACTAGACTCTCTTGATTTGTGATCAAACGCCAGCACTGTTTTCCTAGCATGGCGATGTTAAAATCCCGCAGACACCTGAAACCAAGACCACCTGAATATTTGTGCTTTGACATCCTCTCCCAAGACATCCAGCCAATTTTAGAATTACTACTCTGGGATGAATTCCAAAAGAACTTTGCCATACAATTCTCTATATCCTTTGTGAGTTCAACTGGGAGCAAAAAGACACTCATGGCATACGAAGGAAGGGTCTGAGCTACCATCTTGATTAAAATTTCCTTAGCTGGTCTTGAAATCTTCTTCTCCGTCCAACTCTGAATGCTGGCTTTCACTTTATCCTTTAAATACCCGAAAATAACAGATTTGTTACGCCCTAGGATGTTAGGGAGTCCCAGATATTTCGAAGTTGAATCTGCCTCTGAAATCTGTAACACTTGGCACACCAGATTTTTGTTGTACTCAATCACGTTGGCACTAAAGAACACAGATGATTTGCTTCTGTTAATTCGTTGGCCTGATGCCAGTTCAAACATTTTCAGTAACTCCACAACCTTATTAGATTCTTCCTGGTTTGCCTTACAATAAATGTAACTGTCATCCGCGAACAGCATGTGGTTAATCACAGGAGATTTTTTGCAAATACGAACCCCATGCAGCCATTTCTTTGCCTCATAATGCTTGAGAAGACACGATAGCCCTTCAGCACACACAATGAATAGATAGGGAGATAGCGGATCTCCCTGTCTCAGTCCTCTAGTCGGAATGATTGGCCCAATAGTATGCTCACCGTGGATGATGCTATACTCAACTGTCATTACACATTGAAGAATTAAGTGCGTCCACCAGTTACTAAAACCCATAGTAAGAAGAATTTCCTTTAGAAATTTCCATTCAATCCGGTCGTAAGCCTTAGACATATCTAATTTAAGAGCCATGAAACCTTCTTTCCCAGACTTCTTTCTTTTCAGATAATGCATAATCTCAAATGAAATCATAACATTATCAGATATTAACCGACCCGGTAAGAATGCACTTTGAGTGTCTGAGATAATCGTTTCCAGAACCTTCTTGAGTCGATTAGCAATGACCTTCGTAACCACTTTCATCCCCACATTACACAAGGCAATCGGCCTCACATCTGTTAAATATGTTGGCTGTTTCTTTTTCGGAATAAGAACGATGTTGGTGGCATTCATATTATCCTTAATATCCCCAGTAATGAAGAAATTCCTTATTAATTGAATCAAATCCTTACCTAGGACACTCCAGTTTTTCTGAAAAAATGCGGGGGTCATGCCATCTGGCCCCGGAGCCTTGTCGGGGTGCATATGGAACAAAGCATCTTTAACTTCCTCATCAGAAATCGGCTTGAGAAGATCACTATTTTGTTGGTCTGAGACTAGCTTGGGGATGCACCTCAAAACATCCTCCGTATGCGTATTATCTCCTGTGAACAATATTTGAAAGTACTCCTTAATCATGTCTGCCAAACCTCCATTCCAGTCAACCCATTCCCCTCCCTCAGATTTCAGCCTTTGAATATGGTTGTTGCGTTTTCTCTTACTACAGGAAGCATGAAAATATTTTGTGTTCTTGTCGCCTGCTTGAAGCCAGAGTTGTTTTGACCTCTGTCTCCAGAAGATTTCCTTTTGGTCCAGAATTAAGTGCAACTTCTTTTTCGTGCTATCATAATCAGCAATAGACTGAGGATCTCCTTTCTGCCTTAGCTCCTTCAACTTGATTTTACACTCTTTTATACGCTTGCCAAAACAGCTCGTGATTTCTCTGCCCCAGACATCTAGATTTTCTGCACAACTTCGAATTTTCTGACTAACGCTCCTGTAGCCTTCCTCCTCCCAACAATCCTTGATGATCTGAAAACACATAGGTTCCGTAAGCCAGGCATTTTCAAAACGAAACTGTTTTCTTTTATTACCTCTGAGGTGTTGTTCTGGGATCACGAGAAGAGGGCTGTGATCCGATGGTGAACCCTCTAAATTATACACTTTCACCATTTGAAACATATTACTCCACTGCAAATTAGATAGGACCCTGTCTAATCTGATTTCAACCCAATGATCCGTATTTCTTCCTCTTTCCCATGTATACTGATGACCAATAATGTCATAGTCGTGCAGCTCCACATCCGACAAACATTCATTGAATCCATCAATTAACCGACTTGGGTAGGCAGCACCCCTTTTTATATCCGCCTGAGATGTGACATTATTAAAATCACCAACTAAACACCATGGTAGGTTTGCATCCCGTGACAAATTTCTCAACAGGTCCCAAGTTTTAGTTCTTTGAGTTCTCGATGGTTCTCCATAGACCCCTGTTAAACGCCATACTCTGGTATCATCCATGTTAATCGAAATATCAATGTGGCTTCGAGACATGCTTAACAACTTGACATTATCAGCATTCTTCCAAAACATAGCAACACCTCCACTCTTACCTTGAGGCTCCACTGCAATAAAGCCTTCAAATTTTAACTTACTACAAAGATCTTCCATCTTTTTGTAACTACTGATGGTTTCACTAAGAAAAATGAATGATGGCCTCTCCGAACGGGTTATATCTTTAAGGAACTGAATCTTCCCAGGGGAACCCATGCCCTGGCAGTTCCAAGCTAAGACATTCATAATGAGAGGCGGAGTTGCATAGCAACACCCGCCAAAACTTCGTTTTTTGAAACCTGTGCTTCCTCTTCTTGTGTTTCCACATCTGCAGATTGAATTTGGGTCGTAGAACGAACATATCTGTCGCCCTCTGTGTCCATAGTGGTTTGGGTCTCATGACCAGTCCTAATGCGTTTCCTTCCTTCAATGTTTAGCCCATTAAGTTCCTCCTCTTCAGGCCCACTACTGAAATTTGAAATTAGAGGAATACGCGGTATTTCATTCAAATCCCGATGATTAGGTAATGTACCAGAAGTTGTTGGCTTTCCATACTCGACCACCCTCAAATCTCTCCCCAGATTTTCATCCTTATCTTTATTTCCGAAATTGGCTTCAGTGTATCTTTGATTGTTACTTTCCCGCCCAATTCTCTCCTCCCAATCCGCATCTCCTTCCTCCCTTAACCATTTACTCGTCCCTTGACCAGCCGCCCTGCGTGGTGGTGCACGGAGCTAAGTCCCCCAGTCCTTGCTTTCACTTCCTTCTCGATTGTCAATGGACCTTCTGCAGAAACGTTCAGTATGCGATACTAAACCGCAGGAAAAACAAAACTCTCCCAGTCGCTCGTACTTGCAATAAACAATAAAATCCTGTCTATTTTTCCGAGTGATCTTCTTTTTCCGTTTCAACGGTTTTCTCACGTCAATCTTTATCTTAACACACATGCACTCCCTCCAGATGCTTGAATTGTTCTTTACATCATACGTTAAGAACTCTCCAAAAAAGTTACCCAGTTGTTTACCCACTGCTTCCGACATGAAACCGGACGGTAGTTCATGAATTTGAATCCAAATATTAACAAACCACAGAGGCACTTTTAATGGGTCTTCCCCAGGCGGAATACTATCAAAACACAGCATAGCGTTATCAAACGTCCATGGACCTCCGTTCTGCACCCACGCCTTGTCTTCCTTATGATAGAATTGAAACAGATAAATACCTTGTTCCAGTTCTTTGATGTTTATACCCATCGTTGGCTTCCAAATGTCAGCCATCTTTATCTTCATAGCCCTTGTGTTTATATTCCTTTCTGTCAAGAATCTTCCAATAAGGCACAACTCGTACTTGTTTACTTCTTCCTCTATATCTCCTTCGAATACAAACTCCTCATTTTCTTCATCTTCTATATTCAGATCAGCCAATTGTTCTTCCACGTTTTGATATCTAGCCATTACGGCCTCTCACAAAAGACGGAGAGAAATCCAATTAACTTGATTACTAGTTAAGCTGCTGCTATCACCTATCTGATCATTGTCTGACTATGACGTTGATGGTTGCGTCTGGCCAGTAGGGCACATGTGAGCCCTTGTGCGAAATTTCGAATAATTGATTTGGTTTAATAATTGATATATCCTTTATGGTTTGTGAAGTACTGTTACAATTTTATTTCGAAAAATACCAAAAACACAAAATTCTGTTTTTTGTCACATCTTTGGCTCTATCATGCTCAATTATATTTGACACACTGTCGCAACTTTATAGGTAAGTGCATACATATAAGCTAGTACAGGTTGTAATTGTTAAATTATCTTTAAAATAAAAATTATTTTGTGAATTTACGTAAGTTTTGAAATCGTCCGAATCTAACTTAAAAATATTTCAAAAAAAAATATGTGCATTGCATATATTATAAACCAATAAATATTTATTTTTATAAAAAATATGTACTTTTTCTTTAAAGTGATTATTTATTTTTAAAAAAATAATATTTTTGATTACGTGATAAAATTGGCACCGTTAGAAAGATGTCAACCATCAAAATGCTCTTTTTAAATATATAATCAATCACATGTCGCCAAAGAATTCATGCAAAAAGCTCCGTGAAGAACTCGGTAAAAGCCTGGGAGGAAAGGGGAGCCTAGAAGCTGAAATCGTGGAAATTGTTGGGCCGCTAGTATGTTTTAACTTCATATTAGTAAGATATTGTTCGCTATGAGCCAAGTCTGCAGGGATTTATTTTTGGGCATATCCTAAAATGCCTCATACTAATATAGTTAATTAGTTGCTTATTAACTAGCATTATGTCCCTCCCACAAATGATGTGATACAACTCTCAACAATCTCTCCTTCACGTATCGGGCTCGATACCTGTCGAATTTGCCATCATTCTGTGTGATCAAGTTCCCCCTTGATCCATACTGGAAGTCCACTTGGCTATCTGGCTTCCCTTAAACCCATACTGAAAGGTCCACCTGCCTCCCCCTTAAGCTCAACCTGGATAGCTCACTTGCTTCTTCCTAGGTCCATTTGAGAACACATCAAGATTGTTATGGATCGTTATAAACATAGCTCTGATACCACTTGTTGAGCCGCTAGCATGTCATAACTCCACATTACTATGATATTGTCCGCTATGAGCCGGGCCCGCACAGATTTGTTTTTGAGATAAAGGAGCCCGCACGGATTTGTTTTTGAACATATCCCAAATGGCCTCATACTAATGAAGTTAATTGGCTACTTATTAACTAACAATATGTTCCTCCCACAAATGATGTGGGACAACTCCCAACAAAAATACCATACTTACAATGTGTTTTGAAAGAAACAATGAAGCTTCACCTAACAGTATTTTTTCTTCTGTCTCACACAACCACGACGAATGTAAAAAAAGAATGGCGATATCATCCCAAGAACACTCCAGACGAATGCTTGGACCATTGCTCGAGATTTCGATCCATGGGGTAAAACTTTAACCCCGAAGAGGTTTTTGAGCTCTGAAATTGACTATAAAGGTCGATCTTTTAGCTTTTTACCATTTGGTTCGGGACGTAGAATTTGCCCCGGGATATACCTAGCGGAGAGGGTCATGAGCTTGATGTTAATGTCACTAGTTGCACAATTTAATTGGAAGCTTCCAAAAAACATGTTGTCAAATGAGGTCGACATAGATGATTTTTGGAGTTACCACGCAAAAGGCTACCCCTTTGCTTCTTATTCCAACAACTGTAAATAACTAGCAACCCCACCTTGTGTAAAAGGTTATAAAATGTAATTAAAATTGCACATATGTCATAGTGAATCCTAAGACACTTGGGAAAAAAATTGATCAATTATAACAGATCTTTAACACTAATTTTGTCACAAATAGGATATGATAAATTATTTAGAGTGTAGACATACGTTCGATAAGTATATGATTAATCACTTAGAGTGCAGTCGAATGATCGACATATATTAATATTAATTGCACATTCACTACACCATAGATTGGCTATAGCAACTCCATATTATGGTTTCTATAGGGCCTAAATCAGTTACCGTAAAGTCTATTGCAATGCTTTTGGTAAAATTGGGCGTTAACTTTGTTTGGGTTGGCGTAGGCCCCTATAACAATGAGTTACTATCATACAGCAACGCCTTAATATCATTGCAATAGTCTTTTATAGCAACGTTTTCCAGTCTATAGCAACAATTTAAATTCATTGCAATAGCATATAACAACCTATTCTTGATCTCTGTTTCTTCTTTAGTATTGCAATACATAGGTTATGGCAACGTTTCAGGTGGCTATGACAACATAATTCTATCTAATAGCAATGTTTTTAATAAGAAAATGACAATAAATGGCAACACTATTAGAAGCAATGACAATGGTTTTATAAAAGAAAAATTGGACATAACTTTTTCGTTTACATAGAAATCCACCATTAATATGATATTTCATACAAACCAATCCAAAAGCGTACTTTGGTACATTTTCATCTACCTAAAGACAGTACCAAATCTATTCAGTACAAACTATTAGACAACCAAAGACGGAATGCAAAATAAAACAACATAGTACAATTCTAGTTTAACTTATACATCCACCAAAAGCTTTGACATAAAGTAAATAAATATGCACTAAGAGGCGCTAAGCCAAGCATCTGCATCTTCTGCACCTTCTCCATCTGACTTATCTCCATCCTCGACGGAATTATCACATAATTCTTCAACATTGATTTTCAATGTGGGATTCTCTTCAGCTATTTTTTCCAGAATTGTTTTCAATTTCTGGTTCATTTTCTCCTCCATATCATCAGAGAGTTCTTCTCGTAACATATTTATAAAGGGAAAAAAGACACAATTAGAACTAAACAAGTGAGCACTTCTGAAAACATAGTTAGGTAGTACTGTAACATGCATATGTATGTAAAAAAGTACTTATTTCCTTCAATCCAACCTGGGAAAGGCACCCTGTAGGCACTCTCAATTACGCTGGCACCCTGTAGTAATGTCTCAATGAACATTGCCCGTCCAGAAAATGGGTAGATTTTAAATCGACAGTAGAATTTTTTAAATAATATAAAGCTGTTAAACCTTGACCCAGATAGAAAATTACTAGCTCATAGTACATTTAAAAAAACAAAAGTCAAGTTCACAAGAGGCACATGGTATAATCATCAGGATGCAAGTTTATAAAAAGAAGACAGTTTAACGGTTATAGTTCACCGCTTGTTCAGAGTCACCAGACATGCCCGTCGACAGCTGACATTGGTCCAGAGCCATTCTGATTGCCTTGCAAACTTCAATTTTGCAATTTGACAAAGTCTGTAACATATAAACAATATGATTATGCATCTTAACTAAACTAATTGATCACCAGGATGAAAAATACAAGATCCATAGATTGCGGAAGTAGGAAAACACAAGTATTCCCATGAATTAAAAGTCAAAATTATATAGAGAAAGAACTGACCCTAATAAAAATAAAGTTTAAAATTACTGTGGCATAATAGCACAAAGAAGGTATGAAATTACCTTGAAATTCTCAGGAGTTGAGGAATAATATGCCATTCCAATTGTCATTAAACCAGAAAACTTAAGATTTGGCCAGCCCATTCTAACATGTTTCACTAGCTCTACACAACCTAACATGAGGGATCAACACCAGATTATGCTGCCCAAAAAGCACAATCATAGATTCATATGCTCACAGATCTTATACTTTGATAACAGAAAGTGGAGAGCAACTAAAAAGACAAACTTGGATGAAAACGACAAGATTAATACACTAAAACCTATGAATGAGTAAAAAGAATGAATGCTTGGGATTTCATCTACAAGCAACTTCAAGACATATTATGCAAACTTTGGAAAGCAGGGAACAAATTTAAAATGAATTCATGGAAGAGTAAGGTTATAAACGTGAGTAGGCATTACATTACTGCAGCAAAAACGAAGCCTACCAGTTTCCTGATTTATTGCACTAGCCAGGGATGAATCTAACTCGCTGTATTCCACTACAGCAAGAGGACCACCTTTCCCTCACCTTACAAACTCGCCAACCTTTTCTTGAGGGTAAGCCTGCAATCAAATTATTCTATGATGGCTTAATAGGGTACGACATATTAGAGAAATTTGCGTAAAACTAAAGGCACTATATAACCTAAAGAAGCCAGTAGATGATTCCATAATTAATTTTAAAATCTTGAATTACTATAAGTTCTTGTACAACAGGTGAGGGGCTTAATCAGATCATATATCTTTAACTGAATGTATAAATGTACTAGTAAATTTAGTTAATTGACAAAGGCAACTCTGTAATTACCTTTAATTATCCGTTGTTCTAAAATACATATCCGTAAAATATAATCTATTGGGACTCTTCTGATCACTTGTCATTAGCTGAACCTCTAAAACCATGGAGCAATAAAATCAGTGCCATAACAGTGCAATTGTCCTTGAATACATTCATAGTTTACAATTTAAGTGTGTCATCTTCCACCTCAAGTATATGTATGCTCGTTCATCTTCGTTGTAGTTTCCACACACATTCACAATAGAAAATCAAGCAAGCCAAATACGAAAAACAGGGCACATTGAAGAAAATATAGTTTATAAAAGAACCCAAATTGAAAAAAGACACAATTAAAGATCAACAAACAAAAAAGCAAAGCATGCATACACAAAATATGCATTAACAAAATTGAATACATACATTAGCATACATACACAAAAGACCCCCCCCCCCAAACTGAGTTAGAACAAAAAAAACCCCCAAAATGAGTTGGAACAAAGCACAATAAAAAGGCAAACCCCCCCCCCCCCCCCGCCCCACAAAACTGAGCATTCTAAAAAGAAATTATCTACACATATTGATACAAGAAACATGAAGAAAACAATCAAATCAAACACAAAAACCCTTATTTAACAAGCAAATAGGAGTAAAAAAAACCCTAATTAACTCATACGAAAAAGCCTAATTAAATCGGACACAAAAAGCCCTAATTAACTCATACATAAAACGGTTTGATCTTTAAAACCCCTAATAATTTCAAGATAATAAACATTAAAAGTCCAAGAATCGAGTTGAACATACCTCGTGTTGGAGCTTTAATCTTAAAAATTTAGTCCTCGTGCTTCCGTCTTTGAGCTTCTATATTCTCGATTTGCAGTCTTTGAGCTTCTATATTCTCGATCTGCAGTCTTTGAGCTTCAATCGATCTCTAATCGATGTGTTTAAGCGGTGGCTGGTGTGTACATGTTTGAGCAGCCTATGTGCGTAAGTGTGTGTCCGTGATTTGTGTCGAAGTGTGTTTTTCTCTAAGTGTATTTTTGCCCGCTTTTGTTTTTCTTTTTTCAATTTGGACCGCGGAAATAAAATGAGAAAGCCCGCTTCAATTTTAGCAGCCCGCCAACATTGGTTCCAAAAATTTTGTACTCTTTAGCAACCAGCTTATAAAATCATTGCAGTAGCTTTGGATTTTTATACTTTTTATATGTTATTGTAACCAATTAAAAAAGCATTGCAGTATATCAAAAATTTTATAAACTTACCTGGAAATGTCAATCAATGGCAATGGTTTTTCGACATTTTTTTAAATTTTGGTTGCCATATCCAATCTATGGTGTAGTGGTTTATCGTACACAATTAAATTATCATACATGACCATATTATGTTATAGCGAGAGGGGAAGTATTGAATAGACATGGACTCGTCAATCGTCAAATTAATAAATTCTGGATCGAAAAGAAGGTTGTACGGATTAAATGAATTTGATAACCTGATAAGAATTTTGCATTTATATTATAAAATAAGAGTAAACTATAGAGTGGTGATTATATTGTGCGCTAAATTTCAAAAATATGATCAAGGTTTCAAGTTCATAAATTAATGACCGTTTGTGCTTCTTAAAAGAATGGCGCTTGCTAATCTTTTTTTCTAAAAACAAGTCCATAATTTGTTTACACTTTTGAAAAAACGGCTCCTTTCACGGTCACAAATTAGCGATAGGCATTCTCTTAAAAGACATATATAAAACCTGGTCATTAATTTATGAACTTCAAAATTGAACTAATTTTTGAAAATTAGTACTCCCTCTTACATTGGGTTTGGGCGCGGATCTTAAGAAAAAATGTAAATTATTGATGAAAAGTAAGAAAAGTGAGTAAAGTGATGGGACCGATCAATAGTTAATGTATAAAGTGAGTATAATGGAGGAAAGTAGTGGGTGGAGTTAATTTTTATATTATAAAACTTTACTATATTTGGAAAGTTTTGGAAGGTAAAGATCGAATTGGGAGGGACATCCATAAAAGGAAAGTGTAAAGAAATGGATGGGAAGGAGGGAGTATAAATTATGGTCACTACAAGAAAAACGCAATCAGACAACACCGACCAGACAACGCTCAGCCGAAAAAGTGTTGCCAAGAATTAACAGACAACGGTTATTTTTAATCCACGAAAAAACATTGTGTAACCCAGGGTCCTTTCAACGGTTTAAAAACCATTGTCTAGAAATCTAAATCAGACAAGGGTATTTTGAAAGAGCTGTTGTGTAAACATCAACAATCGACAACTGTTTTCACAAGCATTGTGTGAATAAACCTAAGACAGTGTCTCAGTAAACCGTTGTTCTAATGATACAACAGTATTCTTAGATGTATTGTGTGAATTATCCTGAGACAACGGTGTAGTAACCCGTTGTTGTAATGAGACAAGAGTTTTTTCGGTTGTGTTGTTTAATCTGGGTTCAAACAACTATTTATAATAGTGTTGTTTATACATTCTTCAAACATGTTTTTTATCTTAAAAACACTTGTCTCATTTACTGTAATTTTTTTTAAAAAAATGGCAGAAAGAGTAAAGCCCCTGCAAACATATTGCAGTAACAAACATGTATCCAAACCAAACTTATACTAAAATCCATGATACATCTCAAATGAAAAACCATAACAAATCAAGGTTCAAACAAAATCAAACTAACAAATATCTTACAAACATGCACTAATTATACACCAAAATTAGTCACATAATATGATCTTACACAAAGATAACTCATCAAACCATATTAAAATATATCCAAGTTAAACCATGCATTTGAACTGCTATCATCACTAATAAACTACCACATTTACGCTCCAATTATTTCATCTTCTAGGATAGCATGGTGCATCTCCACGATTCCAGCACCCCCAGGAAGAATTTCTCCATCCATCGGAAAGTTCTGTACTACCTCATCCGCATTACCTATATCAAATCCAACATTCATATAACCAAGTAGGTCTATATTCATAGCTAAATAGTCTTCGATATTTCCCACCAATAAAGTATCCAATGAGTACAACCTATCAAGCTGTCCTCCCAAATAAGCAAGATATTTTGCTACTGTGTTACGTCTTGGATAGATTAAGAAGATGGAAATGGTCCACCTTGGATCTCTCCTAATCATGTCAATCTGCTACACTAGATCATAAAGTTCTTCAGGAAAACCATCTCTAAAGTTCTTTACATGATAAAATGCATGCAAATTGTCAGTTTTCAAATTGACATTTCTAAATCCTCGTTGAAAAGCCAGACATATTCCTTTGAAGATAGCCCAAAGTCCAATGGCTCCTGAGTTCATATTTTTAATTGCACCAAGTAAACTACACAGTATAGAACCTTCTTCATCCCTTAGCACAACACCTAAAGCTGAGGCATTCCCAGCTGGGAAAGGGAATGAGGCTACTCCGCCATGTACATTAACCTTCGCAGTACCATGGTGGGGGTGGGGGTGGGGGTGGGGAGGGAACCACTGAATATTCATTGACGCTGAAATGTTTTATCAATAGAATGAAAAATATCTTTTAAAATAATAGATCGAACTACTAATGACATAGCAAGTTTGCATATGTGCAATAACACAAACTACTAATGACATAGTAAGTTAGCATATGGAACAATGAGGACATAAATTTTTTTGCACATCATTAAAACAAGTAATTTATAATTAAATACGATAATATGTCTTTTACATCCCTAAAAATGTTTGTCAATATTTGACTTCCTTCGTAGCCAATATTTTATTTTGCCGCTTGTCAATATCTCATTTCCCACCTTCATTTCACTCCCCCCTTAATTAAAGTTTCAGTTCCCTCTTGTCTCCACATAAACACAATAGATTTGGTCACAAACCCTAAATCGAGTTTCCCACTCTTCTTCTTTGGTTGCGACTTCAATTCGAGGGCTTTTAACAAATTTGGTTACTTTTTTCTCCTCCCACTCTTCTTCTCATTTGATACAGGACCTCTCACCTTCGATTTTAAGATATTTCTCTCTTTCTCTCTCTCTCTCACACACACACACACATTTAACAAACGATGTTCTCTTTCCCCCTCTCTCCTTTCACCTACTACTCTTTGATTTAACAATTCCTAAATTATGGGCTTCCTCAATTCGGGGATTTAATTAGTCTATTTTCCTTACAGGCTTGAATTTAGGTTTTCGGGTGTGCTAATTTGAATTAAGGGCTTCCTCGATTAGTTCTTTAATTGGGTTTGAGGGCTTTGATTTTCAGGTATTTTCCTTTTTCTCTGAAGTTATATTGTTTTTCATGTCCAATCTATGTTGTATGTATATATAGCTAGCTGGCATGTTCTTTACTTGTGGTTGGTTAATATATACGAAAGTGGTTTCAGTAGCTCTAAAGTTTCACATTCAACTAGTTTCCGACCAAGTGAGGCTTCTTATGATGCTTATAGTAGTCCTCCTTATGTATTAAAATTCAAATATTTGTCCAAAACTTTAATTTTTTCACGAAAAACAAACTCTATCTTAGAAGTAGAGAAAGATCCGCAGACCAAATATTGACCATAAATGAGCTGCGGTTTTACATCACATGTTCTTAGTTCAAACCTGGCTTATCTTGATCCTATTAAAATGTCTATGAAATTTGGTTTTGGATGGATTGAGGGGTACTGAATCTTTTCAATACTAACTTTGGTGTTCTTTTCATTACTAAATTTTATCTATGATTTGTTTTGATGTTATTTGTGTTTTAATTTTGGATTGGCTATAATATTTGTTCGATTTTCATGCTCTTCATTGTGTTTGGAGTTAAGATATTTTGTTGGATATTTGTTTCTATTATATATCTCATGCTCTGATCATCTTATATATATATATATATATGTACCTATTTTAGAGTGTTGTACTTCGTCAAATTGTGAGTAAGATCTGCTTTTGAGCTGTATATATGTTGTAATTATATCTGAGATGTTAAGTAGTACAAAAATCTTGTGTTCATTTGGTTTGTCGCGCGTCCTCTTGTAGTCAACGGAACAGAAATCTGATTTATGGATGCACTTGGCCAACCAAGGATGTAAACCCTGGGAGATTACTTTTGCCGTGGTAAACTTATCATCTATTTGACTTTCAACTTCACATCACGTACAATAGATGATGATTTTACCACAACAAAAATAATCATTCGATTGGAACAAAGTATGCACTTTATCTGTTTTCCTTGCCAACACAACTAGGGTTCCTTACGGGCTCAAGCAATTCTCAGATTGGAACAAAACTTGTTGCAGCTTTTAACATTTCGTATATCCAGCTTCTCTGTTTTTTTCAGTTTTTTAATTTATTGCCTTCTCTATCCTTTCAATTTATTTATTTAGAGGGCTAGCTATTTAAATCTAGTCAACAAGGTACAAGATTAATGTCTTTTGATTCTACAGATAGTTGTTGCCAAAGAGACTGCAGGGAGACTATGTGTTCTAATGTTCTCACTACTACTTCTAGTAAAGACATGGTTTGTCCTCAAACAAATAATATTTTTTTTGTGTTCTTGGCAGATTATATCTACGTTGCTTACGCGTTGAAATTAGAAACATGCTAATAGAAGATAACTTTTGTATATCAAACCCTAATTCTAATTTTGAAATAACAATATGATTACGACAATAGCTCAAGAAGTTTTGTATATTGTAACATTTTTTCACACAATGATTTTTCGAAAGCTAAACCTTGTCAACTAAACCGTTGTCATAAGAAAATACACACGACGATTTTTCAAAAACATAAGCTTGTAAATATGAACTATATCCAACATTTCGTTAATGAAAAATCATTGTCAAAAGTAAATATGAACAATTCTCCTGGGAAATGGGACAATTATAATATTTGCTTTCATACGATGGTTTCAAATAAAAAAACCTTATTGAAAGATGTTTTCAACAATGGTTAGAGTTTAATAAATTGTTGTTTACAGACAAGAACAACAATTTTGTGTGCACGAACCTTTGTCTTTACACAATTCTGACAATGGATTGTAACCCAAAAACTCTTGTAAAATTGCATAAGTTACAATAGTTCGTTACAAGAAGCGTTGTGTTTTCTTGGTATCCAACAACACTTTTTTACGAGGAAGCGTTGTGTTTTCTTGGTATCCAACAACACTTTTTTACGAGGTTGTTGTTGTCATGTGTAAAGACGGACAACAATTTTTTACGAGGGTGTTACACAACAGGCAACCCCCATTGTGTGAAGCTGGTTTTTTTGTAGTGGGTTACTCTTTCGTAATTTACTCTATAAATGAAGAGTTTCAAAAGAAATTGTTGCTACTGAAGTGGTGCAATCGTAAGAACCTATCGTAGAGTGTCAAAATAAGTAGAAAGTTCCGATTCTTGGTAAATGATGTAATACTTTGTGTCCTATTAATTTACGTAACCGCTCATAATTCGGTCAAATACATGTCACAATAGGTCATGTGACATTCGAATTTTTTTAAAAAAAAATGTTTTTAAATTTTTTAAAATATCTAACATCGCTCAATGTATACTGTGTAAATTATATATAGAGGAATCTTAAAGACTTGGAACCATTTGGTAGCGTCAAAGGCCAGTACAATAAACCATCCGAAAAGAGGAAACAAACGGACCAATTTTTTTTTTTTAAGATGTTGATTTATGTTCTTGGTAGCCCTTTTTCTCGTTTTGGCTCACATCTTCGATGGTCCCAACTCCCAAGTCAATAATAATTCACATTTACATGGCCCCTCTCTATAATTATTAAAAAATACAATCAATCACATGTCACTAAATAGAATTTTTGGACATCAATCTACCATTTTCCTATACACTTGCAAGTTAGCCACTAGCTAGTGTAGTAGTGTGATGTTACAACTTACAAGTATAAGAGTAGAGAGTTGGCAGATTTTTTAATCATCAAACTCAAAATGCAATATTACCAATCTTTAATTGCATGCTCTACATTTTTCTTGATCTTTGTACGTTATATTCTAGGTTTATATGGTAAACGAAAACTTCCACCAGGGCCGAATGGGCTCCCGTTTTTGGGTAACCTCTTGCAAATTGGTCCAAAACCACACAGATCATTAGCAAAACTGGCCGAACAATATGGCCCTCTCTTCAGAGTCCAACTAGGCAGAGTCACAAATGTTGTGGTATCTTCAGCCGAAATGGCTGAAGAAATTTTTCGAAAACATGATGCTGAATTCTCGGGAAGATTTGTTCCGGATGCTGTAGCTGGAGGACTTCAAAACCATGATCTTGCGTTGCCATGGATATCTACTGGAGACCAATGGCGAACGATACGTAGAGCGTTGAGCACCTATTTGACAAATCCGAACAAATTAGACAAGTTGCAAGGGCTTAGGCTAAGAGCTGTGACACAAATGGTTGAACATGTTAAAGAGATTAGTAAAACAGGACAAGTTGTGAATATTGGAAACTTGGCCTTTATAACGGCATTGAATCAGATGTCGAACACTTGTTTTTCAGAAGATGTAGCTCACTTCAACTCTGATCCAGATGGGACTGAATTTGAACATGCAGTCAAAACTATCATGAAGGTTGATGGGAAGATGAATTTAGCAGACTTTTTTCCGTGGCTAAAATATTTTGATCCTCAAGGAATAAGGCGAGATGCTAAGGCTGCCTATAGCTGGCTGGATCAACTTTGTGAAAAGTTCATTAATAAACGGCTCAGGCATAGAGAATCTAACTGCCCACCGCATGGGGATCTCTTGGATTCATTCCTTGATTTTCGACAAGAAAATGAAGTCTATTTCGGTGTCAGACAAATCAAGGTGCTCTTAATGGTATGTCTTTGCTCCTTATCGCAAAAACCAACATCTCTATCTTAACTTGATATTTAAATTACAAACCAAACATGTTAGGAAACACTGTAGAAATATTTTACACACCTTCCACTTTGTTAAAAACCAAAACGTCTAAGACTGTGGAAGTAAAAACAGACCTGGTCTTAGAAGACAATCGATGTACTTTAGAAAACTTGTGTCACAATGAAGCACTTACATCTATACTCTTTATTAATACTAGAAGATAATCCGTGCGAAGCCTAGTTAATTTATTTAAAATTTTAAATTATTTATTTAATATAAATAAGGTTATAATCAGAAAATTAGAATTACAATATAAATTTTAGATGGGTAAGAATAAAAAAAGTTATTTAATTTGCTTATATTAACATAGTATTATTTACCCACTGCAAATTCTGCGTGAATTGATGAGAAGCTAAAAATGAATAAAAACATTCAAGTTCCATTAGTCAAGCAAATAAGGAAATTGTTGTGAAAGAAAATTATTACGTGATTAGAAAAATTAACTCCTTATATATAATAAGCGTAAGGGAGATATTATCCAAAACTTTGGTCGGTCACTTTACTACCAAAAGTATATGATCCGTTGGATTATAAAATTATAAATATTCAAATAGATGAGGACCATTAGATATAATATTAAAAATTGTATTTGATTAATAATAGGATAGTATTTAAATACTAAAAGGTGTATTTTGATAATTTAAACCAATTATAAATGGGTTTTCTATATTGAATAGAAGTCTTTATGTAAAAATTCGTAATTATCTTTTCTCTTTAGTTTATGGATAGTTCCAGTTAGATAAAAATTATTAAACCATCATTAAATTAAAGATAATTTTGTTAGCTTCGCATGGGCTGTAAAATCGTTAAAATCCGTTGTCTAAAACTTAAGATAGAGCCCAAACAGTAAAGTGATTATTTAAATTTTAATAAATAATTTTTTTATTGTAGCACCAATTTAATTTTTTTCCTAATTCTTTTAAATTTATAAATTCTATTTTTATTTCAATGAAATATTAAAATCAATTTAAGAAAAAATTAAAATCGATCTGGTCCGTGTACGATCACTATACGACCAAATTAATTAGATCTTAAATATATCGATGAGAATTGTTAGATTTAATATTAAAACGTGTATCTAATTAATAATAGAATTATATTTAAATACTAAAAAGTGTATTTTGATAATTTAAAAGTTTTCTATGTAAAAATTCTTAAATATCCTTTCTCTTGAATTTATGTATAGTTCCAATTAGATAATAATTGTTAAACCAAATATCAAGATAACAATTCATATTGATTACAATATTAAAAATTATCAATATAATGCTCATGTATATCATACTAACAATGATACACGTGAACCTACAGAGACTTACGAAAACTCATGTACATAAATAAATTTAAACACTTTTTTTTTCTGAAGGAACATAACAATTTGATTAATCCAAATTATAATTATATTATTTTACATATAACAAACAAAAAAAAAGGATAATATTAAAATATTATTAAAATATTGAGTGTTTCATATTCATAAACGATAATTTTGAATATAATACTTATATTAAAATGTGTATTCGATTAAATGTAGTATTATATTTAAATACTAAGAAGTGTGTTTTGATAATTTAAACCAATTATAAATTTATGCATGTTTTTTATCCTATTTGATTAAATTTTATATCATAACTAATTAAATATTATTTATTATTAAATAATAAATTATACGCAAATGGTGATTTTGTTTTATAAGAACTCATACATAGCTAATTTCATTGTTAGCAGGACTATATTCATATTTAAAAATACCGTATTTTGAAATTTTAGACTCAGATACAGAATAAGCCTAACTTTTTTAACCTATATACATTTTAAATTATTAAATTCGAAACTTTTAAAGTTTGTTAATCAATTAGTATAGTACTTTTTTGAAAAATCGTACTTTATAAAAAATATTATCAAATAACCCATGTCTACAAGAAAAAAAATGAAAAAATTCTTATTTTTCAAAAAAACCTGTAAATTTTAATATGTTGTTGGTAGATTCAAACCTTAGATCATTCTACGTGATAATTTTACTGTTATATCTAACGTTTCTCAACAATTTAATTTGAATGATCCAACGATTATGGATTGAGTGATCAAGCCACCAGACTTATAAGAAATCTTTCATTATTTAGTTTTTAATATAATAACATAGATATTTACGGGATATACTATAAAAAAATGAATTTTATACAGAATTTTGATCTTCACGGTGTACTACTTTAAAAGAAAACTATTACAAAAAAATTATATTTTAATTGATAATTTATTTTCTCAAAAGTTCAAAGTTCCCACATCATTAACATATTACAAAAAAGAGTATATTATATTTTAGCAATAAATATTTAAAAAAAATATAAATATTAAAAAAAATATTAAAAAAATTAATGATGTTATCCTGGTAGTTTGTTCCTAAATACCACCAAAACATTCTCAACCGTTAGATCCAATACTTTTAAAAATAGACGATCAAGATTATATCATATAAAAAGAAGTTATTATCTAAAAATGATATAAGTTAAAAGATATTATATTAGGATTGGATTTTCCAAAAAGTTAAAACATAAAAATAGTTGTAATTAAATAAGGAAACCCATTTAATATCAAAATAATAAAAATCGTTTAATCTTAAATAGATAGGTGAAAACCGTTAGATTTAACATTAAAAACTGTAATTGGTTAATAAATGGTATTCTAATAATCTAAACTACATATATGTAGATTTCCTAAATCGAATAGAATTCTCAATATTAAATTTCGTCAGTTTATTCTCTTTTTAGTTTTAGAATAGGTTTTAATTGACAAATAACTATTAAACCACAACTAAATTAAAGATTATTTTGTGAATTTCATGTGGACCGTAAAATTGGTCAAATCTAACTTTTATAACTCAATATAAACAAATATTAAATTGAGCGTGTAAAATATAATAAATATCAAATTTTTAACTACAATATTTTTTGGCTAAATCTTTTTTAACAATAATTTAATCATGTAAACTAATAACTTTTAAATATTAAAATATTCAAAAATAAATATAATTATAAATATTAAAAAAACAATTGTGTGTTCCATGGGTAATTAAAATATAATTATAAAGAAAATAATTATAAATAAAATTTAAGTAACCGTGCATCGCACGGGCTATAAGCTAGTAATTTAAAAAAATTGCACATGTTTTCAGCTTGGTTAGACATAAAACTAAAAATTATACTTAAAATATACTCAAGATAGTTAGAAGGAGAATGATACCTAGAAATTAGAGTGTTTGTAGATGTTCCGGATAAAGGTAGATTAAGATAACAAATTCAAGGGTATAAAATAGATTGAGATTAGTATCTCGATTCAACAACTAAGTGATTATAATCGGGTCTGGTGAATTTTGATTCAACAACTAAGGGATTATAATCAGATCTGGTGAATCTTGTTTCAACAACTAAGTGATTATAATCGGGTTTGGTGGCTGATATGATATATTGTGATTGTAACGCTGATAGATATAATAATAATATATAATATATTTGGTACAATAATAATACTATAATATATTTTAGATTAATATTATTCAGTGGTAGATTCAGATTAATATCTTGATTTAATAACTAAGTGATTATAATTGGGTATGGTGAGTAATCTAATTTGACGCCGATGATTATAATAATAATATAATATATTTTAGTACAATAATAATATTATAATATATTTTTTATTTATATTTTGTTGAAAAAATAGAATTTTATGTGAGATTGAATTTTTACGCGAGATAGAAATTTTTTTATTTTAAAAATAATAATATAGAACGTGACATATTTTTAAGTGAGATTTGATTTTAGGTGTGGAACTAAAAAAAGGTGTGAACCAAATTTGGTATCATAATAATTTAATATATTTTAGTACAACAATAATATTATAATATATTTTAGGTTAATATTTTTTTTAAAATCTAGAATTTTTTTAAAAAACAACATAGAACTCTACGTGAGATAGGATTTCTACGTGAAATAGGATTGTAGGGGTGGAACCAAAAAAAGGTGTGAACAAAATTTGGTACCATTAAAAATGGGTTTCGCTTATTAATAAAGTTATAGAAGCAAATCAATGTGAAAATAGCGCGCGGTACTAAGGTACTAAAGTACCAAAGTACCAAATTTGGTTATCACGGTTCGATTCCTCGCAACTACATAATTATACAAGATTTATTTACTTTAAATTCTTTAGCTTCATCCAGGGTTCGATTCCTTACAACTACGTAATTATACAAGATTTATTTATTTATTTTAAATTCAATAGTTTCATCGAGTGTTAGAGATTTATTTATTTACTTTAATTTCTTTAGTTTATACACAGTTCGATTATCTATAACTACATAATTAAATAGTTATTTATTTATTATATATTTTTATCATTCAATTCTAGAGAGAAATAAATTTTTAAATAATATTTATTAATATTTTATTAATACTAATTTTTTAATATCGATCCATGCTCGGCCCGGCCCGGGTTATAAGCTTGTACTTTGTAATTTGTTAACCACGGATGTTAAGCATATTGCTAATTTCAGTCAAGCAAAACCGATGCCTTTCATTTGATTTTCAGGATTTATTCATTGCTGGAACTGAAGCAAACGCGACTACAATCGAATGGACGATGACTGAGCTAATACTCAATCCAGATATCATGAAAAAGCTCCGTGAAGAACTCAACAAAAGAATTGGAGGAGAAGGAAGCCTAGAAGAAGCTGAAATCCTGGAAATACCATACTTGCAATTTGTTTTGAAAGAATCGATGAGGCTTCACTTAGTATCACCTTTTCTTCTGCCCCGCAAAACCATGACCAATGTAAAATTAAATGGCTATATAATTCCCAAGAACACTCCAGTAATGATCAATGCTTGGGCCATTGCTCGAGATTCCGAGTCATGGGAGAACCCTACTAATTTTACCCCGGAGAGGTTCTTGAGCTCTGAAATTGAATATAAAGGTCAAAATTTCAGTTTTTTACCATTTGGTTCGGGACGTAGAATTTGCCCTGGGATTCGCCTAGCGGAGAGGGTCATGGGCTTGATGTTAATGTCACTAGTTTCACAATTTGATTGGAAGCTTCCAAATAACATGTTGCCAAAGGATGTGGACATGGAAGATACTTTTGGGGTTCTCTCGCAAAAGGCTACCCCCTTGCTTCTTATCCCAACAACTATAAATAATTAACATCCCTACCTAGTTATCCTTTCCTGATTTATAAGTCGGTGTAACGACTTGTGTATGGAACTCATGGGTCCTTGTTTCTTCTATTATTGTGTGTGTATTGTGCATGTTTACAAGCTGTAGAACCTTTTTTAATCCCCTCGCAAAGTATGTAATCTCTTTTTCGTATCGTTTGCCAAGTACCCTCTCCGTTTCAAAATAATTATCCATTAAACTTTTGCGCATGTAACTTTTGCCAAGTATTAATTTATGTAACTGATTATAATTCTCTCAAATACATGTAACACATTCAAACTTTGCAACTTGCAATGCATAAAAATATAGAGAACTCTCCTGCATGGTCTAGTATTCAAATATGAATATCAATATAAACTGTAATAGCAAGAATGCCAAAACTGATACTCTTATTCAACTGGCAAGTTACAAATATAAAGCAAAGAAAACTAACTACTGAGCTACAAACAAGGACCTGCAGTAACCACTTTCCTACACGTACTCTACTTCCTTTTATTGCCTACAATTTCTCCTAACAGACACCATGACTCAGTCATGAGATAAATAAACACAAATTAATAAATAAACAAATAAAACATCTTATTATTATTTGAGATTATCCAACAATTTCCCCCTTAATCTCAAATCATTTTGTCCAGCTGCTTAACTCCCAAGAGATTGCGCATCCTCTCAAATTTTATTGTCGACATTGCCTTGGTTAGGCTATCTGCTCTCTGCATTTCGCTGCACACATGCTTAACTATGACTTCACCTCGTTCGACGCATTCGCGGATAAAATGATAGCGAATGTCGATGTGTTTAGACCTCCCATTGAACACTGGATTCTTTGCCAAGTCGATAGCAGACATATTATCGATATATAGTGTAACTGGACCGACCTTATCAGCTGTTATTTGGCTCAACACATTCCTCAGCCAGATTCCTTGACAGGCCGCAGCGGTGGCTGCCATGAGTTCAGCTTCACAGGTAGACAGAGCTACACATCTCTGTTTCTGGGATACCCAAGAAATAAGACTCTCATTCAGGTAATAGGCCATCCCCCCGGTGCTCTTTCTGTCATCCACTGTGCCACCCATATCGCTGTCTGAATACCCCGATATAATGTTGTTCTCTCCATTCTCTGAGTACACAAGTCCATACTGCAGCGTGCCCTTTAGATATCTCAGTATCTTCTTCATAGCATTCAAATGAAGAACAGTCGGTCGCTCCATATAGCGACTCACAACTCCTACGGCGAATGCAATGTCTGGACGGGTATTAACTAAATAACGCAGACTCCCAACCAAGCTCCTGTACATAGTAGGGTCGACAACCTTCCCAAATTCATCCTTGCTTATCTGATCTTTCGGGTCCATCGGATATTTGGTTGAGTTGCAGTCTTTCATCCCAGCTTTCTCTAAAATCTTCCTTGCATATGAAGTTTGCTTCAAAACGATATGGCCTTGGTTCTGCTCCACTTCAATCCCTAAATAATAACTCAATTTTCCTAGATTTGTCATCTCAAACTTTGTTCCCATCTGCGTCTTGAAGCTCTCTATTCCAATTAGATCAGCCCCTGTGACCAATATGTCGTCAACGTAGACGGCAATGATCAAACATTTGTTTCCTTCTCCCCTTGTGTACACAGCATTCTCATATGGACACCGTTTGAAACCTAGACTTTCGAGACACATGTTAAGCTTAGCGTACCAGGCCCTAGGCGCTTGACGGAGGCCATACAGAGCCTTGATCAGTTTGTACACCATTCTTTCTTGTCCATGTTTTATGTATCCCTCAGGTTGAGAAACATAAACATCCTCTGTGATTTCTCCATTGAGAAATGCGGTTTTTACATCCAAGTGATGTACTTCCCAATTTCTTTTCGCAGCCAATGCCAACAGTAAACGGACAGTCTCCAAACGAGTCACCGGAGCATAAACCTCCTCGTAGTCTATGCCGTGCTCCTGAGCGTACCCCTTTGCCACGAGGCGAGCCTTGTGCTTTGTCACCTTTCCTGTTGCATCCCTCTTTATCTTAAATATCCACTTTAAGCCTATCTCCTTTTGTCCCGATGGAAGCTCGACAAGAGACCAAGTACCATTTCTTTCAATAGAGTCTATCTCTGCATCCATGGCTCGTCGCCAATTTTGATCCTCGACTGCTTCTCTGTAGTTTGCTGGTTCAACGACCCCCATCAGATATAATTCTTCATCCAATACCACAGCCTCAGTGTCGTCGTAAATGTCTGACAACAGTCTGGTTCCTTTTGGTGTAGCACTGTCATCATAGTCTTCAACTCGAAGTGTTCGTGTTGCAGGTGATGACACAGAACTTTTTGGTGACACAGGGCTTTGTGACTGGCCTGCATCATTCTCACTCTCTTCTACGATATTGCCATTATCTTCCTGCAACCCATCTATGTCGAACGTAGCCATCTGTTCACCTTTCTCAATTTCTGATTCTTCCCACAGCCATGACTTGTTTTCTTCAAATGTGACGTCCTTACTTACATGTATCTGTCCTTTCTTGGGGTTGTATAGCCTGTAGCCCTTTGTACCAGGCTCCTTTCCGAGGTTTATAACTCGAATACTTCGATCATCTAGTTTGGATGTGTGTTGGCTTGGAACTTTCATATGGGCAACACATCCGAATACACGGAGATGAGCTATATCTGGTTTCACTTCCGTCCATGCCTCATAAGGAGTAATTCCAGTTAATGCTCTAGTTGGTACTTGGTTTAACACATAGACGGCATGCCTGACTGCTTCCCCCCAGAACTTTGCTGGCAAATTCATCCCTTTCAACAAACTTCTGGCCATCTCCATGACGGTTCTGTTACGACGTTCCACAACGCCATTTTGTTGTGGCGTATAAGGAGTAGTATATTGTCGCTGTATGCCATTTTCTTCGCAGTATACCTTGAAGCTATTTGATCCAAACTCCCCTCCTCTGTCCGTTCTAAACATTTCAATCTTTCGATCAGGCCCCTTTTCGACTAATGCCTTGAATTTTCTGAAGGCATCAAAAGCTTCATCCTTGGTTTTCAGTAGATATGCCCACATAACACGGCTGAAATCATCAACTAATAAGAAAACATATCTGTTACCAGCAGCAGTCTCGGGTGTGATTGGGCCACAGAGATCACCATGAACAAGCGCTAACACTTTAGACGCACTGAAACTTGATTTTGTTGGCTGCTGTTTCCTCGTCTGCTTTGACAACAAACAACCCTCGCACACTTCCTTGGAATGTATGATCTTCGGGAGTCCCCTGACCATTCTCTCCTTAACCATTAGTGTCATGGCTTGGTAGTTCACATGACCTAACCGGGCATGCCACAACCTGGAATCCTCTTCAGCTTTTGATATCAAGCACCTCGGTTTTTCAGATTCAATGATGAGTTTGTACAGCCTATTTGCAGACCTCCTCACTTTCATCAGTAGCTTTCCTTCCCTTTCGTGGATCCACATATATTCCCCCTTGATCGTGATTCGTTTTCCTTCTTCAGACAATTGGCCCAGGCTAATGATGTTGCTACATAGACTGGGAATGAAGTAGACGTCCTTGAGGGTCCTTTCTTCGCCGTTCTTACATTTGAAAACAATCGTTCCCTTCCCTTTGATCTCCACAGCTGATCCATCTCCAAACTTAACTCGCCCAGTTACTCCCTCATCTAAGGAATAGAACTTTGATCTCTGCCCAGACATATGACTACTAGCACCGTTGTCAAGATACCACAAGTTGGAATCTTCTTGCACACCGTCTGACTTTGCTTTTAGCGATGGTCTCACTCCTCTTTCATCAAGAACCAATAGTTTCGTCTCATCATTAGTGTGCTCAACCAGAAGCAACGCTGGTTCGTCATCATCTTCCATTTTAGTCAGGTTTGATTCTTGGTTTTGATCTCTCGAGCGCCTCGGCTTTCTACACTCTGATGCAAAATGTCCATACACATTGCAATTAAAGCATCGTACCTTGCTTTTGTCTTGCACTCCTCGAGGCCTGAATCCTGAGGTTTGTCCCTCCGCTCCTTTCTTTCCTGAGCGCCTCAGCCATTCTTCCCGAGTGAACAACAATTTTTCCTTCAGAACTTTCCCTCTTTCGCCACTCTTCCTCTGTGAGCATAAGCCTTGCTTCACCTGTGTCTGTCTTGCCCTTTATCCTCTCTTCATGTGCCTTCAATGAGCCCATAGCCTCCTCCACGGTCATCGTTTCCAAGTCACTGAACTGTTCCATTGTAGAAGTAATCTGCAGAAACTTGGACGGAACTGCTCTCAGCAGTCGTTTGACTACATCTGATTCCTTCATATCTTCGCCAAGTGCTCTTATGTTCGACACGACTCCGTTCAATTTCATGTAAAAATCATCAAGTACATCTGTCTCCTTCATACTGAGAGATTCAAAATCTGCCTTGAGGGTTTGTACCCTTGCTTTTCTCACCTTTTCTGCGCCTTGGCAAAGCGTTTTGATCGCATCCCACGTATCCTTCGAGGTTTTTCTGTCTGCAACTGAGAGCAAAATTTCTTCCGGAATGCCCTGATATAGCATGGCTAATGCGATCTTGTCCGTCTTTTCGTCAACTGCTACCTTTGGGTCACTAGGCTCAATTGCACACCAAACTCCCTGAGCTTGCATGTATACTTTCATCTTGAGTGCCCAAGCCGTGTAGTTATCTCTGGCCAACATTGGATACGTTAGACCGAACGATCCACCTTTCGCTTTGTTCATCTCCACTGTTGACATTCTAGCTCTGATACCAAATCTAGTATTCAAATATGAATATCAATATAAACTGTAATAGCAAGAATGCCAAAACTGATACTCTTATTCAACTGGCAAGTTACAAATATAAAGCAAAGAAAACTAACTACTGAGCTACAAACAAGGACCTGCAGTAACCACTTTCCTACACGTACTCTACTTCCTTTTATTGCCTACAATTTCTCCTAACAGACACCATGACTCAGTCATGAGATAAATAAACACAAATTAATAAATAAACAAATAAAACATCTTATTATTATTTGAGATTATCCAACACATGGATAAGTGAACAATGAAAGCGATAAGGTTATACGACATTTCGAAACGTATTTTCGAAACAAATTTGGAACCCCTAACATCGCTCAAGGCACTTCTACATACGGTCTTAGATATGTATGGAGGGAATCTCAGGGTTTGGAACCCATTCGGTATCATCTAAAGAAAAGAAAGGAGAAGATTCTACATGTCTGCAATCAAATATGTGTTGGTCATTTCTTGCATGTTAACAAACTAGATCAATCACACCCTACCTTAAACAATACATATTTCATGCAAATGCTTGATGAACATTATATAAAAATTACATAAAAAAATTCAAAGTAACGGCCATATAAAGCAAAAACTTAAAAAAGTACATTGCAAAGACATTCTTTTCTTCTCCCATTATAACTTCCTTTCTTACTAAGGCTGGTATCAATTCTGTTTCATTTTACATAAACAGTCATATATATATGCCTAGTGACAAACAGATGAACATAAGAAGAAGAAAATGAGAGAGACTCTATCATTGATACAAAATATGTATATCTATAACAGAAGTTTTTTACAAATAAATAGAGATCCTCTTATTATTTATACTAACAACATCCTAACTAACTTTCTATTGCTGCATTGACTTTGTTAACTTTATCTACTATTGTAGATGTAACAGCCTCCCTCAAGTTGGATGGCTTGAACATATCACAGACATACAACTTGGAACTGAGAGAAGTAAGCAATGCAGCACCAGTAGCTTTGGTAAACATGTCTGCAGGTTGACTAGCAGAAGGGATATGTGTAGGAAGAATAATGACACGTTCAATGTTTTCTCGAACTAGATGAAAATCAATCTCTATATGTTTAGTACGTTCATGATAAACAGGGTTAGAAGCAATATAGATAGCAGACTGTGAATCATAATGAAATGGAACAGGTAAAGAAGGAAACACCAGTAGATCCTTGAGAACATCCAGTAACCAAAGAACCTCACAACAAGTATCAGCCATGGAACGGTATTCAGCCTCAGGAGATGACCTGGAAATTGTATGCTGTTTCTTACACTTACACGATATCAAAGAATCTCCCAACATAACACAATAGCCAGTTAAGGAATGTCTTGAGAGTGGATCACCTCCCCAATCAGAGTCACAGAAAGCTGTAAGAGATAAAGTACCCGTAGCAGAAATAAACAATCCTTGCCGAGGAGATTGTTTAAGATATCTGAGCACCTTGAAAATAGCATGCAAGTGATCAATGCGTGGAGAGTTCATGACTGAGACATAATATGCACAGAGTAAGACATATCTAGTCTAGTAATCGAGAGATAAATCAATCGACCAACAATCTGTCTATAGGAAGAAGCATCAGTAGCAGATAATAAAGGTGAATGATTATCAAGTAAAGTGTGATTCTGCTCCAAGGGAATAACAGAAGGCTTAGCATCAGTGAAACCAGTATCTCTTAGCAAATCTACGGTATACTTTCTCTGGTTCAAGTAGAAACCTGCAGTGTACCTAAAAACCTCAATTCCCAGAAAATATTTAAGAGGACCAAGATCTTTGAGTTTGAAACGAGAGTTAAGAAACTCTTTAACAACAGTAATTAACTCAGCTGAAGAACCAGTAATGAGAATGTCATCAACATACACCAAGACAGCCACAAAAGCAGAACCCTTCTTCAAAGTGAACAAGTTGTTGTCACTGTGACTTTGAGTGAAATCATAATCTTTCAAAGCAGTAGAAAACTTAACAAACCACCTCCTAGGTGACTGTTTAAGACCATAGATAGATTTAACCAATTTACACACATAGTCTGCAAAGTTTGAAGGACAATGTGCTGAGAGTGCTGGAGGTAATTTCAAGTAGACAGTCTCTAAAAGATCTCCATTTAGGAATGCATTATTCACATCCAGTTAAGAAACACACCAATTATTTGAAGCAGCAACAAAAAAAAAAAAATCTGACAGTAATCATCTTAGCAACTGGAGCATATGTTTCAAAATAGTCAACTCCAGGAATTTGTGTAAAGCCTCTAGCCACTAATCTGGCTTTATACCTTTCCACAGAGCCATCATGAAGATATTTGACTTTAAACAGCCATTTTCAATCAACAACATATTGATTAGGAGGTTTTACTACTAAATCCCAAGTATGATTTGCTTCAAGAGCCTCAATTTCATCTTTCATAGCCTTAAACCAGTAAGGATTGGGAGCAGCTTGCTTAAAAGTATAAGGAGTAGGTATTTTTGTCACAGCAGAAACAAAAGCTCACTACTAGAAAAAGTAGATACAACATCGGTGTTTTAACATCGGTTACAAAAGCCACCGATGTTAAATGAGCATATGACAGATGATTAGAAATAGGATATGGAGAAGCACTAGAAGACTTACTAGAACCAGGAGAAGCAGAAAGAGATGGTAAAACTGCATGACCTGTAGGAAGACCTGTAAAATCCTTAAATCTTGTTGGTAAATTTTTTACTCTAGTAGGTCTGAGTCTAACAGAAGAAGTAATATCAGTAGAACTGAGAATAGAATATTCAGTAGTAATATCAGTGAGATGAGGATTTATAGGTGGGGAAATGCTTGTGGTGTCTAAACTAGGAATCAAGTCAGAAGACTCTTCAAGAATAGAAGAAATGGGGAACAAAGGACTATCTGGGGAAGAATATGAATGAGCATTACTATGAAACATTTGAAAAGGGTAGACTTGTTCAACAAATTGAACATCTCTAGAATAGAAACATTTTCTGGTTTTCAGACTAAGAATCTTATACCCCTTCTTGCCACAAGGATATCCAAGAAAAACACCTTTGATAGATCTAGCTTCAAGTTTATCATGATTATTAAGAATGGTTGCATAGCAAACCCAAAGTTTTTCAAATGAGAATAATCAGGTGGTTTGTTATACAAGAGTTCAAAAGGAGTTTGAAAATGAAGAGTTTGAACTGGTAAAAGGTTGATAAGATGTGCTGCAGTAAGCACAAAATCACCCCAGAATGAATTTGGTAAAAAAGATTGAAATTTAAAAGCTCTAGAGACATTCAATAAATGCTGGTGTTTTCTTTCAGCATGACCATTTTTCTGTGGTGTAGCTGGACATGAAGTTTGATGAATAATCCCTAGAGTAGCTAAATGATCTTGAATATTCTGGTTAGTAAACTCAGTTCCATTATCAGATTGAAGTATTTTAACTGAAGTATGAAACTGATTCTGAATATAAACCAGAAAGTTCTTGATGATATTTGGGACTTGAGTTTTATGAGCAAACAGAAACACCCAAGTAGCTTTAGAAAAATCATCAACTATAGTTAAAAAAATAACTAAAGTTGTTATGAGTGGGTTGTCTATATGGTCCCAAAACATCTAAATGAATTAATTCAAAAATAGTAGTGCTCTTATTTAAGCTATGAGGAAAGACAGATCAATGTTGTTTAGAAAAATGACACACATCACAATCATGAAAAGACAAGGAGTGAGGTTTAACAAATGAAATTTTATTCAATATAGCAGTAGAAGGATGCCCCATCCTACTATGCCAGAGCAGTACATTGTTCACATCAACAGAATTACAAACAGTCACAGAAGGAACTGACTTAGAATGTGAAACTACACTGGAATGAGTAGCACTACTAACTGAGACATAGTTTAAATGAGGGACATGAAGTTTATAAAGTCCATCCTGCAGTTTACCAATCATTTTCTCCTTCTTCAAAGTAAGGTCCTATAGAAAACAAGAATTGGAAGAGAAAACCACAGAGGTAGCAGGATGAGACAGCAATTTAGAGATAGAAATTAAATTGCAATTGAATTGAGGTACATATAATAAATCATGCAGAAGAATATCTTTTGACAATTGCAAGCTGCCAATATGAGTAATAGGAACTGTTTTACCATCAGGCAAGTAAAGCTCAGAATTTAATGACTTTATATCATGGAGAAGATATTTATGACAAGTTATATGATTGGTGGCTCCAGAATCTAAGATCCAAGTAAGACCATCTGATGATTCAGTATGTAAAATAGAATTGATTGTAACAATAGAATCTAAGATCCAAGTAAGACCATCTGATGTCTAAGTGTCTCTTGAATCATCTTAGACAGCTGCTGGCACTGAGCATCAGTAAAAGGGCTAGTATCTTTAACAGACACAGATTCCAATCTGACATGTTGCCCAGTAAATAACAATTGTAGAAGGGGGTTGAATACAATTGTATAAGATTCTCGACTTTATATAACACAAATATGAAAGATCATTAATAATAACAATAACAGCTTTATTAACTCTGATATAAAACTGTTACAAACTCTCTCAAGAAATTCTGATGTTCTTAAGAGCTGCTAGCTTACAAAAACTCTCTCAAGAAATTCTATGTTCTCAAGAGCTTCTATTCGATTATATTCTCTTTTATAAATCGAAACCAAGACTGTGTTTATATACTACACACAGCTTCTCTATCAATTACAAGATAAGTCCTAATCAATAACAAAGATAGAAACATATCTTTAATCGATAGCTGCATTCTACAAACCAGGAACCGACAGAAATAAACTTCCATGTTTAACTAGACTCCATATATAACTCGAAGTAGGAATCCTGATCAGCTTCAAGTCCTGATGATCAAACCTGATCATAGTCTGAATAGGAATCCTGATGATAAACAAGATACTGACGCTTAGTCAAATACTGATGACCATGCAATACTGATGACGTCAGTAATCCTGATCAGTTGAGTCAGGTCCTGACAATCATTGAATTCTGATCTAACAATCTCCCCCAATCTCATACTTTGTGAAATAAAGTATAGATTCTAAAGATTCAATGATGTCAAAAACATGTATCAAAATGTACAAGTATCTTCAGAAACAACTTATCTGTTTAAACTCTTTGATAGAACAGATTCATCTTCAAGAAATTGGATAATAAACTTTCTTCTTTTTCTTCAAGAATTTGAATCAGTCTTTCCTTTAGATTTCTGAGTTCTTCATCTTCCTCATTAATCTGGTAGATAGCTGCTCTGAGATTCAATATGGAGTTTCTTCGTAGACTGTGCTCTTCTAGCATAAGATAAGCAATTTCCTTCCCATCAGGATTGAGAGTAAGATGAGTCATGCCAAAATTTACTTCTTTAACAGCAGTACCCCTTTGCATTTCCACATCCTGACCTCTTTGATTTAAGTACATGGGAATATAATTACCATTAAAATTACTGTTTCCATCCAGTCTTCTTCTTATAGTTGACAAAATCATGTCACTCCATACTTTGCACATTTTGTTCTTCCATCTTAACAGATAGTGAACATATTTCAGTTCCTTTGTAGTTTTCATCAGCAGATCTTGAATAGATAGGATCTTCACACTACCATCTTTCATGAAGTACAGAAGCTTTTCTTTCTTGTCAAAACCATCATGACAATCTATAACTATATCAACAGCTAGTAAATTGTTCAGGTTTTCAGAAGTTAAAGTACCTTCAATTTCAGTTAAGGAGTAAGGATCAACATAAGTCATGTTCAGAAATTCAGCATCCCTGTGTCCAATACCTCCTCTTGTGTAACTTGACATTTGCTTCAGATTCGAAAACATCTTTAACCAGAGTGCTTTTGATCTAGCCATATCAGACAAATCAACAACACTAGAAGCGCTTGTAATAATTCCACCAGACTGAAAATTGATAGGTGTATCACAACTTAATGTGCTAATATGTTTCCACTTCTTATCCTTTTCCTTTTCAAAGGCATAACTTCTTTCCAGTAAAGATTCTTGTCTGCTTGAATTTCTCCATTGTCTTTCATTTGAAATTTTAAGCCTTTGTAGATAGAGATTGAAATCTTCATTTGTTCTTTTTGTAATATCTCTTCTTCTGGCTTCTTCTTCTTCATCTACTTCTTTGTTATGACAATCAACAACAGTAGATAAGATTATCAAATCAACTTCTTGCAGAATTTCAGATTCATCAGGATCTTGAATGATGTCAGGATTAGAATCTTCAATTTGATTTGTATTGCTGAAAGTTGATTTACTTGACTTTCTTCGCAATTCAGGTTCTTCTTCAACAATTCCATCATCACCAAAAGTAGATCTGTCAGGAACTACTAGAGTTTGAATAGGTTCAGGAATTTCTTCAATTCTTAACCCTCTAGACCTTGTCTGTCTAGGTACTGTTTGAGTTGAAGAACCTCTTCTACTTCTTCTAGCACCTCTCCTACCTTTGCCTCCTCTACCTCTAGCAGGAGCAGTATAGCTTTCCATTGTCTCTCTTTGTAATCTCAAAAATTCTTCATGTGAGAGATATGGATATTCTTCACTTGCTGTAGAGAGTGCTTTTCTTGCATATAATTGTTGAACTCTTTTATCAGTGTGATATAGAGAAACAATTCTGCCATCTTTTGTAGAAAACTTCTGGAATAAATTTGATGCATCTTCAGGATTATCAATAATCACATCTTCATCACCTTCAGGAATTGTAGCAAGAGTATGTTCATGACCAGGTGTCAGGATTTGTTCTTCCGTCAGGATCTGAGACTGCATCAATGTTCTTACTGTCTTAACTCCAGAATCAGAAACATGAGTTGACTGCGTAGTTTGACTTTGAGAAGTTTGAATTGTAGACTTCAAAACCGCAGTATCAGAGGTTTCTCCTTGTTACACATTGTCACCACCATCATCTCTAGTATCATCATCATTATTCCTTAATACTAGATCAGGTGTACATTTTGTCTGAATAACCTTCTCCCCCTTTTTGACATCAGGATGTGACAATAATTGCAAAATTAAGGAAAGAGAGGTTTGAATTTCAGTTACCTTAGAATCCAGAGAATCAATTCTTTGATTGATGGAGGTTTGTTCTGAAACAACAGATTTCACTTGGGATTCTACTACCTTTAGATGTAAAGCAGTAGGCACCTTTGTAAAATTATTAAAAATATCAGTCCTCACTTTATCAGTTGAATCCTTAATAGAATCAATCTCACTTTTCAGGCTCTTGGATAACAGAGTTGTAGCCTTCAGATGATTCTTCAAGTCTTGATTCTCTATAGACTTCACTGCATTATAAGCATGTTCCAAAGCAGAAGAATAACTTACAGAGTCTGCGGATCTGTACCATGAGTTATCCCATTCATTCTGTCTAAATGCCTTAGCAGGATCAAAAGAAGGAATAGAAAAATCTTGTCTCTGATCTTTTCCAGTATAAACATTGCCAGCCATAAATGTACTCGATGAACCAAAATTAGATCCAAGACTAATCTTGAGTGCTGTAGCAATCTGGTCCTTCTCTTGTTGATTCGCATCATCATCATCACTATCATCATCAGAATTATCATCATCAGAACCATGAGATATATCAGGATCAGGAAATGCAATACCTTTCAGTTTATCCTGTGATTCTGAGATAGGATGATCCATTGGTCTTGTACGAAGTGGCTGTATCAAAATAGGTTCATTATCAGGAGCACCACTAGCGTCAGGATGAACATCGTCAGGATTTGAAATGCTTGCATCAGTATTTTCTACCAATGGTTCTTGTGTAGCTTGAGGTTCAGAAGCTGCTTCAACACTTTGAGCTAAAGGTTCTTGTGTGCTTCCCTCATTGACAATGTTCTCGACCAATCTTTCAATAGAAGCTGTAGCTTTGCCTGCATCTTCACTTTGAGAAGATGGTTCTTGTGTAGCTGGAATGTTGATGTCTTCATTCTCCCTTTGAGAAAATGGTTCTTGTGTGACTATTCCACTAGCTAAGCCTTCACCCAAACTTTGATTGAGTGGTTCTTGTGTGGCAGGATCAACAGTAGCTGCTGAATCATTCTGAAATTCAGGTTCTTGTGGGCTTGATCCTTTCAGCTTCTTTTGTCTCTGATAGACTAACTCTTCTGCATTCCTCTTTTTCTTTGACTGAGATGTAAGTCCAACCAAGGAAGCAGTTTTAGAAACCTTCTCCCAAGAAATTTCTCTAAACTGAGATGGAGAGGCTGGAGAGTCTGATATAGAGACCACTTTTGTTGTTGCATCAGGAATACTAACATCAGGATTTGCTAGAGCATCAGGAGTAGATGACTCATCAGGAATTGATGGCTGAATATCAGTATCCTTCATTTGCACTGTCAAAGGAATATGATACCTGCTTTTTGATAATTTCCATTGTCTTTTGTGGTTTTGATGATGGTACCACAGCTTTAGTAGCAGTATCAGCAACTTCCTTGTTCATATTCATCACAGAGGATATAGGTAAGTCATCCTCTGAATCACTTTCATCAATCAACCTTAACTTCCTTTTCACAGGAACATTCTTAACAACCTTATCAGCTTTCTTGACTAGGACCCCTTGTACACCCCCTTGTTTCTTCGTTTTAGTGAGTGGTGTAGAGGAAAAATCCTTTGAACCTGATTGCCATCCAGACACATCAGTTCTAGCTGATTTCTTTGATTTTACAACTAAAGTCTTTTGTGAGACAGTAGAGGTGGTTGTTAACTGTTTAGACTGTTTAGGTTGCATGCTTGTGTCAGGAACAAGGTGGGTTGGGCCTTGCCCCATAGCATTAGAAAGAAGTCCATAACAAGTAGGCATTTTCTGATGTAAGAAAAACCTAACCTCATCAGGAATAAAAGCATTTCCTATGAAACCATTTGCCTAAAAAATCATTTGTCATATCAGGATTGAAAAACATATTCAATAAGATTAAAATAAAATTGTATTTAAGAAAACAAAATTTATTTTAACAACCCTGAATAACGATTTTTTTTTTAAAATAACCAAACTAATGGCATAGATATCATTAAAAACACGCTTACCAGCAAGCGAGGCAAAAATATTTATGGAAAACTGAACCGTCTCCTCGAGAGTGTAAAAATGACCTGCATTCTTAATACACATTCTCTATAAAAGAGAACTGTTAAGCATAATAATCATTTTCCAACAAACACAAAAACCCTTTTCCATAGAAAACCTTTCACCTTCTTCATTCTTGCAATGGCTGCCAACAATCAAAACAACATACCTGATGAAGAACTTGATATAATTTGGCAACAAATGGATGAGGCTCTAGTAGTGATTGCAGAGCAAGAGGGACCTCAGCCTATTCCTGATCCACAGGAGCATCATGCTTTTGTGAATGCAATGGCTGATGTGCTTCTTCATAACTTCCATCAGGCAAATCCTGATTGGAATCCGTTTGAAAATCTCATCGTTGTCAATGAAGAGGATGAAGACGATTGGGATGATGAAGAGGATGAGGATCTCGTTGAAGAGCGAGAGAGGAGAAGAAAGAAAGTGCTTGATGCAAGTGCTTCATGCACGGTGGAGGCAAGGAAGCATCCCGGTGATCACGATGACGATCCGCCTTCAAGTGCATCTGCTCCCCTCCTTATCTCTTAAGGATGGAACAAGAGACCTTCCAGTTCTGATGGACTGTGAAGCTGCTCAGGAGCATTCATGCTAATTTGCAGGGCACGTGTTCCTGAGTAGAAAATAGACTAGGAAAACAAATATGTAATTTCCAATTTTCATTTGTAATTGATATTCAAGAATTAATGAAAATTATCTTCTCTCAACTGTTTTCTTCCTGTGTATGCCTGCAAAATTTGTTAGTAACACTCATATTGATAGAGAAATGATAAATAATAAACTCTGATAATAATGAAATTGAAATTGATAATTAAGACTGAAAACTTAATCAAAGACTAAGTAATAATCTAATTGTCCAGAGTTTACCAGGAGTGTTGATGACAAATTAGCATAGAACCTCTGGTTTTCATACCATGTTTTTGGAGCTTGCTTTAGTCCATAAAGTGCCTTATCCAGTCTGTAGACATGATCTGGATATTTAGGATCAATGAAACCAGGAGGTTGTTCAACATAAACTTCTTCCTCCAGTTCACCATTTAAGAAAGCACTTTTAACATCCATCTGGAAAACCTTGAATTTCTTATGTGCTGCATAAGCCAGAAATATCCTGATGGCTTCTAGTCTTGCAACAGGAGCAAAAGTTTCATCATAATCAATTCCCTCTTGTTGGGAATACCCCTTTGCAACTAGTCTTGCTTTGTTTCTAATAATGACTCCATCAGAATCAGTCTTGTTCTCGAAAATCCACTTTGTACCAACTATTGATCTATTCTTTGGTCTTGGTACTAGTTTCCAGACTTCATTCCTTTCAAATTCATTCAGTTCTTCTTGCACACTACGTCAAATTTTGGCTTCCGTCACATCAAATACGTGTGGCTAAGCACTTTACGTCACGTTTTAATTTTTCAGCAAAGTGTCACCTAAGGTCGGATCATTTTACGCCCCCTACGACCACACGCCAGCTGTGTGGCTGTAACTCAAAACAGAGTGACTAAAGCATACCACCCCTTGGGTCTGACAGCCCCTGTTTTAAGCTCAAAAGTGTGACTAAATACCAGCTTTCAGCCAGAGGATGGGTCGTGGCTAAAGAGAATTAATAACGTGGCTAAATACCAACATTCATCAAAGGCTTAGTTTTGGTCGCACTATTTATTGGTAAATCGTGGCAAAAAACTTGGGTATGGCCACATTTTATAATTTTTCTGTGGTCGTTTGTATGTTTTATATACTATTAAACAACTGCTTTTAGTCACTAATAATTGTAGTAACTATCCCCCAATATAATATAATAGGTAGTGTGGCTGAAGTGTGGTACTAGCCACACATACTTAACCACATCACAAACAGGTTTCATTTGTAATATAAATGACCACGGCCGTACCAAAAAGCCGATACAAATCACAATACCAAAAGGCCACAATCCAATTCAAAAAGGCCACAATATGCAAACAAGTAAAATGCCAAAATACAAGTAAAAAAAAATGCCAAATTCCAAACTAGTCCATATTAATCCATAAAATCCATACTAAATCCATGATCCATAACAACGATATGGAGTATAACTCCACAATCCATAAAAAGCACATAACCATAACCAGAGTACAGAAAATTAACAACTTATCGAAAAGTTCACAACCAGAAAACCACATTAACATGAGTCAAATTCAGTTTACAATTACACCACCAGCTTCCGCTTCTTCCTCAGCTTGTCTGCCTTGTTCGCCTTAGCCTTTGAACGTGTTACTGGGGAACCAGTAATGGTATTACATCTCTTCTTCTCCTTCTTAACTTGATCTGCGCTATGTTCTTCCTTAGCTTGAGCTGCGCTATGTTCTTCCCCTTTCCCATTGGCCGTTGGATTTGGTACCTAGAGTAAAACATGAAAACAAATACGATGATCATTCCAACAGCCCTCAAGTTAAGACCATTCTAACACAAGTAATGTAATTCTATAGATAAGCAAGTTAAGACCGTTGGACAAGTAATGTTATTTAATTAAAGCTCCATCATTTTAAACAAAATTATAAAGCAGGATAATAAATGCACACAACCAAAATGGAATGCAAAGTAAGAAATGTACTTGATGATCAATTATCTTGATAAGGTTTTTGGGCCAAGCCACAAAAGAACCCAAAGCATCCTCAACTGTCCGCATATCACCGGCTTCATAAGGTAAGAATGCTGCCCCCTTCACAACTTCATCAACAGAAACTCTATAGCAATCATCTTGTAGGGGGACTCCATGAATGGTTTGTCCTTTCTGGTCTGAAAGGATAGCCGTACCACGTGCAACCGGGTTGTTCAAATTCAACATATACAGAGTACACTTCATTGGCTACAAAAGTACGTGGCATAATTAACATCATAAAGGTAAAGTGAACTAATATACATACGCATTTAGAAATATAATGCATACCGATTGGACAACTGTTGAGGTTTGATTTGACTGAGATGGCGACTGAGATGGCATTTGACCAGAGATAGTGCTAGGCTGAGATAAATTAATCTTCTTCCTGGTTCCGGATCTAATTACCTTTTCCTACAAAAGTAGAAGCATAATTGCCAACATATTAAAGTTAAAGTTAATCTCAATATACATGTGCATTTAGCAATGTTGTAATACCTGTTGCACAATTGTTGGATCTTCTTGTGATTTAGTGGTACGCGGAGATATATAAACTTTCCTCCTGGTGGTGATGACCTTTTGCGCCATTATGGATGTGTCGGCAGTGATCACCTTTTGCGCCATTATGGATGTGTCGGCAGTAGGAGTCACTTGCTTCTCCACAGATTTAACCTACAATTTAAGAAATTTGGACAAGAAATCAGCAACTACTTGGAAAAAATTAAAAAGAAATTAAAGTAGCCATTACTTACAGGTGTTAAAAACTCTTTCGATGCTGGGATGGTAACATTAATGCAGCTGTCCCTCGAACCATTCCCACTTATCGGTGTTCCCTACAGAATGTAACGTGAAATGGGAAAGTCAAGTGATAACACAAGTTTTGTAAACTATGTTTTGGAATATAGACACAAGATAACTAAATTCCAACACAAAAAACTCCAACAATTTACGTAGTGCTTACATCTTGTTTTGTTGCTGAAAGCAGTCCTTGCGAATCCAATTGAGCCATGACTTTATTCAGTTTATTGTTCGTTGCCTCCATCTGCAACGACAGGTTCTTCAGCTCTTCATCCTTCTTCTCACGCAGCAGTTTCTCATTTTCCAATTGAAGCTCCAGAATCTTGATTTTATCTTTTCCTGTTGTCCTTTGCCGAGGACAATGCCAGTACGCACTGGGAGTGACTCCACAACCAACACCTCTCAAGTATGAACCCTGCTCCCTGCCAAAAACCACTGTAAGGGCATCCTCGTCCGACCCAATCTTGATTAGTCCATCCTTTATCTGTGCTTCAATATCCATCTGTAAAGAAAAAAGTGAAGAAAATTAGTAACAAGGACATGTTCTTCACTTTAGGATATACTAACTCTCATATTTAAACTTACTAAATAATCTGCCATGCTCTTCACTTTTGGATCTACCAACTCTCCATCTTTGTTTTCCCTCCCCTTCCTCCACATAAAAGCACGGGTGGGGACATCATCAACCTTTATTTCATTTTTTGAAACCTTGCATAATGCAACGATGACACAATCAGACATTTAATATCCAAAATAATCACTAGTAACACAATAAAAACACATCTGAATTACCAATTTTTCTTTGAGACGAGGGTATCCTCCTCGTCCCAAGAGATGATCAAAAACGGACCGTGATCGCGCAATTTTCATAGTTTTGGAGACATCCTTCCAATAGTCAAAAGAATTATTTCAGCAAAGTGCATTGGAAAAATACGTTAATTCAAACGATGATCCGTATATTAAAGTATTACAACCTTGAATTTATCCGTTTGCGTGTGGGCTACGAACCTATCCCAATCAGCTTGCTCTACCAGTGTACGATATTGCCTAGGAACTTTTGCAAGTTTTGCTGGTTTATTCAGGTTAGGTTGTATGAATCTTGCATACATCTTTCTTCTGAAATTGTGAAGCAGCCCACCAAGCCGAGTCATTGTAAACTTTCGACGACAAAGTTCTATATCAAAAAAATGCTGCAATATATAATACATGGTGTTAATACACATAAAAGGCAAGCAGATAAGTTCAACAATAGTGTTTCATATTAAAAATGTAACATATATTTAGAGTACTTAATGCGAAGTAGCTGATTTACCGTTACTTGATCCCACAGCTTAGCCTTCACTTCTTTTGGCACCTCCTTCCATGTTAACCATCTTAAGCCAACATGCTCCCTGACCGTGTCTCCCAGAAAGCTCGTAAATTCATATCTGTATTCCCCCATTAACCTACCAAGTGAGTCAAATTCAACCTCATGTCTTTTTCCACCAGAGTTTGTAAACCTGGTACGCAGCTTCGGCAACCTGGTTAGCCCCCTCTTAGCTTTGACATCATTCTTTTGTTGCACCTTTTTGCACTCTTCTACTTCTTCTTCTGTGTTTTCTCCTTCGTCTTCTACTTCTGTGCTTTCTTCTTCTTCGCTACACTCTTCCGTTGAATATTGTTCCTCAAATTCCTCATTGTCCTCACCTACAACCAGTATAAGAACCCTTAGCAATTACAGGATTTATCTGTTCAATATACATACACATGCATAAATATGAGAAGTCAAAAATTAGTCTACCTAGGTATTCTTCTTCAACGCAAACTGGTGCAGTAGATGTGGACCAGTAATGGAAGACATGAATCTTGCAGACTCCAGTCATGGTAGAAGCAACAGCCAACTCTTTTAAGTCACTGTCTCCAAGGATCAAACCATATCCATGATCCGGGGTCACCCCATCTTTCATGAAATAAAGCTTATCATCATCCGAAAGTACATCCGCTACCAAATCCCTAACTTGTTTAACAGTCATGTTGTAGACTTCCATTCCGTCGAACACCTTTGCCTTAGGACCGGTGTATTGCCACTTAACCTTTGTCATGAACTGACCCCCATAGTAAACAACTAACCTGTACTTCTTTCCCATGGTACTCAAATTAGCTGTAGACAACAAGCACAACAATGTCAGATATTAATACATCAACATTAAAGCATAAGTAGTATTATTCATATAATTGGAACTCAATTCGTCTCAATCTCTCAAATACAACTCAAATATGCAATCTCTCCAACCATATATCTCAAACATATATCTCTCAAACATGCAATAACTGAAATAGTCTGTGGAAGAATGGTTTACCTGCGACAAGCAAGGTGATTTAAACGCTGGTGGAAAAAACCCTAATTTCAAGAACATAAACCAGATTGGGTCACCAGATCTGACCGACGGTGTAACCTAATTTCACCGACTGAAAGTTATGGAGAGATTATGGTGCACAGAGAGGGAGAGTTTGAATGTGAGTTGGGTAAAGTGATGTTGAAAGTGAATTGGGGGGAAGTTTGATATTTTGGGAAAGTCTAGCCGCCTGTGTAGTGGGGGGAAGTGAATTGGTAAAGTGATGTTGCCGGTTTTTAGACGACCTGTAAATGTAAAATATATATTTTTATGTTATATTATTTATATTAATTATTTTTTATATATCAATATATTGTAAAAAATGTCGTAGAAGATAAATTCCCGATTTTTCGATTATTTTTCCCCAACATCATAATGCGTATCCATTAACATTCGTACGGTTGGATCGTCGAAAAATGCATCAAAAAAAATTATTTCCACTTTCGGGGTCGAATCTCGTTCTTTCGAGTAGTACTTTGGCCAGATCCCTAAAAAAATGTCGTACAAGATAAATTCCCAATTTTTCGATTATTTTTCCCCAACATCACAATGCGTATCTATTAACATCCGTACGGTTGGATCATCGAAAAATGCATTAAAAAAAATTATTTCCACTTTCGGGGTCGAATCTTGTTCTTTCGATTAGTACTTTGGCCAGATCCCTCAAAAAATGTCGTACAAGATAAATTCCCGATTTTTCGATTATTTTTCCCCAACATCACAATGCGTATCTATTAACATCTGTACGGTTGGATCGTCGAAAAATGCATTAAAAAAAATTATTTCCACTTTCGGGGTCGAATCTCGTTCTTTCGAGTAGTACTTTGGCCAGATCCCTCAAAAAATGTCGTACAAGATAAATTCCCGATTTTTCGATTATTTTTCCCCAACATCACAATGCGTATCTATTAACATCCGTACGGTTGGATCGTCGAAAAATGCATTAAAAAAAATTATTTCCACTTTCGGGGTCGAATCTCGTTCTTTCGAGTAGTACTTTGGCCAGATCCCTCAAAAAATGTCGTACAAGATAAATTCCCGATTTTTCGATTATTTTTCCCCAACATCACAATGCGTATCTATTAACATCCGTACGGTTGGATCGTTGAAAAATGCATTAAAAAAAATTATTTCCACTTTCGGGGTCGAATCTCGTTATTTTATTTGGGCCAACACTATTCTATTTGGGCCAACACTATTCTAATTGGGCCTTGAACAGGTTCAGTCCAGAGGGAGTAGCGCGCGGCTATGGGGGTCAAATACCTAAGTGGAAAGTTTATTCTCTCAATTGGAAACCACACTAGCTGCCGCTTCTAATCGGATTCAAACAAGTAGCTTCAAACAAGCAGCCGACAGAAACCACTCATACTTTCATCCACAACGATTTCATCCCTAATTTCAGTAAGTCATGTGTTAAATATATGCTAATTTTTGAATTTTATGCTTTGATATATGCTCGTAATTGCTGTAGTTATGCTCTAATATACTCGTAATTGGTTTAGTTATGCTCTAATATGCTCGTAATAGGCTGTAGTTATGGATAAGTCTTGGATGGTAACCGATAGAAACAGTGAACCATATATGGATGGAGTTGTAGCATTTATCGATTTTGCGGTTTCTCATCTGAATATGTCAACGAAGACTATTCCATGTCCATGTGTAAGCTGTTTAAACCACTTCTCTCTTTCGGTGGATGAGGTCCATTACCACTTACTCGTTAAGGGATTCGATCGGAATTATACAAGGTGGATTAAACATGGAGAGGAAGACAAGCCAACAACTTTCAACCAGTTTGATGCAGTAGAATTTCCAACAGATGCTGCAGAAACAATAGAAATGGTAAAAGCTACGGAAGACAATTTCATAGCTGACATTGACAAGTTTCAAGAACTACTTGCAGATGCGGAGAAGCCCTTGTATAAATATTGTCCTAACTTCACAAAGTTGTCTGCAACAGTTGAACTACTAAACTTGAAGAGTAAGCATGGAATGACAAATAATTGCTTTACTGAAATGCTACTTTTGTTGAAAAGGATGCTGCCTGCAGAAGGTAGCGAGATGGTGAACAACACATATGAGGCCAAAAAGATAATGACAGCAATGGGGTCAGGATACGAAAAGATACATGCTTGCATTAACAACTGCATTCTTTACAGGAAGGATTACAAGGACATGGTGGTATGTCCAACTTGTGGCATGTCACGGTGGAAGGTGGATGAGAAGACTAAAGTCATATACGAAAATGTTCCTACAAAGGTATTATGGTACTTCCCCCTTATTCCACGACTGAAACGACTTTATAAAGTGAAAAGCATATCAAAAGATTTGATATGGCACTCCACCAGTTCGAAAAAGCCCGGTGTTCTACGGCACCCATCTGATTCACCTGCATAGAAAGCAATAGACGACAAATTTCCGGAAATTGCATCTGATCCAAGAAATCTTCGGCTTGGCATTTCCACAGACGGGGTTGATGTAAACAGAGGGAATAGGAATCACAGTGTGTGGCCAGTATTAACTGTCATTTACAACCTTCCACCTTGGTTGTGTATGAAAAGAAAGTTCATCATGCTTTCGTTATTAATATCGGGAACGCCTGGAAACGATATCGATGTGTTTTTGGATCCTTTGATCGATGATCTGGAGCTCTTGTTTGAAGAAGGTGTTGAAACATATGATTCCTATGCACAGGAACAATTCACTTTACGTGCTGTTGTCTTATGGACGATTAATGATTACCCTGCTCTTGGTGCATTATGTGGCTGTCCTTATAGTGGATTCCATGGTTGTGTGGTGTGCAGGAAAGAAACTCATTGTGTAAGACTTCCGTTCTCTGCCAAGCAGAGTTATGGTGGTCACCGAAGATATCTACCATATAGTCATCCCTTCAGAAAGCAAACTAAGGCATTCAATGGAAAAGAAGAGTGGGGAACTGCTGCAGATCCTATGACAGGGGAAGAAATATTCAACGAGGTTAAATTTATTCGGAATATGTGGGGGAAGGGATTTAAGGATAAAGATTCAGAACTGATGGAGACTTCGACTGGAAGAGGGGGGAAAACAAAAAAGAGAAAATCAGAAGGGGGTGGTAGCACAAATTCCGGACAGAAAGAACAGACCTATTGGAAGAAATTCAACATATGGAATCGACGACTTAGGTATTGGCGGTATAATTTGGTCCAACATTGTATTGATTTCATGCACACTGAGAAGAATGTGGCTGAGAGTATTATCGGAACATTACTAAATGTTCCGGGCAAGACGAAAGATGGGTTGCAAGCTCGAAAGGATCTGGCACATTTTGGGATAAGACAAGAGTTGCAGGCTAAAAGTCAAGGCGAGAAGACATTACTTCCTGCAGCCTGCTACACATTAACTAAAGATGAAAAAGACATGTTCTGTGGCACATTACACAACTTAAGGGCTCCGCAAGGTTATTGTTCCAACTTTTCTAGTTTGGTGAATGAAAAGGATAGGAAGCTTATGGGACTTAAATCACATGATTACCATATGCTTATGCAACAGTTCTTGCCAATTGCAATACGGTCTATCATGCCTAAACCCACAAGATATGCTATTATCAGACTTTGTTTTTTTTTTCAAATCAATATGTAGCAAAGAAATCAATGTAGAAGAACTCGATAAATTGCATGAGGAGCTTTGTGTTACACTGTGCTTGATGGAGAAATACTTTACCCCATCCTTTCTTGATGTTATGCTTCATCTAACTGTGCACCTTGTTAGAGAGGTCAAATTATGTGGCCCAATATGCTTTCGGTGGATGTATCCCTTTGAGAGGATGATGAAAGTTATTAAAGGGCATGTGCGGAACAAAGCTTACCCAGAAGGATGCATTACTGAGGAGCATATTGCAGAAGAAACAATTGCGTTCTTCAACGAATACAAAAAATGCATGAGGTCCATTGATATTCCAGAACACCAGCACAACACATCTGAAAATGGTAATGAAGAGGGAATTCCTTTGTCAGCTGGTAAACCAGTTGAAGTTTCTCAAGATCTCTACATGAAAGCACATTTCTATGTACTGTAAAATACGCCTGAAGTTGTGCCGTATATCGAGTAAGGACTCCTACTGAACATGTTTATTTGTGTTTTTCTTTTATTTAACAGTAGGATCAGATTTGATACTCATTTTTGTACTTGCAGACAACACATGACATTTTTGGAAAACAAACATCCTGGTAAACGACAAGCATGGCTGGAGAAAGAGCATAGCACAACGTTTGGTCACTGGTTACGCAACAAGGTAATATTTAAATCAGTATGATCTTAGTTTTTTCTCAATTGTAATTTGTGCAAGCTGAATCTTATCCTTGTTATTGTGTAATTTAGGTTGAAAGCGAGTTATCGATCTCCAACGAAAGTGTATCAGAAACAGTTAAGTGGATCTCACATGGAGCACGCAGAATCGTGAACAAATATGATGTATATGACATCAATGGCTATACATTTCGTACAAAAATTCGTGATGGCAGAATTCACCAGAACAGTGGGGTTTGTGTAGAGGCAACTGAGATGCACATTTCTAAAGAAGTAGTAACCTATGGAAAGAACTTTTATTATGGGGTTCTACGAGAGATATGGGTACTAGATTATCATATTAAGAAAATTCCTCTTTTCATGTGCGACTGGGTTGACAGTAGAAATGGTGTCAAGCAAGATGGCCTGGGTTACACGTTGGTCGAACTTAACAGATTAGGCCACAAGGATGATCCGTTCATATTGGCCTCACAAGCACGACAGGTGTTTTATGTTAAAGACCAGCTGGATAAAAAAATGTCTATTGTCTTGATGACACCTCCTAAGAATTATAGAGATCTGTACGATGATGTCAATGAGGATTTCAGTACTGTAATTTTTCCTCACAATGATAATATATTACCACCTGTAGATCCACGTGACTTGGGTAATGAATCTCGTGATGATTACTTTAGACAGGACTGTAAGGGTATTATTATACGTAATGCTAACTGAATCCGGTAATTATTATCATTATGTTTGTCATTTTCCATGTTTTTTATGTAATGCTAAATTCTATTGTATGGTTAAATTCTATGCTCTGTTTGAATTCCTGTTTTTTTCTCCAGGTGTGTGCAAAGAAAGAGGCCTGATCATGATGTCGTCTTCAAATTCCTACAACTCAAACCAAAATCGATGTGATCTGTGCTACTGTGGTCTTCCTGCCCGGATTAGAACATCAAACACACTTGACAACCCTGGAAGAAGATTTCGGGTGTGCCACAAATCAAGTTCATTGGTAAGCTGATGTCTATCAGTTTCATCTGTTTAATTTAATAAACAGCTTTTAATTTGAATTCCCTTTTCAAGTGTTCTGGACCCAAATGTTCGTTTTGGGAATGGATTGATCCTGAACCAGTTGGCATGAAGATCAAGATCCAGAAAGAAGTTGATGTTGTGAAGACTGACCTGCAAAACTGCATGTCAACAGTTGAAGATCTTCGAAAGGAGGTTCATGTCATACGTGGGAAGTTGTATAATGTTATCATTGTCTTGGTCATTTTCTTTGTTTTTTATTTGATGAAGAATTAATATGTAATGGTGAATTCTAATGTTGGCCGAATGACATGGATTAGTTGAATTGTTCTAGTTTTAAGCTTCATTATCAAGTTTTAAGCTCATCTGGTATGCAACTTGGATAAATCAAGTTTGTGTTTGTCATCTCTGGTTAATCTGCTATACCAATACTTCATGTCCAGTGGTCAAATATTTTGCCACACCCAAATGTAATAATGTGACAGATCAGTTGGAAATGAGGATCCTCAAAACAGAATGCTTTGTTCCTGAAAACAGAGTACTTTTTAGTCACACAATAATACAGTCACTAGTTTTTAGCTGCCTTAGCGAACAAAGATCTGACATAATGCAGAAAACTCTACTTTTTAGTCACATATAAAATGTAGTGACCATAGGTTATTTCACATTTAGCCACATCACCGAAAATGACTGTGACCGTTTGGTAACATTTAGATACAGCAAAGAAGCGTCACTATTTTTTGTCACACTTCTATCTCTCAAGTATGACTATAAATGTTGGATTTGGTCAAAGTCAACAAAAAAAACATGCTGTTTCATCTCTCAATTGTCACACTTTTATAAATTGTGACTAAATCTGCCAAAAAATGTGTTTTCGGTCACTCAAAAAATAATTGTGTGGCTAAAACTTGGGCCGATGACCTTTAGCCACTCGTTTTTTCTGAACATAAACCAGAAAGTTCTTGATGATATTTGGGACTTGAGTTTTATGAGCAAACAGAAACACCCAAGTAGCTTTAGAAAAATCATCAACTATAGTTAAAAAAATAACTAAAGTTGTTATGAGTGGGTTGTCTATATGGTCCCCAAACATCTAAATGAATTAATTCAAAAATAGTAGTGCTCTTATTTAAGCTATGAGGAAAGACAGATCAATGTTGTTTAGAAAAATGACACACATCACAATCATGAAAAGACAAGGAGTGAGGTTTAACAAATGAAATTTTATTCAATATAGCAGTAGAAGGATGCCCCATCCTACTATGCCAGAGCAGTACATTGTTCACATCAACAGAATTACAAACAGTCACAGAAGGAACTGACTTAGAATGTGAAACTACACTGGAATGAGTAGCACTACTAACTGAGACATAGTTTAAATGAGGGACATGAAGTTTATAAAGTCCATCCTGCAGTTTACCAATCATTTTCTCCTTCTTCAAAGTAAGGTCCTGTAGAAAACAAGAATTGGAAGAGAAAACCACAAAGGTAGCAGGATGAGACAGCAATTTAGAGATAGAAATTAAATTGCAATTGAATTGAGGTACATATAATAAATCATGCAGAAGAATATCTTTTGACAATTGCAAGTTGCCAATATGAGTAATAGGAACTGTTTTACCATCAGGCAAGTAAAGCTCAGAATTTAATGACTTTATATCATGGAGAAGATATTTATGACAAGTTATATGATTGGTGGCTCCAGAATCTAAGATCCAAGTAAGACCATCTGATGATTCAGTATGTAAAATAGAATTGATTGTAACAATAGAACTGGAATAAGAAGTTATACCAGATATTTGAGAGCTTGTAGAAGTCATATTCTGTCTAAGTGTCTCTTGAATCATCTTAGACAGCTGCTGGCACTGAGCATCAGTAAAAGGGCTAGTATCTTTAACAGACACAGATTCCAATCTGACATGTTGCCCAGTAAATAACAATTGTAGAAGGGGGTTGAATACAATTGTATAAGATTCTCGACTTTATATAACACAAATATGAAAGATCATTAATAATAACAATAACAGCTCTATTAACTCTGATATAAAACTGTTACAAACTCTCTCAAGAAATTTTGATGTTCTTAAGAGCTGCTAGCTTACAAAAACTCTCTCAAGAAATTCTATGTTCTCAAGAGCTTCTATTCGATTATATTCTCTTTTATAAATCGAAACCAAGACTGTGTTTATATACTACACACAGCTTCTCTATCAATTACAAGATAAGTCCTAATCAATAACAAAGATAGAAACATATCTTTAATCGATAGCTACATTCTACAAACCAGGAACCGACAGAAATAAACTTCCATGTTTAACTAGACTCCATATATAACTCGAAGTAGGAATCCTGATCAGCTTCAAGTCCTGATGATCAAACCTGATCATAGTCTGAATAGGAATCCTGATGATAAACAAGATACTGAAGCTTAGTCAAATACTGATGACCATGCAATACTGATGACGTCAGTAATCCTGATCGGTTGAGTCTAGCTCCTGACAATCATTGAATTCTGATCTAACAATCTCCCCCAATCTCATACTTTGTGAAATAAAGTATAGATTCTAAAGATTCAATGATGTCAAAAACATGTATCAAAATGTACAAGTATCTTCAGAAACAACTTATCTGTTTAAACTCTTTGATAGAACAGATTCATCTTCAAGAAATTGGATAATAAACTTTCTTCTTTTTCTTCAAGAATTTGAATCAGTCTTTCCTTTAGATTTCTGAGTTCTTCATCTTCCTCATTAATCTGGTAGATAGCTGCTCTGAGATTCAATATGGAGTTTCTTCGTAGACTGTGCTCTTCTAGCATAAGATAAGCAATTTCCTTCCCATCAGGATTGAGAGTAAGATGAGTCATGCCAAAATTTACTTCTTTAACAGCAGTACCCCTTTGCATTTCCACATCCTGACCTCTTTGATTTAAGTACATGGGAATATAATTACCATTAAAATTACTGTTTCCATCCAGTCTTCTTCTTATAGTTGACAAAATCATGTCACTCCATACTTTGCACATTTTGTTCTTCCATCTTAACAGATAGTGAACATATTTCAGTTCCTTTGTAGTTTTCATCAGCAGATCTTGAATAGATAGGATCTTCACACTACCATCTTTCATGAAGTACAGAAGCTTTTCTTTCTTGTCAAAACCATCATGACAATCTATAACTATATCAACAGCTAGTAAATTGTTCAGGTTTTCAGAAGTTAAAGTACCTTCAATTTCAGTTAAGGAGTAAGGATCAACATAAGTCATGTTCAGAAATTCAGCATCCCTGTGTCCAATACCTCCTCTTGTGTAACTTGACATTTGCTTCAGATTCGAAAACATCTTTAACCAGAGTGCTTTTGATCTAGCCATATCAGACAAATCAACAACACTAGAAGCGCTTGTAATAATTCCACCAGACTGAAAATTGATAGGTGTATCACAACTTAATGTGCTAATATGTTTCCACTTCTTATCCTTTTCCTTTTCAAAGGCATAGCTTCTTTCCAGTAAAGATTCTTGTCTGCTTGAATTTCTCCATTGTCTTTCATTTGAAATTTTAAGCCTTTGTAGATAGAGATTGAAATCTTCATTTGTTCTTTTTGTAATATCTCTTCTTCTGGCTTCTTCTTCTTCATCTACTTCTTTGTTATGACAATCAACAACAGTAGATAAGATTATCAAATCAACTTCTTGCAGAATTTCAGATTCATCAGGATCTTGAATGATGTCAGGATTAGAATCTTCAATTTGATTTGTATTGCTGAAAGTTGATTTACTTGACTTTCTTCGCAATTCAGGTTCTTCTTCAACAATTCCATCATCACCAAAAGTAGATCTGTCAGGAACTACTAGAGTTTGAATAGGTTCAGGAATTTCTTCAATTCTTAACCCTCTAGACCTTGTCTGTCTAGGTACTGTTTGAGTTGAAGAACCTCTTCTACTTCTTCTAGCACCTCTCCTACCTTTGCCTCCTCTACCTCTAGCAGGAGCAGTATAGCTTTCCATTGTCTCTCTTTGTAATCTCAAAAATTCTTCATGTGAGAGATCTGGATATTCTTCACTTGCTGTAGAGAGTGCTTTTCTTGCATATAATTGTTGAACTCTTTTATCAGTGTGATATAGAGAAACAATTCTGCCATCTTTTGTAGAAAACTTCTGGAATAAATTTGATGCATCTTCAGGATTATCAATAATCACATCTTCATCACCTTCAGGAATTGTAGCAAGAGTATGTTCATGACCAGGTGTCAGGATTTGTTCTTCCATCAGGATCTGAGACTGCATCAATGTTCTTACTGTCTTAACTCCAGAATCAGAAACATGAGTTGACTGCGTAGTTTGACTTTGAGAAGTTTGAATTGTAGACTTCAAAACCGCAGTATCAGAGGTTTCTCCTTGTTTCACATTGTCACCACCATCATCTCCAGTATCATCATCATTATTCCTTAATACTAGATCAGGTGTACATTTTGTCTGAATAACCTTCTCCCCCTTTTTGACATCAGGATGTGACAATAATTGCAAAATTAAGGAAAGAGAGGTTTGAATTTCAGTTACCTTAGAATCCAGAGAATCAATTCTTTGATTGATGGAGGTTTGTTCTGAAACAACAGATTTCACTTGGGATTCTACTACCTTTAGATGTAAAGCAGTAGGCACCTTTGTAAAATTATTAAAAATATCAGTCCTCACTTTATCAGTTGAATCCTTAATAGAATCAATCTCACTTTTCAGGCTCTTGGATAACAGAGTTGTAGCCTTCAGATGATTCTTCAAGTCTTGATTCTCTATAGACTTCACTGCATTATAAGCATGTTCCAAAGCAGAAGAATAACTTACAGAGTCTGCGGATCTGTACCATGAGTTATCCCATTCATTCTGTCTAAATGCCTTAGCAGGATCAAAAGAAGGAATAGAAAAATCTTGTCTCTGATCTTTTCCAGTATAAACATTGCCAGCCATAAATGTACTCGATGAACCAAAATTAGATCCAAGACTAATCTTGAGTGCTGTAGCAATCTGGTCCTTCTCTTGTTGATTCGCATCATCATCATCACTATCATCATCAGAATTATCATCATCAGAACCATGAGATATATCAGGATCAGGAAATGCAATACCTTTCAGTTTATCCTGTGATTCTGAGATAGGATGATCCATTGGTCTTGTACGAAGTGGCTGTATCAAAATAGGTTCATTATCAGGAGCACCACTAGCGTCAGGATGAACATCGTCAGGATTTGAAATGCTTGCATCAGTATTTTCTACCAATGGTTCTTGTGTAGCTTGAGGTTCAGAAGCTGCTTCAACACTTTGAGCTAAAGGTTCTTGTGTGCTTCCCTCATTGACAATGTTCTCGACCAATCTTTCAATAGAAGCTGTAGCTTTGCCTGCATCTTCACTTTGAGAAGATGGTTCTTGTGTAGCTGGAATGTTGATGTCTTCATTCTCCCTTTGAGAAAATGGTTCTTGTGTGACCATTCCACTAGCTAAGCCTTCACCCAAACTTTGATTGAGTGGTTCTTGTGTGGCAGGATCAACAGTAGCTGCTGAATCATTCTGAAATTCAGGTTCTTGTGGGCTTGATCCTTTCAGCTTCTTTTGTCTCTGATAGACTAACTCTTCTGCATTCCTCTTTTTCTTTGACTGAGATGTAAGTCCAACCAAGGAAGCAGTTTTAGAAACCTTCTCCCAAGAAATTTCTCTAAACTGAGATGGAGAGGCTGGAGAGTCTGATATAGAGACCACTTTTGTTGTTGCATCAGGAATACTAACATCAGGATTTGCTAGAGCATCAGGAGTAGATGACTCATCAGGAATTGATGGCTGAATATCAGTATCCTTCATTTGCACTGTCAAAGGAATATGATACCTGCTTTTTGATAATTTCCATTGTCTTTTGTGGTTTTGATGATGGTACCACAGCTTTAGTAGCAGTATCAGCAACTTCCTTGTTCATATTCATCACAGAGGATATAGGTAAGTCATCCTCTGAATCACTTTCATCAATCAACCTTAACTTCCTTTTCACAGGAACATTCTTAACAACCTTATCAGCTTTCTTGACTAGGACCCCTTGTACACCCCCTTGTTTCTTCGTTTTAGTGAGTGGTGTAGAGGAAAAATCCTTTGAACCTGATTGCCATCCAGACACATCAGTTCTAGCTGATTTCTTTGATTTTACAACTAAAGTCTTTTGTGAGACAGTAGAGGTGGTTGTTAACTGTTTAGACTGTTTAGGTTGCATGCTTGTGTCAGGAACAAGGTGGGTTGGGCCTTGCCCCATAGCATTAGAAAGAAGTCCATAACAAGTAGGCATTTTCTGATGTAAGAAAAACCTAACCTCATCAGGAATAAAAGCATTTCCTATGAAACCATTTGCCTAAAAAATCATTTGTCATATCAGGATTGAAAAATATATTCAATAAGATTAAAATAAAATTGTATTTAAGAAAACAAAATTTATTTTAACAACCCTGAATAACGATTTTTTTTTTAAAATAACCAAACTAATGGCGTAGATATCATTAAAAACACGCTTACCAGCAAGCGAGGCAAAAATATTTATGGAAAACTGAACCGTCTCCTCGAGAGTGTAAAAATGACCTGCATTCTTAATACACATTCTCTATAAAAGAGAACTGTTAAGCATAATAATCATTTTCCAACAAACACAAAAACCCTTTTCCATAGAAAACCTTTCACCTTCTTCATTCTTGCAATGGCTGCCAACAATCAAAACAACATACCTGATGAAGAACTTGATATAATTTGGCAACAAATGGATGAGGCTCTAGCAGAGATTGCAGAGCAAGAGGGACCTCATCCTATTCCTGATCCACAGGAGCATCATGCTTTTGTGAATGCAATGGCTGATGTGCTTCTTCATAACTTCCATCAGGCAAATCCTGATTGGAATCCGTTTGAAAATCTCATCGTTGTCAATGAAGAGGATGAAGACGATTGGGATGATGAAGAGGATGAGGATCTCGTTGAAGAGCGAGAGAGGAGAAGAAAGAAAGTGCTTGATGCAAGTGCTTCATGCACGGTGGAGGCAAGGAAGCATCCCGGTGATCACGATGACGATCCGCCTTCAAGTGCATCTGCTCCCCTCCTTATCTCTTAAGGATGGAACAAGAGACCTTCCAGTTCTGATGGACTGTGAAGCTGCTCAGGAGCATTCATGCTAATTTGCAGGGCACGTGTTCCTGAGTAGAAAATAGACTAGGAAAACAAATATGTAATTTCCAATTTTCATTTGTAATTGATATTCAAGAATTAATGAAAATTATCTTCTCTCAACTGTTTTCTTCCTGTGTATGCCTGCAAAATTTGTTAGTAACACTCATATTGATAGAGAAATGATAAATAATAAACTCTGATAATAATGAAATTGAAATTGATAATTAAGACTGAAATCTTAATCAAAGACTAAGTAATAATCTAATTGTCCAGAGTTTACCAGGAGTGTTGATGACAAATTAGCATAGAACCTCTGGTTTTCATACCATGTTTTTGGAGCTTGCTTTAGTCCATAAAGTGCCTTATCCAGTCTGTAGACATGATCTGGATATTTAGGATCAATGAAACCAGGAGGTTGTTCAACATAAACTTCTTCCTCCAGTTCACCATTTAAGAAAGCACTTTTAACATCCATCTGGAAAACCTTGAATTTCTTATGTGCTGCATAAGCAAGAAATATCCTGATGGCTTCTAGTCTTGCAACAGGAGCAAAAGTTTCATCATAATCAATTCCCTCTTGTTGGGAATACCCCTTTGCAACTAGTCTTGCTTTGTTTCTAATAATGACTCCATCAGAATCAGTCTTGTTCTCAAAAATCCACTTTGTACCAACTATTGATCTATTCTTTGGTCTTGGTACCAGTTTCCAGACTTCATTCCTTTCAAATTCATTCAGTTCTTCTTGCATTGCAGTAACCCAATCAGCATCTTTAAGTGCATCTTCAACTTTCCTAGGCTCCTCCTTGGACAGAAAGTTATTGTATAAACATTCATTCTGAGTTGCACTTCTTGTTTGAACACCTGCATCAGGATCTCCAATTATCAAATCAGGAGTATGATCTTTAGTCCATTTCCTTGCTGGTGTCAAATTGTTTCTTGAAGTAGATGCTCCCCCTGGATTGGTGTTATCTCGATTGAAAGAATTTGCTTGAGATGAAGCTCTTCCTGAATTATTGCTATGTCCTCCTGATGTGTTGTCAGGATCATCACTTGAATCAGTATCTGAAGAATTCTGTCCTGATGATTGAGTTAACTCCGAACTTGTAGTCGAATGTTGTTGCTCCCCCCCAACATCAGCACTACTAGTTGTATTACTATTGTTTGCATCATCAGTATTACTTCCATCAGTATCTGGTGTGTCATCAGGATTTGGTGACCCATCAGTACTGGATGAATGGACAGCTTCTGATTCACTTTCTTCAGGTTCCTTGGAAGCTTCATTTTCAAATAGTAATCTATCATGTGAGTCTTCAATGATTCCAGTTATCTTCTTGTCATCAAAAGATACATGTATTGACTCCATGACAGTTCTTGTCCTCAAATTAAAAACTCTGAAGGCTCTTGATGCAGGATAGCCTATGAATATTCCTTCATCAGCCTTCGTTTCAAATTTCCCTAGCTGTTCAGGATGAGTTCTGAGAACAAAACATTTACAGCCAAACACATGCAGATGCTTCAAACTTGGCTTCTTCTCCTTAAGGGATTGATAAGGAGTAACACCATGTCTGTTTATCAATGTGAGATTTTGTGTATAGCATGCTGTGTTGACTGCTTCTGCCCAAAAATATGTAGGTAATTTTGCTTCTTCCAACATAGTTCTGCCAGCTTCAATAAGAGTTCTATTCTTCCTTTCTACTACTCCATTTTGCTGAGGTGTGCCAGGAGCAGAGAATTGTTGAATGATTCCTTTGTATTTGCAGAACTCTTCCATCTTTGAATTCTTAAATTCAGTACAATTATCACTTCTCAGAATCTTGACTTTGTACTTTGTGGTTGTCTCAATCATTCTCACATGATCCAACAGAACTTCAGGAGTTTCATCTTTTCTTTGCAGAAAATACACCCAGGTGAATCTAGAATATTCATCAACAATTACAAGAGTGTACCTTTTCTTACTGATGGACATGATGTTGACTGGACCAAACAGATCAAGATGTAGCATGTGATATGGTTCTTCAATAGAGGATTCTGATTTACTCTGGAATGATGTCCTTCTTTGTTTTCCTTTTTGACATGCATCACAGAGTCCATCAGGTGTGTATAATACATTAGGTAATCCTCTTACTAATTCTTTCTTAACCAACTCATTGATGTTGCTGAAGTTGAGATGAGAAAGCTTCTTGTGCCAATTCCAACTTTCATCTGCTGAAGCTTTACTGATGAGACATGTAGGGGAGCCATCAGTATTTGAGAGAATGTTGGCTTCATATATGTTACCATGCCTGTAGCCAGTTAGTGCTATCTTTTCTGTTGCTTTACTGACTACTTCACAATGTGTGGAATAGAAATTGACATGATAACCTCTGTCAGTGATTTGACTAATACTCAACAAGTTGTGTTTTAGTCCTTTCACTAGAGCTACTTTTTCAATGATGACATTTCCAATTATTATATTGCCATATCCCAAGGTTTGTCCAATGTTGCCATCTCCATAAGACACAGTTGGGCCAACTTTTTCCTCATATTCTGATAACAGGGCTTTGTTTCCAGTCATGTGCACAGAACATCCACTATCCATGACTAACACATTTTTCTTTTTACCCTGCATCAGAATAGAAACACACTAGTTAGAACACTTAGGAACCCATACATGTTGGGTTCCTTTCTCATGCAATTTATTAATTTTAGCAGCAGAAGACTTTCTGACTTTAGCAGTCCTGACAGGATTTACTCCATCAGGATTTACTTTGTCAGCATCAGTATTAACAAAAACATGCTTTATTATGACATTTTCAGTTCTATCAGACTTTGTACTACTTTTAAATTTAGGCAATGGATCATAAAAGTTATAGTACAAATCATGATACTCTTTACAGGTATAAATAGAATGCCATAGACTACCACAATGAAAACAGGAATTCTGTAGTTTATAATATACTGATCTATTCCTAACATCAGACTTAGGAATTTCAGGAATTTTCTTCTTACTCTTTTTACAATCAATAGCAAGATGATTAGAGTTACCACAGTTAAAACAACTCTTTCTAGGTGCATTTGGGATATACTTATAACCATTTTCTTTATTGATCCCAATTTTACCATTCCTGTTTCTCTTAACAGTAGATTCCTTTTTCTTATCTGTCACCTCACAGATTTTATCCTTAAGCTGTTTCTGAGACAATAGACCTAGATTCTTCATGACAAGTTTAGACTTTATGATTTTAATTCCTTGTGTAGAAGTAGATCCCTTTTCAAAAGTAGAATTGGAATCCTTACCAAAAACAAAATTAACAGGGGTAATCTTAGATTTGGTTGAGTCTATAACATGTCTATAGGTCTTTGGACTGACTGTCTCATCAATGACAATTTTCTCTTTCAATTTCTTATCATCATCTGACTTATAACCTAGACACTCTTTCCAATTTTTAGAGGTATTAATCTCATGAAATTTCCTACCAGAGTCTGTCCAGGTTCTGATTTTCTCATTAGCATATTCAAGTTCTTTTTCAAGGGAAGTACATTTAGATGTTATCTCTAAGTGCATGTGCTTAACATTATCACATTCTTTTTGTACTTCTTGCATACGAGAAAATTCAGCTTCTAATATCTCATTCCTTCTTCTAAGGTCAGACATCTCAGATAAGATTCTAGTATTCTCAGCAGTTTGACTTCTAAAGCTAATATGTAATGACTTTAGAAAACGTCTTAACTCAGAAGCATTATCAGTATCAAAATCAAAGATAGTATTTATTACCTTATCATCAGGAGCAGCAGTTACATCAGCATTGGCCATTAGTGCATAGTTGACTACCTCAGTTTCAGATTCTGAGGAAGAGTCCATCCAATCCTTGCTTGATGTGATGAGTGCCTTTGTCTTGTTGCATTCAGAAGCAAAGTGACCCATACCATTACACTTGTAGCATCTAACCTTTGACTTGTCAAATTTGCTACCCTTGCTGTCCTTTTTGATATACTTGTCTTTGTCTGCATTGAAGGTCTTTTTCTGAAAGTTGCCTTGTCTTCTATTCTTCCTGAACTTCATCCTTCTGAAGTTTCTGACAATCATAGCAACCATCTCCTCCATGTCTGAATCAGAAGATTCATCATCATTATTGGCATCAGGATTGCCATCAGTATCTGATGAAGAGTCTTCAGGATCTGATTCAGCTACTCTAGTTTTCCTTCTAGAAACCTCCATAGCTTTTCCTTTTGATTTGGCTTCTACCTTCAAAGTAATTGACTTTGCCTTGCTGCTTTTCTTGTTCTTTCTCTGTTGAACTTCAAGATCATGAGTTCTTAGCATCCTATAGATCTCATCAAGAGACACAATGTTCAGATCATACTGATGTCTAATGATTGAGGTCTGAGTATCCCATTCTTCAGGTAAAGCTCTTAGAAACTTGGTGTTTGAATCTTCAGGTTCATATACTTTGTCAACTAAAGATAAGCTATTCAATAGTGTCAGAAATCTATCATATAGATCAGTCAACCTCTCTTCAGGTCTTGCATCGAATTGTTCATATTCTTGAATCAAAAGAGCCCTTCTGTTCTTCTTGACAGATGCAGATCCCTGGCACTGAGTTTCCAAAGTATCCCAGATTTCCTTCGAAGACTTGCATGCAATCACCCTGTTTGACATGACAGCATCAAGACTGTTGTGCAAGATATTCTTTATCTTTGGTTCTCTGAGTACATGAGCTTTTTCTTCTGGAGTCCATTCAGATTTAGCTTTGACCACATAATGTTCAGGTACAGCATCTGTTCGTTCAACGAACTTTGTTGGTATATATGGTCCATCACGAATCCTGTCCAAGTTGTCAGGATCCATAGCCTCCAGGTACATCAGCATCTTTACCCTCCATGTAGGATATTCTGATATCTTCAAGATGGGAATCTTCATGCTTTCATATTTGGCTGTCGACATCTTAGATCGTCTCTGATTTAAAAATAAACCAGTTTGCTCTGATACCAATTGTTGCCCAGTAAATAACAATTGTAGAAGGGGGTTGAATACAATTGTATAAGATTCGCGACTTTATATAACACAAATATGAAAGATCAATAATAATAACAATAACAGCTTTATTAACTCTGATATAAAACTGTTACAAACTCTCTCAAGAAATTCTGATGTTCTTAAGAGCTGCTAGCTAACAAAAACTCTCTCAAGAAATTCTATGTTCTCAAGAGCTTCTATTCGATTATATTCTCTTTTATAAATCGAAACCAAGACTGTGTTTATATACTACACACAACTTCTCTATCAATTACAAGATAAGTCCTAATCAATAACAAAGATAGAAACATATCTTTAATCGATAGCTGCATTCTACAAACCAGGAACCGACAGAAATAAACTTCCATGTTTAACTAGACTCCATATATAACTCGAAGTAGGAATCCTGATCAGCTTCAAGTCCTGATGATCAAACCTGATCATAGTCTGAATAGGAATCCTGATGATAAACAAGATACTGACGCTTAGTCAAATACTGATGACCATGCAATACTGATGACGTCAGTAATCCTGATCAGTTGAGTCTAGCTCCTGACAATCATTGAATTCTGATCTAACATGACATCAGACTGACTAGCATTTGCAGGTCCAATAGTAGACACTTGTGCTGCAACTTTGACATTACCATTATTTTGAAACCTTTTTGGCTTAGGCTTTGGTTTGCCATGAAGTTTGTGCCAATCAGGATAACCATGTAGACAAAAACATTTATCCCTTGTATGGCCTGTGTTTTGACAGTAATCACAGTGCATATCATTGGGCTTCCTTTGAGTACCAGTTGCAGTATTCTTAAATTTTGCCAGTTGTTATATTTGACATTCATAGCCATACTTTCAACCAAAGGAGACGACTGAGTAACCTTAGCAAACTCTCTATGAGATTCTTCTTGCAATAGTAATGAGAAAGCCTGACTCAATGTAGGTGTAGGCTGCATCAAAAGCAACTGACCTCTAACAGATGTATACTGATCATTCAATCCCATAATAAACTGGCTTAGCTTAATCATGTCCTCATATTTATCCAGTGTTTGAGCATTCTGACAAGTACAATTACTAGCAGAGCAAGTACACTTAGGTATGGGATTCAAATTATCAATTTCAGCGATCAAGGTTCTAAATTTGGTAAAATAAGCTATAATTGACATGTTACCCTGACTTACAGATGCTATCTCTTTTCTCAATTGAAACACTCGAGGCATATTAGACTGAGAGAAGCGCACACTTAAATCATCCCAAACCTCTTTTGCAGTTGCAAAATAAGCCACACTGTTTCTAATTTCACTAGACATAGAATTCAATAACCAGGATAACACCATATCATTACACCTAGACCACATCGCATACTGAGCAGTTGTAGGTAGAGGTAGTTAACATTCCATCAATCATCCCTAACTTCATTTTAGCAGAAAGTGCAATTGAAACCGATCTACTCCACTGATAGTAATTTTGATCAGTAAGTTGTTGAGTCACCAAAGGTATACCTGGATTATCAGAGTTTTGCAGATAATATGGATGATTTGCATCAACTGTTGAAGGCAGATTTGTAGTAGACGTCGTAGAAACTCCGACTGTAGCAACAGCATAACTCATTATGATGATGCAGTAATCAGCTATTTATCAATCAGTTTAGTGTGTATGAACTCCGACTTACACAAATTAAGAGATACAAAACTTGTATAGAAAGCTACAGATTAAGAGAGAGAGATACAGAGAGATTTGAGAGAGATATGTGACGAGAGACAAAGAGACAACACTAAGAACATATCAGATTAACCTATAACTGTATTGATTTGATCGAAGAAGACGATCAATTATCTAGCTCTGATACCATGACAAACAGATGAACATAAGAAGAAGAAAATGAGAGAGACTATCATTGATACAAAATATGTATATCTATAACAGAAGTTTGTTACAAATAAATAGAGATCCTCTTATTATTTATACTAACAACATCCTAACTAACTTTCTATTGCTGCATTGACTTTGTTGACTTTATCTACTATTGTAGATGTAACACCTAGTGTTCAGATGACAACATAGATATCCAGTGTTTAATCACAACCGATCAAATCGTCGCCATTGAATAAATATCACAGCCACAAAGAAGATTTTTGAACCATGCCAATCTTTTCATCAGATTCAGAGGATGAAGTAGCTCCATCTTCAAAGTTGTTTAGCCACGAAAGATCAGTACATACCCTACTAGGAGGAGGGAAAGGTAATCATTAGTACTTTTGTTGCCGTATAATCTTAATTTTGATGATACCCTAAAAAAGGTTTGTTTTGTTTTTAAAATTCAGTTGCTGATGTGTTGTTATGGAGGGACAAAAAGATATCATCTGTAATCATGGCTGTGGTTACAATCATATGGTTTCTTTTCGAGGTTGATACAATTTTATCACTCTGCTTTGTCATATCTTCATCACGACTATGCTCATTATCTTCATATGGTCCACTGCCGCAGATCTTTTAAATTGGTATGTACAGTTAAAGTTACCGGTTCTCCCAAATATTAAGGTGTTACGAGGACTTTATAGAATCATATATTGTATCTTAACGTGTACAAGAACTCAATACGATCTTACATTATATCTTAACATGTATACACTATAACCTAATCCATTCCATACTCATTGTTTTAAAAAAAATCAATCAAATCATATTTCATATTTAAAAATGCATTGTAATGAGTTCAATATATTCTCAGGGCTCCCCCTCAGATTCCGAAAATTGTCTTACAAGATTCAATTTTTAGAGACGTTGATTCAACATTTCATGTCAAATTTAACAAGTTGTTATCACAAGTCATTTACATCGCCTCTGGAAATGATCTCAAACTTTTTGCTATGGTAGGAACATATCTGAAAAGGTCTCATACTAATGAAGTTAATTGGCTACTTATTAACTAGCAATATGTTCCCCCCACAAATGATGTGGGACAACTCACTACGCCATAAGTGGGATTCAGCAACACCTGAAAAAGTGCGGTTATCGCCCAAAAAACTGTTGGTAAAAGGAAAAAAACAGGCTATGGCTACACTTTGACCACATTTGAGGGTGTTAGAATGGCCGCTACCATAGGGGTCTACGCCAACACTTTTGTAGTTTTTGGTAACACGGGAGAAATGTGTAGGCGTAGACCCCTACACCAACACTTTTTATTTCTGTGGCTACATATTATTAGTTGTTGCTATAGATCTATGCCAACACAGTTATCTTTATAGTAACACTACTAATAGTATTGCTATAGACCTATGCCAACACATTTTCAGTACTACTGTAACACCAAATTATGAAACACTTTGATGTTTTTACCAACACCCTTACCACTATGCCTACACTTTTTCTTAAACATTTTTAGATTTTGTGCCAACACTTTGCTATACTTTTGCCAACACATAAAGACTAAATACTTTGGAGTCAATGGTTACACTTTGCATGCTTTTTACCAACACTTTAAATACAGAATGACAACATATGACATTGAAATATAAAACTTCCCATTCAAAATATTACCAAACATTCCAATACATAAACAGGTTGTCCAGAAGCCATTTCAATACATAAAAAACCATCCAAAATAACATCAACTCCACAAACCATTCCAATCAATCATCCATCTACTACATAAACCAAACCTAACAATTTATAATTGGTTTCACCATATTTATCGAGAAAGATCTTGATGAAGGGAAGCTCGTCAAGGATGGCATCGACTCTTCCATTATGGAATCCCTTGGAAAAAGCATCATGATATTCCTCCACACTTGCATAAGACTTGATCCTAGATACGTTGAAGTCCAATACAATAAAGCTTGTTTGTCGAATGTTGTAACCGAGAAACAGTCATATTCGAAGATAAGTTAGTTGTGTAACTCTGCATAACAATATATGTCGTAAACATCTATATGACAAATACAAATTAAGACCATTTGCTAGTAACCAAATTCCCTGCAAACCACAATTAACACATTAGATCGCTTTTTCTAGTCAAGCGTAAGTAATAGACAAAAGTCAAATAACACAAATTTGACAATATCCAAAAAACACTCTAACATTTTCTGGGATTCTATTCTGGGAGTACTCCCAACAAAAATATCATACTTATAATCTGTTTTGAAAGAAACAATGAAGCTTCACCTAGAAGTATTTTTTCTTCTGTCACCCAAAACCACGACGAATGTAAAAAAAGAATGGCTATAACATTCCCAAGAACACTCCAGATGAATGCTTGGGCCATTGCTCGAGATTCCGATCCATGGGGTAAAACTTTAACCCCGGAGAGGTTTTTGAGCTCTGAAATTGACTATAAAGGTCGATTTTTAGCTTTTTACCATTTAGTTCGGGACGTAGAATTTTCCCGGGGATACGCCTAGCGGAGAGGTTCATGAGCTTGATGTTAATGTCACTAGTTGCACGATTTTATTGGAAGCTTTAAAAAAAATTGTTGCCAAATGAGGTCGACATGGATGATTTTTGGAGTTACCTCGCAAAAGGCTACCCCTTTGCTTCTTATTCCAACAACTGTAGATAACTAGCAAACCCTCCTTGTGTAAAAGATTATAAAATGTAATTAAAATTGCAGATATGTCACAGTGAATCCTAAGACACTTGGAAAAAAAACTGATCAATTATAACAGATTTTTAACACTAATTTTGTCACAAATAGGATATGATAAATTATTAGAGTGCAGACATACGTTCGACAAGTATATGATTAATCACTTAGAGTTCAGTCGAATGTTCGACAGATATTAATATTCATATTCATCGCACGTTTATCGTACATAATTAAATTATCATACATGACCATATTCTGTTATAGCGAGAGGGGAAACATTGAATAGACCTGAACTCGTCAATCATCAAATTAATAAATTCTGGATCGAAAAGAAGGTTGTACGGATTAAATGAATTTGATAACATGATAAGAATTTTGCATTTATATTATAAAATAAGAGTAAACTATAGAGTGGTGATTATATTGTGCGCTAAATTTCAAAAATATGATCAAGGTTTCAAGTTCATAAATTAATGACTGTTTGTGCTTCTTAAAAGAATGGCGCTTGCTAACCTTTTTTCTAAAAAAAAGGCCATATTTTGTTTACACTTTTGAAAAAACGGCTCCTTTCACGTTCACAAATTAGCGATAGGCATTCTCTTAAAAGACATATATAAAACCTGGTCATTAATTTATGAACTTCAAAATTGAACTACTTTTTTGAAAATTAGTACTCCCTCCGTCCCGCCCAATTCTTTACATTGGGTTTCGGCACGGAGCTTAAGAAAAAATGTAAATTATTGATTAAAAGTAAGAAAAGTGAGTAAAATGATGAGACCGGTCAATAGTTAATGTATAAAGTGAGTATAATGGAGGAAAGTAGTGGGTGGAGTTAATTTTTATATTATAAAACTTTACTATATTTGAAAAGTTTTGGAAGGTAAAGATCGAATTGGGAGGGACATCCATAAAAGGAAAGTGTAAAGAAATGGATGGGACAGGGGGAGTATAAATTATGGTCACTACAAGAAAAACGCAATCAGACAACACCGATCACACAACGCTCAGCCGAAAAAGTGTTGCCCAGAATTAACAGACAACAGTTATTTTTCATCCTCAAAAAAATATTGTGTAACCCAGGGTCCTTTCAACGGTTTAAAAACCATTGTCTGGAAATCTAAATCAAACAAGGGTATTTTGAAAGAGTTGTTGCGTAAACATCAATAATAGACAACTATTTTCATAAGCATTGTGTGAAAAAACCTAAGACAGTGTCTCAGTAAACCGTTGTTCTAATGATACAACAGTATTCGTAGATGTATTGTGTGAATTATCCTGAGACAACGATGTAGTAACCCATTGTTGTAATGAGACAAGAGTTTTTTTTGTTGTGTTGTTTGATCTGGGTTCAAACAACTATTTATAATAGTGTTGTTTATACATTCTTCAAACATGTTTTTTATCTTGAAAACACTTGTCTCATATACTGTAATTTTTTTTTAAAAAATGGCAGAAATATTAAAGCCCCTGCAAACATATTTGAGTAACAAACATGTATCCAAACCAAACTTATACTAAAATCCATGATACATCTCAAATGAAAAACCATAAAAAATCAAGGTTCAAACAAAATCAAACTAACAAATATATTACAAACATGCACTAATTATACACCAAAATTAGTCACATAATATGATCTTACACAAACATAACTCATCAAACCATATTAAAATGTATCCAAGTTAAACCATGCATTTGAACTGCTATCGTCACTAATAAACTACCACATTTATGCTCCAATTATTTCATCTTCTAGGATAGCATGGTGCATCTCCACGATTCCAGCACCCCAGGAAGAATTTCTCTAGCCATCGGAAAGTTCTGTACTACCTCATCCGCTTTCCTATATCAAATCCAACATTCATATAACCAAGTAGGTCTATATTCATAGCTAAATAGTCTTTGATTTTCCCACCAATACAGTATCCAATCAGTACAACCTATCAAGTTGTCCTCCCAAATAAGCAAGATATTTTGCTAATGTGTTACGTCTTGGATAGATTAAGAAGATGGAAATGGTCCACCTTGGATCGCTCCTAATCATGTCAATCTGCTGCACTAGATCATAAAGTTCTTCAGGAACACCATCTCTAAAGTTCTTTACATGATAAAATGCATGCAAATTGTCAGTTTCCAAATGAACATTTCTAAATCCTCGTAAACTACACAGTCCAAGTAAAGTACACAGTTTCCAAATGAACATTTCCAAAGTCCAATGGCTCCTGAGTTCATATTTTTAATTGCACCAAGTAAACTACACAGTATAGAACCTTCTTCATCCCTTAGCATAACACCCAAAGCTGAGGCATTCCCAGCTGGGAAAGGGAATGAGGATACTCTGCCATGTACATTAACCTTCACAGTACCATGGGGGGGGGGGGGGGGGGAGGGAACCACTGAATATTCATTGATGCTGAAATGTTTTATCAATAGAATGAAAAATATCTTTTAAAACAATAGATCAAACTACTAATGACATAACAAGTTTGCATATGTGCAATATCACAAACTACTAATGACATAGTAAGTTAGCATATGGAACAATGAGGACGTAAATTTTTTTGCACATCATTAAAACAAGTAATTTATAATTAAATACGATAATATGTCTTTTACATCCATAAATATGTTTGTCAATATTTGACTTCCTTCCCTAGCCAATATTTCATTTTTCTACTTGTCAATATCTCATCACCCCCCTTCATTTCACTCCCCCTTAATTAAAGTTTCAGTTCCCTCTTGTCTTCACATAAACACAATAGATTTGGTCACAAACCCTAAATTGAGTTCCCGGTCTTCTTCTTTGGTTACAACTTCAATTCGAGGGCTTTTAACATATTTGGTTACTTTTTTCTCCTCCCACTCTTCTTCTCATTTGATACAGGACCTCTCACCTTCGATTTTAAGATATTTCTCTCTCTCTCTCTCTCTCTCTCTCTCTCTCTCTCTCACACACACACACATTTAACAAACGATGTTCTCTTTCCCCCTCTCTCCTTTCACCTACTACTCTTTGATTTAATAATTCCTAAATTTTGGGCTTCCTCAATTCGAGGATTTAATTAGTCTATTTTCCTTGCAGGGCTTGAATTTAGGTTTTCGGGTGTGCTACTTTGGATTAAGGACTTCCTCGATTAGTTCTTTAATTGGGTTTGAGGGCTTTGATTATATTGTTTTTCATGTCCAATCTATGTTGTATGTATATATAGCTGACATGTTCTTTACTTGTTATTGGTTAATATATACGAAAGTAGTTTCAGTAGCTCTAAAGTTTCACATTCAACTAGTTTCCAACCAAGCGCGACTTCTTATTTTGCTTATAGTAGTCCTCCTTATGTATTAAAATTCAAATATTTGTCCAAAACTTTAATTTTTTCACGAAAAACAAACTCTATGTTCTTAGAAGTAGAGAAAGATCCGCGGACCAAATATTGACCATAAATGAGTTGCGATTTTACATCACATGTTCATGGTTCAAACCTGGCCTATCTTGATCATATTAAAATGTCTATGAAATTTGGTTTTGGATGGATTGAGGGGTACTAAATCTTTTCACTACTAACTTTGATGTTCTTTTCACTACTAAATTTTATCTATGATTTGTTTTGATGTTATTTGTGTTTTAATTTAGGATTGGCTATAATATTTGTTCGACTTTCATGCTCTTCATTATGTTTGAAGTTAATAGTTTTTGTTGGATATTTGTTTCTATTATATATCTCATGCTTTGATCATCTTGTACACGGAATCTAAGTGCTCCAAAACCGAGGCATATATATATATATATATGATATGGACCGAAAAGTAATCTTAGAAATATAATTAACGAAGTATTAATTAGACCTGGATTGTCCAAGAATACGGCCCAATAAATAAGGCCCGAAACCCTAAATATGAAAAATATACAGCTCGTGAAAGGAGTCCAAAATATGGTAAATTCTTCAAAGAATGATCTAGAATCCCAATTAAAAGAAATAATGAGTCACAGTCCTTATCAACAAGGAAAAGACTTGTCCACCAAGAAATACAATGATTATCCATTATCAAAAAGGAGACTTATTCGCTAAGTCTCATAAACATACTCTAAATACGAGGCTCCAGACGCCTATATAACGACCCTGATCCTTCACCATAGAACTACGTTTTTTGGCTTGATTCCCAGCACTGATTGAGATACGTAGGCATCTTGTGAGGACCAATTTAGTCACGAAACACAAGAGCAGTCATTAAAGCTCGAAAGCTCTTAAAACCCTAGCATTAAATTTACGAATACGTTTTTTAATCCATAACATTTGGCGTCGTCCGTGGGAAGACAACATCAACCATGGCAAACACACGAAGAACGACTCGAGATACTCAAACTTCTGAAGAGCTTCCTCTCACCTCTGAGGCAGGCGCTCAAGGAAGCCAGCCACCGCCGATCACCACCACTCAAGGACCGGAAATCCAGATTTCGGTTGAAGGGACAAATCCCCTACAAATGGTCATTCATGGATCTGATCCATAAGAGACCGTTCTCCAGCAACCAATCACAAACTCTCCACTGCTCATGAATGCACCAAGTGGCCTTCAACTTCATACCACGGATCTCCCCCAATACGCAACTCAAACTCTTGGGATGCCAAGCTATGGCATGCCCCCTCGACCCCCGATGGGCAGTAGTGGTCTCAATCCCACTTATCATGAAGCATATGTTCCCCCTTACATACAAGGTCTGGGACCCCTAAATCAACAAACTCAAACTCGAAGGACCCCTTTGATTCGAGATTACTCGGGCCCTACACTGAGGATGAGAATGACTTAACTGGAGAAGAAAGGGATGTTGCCCCAAGGAGAAGACATTCTTCCCAAACAAATCGAGAACGATCCCAAACTACTAAGGAAAAGATTACGGCCCATGAGGCAGAAGCTGCAAGGCTCAAAACATTATTGGCAGAAGAAGAAGCAGCAAAAGCACAACGAGTCCCTGTGATTAATTTAGATCTGACACCAAGAAGAACCAGGAGGGCTGAAGTCCCAAGAGGAGATCCTTGTGTCTTGTTACCCCTGGGAGACCCCGATGATCCTACACCCCCTTTCACTCAGGACATCATGAAGGCCAGTATATCTAGGAAATTTAAGATGCCAACGATTAAAGCTTATGATGGAACGGGAGATCCCGCGAATCACGTGAGAACTTTCTCTAATGCACTGCTGTTGCAGCCAACCAATGATGCGGTCAAGTGTAGGGTGTTTCCACAAACCTTGGCAGGCATGGCCCAACATTGGTAAAGCCGTCTACCTCCCAATTCCATTGGGTCTTCTAAGGAACTAAGAAAAGCATTCATCAACCAATTTGTTAGTGGAAGGGTGCATGAGAAAAGCTCTGCATAACTCATGGGAATCCAGAAAGGAAAGAATGAAGCTTTAAGGGATTATATCAACCGATTCACCTGAGAGGCTTTGAAAGTCCCGGACTTGGAGGACAAAGTAGCTATGATAGCCCTGCAGCAAGGAACCACTGATGATCACTTCAAAAGATCATTGGCAAAACATCCACCCGAGAGCATGCTGGAGCTCCAAGATAGAGCCGGAAAATACATCAAGGCTGAAGAAAGCATGAGAAATTATGAACCCGTTGCTGGTGGTAGTGGAAATTCAAAGAAAAGAAAGGAAACTCAAGAGTACGACGTCAAGGAAAAGTTTCCTAGAACGACAAAGAATTCTGATTCTCCACCCAAGAGGAACAATTTTGGGCCAAAGTTTACGGAGTATGCAAGATTAAACACTCCCAGGAGCCAAATTCTAATGGAAATAGCAAAGGAGGAGGATCTCCAGTGGCCAAAGCCACTAAGGACTGATATGTCTAATCGGAATCAAAACCAATTCTGTCGGTTCCACAAGGAAGTCGGTCACGACACGGATGATTGCTGACAACTGAAAGATGAGATCGAGTTTCTGATACGAAGAGGAAAGCTCAATAAATTCACTAAGGATGGAAATCAAGGGAGTCAAAAAGGAAACTATGAAAGGAAAGATTATGACAGAAGGGAAAACGATCAAGATCGTAATCCCAAGCCCCGAGGGCCAGTTATCAACATGATATTCGGAGGACCAACTGCTGTTGGGTCCTCCCGAAACTCAAGGAAAGCCTATGCCCGAGAAGTAATGACTGTGGTTGGAGAAGCACCTAAACGTGCCAGAACGGAAATATCAATAGGATTTGATGATTCTGACTTTGAAGGAGTGAAGTTTCCCCACGATGATCCCTTAGTCATCGTACCTGTGATAGGCAATTCTGAAACTAAGAGAGTTCTAGTTGACAGTGGAGCTTCAATGGACATCTTGTTCCATGATGCTTTTATCAAGATGGGCTATATTAACTCTCAGTTGACACCCTCGAATATGCCCATATATGGATTCAATGGAGTGGAGTCGAAGGTGGAAGACACTATCCAACTCCCAATGACAATGGGGCAAGGGTCGAATACGTCTACTCAGATGTTGAACATCATAGTTATAAAGGCAACTTCGACCTACAATGCAATCCTGGGAAGGACGAGTCTTCATGCGTTCAAGGCCGTTGCCTCATCTTATCATCTGAAAATCAAGTTCCTAACGAGGAATGGAATTGGTGAAGAACGGGGAGACCAAAAAATGGCCAGAAGTTGTTACATAGCCGCGTTAAGGCCTGATGGAATCGGGGGGTAGGTTCTCCCCATTGAAGACATGGATACTAGTGATAATGAGGACAGAAGAGGGAAACCAGCTGAGGATTTAATCGTAATTCTCTTAGTCCCTGGTGAACCGGAGAAGGTGACTTATGTTGGAGCACTATTGCCTGAACCTTTGAAGAGCAAGCTCATATCTTTTCTTCAAGAAAACAATGATGTTTTTGCTTGGATAGCGGCTGACATGCCAGGGATTGATCCCCAATTGATAACCCACAAATTAAATGTGGATCCTGAAAGGAAGACGGTGAAACAGAAAAAGAGAAATTTTGCTCCAGAAATACAAGAGGCCATCAAAAAGGAAGTAGATAAGCTTCTAGAGGCCGGGTTCATTGAAGAAATTCAATTTCCAGAATGGTTGGCTAACCCAGTTGTTAGGTCCTGATAAGTTTGTAGAAGGGGGGTTGAATACAAACTATACCGTTTTATCGAATTTGTTCTTTAAATGATTTAACTGTTTAGGAACAAATTGATGCGGAATAAAATGAAACAAGATTCAAGTTAAATAAAACTATATTAAACTTGAAGGGTGTTACAAATGGTACTGAATACAAGATTGAATCTCAAATAAATTAAAACAAATCTAGAATAAATTCGACATGAATTTATCTATTTTTGTAATAAAATGATTTAACAATATTTGATAATTTGAGATTCGTTCTAGGGATAAAAATCCGCTAGATAGTCAAAGCAATACAAGAATCAACTTCTAGTGGTTTGGATTTAACAATACAAACTAGAATTAATTGCTTGAGAAGAAATATGATTTAAAGCTTCTGTGTTCTTGAGTAAATGCTTCTGTGTTCTTGAGTAAATGCTTCTGTGTTCTTGAGTAATTTGTTCAACTGCATTCCTTTTCTATTCTGTCTGGCAATTAATACAAATCAATTAAGCCGTGTATGACCTGCCAACAGAACTCGGTAGAACCTGTTAAGATCACTATGACCTGCCAACACAATTTCTAATTTTCGGTATGACCAAAAAAGAAGATTGTATGACCTTGAAAAAGTACTTGGTATGACCTGAGAAAAGATTTAATATGACCTAATAAATAATTCAGTAGAACCTTGAAATAGGTCATACCGAATTATCCATTAAGGTCATACCGAGTTTCTAGAATTAATAAAACAGGTCATACTAGTTATTTCCAGAAAATCCTTTTAATTTAATTAGTTAGATTAAATTATAGATTAAATTAATTCTTTTAAATAGAATTAAGTTAATAAATAATTTAAACTACTAACCTAATTAATTTAATAAATAAATTAATTCTGATGGAATTAATTTATTAATTAAATCAAATAAATAAATCAAATAAGATATCTTTAAAACCTAGCATTCCTCCCTCTTCTGAAAACCACTGAATATAGATGATTGAATTCCACTGATTGATGTCGTCATTCGATGCACTGTCTGGTTTCATGAATAACTGACTTCAATGATAATTCTTCATCTTTAAAACATTTAAAGCTGTGGCTTCTTTCCTTTAGCTTTGACAAAACATTGTATCCTGTACTTCTTCTGTCACCATCTGGAAATCTCTGTCACTGTAGTAAATCCACTAACTTGAATACTTCACTGAGGCTTGAACAATAAATTGAACTTCTTTCAATGTAGAATAACTTCAAGTCTGTAGATGACTTTAATTCTCCATTCTCTTGACAGATAAAACTATCTGAGATTCCTGTGACATATTAACTTATTATTTACTTATTACATACTTGTTTAAATTAAGTTGTTTCCTCGGAATATTAATAGGCCTAAACATATGCCTTTCAATCTCCCCCTATTTGTTTGTTAGAGAATAACAATCAAATACCTAGAGGATAACTCAACTAACTTAAACAAGAAATAGAAATGACTTTTAAGAGCCAAGTAAATAACAAGAAAAGTTCTGGTTTATATATAACATTTCCAGATTCAAACATTAAAGATAAATACAAGATAGATGTTCCTCTAGACTGAACATGTGTTTACATTTATCCTATCTTGAAATACCTAAGCTCTATACATATAACATTTACAGACTAGAGCTTCTTCAAATTTCAGACTCCATCATCTCTCCTTCTTCAAGTGCTTCAAGCAAATCCTTGTCCAGAATACGATCAGATTCAGAAGTAATACCATTAGGTCTGACAGGTTGAGCTGTGACTTTCTTCAGCCTATTCTTCATTTGATGATATCTCTTGATATTGGCAATGCAATAGTCTTGAATCAAACCAGCAACTTCTGTCTTCTCTTGTGTAGCAAACCCTGTTGTCCTCAACATATTCTCCAGATAGACAAGATGCCTGGCAGGATAATCTTTCAAAGAGATGGGGTCCATACCACAAGTTTGAAGTGCCCTTCCTTTATAAAATTTAACTTCATATGGCACATCCACAACTTGAGGACTAGCCTTCATTGCAAAGTCTCTTAACTGATCATGCAGCAGCTCAGCTAATGGAGAAGTTCTTTTTACCTTGCACATGAAGACCCATAGTTCAGAGAGAGTTCTGCTTTCCAGAAGATTGAGAGACACTAAGAAGGTTCCCTCATTGTGAGTGTAAACATAGATCTTTAACTCCTCTCTAACTCTGTCATATCCAGTTGTGATCCTTGAAATCTCTGCATGAAGAGCTTTCATATATACTGTGTTGTCTGGATTGACATGTCTGTACCTTTCCAACATCCCAAGAAACTTTGCATCATTATTAATTCCTTCTTGATGTGCAAACATTTCTCTTGCCTTATCCCATTCCACTCCTTGCTTGAGCCTTACATACAATTTTCTATCACTGACCTTCAGATTGTGAAGCCTTTGCTTTTCTTGTTGCTCAGCTTTTTGAATGACAAGATGCTTGGAAATGATGTCAGATACCTTTGCATTTTCCTCCTCTCTCCTCTTTAAATCAGCCTTTTGTCTCACCAACTCAGCTTCAAAGGCAGGATCCACTACAGGTTCATCTTCCCAGTCAACATAGTCAGCCTCTCCTTCAACTTCTACCTCACCAAAGATATCTTCAGGGGCTTCAGATTCAACATCATCAAATACTCCCTCTTCACCTTGATAGTAGTCAGCATCAGAAAAAGTTAACTTCTGCTTCCCTTTATCCTTTGCAGAACCAGAACCTCCAGCTTCTCCTCCTTGATCTTCTCCTCCTTGTAACTCCTTCTCCTTATTCTCCCCCTTAGTTGAGGAATCCTCTAAAGATTTAACTCTATCAGTTTTAGGATCCTCCTCTGTACCTTCTCTTTCTCTTTCACCATCCCTGTCACCATTGCCCCCTTCATCATCATCACCCTCAAAGAATTTCTTCTGTTCAGCATTGGGTTGATGTGAGACCTTGATCATAGTATACAGATGTTTCATGCCCTCGTTCAGATGTTGCATCCCTCCTTCAATCTTGGTAAACCTCTCATCATTGAAGTACTGATTTTCATCAATAGTATCTTGAAAGGAGTCTACTTTGGTTGAAATAATAGGAATCTGTTTGATAGCCTCCCTGATCTCATCATTAGAAACCAGAAGCTCTGACATATCTGAAGCCATTAACACCTGTGACTCTTGAACAACATTCAACTTTGGGACCAATGTGACCTTGACTCCTTGTAACTCATCTCTAATATGACCCAGCTGATTAGTGACAGAGGTGGAAGAAGAAGACTGGTCAACCACTTGTGCTTTGAGAATTTCCTTTTCAGCCTGGGTCTCTTGAAGTTGTTTCTGTAAACCAGCTATTTGAGCCAATAATGAAGCAGTGTATGTGTCATTGTGTGCACTCATCTCAATTTCTCTCGATGGTGTTTCACTCACCTCACGTGCTTGTGTATCGCTCTGTGTTTGTCTCTCAGAACTAACCACTAGCTGTTTATCCATGGTTGGAGTTGAAGTACCTGCAGAAAAAATCACCATAGCCCCTTCTTGAGAGGTCACTGGTGGTGCAATGGGAGTTCGCGAATCCCAATCCATGGTAAAGTCCAAAAATTCATCAGAAATTGAAAACTGAATTGCTTCAGATATAGACTTACCATGTTGCCCTTCACTTTCTCCAGTTAAAACTGCGAGTGAAGAATCCCTTAGGGGAGCCAGAGATGTTCCCTCTGGGAGGGGAGAAAATGATTCTATTATTGGGGGCGAAGAACCAGATTTTCCCTCTGAAGCCTGTGAAGGCTCTTCTACCGTGACAATGGTAGGCACTGTTTCACCAATTATTCCTATGTGCTCTCCTCTCAGAGTGTCCTGTGCAAGAGTCTCTACTAATGTTTCAGAAGTGTTTTCTCCCATTGTGAGTAATGGGAGAGTGCTTGACTCTGTACAGAATGCCATGGCCTGATGGCGAATTTCAATAGATTCATCCTGTTGAGAGGATGTCTCTAGTAACTGTTCATTGGCCTTTTGAGAATCCATATCCTTTTGGGAGGATACAGACTGGCTAACAGATGCCTCAAGTAGTGTTCTTCTCTTCTTTAGTGGTGGAGGCAGAGCTGTGGGATCACTCACATTAGTATCTACTCCAACTTGTTCTATGAATCTTGTAGTAGCTGATTGTTCTAGGGGAGCGGTCAATGGATTTGACTCTGTGTGTGGCTCTATGACCGGGGACAGAGATTGTGGTTCTACAATCCCTTGGTCAATCCTAAGAACCTCTTGGGTTAGTGGAGCAGTTGAGAGAGGATATATTACCTGAAGTGGCATGGTGTTAGGAGGCGCCATTGAAGTTCCTGCTGACGAGGATCCAACCACTGGATGTTCAATAAAGAGTAAAGGTAACTGTGGTTGCAAAATCTCTCGCAGATAAGATTGTGGAACTAGGGGTCTCCTTCCAGACTTGGAGCTTGTGGACAAAGTTGAATAAATGAGAGGATTAGTATGTGCGGGGACTTGAAAAGGAGTGTTTTGAAAAAGGGTTTTATGTTCATCAGAAAGAACATGATTCAACACTAGAGAAAGGAAACGAGAATAAAAGCATCTAACTTTCTTTCCAGTTTCAATATCTCTAGGGTAATTGAAAATCCTCCTTATCAAGAGATCCCACAGAAGAGTTCCTATGTCCACTCTCAGGTTATAAACAGCAGCATAGGCAATGTTTTGTAGAAGAGAAGTTATGACGGGAAAGTTGTTTTTGGTAGAATTACTAAAAACTTTAGCTAAACAGTCAAAGAACAAATCCCACTCACAAGCTAGATTACCCTTATTCAAACGAGGAAGAACAATATTTCCTTGGTAATCAATACTAGAGAAAAATTGAACTAACTCGGGATCAGTAGGGAATCTAACAAAGTTATCAAGTGGAAAATGAAGCACTTGACAAAAGATCTCCTTAGTTACTGTGTACTGACGATCAGAAATAGTGAATGTGAACGATCGCATATCTTCAGCAACAACAGCAGTTAAGCATAATAGACGAAGGGGTTCAATCTTTAAATCAACAGAAGCAGTGATAGCATAGCTAACAATTGATTGTTCATTTAAAAAACGAATCCACGGCCTAAAACGTTCAACAGAACACTTAAGGGGATCAAAATAGCCAACGTAATTATTAAAACGTTCAACAACAAACTCAGCAGCCATTTGAAATTTAATAATAAAAATAGTGAAAAATAATAATAATAATACTAGAATAAAACAGCAATTAATAATAATATTAATCAGAAAAGAAAAAAAATCCCAAGAAATTCACAAGAAAAATTTGCAATAGTTCGTTGTTCTAAGAATAAAACACAAACTAGAGCAAAGTTAACTAAGTAAAAACTTGAGTTAGAAAGGTATGAAGAGCAAAAGAACCTGAAAAGCATTGGTATTTATAGAGATTGGTTCTGCTGAGCTCGGTATGACCTAAAGGGAGGTCATACCGAGTTTTGCTTAAGGTCATACCGAGCTTTCCTGGAGGTCATACCGAGAAACTTAATTAATTAAAAAAAAACAAAAGAAAATATATATATACACCAGTATGACCTTAAATGAGGTCATACCGAGAAACAATATGACCTGGGAGAAGGTCATACCGAGAAAATCAAACTAATAAACTGAATATGTAAAAAAAAACATAAATAAAATCCAATATGACCTGACAAGAGGTCATACCGAGTTTATTTACAAGATAATATAAACAGAATAATAAAATCATGCCAATATGACCAAAAGGGCAGGTCATACCGAGCTATAAACTAACAGAAGCAGCAAAAACTTAGAAATTATTCACATTATATTCTAAAAACAGTTTAAACCTACTGCATAAAAATAACAAAAACCAAAAAAATACTATAAACCTGCATAAAAATCTGAACAAAAATATTTATAATCTGAAAATAACTTAAATGATTCTAAATAAATATATTTTCAATAAAAATACATTTCTCCATGGAAAATGAGAAAAATATTTTTAAAGAAATTAAATTATTCAGAATATCTAAATTAACAAGCTTTATACAATAAACATGGATTGGCAATATTTAACATCTTAAAATCAACAAGAGAAAATGATTTAGTTAAGAACAAACCTGGAGATATTATCAATCACTAAGACTGTTCAACATACCCAATTTACCAACTAACCTGATAAATGTGGATTCGTCAACAGATTTAGTGAAAATATCTGCAGTCTGTTCTTCAGTGGGTACAAAGTGCAACTCCACTGTTCCATCCATAACATGCTCTCTGATAAAATGATACCTGATATCAATGTGCTTTGTTCTCGAGTGCTGCACAGGGTTGTTGGAGATTGCTATGGCACTTGTATTATCACAAAATATGGGAATTTTGTCTAAGGCAAAGCCATAGTCCTTTAATTGATTCCGTATCCATAAGATCTGAGCACAACAGCTTCCAGCAGCAATATATTCAGCTTCTGCTGTTGAATTAGAAACTGTTTGCTGTTTCTTGCTATACCAGGAAATCAACCTACCTCCTAGGAATTGACAACTCCCAGAGGTGCTTTTTCTATCCACAACACTACCTGCATAATCAGAATCTGTATATCCAACAAGATTAAAACCAGAATCTTTAGGGTACCAGATACCTAGATTAGGTGTACCCTTAAGATATCTCAAGATTCTTTTCACAGCAACGAGATGAACATCTCTAGGGTCCGCTTGGAACCTTGCACACAAGCATGTAGCATACATAATATCTGGTCTACTAGCAGTAAGATAGAGTAAGGAGCCAATCATACCTCTGTAGCTTGTAACATCTACCTTGATAGATTTGTCAGAAGCTCCAAGTTTGATTGCTGTTGAAGATGGAGTCCTTGCTGATGCTGAATCCTCCATGTGATACTTCTTGAGGAGTTCTTTGAGATACTTAGATTGACAAATAAATATACCATTTGACCTTTGACTTACTTGCAATCCAAGAAAGAACTTCAGCTCACCCATCATACTCATTTCAAACTTACTCTGCATTAGCTCAGCAAATCTCTTACAGAGATTATCATTAGTAGACCCAAATATGATGTCATCCACATAGACTTGGACTAATATCATATCATTTTTGTGTTTCTTTGAAAAAAGAGTTTTGTCTATGATACCTCTAACAAAACCATTTTCTAAAAGAAAACCAGAGAGAGTGTCGTACCATTTTCTTGGGGCTTGTTTGAGACCATAGATAGCCTTGAAGAGAAAGTACACAAAGTCTAGCAACTCCTGATTTTCAAAGCCAGGGGGCTGTTCCACATACACTTCTTCATCAAGTTCACCATTCAGGAATGCACTCTTAACATCCATTTGATAGACTTTAAAATTGGAATAAGCAGCAAATGCTAAGAACATCCTGATGGCCTCAAGTCTAGCCACTGGTGCATAGGTTTCATCATAATCAATGCCTTCAGCTTGAGAATACCCTTGTGCAACCAGTCTTGCCTTGTTCCTAGTAACAATGCCATCCTCATCTAGCTTGTTCCTGTATACCCATCTAGTACCAACTACTTTCTTGTTCTTTGGCCTGGGTACCAGCTTCCAGACTTGCTGTTGTTCAAATTGATTGAGTTCTTCTTGCATAGCAATCACCCAATCTGGATCAATCAGTGCTTCCTCAGTTTTCTTTGGCTCCATTTTAGATAGAAATGCTGAGAAAAGACATTCATTCTGAGAAGCTCTTCTAGTTTTAACTCCAACATCTGGATCACCAATGATCAACTCAAAAGGATGAGCTCTATTCCAAACAGTCTGTCTTGGAAGATTTGATCTTGATGATTCACCTTGAAATTCACTTTGATGTTGTGAGTGACTAGCTGATCCTTCATTTGCTCCCCCTGAGTTGTTGCCTGTTTGCCTTGATGATCCTTCTCCAGTGCTGGTGGTATCTCCATTGTTACCAGTGTTTCCACCACCATCACCATGATCATTATCATCATTGTTATTATCATCACCAGCAATAACTTCAGGTGGGGCTTCATCATCTGATTCTAAGTCTGGCAAGTTATCAAACTTCAACTTTTCAGATGAGTCTTCTTTTTGGATACTGGGGAACTTAGTGTCATCAAAAGTAACATTGACACTTTCCTTTACTGTGTGACTGCCAACCACATAGACCCTGTAAGATCTTCTGGAATATCCAACAAAAATAGCTTCTTGTGCCTTTGCATCAAACTTGCCACGTTTAACATTGTCATCTATAAGCACAAAGCATTTTGCTCCAAATACATGAAAGTACTTGACAATTGGTTTCTTGTTGTTCATGATCTCATACGGAGTCTTCATTAAGTCCTTGTTGATTAACGTTCGATTCTGAGTATAACAAGCTGTATTCGCTGCTTCAGCCCAAAAGTACGTTGGAAGTTTGGACTCACTTAGCATAGTCCTAGCTGCTTCAATCAATGTACGATTCTTTCTTTCCACTACTCCATTTTGTTGAGGAGTTCTAGGGGCAGAATACTGTCTTGTTATTCCTTTATCAGCACAAAAATCAGTTAGAATGGCATTCTTGAATTCCGTACCATTATCTGACCTTATGGCTCTAACAGGAAATCTAGAATCCAGCTCAATCAACTTTACATGGCTAATCACCAGGAATGGGGTCTCATCCTTGGAATGTAGGAATAAAACCCATGTATATTTTGAATAGTCATCAACAATCACAAGTGCATATTGTTTCTTTGACATGGACATCACATTAACTGGACCAAACAAATCCATGTGCAGTAACTGAAGAGGTTCAGTTATTGATGATGTATCAGTGCCCTTGTGAGAAGCTTTCTTTGACTTTCCCTTCTGACATGCCTCACACAGTCCTTCCTGTGTAAATTCCATCTGAGGCAAACCTCTAACTAATTCCCTCTTGACTAAAGAGTTCATAGTTTTGAAGTTAAGGTGAGACATCTTCTTGTGCCATAGCCAACTATCATCTGATGAAGCTTTAGCATAAAAACAATTAACTTCATCTTTGAATCCCGAGTTCAGATCAGCTATGAACAAGTCACCTTTCCTTACTCCTTGAAGAGCAGGCTTTCCATTCTTCTTGTGAGTGATCTGACACTTCTCTCTTTCAAAGGAAACAGCATATCCTCTGTCACAGAACTGACTGATGCTGAGAAGATTGAACGTCAGACCTTCCACAAATGAAACATCTTCAATGATAACATTTCCGTACTTCAAACAGCCATATCCTTTCGTAATACCTTTGCTGTTATCTCCAAAGGTAACTACTGGGCCAGCTTTCACAACCACATCTGATAGCAGGGCTCTATCTCCGGTCATATGCCTTGAACAGCCACTGTCCAGAATCCACATAACTCGGTTTACCTGTTTAACTCCCTGCAATATCAGATTGATTAGTCCTTCTTCGGAGCCCAAAATTGATTGGGTCCGGCATACTTAAAAAACTGGCCTTTGTCAGGCAAAACAACATTTCTAACTAAAACTACTTCATCCTCTTTCACATAAGAGCGTTTCCATTTATACCCAGCCTTAACACATTTCTGAGTAGGCTTAGGGATAAATGAATCCACTTTAATATTAGGAGGATTAGCAGTCTTAGCTTTAACATGCTTCTTACTATTAACATGTTGACGTGGAGAAGTCTTATCACTAGATACATGCTTACTATTAAAATAAGCATACATAACATTGAAAGCACAAGACATGCAATTATCCACACCACATGCTTTATGAGAAGAATTAATAATAGGCATGTTAGAACAATTGTTTTGATCCAACTTATGGATATCTGATTTAGTCTTTTTAGTTGTAGCAACTTTGACTGGAATATCAGATATGCACTTTTTGGATTGCTCAGCTTCTAAAGCAACATCTTCTTCATGAATCTCCTCAGCAATAATGATAGAGTATTCATTCATAGGCTCTGCCTCAGACTCCTTACAGAAGGGTGTTTTAATACCCTTAAGTATATATGGAACAGCCTTCCCTTCAGATTTGAAGTTACAAGGGGAATTAATTCCAAGAAGTCCAATAGCCTCATTATAATCATACCCTATACTGACATGATTACCAACAGCTTGCTTATTCAGAATTTCTTTAGCAGTCTTACAAGAACTGAAATAAGCATTAGCTTTGGTCTTAAGCTCACTAATCTGATCTTTGAGAATGGTTTCCAGTTGAATATAACATTTAACCCTATTCTCAAGAAAAGCAATTTTCTCAGTAAGTTCATCCTGATTAACATGCACAAGTTTCAATTCTTTTAATTCCTTTTCAAGATTTGTGTTTAAAAGATTTATTCTATCATTTTCAGTGCGAGCACAACTTATGGTGCCACCAAGATGATAAATCATTTCAGCGTCAGTAAAGGTTACCTCTGACATGTATCTGGATGAAGTGCTTTCCTCTTTAGCCATTAAAGCAAGGTTCCCAATCTCACCTGCTTCTTCATCACTGTCAGTGTCATCCCAACTCTTTCCCTCAGCAACATAGGCCTTCCCAATCTTGTTCTTCTTGCTAGAATCAAATGTGTTTCTAGTCACTTGCTTTGGCTTTCTGCACTCAGTAGCAAAGTGACCCAACTCATTGCAATTGTAGCATCTGATTATACTCCTGTCCACAGTTCCAGTTTTGTAGCCACCCCTTGTGCCACTTGAAGATGAAGATCCACCTCTCTGAAATCTGGGTCTGAACTTAAGATTGGGATTCCTCCAGCTGATCAAGTTCTTCTAAAGAATAGAAGTCACCACCAGATTGATCAATGGATGTTAATCCATATTCAGCATCAATAACATTCATGTGAGAACTAGAAGGTTGAACAGCCTTCACTTCCAGTCTCTGTGGGACTTCAGCAGCCAATGCAGTAGAGGTACCAACAATTTTCCCAGTTCCATACAGCTCCCTTTGTTGAATCTGCTCCAGCTCATAGGTCTTCAGCACACTATACAATCTCTCCAAAGCAATCTCATTCATATCTCTTGCTTCTCTAATGGCAGATATTTTGTGCTCCAAATGAGGTGGTAGGGTAAGAAGGAACTTCTTGTTAATCTCCTTGTTGGTGTAGTGCTTCCCATTGAGATTCAGATCATTGATTAATTTGTTGTATCTTTCAAAAACCTGAGAGATACCTTCACCAGGGTTTGATCTGAAATGCTCATATTGTGAAGTGAGAATTTCCAGCATATTCTCCCTAACTTCTTCTGTCCCCTCATTGATTATCTCTATGGTTCCCCAAATATGTTTGGCAGTTTCACAATTTAGGACATGATTATGCATGATAGGATCAAGACTCTCAATAAGGATCAACTGAAGACAGGAATCCAAGGTAACATCCTCTTTCTCATCAGGAGTGTATTCCTTGGGATCTTTAGGGTACATTCTAGCAGCCCTAGTCACAACATTATTCTCAACAACTTCAGGATCAATAATCATAGGGAGTTTGGGACCACTCTTCAGCACATCCAAGTATTTAGGATTTGCAACCTTAAGAAATAGGAGCATTTTCTTCTTCCACATTGGATAATGCTCCTTGCTGAATATTGGGATTTTAACTGTCCCCACTTTCTGTGTAGTAGACATCTTTTGAGATTTTTAGAATTCAAATAAAAAATCAGAGTTTAAAAGAAAAATCTCAAAACAATTGGATCTTTGATTTGTATATCAATCAAAAGGCTCTGATACCAATTGTTAGGTCCTGATAAGTTTGTAGAAGGGGGGTTGAATACAAACTATACCGTTTTATCGAATTTGTTCTTTAAATGATTTAACTGTTTAGGAACAAATTGATGCGGAATAAAATGAAACAAGATTCAAGTTAAATAAAACTATATTAAACTTGAAGGGTGTTACAAATGGTACTGAATACAAGATTGAATCTCAAATAAATTAAAACAAATCTAGAATAAATTCGACATGAATTTATCTATTTTTGTAATAAAATGATTTAACAATATTTGATAATTTGAGATTCGTTCTAGGGATAAAAATCCGCTAGATAGTCAAAGCAATACAAGAATCAACTTCTAGTGGTTTGGATTTAACAATACAAACTAGAATTAATTGCTTGAGAAGAAATAAGATTTAAAGCTTCTGTGTTCTTGAGTAAATGCTTCTGTGTTCTTGAGTAATTTGTTCAACTGCATTCCTTTTCTATTCTGTCTGGCAATTAATACAAATCAATTAAGCCGTGTATGACCTGCCAACAGAACTCGGTAGAACCTGTTAAGATCACTATGACCTGCCAACACAATTTCTAATTTTCGGTATGACCAAAAAAGAAGATTGTATGACCTTGAAAAAGTACTTGGTATGACCTGAGAAAAGATTTAATATGACCTAATAAATAATTCAGTAGAACCTTGAAATAGGTCATACCGAATTATCCATTAAGGTCATACCGAGTTTCTAGAATTAATAAAACAGGTCATACTAGTTATTTCCATAAAATCCTTTTAATTTAATTAGTTAGATTAAATTATAGATTAAATTAATTCTTTTAAATAGAATTAAGTTAATAAATAATTTAAACTACTAACCTAATTAATTTAATAAATAAATTAATTCTGATGGAATTAATTTATTAATTAAATCAAATAAATAAATCAAATAAGATATCTTTAAAACCTAGCATTCCTCCCTCTTCTGAAAACCACTGAATATAGATGATTGAATTCTACTGATTGATGTCGTCATTCGATGCACTGTCTGGTTTCATGAATAACTGACTTCAATGATAATTCTTCATCTTTAAAACATTTAAAGCTGTGGCTTCTTTCCTTTAGCTTTGACAAAACATTGTATCCTGTACTTCTTCTGTCACCATCTGGAAATCTCTGTCACTGTAGTAAATCCACTAACTTGAATACTTCACTGAGGCTTGAACAATAAATTGAACTTCTTTCAATGTAGAATAACTTCAAGTCTGTAGATGACTTTAATTCTCCATTTTCTTGACAGATAAAACTATCTGAGATTCCTGTGACATATTAACTTATTATTTACTTATTACATACTTGTTTAAATTAAGTTGTTTCCTCGGAATATTAATAGGCCTAAACATATGCCTTTCACCAGTGATGGTCAAAAAGGCCAATGGAAAATGGAGAATGTGGGTGGACTTCACTGATTTGAACGATGTATGTCCTAAGGATTGTTTTCCCTTACCATAGATCGATGCCCTAATAGATGCCACAGCTGGGCACGAGATGCTGAGTTTCATGCATGGCTTCAGTGGATACAACCAAATCAAAATGCACAAAGATCACATCCCCAAAGTATAATTCATCACTGACTTTGGTGTTTTCTGTTATCTAGTCATGGCATTTGGACTTAAGAATGCAGGGGCAACCTACCAAAGGTTGGTGAACAAAATTTTTGAACACCTGATTGGAAAAACCATGGAGGTTTATGTGGATGACATGTTGGTTAAATGCCTCGATAAGGCCGATCATATAAATCATCTACGGGAAGCATTTGAAGTGCTGAGACACCACAAGATGATGTTGAATCTAGCTAAATGTGCCTTTGGTGTAGGCTCGGGAAAGTTTTTAGGCCCGATGGTTTCCAAGAGAGAAATCGAGGCTAATCCCGACAAAATCAAAGCAATTCTAGACATGGAACCACCACGGACTGTCAAGGATGTCCAGAAACTAACGGGAAGAGTGGCAGCATTGGGAAGATTCATCTCCAAGTCGGGAGAGAAGTGCTTACATTTCTTCAAAGCACTCAAGAACGGGAAAATTTTTGAGTGGACAACTGAAAGCCAGGAGGCCTTTGAAACTTTGAAGAAGTACATGGTTGAGGCACCACTTTTGGCAAAACCAAAGCCAGGAGAAATTCTCTATTTGTATTTGGCAGTTTCTAACACAGCCCTTGGAGCTGTTTTGATAAAAGAAGAGTTAAAAGTGCATAAGCCCGTTTATTACGTGAGCAAGATTCTACATGGGGCAGAAATAAACTACTCTACGATAGAGAAGTTTGCCTTAGCCTTGATTATGGCCTCAAGAAAGCTACGCCCATACTTTCAGGCACACAAGATAGAGGTCTTGACCAATCAGCCTCTAAGAAACATCTTGCATAGCCCTCAAGTTAGTGGAAGGTTGATCAAATGGGCTATTGAATTGGGAGAATTTGACATCAAGTATAAACCTCGAACGACCATTAAAGCTTAAGCACTCGCTGACTTCATGGTTGAATGCACTATTGACAACCAGGAAGTCGAAGGGCAGGAAGTAATAACGGAAGACAAGAAAGGTGAAGACATTGTGTTCAAAGAATGTTGGGTGCTTTATTTTGATGGAGCATCAAAAACAAAATCAAGTGGAGCAGGTTTGGTGCTACAAAGTCCTGATGGATTTCTCATAGAGCATTGAGAGTTAAAACTCTAAAAGTATGTGGAGACTCAAGGCTAGTGGTTTCCCAAGTAAATGGGGAGTTTGAGGCCAGAGATGAAGTCATGGCCAGGTATCTAAATTTGTCAAGGCCATCATGACTCAGTTTGATGAATGCTATGTGGAACACATTCCAAGGGAAGAAAACATGAAGGGCGACACCTTGTCTAAGTTTGCCTCTTCTGAAATTGAAAACTACGCAGGAAGTGTATACTTCCAAGTCTTGAAGACCCCAAACATCAATGGAAAGTTGGTAGCATCCACTGATGTTGCTAGCTGTTGGATGGATCCCATCAAATCTCATCTGGAAACTGGATGGTTACCCAATGACATTTCAGAAGCACGAAAGTTATATGTGAGAGCACTAAGGTATACCTTGATTGAGGGGATCCTATACAAAAAGTCTTTCATTGTTCCTTATCTGAAGTGTTTGAGACCCCAAGAGGCTGAATTGGCCCTAAGGGAAGTGCATGAAGGAATTTGTGGGCAACACTTGGGGGGCAGAGCCCTTGCTCATAAAATCACTCGTCTAGGTTTTTATTGGCCAAGCATACTTGCAGATGCTAAAAGCTATGTGAAGAAATGTGAACGGTGCCAAAAGCATGCACCAGTGGTTAGACAACCACCAGAGATGTTGACATCCATAAACTCTCCTATCCCATTTGCTATGTGGGGGATGGATATACTTGGACCATTTCCAATGGCAAGTTCGGAAAGAAAGTTCTTGATAGTGGCAATCGACTACTTCACTAAGTGGATTGAGGCTAAACCTTTAGCCAAGATAACCACCAAGCAAGTAATGCATTTCTTCTGGGAGAATGTAATATGCAGATACGGGATTCCACGAATCTTGGTCACGGATAATGGAACTCGGTTTAACAACGATGAATTCAAGACGTATTGTGACGAGAATGATATCAAGTTACGTTTTACTTCTATTGCTCATCCTCAAGCAAATGGGCAAGCTGAGGTCGCCAATCGAATTATCTTAGATGGACTGAAGAAGAGAATTGAACGCTCTAGAAACACTTGGGTAGACGAATTGCTCCCCATACTATGGGCATATCGTACTACGTGTAAGGTCACCACTGGAGCAACCCCCTTTCTGCTGGCATATGGGGCGGAAGCAGTGGTTCCAGTGGAGATTACTCACACATATCCAAGAATCGAAGCTTATGAGCCAGAAACAAATGAAGAAGCCTTGAGGTTGGCCTTAGATCTAATCGATGAAGTAAGAGATGAGGCGAATGCTAAAGTAGTTGAACATCAAAAAAGGGCATCTTTCTACTATAACCTAAGGGTTAAAGAGAGATTCTTCCGTCAAGGAGACTTAGTCCTCCGAAAGATTGAGGAATCCGGAGTTGGACAAAAAGGCAAGTTGGCCCCAAATTGGCAAGGACCATATCACGTTAAGAACGTATTTGGTCGAGGTTCCTACAAATTGGAAACCTTGGAAGGGATCGAAGTGCCAAGAACTTGGAATGCTGCAAACTTGAAAATCTATTATATTTAAAATGTGTCCTGACTAGACTCACTATTAGCACAAGTAGAAATAAGGTCGAAGAAACCAATCCAAGTTTTTAAACTTGAGGTAGAAAGTAGAGTATTATGTAAGGGTTGAACCCATTTTCTAGTTAAGATTCTATTCAACATTTTCATGTTTCTATGATAAGTTTATATGCATTGAGTGTCGACAAACATTCAAAAAATTCAGAAATGAAAGGAAGTAGAGAAATGATAAATTAAAACTTACGAAAAGTTAAGTTATGCCCGAAGGCAGATATTACATAAATAAAAGCCACAAACGGCTACAAAAGAAAAAACTACATAAACTAGGTTTCTCCTCCCTTGTCGCCGGTATCAGCCTCCTCTTCTCCTGAGCTAGAGCCAGAACCAGAGTGAGTAGTTGCAGAATCAATGCCAGCTGCCTGACCAGGGGGAGAGGAATGCCCTAGATCCAGAATCCTGTCATCCTCGTCCATATCATCCTCTCCAGCCAAAGCCCTCTCTAAAGGAGTAGGAGCATAAGGGCTCGGGAAGTCAGAAAGGTTAAGTGACCCAGGAATCTTCTCCAAAACATCCTCTAAGGCACCATCCCATCCCTTGGTAAACTGAACTGGGAAGAGGAGCTCGTCATGCTTATCGATTAAGTCCCTGTACTCCTGAGAGTCAAGGTACTCATCGATAAAGTCATTCTTGCTCTTCCTAAGCGCAATCAGCTCAGCCTGGGAATCAGCTAACTCCTTCTCCCTCCTAGCCGGGGTAGCCTTGAGAGAGCCTACTTCCTCCTGAGACTTCTCAAACTTGCCTTGGTTGGCCTCAGAAGATGAGCGCCAAGCCTTGGCTTGAAAAGAGAGCCCCTTGGAAGTTAGCATTAGTCTGCAAACAAATCACAAGTCAAGAAAGAAATTTGCAACATATTAAGTAAACTATGAAAATAAAAGAAAGAAGAAAATTACTGCGGCCATGGCCTGAGAACCCGCATGTTACACTCCCTCAATAGTAGAGTTGGTCACAAAGTCCTTGTAGTCACAAGGAGTAAGTGAATGATAGGACCACTCAGTAGCATGTTTGGACACCCCAACAATAGTGTCCTTCTTTCTAATACCCCAGTTGGGGCGCCAAACAGAGGCGATGAGGGAGGAGCCTCAACCTCTTCCACAGAATCCTCGTGAGGCCTTAAAAATACTGGGCCATCAAAAGCACCCCCGAGGATCTTTGCCTCTCAAACGAGCCTTTTTCATCCTAGCAGTTTCTCCATCTACGGGCTCGTTGCCTTTATTTATAAAGGTCGCAGCTGCAAAAGCGAATGAGAAAGAGACAATGGGTATGAGAAAATCTTAGATAAATAAAAGGAACTAAAGAATGAGAGTTACCCTTGTCTGTTACGTTCGATAAACCCAGAGACTTGAGGAGAAACTCGTCCAGAAGCTCCCAAGCCATTGTAGCATAGTTGTCTTTCGTTAGCTCAGCATAGGCATGAGCCTCCTCCTCAGTCAGGGCTATATCATTGGGACTACCGTCCGAGACTCTACTAAACGACTTACGGAATAGTGTACCCCAATCCCCTCCTTCCCAAACTAGATACATAAATTCATTTTTCCATCTTGGGTTATTATCAGGAATGGACTTGGGATGAAAAATTGGAGGTGTGGAAGCCCTGTGGTTAATGTAAACCCAACCCGGGGGAATTCCAGAACTATTCTTAAATTGAAAGATTTTTCTAAATAAAGAAACAGAAAGAGGAAAATTGTTCTTTAAACAAAGAATTATAAAATTCATTATAATTCTCCAGATTTATTCTCCAGGAATCTCCAGAAAACTTCAAATCTTCAAGAAGAAATCCCAGAAGTCTTCAAACGATGAAGAATAAACACTAGTACAGAATGGGCCTATAGCGTCGGTCAAAAAGAGCTATAGCGTCGGTCAAAAGGCGTAGTATATGTAGGGGACGCTATAGGTATATACCTACAGCGTCGGTCAAAACAGCGTCGCTAAAACCTCTTTGGCGTCGGTTAAACAACCAACGCAGAATGTACAATAACCGACGCTATTGGTACTAACATTAGCGTCGGTTGTCTGGAATGCCGACGCTATTGGTCCTGACAATAACGTCGGTTGTCTGGAATGCCGACGCTATTGGTTTTGACTTTGGCGTCGGTTTTCTGTAATGCCGACGCTATTGGTCCTGACAATAGCGTCGGTTGTCTGGAATGCCGACGCTATTGGTTTTGACTTTGGCGTCGGTTTTCTGTAATGCTGACGCTATTGGTTGATCCCTGTAGCGTCGGTTGTCTTAAATGCCGACGCATTAAGTGTAACACAATAGTGTCGCATTGATTTAACCGACGCCTAAAGTCTTAATAAAATTAAAAAATCCTGGTCATTTTTGTATATTATTTAACCTGATTTATTAGTATAAATTTCAACCTGCTTCACACTTAAATACAATGGTACAACCACGTTAACAAACATGAACTAGCGTGTATATACAAGAGAATCGTTTGACAACAAACAACATTTTATAATTATCAATAATATACAATTTCTTAGAGAAGTAAATAGTTTTGGCATAACTTTTTATCAACTATTTAAAAGAAAGAAAAGTAACCAACTCTACAACTTATAGGTGCTTAGCATGTATATAAGCATTACCAACTTCCAAGCAAATGGATAAAACAAAATCCTGATATCTGATTCCTACTGTAAAAGTTACAGAACACAATATTTTATGTAAATCTTGGACAATATACATAATAAAATGGTTGCTGCCTTATGTTCTATCGGGTTCCCCCTGCATTTCTTGGATGCGAAGTCGGCAGCAGAGCAACTCCTAAAAAAAGAATCATGTAGCCACTTTCTCGAGAACAAAAACTCCTTTTCCAAGACCACGCATTGGGGCAACCACGATCTACAAAAAGGCTAGTACCTGGTTGAAATTATAAGAAGTAATCAGGAGTCTTACGGGTGGTGTCGGGTTCAATCTGCCGAGGTGCTGGGTCAAACTGTTAGTTAATTTCAGATAGTTAATTTCAGATTGTTGTTTCTAATATAAAATTCATTCTAACACAACAACCTAGCAAACTACTCTACTATTAGCCTCAAAATTTGCAAGTATGGTAACAATAGTTATAATGGCACCAGCTGAAACAAGGCTTAAGATTACGCATTGACAAATAGATGCAGTGAACTATTGCTCTTTAAGCCAATAGATGTCGTACCTGATTATAGACATTCTCGGATAAAAAATTTTGCCCACAGCTCTCGTATCTCATTAATTTCCTTTTTTCTATAGCTTCTTGAACCAAGACCCTTCAAAATATAGCAGATAACATATTTTAAACAAAAATCTTTAGTCCGATATATTTGTAAAACATTGCTAACTAGTTTTGTCTCTTACCACTTTCCAATTCATATCCGGTGTTTTTTGAGAATGCATGATAATGTCATACATGTACCTCATAACAAAAAAACCACACTCCGTACCTCCTTTTTGTTGAGGACACTACGAAGAAACCAACATTATTTAAGTACAAAAAATAAATAAGCGGAGGAATTTAAATGCATATTTCAAGTAGGGTTATACCTGAACCTCGGTGTGAATAATGAGAAATTCTTTTCTATTATTCCTCAGTCCACCTTGTGGTGTGTATAATTTAAATGCCCTGTGAAATAAGTAAATATACGTCACAATTCACATATCTTACGAAGGTGGACTCCATTAAATTCATATTTAACTTACCTCTGCACAGGTGTCCTCAAGCGTATATCCCTTGCTTGTTTCAATGAGTCAAACACGTAAATAATAGCTTCTTTGAGACTAAAAAGGAGCAACATCTAGTGGTTTCTACAAACAATACACACATATATACATTAAAGTAGAATATTAATGCTAGTAAATGCTTTGATAATTTAAATTTGCTCTTACTCTTGGACGAAAGGTGCTAGGATAAAATTCCTCTCTTTATTGGCAGTCAGAATTGTTGTCATGTAATCAGCTGCTTCATTGATACGTTCATAGTCACGCTTACTCGATATTGCCAATCTAGATGGAAACATGAATGCAAATCTGTTTTCATTCAACTCAGTGCATAGCGTCCCAACGTACCTACAAAAATAACTTGTCACAATAAACATACATACAACCTTCCCAAATTCAAGTGCCTTAATGTTCCCTCTTCAAATCAAATTTTCAGAGTACAATTTTGAGAATAAACTTGGCTGATTTTATCTTTAGTAGTGAAAGAAGTCTAAGTCGGCCGATCATTGTATTGAAAGACAAAGATCTTATAAGTTTATAACTTCCGACAGCAGAAACTTTTATTGTTCTGAAATTTACATTTATGCAAATGATAAGTTTCATCCGTTCTGGTATTTTATTAAACTAGAAGTTTTTTTTTTGAAGTTCGTATAACAAAAACTATACAACAATACTCTTCACCAATAGAATCAGTTTAAGTTTCCAGAATTATCACCACTGAATCCAATACCAGAAACATAATTGGCTAATTGGTAGTTAAATTATGTAAACAGTAATCATTTATATACAACTTTATTGATACTGAATGCTAGTAATACAGAAACTGTGTTTGTACAAGCACAAAATAGGAGACGAAAGTATAACTGAATGACATTCCTTACTAAAAGTAGGGATTGACACACTTGAAAGTTTTGTAAAATTTTGTTAGCTCATATAATTAAAGCTCATATAATTTAAAGCTCGCATATAATATTTACAACTTCATTCTAATAAGCACTATGTTCCATGAAAATGGATATAATTAGCTATCGCTTAATAGCTAAGACAATACAATACAAGTTATATAACAAACTAATTGTTTAATACAGAAGAAATAATTGTCAAATTATTCGAGTATTCTTTAATTTTAAATTTATCGTATTGTCTATATTACTCTATTGTTAATGTTCACATGTGTAAATTCGAATTTCAACCTCGCGTTATAATAGACTGACTCTTCAGTCTTTACCATGTAATGTTCAAGTACAATTTTATTACTGACAAAACATTATAGAATCATATCTCCAGTCTTTAGTTTATATACATGAAGACAGACATTAAAATAGTCTTCTCAGATACCCAGGGACCGTCATAACTTACATGCATTTCTCTTTCAGTCAGGCAAAACTCTCTCTAACTTGTGAAAACAAATACTAGTAGTTATCAAATGTTCCAGTCCTCAGTCCACGTGAAATTTGATCAGACCTAACTTATGTTTTGTTTTAATCTAAAAATAAAAATATTCTGTTACAAATTGACAAGTATAAAAATGTACTATCGTCACTTGAAACCAAAATGCCTGACATAATAGTTTTGGTTTTCCAAGTAACTGAGACATATAGTTTTCGTGTACTTTGTTTATTCGTTTGCATTTTGTCATACTATCTTTCCTGTGAAATGCTCCAATTTTTTTTTACCTTGCAAGTGCAAGTCACCAACTCGTGAACAATCATTTGGCTCCAAGTACTGTTAGGTTTACAAAACTAAAGGATCTAACATACTCCCCCAGCTTACCAGAGTGATACTACGTTATAACAAACTAATTCAAGTAATACAGTTATATAACAAACTAATTGTTACCAGCTAATAGCCAAGACAGAAGAAAGACAATACAGTTATATAACAAACTAATTGTTTAATGGAATTACTCATAAACTCATTACACACAATTACATACACACATATACAAATTATACACACACAAGCGGACATACTCAAATCCAAGTTCACCCAAATACATAAATAATTGAAGAATACCTGTACAGAGTTGAATCCCCAAATTGAGTTGAATCGAATCCAGCAAACCCTAATCGAATATCAGAGGCGAATACAGAGGCGAAAGTAAAGAGGCGAACCCTAATCGAATATTGAGAGTACAGAACCCTAATCGAATGTTGAGGGGGAAGGGTGGAGAGTTGAGGGGGGAAGGGGGGAGTTCAGATTGAGGGGGAGTTCGACTAGAAATTAGATCCCTGTAACAAAACCCAAAACCCCAGCCCATTACAATTTACAAGTTACAACCCCTTATTTCATAATTAAAAATTAAATTCAAAAAAATAATTTCAGAATAAATATAAAATTTCTTAATTTTAAAAAGTGTGAAGAAATTTAACATATTTAAGTTACAATAGTAATATATTTTTATGTTAATAATATAGTAATTACACAATATATAAAAACACTGTTTATGTTACTTAATTAAATAAATTTTTATATTAAAAAACTTTTTATTTTTATTATCAATCAAAATATTAAAAAATTATTTACAAAACATATATGTATAAAATTATTAATTTTAATATTTTTTAATATAAATCTTATTTGTATAATTACATAATATAGAATATTATATTATTTGTACAATATTACTTTATTTAACAATTTTTCATGTAAATACTATAGGGTCAGTTAAAACACGCAAAAAATCTTTAGGCGTCGGTTCTAAGCTGCCCGGCGCTATAAAGGATACACTATTGCAACGGTTTTCTGAGAACCGACGCAAAAAATACCTTTTAGGCGTCGGCATTTTAAAAGCCGACGCAAAAATACCTTTTAGGCATCGGTTAATGTAAAACACCGACGCCATTGATTCTGTCGGCAGTCAATAAGCGTCGGTTATTGTTAGAACCGACGCCATAGGAACGAATAGGCGACGGTTTTCTGATTAACCGACGCTAAAAGTGTGACGCTATAGATCAGTTCTGTACTAGTGAAAACCTAGAAAATAATGAATACGGCTGAAGAAAACTCGTCGGGAAACGCCTCACCACGGAGAAACTAGAGAGAAACTAGAGAGAAATTTTTAGAAATTGAAATGTGAAGTGAAGAGTGAAAATGGAAATCTCAATCTTTTATAACTGAAGTAGCCGGTCACCCAACCGGTCAAGGGAAGGGCAACTGTTTCAGCCAGTCAAGGCCCATAATCATTCACTGGACTTCAAAAATCAAGGCCCAAAAGAATTCACGGCCCAATAAAGATTGAAAGGAAATCAAGGCCCAAAAGAATTCAAGGCCCAATAAAGATTGAAAGGAAATCAAGGCCCAAAAGATTTCGAGGCCCAAAAAGAATAAAATAAAATTCAAACTAAATTGAGGTCGAAAGAACTCTAATGCGAGGTCGAATGACCAAGGTCGAAAACATACGTGAAACTGAAGTCAATTTGTTCGACCTAAGACCGAATTGAGGTCAAAAAAGTATTAAAATGAGGTCGAAGGAACCCTAGATCAAAGTCGAATGACTGAGGTCAAAAACATACGTAAGATTGAAGTCGATTTGATCGACCTAAGACCAAATTGAGGTCGAAAAAAGTATTAAACTGAGGTCGAAGGAACCCTAGATCGAAGTCGAATGACTGAGGTCAAAAACATACGTAAGATTGAAGTCGATTTGATCGACCTAAGACAAATTTGAGGTCGAAAAAATATTAGTCTGAGGTCGAAAAAGACTGTGCTAAGGTCGAACGACTGAAGTCGAAATAAAAAGGGAAAATGAGGTTGAAATCTTCGACCTCGTACCAAATAGAGGTCGAAAAAGATTGAGATTGAAGTCGAACGACTGAGGTGGAAAAGAAATTGGCAAACGAGGTCGAAATCAAGGTCGAAAAAGAATAGGCTGAGATCGCAGGTTCGAGGTCGAAATTCTACTAAAAATCGAGGTCGAATCCTTCGACCTCGTACCAATTTGAGGTTGAAAAAGAATGGATTTGAGATCGCAGGTTCGAGGTCGAAATTGTACTAAAAATTGAGGTCGAATCCTTCGACCTCATACCAGTTTGAGGTCGAAAAAGAATAGGCTGAGATCGCAGATTCGACGTCGAAATTGTACTAGAAATCGAGGTCGAATTCTTCGACCTCATACCAGTTTGAGGTCGAAAACCAGGTCGAAAAAGACCTAAGTTGAGTTCAAATTCGAGGTCGAAAATGACCTAATTTGAGGTCGAATTCGAGGTCGAAAATGACCTAATTCGAGGTCGAAAATGACCTAATTCGAGGTCGAAAATACCCTTAAAAATGGAAAATTTTGAGGAAAAATACGCAATAACTTCTGTGAAAACCCCAGAAAGATTTTCCCAGAAGATGGGGGCAAATGATATGGACAGAAAAGTAATCTTAGAAATATAATTAATGAAGTATTAATTAAGGCCTGAAACCATAATTATTTATTAATTACGTAATTAATAAATAAGGAAAATATACAGCTCGTGAAAGGAGTCCAAAATATGGTAAATTCTTCAAAGAAGGATCCAGAATCCCAATTAAAAGAAATAATGAGTCACAGTCCTTATCAACAAGGAAAAGTCTTGTCCACCAAGAAATACAATGATTATCCATTATCAAAAAGGAGACTTATTCGCTAAGTCTCCTAAACATACTCTAAGTACGAGGCTCCATACGCCTATATAAGGACTCTGATCCTTCACCATAGAACTACGTTTTCTGGCTTGATTCTCAGCACTGATTGAGATACGTAGGCTTCTTGTGAGGACCAATTTAGTCACGAAACACAAGAGCGGCCATTAAAGCTCGAAAGCTCTTAAAACCCTAGCATTAAATTTACAAATACGTTTTTTAATCCATAATATATATATATATATAAACCTATTTAGGAGTGTTGTACTTTGTCAAATTGTGAGTAAGATTTGCTTTTGAGCTGCATATATGTTGTAATTATATCTGAGATGTTAAGTAGTACAAAAATCTTATGTTCATTTGGTTTGTCACGCGTCATCTTGTAGTCAACGGAACAGAAATCTGATTTATGGATGCACTTGGCCAACCAAGGATGTAAACCCTCGGAGATTACTTTTGCCGCGGTAAAATTATCATCTATTTGACTTTTAACTTCACATCACGTACAATAGATGATGATTTTACCACAACAAAAATAATCATTCGATTGGAACAAAGTATGCTCTTTATTTGTTTTCCTTGCCAACACAACTAGGGCTCCCTACGGGCTCATGCAATTCTCAGATTGGAACAAAACTTGTTGCAACTTTTAACATTTGGTATATCCAGCTTCTCTATTTTTTTCAGTTTTTTAATTTATTGCCTTCTCTATCCTTTCAGTTTATTTATTTAGAGGGCTAGCTATTTAAATCTAGTCAACAAGGTGCAAGATTAATGTATTTTGATTCTACAGATAGTTGTTGCCAAAGAGACCGCGGGGAGACTAGGTGTTCTAATGTTCTCACTACTACTTTCTAGTAAAGATATGATTTGTCCTCAAACAAAAAAAAATTTATGTGTTCTTGGCAGATTGTATCTACGTTGCTTACGCCTTGAAATTGGAAACGTGCCAATAGAAGATAACTTTTGTATATCAAACCCTAATTTTAATTGTGAAATAACAATATGATTACGCGAATACCTCAAGAAGTTTTGTATATTGTAACATTCTCTTCACACAATGATTTTTTGAAAGCAAAACTTTGTCAACTAAACCGTTGTCATAAGAAAATATACACAACGACTTTTCAAAAACATAAGCTTGTAAATATAAACTATATCCAACATTTCGTTAATGATAAACTATTGTCGAAAGAAAATATGAACAATTCTCCTGGGAAATGGGACAGTTATAATATTTGCTTTCATACGATGGTTTCAAATAAAAAAACCTTATCGAAAGATGTTTTAAACAATGGTTAGAGTTTAACAAATTGTTGTTTACAGACAAGAAGAACAACAATTTTGTGTGCACGAACCTTTGTCTTTACACAATTCTGACAATGGATTGTAACCCAAAAACTCTTGTAAAATTGCATAAGCTATAATAGTTCGTTACAAGAAGCGTTGTGTTTCCTTGGTATCCAACAACACTTTTTTACAAGGTTGTTGTTGTCATGGGTAAAGACAGACAACGATTGCGCCCCGTTGTCTGATATGCGTAAGAGACCGCGTCGCAATAGACAACAGGAAAACATAGTGTTACACAACGAGCAACCCCCGTTGTGTGAAGCTGGTTTTTTTGTAGTGGGTTACTCTTTCGTAATTTACTCTATAAATGAAGAACGTAAGAACCTATCATAAGAAATTGTTTTTACTGAAGTGGTGCAATCGTAAGAACCTATCATAGAGCGTCAAAATAAGTAAAAAGTTCCGGCTCTTGATAAATGAATTGAGACTTCGTGTCCTATTAATTTACATAACCGCTCATAATTCGGTCAAATACATGTCAAAATAGGCCATTTGACATTCGAATTTTTTTTTTGAAAAATGTTTTTAAAATTTTTAAAATCTCTAACATCGCTCAATATATACTGTGTAAATATATATATAGAGGGAATCTTAAAGATATGGAACCATTTGGTAGCGTAAAAGGTCGGTACAATAAACCATCCGAAAAGAGTAAACAAACGGACCAAATATCTTTTTTTGTAAGATGTTGATTTATGATCTTGGTAGCCCTTTTACTCGTTTTGGCTGACATTTTCGATAGTCCCAAGTCAATAATAATTCACATTTACATGGCCCCTCTCTAGAATTATTAATCAATCACATGTCACTAAAGAAATCTAGCATTTTCCAATACACTTGCAAGTTAGCCACTAGCTAGTGTAGTAGTGTGATGTTACAAGTATAAGAGTAGAGAGTTGTCAGTTTTTTTAGTCATCAAACTCAAAATGCAATATTACCTTTCTTTAATTGCATGCTCTACATTTTTCTTGATCTTTGTACGTTATATTCTAGGTTTTTATGGTAAAAGAAAACTTCCGCCAGGGCCGAATGGGCTCCCGTTTTTGGGTAACCTCTTGCAAATTGGTCCAAAACCACACAGATCATTAGCAAAACTGGCTGAACAATATGGCCCTCTTTTCACAATTCAACTAGGCAGACACACGAATGTTGTGGTATCTTCAGCCGAAATGGCTGAAGAAATTTTTCGAAAACATGATGCTGAATGCTCTACAAGATTTCTTCCGGATGCTGTAGCTGGAGGGCTTATTAACCATGATGTTTCAATGCCATGGATATCTACTGGAGACCAATGGGGAACGATACGTAGAGCGTTGAGCACCTATTTGACAAATCCGAACAAATTAGACAAGTTGCAAGGGCTTAGGCTAAAATCTGTGACACAAATGGTTGAACATGTTAAAGAGATTAGTAAAACAGGACAAGTTGTGAATATTGGAAACTTGGCCTTTATAACGGCATTGAATCAGATGTCGAACACTTGTTTTTCAGAAGATGTTGCTCACTTCAACTCTGATCCAGATGGGACTGAATTTGAACATGCAGTCAAAACTATCATGAAGGTTGATGGGAAGATGAATTTAGCTGACTTTTTTCCGTGGCTAAAATATTTTGATCCTCAAGGAATAAGGCGAGATGCTAAGGCTTACATTTTAAACCAAACATGTTAGGAAACAATGTAGAAATATTTTTACGCACCTTACATTTTGTTAAAAACCAAAATGTCTAAAAGCATCTCCAATGATGTAAAATTTGATGAATTTATAAGATGTTTTACTTCAATGGAGTTGGTTATAATGATTTGGCTATATTTTAAAAATGGTATGTTACTATTATTTCAAGTTGTTAAAAATAGAATACATTGTTTCAATATGATAAATAGATGATGTGGAATTTCACTATAAATTTCTACAATTTCGACAAATATAGCCAACATGAATGGATTGACTATAATTTTAGCTAACACGAATGCCACACACTTTTAGCTAAGGTTTGAATGGTTGGAGATGTTCCAGAAGACAATCGATGTACTTTAGAAAACTTGTGTCACAATGAAGCACTAAAATACTTTGTAAGAGCATCTCCAACCATCATCAATTCTTAACTAAAAATTTATATGACATGCCTTAAATAGAAACTATAGAGAATGTGTAAAAATTTTGTCACTCCAATGGTACATCACTGTTGGCTAAAAATTTAGATAACCTCGTTATATTGACTATATATGCTGAACCTCCAGGGACCTGTAGCAAAATTACACGTCAATTGTTACCATATTAAAATAATATATTGTACTTCAAATAACTTAAAATAATAATAACATACCATTTTCAAAATATAACTAATAAATATAGCAAATTCCATTGGAGTAAAATACGTTACAAGTTCAACAAATTTTACATAATCAATATTTAGCTAAACATTTTACAGAATACCGTTGGAGATGCTCTAATTTGTTTACCACGGATGTTAGTATATTGCTAATTTCAGTCAAGCAAAACCGATACCTTTCATTTGATTTTCAGGATTTATTCATTGCTGGAACTGATACAAACGCGACTACAATCGAATGGACGATGACTGAGCTAATACTCAATCCAGATATTATGCAAAAGCTCCGTGAAGAACTCAACAAAAGAATTGGAGGAGAAGGAAGCCTAGAAGAAGCTGAAATCCTGGAAATACCATACTTGCAATTTGTTTTGAAAGAATCGATGAGGCTTCACTTAGTATCACCTTTTCTTCTGCCCCGCAAAACCATGACCAATGTAAAATTAAATGGCTATATAATTCCCAAGAACACTCCAGTGATGATCAATGCTTGGGCCATTGCTCGAGATTCCGATTCCTGGCAGAACCCTACTAAATTTACCCCGGAGAGGTTCTTGAGCTCTGAAATTGAATATAAAGGTCAAAATTTCAGTTTTTTACCATTTGGTTCCGGACGTAGAATTTGCCCCGGGATTCGCCTAGCGGAGAGGGTCATGGGCTTGATATTAATGTCACTAGTTTCACAATTTGATTGGAAGCTTCCAAATAACATGTTGCCAAAGGATGTGGACATGGATGATACTTTCGGAGTTCTCTCGCAAAAGGCTACCCCATTGCTTCTTATTCCAACAACTATTAATAATTAGCATCCCTACCTAGTTGTCCTTTCCTGATTTATAAGTCGGTGCAACGACTTGTGTATGGAACTCATGGGTCCTTGTTTCTTCTATTATTGTGTGTGTATCTACAACGAAGCAACTGTATTGTGCATGTTTACAAGCTGTAGAACGTTTTTTTTAATCCCCTCGCAAAGTATGTAATCTCTTTTTCGTATCGTTTGCCAAGTACCCTCTCCGTTTCAAAATAATTATCTATTAAACTTTTGCGCATGTAACTTTTGCTAAGTATTAATTTATGTAACTGATTATAATTCTCTCAAATACATGTAACACATTCAAACTAGTTGCAACTTGCAACACATAAAAATATAGAGAACTCTCCTGCATGGATAAGTGAACAGCTAATCAAAGCAATAAGGTTATACGACATTTCGAAACGTATTTTCGAAACAAATTTGGAACCCCTAACATCGCTCAACGCACTTCTACATACGGTCTAGATATGTATGGAGGGAATCTCAGAGCTTGGAACCCATTCGGTAGCATCTAAAGATTCTACATGTCTGCAATCAAATATGTGTTGGTCATTTCTTGCATGTTAACAAACTAGATCAATCACACCCTACCTTAAAAATACATATTTCATGCAAATGCAATCAAAGTAACGGGCATATAAAGTGATAGAGTATATATTTATATATATTTTATATGATTTTATTCCTCATATTTATTATATTTTGCATTTAATTGGATTTTTATTTAATAAATTTTAATGTTTTATTGTAGGAAGTAAGGAAATCCTAAACTTAGAAGGATTGGAGAATAAAGAGCTTAATTTGGAGATTTATTAAAAGGAAATTCGGATTTGTTGGGCTGTCTGCACATAATTCACTGTTTGGGTCATATCTTGAGTTCTAGAAGTCAGAATTGGACGATTTAACAGCCCACGCGAAGATAATGGAAATCTCTTTTATTCTAAAGTGGTCCAATTATCAAATTACTCCAGGAACGGTCCAGATTTACTGAAGAAAAGTCAGCTACGAATTTTCCTTGTAAAACAGAATCAGTTTAGGAAACGTACTTGTACTTTCCTCAATGCATTAAAATATTTGAGGATATATATATATATACATATACATAGATACATACATACAGACATAGAGAGACTTGTATTTTTCTTCTTGGAGAAAGATTAAAGGTTTTTATTCTCTGTTCTTAATATTATTATTATGTGTTCTTATTATATTATGTGTTTTGTTAATTTAATTATGAGTGAGTAGATATTTAATCTAGGGTTAAGTTGAACCCTAGTTATGATTGATGTATGATTTTCCACAAACCCCCAATTGAGTTATGTTGTATGCTCTTGCTTATTGAGTTGTGCTTAATTAACAATAACATGTCAGACGTGATTATGCGTATTGTTTGAACCTAATATCTATTTATCATCGAAAGTTGGACTTAGATGGTTGTGATTTATCCAATAAGGACATGAACTTCTCCATGAAAATAGGTAGAACGGATTGTTAGGAAGTTAGGATGCTGTGTTTAATGTCTCTAAATTGCATGATACCATGAAAATAGGCTTGAGTGTATTTTAGAGAAGCCATTAATACTCGAGAGAGGTTATTGGTATTTTATAGGGCGTGTCTTTCCTCTTGAGTAGCGTATGATTAATTGGGGTGGAAAATCATGATTGCATTGATTCATGCTAGTGGGGATACTTAATTCTAGATGTTTTTAGTTAATTGATAAATACCACATATTTACTTTAGTATAATATTTAGATTAATAATCTCTCAACAATTTATTGTGTTACTTGCTTAGTTGAATTGAATCAAGAATAACTAGTGATTAATACGTTTGTCTCTGTGGGATCGACTCTGACTTGCCCTACTACATAGTTAGAAGGATTTGTTAGATATTATTATTTGATAGGCACGCGACAGCCTTGTCAAATTTTTGGCACCGCTGCCGGGGACAAAGTGGTATTAGATTAGTTAATTTTTGAGTTTGTTTACCTAAGTCTTTTAGTTGTGTTGATTCGGCTATTATTCCCTTGTTATTTGATCTTTGTTTCTAGTTTTCTTGTTGCATGCACACACGAAGTTCAGGTACAGAAATTTTGATTGCTCTTGATCCTGAAATTGAAGCTACAGCAAGAAGACAAGCAGGACTACGAAGAAAAAAATAAAGACAAGGAAGTTATGGGTGAGACAGCAGCTAAAGCTCTCAGGGAGCATGGTATGCCAGAAGCTAGAGACGTACTCTCCAGTATTGTCAGACCAACAATCACGGCTACCCACTTTGAACTCAAGCCACAATTCATACAATTCGTCTCCAATGATTCTTTCGCAGGATTGTCCACTGAAAATCCTGTTGATCATCTTGAGAGTTTTCTGGAAAAGTGTGATACTATAAAGCTGACCAATGTTAGTGATGATGCTATTAAGCTGCGCTTATTTCCTTTCTCTCTCCGAGATACAGCAAAAGATTGGTTGAAGGATGAAAGACCAAATACATTCACTACTTGGGATAGTCTAGCAAAGGCGTTTCTACTTAAATTCTTCAGTCAGAAGAAGACTTCAAAGCTCAGGAATGAAATATCTAACTTTTGTCAAGATGATGACGAGTCACTTTATGATGCTTGGAGAAAATTCAAACGACTTCAGAGACAATGCCCTCACCATGGAATTCCTGACTGGTTGTTGATCCAAACATTCTACAATGGTTTAACACAAGAGTTTCGAAATTTTGTTGATGCTTCTTCTGGTGGATCTATTATGAAAAAGAGTACGGAGGATGCGAAAACTTTGTTAGACGAGATGGCGTCTAATGATAATTATCCTTACAGTGACAGAAATCATCCTAAGAAGGGTGGTAAGTATGATGTTGATGCTCTAACCATGTTTAATGCTACTATGCAGGCAATGGTTAAGAAGATTGAGCAATTGGATTCTAGAACTTCATCTACAGTTGCCTCATGTGAAATATGTGGTGTAGTTGGACACACTCAACATGTTTGTCAATACAATCCAGGTTTTCAACCAGCTCAGCCACAAAAATCTAACTTGGAAAATCTTTTGGAAGGATTTATCTCTACACAAGCAAAGAAGAATGATTATTTTGAATCAAGTATCAATGAGATAAAGGCTCATAACAAGTTGATGGAGAATTCAATCACTCAAATTGCTCAACAGTTGAATCAACTTAGCAAGTCTTCAAGCCAACTTCCTGGCCAAACTGAACAACCACATAGAGCCCACGTGAATGCTATAACGTTAAGAAGTAATCAAGAATTTCAAGGGCCAGAGATGAAGATGATTAGTGATAATTTTATTGTTGAAGAAGATGGGGAGAAAACTCAATCTGAAAATGTGGTTTTGCAAGAAGCGATTGAAGAAGAGAAGAAGGAACCCACAGTTGCTCTAGTCAGACCTTATGTACCACCTGTTCCGTTTCCGCAAAGATTAGTGCAAGCTAGGCTTGGAGAGAAGTTTATGAAGTTTATGGATATCTTGAAGATGTTAGAGCTTAATATTCCCTTCTTAGATGTTATCAAGGAGATGCCTTCTTATGGGAAGTTCCTTAGGGAATTATTGTCAAATGAAAGAAAGATTGAAGAAAGTTCTACTATCTCATTAACAGCAGAGTGCGGTGCTCTCTTGCAGAATAGTCTTCCTAAAAAGCTAATTGATCCAGGTAGCTATTCTATTCCTGTCAAACTTGGGAATTTTGAAATCAAAAGAGCTCTATGTGATCTTGGGGCAAGTGTAAGTCTGATGCCCATATCAATCTGCAATAAGCTTCAGATGGGTGAACTCAAACCCACACGTATAACTCTACAATTAGCAGATAGAAGTGTAAAAGTTCCACTTGGAATACTTGAAGATGTTCCTGTCAAGGTAGGAAAGTTTTTTATTCCATGTGATTTTGTTGTCATGGAGATGGAGGAAGATGCACAAAATTCTATTATTCTCGGGAGACCTTTCTTAGCTACAGCTGGTGCGAAAGTTGATATGATGCAAGGAAAAATTTCTTTTGAAGTTGGAGATGAGAAATTGGAATTTAAATTTTCCAACTCTTTGCTTAGCTCTTCTCTGAAGAAGAGTGATCTTGAAAAGAGTAATGAAACTGTTCTTATGGTTAAGACCTTGGGTGAAGATCAAGATATGAAGGCTGATATTTTTCTCTCTAAACCTCCTACAATTTTGGTGAGAGATTTACATGTCATTAATTATGTTGATTTGAAGCCTTCAACAATGAAATCGATTGGTGAAATTCAGTTTGGTGGATTATCTGTTGAAGATCCTGATGCTCATATTGAAAACTTTTTGAAGATTTGTGATACTATCAAGTGTGATGGAGTTTCTGATGAGGCCATTCGACTTCGATTATTTCCTTTCTCTCTAAGGGATGGAGCTAAAAATTGGTTATTTTCGTTACCCTCAAATTCCATTACTACTTGGGAAGACTTACTTATAAAATTTCTTTTTAAGTTTGTCTCACGAGATGAAACGTCAAGGATAATTGTTGCACTCTTAAAGTTTGCTCGAGATAGAAGAGTAATATTGTTGGATAAAGCCGTGGATGAAACTTATAAGTTTTTGGGAGAGATCATAAGAAAATATGTTGAGAAAGTAGATGCTTCACTTTCGATCCATTCACCAGGTTGATTGACAAGAAGGTCGAGCTAAAGACCTTAAAAAAGCGCTTCTTGGGAGGCAACCCAAGATTTTGGAGGAGGAACACTCTCCCACATTTTCCAACCGAGACTTCATGCACTAGGGGAGTATTTCTAACCTTTCTTTGTATAATTTTTCACTCTTATTCTTTTTGTATTTCTTTTAGGATCTTGTTAGTTTTGCATATTTATATATATTATTCATAGGGGACAATGAACCGCTTAAGTGTGGGGACGTGTTCTTAATAATAATATATTTTAAAAAAACAAAAAAAATTATATAGTATAAAATCCAAAAAAATTTGAAAATTTAAAACTTTTTGTATATAATTGCCTAGTCTCAAAAGCATGTTAGCATGGATAAGTACACATTGTGTAGATTAATTTTGCATGATTAATTCTGAGTGTCACATTCATGAAAAATCATTTGATTCTTGATAATTCCTTGTGTGTGCTTGCTAAAATTTGAAAACTTGAGATGCTTCTTTGTCAATTTTAGTGAGTTAAGCATGCTTTCACCATGTGAGGATTTGAGCCTAATTTATGATTGATACATTTTATATCAATCCATTTCTTTTGTTGTGTGATGTTCATCATGATTCACGTTGCTGTAGAACTTGTTTTAAACCATTTTGAGACTACATGATATGTGTATGCATGAATATGATAAAGGCACTAGGATTAACCTCATTTACCCAAAACAGTACCCATATAAAAAATAATCCTTAGTGAACCCCTTGAGCTTATATCCGTTTATTTCGTATATCACCAATCTAAAAATTTTTGAGCCTACTTATTTATTCTTGTCGTGATTTACTGGTAGAGCATATTGATTCATTGATGGGTTGGTGAATATCTAGTGTGGGTATTTCTTTTGGTTAAAGTGTTACATCTTGGTGGGATACAATATGATTTGAGAATTACAAACAAGTATCAAGTACTCCTTTGAGATCAATGGGTGGCAAGTGCAATGTCATATTAAAGGGACGATCCATGTGTGCTGGTATTAAGTACATTCTTGGTGACTTTTCACTGCCGTTGGTTACTGGAGAATGACTTGACTTTGAAAAAAAGGAAAAGAAGAAGTTATGAGCAAGAGGAAGATAAAGTAGAGTGTGTTCATTTGATTGATACGTTTGTCTCTGTGGGATCGACTCTGACTTACCCTACTACATAGTTAGACGGATTTGTTAGATATTATTATTTGATAGGCACGCGACAGCCTTGTCAAATTTTTGGCGCCGCTACCGTACATGGGGTATATATGCTTTGAAGTTTAATGCTTGTGAAAGCTTGATCAACTTTTACATGATCTAAGTTTCATGTTGGGTGCTTTAATTAAAAGTGAACACTATGCTCTATTGGTTTATCAAGTTTAGCCACTTGTTAGCCTGTTTCTTTGATATCCTACCCCGTACCTAAGACCTGTTACAACCTTTAACAAAGACCTTTTGATTCATGTATGCATAAACGAGGTGGTGGAGATTTGGTGGACAACCAAGCATATGGTAGCACATGAGTACATTGATTGAACTTGAGCGATACACTTATACCCATACACTTGTGTGAATTGAGAGCAATGTGAGAATTCTATCTATGGCATGCTTACTTATTGAATGCGACTTTGATGTCTATCTCATGATATTTTTGTCTATCTAGACATTGTGTGCATACTTGGATTATTTTGTGTTAAAGATGCTTAAAGTGAGAGTACTTGTACTTTCAGACACTTTCAGGTTGTTATGTGATTGATATTTACAATGTGTGGAGTACTATGACATGTTGCATGTTTGAGAGACTTGGTGGTTGAAAATATTTGATTTTGTGGGTATATCTTCTATAAACCCTCACGAGACAAAACTCGTCCTACTAGGGCTGCCTATGGGTTTAACGACTTGTTGCATATGCTCAATGCAATCGTGTCATCTACGAAAGTGGTGGTCCTATTAGTTAGTATTATTTTTTATTTCTTTATTTGCCCGAGGACGTGCAAAATGCTAAGTGTGGGGATGTTTGATAGAGTATATATTTATATATATTTTATATGATTTTATTCCTCATATTTATTATATTTTGCATTTAATTGGATTTTTATTTAATAAATTTTAATGTTTTATTGTAGGAAGTAAGGAAATCCTAAACTTAGAAGGATTGGAGAATAAAAAGCTTAATTTGGAGATTTATTAAAAGAAAATTCGGATTTGTTGGGCTGCCTGCACATAATTCACTGTTTGGGTCATATCTTGAGTTCTAGAAGTCAGAATTGGACGATTTAACAGCCCACGCGAAGATAATGGAAATCTCTTTTATTCTAAAGTGGTCCAATTATCAAATTACTCCAGGAACGGTCCAGATTTACTGAAGAAAAGTCAGCTACGAATTTTCCTTGTAAAACAGAATCAGTTTAGGAAACGTACTTGTACTTTCCTCAATGCATTAAAATATTTGAGGATATATATATATATATACATATACATAGATACATACATACAGACATAGAGAGACTTGTATTTTTCTTCTTGGAGAAAGATTAAAGGTTTTTATTCTCTGTTCTTAATATTATTATTATGTGTTCTTATTATATTATGTGTTTTGTTAATTTAATTATGAGTGAGTAGATATTTAATCTAGGGTTAAGTTGAACCCTAGTTATGATTGATGTATGATTTTCCACAAACCCCCAATTGAGTTATGTTGTATGCTCTTGCTTATTGAGTTGTGCTTAATTAACAATAACATGTCAGACGTGATTATGCGTATTGTTTGAACCTAATATCTATTTATCATCGAAAGTTGGACTTAGATGGTTGTGATTTATCCAATAAGGACATGAACTTCTCCATGAAAATAGGTAGAACGGATTGTTTGGAAGTTAGGATGCTGTGTTTAATGTCTCTAAATTGCATGATACCATGAAAATAGGCTTGAGTGTATTTTAGAGAAACCATTAATACTCGAGAGAGGTTATTGGTATTTTATAGGGCGTGTCTTTCCTCTTGAGTAGCGTATGATTAATTGGGGTGGAAAATCATGATTGCATTGATTCATGCTAGTGGGGATACTTAATTCTAGATGTTTTTAGTTAATTGATAAATACCACATATTTACTTTAGTATAATATTTAGATTAATAATCTCTCAACAATTTATTGTGTTACTTGCTTAGTTGAATTGAATCAAGAATAACTAGTGATTAATACGTTTGTCTCTGTGGGATCGACTCTGACTTGCCCTACTACATAGTTAGAAGGATTTGTTAGATATTATTATTTGATAGGCACGCGACAGCCTTGTCATAAAGCAAACACTTAAAAAAGTACATTGCAAAGACATTCTTTTCTAACTTTCTTTCTTACTAAGGCTGGTATCAATTCTGTTTAATTTTACATAAACAGTCATATATATATTCCCAGTGTTCAGATCACAACATAGATATCCAGTGTTTATGCTACGAATTACTTATGTTTAGACTAGAATAAGAAACATTAACTAATAAACTCAAAAGACCAGTGCAATATTTAGTAACAAAGTTCAGTACGTTTACAGATCTCACACTTCGAGAAGTGAGGGTCTCCTGAGACAAACCAGTACCCAATTATTCTATGCCTAACCCTAGCCCCTTCCCCCAGCTAAAATCCTCCATTTCCCTTGTGCAAGTACTAGATTACCCTTTCATTTTGGGCCTTGTGTTGGGCCGTAACCTTGGGCCTTATCCTCCTGGTATAAGACAAAGTGTTATAGGGCCTTGTTGAGTCTGTTGCATTACCCCGGGCCCAAACTGTCACCTTGTCCTCAAGGTGAAATGATGGGAACAACTGATCGATGGTGTGAAATTTTTCCCAGGTAGCCTCCATAATGGACATGCCCTCCCACTGAATCAAAACTTCCAGATCAGTAGGCTGGCCAGATGCTGCATTTCTGACACCTAATACTTGTTGTGGCATGCCCTCCACAACTAGTGACTCTGTAACATTGGATGGAATCTGCAAAATAGTCAGAGCATTCCCCACTGCCTTTTTTAAAACGGACACATGAAAAACATGATGGATTTTTGCTTCAGGAGGTAGCTGCAACTTATACGCTACTGTTCCAATTCTTTGTAGAATGGTGAAAGGCCCGTAAAACTTAGCAGCTAGTTTGTCAAATGGGCGTCTTGCTAAGGACTGTTGTCGATACGGTTGCAACTTGAGATAAACTCTCTCCCCAACTTCAAACTCCACTTCTCTCCTGGACAAATCTTCTTGCCTTTTCATCCTATGTTGAGCACGTATGAGATTAGCTTTTAAGTCGTCAAGAATGGCATCACGAGATATTAATTGGTCTTCTAATGACGATACAACTGTGTTGCCTGTTTCATATTTAACCAACATGGGTGGATCTTGTTAGGTCCAAAGTATCGTAGAAGGGGGGTTGAATACGATACCTACAAATTATTCAATTTCGTTCGCAGATTAATCATTCAGTTCTATAATGAAATCAAACACACCAAATCAAACCAAGAGTCGGGGAATATATCTTTTTATTAATATAAACCTCGAGGGGTGCTACAATTTCTAATCCGTAGATTAGCTTCAATGAGTTCCAGGTTATTCACAATCAATACAATGATAGAGTTCAAGCAGAATTAATTTCTCTGGTATTTTCTCTCTGGCTTGATCTCTCTCTTCGTAATTGCTTCTGTGTAGATGAACATGACTGAAGAAGAGACTGCCTCTCTCTTAGTAATTGTAGACTTCTTTTTGAAAAACCATCGAACCAAAAGAATTGGTTTATTCTTGGCCGTTGGATCTTCATCAACCTGACAACAAAGTCACTTCACCACCTGCTTCTCCAAATTGAAAATCATCGAATCTTTAAAAAGAATTTACCATTCGATAGTTTTTAATAAAAACTATCGAAAGTCAAATTCTCTTAAAATAAAATTCTGATTGTTTTCTTTAAACACATTCGATGGTTTTCTAAATAGAAAAACCATCGAAATCTTTTCTTGTACTTGACCATTTAGAAAAGCTTCTGTACTCCAGGGTGTTTCAGTTTTAGACTGTATCAATTTCTTCTGAGACGAGAAAACAACTTGATCTTTTAAGTGCCGTCAACTAGTGCAACTGGTCTGGTTCACAGATGAATAACACTTGATCAATTCTTTCTATGTCTTCAATTCAATGCTGCTGATAAGTCCTTTGTCGATCTGGTTGCTTCAAATAAATCACTGGAATCCTGTGGTACTTAACCCTAAATCATTCACATACTTCTGTCGTCTTGAAAGTCTTGATTCTTTTGATGTCACTGAGGCTTGAACATTTTCATGAACTTCTTTTCGTGACCTGTTTACGGACTTCAAGAATACATACCATATTTTGATTTTTTGAGTTTACCTTTTCTTCTTTGATTCTGGATTCATGTGCTTCTGTTAATACTATTGTCTGTCTTGTCCTTTTTTGAGTTGTAGTTATCTCTTTTACATCTTATGTTACATTATGCTTTACAGATCTCTTCCGTAAAGAGCCTTGAATGGCGTCATCCTGGTAGAAGAGTGGATGTTGGTGTTATACCAGTACTCAGCCCATCGGAGCCACAACCCCCATGATTTGGGATGGCCATTGATGAAGCACCGCAGGTAAGTTTTGACGCATTTGTTAACTACCTCGGTCTGCCCGTCAGACTATGGGTGATAAGTTGTGCTTTTGTGCAGTGCTGTGCCTTGGAGTTTGAAGAGTTCCTTCCAAAATAAACTAAGAAACACTCTGTCGCGGTCCGAGACGATTGAAGATGGAAAACCGTGAAGCCTCACTATTTCTTTTACAAACACAGCAGCCACGGTAACCGTTGTGAATGGGTGTTTCAAGGGTATGAAGTGACTGTATTTTGTTAAACGGTCCACCACAACTAAGATCGAATCTGCCCCTTTTGACTTCGGCAAACCCTCGACGAAATCCATCGAAATCTCTTCCCAAACCAACGTTGGAATAGGCAGAGGTTGGAGTAAACCCCCAGGGCTAAGGGTTGACACCTTAGCCTGCTGGCATACATGGCAAGCTCTCACATACGCTGCAATTTCCTTGCGCATTCCAGGCCAAAACCAGTCAGAAGCCACCCTGGTATAGGTCTTAAAGTCTCCGGAGTGTCCACCCAACGGCGAATCATGGTAGTCGTGTAAAATGGTTGCAATCAGCGGTGACTTGGGAGGGAGGACAAGCCGCCCTTTATACCTGAGGTCCCCATGTTCTATGTGAAAACCTTTAGGAACCGGCTTCTCGGACTGAATGTCATCTGTTAATTGTTTTATAAATGTGTCCTGCCTGATGTTACTGGCATATGTAGACCACTGACTGCCCCCAGACATCAAAATCGCCCCTAGCTCCACACGGCCAAGGAACTCACGCGACAAAGCATCTGCTACCCTGTTGTTGACTCCACTCTTGTACTATATTGTAAAATTATACCCCAATAATTTGCTAACCCACCTTTGATATTCAGGTCCAATTTCCCTTTGCTCCATCAAGAATTTCAAACTTTGCTGGTTTGTGCATATAACAAAAGGCCTGCCTAGTAGATAGTGCTTCCACTTAATAACCACCAACACAATAGCCATAAATTCTTTCTCATAGATAGACTTAAGTCGACCCCTTGGTCCCAAAACTTTACTGTAATACACCACCGGGTGTCCTTCTTGAAGTAAAACAGCACCCAAACCAAATCCCGATGCGTCCGTTTCTACCACAAACTTTTTCGTGAAGTCGGGCATAGCAAGGATCAGAGCACTCATCAATGCCAATTTTAATGCCTCAAATGCAGTGGTTGCGTCCTTTGACCAGCCAAACTGATCTTTTTTTTAATTGATCAGTCAAAGGCCTAGCTAGGGTAGCATAATTAGCAATGAATTTACGATAGTACCCGGTTAATCCGAGGAACCCCCGTAATTCTTTTAAACTATGAGGTTCGGGCCAGTCCTGCATAGCTTTTACCTTGTCCATGTCCATGGCTACCCCTTGTGCCGAAATAACATGCCCCAAATAATTGAGTTTTTCTTGCCCGAATTCGCACTTATTTCCATTGGCAAACAGTTGGTTGACACTCAATATATGCAGGACTTGAGCTAAGTCCTCAGTATGCTGCTTCTTAGTGGGGCTGTAAACTAAAATATCGTCAAAGAATACAAGTACATTCTTTCGCAACAAGGGTCTAAAAACAGAATTCATAAGGGCCTGGAACGTAGCCGGGGCGTTCATCATACCAAACGGCATTACGAGGAACTCATAGTGGCCCTCATGCGTACGAAAAGCTGTCTTTGGTACATCTTCTCCTTTTACCCTTATTTGGTGATACCCGGATTTTAAGTCTAACTTGGAGAAAAATTTTAGCCCCGTGCAGTTCGTCAAGCAACTCATCTATGATGGGAATAGGAAATTTATCTGCCACAGTTACCTTATTAAGCGCCCTATAGTCCACACAGAAACGCCAAGATCCGTTTTTTTTTTCTTAACCAATAGCACTGGACTAGAAAAAGGACTGGATGAGGGTTGAATGATTCCTGCACTAAGCATATCCCGAATTAGTGCCTCGATTTCATCTTTCTGTACTTACGCATATCGGTAAGACCTCACGCTAACCGGGTTCGTGCCTTCTTTAAGAACAATAGCATGTCCATGCCCTCTTTCGGGTGGCAACCCCACTGGAAGGTGGAAAACTGACATGTACTGCTGAAGGGTGGGTTGTAGGAAGGCTGGTGACTTTAGAACTATATCCTCACTTTCCTTGTCAACTGATCGGGATGACAGATGGTTACATTCAATCAAATACCCCGTACCCTCTTTGTGTAAGGTACGTATCATCGCCTTCAAGGAGATCCTGGAACTTCCTAATGATGGATCACCTTTAAGGGTCACAGTAGTGTTACCCAATCGAAACCTCATCGTCTACGTCTTCCAATTCGTGGACATTGTCCCCAGTTTTTCAAGCCACCGAACACCCAATATTATGTCAGAATTCCCCAATGGTAATGTCAGGTAGTCCTCAATTATAGTAATGCCCGACAATTGTAATATCACCGATTTATTCTCCCCCTCCCCTTGTACCGCATCTCCATTACCCAAAGAGACACTAAAGAAATTAGAAGGTGAGACAGGAACTCCCAATTTTTTTATTGCTTCCATGGATATGAAATTGTGTGTTGCACCAGGGTCCACCATTACCACAACCTCCTGGCCCAAAATTTCTCTTCTCAACTTAAGGGTCTTTGGACTAGTAATGCCCACCACTGAATTTAATGAAATCTCAGGTTGTTCTACCCCTGTTTCCTCTCCATATCCCAAAATGCCCTCCTCCTTCTCCGAATGTTCTTCGCTACCTGACTCATCCTCCTCAGGTTGTAATAATATCACACTCAATTCTTTCTTTTTACAACGATGACCTATGCTCCATTTTTCGTCACACCTGAAACATTCTCCCTTCTCCCTCTTGGACTGAAAATCCTTGTCACTTAACCTACGAATTTCCCCCAAGGGCTTGGCAACCGGCATTGAACTTGTATTCTTCTGTGTGTAATATGTAGGGCTGGAAGATGCATGGGATTGGGCCGACACCGACCGTGCAGAAGGTGTAAACGAATTATATTATGATTTAAGAGTAGAGTAGGAAGATGTACCCGCTTGCGGACTGTAGGACATAACTGAATGATAGTTTGGTGCAACCCTTTTGAACTCCCCCTTCTTGTTCGACCCATTTCGTAATTTGTCTTCCACCTTTACAGATAAATCCATAGCGTGATCCAAACTCCTAGGCCCTAGTAGTCTGACCTCCGCTCTAACCTCCTCCTTCAATCTGTTTATAAATTGGCCTTTCGCTATCTCTTCTGGAACTCTAGTTAATGGTGTCATGAGTTCGATGAATCGTCATCGATACTCAATTAGACCTGAATTCTGCGAATGATTAAGCCACTGCTCATATAACGTTCCCGAAGATGTGGGACGAAATTGATGCAACAACAACCCTTTTAACTCTTCCCACCGGCGCAAAGGCCTTCTCCCGTTCTCCCATTGAAACCACAACAACGCATCCCCATCCAACGAAACAATTGCTGCTTCTAGCTGTTCCTCCTCACTCAATCTGTAAAAAGTAAAATATCTCTCCGCACGTAATATCCAGCCATCTGGGTTTTGACCTGAAAAAACTGGTAAATCCAACTTTTTATGCCTCCAACTAGAACCCCCAGTAGGACCTCCAGTAGCCCCCCAGTTTCTCCCCTGATGAAAATTTCCCCCAAAATCCTCACCATTTATACCAGTATAGCCGTTATTTCCCCCAAATCGACCCGACCCGACTCCCGAGCCCTCGGGTCGCCCCACTCCCCTCTCCTCGTTCAACGCATACTTGTTTTTTCCTGCTACACCTGACGACTGACCACCCAACCCTTGATTGTTTTCAGTGACCCGTAATAAAGAAAAGGAAGAACGAACTTCATCTTGAAACTTTAATTGATCATCCTTAAGAGTGTTCATTAGCACCTCATGTTGTTCACGAGACTGGGCCATACGAGCCTCCCAACACTGTGATGTTTGATCCATGGTGAGAGTGAGACGCTCAATGAAAGACTTCTGCATATCTTGAGCAGCTGTGATGACTGCTATGGCTATCTGTTCAGCCATGGTTGACCTCAGATCTCCCAACCCTTGCTCGAGCATTTCGATTCGATGCTGATTAGACGACGGCGCTCCCATTTTCTTCCCTCACGAGAACCGTCGTGCTCTGATACCAATTGCTACGAATTACTTATGTTTAGACTAGAATAAGAAACATTAACTAATAAACTCAAAAGACCCGTGCAATATTTAGTAACAAAGTTCAGTACGTTTACAGATCTCACACTTCGAGAAGTGAGGGTCTCCTGAGACAAACCAGTACCCAATTATTTGATGCCTAACCCTAGCCCCTTCCCCCCAGCTAAAATCCTCCATTTCCCTTGTGCAAGTACTAGATTACCCTTTCATTTTGGGCCTTGTGCTGGGTCGTAACCTTGGGCCTTATCCTCCCGGTATAAGACAAAGTGTTATAAGGCCTTGTTGAGTCTGTTGCAGTTTAATCACAACCGATCAAATCATCGTCATTGAACAAACACTACACCATATTTGGCCTATTGCAAGCCCAAAACATAAAAATGTTGCATAAAGTGTTGCTAAAAACAAGAACCAGCTGATTTATTGTAATACTTTAACAAAGTGTTGTATAAAATAGAAAAGTGTTGCAAAATTGAGGACAATTTCGAACTATTGCATTACTTTTGTTTTGTGTTACAATATATAACATTTTTTGTTACGCTTTTGGTCAAATTGACCGAAATTTGCTGGGCGTAAAAAATAAAATGTGCGGGGGCGGGATATTTTCATTCTAATTCTAATTAAACAAAAACAAAAAACATACTCTCAGAACAAAACCTCTCTCGCCTCTCTCGCTCTCTCTCTCTCTCTCCGTCCCGTTCTCGCCGGCAGCCGAAGAACAAAACCAATCTCCCTCACCCAAAACCCGTCTCCTGCTAAACAAAAACCCATCTTCATCACCCAAATCTCTAAACTCCAAACCCGAAAACCCCCAAACGAAAAACTCCCAAATTCGAAAATTTCAAAAACTGCAATTCGAGGTTTGTACTTCTAGTTCAACCTTCAAATATATGTGTATGCATGCTAATTGAGTTCAATTTTATGTATGCATGTTAATTTCGAGCAAATTTCGATCTTGTTTTTTCAAAAAAAATTCGAGTTAATTTCGGTTTGTGTGCTTATGATATGTATAGTTTTTTTGTGTAATTTATGTGTTTGTTTTATGTTACATTGTTAAGCTGTTCAAAAGAGCTAGAGAGAGAGAGAGGGAGAGGGAGAGGGAGACTGGTAAACTGCTGGAGAGAGAGAGAGGGGGGGGAGAGAGTGTGTGAGAGTGATTTGTATACTACTGTAGAGAGAGAGAGAGAGAGAGAGAGAGAGAGAGAGAGAGTATCCTTGGTTAACTGTTGTAGGGGAGAGAGGGAGAGAGAGGGAGAGTGTGTGTCTGTGTCCTTGGTAAACTGCTGTAGGGAGAGAGGGAGAGAGAGAGAGAGGATAAATACTTGTAATGAATCTATGTTGTTCTATCGTTAGTTCGTTTTAGTACCTTAAATTTTTGTACAACTCTAAACCAAGTTGCTCTACAATTTGGTCACTGCAGACTTCTGGTCTGGGTGAGGGTGTTTCTTTTCCTTGGCATTATGTGTGTATGGATTATGGACCAAAAAATAGCATTCATCTTATTATGTGTATATGCTCTATTTGTTTGATTTACATTATATTTGTCATTATATGTTGTTAAAAGGATGTATATTTATGTCGTAAATGGTTGTATGTTAATGTAGTAAATGGATGTTGAAGATGAAAAGTGGGTAAAATTACCTAAGTACCGATATATATCGAAAGGGGGTGAAAGATTTTGTTTGCAATGCATTCCACAAATATGCTATAGGAAATGAGTTAGCGTGCCCTTGTAGAACTTGTAGCAATCGTTTCTGGTGTGAAGCAAAGGCAGTGAATGAACATCTTGTATGCAACGGTCCTTGTCCAGAAATGGTGCAATGGATATATGAAGTCTCGACCCTTAGGATAGAAAATGATGTTGATGAGATGGAGATTGATGACATATGATAAGTGGATTTCATATCCACTTGGATCGTCCTAAATTGGCTTAAATTGATCGTTTGTTCTCAAGTTTGTGGTGATTGTGATGTGTTTGGTGTTTGTATTTGCAGAGTTGAGTTGTCAACAGAGATGTGGAGTTTCTGTGGTTTGCAGTGATGTTCTGAGCAAAGTCGTTAAGGTCAAGTGGTTGCGGAATGAGAGCACACAAAGAATTGTCAAGGAATGCAACGTTGAGGATTCTGGACAGTAACCAAGCGCGCCCGCGCCCTATTAGGCGCACCCGCGCTCTTCAAAAGCTGTAAAAGGCAATTCTGAGTCAGAAAAGGAAAGTTGCCAAAAGACCAGTCAACCCAGAGACCTATATAATCAACTGGTGGACGATTTCTGAGACATACATTGACATACAATCATACATATCCATCCACCGGTGAGGAGAACAAGAAGACGGCTGATTACGAAGATCTACTTTTCATCTTTTCTTTGTATTCTTCTAATTATGCGATACTTTGGATTCTTGTTTGTTCTTTCATAAACCCTAGCACTTTTATTCAGTATTCTAGACTTATTATTATCATGTTTTCATCAAAACCCACGATGATGAACGGTTCGATTATGAACTAATCGTTGTCGTGGGATTCTAACGGATTTATTTATGGATTTTAGTAGTTAATTGTTTTAAAGATGTGTGTGTGATGATTTGTTGATATCCTAGTTTGGTTGTGCTTATTCTTCTTGGATGCGTAGCTAACATCTAAGTTGTATTGTTAACCTCTATTGATTGCGAAAGTGGATATAGAGGTTTAGAACTTGCCATGCTAGCATAGGTTTATGTATGTTTGTCATGCATGATTCGTAGGTGATTTTAACCATCTTACCTGCCCTATGTAATTTGAATGGATAACTTGCTCGTTAAACCGTTATGTTTTCAAATCTTATAGACATATAGGGTCTAAGCATAATTGGTGTCTGCTTAACTTCTATCTTATTGTGGATGTTTGAGTGGTTTGGTATACGTATACTGAAAGGTAGCGTGTACTGATTTCGTGTTGTCCGATTAGTTATCTCAACCGTCACATGCATTGATTAAAGACAAAAGACTCTAGATGAAGTATTTAATGAAGTTAGGATCCCATGTTTATTCTCATAAGTAATTAACAGCAATCTCTTTAGTTAATTAAATTCTTGTTAAGTTGAATAGTTAATTTAGTTAATCAAAACTCAAATTTGATAGGTATGGGTTTAGGAAATGAGTTTGAAGAGATGATACGTAATGCATACGGGAATAGTAATGAGTCAGGTGAACATGGAGTTAGAAAGGGATTAAATGATGATGCGAGGAAGTTTTATAGGCTTGTTAAGGAGGGCGGGGAAGCTTTATATCCTGATTGCAAAAAATTTACTCGTTTAAGTTTCAATGGCCTTATCAGTACAAATTTAGTACAGTTTGGAGGAATTTTGGCCAACTCAATTTTGGCCTTATCAGTTTCTGACGATCTCTATGATGCCTACGGTACAATGGATGAACTGAATACATATACCAAGGCCATCGAACGGTAAAACAACTTCTTTTTTTCTCTGAACTACCAGATGGTTAATTAGAAAATAGTTTTGGCCCTTCTGATATTGAAGTTACACTCTGTTTAAATTGTGCAATAGATAGCGTATATTATAAAGACATCTCAAGGGCTATATGTACAGGTTCGATGCTGATTGTATCAAAGGACTTCCAGGTTATTCTAAAATATGCTACAACGCTTGTGTGAAATTCTTCAGAGAATTTGGTGACGAGATTGTCAAACAAGGAAGTTATTATGATGTTTCTTATTGAAAAGAAGCGGTATGTCTAACAAACTTAATGAAATAATCTTGTGGCCAAGCGAGTTTGTTATTATAGAAGTTGGGATCAGCTATCAATATATGTAGAATCAAATTGATACAAGACTATTATAATAAATATATACTTTTTTGCTATTTTCTTATGTGACAGTTTAAAACATCTGTGTTGGCTTATCATCAAGAGGCTGTATGGCGAGACAAGAACTATGTGCCACCACTTAAAGAATATCTTATGAACGGATCGATATCATCTTGTGCATGCCTTCTGGGATTATCGTCTATTCTGGGGATGGGACATGCTGACACAATTGGGGCATGCAAGTGGGCACCAAAGGAACCAAAAGTTGTTCTTGCTGCAGAAAAGATGAGCCGAATAATCAATGACATAGTGGGCTATGAGGTGTGTGTGGTTAATGACCTTAATACTGCATATTGCGTCATATAATTTTGCTCAACATGTTATTAGCACGTATGCTGAGTAAGGGAATTGTTTCAGAACTGTTTTCTGATAGTAAACAGAACTTGCAAGATCAAAATCTTATGATTTCAGATCATGGTTTTCATATTGGTCGCATCTACCTAATAATTTACAAAATATGTCCATTAGTTTCATTTATTGAGATTTAACCTGGAATTACTATAGGCATCTGGCATCTTGACGTTCATCATCTGCCCCATATTAGTGCGCATAAGTTCATCAATTGATACGTATAAAATTATAGTTCTGTGTATATGTATATATGTAGGAGGAACATAGTAGGCCACATGTTGCTACATCCATTGAATGTTACATGAAGGAATATGGGGTTTCCAAAGAAGAAGCAGTTGTCAAATTGTATGAAATGATCGAAGACACATGGAAGGACATTAACAAGGAATGCTTAAGGCATTCCGTAGGCATGATCTTGATTATTACATCAACTGCAGATTTCAACAACTAGTCTCAATGTACTAAAAATTTACTCGTTTAAGTTACAAATTCGACCCAGATCAAGATATTTTGAAGGTAAAAAATTAGGTGGTAATATTGAGTTGGTTAATTAAGTTGGTTAATTGAGTTGGTTAATTTATGATCTGTACGTGGTAATAAGAGGCGTGTGTATATTGCTGTTACTGCAATTTATGTCAAGTGAATGAATTAAATGTTTGTGTAATGAATTAAACAAATTATAAGCGATTTGTTTGTATGGATTTTAATTAAACTTGTGGCATCTGTGTATTTATTGCTCAAATTCCCTTGTTTCAAAGGAAGCATACTATTGGAATTGTTAAGATAGGTGCTTAGTTCGCGATATAAGAAACATATTCTTCTAGACAACTTGTGGCCTGAACTTGGCCTAACATATTTAGAACACTGGTTAGTGATTACTAAAAAAATGCAGATAACAAAAACGGTCACTCCAATACTCTCCAAATGCTTTTCTTGACACCGCTTGTTATCTTTCTTTAAAAAAAAAGTTTGTTAATCTTTCTTGGTGTGTTTTCTTTGTTTGCTCAGTTGGTTATTTTGTTTGGTTAAGACTCTTCTAAGTTTTAAGAGTTGGATAGAAATTGTATCTTGTTTTGTGTTTTTGTTTAGTGTAATCTAAAGTCTGGAACCATATGGGATGATGAGCTAGAGTTTGATGAGCTAGAGTCTGGAACCACAAATTTTGTTAGACAAAATATCTAATCCCAGAGGAAGGAAGAACATACACATTGCGTACAATTGGTGCTCTGTGGAGGCTGCACAAGAGCCGGATCAAGAAGGATAATTATCTCAAATACGACAATGATGAGGACAGGCTAAAACACTGCCCTAATACTATTTCAGTCGAGGAATTTAAGGTCGTAATGAAATACTGGGGAGATGAAGAAGTTAAGGTATATATAATGACATGTTTATCCTTTAGTGTATACTCATTTCACATATTTTTATAAAATTTATTGCCAAGGTTTTTTATTTTTTCTGTAATTTATTGATTTCTTGCTCAGGAGCGAGCTCAGAGAAATGCAGAAAATCGCGCGCTAATTGTAGAGACGCACACTGCTGGTCGTAAAAGTTTTGCCCCGATTGGCGAGGCGATAGTATGTCCAATTTTTAAAGATGCCTTCATTTTCTAATTTGTTACCTGTCACTTCTATATTTTCATGCATTATGTAATTTCAAACTTGTGAGTTGTGACTATTTGATTTTTTTGACAGGAAGTGGAAAAAAAAATTGAGCCTGAGAAACTAGCTCCGTCAGATGATATTTATGCCAAAACCCGTAAGCGGAAACCAGGACGCGAGTACAAGGTAGTCTCTTAAATTGATATACTCTTTTTAAGCTTTCTAATAATCTGCAATTTTTCTCTTTAAAGTTAGTCTGTTAGTTTTAATGATGGTTTGCATTTTTTTTGAACATTTATTTGTAGACTCCAGTCATTGCTGAAGATGGCACTGGGGAGCAAGTTAAAAAACCAAACCATGGACCCAATTGGCTTCTCGGACGATCTGGAAAGTGCAGAAGGACAAAAAGGGCTCAAGCTCAGCCAAAGCTTCTTAGTTCCAGTGGTGTTGCAACTACAGAAATTGCTGACTTGAAAAAGACTTTAAGGGAGGAAATTAACGCTGAAATGCAAGAGATGGTACAGAGAAAGGTCTGTCGCATTATGACAAAGGTAATACAAAAGCTGGGAGAAATCAACCCAGATTTTCAAGACCTTGACGTCCAAGAATTGTGTGATGTTGGTGCTGGTGACTATACTGATGAGGACAGCGATAAGGAGGTCGATGATGGTGAGGATAATTCAGAAGATGACGAGCAAGTGGATGAAGAAAGTGACGATTAGAACTTTTATATTCTATGTTTGCGTACTTTTGGTAGACATTGATAATTGTCTTTAACTAGGTTTCTAAGTTGTCGTATTGTGCTATAAACTTAAGTAATGCACGTAGCATGATTTGGTGTTTGGGATAATATGTCTGTTTTGTTGGATTTGTCGACTGGTTGGATTTGTTGGTTGGTATGAAACTGTGATTGGTTGATATGGTATGCCTTTGTGCATTTGGTTTAGTTATTTTCCAAACAGGTCCATGCAATCTGGATTTATAAAAGTGTTGCTAATAAAAACTAAAACAGTACAATAGGTGTAATAATGTTGCATCTAAATGTTGCTAAAAAAACCTAAAACATTACAATAGGTATAATAATGTTGCATCTAAAATGTTGCTAAAAAATAAAAAGCATTGCAATATCCAACAAAGTGTTACATTGTAATGTTGCAATAAATCGATTATGTAACATATTTAGTACATAAACGTTGCATAAAAGTGTTGCATTAATATATTGCAACACTACATAAAGTGTTACTAAAACGAACAAAGTGTTGCAATATAGTATTGTAATACTTATCAAGTGTTACAAAAAAAACACAAAAATTTTACTACATGGGTCCGTAGGCAACGCCAGTAAATGCAACACCGAAATTTTGCAAAAAATGTTACATAAAGATCTAATGTAAGACATATAGGGCCTAACGATACACCTTTTTAGGCTTGCAATAGGCCAAATATGGTGTAGTGAAATATCACAGCCACAAAGAAGATTTTCGAACCATGCCAATCTTTTCATCAGATTCAGAGGATGAAGTAGCTCCATCTTCAAAGTTGTTTAGTCGCGAAAGATCAGTACATACCCTACTAGGAGGAGGGCAAGGTAATCATTAGTACTTTTGTTGCCGTATAATCTTAATTTTGATGATACCCTAAAAATGGTTTGTTTTATTTTTAAAATTCAGTTGCTGATGTGTTGTTATGGAGGGACAAAAAGATATCATCTGCAATCATGGTTGTGGTTACAATCATATGGTTTCTTTTCGAGGTTGTGGAGTACAATTTTATCACTCTGCTTTGTCACATCATCATCACGACTATGCTCATCATCTTCATATGGTCCACTGCTGCAGATCTTTTAAATTGGTACGTATAGTTAAAGTTACCGGTTCTCCCAAATCTTAAAGTGTTACGAGGACTTGATAGAATCATATATTGTATCTCAACGTGTACAAGAACTCAATACGATCTTACATTATATCTTAACATGTATACACTATAACCTAATCCATTCCATACTCATTGTTTTAAAAAAAATATCAATCAAATCATATTTCATATTTAAAAATGCATTGTAATGAGTTCAATATATTCTAAGGGCTCCCCCTCAGATACCGAAAATTGTCTTACAAGATTCGATTTTTAGAGACGTTGCTTCAACATTTCATGTCAAATTTAACAAGTTGTTATCGCAAGTCATTTACATCGCCTGTGGAAATGATCTCAAACTTTTTGCTCTGGTACGAACATATCCGAAAAGGTCTCATACTAATGAAGTTATTACCTAGCAATATGTTCCTCCCACAAATGATGTGGGACAGCTCCCAACAAAAATACCATACTTACAATTTGTTTTGAAAGAAACAATGAAGCTTCACCTAGCAGTATTTTTTCTTCTGTCTCACAAAACCACGACGAATGTAAAAAAAGAATGGCTATATCATTCCCAAGAACACTCCAGATGAATGTTTGGGCCATTGCTCGAGATTCCGATCCATGGGGTAAAACTTTAACCCCGGAGAGGTTTTTGAGCTCTGAAATTGACTATAAAGGTCGATCTTTAAGCTTTTTACCAATTGGTTCGGGACGTAGAATTTGCCCCGGGATACGCCTAGCGGAGAGGGTCATGAGCTTGATGTTATTTCCCTAGTTGCACAATTTTATTGGAAGCTTTCAAAAAACATGTTACCAAATGAGGTCGACATGGATGATTTTTGGAGTTACCTCGCAAAAGGCTACCCCTTTGCTTCTTATTCCAACAACTGTAGATAACTAACAACCCCTCCTTGTGTAAAAGGTTATAAAATTTAATTTAAATTGCACATATGTCAGAGTGAATCCTAAGACACTTGGAAAAAAAATTGATCAATGATAACAGATCTTTAACACTAATTTTGTCACAAATAGGATATGATAAATTATTTTGAGTCCACATATACGTTCGACAAGTATATGATTAATCACTTAGAGTGCAGTCGAATGTTCCACAGATATTAATATTCATCGCACGTTTATCGTACACAATTAAATTATCATACATGACCATATTCTGTTATAGCGAGACGGGAAACATTGAATAGACATGGACTCATCAATCATCAAATTAATAAATTCTGGATCGAAAAGAAGGTTGTATAGATCAAATGAATTTGATAACATGATAAGAATTTTGTATTTATATTATAAAATAAGAGTAAACTATAGAGTGGTGATTATATTGTGCGCTAAATTTCAAAAATATGATCAAGGTTTCAAGTTCATAAATTAATGACTGTTTGTGCTTCTTAAAAGAATGGCGTTTGCTAACCTTTTTTCTAAAAAAAATACCATATTTTGTTTACACTTTTGAAAAAACGGCTCCTTTCAGGTTCACAAATTAGCTATAGGTATTCTCTTAAAAGACATATATAAAACCTGGTCATTAATTTATGAACTTCAAAATTGAACTACTTTTTTGAAAATTAGTACTCCCTCCGTCCCGCCTAATTCTTTACATTGGGTTTGGGCACGAAGCTTAAAAAAAATGTAAATTATTGATGAAAAGTAAGAAAAGTGAGTAAAGTGATGAGACCGATCAATAGTTAATGTATAAAGTGAGTATAATGGAGGAAAGTAGTGGGTGAAGTTAATTTTTATATTATAAAACTTTACTATATTTGAAAAGTTTTGGAAGGTAAAGATCAAATTGGGAGGGACATCCATAAAAGGAAAGTGTAAAGAAATGGATGGGGCAGAGGGAGTATAAATTATGGTCACTACAAGAAAAACGCAATCAGACAACACCGATCACACAACGCTCAGCCAAAAAAGTGTTGTCCAGAATTAACAGACAACGGTTATTTTTCATCCTCAAAAAAACATTGTGTAACCCAAGGTCCTTTCAACGGTTTAAAAACCATTGTCTAGAAATCTAAATCAAACAAGGGTATTTTGAAAGAGTTGTTCCGTAAACATCAACAATAGACAACTGTTTTCATAAGCATCGTGTGAATAAACCTAAGACAGTGTCTCAGTAAAGCGTTGTTCTAATGATACAACATTATTCTTAGATGTATTGTGTGAATTATCCTGAGACAACGGTGTAGTAACCCGTTGTTGTAATGAGACAAGAGTTTTTTCGGTTGTGTTGTTTAATCTGGGTTCAAACAACTATTTATAATAGTGTTGTTTATACATTCTTCAAACATGTTTTTTTATCTTAAAAACACTTGTCTCATTTACTGTAATTTTTTTAAAAAAAATGGCAGAAAGAGTAAAGCCCCTGCAAACATATTGCAATAACAAACATGTATCCAAACCAAACTTATACTAAAATCCATGATACATCTCAAATGAAAAACCATAACAAATCAAGGTTCAAACAAAATCAAACTAACAAATATCTTACAAACATGCACTAATTATACACCAAAATTAGTCACATAATATGATCTTACACAAAGATAACTCATCAAACCATATTAAAATGTATCCAAGTTAAACCATGCATATGAACTGCTATCATCTTCTAGGATAGCATGGTGCATCTCCACGATTCCAGCACCCCAAGGAAGAATTTCTCCATCCATCGGAAAGTTCTGTACTACCTCATCCACATTACCTATATCAAATCCAACATTCATATAACTAAGTATGTTTATATTCATAGCTAAATAGTCTTCGATATTTCCCACCAATACAGTATCCAATGAGTACAACCTATCAAGCTGTCCTCCCAAATAAGCAAGATATTTTGCTACTGTGTTACGTCTTGGATAGATTAAGAAGATGGAAATGGACCACCTTGGATCTCTCCTAATCATTTCAATCTGCTACACTAGATCATAAAGTTCTTCAGGAACACCATCTCTAAAGTTCTTTACATGATAAAATGCATGCAAATTGTCAGTTTCCAAATGGACATTTCTAAATCCTCGTTGAAAAGCCAGACATATTCCTTTGAAGATAGCCCAAAGTCCAATGGCTCCTGAGTTCATATTTTTAATTGCACCAAGTAAACTACACAGTATAGAACCTTCTTCATCCCTTAGCACAACACCCAAAGCTGAGGCATTCCCGGCTGGGAAAGGGAATGAGGATACTCCGCCATGTACATTAACCTTCACAGTACCATGTGGGGGGGGGGGGGGGGGGGGATGGAACCACTGAATATTCTTTGACGCTGAAATGTTTTATCAATAGAATGAAAAATATCTTTTAAAATAATAGATCGAACTACTAATGACAGAACAAGTTTGCATATGTGCAATATCACAAACTACTAATGACATAGTAAGTTAGCATATGGAACAATGAGGACATAAATTTTTTTGCACATCATTAAAACAAGTAATTTATAATTAAATACGATAATATATCTTTTACATCCATAAAAATGTTTGTCAATATTTGACTTCCTTCCCTAGCGAATATTTCATTTTTCCGCTTGTCAATATCTCATTCCCCCCTTCATTTCACTCCCCCCCCCCCCTTAATTAAAGTTTCAGTTCCCTCTTGTCTCCACATAAACACAATAGATTTGGTCACAAACCCTAAATCAAGTTCCCACTCTTCTTCTTTGGTTACGAGTTCAATTCGAGGGCTTTTAACATATTTGGTTACTTTTTTCTCCTCCCACTCTTCTTTTCATTTGATACAGGACCTCTCATCTTCGATTTTAAGATATTTCTCTTTCTCTCTCTCTCTCTCTCTCTCTCTCTCTCACACACACACACACACACACACACACATTTAACAAACGATGTTCTCTTTCCCCCTCTCTCCTTTCACCTACTACTCTTTGATTTAACAATTCCTAAATTTTGGGCTTCCTCAATTCGAGGATTTAATTAGTCTATTTTCTTTCGGGCGTGCTACTTTGGATTAAGGAATTCCTCGATTAGTTCTTTAATTGGGTTTGAGGGCTTTGATTTTCAGGTATTTTCCTTTTTTTCCTGAAGTTATATTGTTTTTCATGTCCAATCTATGTTGTATGTATATATAGTTGACATGTTCTTTACTTGTTGTTGGTTAATATATACGAAAGTAGTTTCAGTAGCTCTAAAGTTTCACATTCAACTAGTTTCCAACCAAGCGCAACTTCTTATGATGCTTATAGTAGCCCTCCTTATGTATTAAAATTCAAATATTTGTCTAATTTTTTCACGAAAAACAAACTCTATGTTCTTAGAAGTAGAGAAAGATCCGCGGACCAAATATTGACCATAAATGAGCTGCGATTTTACATCACATGTTCTTGGTTCAAACCTGGCCTATCTTGATCCTATTAAGGGTCATGTTCCTTGTAGAACCCTTAACCTTAGAACCCTTAGAACTCTATCTTATTTTTTAAAATAATATATATTTATTATATGAAGGTCATGGGTAAAGTTGTCCAAAAACACAAAATACATAATTTAGAGCTAATTAATATTTTATTAACGATAATAATCATACATCGATATCGATCACAAAATTCTCCATCATCATCATAAAATTTCCCCAATTATTTTTATCATTTTTTGTGAAAATATTCAAGTTATTGTATAAACACAATATCAGATAACAGTGTTCAGCAGCTGAACATTTAAATACAAGTAAGTTCAGTTGCAGAACTTTAAAATTTATGTGTTTGATTTCAAATTCAATTGCATGACTTTTATGTTCAACGGTAGAACACGAAAGTTATGGTATGAAAATAATGTGAATAACATTGTTCAACAGCTGAACATTATAAAAATAATCAAGTTCACTTGTATAACTTTGTGAAAAAAAGTAAGTTCAGTTGTAGAACTTTGAAGTCCATATGCATAACTTTTAAAATTCAGCTGCAGAACACTGTATTTATACTATGAAACAAAATAGGTTCGGCAGTAGAATCCTTTTATTCCAAGAATACCCTTATAAGATTTTGTATATAAAAATGAGTTGAATCTGAACAGTTGATCTAGTAATAATCCAACGGCTTATAACAGTTCTAAAGTTCTTTTTTAATGATTGGTTCTCTCTTGAGCCTAACCCTTATGTTTGAAGTTAATAGTTTTTGTTGGATATTTGTTTCTATTATATATCTCATGCTCTGATCATCTTGTACACGGAATCTAAGTGCTCCAAAACTGAGGCATATATATATATATATATATATATGAATCTATTTAGGAGTGTTGTACTTTGTCAAATTGTGAGTAAGATTTGCTTATGAGCTGCATATATGTTGTAATTATATCTGAGATGTTAAGTAGTACAAAAATTTTATGTTCATTTGGTTTGTCGTGCGTCCTCTTGTAGTCAACGGAACAAAAATCTAATTTATGGATGCCCTTGGCCAACCAAGGATGTAAACCCTCGGAGATTACTTTTGTCGTGGTAAAATTATCATCTATTTAACTTTCAACTTCACATCACGTACAATAGATGATGATTTTACCACAACAAAAATAATCATTCTATTGGAACAAAGTATGCTCTTTATCTGTTTTCCTTGCCAACACAACTAGGGCTGCCTACGGGCTAAAGCAATTCTCATATTGGAACAAAACTTGTTGCAGCTTTTAACATTTGGTATATCCGGCTTCTCTATTTTTTTCATTTTTTTAATTTATTGCCTTCTCTATCCTTTCAGTTTATTTATTTAGAGGGCTAGGTATTTAAATCTAGTCAACAAGGTGCAAGATTAATGTATTTTGATTCTACGTGTAGTTGTTGCCAAAGAGACCGCAGGGAGACTAGGTGTTCTAATGTTCTCACTACTACTTTCTAGTAAAGATATGATTTGTCCTGAAACAAATAATAGCTAATAGAAGATAACTTTTGTATATCAAACCCTAATTCTAATTGTGAAATAACAATATGATTACGCGAATACCTCAAGAAGTTTTGTATATTTTAACATTTTATTCGCACAATGATTTTTTGAAAGAAAAACCTTGTCAACTAAACCGTTGTCATAAGAAAATATACACAACGACTTTTCAAAAACATAAGCTTGTAAATGTAAACTATATCCAACATTTCGTTAATGATAAACCGTTGTCGAAAATAAATATGAACAATTCTCCTGGGAAATGGGACAGTTATAATATTTGCTTTCATACGATGGTTTCAAATAAAAAAAACTTATCGAAAGATGTTTTCAACAATGGTTAGAGTTTAACAAATTGTTGTTTACAGACAAGAAGAACAACAATTTTGTGTGCACGAACCTTTGTCTTTACACAATTCTGACAATGGAATGTAACCCAAACACTCTTGTAAAATTGCATAAGCTTGGTCATGTGACATTAGAATTTTTTTTTTTGAAAAATGTTTTTAAAATCTCTAACATCGCTCAATATATACTGTGTAAATATATATAGAGGGAATCTTAAAGACATGGTAGCGTAAAAGGTCCGTACAATAAACCATCCGAAAAGAGTAAACAAACGGACCAAATTTCTTTTTTTGTAAGAAGTTGATTTATGTTCTTGGTAGCCCTTTTACTCGTTTTGGCTGACATTTTCGATAGTCCCAAGTCAATAATAATTCACATTTACATGGCCCCTCTCTATAATTATTAATCAATCACATGTCACTAAAGAAATTTAGCATTTTCCTATACACTTGCAAGTTAGCCACTGGCTAGTGTAGTAGTATAAGAGTAGAGAGTTGGCAGTTTTTTTAATCATCAAACTCAAAATGCAATATTACCATTCTTTAATTGCATGCTCTACATTTTTCTTGATCTTTGTACGTTATATTCTAGGTTTTTATGGTAAAAGAAAACTTCCGCCAGGGCCGAATGGGCTCCCGTTTTTGGGTAACCTCTTGCAAATTGGTCCAAAACCACACAGATCATTAGCAAAACTGGCTGAACAATATGGCCCTCTTTTCACAATTCAACTAGGCAGACACACGAATGTTGTGGTATCTTCAGCCGAAATGGCTGAAGAAATTTTTCGAAAACATGATGCTGAATGCTCTACAAGATTTCTTCCGGATGCTGTAGCTGGAGGGCTTATTAACCATGATGTTTCAATGCCATGGATATCTACTGGAGACCAATGGCGAACGATACGTAGAGCGTTGAGCACCTATTTGACAAATCCGAACAAATTAGACAAGTTGCAAGGGCTTAGGCTAAAATCTGTGACACAAATGGTTGAACATGTTAAAGAGATTAGTAAAACAGGACAAGTTGTGAATATTGGAAACTTGGCCTTTATAACGGCATTGAATCAGATGTCGAACACTTGTTTTTCAGAAGATGTAGCTCACTTCAACTCTGATCCAGATGGGACTGAATTTGAACATGCAGTCAAAACTATCATGAAGGTTGATGGGAAGATGAATTTAGCAGACTTTTTTCCGTGGCTAAAATATTTTGATCCTCAAGGAATAAGGCGAGATGCTAAGGCTGCCTATAGCTGGCTGGATCAACTTTGTGAAAAGTTCATTAATAAACGGCTCAGGCATAGAGAATCTAACTGCCCACCGCATGGGGATCTCTTGGATTCATTCCTTGATTTTCAACAAGAAAATGAAGTCTATTTCGGTGTCAGACAAATCAAGGTGCTCTTAATGGTATGTCTTTACTCCTTATCAAAAAAACCAAGATCTCTTATACTCCCTCTTTGATATTTAAATTATAAACCAAACATGTTAGGAAACAATGTAGAAATATTTTTACGCACCTTACATTTTGTTAAAAACCAAAATGTCTAAAAGCATCTCCAATGATGTAAAATTTGATGAATTTATAAGATGTTTTACTTCAATGGAGTTGGTTATAATGATTTGGCTATATTTTAAAAATGGTATGTTACTATTATTTCAAGTTGTTAAAAATAGAATACATTGTTTCAATATGATAAATAGATGATGTGGAATTTCACTATAAATTTCTACAATTTCGACAAATATAGCCAACATGAATGGATTGACTATAATTTTAGCTAACACGAATGCACCATTGGAGATCATTTATTTTATATATTCTCTTAAATATTTATTTATAGCATGTCACACACTTTTAGCTAAGGTTTGAATGGTTGGAGATGTTCCAGAAGACAATCGATGTACTTTAGAAAACTTGTGTCACAATGAAGCACTAAAATACTTTGTAAGAGCATCTCCAATCATCATCAATTCTTAACTAAAAATTTATATGACATGTCTTAAATAGAAACTATAGAGAATGTGTAAAAATTTTGTCACTCCAATGGTACATCACTGTTGGCTAAAAATTTAGATAACCTCGTTATATTGGCTATATATGCTGAACCTCCAGGGACCTGTAGCAAAATTACACGTCAATTGTTACCATATTAAAATAATATATTGTACTTCAAATAACTTAAAATAATAATAACATACCATTTTTAAAATATAACTAATAAATATAGCAAATTCCATTGGAGTAAAATACGTTACAAGTTCAACAAATTTTACGTAATCAATATTTAGCTAAACATTTTACAGAATACCGTTGGAGATGCTCTAATTTGTTTACCACGGATGTTGTTAGTATATTGCTAATTTCATTCAAGCAAAACCGATACCTTTCATTTGATTTTCAGGATTTATTCATTGCTGGAACTGATACAAACGCGACTACAATCGAATGGACGATGACTGAGCTAATACTCAATCCAGATATCATGCAAAAGCTCCGTGAAGAACTCAACAAAAGAATTGGAGGAGAAGGAAGCCTAGAAGAAGCTGAAATCCTGGAAATACCATACTTGCAATTTGTTTTGAAAGAATCGATGAGGCTTCACTTAGTATCACCTTTTCTTCTGCCCCGCAAAACCATGACCAATGTAAAATTAAATGGCTATATAATTCCCAAGAACACTCCAGTGATGATCAATGCTTGGGCCATTGCTCGAGATTCCGATTCCTGGCAGAACCCTACTAAATTTACCCCGGAGAGGTTCTTGAGCTCTGAAATTGAATATAAAGGTCAAAATTTCAGTTTTTTACCCTTTGGTTCGGGACGTAGAATTTGCCCCGGGATTCGCCTAGCGGAGAGGGTCATGGGCTTGATATTAATGTCACTAGTTTCACAATTTGATTGGAAGCTTCCAAATAACATGTTGCCAAAGGATGTGGACATGGATGATACTTTCGGAGTTCTCTCGCAAAAGGCTACCCCCTTGCTTCTTATTCCAACAACTATAAATAATTAGCATCCCTACCTAGTTATCCTTTCCTGATTTATAAGTCGGTGTAATGACTTGTGTATGGAACTCATGGGTCCTTGTTTCTTCTATTATTGTGTGTGTATCTACAACGAAGCAACTGTACTGTGCATGTTTACAAGCTGTAGAACCTTTTTTTTAATCCCCTCGCAAAGTATGTAATCTCTTTTTCGTATCGTTTGCCAAGTACCCTCTCCGTTTCAAAATAATTATCTATTAAACTTTTGCGAATGTAACACATTCAAACTAGTTGCAACTTGCAACACATAAAAATATAGAGAACTCTCCTGCATGGATAAGTGAACAGCTAATCAAAGCAATAAGGTTATACGATCAAACACTTAAAACAAATGCAAATGAAGACAATGTATTACACAACTATAAATACGTGTATATTCAGAAATGCTGGTTAATTGACAGTGAATTTATAGAGGTTTTAGGTGAGGGGAAGATGACGTGGCGTTGGGGCTTATCTGTTCTGTTGTGCAGTTAAGTTAGCAACTGTTTGTTTCGTAGGACTGTTTTGTTATTCAAGTCTGTTTGCTTCAATATCCACTCGCCCCATTCTTCTTCAAACTTGAATTTTTCGATAATGGGCTCATTTGTTTCTTTTGTTGTGGATTAGCTAATTTCGAATATGGGCACCTGTCTATTTTTTTTTTTTTTTGCTTTTTGACACTTGTCATGTCACGGTGTTTTTATAAAATAGTTGAGAAAGCCGCGCTTCGCGTCGGCGTTATAAATTTTTTTAAGAAAATTTTATTTACAAAATTACAAAAATTAGTCATCTACCTAATAAGTCGTCATCCCGTTAAACACGTTTTCCTTGTTAAGATCAAAATTATAAATTTTATATATTAAATATTTGTCTTACATATTAATCAAATTGGTCACTCAAGTGAATGTCATATATCACTTTATTCACCGATCTCAACGGGGTTTCATTTGGATCACTTAAATCATAATAAATATCAAATAGGAGTTTTATACATTTTTTCTTGAATGTCACCATAACCAAATGAAATGTTATGAATTCTAGTATTTTAGATAATATATTTTAATTTTTTAAAATTTATATACTATTTATTTTTGATCTTATAGTTATTTTCTTTGGTTTAATTAAAAATAAATATTAAAAAAAATTCAAAAAATCTAAATATATTTTCTAAAATACTAGAATTCATGACTTTTCATTTAGTTATGGAGGAATTGAAAAAAGATGCATAGAACTCAATAAAAAATTATTTTACTTCTCGATAACATATTTAGAGTGACTTAAGTGATTCAAATGAGATCCCGTTAAAATTGATGAATAAAGTGCCTCCACTTAAATAATCGATTTGATATTTAACCCAACTTGAAACCCCTGACATTGCTCAAGACACTTCTACATACGGTCTTAGATATGTATGGAGGGAATTTCAGGGCTTGGAACCCATTCGGTATCATCTAAAGAAAAGAAAGGAGAAGATTCTACATGTCTGCAATCAAATATGTGTTGGTCATTTCTTGCATGTTACCAAACTAGATCAATCACACCCTACCTTAAACATTTCATGCAAATGCTTGATGAACATTATATAAAAATTACATAAAAAAATTCAAAGTAACGGGCATATAAAGCAAACACTTAAAAAAGTACATTGCAGAGACATTCTTTTCTTCTCCCTTTCTAACTTCCTTTCTTACTAAGGCTGGTATCAATTCTGTTTAATTTTACATAAACAGTCATATATATGTGCCTAGTGTTCAGATGACAACTTAGATATCCAGTGTTTAATCACAACCGATCGTCGCCATTGAACAAATATCACAGCCACAAAGAAGATTTTCGAACCATGCCAATCTTTGCATCAGATTCAGAGGATGAAGTAGTTCCATCTTCAAAGTTGTTTAGCCGCGAAAGATCAGTTCATACCCTACTAGGAGGAGGGCAAGGTAATCATTAGTACTTTTGTTGCCGTATAATCTTAATTTTGATGATACCCTAAAAATGGTTTGTTTTGTTTTTAAAATTCAGTTGCTGATATGTTGTTATGGAGGGACAAAAAGATATCATCTGCAATCATGGCTGTGGTTACAGTCATATGGTTTCTTTTCGAGGTTGTGGAGTACAATTTTATCACTCTGCTTTGTCATATCTTCATCACAACTATGCTCGTCATCTTCATATGGTCCACTGCCGCAGATCTTTTAAATTGGTACGTACTGTTAAAGTTACCGGCTCTCCCAAATCTTAAGATGTTACGAGGACTTGATAGAATCATATATTGTATCTTAACGTGTACATATTTCGTATTTAAAAATGCATTGTAATGAGTTCAATATATTCTCAGGGCTCCCCCTCAGATTCCGAAAATTGTCTTACAAGATTCGATTTTTAGAGACGTTGCTTCAACATTTCATGTCAAATTTAACAAGTTGTTATCGCAAGTCATTTACATCGCCTGTGGAAATGATCTCAAACTTTTTGCTATGGTACGTACAAGCTTTGTAACTAAGCATCTTCAAATCTATATCTATGTATAATTGTTTATATTTCAGGCAGTTCTTTTTCTCTGGCTAGTTTCATTAATCGGAAACTACATAAGCTCCTTAAATCTCCTCTTTCTGGGTAAGAAACTCAATGCAATAAATATGAATGATTTCTATAAGATTAAGAAACAACCATAACTAATGTGAAGTTAATGAATCATGTTATAGGTATTCTTTCTCTTGAAACACTGCCATTTTTATACGAGCGATATGAAAAGGAAGTGGATTATTTTGCTGGTAAAGTATATAGAAAGATGAGGAAGATCTACAAGAAGTTCGACTCAAATGTTCTTGACAAGATACCAAGGGGACCGATGAATGGAAAGAAAGGCGATTGATGATTACATAAGAATAAGGATACAACAATTCGACTGATTTTTTTACTTTGATGTAATGAATTCATTCCATTTTCACATTCCCATTGAATATTGTACATGTACAAATAAATAGTAAAAAATTATGAGCTTTTGAGGATCTTCAGTACTGCAAGGATGAGTTCAAATCTATTTCGCCACTCATCGGTGATAAGTAATTATCAATTAGTACTTGTACTGTAAATGAGATAGCATTATGAAATGAGACTGAAAAAGGAGAAAAGACTTTATGTACGCAAACCTTATGTTATAACCAAAATTTGATAAGGGGTCTTTAGGTTAGATTCGGGTCAAGTAGGATTTAATTGGGATATCCAAGATGTAATTAGGGTTAGGACTAGTATCAAGATGTAATTAGGACTTACCGTCATAGGGGTAAGGACGCGCCCTTTAGGCTGTCCACCCCTTGAGGGCGCGCCCTCATGGTGATAACAGACAACTTGACATAAATGGGTCGCTTGACAAAGGACAACAGCTACATTGACACGGCGTGGCGTGAGGAAGACTCAGGGCTTGCTCTCGTAGGGGTAAGCACACGCTCTCTTGAGGACGTCCACCCCTTGAGGGCGCGCCCTCTTGATTTGAAATGTGATCTCTTTGGCTTGATACTAATAAGATATTGAAGAATTCTTCCTTAGGATGTGCCCTAAGGGAGGGATGTTCGTGGTTGAAGGCCTCCAGGGGTTTGCCTGATGATTGAAGGCCTCCTCCTGTATTAAATGGGCACGTCCTCATTGGGGATGCGGGGTGAACCTTGGTGTGTGCTTTGGGAGCTCTGTTCCTGTACTCAATGGGTGCGTCCTCATTGGGGAACTTTGGAGTAATCCTACACTTTGCACCCACTTGGGATCACTTGTCCTGCTATCTGGTGGGTGCTTCTCATTCGAGGGACAAGGATGCGTCTAGCATTTAAGGTAAGTCATGGCTATACATGCGTCTATGATATAAGGAAATAGTTGGTAATGGAAAGGACTAGTCCTTGACGGGGGAAGTTTCCTTATCCATGAAGTCCCGAAATCATAGGCGAGCCTTGGGCCTTTATGACTAGGCATTATCGTTAGACATTCCTAAAGTGAGTTAGATTCTAAGTATGGAAGGCGGTGGAAGAGTCCTACGTCTAAGTATGGAAGGCGGTGGAAGACTTCGACTAGGCTTCGAAGATTAGAGACCAAGCCCATGGAGGAAACTTCCTCCCCAAGAACTACGTTGGCTTGATCCCCTATATAAAGGGGTACGTAGGCACATTGTAAGGGGTCGAAAGTTGAGAGCTCAGAGGCAGCCAACATAAACCCTAAGCAATCTCAGCCACCAATTAAACACAACCACCACACTCCGGTGAATTCATCACTCAAGAACCATCGTTGCAGATCTTGATTCCGGCGATAAACCTCGAACTTTTTTAATACCAAATTCCTCCGTTAACAAATCGGCGCTAGAAGGAGGGGTGCTAATTAAGATTGTAATCTTTGGAGGAAAAGATGTCACACAATCGCAATGAACGTCATAATGATGAGGTCGGTTCAGATGACAGTGAAGGGCATGACCACGCCAACCATGAAGACTACGTTCCTCAGAGTGTTCCAAACCCTGCTTATGGAACACCTATTGTCGGGGGACAACCACCGGTGCTCATTAGTAACTCAGATCTGATGGAACAGCTGTATCGCATGGGTGATGCCCTGGACGGCTTCGAAGCAAAGGCTGGATACAGTTGAGAGAAGTGAAGGAAGGGGTCGAGTCAGGCGACGACCCCATAATCACCATCGGATATGAAGAGGTACCACAGGACAGGGGGTGACAGATCTCATGCTGGGAGGTTTCAGAATGTTACCCTAAGAAGGTTGGAGTATCAAGAAGATGGAATGTGTATTGTTGAACTCCCTGATGAGGAGACGGATGATCAGGAACAACCCAGGGGGGAACGACGTCCATCCCCACACCCTCATAGGTCAGGGCGGTCCGAGAGTGAAGTTCGAAGGGCTGACGAGATCCACCGAGACCAAGAGCATCGCTTGAATAGGTTGAAGGATCGTCTTGGCATAAGACTTAACAATGATGATCTACGATTGTTATTGGTCGAATGGCAAAGAGACAGAGAGGTCCGAGGAGAACAACCTCTTGATCCACAGCGTGAGCCCCCTGTTGACAGGTCGAGCCCCATGGACAAGAGCACACTCGTCCTCGTGATGACTCAAGGCGTAACCTGGAAGTACATCCTCGTGATCCACAGCGAGAGCCCCCTATTTACAGGTCGAGGCCCCATGGACATGAGCGAGCACACCCACGTGATAAATCGGGAAGTGATCAAGGTGCGAGGCCCCGTGATTCGCAGAGAGCGCCCCCTGATCTCAGGTTGAGGCCCCGTGATCACGAGCGAGCCCCCCAATATGAAGGTTCGGGAAGGAGACGGGATAGAGAATTGGGCTATAGGAGTAGTTACAGGGGTAACGATCGATGGAACCGGTATGATGCCCCTTACCACAAGGGACCCTCTGGAGGAATAGCCCGCATATAACACATGTCTCATCCCAAAGTAGATCAGGAGGGAGACACGATGAGCCAAGGACGCGTCCTCGCAGTCCCGAGGAGTGGGCGCACCCTCCAAGTCCCAATCCAAGGTTACAAGGAAATTCTACAGCTCAAGGGGACACCCAAGGTCAAGATCAAAATCGGGACGGAGCTCAAAGCAATCAACCTCCACCTCAAACCAGTCAACCTCCACCGATACTGCATACACAACCTCCACCTGCCGGAGGTACTCAAACCAATGTCCAAACTATCCCAGGTGTTGAAAACTTCAATGTGGATGACTTGAAAAGACTTCTCACACATCTTGAGGGAGGAAGAGTTACTGCAATGGCTCAAACCCCTTCCCCTTTTGCGACAGCAGTAAGGGAGGCACAGCTTCCAGCAGGGTATAGGAATACAACCAATGACTTACGCTTCCATGGGAATGCCGGCCCTGTTGAGTTCTTGGGAAGGTTCAATATAGAGATGGATGTGTATCAAGTACCTGATTTGGCTAGGTGTCGCCTTCTTGCAGCAATGGTTTCAGAAGCTTGGACCAGGCGTGATCACTTCATGGGAACAAATGAAGACTCTTTTCCTGACAAAGTTCCAAGCCACTGTGAAGTATGCTCCGCCAGTGACTACTTTGGCCAACATCAAGCAAAAGGAAGGAGAAAGCTTGCAATCTTACTTCAAGAGGTTCAATGCTGAGTATACCTTGGTTAGAGGAGCAACAGATTAGTCACTCAAAAGTTTCTTGATTGCAGGGCTTCAAGTCGGAACCGACTTCTGGAAACACCTCCAAGGGAAGGACCCAGCAACTCTGGCAGACCTCTTTGCTCAGGCTGAATACTTCAAGATTGTGGAACAATCTCTAGCTGATAACAAGAAGTCTGATCCCCAAGGGAATGGAAAGGGTTCCAAAAGGAAGGATAGGTCTCCGAGCCCCGACTACATGAGGATAGGATATAGCCCAAACAGAGTGAATGTCACTAATGCTAGGAGAGGTTGGACTCCGCCGGATTGAAAGGTTGAACAGGTATCAAACTGGGATTTATACGTTGGCGGCCTCTGTTGAACATATCTTCGAAGTAAACAAGGATAAGGGCTTATTCAAGAAGCCAGCACCTTTATCCTCGTGGCAGAGCAGAGATAAGAAGAAGTACTGTGCGTACCATGAGGGTACTGGACATAACACTTACGAGTGTCGACAGTTGAAGGAAGAAATTGAGGAATTGATCAAGGAAGGATACCTAACTGACTAGATTGTTATAGAGGTGAAGAAGCATAAAGACGAACCTAATAGGAGGATGGAAAGAGAGCGAACTCCAGATAAAGACGATGAGGATAGGCCTAAGGATGTTCGTTTTACCCGGGCTGGAAGCATTCATACCATCTTCGGAGGGCACCATCTTGGTGGTGACAGTAACAACGCACTGGAGAGGTATGTTAGGGAGGCATGGCATAAGCCTTTGACTAGTGTGAATAGCTTGGAACTCAAGCCTCCCAAGTTGTTCAAGGGGGAATCAGTGGATATCACCTTCACAGAGGAAGAAGCAAGATGGGTACATCACCCTCACAATGATGCCCTAGTTGTTGCCATACAGATAGGTCCCATGAACGTGCACCGAGTCTTTGTGGACAATGGAAGTTCAGTGAATATCCTTTACTACAACACTTACAAGAAATTAGGATTGCCTGATAAGGATATTGTCAGAGAGGATGCATGGATCTATGGTTTCACTGGAGAAGCTGTCAGAGTTATGGGTGCAATTAAGCTTCCGGTCACGCTTGATGAAGGACCCCTGTCCGTAACTCAAATGGTAGAGTTTATGGTGTTAGATCAAGAATCTGCCCACAATGCCCTAGTAGGAAGACCTTTGCTGAAGGAGATGAAGGTGGTCACTTCTATTTATCATTTGACAATGAAGTTCCCTACTCCCAACGGGATCGGTTCAGTTCGTGGATCACAGTATGACTCAAGGGAATGCTATCACAGAACTGTTAAGGGTTTCCGTCGCAATGGACATGGAGGGCGCGCCCTTCCTCAGGAAGACACCCAAAGGGTGCTCAAAAATGCTAAGGGGGAGATTCATGCTCATTACACAGTCCAAGAACCAGAAGATAACATCCCTTTATGGAGGGTGCATCCTCAAGTGTTATTATTGGAGGCACCCCCTCTAATTGATGAGTTTTAGGAAGGGATTGTGGAGGATGTACCAGGAGAAGATTGGGAGAAGTTTATTTTAATAAATATCCAGGGAGAGCACCAGGAAGGTCAGAAAAGATTTTTGGAAGGCAGTCATACCCTAGAGGGCATGCCCTCAAGGGAGGAGGTACCTATTGAAGACCCTCGACTTTTTGATCTTGATCTTGATCCAAGAATTCCTATCCCTAATGAGAAGACAACTGAAGACACAATCTCGATCCTGGTGAACGCAAAAAATCCCAGTAAGTTTCTTAAAATTGGGTCACAGTTAAGTGATGAGCTGAGAAAAACTCTTACTAGTTTCTTTATGGCCAATTTGGACGTGTTCGCCTGGAGTCATGCTGATATGGTTGGAATTGATCCCGATGTCATGTGCCATCATCTAAACATATATCCCAATAAGAAGGGGATGCGTCAGAAGCGGCATGCTGTTAGTGGTGAGAGGGCAGTAGCTTTGAAGGAAGAGGTTGACAGGCTCTTGGATGTGGGTTTGATCAAGGAGTCTTTCTATCCTGAGTGGTTGGCAAATCCAGTATTGGTGAAAAAGCCTAATGAAAAATGGAGAACTTGTGTGGACTTCACGGATTTGAACAAACCTTGCCCAAAGGATAGTTTCCCACTTCCTCGGATTGATCAGTTGGTGGATGCTACGGCTGGACATGCTCTCTTAAGTTTTATGGATGCTTACTCAGGGTATAATCAGATTTCCATGTATGGACCAGACCAAGAACATACTTCATTCATCACAGACAGAGGATTGTATTGTTATGTTGGTATGCGCTTTGGTCTCATCAATGCAGGGGCTACTTATCAAAGGTTGGTAAATATGATGTTCAAGGAGCAGATTGGCAAGACCATGGAGGTTTACGTGGATGATATGTTTGTCAAGTGTAAGGAAGCAAAAGACCATGTGAGGTATTTGGAAGAAAAGTTCAGTATTCCAAGAAGGTACAGGATGAAGTTAAATCCACAAAAATGTGTCTTTGGTGTTGAGTCGGGGAAGTTTTAGGCTTTATTGTGAATCATAGAGGGATTGAGGCTAATCCAGAAAAATTAAGGCACTCCTCGAGATGAAGTCTCCTACTAGTGTGAAGCAGGTTCAAAGTCTTTGTGGACGGATTGCTGCCTTGAATCGTTTTGTCTCAAAATCTTCTGATCGTTGCAAAGAGTTCTTCAAAGCAATTAGAGGGGTTGATAAGGATTTTATGTGGATTCGTGAATGCGAAGATGCTTTTTGAAAAAACAAGGAGCAATTAGGTAAGCCCCCACTTTTGGCCAAGCCTGTTGATGGTGAAGTATTGATTTTATATCTGGCTATCTTAGATTATTCAATTAGTACTATCTGGCTATGTGAGTAAAAGATTGTTGGATACAGAAACTCGATATACTAGCATGGAAAAGTTGATATATGCCTTGATCTTGGCTGCACGAAAGCTACGTCCTTACTTCCATGCTCATAAGATTGAAGTTCGGACTTCTTACCCCATGAGGCACATTTTACATAAACCAGAAGCTTCAGGTAGGATGTTGAACTGGGCAATTGAGTTGGGACAGTTCGATTTGGAATATACCTCTCGAACGGCGATCAAAGGGCAAACCCTAGCTGACTTTATTTTGGAGTTTGAAGATGAAAGTATGGGACGAGAAATCATCTTGGTAAATCCTAGCCCTCGTGAGCAAGAGGCAAGTCTTTCAAAGGAAGAGTACCATTTTCCTTGATGGACCATGTATGTGGATAGAGCGGTCAACAATGATGGAACATAAGTTGGAATTGTTTTAACATCTCCCGAAGGTCACCTTCTTATGAGTGCTATTAACTTCAAATTTGCAATAACTAATAATGAAGCTGAGTATGAGGCACTAATTAATGGTTTGAAGTTAGCTCTGAAAATGAATGAAAAATCTGGTGGTGTTCAGTGATTCGAAGTTGGTCATTCAACATGTTGAAGGAGGGTTCCAGACTAGAGGACAAAAACAGAGGCGCATGTAATTGCAGAGGCTCGGAAGTAGGGTTAGTTGAAGAAAGATATGTACATGCAAGTTTAATCCCGGCTGGTTACAGTTTTCGAAAAGAAAAACAGAGACCTGCATAGATATTTTTATATAAGCCGACAGCACTAACTAGATTCCTTGAACATGCTAAAAACAATCGACAAAATGCCAAGCTACGCAGATCCAGTAAGTAAAATGATGTATGGCGATTTTGTTGATCCACTTGAAATTGACATATTGACTGACAACAGAGTAACATACTACAGAAGAAAATGGCCCTTATAGTTCCCAACAAAAAGAAATAAATTTGACCTCAAAAACATTACACAACAAAGTGACACTGTTGATATTTGGTGCTACTGGTGCTTTGCTAGTGCTTTGGACATTTGTGTAGGTTCTCCACTAATTCGACCATTGCCTTTATTCAATCAGAAGATAATAAGAGTGTCTGCAGTGGTGGAATGAGGCACAGCCTGCTGGGGATGGTATAATCACCCTGCCCCGTAAATTCGGAGGAAATCTTCAAGGATTCAAAACAATCTGGTAGCATCTAAAAGCTCACAAGAAGACCAGTTTAAAAGAAACAGAGCAGATTCTGCATGTCTGGAATAAAATATGCGGAATTTATGTAAGAAACTAGATTAATCACACCCTACCTTAAACAGAATATGTTTCTGGCAAACACTTGATGAACAATATTTGTAGCAATCGCTTTAGAAAGTACTGCAAAGACATTCTTTTCTTCTCCCTTTATAACTTTCTTTCATACCAAGGCTAGAATGTATTCTGTTTCATATAATTTACACATTTTTATAGAAAGTTTCAAGTAAGTATATAGAAATTAATGTGCCTAGTGTTTGAGATCACAGCAGAGATATCAAGGGTTTAAGCACAACCGATCATATCGTCGCGAATAATTTAGAACCATGCCAACATTTCCATCAGATTCTGAGGATGAAGCACCTCCATCTTCAAGGCTTAGTAACAAGGAATCAGTACATACCCTACTCGGAGGAGGACGAGGTAATCGATATTTTCACAACTAATAAACCATGCAATCTTTATTCGGATAATACCATTGGAATTCAAATTTCAGTTGCTGATGTGTTGTTATGGAGGGAGAAACAGATATCATCTGCAATCTTGGCTGTGGTTACAATCATATGGTTGCTTTTTGAGGTTGCAGAGTACAATGTTACGACTCTCCTTTTTCACATCTTCATCACTACCATGCTCCTTATCTTCTTCATTTGGCTCATTGCAGTATATCTTTTCGTGAAGTAAGTATCGATTTGGTGAATTAATGAACGATAACTTTGCGAACATATTTATCATTTATATTTATAGATTGTGATCATTGATTACATTTTTAGGGTTCCCCTGCGCGTTCCACTATGGAATATAATTTATACAAATATAATTAATTTATAAAAATTAATCGTTTGATTTTTAATTATTTAAATATATTTTTTTGTATGATTATTTGGGGTCTAATATTAAATTTTGCACAGGAGCATCAAATCCTTAAGGACGTTTCTGGTCATTTTTGGCTTGTATCGGGATCTCACACTCTTTGCTAGGGTACAAGTGTAACAAAACATCTTATAATCTATATCTATGTATACAAATATTTCGATTTTGATAATATTATAAGATAAGTATACACATGAATATATTTCAGGCAGTTCTTTATATCTGGCTAGTGTCACTGATCGGAAACTACATAGGCACCTTGAATCTTCTCTTTTTCGGTAAGAAACTCAATCCAATACATAAAAATTATTTCAAAGAGATTCGGAAATGGACATCCTAATTCTTACAGTTACAGGTACTCTTTCTCTTGAAACACTGCCATTTTTATACGAGCGATATGAAAAGGAAGTGGATTATTTTGCCGGTAAAGTATATAGATAGACGAGGAAGATCTACAAGAAGTTTGTCTCGACTGTTCTTGACAAAATACCAATGTGGCCAATGAATAGGAAAGAAAGCTAATTGATGATGATGATGATGATGATGATATAAGATGAAACAGGTTGAACGATATACTCTGATGTTATAAAATCAATAATACATAATTGCATTGTTACTGAATATTGTAAATGTACTTATCTACTTCAACATAATAAGGGAAATTCAATGCACACTAGATCAATGCAAGTCATGTACATGTTCGTAAGGATGGAAAGACGATTTGTGAAATAAACAATCTTCATATAACAGATAGTAGTAGTAGCAACTAGATTTCTTGAACTAAAAAGAAGATTGACAAAAGAAAGTAGAATATGCAGATATGAGTGAAATCTATGGTGATTTGGCTGATCAAGTTGAAATTGGCTGACCACAAAACTAACATACAACAGAAGGCTATCGACTCAAAATGAAAGTAAGTGAAGTGACCTTTCAAGACAAAAAAAGAAGCTAGGGGCATCAATCAGTGATAAACTAATAGAGGAAAAACTAGGTTAACTGAAGAAATTGTTGGTGCTAGTGGTGTCTTGCTAGTAGTGTCTTGCTAATGTTTCGGCAAGTTTAGGTATGTGGTAGATTATATATATGACCATGAATCTGCCCCCCTAGTACACACTAAATCTTTTTAATATAACATTAAAAAAACAATAATAATCAAACACCTACCGATGAATTGACCCAGATATTTCAGCAAAACAGCATTACTCTCAAGTTCTATATGTTATTTCAAGTACCAAAAGTTGTTTTATAATAGCATTAGATCAATCACTCTTGTAAAATTCATCTGCATCCGAATCAGGAGTCATGGTACCAATATCATCAGCATCACTGCTAACCCCATCACTTGTATCTTCATCACTGACATCTTTGTCCATATCGCTATTAATTGGAATCTGTCTAAGGTCTTGCAGTAATTCATCATCCGACTCATCGTGTTTTCCTGCTAACTTCCTTTTTAAAATCCCCTCGAATATATCAGGTATTGCTTCTGCATCACCCGCAAGATATCTCTCAATCTGTGCTTTCAGTGCTACAACAAAACAATGCCAGCATAAAATATATTCAGCACGGGGAGGGATCCCATTATATTGCTCCATCATAATTTTTGGAACACTAGATTTCCATTTCAAAACACTATCAAATCATGGAAAAAATTTGATGCTGATGATTAAATGCAAACATGAGGACTACAAAGCATAAACCAAGCATTGGCATATATCTAAATTATGCTCACATCAGCACAATACTTTCTATAATATTGACTCATTTGAAAAGGAAACATAGAACTAAATAAAATGCAAGATAATTATCTTGCTGAAAGAGAGAACTTCTGGTTTTCTGGGTTCACAGTTAACTGAAAACTGATCCACACTTTCAGATTGTCTTTTATAATAAAGGTTTTGGTTTTAAGATTGGGATATAGAAAAAATAGTCATTAGCACTTGTAATTGATGCTTTAAGCAAACAAAGAGTAAACCACATTCACTAGAGTGCAAAAGCATGGTAGAATTTACAAGGTGTAAAAAACCAAAGTTGGTGATAGGCTCAAGCTAATTCTGATTCAGGTATTCAGGTCATCTCGGGCATTACGTTTTCACTGCCAATCAATTGACACATATATTCATAGCTATCTAAGCCACCAAACACTTATGTATGTACCATAATATAGGACCATTGTCACAGACACTCTAGCTATAATTTACGTTTTTCTGAAAAATTTCAAAGTACTCCAATGTAAGGCCTGTGACCTCTATTGGTACTTTTAGTATTAATCCTTGTAGGTTTGGTGTATATACTTAATTCAGTTGCAGAAGGTTTTAATTTTCCAACGTCATGAGGATAAGGAACTGATGAGAGCCCAGATTTATGATATTAGTTAAGAGTACCCTGCAATCTGATAAAACTGGATACAATTCACATGGATAACTAAACCACTCTGAATGACTAAATAGGATATAAAGTTCTACATGATTAAAAATGCAAACTAATTAATAATAGAACAGTATAAATAACTGAATGATCATTAGTTAAGAACGCAATAGTGTCTGTCTCCAGAAGTTTGCCCTGCACTGGTACAATGTTGGAATTAAAACCTCGCTAATATTTAATTTTTGCCCTGTATCATTACATGAGCCTTGTGGAACTTTTAAGTGGTGTACATGGGCGGTGAAGGAGAGAGTTATTATACTACTGTGAAATGATTGTACTTGAAAAAAGAGCTGCTTAAAGAGTAAAAAGTTTCTTGCATCAATTAGAAAGTGGCTCCTATTCTGTTCAGCTGAGAATATGGTCTAGGCATGATTTCATGATTTTAAGGGACAATTTACTATGCATGTTGTTGCACAAAGAGGAAAGGTCAAAAATCCCCCCTTCCATTTTGGGCCTTGAAAGTTGGTTAAGTTTGCAAATTGCATGTCTGATCCTTCAGACGTACTGAATAGTTTCTTATCTTCACATACTTTTACCCAATTGTTCTATTCTTTCATAGAATGCTGGTTCCTTGCAGTAACGAGATTTCCTTTCTTTTCTTAAACAAACATACATCCTAAATTCCTAACATATCTAATGATGGAATGCATCAAGATTTCAATGGCAATACAATAATCTACTAAACCAGCAGTCCTAAGTGTTTGCACAGTCTTCTACTGCATCTAAAACCGCAAAGCCTTCTATAGTACCCAAACTTAGTAACATTTTCAACTTTTTTAGGCCAATCACAGAGGAATGATAATGTCTATTTCACCCACAACAGGACACGAACCACACTCAATTTACAGTTATAAAGTTCTCAAATGACAGGACATGACTCGATTAACCCAAATATAACCCGAAACAACTTCTTCATTCATTATCCATTCCTTTCCCCATACACATTCATTTCTAAACAAATTTACAAAATTCCACAACAAAAAATCAACCCTTTTACCAACACGAAACAAGCGAAAAGATGGTCAAATACATACACAAAACACAATAATTTCACTAATCACAACACAATCATCAACATAACAAAACCCCCATTTCAAGAACCAAAAAAAATTGCATTTTTACAAAAACAAACCAAAAGGGGTTGATTAAAATGCAATAAAAAGCAATAAAGTTACCTTCTTTGCTAAAATCTTCACCATCTGGGCTTTTGGGTCGACCCGAACCCGATTCAGGAGCAAGCTGATTTGGGCTTTCAGTGTTCTTGGAAGTGAAGCATCTGAGATTCAAGAAAGATAATGGGGTTTGATTATAGAGTGATGAAGTTGTATGTATAGGTGTGTGTATAATTTTAGGAGTGAATAGAAGATTTCGATTGGTGGAGATGGCTAAAGATGCCATTTTTAGGAGGTTTTTGTTCATGGTGATGAGGGTTTTACTAGGGTTTTGGCTCCACTTTGATTCAAGAGTAATGCTGCAGGTGAAATGGTAATTTGGGATGATTTTATTTAGGAATTTATTATATATATTAGTCTATAATTAGTGTTATGCATGATGAATTTTAATATTTTTTATCTTGTTATTTATATTTTGATTTATATGATTTTAAAAATTTACAAATATAATAATATATGTATGATGTCATTCTAAGTATTTTTTTTGTATTTTAATTTTAAAAAAATTTAATATGTTTTTGACGGAATAATATCTTGAATTTTTGAATATAGCTTAAAAAATAGATGATATAAATATTTAATAATAATATATTGTTGACGGTATTCAAACCTTGAACCTGTAGGAGCATCTAACGGTTATTAATATTATCTAGAGGACCAAACTACCCACCAACCAAATAAAGGTTGATTTGCTTATAATTATATTGTATAGATAATATAGCAACTAGGGGATTGTTTGAGACAATTTATTCATATTGAAATTACCAAATTACTCCTACATATTACATAATAATAATTCTGTATTTAAAGCATATATTAATTACATCTAATTCATTAATACATCCATATTCATTACTCCATTATTATTTAATATAGTAGTAGTTTATAATTACATTTCTACTAATAGTTAAATGATTAAATAGTTAATATCTATAATTATATCTAGAGCTGGCAATTTGATACACGACACGTGAACACGGTACGAACACGATACGGATAATTAGTGTTTGGGTGCAAAAATTTGGTACACGAACACGAATGTACACGAACACGAAAAAACACGAATATAATTAGTGTCGGGTTTGGATTTTCACAATAGGTACACGACACGAAACGAAAGTACACGAATTAATGAAGTAAATAAATAATTTAAAAATATATATATTATTTATAGTATTGCATATTTAGAAAATATATAAGAAATTACATATGAACAATAAATAAAAGTTTCACGACTAATAACAGTAAGTTATACATTTATATATAAGAAGTATACATTTATATATATAAGTTATATTTACAAATTTTTGTAAAATTGTATGTATTACATATTTAATACACATTTCATAAAAATTTACATAATTAAAATAGTTTTGTAATATATAAATTTTAATTAAATTATATTTATATTTTTGTTTAATGTACACAAATACGACACGTAAAGTACACGACACGTTTTGAATTGGATATGTGTTTCAAATTTAGTACACGAATTCAAAACGGGTCGGATATGGGTTTTACATTAAGTACACGAAAACACGAAAGTACACAACACGAAAGTACACGACACGGTCCAATTGCCAGGTCTAATTATATCTAACTCATTATTATTTAATAATATTTCAAAATTAATATGTTAATACATACATGTGTGTGTCTATATAACTATATTGTTAAATCCGAAATATTAAAAAATTATCGATCATCTCGGATTTTTAGTTTTGAAGGTATCATCTATCAAATTTTTAATATTACATTTATAACAAAAATGGTTTCAATTTGCGCATAAACAGATAAAAACGAATATTTACTTAAATTATAACACTTAAACAAATTAACCGATGACAACACGTACTTTTGTCAACATTCGAATAACTCATTTATCACACTTACAGAAGACTGTAAAAACTTTCATAAAATCTAAAGCGCCAGTTCCTACTCTTAATTATAAGACAGGTTCAAGAAAAAAATAATAGATCGTTTTTAAAACGAAAAATAACACACAACCAATATGGTCAAAGGACAACAATTATCAAAATTATCTCCCTAATTAGAATTATATTCATAATATATAGGACTCAAAAGCAAATTTTAAGACATTGTCTAATTTTACAACTTTGGTTCACCGTTTGTAATTGTGATTATCGGATTAAGTGTGTGGTCATGTGTTCATGTCCATCAACATCTATATAGTCTTGTCGTGTATATACTTTGGTTATTCGTTACACCTTATTTACATCAAAATAAAAAAAAACATACGCTTTGAACAGTGCAGGTAGTTGACGCTCATGCATTTGATGGTATTAATGAAAAGGCAGCTGCTAGCGTATATATTACAGACGTAACATATAAAATTAAGGCAACTGATACAAATCAACTCAATTTCTTCTTAATCCATTAAGTATCTCTTCCAAAGCAATGAACGTTCACACTCAATCACACTATTGCAAAATTCAAAACTTCAAAATTCTTCTATTTTACATGACATGCTATTATTAATTGAATTGTAGCCGATGAGAACATGACATGTGATATTTGGGATTCATTTTGGGAACTAATTTGGTGCCCTTACAACAAGTCCAATAATGTCATAGTGTGTTACTTATAAATATAATAAAATAAAGAGTTTTAGTAATTTAGAACAAGATTTTGAATGTCAACTCCAACAATAATCCATATACTCATTCCTTATTATTATTATAATAATAAATTTGAAAAGAGATTGGACAACAAGTAAAAAAAAGAGATAAAAGAAATTAAGAAAATGAGAGAAATAATTTTTTTATTGATAGTAATGAAATAGGTAATGACTAAGGGTTACCTAAAGATAATGAGAGCAATGTCCTATTGTTTTAAGTAACTAACAGGACTGGAGCACTTTTGTGTGTCATATTTCTTAAATTTTGACTTAGGACATGAAATAAGTATGGAGCACTTTTTTGTGCCATATTTTTAAAATTTTGACTTAGGACATGAAATAAGTAACTGATGGACTTGCTCTTAAAGATTTAATTTATTTAACTTGGTTTTATAATTTAAATATGTCATACTTTTTTTTTATTAGACTAAAGTTTATCGATTAATTAGTTGTGGGTTTGGTGCGGTTTCCTAAGGATCCGAGGACGTGACATCTTCATGATTTATCATTATATTAGCTGAAAAATATTAATCATTACATTGTATATTAGATTATAAATCTTGTGAAAAGATCTAAAGTCACAATTCTCGTGTTATTGAAACAACAGTGATGAACGGCTTTGTAGGTAGCACTACAAAATGCACATTTTGGCTGAAATAATCGTTCAAAACAAGTCCTTTTTATGTTCGGACCATCTCGTAATCCTAATTCCGCAACTGCATTGCACCCTTTTTAAGACCCTACTTTTGTGCGACAATCTTCGGTATTTACTTACAAATCTTTCTTAACTGATCCCCCAGTCTAATGCATAATGCTCAACAGAGAATCTCCTGCATTTCTATTATGTACATTATAATTAGAGTTTATCTTTAAGTTGCTAGTGTTAATAAAATACAAAGAAAAGTTTATGAAAGTATGCGTACAAGCAAAGGCAAGCGAAGCCCTTTTTTCTTCTTAGATTCTTGCTTCACTATCTTCCATTTAGAAGATGAGCTGATTTAAACATATTTAAACTGCTAAGTTAGGTTAAGTTCCAATCAATTTTGGTTTCATATGCAATATACTAATACATATTAGTTGTCACTTTTGACATTTTTAGAGGCCTCAAACTTGTTGAGAACTAGTTTGACTTACAGACAGTCATTAGGATTAGTGTGTTAGTTCAAATTTAGATTAGTATTTGAATCCAAATAGTTAAATGATTAAGTAATTAGTGTGATCTCAAGATGTTTATAATAATACAAACATCAATGTAACTAAATCGCATTACATTTAAATTTCTGGTTCCGCCCGTCGCAAGGTGTGGATCATATAACAAACAATATTCATCTCAATGATTGTTCAAAGCGTTTTTTTATGGTACTTTTTACAAAAATAAACATTAGCTTCAACTTACAATTGAAAATATTATTTTCTTGAGAAGTCAAAATATACTGTCTGAAAATCTAGAATAACCATTGTATGTATATTCAAATGCTGATAATGAAGTCTCACATGATTCATATATTTTCCCTTTACAACATGTGTTGTTTCTGAGACTTACCTGCAACTTACAAGTACTATAATGGAGTTTTGACCATTTAAATTTTCTTATCTTATTTAGACCCCCTACATTCAAAGTACTCCTGTATTATCTAATAGTATCTATAATACTCTGCAGTATACACCACAAAATCTGACTATTAATAGACAAAACAGTTGTTGTCACCTTAAACAACTCTCATGATGTCCAAAAGAAAAAAAAAAAAGAGAAAGACAGCTAGATAGAACTTAATATCTGACTTTAAAACTTTATACATAGAGGTACAAATGAGAAAAATCAAAAAAGCTAGGTTTTTGAGGCAACTTATTTGAAATTTACTGCAACTATTTTAATACTAGTAAATCAGCAGTGAGATTAAAGTAAAAGTTTTACCATGCAAGAAAGGCATGAAATGTACTTTTTTGCTTTGGCAACTTAGTAAAGAGTCCTTGTTACAACTTACCAATTTTGTCATATAATAAATAATACTGTGATTATTAAGTGCGATGTTCGCAAATGATATACTGCAATAATCGATTGTCATGAACGTGATCCTCTTACTGAATTTGTGGTAGTATATGTTATCACTGGTGTTTACTTTATTTACAAAGCAATGGCATTGAATTAAAGCAAAAGCCTTGCAAAATTCAGTGTTTCAGTACTCAAAATTTATGTTTTCTTTAAACATTGCATATATGACTCTGTGGTCAGATTTTAACCCCAATTTCACCAACATGAAGACAAAACATAGGCCTACCTAACCAACTCAATAAAATGGACATTTTATATACACTATATATTTACTCATCATTTATCATCTCTTCACCATCCCAAAACAAATAAAAAAATCTTCCTCCATCCCTCTCCATTTCTTGATTCTTAAAAACCACTTTTTTAATGTAATTTTCACAAAGAAACCATTTTTCTTGAAATTTCTCCTTCATTTTTTTCATCAGTTATTATGCCAGTTTCAGCTGCAGAAACTTCAACAATGGCAGAAAATAATAGATACAGAAAGCCCAAGAACCAACCCATGTTAGATACAGATCCAAGCACCCTAAAAATGCCATCAACCATTCAATCTACTAGGTGCAAAGCCACCATTTCTCCTGTAATTCTCTCAAACCCTACTGAAAACAACACACCTAAAAAAAAGAATTTCAGTTCTGCAACATTTAGAGGTTTAGGCTGTGCTGCATCAGCTCAAGTATCAGTACCAGGAGTGATCAAAACATCAGCAGACTGGGATGCAAAGAAAGTTAAAAAGAAGAAGCAGAGAAGTTTGCAAGAAAAGAAAAGTACTGGGCCTTTTAAAGGTGTTGCAATGGTACATGGCAACTCATTAGTGACTTCATCAAGTTGTGTGGTTGATCCTGATGTTTGGTGTGGGCCTGGAATTGGGTTTGGAAGTGATGCTGCTGCTTCTGTTGATTGTGTTGTGTCTAGAAGGCCTGTTTCTGGTAGAGGAAAAGTTGATGGTGTAAAGATGAATCATAGAGAGGTACAACTACAACTAAAAGGCCTGTTTTTTTTTTTGTTATGATTTTTGTTTGTTCCCTGGCTGATCTTGTGTATTAAAATAATTGTTTTTATATTATGATGATTTAATATTTCTAGCTGAATTGATTTTTTTTCGTGTGCTAGAGCTCTACTAGCATTCGGAGCACATTTGGCACTCTCTGATTCTGAATTCATGATCTTTTTTTAAAATGAGAATGAAATTTGCAATTTTTTGGGATGATGAAAGGTAGTAAATATTGTATTGAAGGTGGTTATAGAACCATCTTACAAAGTTTGCAAATTTATTTGTTGATTCTTTGCTTCTGTTGCAGGACTTTTCTGAACACAATCTTAATTTTGTATTTGGTTTCTGAGAAAAGGTGTTGTTTTTTAGTTTTAATCAGTTTTGGTTCTATAATATCAATAGCAAATTGTATTCTAGCACTAGTATTGAAAAAACCTCTTACACAATTTTTTAAGAAAATTCATCATGCATTCTCTGTATACAAACCCAAGGCAGTCTTTGATAATTCTTGATTTAACTAGTGTGATTTTCATACTTTCATTTGTTTGATTATCTCAAAGGTGTTTTCTATCCACTCATAATGGCTCCCATTACTTTTTTTTCCAGTAAGGTCCTTTTTTAGTTGATCCTATATCTGGTAAAGTATTCATTGTTTCAGTAAGGTTTTTTTTTTTTTGTGTTTGGAAAATAAAGTTAGAAAGTTTTAGAGAACTAATCATGCATTCTTTGTGGCCTAACCCGAGGTAGTCTTTGATAGTTCTTGTTCTAACTAGTGTGATTTTCCTACTTCCATTTGTTTGATCATCTCAAACGTGATGGCTCCCGTTACTTTCTTTTTCAGTAAGGTTCTTTTTTAGTTGATCCTATATCTGGGAAAGTATTCATTGTTTTAGCATGACCTTGTGAAATTTCTGTTTTCAAGTTTATATATTGTTTTTAAATTTAAACATTTTTATTTTGACAGCGATCTTCCTTTGGTGGGAGAAGAACGGTGAATCATGAAGCTATATCCTTTTGCGATGCTGAACCTGATCCGGGCATGTCACGACCTCGGTTAGATGTATTTAATTCTCGCCGTCAGCGCCATGTTCGACATCCTTCTCCGGAAGGGCTTGCAGAGGTATGTCCACAAGCATTTTCTTCTCTTTGGACACACTCACTCCCACAGGCTCCTGTGTGGATTTTTGAAATTAATCTTACTAGATTATTCAATTATACTTCATTTTTGTGCTAGTATTACTACCTATTAGGAATATTTTCCCTATGATCAAATGAAGCCCTAAAAGTAACTAATTGTCTTTTAACATATCACTCCTGCTCCTATGCACTTGTGAAGATGTTGCTAGTTGATTTAACTCTCAGTATGTAGATGCACCACCACCAGATCCTCGTGTAATTACATCCTCTGACATTTTCTAAACAAAATTTCATCAATCGAGTCATTATTTAATAGGTGAAGTTTAATGATTTGTGTCATATGTTATGTAATTTTGTTAATCTTCTAGAAGTTTAGAACTTCTTTAATTTCACTCTTTCTGCAGATAGTCATGCTTCAAAGTAGTTTGCTGATGGGAGGTAGGCCTAATAGACTTGACCGATACAGAGACTTGAGACTTGATGTCGATAACATGTCATACGAGGTGAGTCGGTTAACCTCAGAAGTATGTGTGCTAAAAATTGTATTTGCGTGCCAATTAAATTTTTGATCGGTGTGCTGCATATAGGAATTGCTCGACCTTGGTGATAGAATCGGGTATGTTAGTACTGGACTAAGAGAAGATGAGATAGTTCGCTCTCTCAGAAAAACTAAGCTGTCACCTTTGGATGAGTTGTCAGAAGATATCCCCACGGACCGGAAGTGCAGTATTTGTCAGGTTTGTTAACATAAATTGTCTACTTATAAATCATCTTCCTACTTTGTTGCAAAGTTCAAACTAAGCCCTATGAGTTTCTGTTCTGCTCCAACCTAGGTAACTTGGGCTAATTATGAGAAGGGATGCCAAAATAAAACAAAACACTTCCTTGAACAAAACACAGTTCACTAAACACAACAGAACATACCCCCAATATATCCTACTCAGAAGCATAGAAACAAATATTTCTTCCTTCATCTGAAAAATTACCGAGTTTCACAGACTAGACATGGTTTGCTTATAAGCGTAAATGTTGTTTAATCTTATAAGTTATGTAAATAATGTAGAAACTTGCAAAGAATATTGAATGATGCATCTAATAAAATTATTTGGATCTTTCAGGAGGAATACACAGCAGATGATGAAATGGGAAAGCTGGAATGTGGACACTCATATCACATGCAATGCATAAAGAATTGGCTTGTGAAGAAAAATGCTTGTCCCATATGTAAAACTGCAGTTGCATCTCAACAATAGACTACACGTGACATTTTTACAGTTCTGCAGCTGCTCTGGTGTTCTACAAACTGTTGCTTTCATATATTATTTGATTGTTTCACCTATAGTTTCATATTAGGGGACAAAAAGAAAAGGAAAAATATCGTTCTTGTCTTGTGTGTCATTTCCATCAATACATGCTATATGTGATCATTGGGTTTCAATTTCGTGGTCGACCAATAACTGTAATTGAAGTATGAACGAATGTTCTTGGACTTGGTTGGATTATTGAAGAGGTTCAGTGCCTTGGTGAATCCTTGGTTAGTAGAATGCATGTCATTACTCTGGATTTGAGTTCAGATTGTTTCTTTAATTGAAGAACAAACTGAGGTTACTTTTATATGGTTGTGAGCAACGGCGACAACACATGTTTAATGCTGATCGGAAAAGAATCAGGTTTCTTGAAAGACAAAGGAACGTATTCAGACATGTTCAGAAATATCATAAATATTTGTTGCGGGTTTGTTTTCTGAATAAGGTAACCTCACGGTAAGCAACACATACAACTTCATTCCATATATGAAGTACAAAAAACAATGTGTTTTCGCAGTTTTATTTAACCCTAAGTAATAAGTATTCACGGAAACAGCCTTTCTACTAAGTAAGGCAAGGTCTACATACATTTCATATTTCATCATCACAATAACCAACAAATACAGGGACAAGTAAGATTCATTTGGTTAAGTTGATTACCTGGTTAAGTTGTATTGTATTAGGTCTAAAATGAACAAAATGCAGTGATAAACGGAAGGGACCGCTAGAGGTATATTCCTTCTTATCAACTAGGAAAAACTAAGGAAAAGAATAGAAACACACTGTATGCTGATTAGTTTCAGTGAACAACTCTTATTCATCTCTTGCAATCGGTCAGATGAGACCTTGCGTGGCGGAGATAGTAGATACTACCAAAAGTTAAGAATATTATCTTCCCTTTTAATGCCCAGAAAACAATGATGATTTAGTAGTATAGTATTGAGCAAAAAAGTAAAAACACAGACAAGTAAATATTAAAATCAAAATAAAGCTGAAATTGCTCAATTTTACCAACAAAAAGATTTGCATCGACATTTTTGCTCTCCGTGTTTCCACATTGTACAAGATTTTCATACATAAACATAAAATTTTAAATATTCTGGGCATCTATTCCTAAAAAGGAGCTTTTACAAGTATCTTAATCTATGGGAGGTTTTGTATTCAAGAACTTGCATCTATTTTTCACAAAATCAATGTTACAATAGGTCATGAAAGTAATGTACATGCATGTACATGATCTACTCCACATTTATATGTATTATATAATGACCTCTTGCCTATGGTATCCTTCAATTTGGAAGCCTGACTTTTACTTTCCATTTGCACAAGTACTTCATGCGACGTAGAGCTTCTGATAAAATGCTAGTGAGGAGATCGTGATAAAAGCCTTCACAGCACATCAAACAGAGATAGCTTCAAGCTTTTTCCCATAACGGAGGCGTATAAAAGAAAGCAGAACTTTTCATAATTGGGAATTAGATATGTAGATACATACCATTAATTGGGTGTCAGATCTGGTCATGGCGACTCAGAAAATCAATTATAACCGGATATATATGATCTGGTGCCTACATTTTATAGAGAAACAATAGTTACAAACCTATATCATTATCGTATTTGATCATGTCACAAAGTAGGAAGCACAATGATCTGCCAAAAAAACAAACCATGAGACCGGAGAACATACCAGAGGACCTCCCACTAAATCATAGTGGGCATAATGTGGACCCTCTTGTTTACCGAACACTTTGTAATCAACTAGATGCTCAGGAACCAGCTTAATAGTTTCTGCTCAGCAATAGGCATTCAGAACATGGTAGACCAAATAAGAAAAGTTAGTGAAACCTTACATATATAAGCTGTGAGACATTGAAATGAAGACAGACGACTAAAGTATAGACACATTAACTAAAGCAATTGATGTTTTACCATGTACTGCTTCAGGTGGACATATCAAGTCTCTGTCTCCAGCAATTGCTAAAACGGGTATATCAATTTTGTGGAGATGGTCTTTGTAAAAGAATTTTCCCGTCCTGTCACAAAGCCCGCCATCTTGGAATGCAGAAGTGAGCTGATACAGAAGCTTGGCAGGAACTGTACCTGTTCAAGTTATGATGGATTGAGAGACCGGGTAAGAGAAGTAGTATACTTGATCTACATCCTACTTCAATCTGGACAGCAAACTATACATGAGCAGAGAGAAAACAATACACGGATAGACGGAGTTACACAATCTCAACATCACAAACCTAAACAAAATTTTGTTGGATAGGATTTTCCCCTAATATTAACCCTCGTTACCTCTCCCAACTAAAAAAGTAAAGTGGAAAGAAACTCCATGGTTAAAGAATGCATGATGCAAGGAAAGCCAATCACTCTCTATTTAAGACGCAAGCATTCTTTAATGGATAACCTTCATATCCAGGTTCATGAAATTGTATGAATAACTCTTTTGCAGTTTGTAAGAGCAAGTCCAATGCTAGATGTAAAATGCCTATAGCAATTGCTCTTATAAGGCACCAAAAAGTGCTTTTTGGTGCTAAAGTAGCAGTTGTGCTCCAATGCTAATTGCAATTTGCAACTAACAAATTACAAATTCAACTAACACTTTATCCAACTCTTTCATTTTCATTTAAAGTGGGCCACCTTGCACTCCAATTCTAGTATTAATGATGTGGCAAGGATGGCTAGCCATCTTTGGTTCTAAATATACAACCAACTATCCACCATGCATTCATCCAACCAAGAATAGCTAAGCATTGGAGTAGGTTTTTGTGGTTTTGGTTCTATATTATTGCTATACTATCAAACATAGCTATACATTGGACATGCTACCCCTAATCAACACTCTTTCACATTTATTTTGAGTGGTAAGATTTGGAAAATTGTCATGGTAGCTGGATGTTGGCTAAGTCAGTATAGTATAAGGGTAGTAAGGGTAGTTTAGTAAATACATGTTTGTCTTGTTAGTTAGGTTATGTGGCCCTACAGAAATTCATTTGACCAAAAGAATGAAATTGAGAAACTGGTGGCTGAAATGTTAGAATCTGGTGTAATCAGACCCAGCTGTTCACCTTTTGCATCTCCAATCCTATTGGTAAAGAAGAAGGATGGCACTTGGAGATTCTGTATTGACTATAGAAAATTAAATTCTTTGACTATTAAGAACAAGTTTCCAATTCCTTTGATTGAGGAATTGCTAGATGAACTTCATGGGGCTGAATATTTTTCAAAACTTGATCTTAGAGCTGGGTATCACCAGGTGAGGATGAAGGAAAAGGATGTGGAGAAGACAGTTTTTAGGACTCATTTGGGGCATTATGAGTTCACTGTGATGCCATTTGGCCTCACAAATGCCCCAGCGACTTTCCAAAATCTAATGAATGAAGTTTTCAAGTCACACCTTAGAAAATTTACTTTAGTCTTCTTTGATGATATACTTATCTACTCTAAGACTGCTGAAGAGCATTTAAAACAGCTAGAGCAGATTTTTGATCTTATGAGGCAACATTCACTCTTTGCCAAGAAGTCTAAATGTGAATTTATGACTGCTCAGGTGGCCTACTTGGGTCATGTTATTTCTGATCAGGGAGTAGCAGTGGACCAATCTAAGGTGGCAGACATGATGGCTTGGCCTATACCACAAACTCTCAAGGCTTTAAGAGGTTTTCTGGGCTTGAGTGGATACTATAGGAAATTTGTTAAAGGATATGGTATTATTGCTAAACCCTTAACAAATTTGTTGCAGAAAGATAACTTTCATTGGGATGAGGAAGCCACTACAGCTTTCTTAGCTTTAAAGCAGGCTATGGCTAGCACTCCTGTTTTGAGGCTGCCAGACTTTACTAAGGAATTTACTGTGGAATCTGATGCTTGCAATACTGGTATTGGTGCTGTGTTAACTCAGGAAGGTCAACCTTTGGCTTATTTCAGCAAGGCTTTAGGCTTAAGAGGGCAGGCTATGTCTACTTATGAGAAAGAACTGATGGCAGTGGTAGCAGCAGTTAAGAAATGGACTCCTTACTTGATGGACAAGCATTTCTTCATTAAGACAGATCATCGGGCTTTGAAGTTCTTGGCTGAGCAGAAGATAAGTAATCTTCTACAACAGAAGTGGATTAGCAAACTCATGGGCTACAACTATACTATCTTGTATAGGAAGGGAAAGGACAATACTGTAGCTGATGCTTTGTCCAGGATGCATGAGGATTCAGTTGACTCTATTCCCTATTCAAATATGGTTACAGCTTCGATTGAGGGTGACCTGTCTAAGGAGCAGAATCATGAGGACCTGGTTCCATTTTAAGGAGGGTGGGTTGTCATGGTAGCTGGATGTTGGCTAAGTCAGTATAGTATAAGGGTAGTAAGGGTAGTTTAGTAAATACATGTTTGTCTTGTTAGTTAGGTTATGTGCTGTGCCTATAAATACTTGTAACTGTGATTGTGTTCTGTTACCAGATATATGAAATGGAAATTGTTTCCACCACTTCTCTTTCTCTCTCTATAACAACTTTCTCTCTCTAGGTTTTCTATCTTCTTCTACAAGTTTCTGTCTCTAATCTGATCTCTTTCTCTTTTTCTGTTCTAATCTCTCTGAATCTCTCTGTTTCTTCTCTGAATCTCTCTAATCCCTCTCTGATTCTACTATCTTAGCTGTTTATCCTTTGCTTTCTGCATCTATAAACCAGAAAATACCAAAAATAGACTCAAAAACAGTCAAGAACTCACTAGTTCCTGACAAAAATGAGAACGATCTACTACGCTAAATACATATAATTGTTTCTTCAATACTAAAACTATCTACAAAATCAGTGTTAGCATGACTTCAGTGGTTTTAAGACCCGTGACTTGTAGCACATAAAGCGCCCGTTTGGATCATGGGATTCCAGCCGGTTTAATGGGAATGGAAATGAGATTTCAGTACAAAAAATGTATTAGAACCTCATTCCCATTACCATTAACCGGGTTGAAATCCCATGATCCAAACGGCCACGAAGTTGGTAACTTACAAAGAAGCTAACATTTTATACATGCTCTATTTTTTAATATTGTGACAACAACTTACTGAGGACCAGCTTCATGTTAGAACTTCTGGGGACATGATAATCAATCACATTACAAATTTAAAATCCTATGTGTATACAGATCAGAACAGTTACTGACTCTGCTAATCTAACAGTAAAGCACAGGAACAATAATCTTTGCAAATGTAAATTTGCCTACTACCTACACTTTGTACCAACTAAGACTTGAAATTACAGCAAATCAAAATGATTATGCAATGCTTCATGTTTTGCATAAATGTCTAAATCAGTTTAATAGTGCTTCGACAATTTTTTTCAACAGTGCTTCACTATAATATTATAAAATCAATGGGGAGAAATGGCTCTGCACTTACAAAAGTTATTCAGGACAAACTTCTCCATCAATTCTGGATGCATAGTTTCCTGTGCGGTGATCAAAGGATTTAACCAAGACAATACATAAGGAGGCCGAAATGCAAGTGGATAAGCTGCTGCCAGCAATGCACCTAGAGGGACAACCGGAACATTTAAAGCCTGGGCAGGATCTACCTATATGACAGCAGATCAGCTTAGTTCTTCCTTCACATTACCAAGTCCAGAACTACCTTAGATAGGAAAAGGTACTATACCAAGGGTAAGAGCAGTTTCAATGATGATTCTGAAGTAGTGTAGTCAAGTGATGACCCCAGTGTAATGATTGACGCCAGGTATGAATCCCGTCCCTGGCAACCTTGCAAGAAAAATATTTATCACACAAAAGCTTTGCAAAAAGAGTAGTACATGGTGCATTTGACACTAGAAAACAATGTATAAATATTGTCTTTCCATTACTAAAGGAACTTCTAGTCTAAGCACATTGTACGTTCTCTATGATATTATATATATGTATACTAAGTTAAAAAATCATTTTACCTACATTAAGTATCGGGCTGCTAGGTTTACCAGCCTTAAAGTATGTTGATAAATTTACATGCACAGGGTGGAGGTACATGGTACCCAGGGGGTGCCATTGCTTGCTATGCAAATTTCATATAATAACAGATCATAGGGTAAAAATAGAAATAATATTAATCTTCTTTATTAATACAAATTCATTTTTTAACAATATTTGTTGTTTCAACAATATTCGAAGAAATTAAATATAGTTTTAATTATGTTTAGGTTATTCCTATAGTAAATGTTTATTATATTTAATTAATTCATAGAAAATTAATAACATCTAAACAAGGCAACATTACCAGCCTTCTAAAATAGAATAATTGTATAAAAACCAATACCAAAGTGAGTAATCTTTTTTGCTTTATCATTACACAATCCTTAAGAGTTAAAACAATATATATTGAATAATGGCATTGGTAGTGAAAAGGATACAAGTTTATCTTATGCGCTCTTTTTCTTAAAAAGGATACTAAATTTGATTAATATCTAATAAATTTTCATATAATGTGAAGTATTTCATATAAAATTTATGTAAAAAAAAATTGAAGTATATTTCTGGCGGAACGCCACTGTATTTGCATATATATATATATATATATATATATATATATATATTCATTTTACTTCATGGAACTTTTTTAACAAGTATTACTTGTAAACAAGAAGGTAGATATTGGAAATTTATTGAGAGGAGAACTGTTAGACATGGACTACACAATTATGAACTTGGCAATACTAGAATTACATTGCAACAATAGAGATGATAGTTCACGTACGGTTTTTTGAGAGCATTGCGTAGAGCAATATACCACCCATGGAGTGACCAATGGCAAGTAACTTTCCATCCCTTGGATTGCATTGTCTCCTTACATACTCCATCTTCAAAGAAAAAATATAATTAAAAAGCATAGATTAACAAAATTATGGTGGAAGAGGAGATTGTGTGGCTATAATATATGCATGCATGACATATATAAAACAAAAACAAACCCACTTACTGCAGCTGGCACATCCTCCTCCAAATAATGATCAAAGTCCCAATTATATTTTGCCATAAGATCAAGCTGTTTCCGGAAGTCTTCCACTGTTGTAGAATATCTTGCTACCAAGTCAACGAATTGGGGAGAAACAGATCGCTGGCCTTCTTCAATTATATTTAGAAGCCTTTGACTTAAATCCCTGATTTGTCCAACAAGAGCATAACTCTGCTTCATTTCAGAAAAACCTACAAATTGTATCTGCGCATTATAATAAATATATACTTGGTGGATAAATTGTACTGCTCAGCACTAAACAAAAAGGTTAGCTTATTAACCTTCATTCAGTAGGCTAGACAGTCTTTCAGATAAAGCCATAAAATTTTCAGTGAAGTATGTTAAAAACTGAGACTCATCGGCTTCGCTGATTTTGCTGGCAGAAGAGACGTCAGATTGTGCCAAAGAATTAGGGTTGACTTCTTGTGATTGTGCAGTGTCAGCCATTGCTTCTAACTTCTTTTCCCCAGAATTTGCACCAATTATGTCAGTCTTGATTGAATCGATTTGCCCAGACACCACGTCAAATTCCTGTTTTATCTCGTTTGGAATAACTGCTGCACTCAACCCAGCACCTCGAAATTCAAGAATCCATGTATCAAATCCTTGGCTGGACATATAACGTGCAAATGAGGACTGCAACCAGTTCATATTTTTTTTAACAAAAGCCTTTAGAATATATGCACAAGAAATCACATCAATAAAGAAGATGTAACTCATAAAGAATAATAGACAGACAACTTAGGACGGTGTATATCAGAGTGTTAAAATAGTTGCAAGATTGTGGCAACAAGTACTCTAAATATGATTTCAACTTGAGAAAACATAGCACAAGGACATATTACTACTGAGCAAGTGATTGGTCAGCGACTCAGCATTGATTTCAATGTCGACTAGTTACCAAAACTCTCAATCTTTTGGTGATAATGGGTTGAAGGATAATATTCAGCCCAAGTTCATACAGATTACAGAAAGTACGGTATAATAATAGACCTTCATTATAGATTAATAGGGAGGTTTACTTCATAGATATTAGGAATTAGCTTTAAATTTTTGTGGCTCTACGGTTTTGAATGCAATAACACTAAGTGCAGAACTAAGGATGTTGCCTAGACCAAATAAAGGAAAACAGACTAGTCATAGTTGGTAGACTAAACCAAACAGAAATTGCAGTGCAAGATAACTATGAAAAAAAATCAGAACGCTAGATAACTATTATCATTTACTATCCAAAGAAAATATGTGATCAAGAAATGGAATAAGGTAAGATCTCATGCAATGATATAAAACCTTTCACAGTTCCACTATAAGAATGAGAGAAAAACATCACATTTGGACCATATAAATATCATTGCAACTAAAGCTTCTGACCCACAACTTTACAAATACATTCAAGGTCTCAAAGTTATAAAAAATGCAGCATTTGATGTACATTGAGATCTCTTAGTAAGAGTCGATGAGATAGCAAAACTGAACACTAAGCATCCATAGTGCAGTGAAAGCAAAATCAGATTTTAGATAATGTAAGCAACGTGGTAAATCAAATAGCTTACACCAGGAGCTAGATCATATCCAATCGCATTTGTCCCAACACCCGACAAAAGCAGCAGAGGATGGTTTCTTGGTGTTGCCTACAAATCGACAAAGATAGAAACCTAGTTATAGTCATACACATAATTTTTGTTAATCAAACAATTTCTTACATCCACACACACATAATTAATGTCTAGCCTGTATCCTAACTAGAAGTTCATCACATTAATTTGTCTCATTTAATATGTTCATACACACCAAACTCCCCAAAAACATGCTTTAAATTGTCACTAAAATTATTTTTTTTACACACTATCAACAAACAACCTAAAATTGTTAGCATCATCAACAGCTCAACCGTAACTTAAATTATGAAATTCTTGCACAATATATCCAATCACATCATTCTAATTCAATACTAATAATCATGCACAATATATCTCACACACACACACATATTCTTGCAACCTATTCCAGACAAATCTTAAGTCTCTCCCTCTCTCTCTCTCTCTCTCTCTCTCTCTCTCACACACACACACACATGCACACATTCTTGCAAACTATTCAATTCAAATCTCTCTCATACACACACATTCTTGCAAACTATTCAAGTCAAATCTCTCTCTCTCCCTCTCTCTCTCAGACACACATTCTTGCAAACTATTCAATTCAAATCTCTCTCTCTCTCTCTCTCTCTCTCTAGCTCTCCCTCCCTCTCTCTCACATACACATTCTTGCAAACTATTCAATTCAAATCTCTCTCTCTCTCTCGCTCTCCCTCCCTCTCTCTCACACACACATTCTTGCAAACTATTCAATTCAAATCTCTCTCTCTCACACGCACATTCTTGCAAACTATTCAAGTCAAATCTCTCTCTCTCTCTCTCTCACACACACACACACACAGAGAGACACAAATACCTGAGGAGAAGGCTTGTAACGCCAGAGAGCGAGCCTCCAATCAGACTTATGAACAGACACATAATGAAGCTCATCGGCCGTACAAATCTCCGGCAATTCCGCGACATAAGTCTCCGGCGAAGCATTGGTGGCGTAGATCCTCTGCGACGCACCACACGCACGTCCAACAAACCTAACTTGCGGCGACGAATACAAGTTGGGTCGGGTAAAAGAACACTCGGGTCGACCCGAATTAAAATACGATAAACAAGTAGTAGTACTAGTGTTATGAAACAACGTAGCTGAACGGATCATAGTCTTGTATACATTCAAACTCATTCAATCAACATTTGTCTGCGCGAAATGTTTCGTATTGTATGTATAAAAGTATAGATACAATAGGAATGTATGTATATGTTTGTGTAATAATTGGGATTTGGGGCTGGTCATGTCCAAATCTGTTGAATTAAGCTGTTCCGGTGGTTATTGCAATTTGGTGGGGTCTTTTTTTCTTTTTTAATAATTTTTCATTAATTTTCCGAATTAAAATGTATTGGGAAAAAATTTATTCTAGGGGCGTCTGGTTTGTATATTAATTGAAAATTTAAATAATAATAATAAATTTAAACAACCAAAATTATTATTAAATAATAAACGAAAGCACTTAATTTGTAATAAAAAACCACGAAAAAGGGGTCACATAGATAAAATTTAAAAGAAAAGACAAAAAAAAAAAAGAACAAAGAAAATCTTGCAAGGAAAAATCAATAAAAAGACAAAAATGTAACCGGTAGCCCTAGTCGAACACGGGTCTTGTACAACATTACAAAATCCAACAACCAGCTGAGCTACATTCCAGTCAAATTAGGAGGTATACCATTTATATTATATTGGCATCTTGGGGATGGACCCCTCACCCGATTTGCCTCTGGACATGTGTTACTGTTAGCCACATAATTTTGTACAATTGAGAAATGTTTTTGAATTTTCTAGGATTACTCGTCAAATTTAGATTAATTTGTAGTATAAGATCTTGTGATCTTTCACATGTTAAATTTTCAGACTAATGAACCGGTTATTTAAGACTACGAAGTTTCAACGAAATGGTCAAGGAGCAAGATCTAAGTCACAAGGAGCAAGATCTAAGTAACATAAATATTAATACTTGAAGAAGTTTCGAAACAAATACAAGCTTACTATATCTAAGACATGTAACAAGACATTGGAAAGGTTTTCTCCAGCGTCGTGAAATAGAATTAGCTTTCAATACAACTATAATATTGATCTATATCCAACATCTTCTTAAACAGGTACATCCTTCTAACAACGAACAACAATGTTCAAAGCCAATAAAAGATGGATCACAGCTGCAAACAACTCAGCAAATTTGTATAAGTAATTGTAGTTGTCAACGGATAACATGTGAATACAGTATCTGTTGACAAGTAGTTTATCAACGGATACGTTTTTATGTAACATGCTTAATTTTTTCTAGATATCAGTTGATAGTATATTTGTTAGGTTTTTGAATAAGTCATGTCGACTATCAATGGATATACAGAATAAGTTGGTTAATTGTAAATATCATATGCCTTGTAATTTTCTATAAGTGAAGATGTCATCAACAGATATAATTCAACCTTCAACGGATATGACTTTGCCCATCAACGGATGCAACCAGTACACTATCAATGGATATGAAGAAAGCTATCAACGAATGTGAGTCCAATCAACCTCAAAGGATGTAATGCCAATAATTAGCAGTTGACAATGTGATAGAGACATGCCCGACATATCACATGGGTTGATGGAACAAAAAAAGAATGAAAACCAACAATCTTGGTAACTCTGAAGAAAAAGGAGCATTTTATTTTCATCTAGTCAATAGAGATGATTGAAGAATGACATTCAGCTCAAAAAGCAAATCATCAAAGGAACCAGTGGACTTGGAATGGAAAAACAATCTTCTGAGCTTAATCTATTGTGTAATTTCAAGTAGCTTAGAATGACTTGTAAACTTGGAACATATAACCCAGTGTAGCAGTGTTTTTGAAGGTTAGGAAATCAGATAATTTTATTAGTGCCTTAGGAAAATACTCTTGTAATTGCTGAAGCAAAAACAATGTATTGCAGCTGTGTGTTTAGTTCATAAACATTACAGAGATTTATTCAAATAAAATCTCTTAGGTGGAACATTCAATCCACCCGAATTTTTAATTTTTGTGTTCTTTTATTTCTGCAATTATCAATTTCTGTTTTATTGTCTAAGTGTTTGAAAAAGAATTGGAAATTTTAAAGGATTGTATTCAACCCTCCTTCTACAATCCTGTGTTCTGTGTGTTCTTATTGTTTGGGAATAACATAATATATAAAGGAGAAATGACCCCATGTGGCACAATTATAAGACAAATGGCCCAAAATGGCATTATTGAAAAAGTGGCCCAAAATAGCATACTAAAACTCTACATCGTCTAGCGTTCTAAAAATAACGTGAAAACACAACTTAAAGTAGCGTTTTCACCCGAAAACACCACTTAAAGTAGCATTTTTACCCGAAAACACCACTTAAAGTAGCGTTTTCACCAGAAAACACCACTTGAAGTAGTGTTTTCAATATAAAACCCAAGTTAAATCATCGTTTTCAATCTCAAAACACCACTTCATCTAGCGTTTTATTGAAAAAAATAATTAAATTTGCGATTTGTGAAAACAATACTTTATCTTGGGTTTTACTGTGCTATTTGGGGCCATTTTTTCAATTGTACTATTTGAGGCATTAATATTATAATATGTGCCACAAAGGGCCAATACGCTATAATAAAGGGTGTGCTTAATCTGATTTTTAAGATCTTTTGGATTTAAAAAATTTAGGAGTATTCACTTTGAATTTTAAATAATTCAATTGGGATTTTTAATTTAGAATCAAATCCAATGCATGGATCACACCTACAAAATCAGACACAATCCCAATGTTGCAAACAAAAAAATTACAAGCCTAATTTAACGTGTCATCGAATCATTATTGTCGCCATGCAACAACTTCTCAGTGATTAGTAATGTACCTTATTTCAAATTTTGGAAAAAGGTATGTGAGTTTTCTTAGTGACTTATTGTTGTCATTGTCGCACTTTTACTTTCTGGAGTCTTTGATGCACAAAATATAAGTATATAACAGTATTTGCAGTGGGGGATGCACGTCTTCTTCTCGTGGGGCACTATATTTGTAAATGAGTTAATTATGAATTATAGAGTCAAATATCACAAACTCAATTTTTTTTGCCATTTGTAGAGCATCTCCAACGATAATATCTAAATTGGTTAGCTATATTCAAATAAATAGATAATTGGTTAAAATTGCTCGACCGGTAAGACAATGTACTCCAATGTTATTGGCTATAATGGTTGGATATATTTTAAAAATAGTATGTTATAATTATATCAAATTGTTATAAATAGAATATATTATATTAATATGGTAAATGATGATGTGGAATTATGCTACAGGTCCCTAGAGGATCGACAAATATAGCCAACGTGAAGGGGTTGATTAAAATTATAGACAAGAGGACTGTCTCATTAGAGTGCTCAATTTTTTAGAAATTATGTAAAAGTTTTATTTTTGGTATGCCAACTATATTTTTAGCCAAGGGCTTTAACCCATTGGAGATGCTCTTAGTGTCTATTTTATGCATTTCTATATTTATGTGCTAAAAATTTATTGTTTTAATAATTTAATCTCTAACTTATGATGACATAACTATAAATTAAATAGAAAATAACCCATATTATGATATAATTTCTAACACTACGGGGGCACTTAACTTTCTTTGGTGGGGGTACTATATAAAAAATACACAATTACACTATAAATTTTTAATAAAAACTGCTAATTTTTGTTTCTCTGGGGGCACGTGTCCCTACAGGCCCCTAAGATGAGTTCACGCCTGAATATTTACCTGATTATTGTACATCTTTTCATTTGAAATTTGCCTATTACTTTGTTACTCCTTTCAATAACCAGATCACTAGCTAATTTATGACGAAGTTAGCAGAAACATTGGGCCTTGCAGCTGGAATTCAGCCAATAAAGTCTTGTAAGGCAAACAAATGTTATGTCGCTTACTTTCTTAGCCATATGTCCTGCAACTACATACACATTGACGCAGTTAGAGGCATTCATGAAATGCGTACATTATTATTCAGAGAACTTAAAACAAATTTTTCACAACAATTAAACTTTAATTTTCTTTTTATAACTGATTAATTTACTTGAACAATTACCCAAATCACAAAAATTAATCAGAAATAATGAATAGACAATAAACGAGATTGAAGATTATGAAAAATTCCGACAACCCAACCCTATTAATTTTATGATGGTTTGGGTCGGGTTGGGTTGGGTTCATCGGGTTTAGTCATCCAGCTAATCATCCAAAATAGCACAATCATCCATGTTTCATAGTGAATATTACATAAAAGTCTTAATTGAAGCATGCTAGAAATTAATTTAAACACAAGTTTTTTTCTAGCTTCAGACAAAAGCTTAAACTGGTGGAAATTAAATCATCAGCAATATTCATAATTTCATATAACTTTTTCATATATAGAGAAATGATACAAGACAATAAGACACATATAAATGAATATATAGAAACTCAAAATCAAGACATAAATGAAATATTCATATACAGAGAAATGATACAAGACAGAGAAATGGTATACTTATAAATCGAGCGAAAGATAGAGTGAAGATTGAGTTACAGACTTGTTACAAATTGAGAAGATGGAGTGAACTGTGAAGATTGAGCGAAAATATGAGAGTTGAGAGAAAGAAGGCAAGAGTTAAGAGCGGCTGCAAAATTTAGGGTTTTAATATCTTGAAAATGAAACGTATCTACTGACTACTATCTAGTATTTGTGCAGGCCTGGACCTGGAGGATATAAATGGGCTGGGCCTATATAATTTAACCGGGTTGGGTTGGTTTAGGGTTTTAATTAATCAAACTCTGACCCAACCCAATATATTCGGCCCAAAGAAAAATCAACCCAATTTAAATTCGGTTTTGGATGGTTCGGTTTGATCGGCCCAATTAAGGGTTGGGTTGAGTCGGTTTTTTCGGTTTCACTAACCCATGTGCAGCCCTAACAAGCAGGACAATGGGGCTAATGATAACACCCTTGAGAAGCGCACCTAATATGAAAAACAGAATTATATATAGTGACAGTATAGTTTGTTGCATATACTTTTCGTATTTTAGTTATGTAGATAATTATAAAAACAATATAACCTGTACTCTAAATTTGAAATATGAAAGTGTAAATAATGTTGAATATGTGTTGTCAGAGTTATATAATGATCTTCATGTTGCTGTTGAGAAGATGAATACATTTTTGAAGAAGCTAGTGCCAGAATTTCAAGAATGTTAACTGTTATGGATAAAATACAAAGGGTTCTTTGATCGAGTCGATTTACAATAAGTTCCCCCCCCCCCACAAATATGTGGATCACTGGAAAGAAGACCTGAAACACCTGTTGAAACAGCAAACACATACCTCGGAATCAAGTACAAATTCGCCATTACCTTATTAAATTCAACTATAAGTTTTCGTTCTCTTTCATCGAAACACTAGCCATATCCTTCAACTTGTTGTGAATTGACTCGATCAAAGAACCCTTTTGTATTTTATCCAGAACAGTTAACATTCTTGAAATTCTGGCACTAGCTTACTTAAAAATGCATCTCTCTCCTCAACAGCAGCATGAGCATCATTATATAACTCTGACAACAGAAAATCAGCATTGTTTACAATTTCAAATTTCAGATTTAGAGTATAGGTGATATTGTTTATAATTATCTACATAACTAAAATACGAAAAGTATATGCAACAAATTATACCGTAAAAAGTACTGTATAGGACATACAAAAAGGTTATACAAAAAAAAGATTATAAAGTACAACACTACAAACAAGCATGAACAATATATCTGTAACTATTTATACTATTTCTAGTGCCCTTGAATTTATATATGAACACACCTAATTTCTTACATTTCAGTGTTTCTACACTTCCACAAATTGGTGAAAGTTTTACCGTTGAAAACAATGTCATTGTGTAGTGTTATATGATTTTATAAAGCAGTAGAGATATGATGTAACACAGTGAAAGTCTAAATTTGTAGTGAGGGCATAATACTTGGCATGATGTAATAAGTGACAACATAATATGTTTCCCTGGAAATGATGTAGTCATGAATCTTTGACCACCGGGGTATGTGAACGAGAATCTTAATCTTATGGCTATTTACAATTTCCACTCAGGTTCTCATTATCCTTAAAATAATCACTTTAACTTCATCACCTTTTACTTCACATTGGAGAGATTATCTATATAATCCTGTTACGCCATATTTTTGGTTGCCTCAATATCTCCTAATTTCCCAATATGAATCTAATAATAATTAACTTAATTCCTAAGTTAATTATTTCCTCTATCTGAAATGAGGAAAATCTCTAATTAAATATAGAAAATATCCCTAAACGATATCCTTCAAATCAAGAAGGTATCCCAATCTAAATCTAAAAAGATAAAATCTACTAATTCCCAATACAACCCTAATATTCAAAGAGATTAAAAACCAATCCTATAACAGAACTGCGTTGGTTTGATCCCTATAAATATAGGGTACGCATGCATCTTGGAATATGATCCGACATATCTAACAAGTCGAGACACATTTCAAGTCCAGCCCCAAACATCCAAAAACCCAAAATCCCCCATCATCACAATTTCGTTATTCTAGCAATCCCCGAAATTTGTGATCACCAAATTCCTCCTTTAACAAATCCCATTCTCGCCCTAGTCCTTACTCCCTACCATCATTAATGCCATGTAAAATAAACTAAAATCCTAACAAATTTAGTAGATGGTATTAGTTAAAAAAAGATTGAATATGAATTTAGAGCTAACAACCCATAGTTATTATAATCCCCTATCTATCTGATATAAATATCCTTAAGGACCTTTCCTGTAGAGCTAGTTTTATTAAAAATCAATTACGTAAAAAGTACGCCAACAAGTTAACAACAAAACAATGATGAATTTTATAGGCGGAATTAATTTCTGACCAAAGTGATAAATGAATTTTCACATGCATATTTGTGTGTGTGAGGGAAGGAGACTATAAAATACAACTGTACAAATAAACACGAACACTATGTGTAACTATTTTTACTATTTCTAGTGCCATTTCAGTATTTCTACACTTCCATTAATTGATTAGATCACTAGTATTTAACTCCACCCTCGTTCAAAATTTCAATTATGTTAAAATACACATGAATAACAATGAGATTATCTCTTGCACACTTGAAATTACGTCATAATAACCAACCAACTGAAAATCGATCTTGAGACTCTACAATGAAACTTCTAAAAAGACCAAACACCTTAGATGCACACTACTAATTCGTGTTTCTACACTTCCACTAATTGATTAGATCACCAGTATTTAACTCCACTCTTGTTCACAATTTCAATTACGTCAAAATACACATGAATAACAATGAGGCTATCTCTTGCACACTTGAAATTACGTCATAATAACCAACCAACTGAAAATCGATCTTGAGACTCTACAATGAAACTTCTAACAAGATCAAACACCTTAGATGCACACTACTAATTATAGAAATGAAATAAGTTTCTAAATTATTATTTGGGTGCCGGTTTACAACAAGCATAATTGACATATCATTTATTTTCCACGGAGAGGAATAACCGTATAATTGAAAAAAAAATAGAAATTGGAGTTTGTGAAGATGCAAGGAAGCCATAAAGTTATAGATGATTGACTTTTAAATTGGATCTGCTGTTTGAGATTCATTGAAGGCCCTTTGGTATTGTTGCATGATCTCCCTGTTTACATTGGTATGATTGAAATCATTGGAGAAAAGTCAATCAGGGGTAGCTTCTAAGGTGGAAGGACATGTTTCTTTTCCTTCACCACCTTCATTGTCAAATCCCTCTTCACTGTCTTCATCCTCATATTCGAAATCATCACCAATTCCTGTGGACAAACTTGAAATAGCTTCCTTTGCTCTAGTCATTGACTCAGTGGTGTGTACCAAGTTCAATGCTTGTTTTGCCAATATTTGATAGGCTGGACCAGGGTGAGTAAATATCTCAGCATTCGAGGAAATTTGGCTAATTGTGTTTTGATATTCCTTTTGGAATTGCCTTTCCTTGTCAGCCTCATTGGCATCCATTAACTCACTAGAAATGGCTGTGTCTTCAAACCTTATTTCTCTTGTACCTGCATCTCTCTCAATTTCTCTCTGTTCTTGCGTTAGGGACTCCCCCTGGCTCACACACCCTCACATTCACCTACGAAGGTGGAACTCTTAATGCTCACTTTTGCCAAGCTGGAAGAAGTAGATTGCCTCTCATTCACTTCATCTCTTTTTGACTGGTTGCAAACTAGCATCTCACTCTCAGTGATTACACTCCTTTTTCCCATACCTACAAGTGTTTCTATAAGAGTCAGGTCCTCCACACTAGTTATTGGACTTTCAGAGTTTGTAGAGACAAGTGTGGAAGTGACTGTCAACGATGTTAGATAAATGTGATTCAAAATTTAAAATAAAAAATAGTTATATTTAGATCTGAATTAATTCTATTATTTAGGAACTAGTTATAAATTTAGATGAGAGATTTGTGGATGTTTTGTTTTGTAGGTGTATTTATTTGATATGCAGCCTATATAAAGGCTTACAATGTATTCTATTTTATGGAAGAAATATAAATAAACATTATTCTTTTGTTCACTTTTATTAATGATCACCTATGTTATAAAACTCTAAAATGGTATCACTTTTTGATTACTTTTATTAATGATCATCTATGTTATAAAACTCTAACAAATGGATGGTCGGGGATGACTGCAGGTCGGGTTCAGATTGACCGGGTAATAACAGGTCGGGTTCGGGTTGAAAAAATACAACCAGTTTCAAGTTTGGTGGGGTTTGGGTTGACTCAAAAATAAAATCGGGTACAACAAACCCGACACGAACCCGATTCATTACCCGAAATTGCCACCCCTGGTTGGGTGTGGTTACGAATAATAATCCAAACTGAAAGTATACCAACCCTGAGCCACAGTGTCCTGAAACCTATACATGAACACGAGTTTTCGGAAGGACTAATTGTTTTAGGCGGGGAATCACACTGTTGGCGCCAACGATTTGTTTATGCACCTCTTCGTCTGTCACCTCAGGTGATATAGAAGTCACTGCAAAATTTTCTTTGGAATCCATAATAGAGGCTAACAAATCACAAATTTTCGTCGCATAGTCTTGTAGCCGTGTGTTCTGTTCTGCACCTCAATACATTGACAGAGATGCAAGCTGCAGACATGCATTTATATTCTGAAAACTTAAACCCGCAAATGACTTAAGTAATAATATTTAAAAAAGAAAAATACTAGGTACTCCAAAAATTGTTACTGTTATGCTACTGTGTTACTCTGCCATGTCATAGAGCCAGGCTGGCATCCAGCTGTAGCTTAACTGTAGTTTTTAACTGATTCTGTTACAACTTTAGTGGTGCTCATAGTTAGTATATAATGTACTGGTTCTTAGTCTGTAAGTTTAATACTTTTGATCAATAAGATTGTAAATATTTCTTCCGCTCTATCTCTCTGAAACTGTCATGGTATCAAAGCTATATACAATTTAGATACACTATAGATACACACTGAAGATACCAAAATTAATGAGATCATATGCTGTTGCTGTTGGAAGTACATCAATGGCGACAAATACAGTAATAGATATCAATCATCCCTATTATCTTAGCTCTTCAGATCATCCAGGCTTATCTCTTGTGAGCGAGATTCTAAGTGATAACAATTATCATCACTGGAGTAGATCAGTGAAGATTGCGTAATCTGCGAAACTGAAGCTAGGATTTGTCGATGGATCTCAACTTCAACCTGCTGCAAACTCGCCTCTTCTTGCTCTTTGGATGCGCAGCAACGATCTGGTAATTTCATGGCTCTTGAATTCCGTTTCACCTGAAATACGTAAAAGTATTGTGTATATGCATACTACTAGACAGATTTGGGATGATCTTGCTAATCGCTATTCTCAGCATAATGTACCTCGATTGTTTAATCTTCGAAAAGAACTGTCATCTCTTACTCAAGGATCAAAATCAGTTATTGCATATTTTACGAAATTTCGTGGATTGATTGATGAGTTAGACAATCTTGCTCCTATTCCTCGTTGCATTTGTGCAAACAGTGCTTGTACATGTCAAAATGCAATGAAATTAGAACAATATGAGCAGCAAATCAAGCTTAGTCACTTTCTTATGGGGTTAAATGACCAATTTACGACTACTCGTGGTCAAATCTTACTTATGCATCCGATACCGGACTTGAATCATGCGTATGCTATGGTGTTACAAGAGGAAAATCAAAGAGATTGTGCTGTTAATCTAGATATGACTCAGGAGCATTCTGCTATGAATGTTCAGATCAGTAAAATGCATAACAAGAATAAATTCAGTTTGACTCGTAAGGATGATAAAAAAGCTGATCAGGAATGCGATTATTGCCATTTAACTGGACACACAAGAGAGAAATGTTTTGCGCTTCATGGTTACCCAGATTGGCATAGATTATATGGACAGCCAAAGCCAAAGCCAAAGAATCTAGCTAAGAAATCAGCTTCACAAGTTGCAACTCAGACTCCGAACTCAACTGTCAATACAACTAGTAGTCTCTCTACTGGTAGTACTAGTGATATTGCTGTCAATCTCACTGAACAGCAGTGCCAACAAATAATCAGCATGTTACAAGCAAAAGTTCAGCTGTCCCAGGCTTCTTATGCTCCCTGGATTACTACTAATGCCACTCAAGTTGCAGGTACATCTATGCACAGCAATTCTGCTATTTTTGCAAGTCCTGTGACATATCATAAATCTACTGTTGGTACCTGGATTATAGACTCAGGTGCAACTCATCATATTACTCCACATCTTCATTTAGTGAGTAACCCTCAAGTACTTAAAAGTGAACTACATATACCAAATGGTGAAGTTTCGTTTATCAGTCATATTGGTACTGTCTTTTTGTCATCTGAGATCATACTAACAGATGTCTTAGTGGTACCTAAGTTTGAGTGCAATCTTCTTTCAGTACCTCAACTAACTAAATCTTCTTCATATATCATTACGTTTTCTGCTTCGAAATGTCTTATACAGGACCCTGCTTGGAAGAGGGAGAAAGAGATTGGTAGGCTTGAAGATGGTTTGTACAAACTATATACACCAGTCAATTCTCCTATAGTCAATTCAGTTCTAAGTGCACATTCTGAAGTTCACAAATGGCACTGGCGCTTAGGTCATTCACCTATTTCAGTTCTTACTCATATTGAAAGTCTTCACCTATCGTCTCAATCCACTTTACCTGATTGTGATATATGCCATATGTCTAAGCAAAACAGAAGAGCTTTTCCTTCCAGTGGTACTGTGTCTTTAGCTGTGTTTGATCTCATACATTGTGATGTGTGGGGGCCTTACAAACACCCCACTCATGGTCATTGTAAATACTTTCTCACAGTTATAGATGATTTCTCCAGATGTACTTGGGTATTTCTCTTTACATATAAATCTTAAATTCCTTCTCTTGTTAAAGACTTTATAACCTATGTCTCTACTCAATTTACTAAAACTGTTAAGATAATTCGATCAGACAATGGTTCTGAATTTGTTAACAAAGAGCTGGCTTCTTATTTCTCTTCACTTGGCATAGTTCACCAAACTAGTTGTGCTCACACACCCCAACAGAATGGGGTTGTAGAACGCAAACATCAACATTTGTTAAATATAGCCAGGTCACTTAGATTTCAAGCTCATCTTCCTATTTCTTTTTGGGGAGATTGCGTCCTTACTGCCACACATCTAATAAATATTCTACCCTCTCCTTTGCTTAAAAACAGATCACCATATGAATTGTTATTCAACTGTTTACCAGATTATTCAACTCTCAAAGCTTTTGGTTGTTTGTGTTACATTTCTGATCTTTATTCTCCAACTGATAAGTTTGCTTCAAAGACATTGAAATGTGTTTTCCTGGGATATCCATACAATAAAAAAGGATATAGGGTTATGTCTCTTAACAACAAAAAATGTTATATTACTAGAGATGTTGTATTTATTGAAGATTGTTTTCCCTTCAAATCAATTTCTCTTGCAATGCCTGTTACCACTATATCTACTGAGTCTCCTGGTTATGAGTCACCTGATATTCCAGATTCTCCTTTGTATCTTCATATTTCCACTCAGTCAGACACTATGGATCCTACAATTGGTTCCTCTTCTAATCCCACTTCAACTGCTGACTTGTCTCTTGAGTCTTCTGCTACTGCTGTTATTCCAACTCATCATTCTGATGTTCCTACTGTCCCTCTTTCTCTTGCTAAACCATCTAGGTGTAGGAGAGTCCCTACCAGATACAAAGATTTTATTGGGCTTCCTTCTCCAGCTACTGCTAGGCCTTCTGCAGCTACCAATCTCATCTCTCTTCCTATATCTCAGGGGTCAGGTACGTCCCTGACATATCCTTTGTGCAACTATATTTCTTATAAGAATTTCACACCATCCTATGCTGCTTTTTTATCTACTTCAACGGCTGTTACTACTCCGTACACATACAAACAAGCCTGTGTTGATTCAAATTGGTTGACTGCTATGAAATTGGAGATTCATGCTCTAGAGGCTAATCATACTTGGATCTTGGTTCCTCGACCACCAAATCAGCATGTGGTTGATTGCAAGTGGCTATTCAAAATTAAATATCAACCTGATGGCTCGGTTGAACGTTATAAAGCCCGCCTTATGGCTAAAGGTTTTACTCAAACGTATGGGTTAGATTACTTTGAGACGTTTGCCCCAGTAGCAAAGATGACTACTGTGAGGATACTTATTGTTGTTGCTGCTGCCCAGAACTGGTCCTTATCTCACTTAGATGTTAATAATGCCTTCCTTAACGGAGACCTTAATGAGACAGTCTACATGAGGCTTCCTCCTGGATATTTTCAACTTTCTTCTATCCCTGCCCTTAATGACATTACTGATAGCTCTTCTCTGGTATGTCAATTGCGAAAGTCTATCTACGGGCTCAAACAGACGCCTAGATGTTGGTTTACTAAATTTGCTACTGCTCTACGGGATTACTCCTTTGCCTAGTCTCATGCTGATAATAGTTTATTTACACTGCATCACGGCTCTGAGTTTATGGCAATTCTTGTCTATGTCGATGACATCTTGATTACTGGCAACTCTACTGTTCTTATACAACAGGTTAAAGACTATCTTCATACCAAATTTAAGCTCAAAGATCTTGGACCTCTAAAGTATTTTCTTGGTGTCGAGGTTGCTCGATCTTTGTCTGGCATCTATATGCATCAAACAAAGTATGCGTTGGATATTCTGAATGATACTGGTCTACTTGGTGCTAAGCCATCTAAAATACCAATGGAACAAAACCATTCTCTTCAAGATAACAAGAGTTCTCATCTGTCTGTTACTGAATCCTCTTTATATAGACGAATTGTTGGTCGTCTGTTATATCTTACAGTCACTCGACATGATCTCTCTTATCCAATTCAGGTATTATCTCAGTTCTTGTCTAAACCTCGAGTTGATCACCTTAACGCTGCGTATAAGGTTATTCGATATCTCAAGAATGCTCCTGGCCAGGGTATATTCATGTCAGCAACTTCTCCTCCAGTGTTAACTGCATTCTGTGATTCTGATTGGGCTGGGTGCCAGATTTCGCGTCAATCTTTGACAGGTTTTTGTATAAAGTTTGGGGATTCCCTTGTGTCCTGGAAGTGTAAGAAACAACATACGGTCTCTCGCTCTTCTGCTGAGGCTGAGTATCGGTGTATGGCAGATACGGTGTGTGAAATCACCTGGCTTCTTGCTGTTTTTCGAACATTGGGCTACTTTCATCTTACTCCTGTTCCCTTGCATAGTGACAGTAAGTCAGCTTTGTATATTGCTGCGAATTCTGTGTTTCATGAAAGGACAAAACATATTGAGCTTGATTGTCACATTGTTCGGGAAAAACTGAATCTTAATGTCATTTCTGTTGCTCATCTTGCCTCTCAGTCTCAACCTGCTGATCTGTTTACCAAATCACTTGCTTCATCTCAATTGTCAATGTTGTTGTCCAAGTTGGGTGTTTGCAATCTCTTTCAAACTCCAACTTGAGGGGGGCTGTTATGCTACTGTGTTACTCTGCCATGTCATAGAGCCAGGCTGGCATCCAGCTGTAGCTTAGCTGTAGTTTGTAACTGATTCTATTACAACTTTAGTGGTGCTCATAGTTAGTATATAATGTACTGGTTCTTAGTCTGTAAGTTTAATACTTTTGATCAATAAGATTGTAAATATTTCTTCCGCTCTATCTCTCTGAAACTGTCAGTTACTAAAATTCTTCCCAAAATCTATGTGGCACATGAATAAATAGTAAGTTTCTTAATATTAATATGGGACCTCGCGTGCATAAATATGCGCTCACGAATTAAAACTAGCCATTTATCACGTCACATCATTTTGTAAAAGTTTTTGTAAATTTTTTGGGTTACCTAGCATTACTCATATCAATTTAACTTTACTTCTCTTTAGCTATCTGTTCATTTACTTTGAACAAAATGCCAAATCACAGTAACTAATCAGTAAATCAGCAATAATAATCTGCAAACCTGAATAAACGAATCTGTACTAAGGATCAGTATTTAAGAAAGTTGGGTTATTTATATTTGAAGGATCCAGTGGATAAAAAACGCGGCCCATATTTCACCACACCGGCCTAGTCCCCTTCCTAATAATTAATGAGTGTGGTGCATCACTACCCCTACAGGACAAGCTGTACAAGATGTATGATTGTCACAGCCCGCATGACACGGCCCGCAGGCCCGCTAATATATCACCCTGAGTCTAAGTAAGACTAGTATATCCTTAATCCTCTACTTTCCAGATTTACCGAATAAAAATGTGAGAAACTCCGTTACAACAAAAGTATATATGTACTCTCATTTTTTAATTTTAGTACTTTTAGAATTTAGCTTTTCAATTCTTTATAATAACTAGTTATATAAGTCGCATTTCGCGGCAATTTTAAAATAAAATATATAATTTTTTTAAAAGTAGAGAAATTAATCTATAATTAAAAAAAATACATAATTCTAAAGTTTAAAATTTACGTGACCCATGAAAAAAAATGTTTTTGTTAAATTTTTTCTCTTTCACAATACTTCAACATTCGAATTACTTTTTTCGATTTTTGTCCCCCACTTATTTTTCTCGGTTGTAAGCATACGTGTCAATGGAAAAAAGATAAAAAAGAAGAAGAAAGGAAAAGTAATTTGCAAGAAAGATATAAAAAGAAAAGTAATTTGCACGGACCGACTGGCCACCTCTAGTTGTCGGTGCCTGAGTCTCCATTGTATTAGTACTTGGAGCATACGTACATGCAATTCAGCTCGAGATTCTACATATAAGTTAACTCCCTATAGGACTTGTATTTCAGAAGTAAAAATGGCTAGTTCTTTCAAAGTTGGTTTCCTTCTGATTCTGATAATCTTTTGTTCCTTGTTATATAATCTGAATTCCACCGCAAACTTTAGCCATGGTGTTAACTTTACAGTTTGCGGTTCTACATCATTGCCAGTAAAGAAAGATGCCATAGTTTCTGGTACCAGGAATTCTCTTGATGTACAACTTAATTGGATGTCAACATTTTTTGTTTCATGGTGCACTTCACATACTCGTAAGTAATGTATCTGATCAAATTTTTTGTAATGAAGACACCATTTTATACTGAAACTATATGTTGTCACAGATATTGCTGCCCCGGGAGATGTTGAGTAACCAGCTCATCTAAAACCTTAAGGTTAAGGAAGGTCTCAAATAGATCTTATGAGTCGAACTCGTGACCTCCGCCGACCAGAGCTCTGATACCATGTTGAGTAACCAGCTCATCTAAAAGCTTAAGGTGTTAGAGGGAATGCTCCAAATGGATCTTATGCTATATTTGAACAGAAGACATAAGAAAAGTTTGTTTATAGTAGAGGAAACAGGACATAATGATATAGTAATGCATTATTCAAAGGCGAAACTATAGAACAGGCAAAATATAAATTGATGCCTCAAATTGTTCAATCCATTATGGATGCAGTAAGAGTAAGTTGTTTGGACTTTGATTTTGCAGCAGCTCACAACAACTATCTACAGCATGCTATAAACACGTTGCAAAAACAGAACGCCACTCTTACTTTAGAGAGTATTTGTAATAATATTGTTCATCATCAGCCGTAAATTTTAGACTTCAAGGTTAACAGTTCTACAGCATTGCCAGTAAAAAGGAACGCCATGGTTTCTGGTACCACTGTTAACGGTTCTCCTCATGCAATAATATAATAGTTACGACCTCATCCAATTGTTCAAGCCGATCTGCATGCAGTAAAGTTAAGTTGTTACGACCTCTGATGTTATTGATGAATACCTACTTGTTTGCTTCATTTTTTGAAAGCATATTAATTTTCAATTATATTAAATATAATTCTAATATTTCCAAATATTAGAGAGGAGTCATCGCAGGGCTCTAAGAATAATTGTTCCCGGACAATTTTTGATTAATTGTTTTCCAGAATTTTTTATAGAGTTCCAAATTGAACAACAGCTTTATATATAGGTTTACTGTCTATGCACAACTCCTAAAAAAGGCTGTTGGAGCCCAAGTTTTCCGGTTTGTCTTGGCGCATGTCATAGGATGGACTTCACATCTAACACAGAAAGCAAACTGATTTTAGTAGAAAATTCATTGATCGCAAAATAATTCAATCATTATAAAAAAGTAAGTTTAATTTAGACAAAACAAATGCGACAGAAACCAAATTCGACAAGAATCAGCTGAAACTTAGGACTGCAACTTAGGACTGCGACTAAACTCAACGAAATTCTGTTGCAATTAATTTCTGTCAAAATTATTATGTCGAATTTAACACGAAATTCAATAAAATTCTTCTGAATTTAGTTTAAATTCGATAAAAATTTCTTGTTGAATTTAACCGTTTTTTTATAGTGAATTTAATACCTCTAACATTTTTCAAAGATAATTATCCATGTCGATGTATATCCAGTGGTCGACAAAAGTAACACCGCATTTCAAGAAGTGTGCTTACGTGGACATGATCGACAATCCGTTTAAAAAGAGAACATAAATATGCGGGTCCAACCTGAACTTTTAAGCAATAGGAGGGTGTTCCTTGAAGAGTCCTCGTAAGATAGGTTATGGTCGTTAACATAAACATATGAAAATGTATCCGTTTATGAACTTAACTTCATTAACTCAAATTCAACTAGTCTTTTCAAATACGTCTAATATGTCGGTCAGTTCCCAGCCAATACCAAAATAATCAAAAGGAAACCAGACAGATGCATGTTACAGACCAGAGAAGAAAGATACCTTGCTATAGGTCAGCTTTATCCTAACCCAAAACTGAAAAAATGCAAAGCCACAGGAATGAGTCAAAAGTGTTCTTCAATGATTGATATGCCACGTTTTGGCTTAGTTTAAATTTATTCGTTTAATAATTATTAATTTAGAATAATAATTAATTGTTTAATCATTAAATAATATCCTGAAACGAGAAAAAATTCAATCTCAATCAACGAATAACGGAAAATATCTTCAAACGATTTCTTCAAATCAGGAAGATATCACAACGCCAAGATAATGCAAGATAAAATCAGTAATTGCCCATATTAACGAAGTTATCCCTAAAGTCTCTCGGGGATAGACACAATTGCACAGAACTGCGTGAGTTTGATTCAATATAAATTGGTACGCATGCATCTTGGCAAAAGAGATCAGATATATGAGACAAATCGAGACACCTTCCAAGTCCAATCCCTCTCTTTTTCAGAAAACCCTAAATCTCAAAAAACAGTCACGTACATTCGTACAAAATTGCTCTACTATTCCAGGACACCTCCGATTTCGTGTTGTTACGAAATTTCTCCAACAACATTTAACGCTAGAAGGAGGGAAAATTAATTATTTGTGGAGGACAAATAATTCTCATACAAAACAGACACGAGTTTTAGGGTTTTATAAAAAAAAACGCACAAACTAGGCATCGACGGCAGCCGTTGAATAAGAAAATTGCAAAGGATACAGTAGGCAGTAGGGCAGCAGCAACGGTAGTTAGCGACAAAAAAAAAAAGAGAATACGGTGAAAGCAAGCCCATCGAAAAAATTAGTACGCAACATCATGGTAAAAGAGATTCGAGACAAATCAAGACAACTTTCAAGTGCAATCAATCTCTTTTTCATAAACCCTAAATCTTTAAAAACAACCACATTTATAAAAAATTGCTCCACTATTTAGCACACCTTCGATTTTGTGGTGTTACGAAATTTTTTCAACAATGATAATTGAATTATATTTACAAAATGCAAAATTGTTTCCATCTATAAGTTCTTGTAAGGGAATTTTGGGCATGTTTGTCATCGGGTTTATAAGCCTATAAACCTGTAATAGCTTATGAGAGATTTTTGCCAATCCAACTTATGACATCAACTTATCACTTATATAAGTTGAATGTTAATAATGTAGTACATTTTCCTGAACTTATTTACTTATTACTTGATTTTTTTTGTTTTTTAATACTTTATATTTTTACCTTTGTGTTTTTAAATATTTTTTTAATTTAAAATACAAATGTTGAAATCATTGTATTTAATAATTATTTTTTCAAATTTAATTTAGGAAACTCTTAACTAACTTATAAGTAAATGTAAACATCCATATAACTTATAAGAATCCATCAACTTATCACTTATAAAACACTTACTCATTTTAAATTATAAGTTAACTTTTTTGTGATACTCTAAAGAGTTAATTGCACTTTGCATCCCCCAACTTTACTCCAATTTCAATTATGTATATGAAATTTCATAAATTGCATTTTGCATCCCCAAACTTTAAAATATAAGTCGAATCACAACCTCTTATACGTTTTCTATCAAAAATAATTTTATTTTTAACGAATATATTGACAAATGCGATATAAAATTATTACAATGATGATATAAATTTTAGATTCTAAACATGTAACTAATTTTAAATCATAATTTAATATTATTTTAGAGTAAATAGCAGTTTGCACCCCTTTACTTTGGACGTTTTTTCGATTTGGTCCTCAATAATGTTCTGTAGCAGAATGCACCCTTATGTTTAATTATCGCTTCGATTTGCACCCCTTTGACCAAATTCCGTTAATTTTGACTGTCACCGTTAATTAGAGCAGGGGTAAAATTGGAAAATATATTCCAGAAACACTATTCATGAAATACTTTACTAACCAAATGGATCAAACGGTGGCTTAATCAAGAAACTCGCCGGAATCGGACGAACAACCTCACCGGAACCGGAGAATTCCAGAATCCGGTCGATAGCTCACCGCCGGCGAGCCCAAATCAGTCTAAAACACGAGCTTTCACCGGGGAACGTAACACGAACCATTTCCCCAACAAAAACATCAACAAAGCGGCTCGGAAGTGAGCCAAAACACTCACCGATTCCGGCCAAGTCGCGAAGCCGGCGGTCAGCCGATTTTCCGACGAGTCAAAAACGAACACCACACTCACAAATTATTACATGTATTCATTCCTCTTCCTACGATCTATCTAATGCTGGAAACATAAACAAGAACCAATGAATGAGTCAAAAATCCGACCAAAAACTCAAGAATTCCGGCGAGCTTCTAAAATTTCGATTTGCTTAATTCCAAGCTCCAAAAATCAATTAAAAATCATCAAAACATTCATCACAACACACACAATCCATTCATATCACCAATTATGAAGAACAATCGAAAACAAAGATTCCCCCAAATTAAATCAATTAATTCGAAAATAATTAAATAATTAAAAATAATAAAAACTCAGAAATCATACCCACGTGAATTCTGATGATGGATTTGGATAGAGGATGATGAGAGATTCGATTCGACTACTAGAGTGTCGAAATCGGATTCCGATAACGCCTTCAAATTTGAGTTTGATTCTCAAGAACACGAAGAACACGTTTCTGGAATATATTTTCCAATTTTACCCCTGCTCTAATTAACGGTGACAGTCAAAATTAACGGAATTTGGTCAAAGGGGTGCAAATCGAAACGATATTTAAACATAAGGGTGCATTCTGCTACAGAACATTATTGAGGACCAAATCGAAAAAACGTCCAAAGTAAAGGGGTGCAAACTGCTATTTACTCATTATTTTATGACCATTAATCAATTATAATTTATTTATAAAAAATTGAACTAATATGTTTTCATTAAATAAAGTCGTGACTACTATGATATATGATACATATAAAATCATTAAAATATATTTTGTACCATCTTAAAATATAGATTATATAATCGTTGCATAATTTGATATCGCATTTGTCAATATATTCGTTAAAAAAAATATTATTTTTGATAGAAAATGTATAAGGGGTTGTGATTCGATCTATGATTTAAAGTTTGAGATGCAAAAAATAATATTAAATTATGATTTAAAATTTTTAAAAGTGTAAAATTAGTTATATGTTTAAAATCTAAAATTTATATCATCAGTGCAATAATTTATATCGCATTTGTCAATATATTCGTTAAAAACAATATTATTTTTGATAAAAACGTATAAGGGGTTGTGATTCGACTTATATTTTAAAGTTTGGGGATGCAAAGTGCAATTTATGAAACTACATATACATAATTGGAATTGGGGTAAAGTTGAGTGATGCAAATTGCAATTAACTCTACTCTAAATACATAGTTTATTGAGAAAACTGTGCATGAGGCTGACTTCGTGAGGTACTACGGTGGTCGGTGGGTGAGGTTATATCATTTTTCCATAAAATAGATCATTGGTACTTTTGTAATTGCATAGTTCTTGTTTCAATTTACAAATATATCATTAAAATTATACATGTAAAATTTTAATAATCTCCCGGGAGATTGGCTCCTGAGGGTGACCTCGGGTCCATTTTTCTCAATTTTAAATTGAATATATCAATATTTGACATGCTCGGAGAACAAAAAACCAATATTTGACAATTGACACTATCTGAGAAGAACAATTACAAACTCTACCTCAGTTATTACAAGATGATCAAATTAAGTAGTATTACAATGACTATATGCTAAGAATCTTACTCAATTTGCTTGCCCTCCAATAGCCTTATGGATCACCTGCAGGAATAACAAAAGTAGTGTTATCATATTCGCGATATGATGACAACATGCGTTCACTTCTTAACTTAAGAAGAAAAAATAAAATTAGTCATGCATGTAATAAATTTTCAAGTCGAGCAAAATATCTACCTAAAATTAGGATTCTCTCCCTCCAACTGCACATCAAATAAAAATTCTTATTCGGGTTGGGGGTTCAAAAACAACTTTGACTTATGCTCGAATCGAGTTCGAACTCGAACACAAATTATCATGTATATTATATAGTATGTCTTAATAAAAATTACCAAGTTTTCGCGAGACTAGAGAATGCATGTAAAAATGTATGATTTTATCCTCGGCAAACCATGTACGAAACTTTTAATTGTGGCATCAAGAATAGATAGTGATTATAAGAATCAAGTAAATATGTTTCTCGAACAAGTTTCAAATTCGATTCTTATCATTTCTCCCCTGTACACATAAATGTGTTTGTGGAACAAGTTTAAAATTCGATTCTTATCTTTTCTTCCCTACATACAAATAATAAAAAAAGATCAACTAAAGAGAAAGATAGTGGAGCTGAGGGGTTTTGACACGTCAGGGGCTGGATGAGTCTTAGAATAGACACCCCCCACCACTGAATGACAGATGAATACTGGACTATTACTACAAATTTAAAGCTGCTAAAAAGGAGAAGGATAAGATATATGTGCTGAGGGTTGCTTTGGCCTCTCCTTTCTCCATGATTCTTGGCAACTTGCAAATGACTTTTGTCGCGCATTCAGACTAAGGGAACTTCCTTCGTTTCTTAGTTTTTTTGGGTCTTAATTGGTCTAAATATCTTGGTTGTCTCCTATTAACGGAGGAATTTGATATTAAAAAAGTTTGAGGTTTGACGTCGGAATCAACATTTATGACGGTGGTTCATCGTCGGAAAGTCGTCAAAGTGTGGTGGTTGTGATGAATTGGGGACTGAGATTGTAAGGGTTTTCTTGGTGGTGGCTCGCTGAACCCTTCGCTTCCAACCCCTTACAATGAGCCTATGTACCCCGTATTTATAGGGGATGAAGCCCTACGTAGTTCTTGGGGAGCAAATAACCTATATGGGCTGGTTTCTAAATTTCGAGGCCCACTAGGATACCTGATCCATCTTCTGGAATTGGATTTCGACTTGCTTTAGGAATGTCCAACGATGAGGCCTAGTCACAAAGACCCAAGACTCAACTACAGTCTAGGGACTTCACGGATACGGCATCGACCCAACTTAGGAGCCGACACTAACCGTTACCAGCTGTCTCCCTGACCAAAGTAGTTGTAAGTATAGCCATGACTTACCCCAAATGTCAGACGCATCCTTGTCCCCTGAATGAGAAGCACCCACCAGATTGCAGGACAAGTGATCCCAATTGTTTGGGTGCAAAGTGCAGGATTACTCCAAAGTTCCCCAATGAGGACGCGCCCATTGAGTACATGAACAGAGCTTCCAAAGCACACACCAAGGTTCATTCCACATCCCCAATGAGGACGCACCCATTGAATACAGGAGGAGGCCTTCAGTCATCAGGCATACCCCTCGAAGCCTTCAACCACGGACATCCCCCTCATAGGGTACATCCTAGGAGAGAATTCTTCAATCGTCAGGCAAACCCCTGAAGGCCTTCAATAACGAACATCCCTCCCTTAGGGCTCATCCTAAGGGAGAAATCTTCAATATCTTGTCAGTATCAAGCCAAGGGAGCTATCCTTCACCACCAAGTAGATACTTCAAACCAAGAGGGCGCGCCCTCAAGGGGTGTACCTAAAGGAGCGCGCTCTTACCCCTATGAGGGCAAGCCCTAAGTCTTCCATATGTTAATCTCATGTCAATCTAGTTTTTATTCTCTGTCAAGTCATCCATTCATGTAAAGTTTTCAGTCCACACCAAGATGACGCGTCCTAGGGGGTTGGACGGCAAAAGGGGTGCACCCTCTCCCCAATGAGGACTAGCCCTGAGCTTCCCTTGTACCAATTCAATCCCTAATTGCATCTTGGATATCCCCAATTGATTATTATTTGACTCGAATTTACCCTAAAAACCCGATACCGAATTTTGGATATAACATCTCCCATTAGAACAAAGAGTCGAAATCGAAGTGTGCTACATCTAAAAATAATCTGCACAAAGACACATACATATACGAGTCATATATTTTAGACAACTTATGCTAAAATTCCGGCTGATCTTGAAAAGTTAGACGCTTAAATTTGTTCTCACTGAGAAAAATAGGTAAAAAAGAGTAATTTGAGTCATAGGTTGTGGTCTGAGAGTCGGTGCATAATAAAAAGACGGAAGCGTGAAAAAAGTTCTATTACAAAAATATCTACTACAAAAGCGTAGCTAACGATGATTTAAAAGACAAACTACTCTGAACCTAAGCTCATCGAACTCCAATGCTATTTTACTCGATTTTAACTTGAACCTGAAAGTTGTAAGTAATGAGCTAAACAACCCATCAAGAAATCAATCGATTCAAATAGTCGGGCAAATAACAAGTATACACATATGAAAATACAATATTCGATACGATACAATAACATTATATGATACATAACTTTATACGATACATAACATTCATATTCATATTCGATATCTACGTTACAACACCACATAACAACAATAACTTGAAACCCACAATTCATGCCACGACCACTATAACCTGGTGATAACGGTCCTAAATTTTCAGAAAATTGTCACTACAACCCGGTGACTCGGTCCTTATTCTTATTCGATATTTTCACAAACTATGGCACAAATCAGAGTCCTAAAATTATTGCTTACACATAACACATATCAAATAATACCTATCATTTCAAAATATATCATCACTAAGCCCAAGTTTATATTATCAAAATACACACACAACCCATAGTTTCGAAAAATATTAGAAAGATCGATCGAAAACTTAACTCGACGCATCCCAGATCATATGTTCAATTCTGATCAGTTCTGTTTTTACCCTTTTTGACCTTCTAAACGATGTTTTCTTGGAAAACACAAAGAACGAAAGTTGTATAGAACGAAAAAACCTTTCCGGAAATTCCAGAATCAACAAATTCCGATTTACGATGAATTAAATATGAATTTTACAAAACAACTGATTTGTATGAACAAAAACCCTACGAATTTTAATAACAAAGACGAGAAAGGGGAATAAGATGTATATAGCTTTACAAAACCATAAGTCCAAACCTACTAGTTATCCATACTCAAATCCGATTCATATTTTAGGCTCATTAATCTAATTTAATTTAATTTTTTATTTTTTTTCAAATTTTAATCTTTTTATTATTATTATTATTATTATTTTATCATTATTCTAAAAATTACGGAATATTACAAATATTCTATTGAATTACACAGCAGAATCTTAACTCAATATTAATATGATATTGTTTTTCGTTTCGGGCCAAGAGTGAAATCTGCACGGATTCGAGTGGCCGAACTGAAAGAGTATAATTGAAAATCATGAATTCAACTTGATCTACTTTTAAGCTAGAACGATTGCACCACATTAATTTAGCATCCTGCACATGCAGCTCTTCAGCTTTACGAAAAATGTATCCCTACATCTTTTAGGATACTGCTCTTGTTACCTACACAGCCTTGCAAACTTTAATATGTCTCGAAGACTTGAAGGACGTGGTAAAAATCGGAAATCAGTTCAAGTCCGTTCATAGTGCGTGTTTGGGTATCAAAAAAAAATTGGGTATAAAAAAAAATTGACTTATAACTTAAAATAAGTAAATGTCATATAAGTGATAAGTTGATGAATTTTAATAAGTTATACGGGTGTTTGGATAAATTTACTTATAAGTTAGTGAAGAATTTGCTAAATTAAATTTGAAAAATTAATTTTTAAATACAATGATTTCAACACTTGTATTTTAAATTAAAAAAAATATTTTAAAACACAAATTTAAAAATATAAAATATTAGAAAAATAAAAAAATCAAAGAATAAGTTGATAATTTAAGTAAAATGTTAGTGATTTCTAACATTCAACTTATCAATTTATAAGTTATAAGTTATCAAATAAGTTGAGTACACAAACACCCCTAATAAATTCTTATCAACTTATAATGTATAATTAAGGTTACCCAAACTTGCCCATAGCTTTCACAAAAATATTAATATTCACATGTCATAATTAAGTATACTAATATAAAAGTTATTTGTGTTTGATTATTGACTAATAATCTAATACAAATAATTGACTTTTATAACTTTTATTAATAAGCGAAACCCTTTTTTATTAGTATTGTACCAAATTTGGTTCACACTTTTTTTTGGTTTCACTCCTAAAATCCTATTTCACGTAGAAATCATATTTTACGTGGAATTCTATGTTATCTTTTAAGAAAAATAAAATTATATCTTACGTTGAAATCCTATCTCACATATAATTCTATGTTGCTAAAAGAATATTAATCTAAAATATATTGTAATATTATTATTGTACTGTTATTTTATTTTTATACCCACATCAGATCACCCACCAGACCCAATTATAATTATAATCACTTAGTTATTGAATTAAGATACTAATCTCAATCTACTTTATACAACTGAATAATATCAATCTAAAATATATTATACAATTATTATTGTACCAAATATATTATATTATTATTATACCCATCAACGTCACAATCAGATCAACCACAGACCCGATTATAATTACTTAGTTGTTGAATCAAGATACAAATCTCAATCTATTTTATACCATTTTATTAATTATCTTAATCTATTTTGTACGAAGCATCTACCCACCCTCAAAACTCTAGGAATCATTGTCCTCCTAACTCTCCCGAGTATATTTTGAGTATAATACTTAGTTTCATGTCTGATTAAGATAAAATATATGCAATTTTTATAAAATAGTGTTAAAAAAAGGTTTTGCTTATTAAAAAGGTTATATATTTATATTATATAAATAATTTAAATTTTTAAATAAATTAACTAGATCGTGCTTCGCACGGGTTATCATATAGTATAATCTAATATAAATAGATAAAATTATACTTAGTAAATATTTGTAAAATTCGAGTTTTGACCTGAATTGCTACACGGGTCGGATCATACCCTATTTCTCGACGGGATCAATGATTTTTTTTGGGTAACCAGGAATCAATGATTTATAGAACACTCGTCCTTATTATACACACGCTCATGCTCTTCTTGATCATCCATCTGCATATCTTTTCTTATATAAACATTAACAAAAAAGGATACTCTGCACATATGTATGGACTTGAAGGGTGTTTGTCTATCTATAGTCACTCTAGATTTTGTTTATATATTTTTTGTACATATGGTTTTGTTTCTCATTTCCATCTTTTTCATAAAATTGAGTTGAAACACTCCATTTTCATGCAACTCTCATCCATATTTGGAATTTACATTTTTAGGCATATGTACTTGTACTATCTTCATTTTGCAAGTTTTGTCAAGAAAAGAGGATTGCTTTGTGTTGTGTAGGATGTACTAACAGAGATTGATAGACTGATAGAACAGTTCCCTAGAAGGGCACACATATCAAGGAAACCAAATACTATATAAATCCTTCATCAGTTTTTACAGTTTTTTAACTTGTCAGCTAGCTATCTTTCTTATAAAAGACAGACTATTCTTTTACTGTTTAATTGTGTGTATAGGTGCTGTGCTACCTGTTCCTGAATAGTACTGCACTACTCCATGTTGAATTTCGACAGTTCATGTAATTTAAGCTAATTAATCAACTTCACAAATTCGAATTTTCTTCAAGATGTTTGCCATCATCTGGATCAATTAGCATAGATTACTCAAAAATCAGTTAAAGAATATAATAATTTGAATCTCGATTGGGAATCAGGTAAAATAATTATTATAAGATATATCGGTCAAAATATTTTGAAATTCTGGTTCCGACACTGACAGCAAATATGCTGTATGTTTCTACACAAGCTAGCTGTACATACACAGAGAAACGTTCAAGATAAAAACTTGTATAAACGAGCTATAGCTCAGCTCAACTCATTTGTGGGCCTATGAAAATACATTGAATAATGTCAATTAACTTTGAAAATTGAAATCCTAACAACTAACAGAACTGATCTCTTTTGGTCACCGGGGTCAGGTACAGCCATCATGCTTAACTTGCCCTCAACCGAAGTATTAGTACTATATCATAGAATTCACACACACATGCCACAGAACAATCAAATTGTGGTCACACAGATAGTACAATGAAAGATTCACTGAATCATTCAAACTTCAGTGACTAGCAGGATATCTTATATGTGCATGAAATTTTGAATTATTTAAAGAATTAAAAATTGCAGGGTATCTATTTTTAAACATCGAAGTACAATTTTATATTGAACTTATAAATATTTTGTGAGAGTTAGTCTCTCCACTACTTATAAATATTGAAATCATATACGTTTGAGTAGGTCAAATTTTAGGGTTGTTAGTAAGTTACAGTGGGCCTAACTTGTGGATACTAAATATTTACAATTATAGAGTGCATGAAACTGCTGTGCAAAAGATATACATTGTACTTGTAACCACATATATTTAGACCAGTAAAAGTAGATGCCCCTATATACTACCAGTATTTCTTTACTTTCCTTTAATTTGGCTATAAATACAGCTCTACCCATTCTGCAACAGGGCACACAACCATCTAGCTCTCTAGCTCCATCTAGCTCTAGCTTTAGCTCTAGCTCTCTCTCTCTCTCTCTCTCTCACCCTCTCTCTCTCTCGGTTAATGTATACTTGTTTAGTGAAAATAACAGTTAAGTCGATGGGGGAGAGGTAGGGAGGCACTGGTGATGTTGACAGAAGATAGAGAGCACAGATGATGAAGTGCAGCAAGTGCCTGCATCTCACTCCTTTGTGCTCTCTATGCTTCTGTCATCATCCTTAATTCAGCCCCCTCAAACTTGAACCCCCCCTGTCTCTTAATTCACCCTCTATGTCTATTTATATTTGGCTTCTGCTTTAATTTTTTATGATTTCACAAACATGTTCATGTTTCCTCCATGTAAATTTTTGTTATGTTTCACATTCATGTTTTTTTCTGCTAAATCATACATACTATATTTTTCTCATCTTTTAATTTTATTTACTTTCTGTGTATTGTATTGTATTTTTTAACTTAATGACCATCAAGTAGAGTAGAAGTTGTCAGGAGCTCATTTGTTTGAAATTGACCCCAGGTGTTAATTCAAAGTTTTGTTTCTTAATTTGCAGTTTTGACTGACACGGTTTTATATAAACTGCAGATCCAATTTGAAGTTTCGCTTCCAGCCTTTACAGATTGATTAAAGCGGCCGGCAATTTCAGATAGAGAGTTATAGAGCAACAGGTGCAAGTCAACCGATAACCTAATCAAGGAAGACCTCGAATTGTTCTTCAATCTTATATATATGTCATACTTCTTGTTAAGTCTGGCTCAATTGTACAGAAATTCTAAATTATTACTTCTGGAGTTTTGTTCTTGATATTTTTATTTACAGACAATGATTCTCGTGAATTGTTCCGCGCTTCTATTAAAGTTATGTTTCGACAACTAATCTGAGAAGAATATCAATTATATGATGGATGGTGATTAATCAGTGTAAATTGTATAAATTAGGGTTAGCCCATATGAATGAGCACTTCAGAACTTCATTAGCTAGGTCTATTAAATTAACATACTTTAAAAGCCAAAGCTATCAAGGGTGGTATTGACCAGCTAGCTAGCTAGCTAGCTGTACACAACTCCACAGAATTCTCCATTATTTTTTCTCAGTGTATTTGGGAGTTGGGAGCTAGGGACCTCTGTCACTGTTTGAGCCGGTGCAGTCTGACAGATATCTGATATAATTCAAATAACTTTAGTGAATGCATGTGTTGTTAAAAGAATTAGGCACCGGCCACTTGCCGAGAATACACACTATAGAGATTTTTGCCGAGAGTAAAAGGGTGTGTTTTCTTTATTAATCTTCTAATTCTAATTCAGGGAAGTTATATAGTTGCCTTTGAAAGAAAAATCTGAACTGATGAGGCATTCTAAATGGCGGAGATTCTATCCAGTAAGCCTGAATTTTAAGCAGAGTAGTAAGATAAGATGCTGATGTTTTATCATGCGAGATTTGAAAGGAGTGGCGGAACCACAATCTTAAAAGAATTATGGATTACAAACTTTTATCTACAAGGGCTTCATATTGATTTTTCCAGACTAGTCAAAACATATTTCAGAAAATAACCATTAATTTTGAAGGTCAATACAAAGGGTTTTGAGGGTCATCTATCATTTTGCGAACAGTCAACGTGATGTTGGGTTAGTAGGGTGATCAATGGTTTTTATTATTTGTAAAATGCTTCGTGTCAAAGAAAGAGAAAAAATTAGGGCTGTAATTAAAGAATTGAGTTATTCGTCAAAATTGAGTATCTAAATCGACTCCACTTTTATTCGATAAAAAATCGAGCTCGATTTTGAATCAAATAATGTTCGATATTAATCGAGTTGATTAGAGTTTTATAAGTGTTTGACTCGAATCGATCAAGAATGACTTGTACTCGAATCGACGAGAATTACTTGTACTCGATTCGACTCGACTCGTTTAATTCGACACCAACTCGACTCGATAGGCTATATATAGGCTAATATGAAAAGTCTTATTTTATATAGATAATATATTACAAGGCATGAATGCAATATATATTACAGAGATCGTAGATCAGCTATTACTTTTTTTAATCATGCACCATCCACAAAATTAAACGTGATGAACAATTGAACATGCATTAAATAGCGAAAGAAAACAAGTTCAAAGTGAAAAAAAAGTTAGTAACATTTAATAGAACTAACTTGAACTCGTTTCAGGTTCGACTTGATTCTAAATGATTATGAACAACTCAAATTCGATTCATTTTTAACAAGTTCGAGTTCGAATAATAAAAATAAATTAAAAAAATAATCGAGTTTCGCTCTATTAGTTATGAAGAAGTTTGAACTCGATAAATAAAAACTCGATTTGTTTACAATCTTAGAAATAAAGTAATAACCATGGATTAATTTTACCGTCCACATGATTCCATCATATATTGGAAGGACATATTCCTAACAAAATTAAAATTTGATTTGATAGACGATAATGTGTGTGGATCATAAGAGTATCTTCAAATGACGTTAGCTAAAATGGTTGGCTAAAATAATATAAAATAATGATTAATTAAAATTTGCTGAATATGTAAGGTGTTGTGCTCCAATGAGATTGGTTATAGTCATTGACTATATATTTAAAATAATATTCTATTATTATGAACTTTATTTTTCAATAAAAATTAAAATTTAATAAAATAATATTAAAACTAATTGATATCAAAATGTGGTCAATATATTATCACCAGTCATACATCGACCGTACTGATTTGCCACATCTTAATTAACAACAAATCAGTTGTCAGCTCTGCTACCTCTTTAATTAGGGTTGCAATAATTTTAAGAAAAATTGACAAATACCCGCTCCCCCTTTAATTTTTTAGTTGACCATTTTTCTGTCCCTATATCTATTTTCCATACGTACCCAAATAAACCAATCACAATTTTGCAATGTTACCAAATACAACTCTAATTTAAATACATCTTTCACTTTCATTCGTTTTGTCATCAATTAAATTTTCATTTTTTATTTAATTATATTGAACGAATTAATAATTATCAAAAAATTATATTACTTTTCAAATAAGTTAACATAATTAGTACTTAATTATCATATTAATTGGAAATGGACAATAATTTTAGGACAAATAAAATTATAAGATGTGATCGAAATGAATGAGACAGAGGGAATATTTAAAAATGTGAATATGCTTCAAATACATCCATGTAAAACTGGAAAAAAATCAACTTCACGGGTTGAATGGGGAACAAAGTGAAATATTGGTTCAGGAGACAATCAATTTCAAAGATTTTCTCAAAATGAACAAGTATTGTCAATTTTTTCTTAATACATGTCCATACTTCCCAAATACATTTGATATAATATGTATTTCTTAAATTATATATACTAGCTTATAACTCGTGCCAAACACGGGTTGAGCATGAATCGATATTAAAATATTAGTATTAATAAATTATTAATAAATATTATTTAAAAATGTATTTCCCGAGAATTGAATGATAAAAATATATAATAAATAAATAACTACTTAATTATATAGTTATAGACAATCGAACTATGCATAAAACTAAAAAAATTAAAGTAAATAAATAAAACTCTAACGCTCGATGAAACTATTGAATTTAAAGTAAATAAATAAATCTTGTATAATTACGTAGTTGTAAGGAATCGAACCCCGGATGAAGCTAAAGAATTTAAAGTAAATAAATCTTGTATAATTATGTAGTTGCGAGGAATCGAACCCGGGTTAAGTGATAACCAAATTTGGTACTTTGGTACCTTTGTACTTTAGTACCGCGCGTCATTTTCATATTATTTTGCTTATTAATAAAGAGTATATATTATATTTTCTTAAATATAAATTATAATTCAATATAATATGTAGTGAAATTATAATCTTTCACTTTGTGACAATATAATAAGAGAATATAATATGTATGTCTTAAAAATTCACAATACATATTCATACATATTATAAGTCATGGGTGTGTGTTGTATTTTTTTTTTTTTTTAGTTATAGGCGAGAGACTCGTGATCTTTTGAATTAACTCCCCTTAGGACATGGACACTCATGTGTTGTATACTTTCTCGTTCCTTAGAACGCAATCAAAAATTTCAAAGATTTTCATGCTCATTTTATTTCTGATAACATTTATTCCGAAATATAATCACGAGAATTAAAATGACTCTATCCAGTTCATGAGAATAAAATCAAGATTCAAATATATTTTTGCATAAATGTCTCATTCTTATTTTTTATATATTATTGTACTAAAAATTTCATCGTCATTCTCGTTAAGCCAATTTAAATCTTATGATTTAGACGGTACCTTTTATATTTTATTAAATTGAGATACAAATGATCTATCCAGTTCATGCAATGTTCTAAAAATCGGTGATTAATTGGGATTAACCGCCGATTAATCGCTAGACGGCGAGCCACCGAACTGATTAAGCGAAAATCGGTTAATTAATCGTTTTTTCAGAAAACGGTAAAAAATCGGATTAATCGGTCAAAAATCGGACTAATTATTAAAAAATATTTAAAATTTTAAAAAATAATTAGAAATTTAAAATGTAGAAACTTGATTAAATGATAGGAAAAAACATTATTTTTGTACATTTAATTATAATTTTAGATGTCAAAATCGTAAATTATCTTAATTTTTTCTCTTAAATTGATTTCTAATTAAAAAGTTAAACCTTCAAAAAAAAAATTATTAAAATTATATAAAATTTTAACATATTTGCATAAATATATGATAATAACATATGTTTACCGTTCAACTCCGATTCCCGTTTTTTACAACACTGAGTTCACGAGGCTATGAGCAATAATTGATTCATCCTGGGCCAGTGTCTCGGTGTTGAGCCATATCTATATTGAAGAAATTAAAGCATGGGCCGTGCCTATCCAACTGTTTTAGTTTGGACCCTTGATTCATTTACTAAGGTGCGATAACAGCTGTAGCATAAAGCACCACAGTCACCAAGATGATATTCTGAGCGAGCGAGCTATCCTGGTAAGGGATCAATGTGTTATTTAAAAGATCACGAGTTCGACTACTCACCTTAATTATAAAAAAAAATGATATTCTTTTGTTATTTGTATTTTATCAATCTGTTGTTTCTTCAAAGTTGAACTGCACATTACTTGTCTAACACATACTAATGTTCAGAATGAGGCAGGTTTGTATGGAACAGATTTACATCAAACTAAACCAAAAATGAAACAAAAATACAAAGGTTCCGAGTTCCATGACAATATTATCACGAATTAGCAAACGCTTTACACAGAAATCATGAACAGAACGTGAAGGATCCACTCCCATGGTCAGGGAGTCGGAGCCAGAGCCCAGAGGATTAAAAACATCAGAGCCTCACCCGAAACTGAACTACACATAACAGCAGTTGCAGTCCACAAGAAGTGAAACAGTAGTGAACGCTCCCTAGATAAAATTAAACAATTCCTTGCCAAGAGAGGAATGCTGATGTCCATGTCCTCAAACTTAACACTCTCCCTGATAATGAACATCATCTTTTCATAGACCTTTACGACTATATCGAATGAAAATCAAATCAAAGTTGGTAGAGGAAATTCTTTCCATACCATTTTGTAGCAGGTTGCGTATTCTTCACCATCACTAACACCAAAATAGAATAATTTTTTTAAAGTTAACTAAACTTACAATGTCTGACAACCTGATTCTACATCCTCTGATTCTACATCGTCGGTCTTTCTATGCTCTTTCAAAGACTGTTTGTGAAGCTTCCTTGTGAAACTGGTAGTTGTATCAAGGAAATAGAGCACAAATGACATAATCCAACAACAAACAAACATTGGTATTGGTCCAAATATCCAAAGGAAGAGAGGGAATGAGAAGTAAAATGCTCGCAAGCCAAGTGACCAGAATAAGCTCCCTCGATTTAAATTTCTTGCTACGTATTCGATTGATTCTGTACTATCTTTAGAACTAGGGAGGGTTATCAAGAAGCTTACATGAGCATAATACCTAATGCACTGCACATTACAAAGAAATGCTACAAGAAAGCAGAGCAAGATAGTAAAGTACTTGACTGAAGACATGATTCGGGTTTTATTGCCATAAATTAGTTCTGACGATCGGCTTGTCGTGTCTGATGAGCTGCTGACATAAACACTGATCAAGGAGCTGAGAGTGATAGCTGCTGTTGCCAGAAGCGTTGATGCCATTATGTTGTTACGAATAGTTTGAACTGCCAAAACGCCATTTTTCACTGGATCCTGAAAAAGAACACAAATACTAACCATGACAACCTAAGTATACAGATGGAGTGGACAAATGCATAACAATAGAGTCACTAGAGCATATAATTGGAAAGAAAAGAGAGATGTTTATTTGGAAACCTAAATATACATGCTTTCTCCTAGTTAAGAGAATAAGTCGTTGGTTACCTATTAAAGAGCTGAAATAGTTGGTTGGTTCACTCTTAAAGAGCTAACCCACGACCAAAAAGTATCATCCATAAAAGTGAGAAAAGTATAAAAAAAATGATTTCCACAAAGACATAAATTATCAAACTAGAGAATATTCAGTAAATCAGTATTCTTTACTTAATTCGACAAGATTTATTAAGTTGGACTTGGAAGGTTAAACTTGAAATGTTGGTTATACTCTCTCGTCTTATGAATCATCTTACAGGATAGTGAGAAATGTATGTATCATTATCTTTTTGCAGATGAATGGAGAACATGTTGCCAAGTTTCTATGTTTATGAGCCCAGGTCACTCTATACAATGTTCCAGTTACACTTACGATAAACCCACTGTACAACTGCTTCCATTTTCTATCCATGTAGATTTAATACAACGATGAAGGAACACAATCATTTGAAGCATAAGCAAACAGATCCTTATAATCTGGAAGACATGTGAATCGAAAGAGGGAAGAAATTGAAGAGGAAGGCCCTTTCTGTTGACCACCTTAAGTAAGACCCCGTTATCCATAAGAAAGAAGAAAACAATTCTAAAAATGCAAAGCCTGGTTTTATAACTGCCACAAGTATGAACTCATCAAACCCGACCTTTAAGACAAGAAAGAAAACAAAATCACTTGCCTTGAGAAACTTTGGCAGTTTAGCCTGTCCTATTTGTATTTTAGGTTACCCATTTGCTTCAACTTCAGATATGCATAATACAAACCTAGTCCTGGGTTTAGTTAGTATGCTGGCTACTATATATTACAACAGCAGATGGAGAGCAAGATAACGATCACAGATGTGAATCTTTGTACCAAATACTGAAACAAATTAGAATCATGATCGCAATTTTAAGTAGTAAAAGAGTAAATAATTGGTTAGGGGTTTGGTCAAGCTTCTTTCACAAGTACCAATTAACATGTTATACAGCTTTACCACATTTGCCACTCCATACTCTTCACTAACTGATTGCGCCAATCATTAAAATTTTCTTCTAAACTTAAAAGCGCTTCAACATTAATAACCAAAAAACTTCTTACACCAGATTTAAATTGCTCACAATTGTCTTCTCATAAATTTCATCACTTTCTACAAACGTTATAATTTTTAACCTTCGAACTTTAATCATCACCGAAACAGCCTCAAGAAGAAGGGCTAAGGTCTACACACTTCATCCTCCCATACCTCGTTTTCAAGCAGCAAATATGGAACTGTTTGGTTCGATTTGTTCATATAATCATTTCACAAAATTTATCCAGCAACAAAGGGCACACACAACAAAGAAACCTTCATAATCTTTAAAAGATAAGGCTAACCAAAACCACACATCAAAAACACATAAATTTATCCAATTCTTGATGCATACTAATAAAACTACAAAAAAAACAAAACATGATTGATCAAATACATAAAGAAAAGAGGAAATGGGAAATACATACAGACATCATGGAGAAAGCCCATTGATGGCGGCTCTGAGCATTGATGCCAATAACAGTTCTTGTGGGTCGTCGTTTAATAGTGAAAAGAAGCCATACATGATACACACACAACACTGCAATACCTAAAGGCACAAGTATATAATCTAACTCCCTCTCTTTCATTTCAATCTTTAAGTGTGAATTATTACAACCCAGATGATTTGTTTTTAAAGAAACTGATGATTTCAAGTTTGAAGTGAAGATTGAACTTGACCAAGTGTTGAGTCACGAATCTTTTTTACTAGTTTATTTGCTGGTTTTATGTAGTTATGTTTTTTTTTGTGTTTGATAAATGTCGTGTCACCTTTACGTGGTTGTTTCCAAGTTCAGCGAAAACGTAAGTATACAGTATACTTGTTGAAAAAGACGAACGGCCCTCGTTTCTCCAATATAAAACTTAATTTTCATCCGTGACGCTACATAAAATTAGAATTTTTTTTTTTGATTTTTTTTCAAATCACCTTATAAGTTTCTAAAAATACTTATTCATTCTCACATAATTTTTGAGATTGAAAACAAAATGAGAACAGGAAACTGACAGAATAAACTTTAACCACTAAATTATCTCATCACGCTCCATTTTTTTGAATTTATATGCATTTTAAAAGAAAAATATAACTTTAACATCGAAGATAACTCGTATACTTTAGTTTCCGAATACATTGTTCATTGGCAAAACAGAGCAAAAATGACACTGCCTCGACAAACAAACAGAAGTATAGATCCAGAAACAGAGAGAAACAGGGAATGGGATTACGAGAAAGAAAATTATCTCAAGCCAACTGTTCTATGAAAAGCTTCCTGGGTTTAAAATTCTTGTAGAACCTGGGGAACACAACAGATATCTCATCTGCTCAAGCACTCTGAATACAGCTAAACAGATATTTAGAAGGAAACAAAACTAAGAAGGTGATTACATAAACGAGAAGGCATATTGCCAGGACATATCTAAGGCAAACTTGTTTAACTCCTGGCTTTGACATAGTATCATGGATCTGGGACAAATGTGAATGCCTACAATAAATTTGACTACTGCTTACAAGGATGAAGCTAATAATGCATAATGACCTGGTGTGGCATAAGGCCGAAGGCGGAGTCTAGCATTGGTCTCGTTAAGAAAAATATCTGATAATACTCCGGCAGATTGGTTACAGAAAGAAAACTGCCTCATATGAAAGATGAACTACCTCAGATAGTGGCACTCCACGTTGACATTTGAGTAGAATGTCTAATAATATTCTGGCAGATTAATTACAGAGAACTGTGTCCATTATGATAAATGAACTAACTACCTAATATAGATAGTGGCACCCTATGTTTTCAACTACAACTATGTGAAATAGATGCAAACTCTAATTGAACTTCAGCAGATAATGGAACACAAAAATACTGGGTATGAGTGTACACGTGAATTGTGAGATAAGAGTGACTACTGGCTGCAATAGTATTTGATTGAACACAGGATTTAGGAATATGAAAAAAGGAGAGGATGAAAGAGATTATAAAAGAAGAATTAAACTTCCAAGAGATGTGCATCTAATACTAAACTGATCATATGATACGGAAAGGACAATATATGCACCAGTACTACTAAATAAATCATTACACAACAGTACTACAATTTTCTAATGTTCTTGCACAAATGCATACAAAAAGGAGATAGATTTCAGTATTCCAATTTAATGCAATGGATCTATACTATAATAGAATCAACTGTGATAATATCATCAAAGTTTCACAGAAAAAAGCAGAAGAAAAGATAATAAAACAAGCATTCTGATAGGACATTGTTCAAAAAAACTTAAAAAAAATCAAAAAAGAGAAGAGCCAAAATAACTAAAGCTTAAGTACCTATACCATCTTTTACTTGATAAAGATAGTAGCACTTTAATATGATATCTACATGACACTGATGCCAACTCAAAAAGAACCTCATCAGATGATGGTAGCCAAAAAGAATGGAAATTAGTAGCACGGAAATTGTAAGATAAGAGCAACATCCGCTACTACTTAGGCAATACAGGGTTTAGGAAAGACTGACAAGACGATGAAAGAAATTGTAAGAGAAGAATACTAACCTGAGGATATGATATGGTAGCATGAAAATATATGCACTGGTAACACTAACACCAAATATATCATCAAATGACAATACTACAATTTGCTAATGTTCTAGGACCAATTCACACAAAGACAGCAATAGATCTACACAACCAACTGCGATATATATCATCAAATATTCAGAAAAAAAATACAGAGAGACAGGATAATAAAATGATAATACTGACATAACAGTTAGAAACATAGGATAATAAAATGATCATACTGACATAACAGTGTTCATCATAAACTACAGAAAGCACCAATGTAACTAAAGCTAGAGTTACCACGGCACCACATACGAGTCAAAATTCTTCGAGCAAAGTTTCTTACAAGATAGGAAAGCAAATAAAACAATAAACAAGCAAAGATACTAGGAGACAATATCATAAACAGATTTCAAATCGCCGAAATTCCAGTGCTATGATCAAATCTACCTCACTGTAACAATGTCATCAATCTTTAAGATCATCCGCACACATTCTGTGGCAAGAGAAATTGCACTTGTGCTCACTAACAGGGGCTGCACCACATTCTCCTCCAAAATATTAGTGATCTGCCCCTTCCTGACATTGATCCCAGCATTGATCTCCCCCTGTGCGTGCCTGTTGCGAAGCTCAGTTACAATAACAATCGGGTTCAGACCCGCATTCTCAGCCAATGTATACGGAATAACTTCCAAAGCCTCAGCAAAAGACTTCACACAGTACCCTTCCATCCCCTGTAAAACTTTAGCCCAAGCACCCAACTGCCTGGAAAGCTCAATCTCCGGCGCCCCACCTCCAGCAATCAAAAACTTCTTATTAACCAAACACCTCACAACACATAAAGCATCGTGCAAACTCCTCTCTGCCTCATCAAGAACCAACTGATTCGACCCACGAACAAGCACTGTAGTCGTCCTCCCCATCTCCTTAATCCCCGTAATCTTAACAATCTTCCTATCCCCCAGAGAAACCTCCTCAACCAAATCTGCAAACCCCAACTTCTCCGCCCTAAAATGCTCAATATTGGCAATCGGCAAACAATTCAACGTCTTCGTAATAAACTCAATCTCATCCCTCTCGACATCCTTAACAACCAAAATCTTCGCCTTGGCCAAATAATGCAACGACAAATCCGTAACCGCATCCCTCAAAATACTCTTCTGAATCAACAACACATTACACCCCGTCCCCTTAATCTTCTTAATCATCCCCAGTATATAATTCCTCTCCTCCTTCAAAATCCTATCCATCTGCGTATAATCACTCACTACAATACTCTGCTCAATATCCGTCTTCGGGGGACTAATCTGAAACTGAATAACCCCAATTTTCGCATTCTCAACCCTAGTCAACCCACCAGAAGCATGACTCACCTTCTTATCAAACACTAACCCCTTAACCAATTCCGTATCATCAACCGTTCCCCCCAACTTCTTAACAACCTTAACATCCCTTAAATCAACTAAATCCGGTTTAATCGGGTCCACGACATTTAAAACCGCATCAACTGCCAATGGAGCTAACAAACTCGAGTATTGCGAAACAACTTTACTGTTCAAACTAGTACTAGCACTCTTAATTAAACTCTCTCTATCGGATAATTCTATCGGAACAGACATTGCAGTAAGCACATCGACAGATTTCAAAGCAACTTTATGTAAAGCTTCCGAGATTACCGTGGGATGAACGCCGGAGGAGAGGAGAGTTTGGCATTGTTTGAGGAGAGCGCCGGCGATGACGACGACGGTAGTGGTGCCGTCTCCGGCGACGATGTCTTGAGATTTGGAGAGTTCGACGAGAAACTTCGCCGCCGGTTGAAGGACTTCCATTTTGTTGAGAATAGTGGCGCCGTCGTTAGTGATGATGACTTCGCCGGATGCGGTGGAGATCATTTTGTCCATACCTTTGGGACCGAGAGAAGTACGGACGGCGTCGGCGACGGATCTGGCGGCGTTGATGTTGGCCATACGGATGTCGTCTTTGCGTTTGTTGTCCACGTAGGACTCGGTTTTGGAGTAGGGAGTGGATTTGACTACGGCGGCCATTGAGAGAGAGAGAGAAAGAGAGAGAGAGAGAGATTGGGAGAGATTTGGGAGAGAGATCGAGAGAGAGATTTGGGAGAGAGATTTAAAACCCTAGGAGAGAGTGAGGGAGAGAGAGAGTTTTGATTTGGGAAATGAAGGAAAAACCCTAGATTGGGAGAGTACGGTTGTTTATAGAGACAGATTTAAAATGATTTAAGTAAAAATGTTTTTATTTGTGAAAATCTCGTGTAACAGTGCAAGTGTTTAAGAAGACGGGGCCTTAGTTTAAAAACTAAAAACATCAAAAAAAGGACGGGCCCTTGTACTTGGGAGAGAGGTTTGGGCCTGTGGGCTTTATCTTTGTTTTGTAAAGATGGTCATTGAGATAAGGTAGGCCTAATTGAGATTTTATTGCTATAATTGAAAGCGCTTTTAGGGTCCGTTTGGCATTGCTGTTGCAGACAGCAACAGCAGCTTTTTTCTGAAAAGCAGCTAAAAAAGTGTTTGGTAAAATTTAAAAGCTGCTTTTCTGAAAAGCGCTTTTGGCTCAAAAGCTGCTTTTAGAGAAAGCAGGTCCCCCCATGCTTTTGAAAAAAGCTGGTTTTCAGCTTTTGCGGGAAGCAGCTACTGGTTTCAACATCAAAACTCAACAAAAACATTAATTTTTTATATTATACACCAAAACATGCACATATCAAAAATATTACCAAACAGTTATCTGATTTTCATAACAACACTTATTTTAACAACACTTTTTTCAACAGCACAGCAATTTTTAACAGCAATCCCAAACAGAGCCTTAGTGTGAATAATTTTTAATATGAATAATTTTTGAATATTTTTTTAATAGGAATCTATCTGAAACACGTTATTATTAGTTTGATTAGTACTTTTTTCCATCCCGATTTTTAATATTGTAGTGTTCATTTTGATAAATTAATTATTATATGCCACAGATCAATTTCATTAATATTTTATAGTAGTTGAAATTATTGATATTTATTAATATATTTTGTAATAAAATTTTAGATTTTAGATTTTTGTACTGAAATTATTGATGTTTATTTTAGATTTTTATGTTTCGAACCACTAAATATTAAATTTGTATTAGTTCTACTAATCTGTTATCTTTCAAAATACTATTTTTTATAAGTTATAATGTTGTTAATAATTGTTTACAGAGTTTTAATTTTTTTATAATATTTAAAATTAATGATATTTATAAATATATTTTGTACTAAAATTTTAGATTTTTATGTTTCAAATCACTAACTATTAAACTTGTATTAGTTGTACACTTGTACTAATCCTTTAGTTTCATAAAAATGCTACTTTTTATAAGTTATATTGTTAATAATTGTTGTTAATAATCTATTATATATCTTATAATGCAACAAGGACTTTGTGAAACATTTTATTCAACAACTTGAAATTACATAACTGCCCCTCCAAAGTCAAATGTTATAAAAATATAAGAAAATTTTCATCTTGATGGGAATCGAACCTAAGACACTTCAATACTAATTACTAAAAATTTCAAGTCACCAATTTAACCATTGAGCTACTTGGAATTTTTTGTTGTGGTATAGAACCCATTAGTAATGTCTTTCACAAATATTATTTTACACTTTAGTTTTTATTCAAGGATTCTTTCATGATAATTTCATTTGTCTGATTATTAATAAAAGTGGTTATTGGTATAAAGTATATCCAATAGACACGTATCTCTTTAATTAAATTTAATTATGTTTCTTCCTTTTATTCACAATTTTAAGACAAAGTACAAATGCATTTTTAGTCACATAATATCACTTTTTAGTTCGAGCATTCAATAATACAAAATAATACAAAATAGTAATCATTTTGTCTCAACTATGTTCATACATATCAGATAATATAAGTAATAATATAGGCACCTCTATAGTTGTTACCCTGAATAGAGATGAACGTAATCCGGATTCAGGTCGGATTTTTCGATATCCGATAGGGCCGGGCTTTTTTAAATCGATACAAATTTCCTCTAAAATATTTATACCTGTAGATAGGGTCGGGTCAGGAGGGGCCAAATCGGATTTTTACAAATTATTTTAGATATTGATAACTTTAACTTTAACTTTAACTTTTTTTTATTTTTTCGAATTTAATTAAAAAATTTAAGCTTTTATCCGAGATTTAATTGAAAATTATAACTTTTTGGATTGGACTTTTATCCTGATCAAGACTACGTCCAAATCGAGATTAAATTTGGGTTTATTCGGCTCGAACCGAATCGGGGTTTTGTGAAAAATATGCGATTCGTTTAAGCCTGCAGGCTGGATCCAATTGAGGTGGACTTTTTTTTAATCAGATTTTTTTCCGATTTTTTTAACCAGTTCTTTCGAATACGAATTTGTGTGCATCTCAATCCCGCCACCTCATGCATTAAGGACAAGTATACTACTCCGACCGCTTATAGAGAATTATGGAGCCCGGAGAGTATTGGTACTTTCGAAATGGAGCCTTTATTTGACACCTTTAACTAATTCCTATATGATTATTAATTAGCTTATAAAACTAATTATCAAATACATTCAACTAAGAACAAAATCTTCTTCGGACTAATACCAAACCGATCTTCCTTGCAAATCTTCTCAATCATGTCACATAGTGTCACCAACAAGTTCAAACTGGTGGCAGGATCACCACAACAAACTGAAGAATACTTATCATCGCAAAATTAAACTGACGTGAACTAGAAAATATCGTCACAAAATAACATCAAGTTCTATCGGTTAGAGCTATCACGTGCCTTGCACGGGGGGTTCGTAAGACAATTTATTCATCATAAAATTACTAAATTACCCCTATATAATAGCACAACAAAAAAATTGTTTCTGATGGGAATTAAACCCTTGACCTCTAAATTAGAAGTAACATACCTTACCACTATTTTAGACATCTATTTTAATTGTATTTTGAAACTTTTTATTAATATGCGCAAATACTCAATATGTTATACTCTATTTTAGTACAAAAAAATTGTTTCTAATGGGAATTGCACCCTTAATCTCTAAATTAAAAGTAACATTCCTTACCACTATGATAGACATCTATTTAGATTGTATTATGAAGCTTTTTATTAATATACGCAAACACTCAATATGTTATACTATATTTTGGTCTCTTTTTGTAATCTACTTGGTAAGGTAGATAATTTATTTTCACAAGTGCCTTAAAATAATATTTCTAACCATATTTGAGAAAAACTCGCGCAAAATGTTATAAAATTGTATTTTAAAAAAATGTTATAAAATTGGAATTGATCCATAAAAAAAGATTATATTAATATTTTTATATTATAAATCATGTTTATTTGCATTAAGTACATAATGGCTCATATTATATATACTATTTGATTACAAATTCTATATACTATCAGATTATATATATATATTAGATTACTAAATTACCCTTTCAATATTATATTGATGATATTAGATTAATAAATTATCCCTCGAATTGTATATTGATGATAAAAAAAAAATTCTTTTTAATGTGAATTGAACCATGACCTAGGTGATAGTATGACAAATGTTGACATCTATATCCAATATCACTTATTATATTTTTTTAATATTTTTTTTAAATTTAAAACTATCAACATATTTACTTCTTTTCAATTATATCCTTATATATAATAAGCGTAAAAATGGATTTTATCATTAGTTTACATTTATTATTGTTTCATTATAAGATATTAACAACTTATAATTATATATGCATTTTTGAAATTTTAGCTACTAATAAGATTAAAACTGTAGTTTTATTATGATCCAATATATTATAAATCTCGTCTTCAATAGATAAATTTTATACGTTGATCATTTTCGAAAAATGCACTATAGTATATAAAGTATTGAACCCGAAAAATGCAAAAGAGTTTTATATTTGTATATTAATAAAAAAGTTTGTGTTGTATATTGATTTTAGTCTTCAAAAAGGTGGCTAAGAGCCACTTTTTGTAGAACGTTTTTTTCAAAAAGGTGGCCCTTAGCCACATTTTCGAAAAATAAAAGTAATGTCTGACCACCATATTGCAAATTTGAAAGTTCGGCCATCAAAATGCAAAATGAGGTTAAGTTCGGCCACAAATTTAAAATTTACTCTTTAAAAAATATCTTGAATAAAAATAAATCTCCATGTGAATGCAGTTCCTTTCTGAAGGGTAATATCTTAAAGATCATTTCAAATTTCGAATGTGACACCACCATATTTGCAATGGTGACAGCTAACAACGATATAATATTACCATTATTACAAGAATCAAGAACAAATGATTTATGCTCAAACTTTCAACCACAAGAAGAACTGCTACCAATAGTTCCCAGCTCAAATTGGTTCTTGCGTCCCTGTGCCCAAAAGGATGGGCAAGTTCTGTTATAACGACTGCTTCAAAAATATTACTTAACAATCACAATAAGTATCCATAGTGATCCCTACTTTTTCTTGCACTAACAACCAGAAAACACTGTTCGTCAATGAAATAAAATGACGATGGATTTCCCAAATTACACGACCAAGAGTTGTAATAATTGCATTACCCCTAACCCTTGATGGTGAAGATTTAAATCTTTAATTTCCCGAAAACCACAATTGCCTTACACTAGTGCTGAGTACTAAGGACCACTCTTGACCTGCTTTACAGAAAGGATGAAGAAAACATAATAACGATATCTATGAGCTCACATAGCATAAGTAATAACAGGAGTTAACTAGTTCAACATGCAGAGTACATCATAATGCAAGATCACATGATATGCACAAAAGCATAGGCATATCCAGAATCAAGCACTGTATTATGTCAATTTATTGTACAGAACATTAGATTCTCAAACATGAACCTTAAAAAGTGATGTAACAGGAAGGGAATGAAAGTTGTAGAACAAATATCCATATAGAGGTAGCCACCTCTGACCTATCAAACACAAATACAGTAGCATGGATAGTGTAATCATTTATCACAAACCAAAGAAGAGAGTCACTCACCCTGTCTTCTATAGCTTTTCTGTGAGCATTCCACTCCACTTGTTTAGATCCAGGGATTGAAACTAGGCTCTCCGTATACTTGAAGATTTGATGTCAGTACACTGATAATGGAACTTTTTTTGTCTCTATCTTGTCACAGTTATATGAGAATCAAATGTCGTCATCATGTTTTACTGTATCACCACTTGATGTTAGTAAAAAATCGCCATTGGTGAAGTAGCTATGAACAAACTGCAATGGCAGTGCCAGATCTGCATTAATACTTAGCATTTGAGTCCAAGATGCCTCAACTCCACAACCACGAAGACATTCAACATTATCCAAAGTCAACAAATCAATCCGAGCATTGAATTTCTCCCGCATAATCACATCAATGTTATCATTCAAAGTGGTGATGGTAATATAATTATCAGATCTAACAAATTTTTTAGGTCTAACAGGGAATTTTGTGTTACAATTGTACACCTCCTTATTCAAATCAAAAGCTAGAATATCATACAATTCACCCCCAGTCCAACACAAAAAACCATTGACACAAACATTAGATTTACTGATAAAGATGATTTGTATTTCATCTTTATTAATCTGCAACACTATGGATATAGAGATTTAAGAGAGAGAATTACAAGAGATTGATAGAGATAAAGAGAAAGGAGATGAGAGACTTTAGAAAGTGTATTTTCTTGATTGAAACAAAACTGGATGAATCTCAACTAACTTTCCCGCCAAAGTTACTGACTTAAAAATCAGAAAATAAGAAAAACAGAATATATGAACTAAAATAGAAGAATTGACTTCTTTGACCTATAACATAGCATTCCCCCTTAAAAGACTTGTCCTCAAGTCGATACTTCAAGGAAGAGGAAAATCTGGAAATTGATTACAGAAATGTTGTGCATCTTCCCAAGTAGCATTAGCCGCATCATGTCCAGCCCACTATACCAAATACTCCACTTTAGCAGTATTTTGAAAAGGCCTAATCCGCTTATCCAAAACCAAACTTGGAAGCTTGTCAGAAGTAGAAGACAACCATATGAGAATATCAGTAATTACTGGAAGTGTACCCTTGAATTGTTTGAGCTGAGACACATAAAATACATCATGAATCTTAGCAGAAACTGGAAGCCTCAATTTGTAAGCCACCTGTCCTATTTTGTTGGTAATATGAAATGGACCATAATACTTAGGACTGAGTTTAGCATTGTTTCTTAGTTGTACAGAACCCTACTTGTAAGTAACCAACTTCAAACAGACCCAATCCCATATACTAAACACTCTTTCACTCATGTGTTTGTCAGCATAAAACTTCATCCTGTCTTGAGCTCTATGTAAATGTTGTTTTAGTTCACCAATCATCATTTCCCTCCTTTTTAAGTCTCTATCCAACTCCTTATGCATAGATTCTCCAACCAAGTAAGGTAAGTGTAAAGGTGGAGGCTGATTGTAAACCACCTCTTAAGGAGTAAGCCGAGTAGTAGTGTAGTAATGGGTATTAAACCACCACTCTGCAAAAGGAAGCCACTTCCTCCAACTCTGAGGATTATTGCTGCACATACACCTCAAATAAGACTCCAAACACCTGTTAACTACCTCCGTTTGTCCATCAGTCTCTGGATGATAGGATGAAGAGATCAAAAACTCAGTGCCATACAAATTAAACAGAGCCTGCCAAAATTGGCTAAGGAAAACAGAATCTCTATCTGATACTATACTCCTGGGCCACCCATGCAATTTGAAAACGTTATCTAAGTAGCTTTGTGCCACAGTAACCGCAGTATAAGGGTGAGAAAGTGCCATAAAATGCGCACATGTACTAAGTCTATCCACGACCACAAAGATAACATCCTTTCCATCAGATTTCGGAAGACCAATAATGAAATCCATAGAAACATCAATCCATACCTCTTGAGGTATAGGTAAAGGTTGCAAAAATCCTGGATGAGCAACAGTTTCAGACTTAGAAGCTTGGCATACCTGACATAGCCTTACAAACTGCCTGACTTGCTTAGTCAACCCTTTCCAGTAAAACACTTGTTTGATTCTTTTCACAGTTAAGTCCCTACCTACATGACCTGCCTCAGGAGAAGAGTGATGCCACCTAATCACTTGCAACTTCAAATCCCCATTAGGCCCAACCACAATTCCATTATTTCTCCTCAATAAGCCGTTCTGCAGTTGATACCCTGGAACAGATAAGTTATCTTCCAACTGTTGAATCTTAGCTTCCAAAATAGAATCCAACTTATAACTATCTCTTATTTTCTGAGAAAGATCACAGGACACCACAGATAAAGCCAAGCACAATATGTCAACACCCTCTCTTCTAGACAAAGCATCTGCCACAACATTTTCAACACCACTCTTGTAGTTGATTTCATAATCATACCCCATGAGTTTTGACAACCAAAATTGTTGAAAAGGAGTAGAAATTTTCTGTTGTAACAACCATTTCAGGCTCTTTTGATCTGTTCTAATGATAAAATGATTCCCAGAAACATATTGCTCCCATTTCTGAACAGCAAAGACTATAGCCAATAGTTCCTTCTCATAAACTGAGAGATTTTGCCACCTTGGTCCTAAAGATCTATTAATAAAAGAGATAGGATGGTTATCTTGCATAAGTATTGCTCAAATACCTCTTTTAGAAGCATATGTTTCTATTATAAATGTCTTAGAAAAATCAGGAACTGCTAACACTGGAGCAGAAACCAAAGTCCAAATGCTTGTAGTGCTCTTCCAATGATTTACTATAAACCAATATGTCATCAAAGAAGACCAAAACACACTTCCTCAACAAAGGTTTAAAAACATGATTCATTCATTCCTGAAATGAAGCTGGTGCGTTTGTATGTCTAAATGGCATAACAAGAAACTCAAAATGCCCTGTATGAGTTTTAAAAGCTGTCTTGTACACATCTTCAGATTTGACCTTCATTTGATGATATCCAACCCTCAAATCCAACTTACTAAACACCACAGCACCCGACAGTTCATCTATCAGCTCCTCAATGACTAGTATAGGAAATTTATTTTTAACTGTCCTGTTATTCAATTCCCTATAATCCACACATAACCTCCAAGAACCATCTTTTTTCCCCACTAAAACCACAGATGATGCAAACGGGCTCGAACTGTTATGTATTATACCTCTATCCAGCATTTCTTGAATAAGTTGTTCTATAATATCTCTTTGCTTAATAGGGTACCTGTATGGCCTAATATTGGCAGGACCTGCACCTGGTACTAAAGGTATAGGATGATCAAAGACACCCCTTAGTGGAGGCAAATCTGTTAGTTATGCAAATACCTCACTATACTTTTGTTTTAAAACTTGAATTTCTGGTAAATCTGTCAATTGAACTCCATTGAGTACAATGTGATTTGACTGGACCACTGAAGATGTTGCAACATGAGGAACAATATCTGAAAGCTGTAAAAAACATAACTGATCTGCATTTTTAAGGATTTTCGCATTTGGTGCTTTGTCCACCACTTTAAGTTTCTGTTGAGGAATACCAGTCAAAATTACTTCATGGCCCTCTATGGTGAATACCATTTCCAATTTACTGAAATCCCATTTAATAGAACCTAAGGTTTTTAACCATTGGATACCAATCACCATGTCACAACTGCCTAATGGAATAAGCAAAGCATCTGTAGTGAAACTCTGATTCTGAAAAACCCAACTAAATCCTTGACACATAGATTGACAAGCCAAGTGATTACCATCTGCAACAGTGACAGCTTGAGGCGATATATTCTCCAATTGACACCCTAATTTCTTAGCTATATTCACATCCAAAAAATTGTGAGTACTCCCTGAATCAATGAGAATATGTAATACTGCCCCCTTACATTTACCTTTAACCCTCATTGTATGAAAACCATGATTACCAGTCAAAGCATTAACTGAAATTTGTGGTTCAGAAAAATCACAATATGCCTCTAAATCTGAATCACACAAAGCTGTATCCACTGGAATCTCTAGTGACTCCCCTGGAATTTCCACAGTGAATAATTGTGCCTCTTTAAATTGACATTTATGGCTTCTGTCATATGGTTTGTCACAATAATAGCACAATCCCTTAGCCATTTTTCTGCTCTCACCTCTGCAGGAACATGTCTAAAGGTTTTGATAGGTTTTTGAGCACCTCTAGCTATCTCTAAAGGTTTGGCCGTTGGTGTGGCCAATAGTGGAGGCTTAATGTTTGCTAAAGCAAGTCCGGGTTTCGCAGACCACACAATAGACCTCACCCCAGTTACTCTCAACGTTTCTTCCTGTAGCCTTGCAAACTCAATAGCCTGAGCAATACTAGTAGGTTTAAATGCTTTAACAAAAGGTTTAACAGCAGGTTTCAACCCTCCCACAAAGCTGTCCAGCACATATGACTCAGGTAAATCAGGAGTATTATGCAACATCAAAGCCCTAAGATCCTCAAATTCATCAATATACTTTTCGAGAGAATCAATTTGCTGCAATTTATTAAATTGTTCCACTAAATCCGCTAAATTATCATCTCTAAAACGAGCACACAAATCGATCATAAAAATATTCCAATCAACATTCTTACGATTTGCCAAATAGTTAAGGACCCAATTTTCAGCCTTATCTATCATATTCAACGAGGCTAAATCCACTTTTTGATCCTTTGAAATTTTACACAGATCAAAGTATTTACAACATTTCTTGATCCAGACTTTAGTTCCCTGACCATCAAATTTGGGGAAATCAAGTTTTGGCGTAAACCCTAGGGTTCTCGATTGAGCTCCTACTTGCACAAGATGATTACTGCGAGGAGATTCGTTCGAATTACCTGAACCAGGTGGAGCAGAATTCTTCAATTCATGCATAAGCGCCATCAATTCCATGAATTGCTTGTTGTGCTCATCAAGCCTCTTATTTTGCTCTGCAATTTTCTGCTCTAAACTACGGATATGATCATCCATGGCGGTCACACGACGTGTTTTCGGTGCCAGATTGATGTATATACCCTAGGACGATGGCTCTGATACCACTGATAAGGATGATTTGTATTTCATCTTTATTAATCTGCAACACTATGGATATAGAGATTTAAGAGAGAGAATTACAAGAGATTGATAGAGATATAGAGAAAGGAGATGAGAAACTTCAGAAAGTGTATTTTCTTGATTGAAACAAAACTGAATGAATCTCAATTACAATTGCATCTGAGCTGTTATAGTCCACAAATTCCTCAACTAACTTTCCCGCCAAAGTTACTGACTTAAAAAACAGAAAATAAGAAAAACAGAATATATGAACTAAAATAGAAGAATTGACTTCTTTGACCTATAACATTTACCTATAAGAGGAATTTTTCATCTGGCTTATTAGCCCCAACCCCGACCCCAACCATTCGCCAAGCATTCATGTTTGTAGAATACACCTCAGTTGTAAAAGGGTAGTTTATACTCCTAAGAACTTTAAAATCATTATCTACGGGATCAAAACCAAAGCCATATGACCCAATATTATATTCGCGTAGTATAGTTTGTGGTGGAATGAATTTAGATTGCTTAGTTGCCGGATTCCAAAGGTAGATATTAGTAGTGTGCACAAACCCATACTTTTTTCCGGGATGGTCATTGTATGCAAGAAAACATACAATGCCGTTAGCAGACCCGGCAATTTTAGAATAAGGAGAAAAAGAGAACTCATCTTTGGAGTAAGGAAACCCGAGATCAACCACAAGTTGAGGAGAACCGAGCTATTATACCAAAGGAATTAACAACGAAAATTCATCTGTTGGTAGTTACCGACAGATTTCTAACGGATCTCAGAAGTTTGAAAAGTCAAAATCCTGCCAACCGAAACCCAACGGATCACTATTGGATATTTAATAACGGAATATTTTCGTTGGTAAAATAGGCGACAAAAATGCAGCCAATGGAATAGCTATTGTTTGCCAATGGATTTTTGCCTACGAAATAGTAATGACATAATAACTGTTTAGTAACGAATTCCCAACCTCATGCTAACGGAAGTTACAATGTTTCCCTGTTATGATAATAGATCGGTTAAATTGTATCCCTTACTATTCCGTTGGTAATATTAATTCTAAAATTTAACAGCCAACTAGTACTTTGACCGATACTATTTTCTCTCGAATTGGTGTTTTGATTTTTTTTTAAAATATTTATCGATGATCTAACCGTACGAATGTGAAGATCTATCTATTTTGATGATATTTTAAAATTTTTGGAAAATAATAAATTTATTTAGTTTGAGATTTTAAGAGTCAACGAGTATTTTGACTTGATCCATCTTCTTGTTAGGATAAGCTGGATTGACATGAGAAATTCCTCGTATAGATAGCTGACTGAATAGTGCAAACAAGGCTCTTTTCGACACAATAGCTAATTATTTAATAGTTAGGGAAGCAGCATGATTAAACTCGTGCGGACATTAGACCAAATTTGAAGTGGTTTATTTATTTATCGATTCAATCCTCTTACTGTGTTGCTTGCCCAAATCGCATTTCTTGCAGCTCCTTGGTATATGACCAGATTCTTGTCTCCTTGAAGAATCAGTGCATATTTATCGTTTCCTCTTACTGTGTTGCTTGCCCAAACTGCACCCTGACCATATTTGTAAATCACCAAATTTCTGTCGCCCTGCATTATTGCATAGCAATTACTGTCTCTACGATTTGTCCCTGTGCTCCATACGGGCACCGAAGTGTCCAGAAGAACAAGATTGCAGTCTCCTTGCATTACAAGGGTAAAAGCACCACTGTCAAGTTGATCACCGGCGCTAAGTGCTTGATTCGTATATAGCCCTTCTCTTGCTGAAACATGAACACCTGAGTTGCTAGTCAGAACTAGCAAAACAACCAACATACAGCATTTTAGAGAAGTTGCCATTACCATGTTTTCTTAGCCTTTTTTCTCTCTCGCTTACTTCACTTCAATATTAATATGCTTTCCTTTGCCTTGTAGAGGGCTTTATTTATAGGTAAAATCAAATGAATAACTTCGCAATTCACAAATTGGATTTATGAATGATTCGATTTGTATTAAACATTTTTTGCTTTAGTTGCCTTTGATCAATGTACTCCTTTTGTACTCAAATTCAGGCTACCAGAAAAATCGATCCGGTGTACCACATATTCTCTGTAGCATTTCAATGCATGTTTTCGAGTCTCTCTGTTTTTGATTCCAACTAAAACTTTTATACAAGAAATGGAAAGAATATTTGGCATAAGTTTTCCAGTGTCGACATGAATTACGGAAGACAGAAATGTCAAAGCATAACTTTCTGGAGAGCTATTCTACTCACATGGCATAAGTAATAACGGAAGCTTAACTAGTTCTACATACAGAGTACTTTACAATGCAATACCACATAGAATTGAAACTAGGCTCTCCGTATACTTGAAGATTTGATGCCAGTATACTGAAAATGAAACATTTTTGGCTTTTTTCTTGTCACTGCAGTTACATGAGAGCCAAATGTCGTCATCCCGTTTTACCGTATCACCACTACATGTCAGCAGAAAATCGCCATTGGTGAAGTAGATATGAACAAACTACAATGGTAGTGCCATACCTGCAATAATACTTAGCATTTGAGTCCAAGATGCCTCACCTCCAAAAATTCCAAATCCCCTTATTTTCATAATTCGTTATTTCAGCAACCTCCGATTTGTGTTGTTACGAAATTACTCCAACAACAATTGGCGCTAGAAGGATGGGATTATTTTTTGATTGTGTAGGACAATCAAATCATCTACATCATGCACAATGAGAGGTTTTATCGTATCTGGAGCGGCTTTAATGGAGGAGCAGAATGATGATTCCCGTTTTTCAGTATTGAGAAGTTAATCAACAGATGTTTTATTTGATTCCCGATTCATTATAAGTCCTTTTCTGACGAGCCATATATCATCGGAAAGCTCTTTTCGTTTTCTACAACTTTCATGTTTTGTGTTTTACAAGAAAACATCGTTTACAGGGTCAAAAACAGAGCTGGGCAGAATCTGAATCATGGAGATGTTAAAGAATTGTGATGCAATTTCGTAGCACATGATTTGATTACTTCACTAGCTCGTGCATGGACAAAAACAAGTGTGGAAGGTAATCTGATAAGGGTAATGTTTTCGAAAGCTCTCTTTTCCAAGGAGGATTAATATTGAAGACCCTACTCTCAGATGAGAGTCCATGAATAAAATTACATTATTGAAGGCCCATTGGTAGATAGATATTTCTTGGTTGGCACGAGACATTCTACAATCACGGGAAGAAATGCGGAGATGCCGTGAGATTGCAGGAAAACGTGTGGGACCGGACGTGATATGGTTGACACGGGACATTCCTACAATCACGGGAAAAAATGCGGAGATGTCGCGAGATTGCAGGAAAACGTGTGGGATCGGACGTGATATGATTGGCACGAGACATTCCTACAATCACATGGCATAAGTAATAACGGAAGCTTAACTAGTTCTACATGCAGAGCACTTTACAATGCAATACCACATAGAATTGAAACAAGGCTCTCCGTATACTTGAAGATTTGATGCCGGTATACTGAAAATGAAACATTTTTGGCCTTTTTCTTGTCAATGCAGTTACAGCAGTTACATGAGAGCCAAATGTCGTCATCCCGTTTTACCGTATCACCACTACATGTCAGCAGAAAATCGCCATTGGTGAAGTAGATATGAACAAACTGCAATGGCAGTGCCATACCTGCAATAATACTTAGCATTTGAGTCCAAGATGCCTCAACTCCAAAACCATGAAGGCATTCAACATTATCCAACATCCACAAATCAATCTTTGCATTGAATTTCTCCAACATAATCACAGTAATCGTATCATTCAAAGTGGTGATGGTTATCCAACGTTCAGAAATCAATCTTTGCATTGAATTTCTCTCACATAAGCCATTTAAAAACAATTGAATAGATCCTTCTGAATTCTCCGCAACACTAAAAGTAGAGCTAGTACTTGGCCGCTATTATTCAAATACGAACTTTTATTGACACACAAAGTAGCAGGACTATGTCTGCAATTCACAGCATTCCTCTTCAGATGATTCCCTCTATAAACTCAGACAAATACACCATTAACAAACCTTTGGTCACACAATTAAATGCAAATAAAAATGAAAAGAAAATATTGACAGAGGCTTAATAGCATATAACTTAAATTGTTAAATAAAATAAGTAGTCGAAACCAATAGCATAGAACTAGCCAAAAAGTATTAATAGAAGCCCAAAACTGGACTCTGCCGGAACTTATAGGCTTTATTATCCAATTTTCTTTAGCATTTCACCAAGTGGTTCGGATCCCGTAATTGTAACCAAGCTCTCAGTGTGCTTGAATATTTTCCGTATGAACTTGTTATGTGTATCAACTCGAATAGGCGAATTTTCAGCCTCTTTCCTTTCTGGGTTATACAAACACCACTTTTTATCTCCATCTCTTCTATACAGAATATTACCACCGTGGTTGAGATAGCCTTGAACCCAGATCCCCGTCGAATCTAAAACAAATTTATACCTAAGAGTCCACGATCCCGCAATCCAATCATCCACCGTCCACAAGAGAACCCTAGTTTGGAGTCCGTAATTTTCATTAATACCATGCATAATTACAGCAATAGAATCATTCATCTCGGTTATTCGCACATTATCTGGACCAAATTTAAATTCTCTGGACATGATCATCAGCACATTAGCAGGAAAGCTGTCATTATAAAACACCTCGTTATTTAAATCAAATCTTATTATGCCGTCTCTCCATGTCGTCCAATACAAAACTCCTCTAATGCAAGCATCATGAGTAAAGTAACAATTAAGGACAAATTGTTGGTCGAGACTCGATCGCTTTCCAGATGTTCATGTTTGCGGAATAGACCATCACCGAAACATTTTTTTTCTTACTGTACTCGGCAATTCTAACAACCTTAAAATCATTAGCGATCAAATCGAAACCAAATCCTAAAGAAATTGAAACGTTCTTGCTGTCGGAACACAGTGGATCAGGAAGAAGTTTTGCTTGTTTAGTTACAGGATTCCAAAGGTATATATAAATAGGGTTATTATACGTATAGCATGGACATAAATTAATTTCGAGGCCAAATAATATATCATCCTTGACAACAGCACAAACTATGCCATTACAAGAACCAACAACACAAAGACCACCCACACGACCCTCCAAGTGAATCTCACCTTCAAAATACGGAACCTCGATACCGGAATAAAGAGAAATTGATTGGTAACTACAGTTGAGCATTGAAAGGTGCGATTTGCTTCCGTGGACAAGAAGAGATTCAGCGGCAAGACCAAGGTGTGAGTCAACGAGACTAGGGTTTGAGATTAAAGAAAGCCAGGTTTTGGATACTGATTTAAACCTCAATAATGATTTCGCTGGAAGCCTTGACAGAATAATTATAACTAAATCTTCTGGGATATAATTTTCCGTTATGGCAGCTGCCATGGCCTGTAAGCTGTAAATCCGTTCGACGCATGCATAGGGTAAAAAAAAAAGGTATGCAGAACTTAATATATACACAGGGGCAAAAACTTTTCAACGCTAAGGTCCACCGGACTCGCAAGGTCCATTGGACTGATACAAATATAAAATATTATTACCATCCTTCAACCGTTTTACCCGTGTTTTAAGTTGCGATGAAGATCATATTTCTATAAATTATTCTTTGAATTTTTTTTATTTAAACTCACGAGAGTATTTAATATTTACGGTTGTAAAAAAATTACAGTTTGCAGAATATTAACTCTATTAACAATCTTAGACACGAAGATTATTATCTATTACCTAAAACTTCTCTTCTATATATAATAGGAGAACACAAGGGTAAAAATAGCAAATAAAATCCCTGTGAAATTACCATATTACCCTTATATTATGAAATTACATGACATGCCACTACTTTCTTATCTAAAGAAAAAAAATTGAATAAATAATATTTTTGTGATGAATCGAACCTTTGACCTTCTCTATAGAAGTCATCCTTATAACCATTTAGCTACACAATTTCTTTTGATTTTAAGTTAAAATCATATTACATGAACCCCACATTTTTCTTTATTCAATATTTATTGTTATTTAAATTTTTTAGTAAATATAAGGGTGATTTATAATATTTATTAAACTTAATTTTTTTTAATTCTTAAAGTATCATACATAACTATATATATTACCAATCTTATAAAATTTTAATATTAAGTTTTAGAAACAATATTATGTCTGGTGAATTTTTATCTATCTTTTAGTTAAACAAATTAAACAAATATTTCGAATATGTAACTTAACTATAATATATTCTATTTTTTCTTACATAAAGGTCTAACTTTTCTTGTACTACACAATATATTTGAATCATTAGATATTTAATATATAAAATGTATTATAAAACGTTGATATAACATAAATAACATATCACAAGTAATTTATTTACATATTTATTAATTATTTATTTTTTAAACTAATGAAAATTAGTGTTAAACAATATTTAAAAATTAGACAATAATTTAGGTATGGGCGATCGCTCACTTCGGGATCGGGGAGTTTTATCCCCTCCCTCTCCCCCGATCCCCGATCCCCAAACCAGAACTCCCTCACCGAACTCGTCTCGATTCTCGAGCGACAATTATATTACTTATCCTAACAATAACCATTAACTATTGTTAAATAGCAAATATCGAACATGTATACATGATATTTATGATTCTTCTTCTTATCTATACAAGCATATAGTCGGTGCGATGGATGAGTGACTTTTAAGATTGTTATCTTAATTGTATTAATATTTTATTTTACATTTATATTTACTTTTTCTGAAAATGATCTTAAATTTGAATTGTTTTATGTGATTATTGAACTCGATGTTGAATTGACGTGTGTGTCTGTGTTTGAGCGTGATTAAATTGTGTTTTAAGAATTTTGTGTTTGACAATATTTTAAAAATATATTTTCATTAAATTGTTATTTTTAATAAATTAAGGTCAAGTTGCAAACATAAAAGGATTAACGTGCAAATATCAAAATATGAGTATCATTCTAACCAACCGACTTCTAAACTATATTTTGATTAAAATTGTTGTTTTTAATAAATTAACCTAAAATAGTAAAAATAAAAGAACTAATGTACAAATATCAAAATATGAGAACCATACCGACCCACGATCAAACTTTCAATGTTTCGGTGTTAACAATACTTTACAAATAAATATAATAGAAGTGACTAGATTTATAATTAGATTGGATGCATTATATACATGAAACATTTTTTGTTATTATCAAATGAATTATAAATTAATTTGATGGAAGAAAATAATTAGTTATTTGGAATTGAATATATATATATATATATATATATATATATATATATATATATATACTAAAAAAACCATAAATAAAAATATGAAGGACTATTTGTTTTGAGTTAAAATAATGTAAAAGATGAGATAATAAAAATAAATAGATAGTACAACAAAATAATTAAATGAATAATATATTATAAAAATTTGATAATAATTTGTGTAAAAAATAAACTGATTAAAATATATAGTCCAGTTAACAAATTTTAAAAAACCGGATATTGCATAGCATACAAGTTCAAAAACATTTATGATCAGATCAATCACATTATACACCCCGAGTTATTTAAAATTATAAGCCCCGATCAATCAAAGTATCTATATAAATTAAAGCAAGTAAATTTTAACAAGACAAAAAAAATATGCGCAACCATACCTAGAAAAAATCTTTAAACCGCAAAGAAAAGAAATTTATGTTAATCGCTATAAAATGACCCGTGTTTTAATTAGTAAATATATTTTTCTAGATGGAGTTGTATTTTAAAAATATAAAGGGTGAATTCATTGTCAAACCACGAACATAATTCAGAAGGCATATGAGCAATTTTAACTTACGATGGTAGAAGTACAAAAAATATTTTTCCACCCACAATTGATTAATTCTCAAGTTCGGAGGTCAAAAGAGACTGTTTGTTTGGAAAAATCGAAACACGTCGAAGTGGTACCAACCGTACTAAATAATAGAAGGATTTGGCACATGGTAGTTCCACTTAGTCAATTAGTTGAATAGTTCTATGTTATGAAAGTTAGACAGATATAGGAAGAGAAATAAAGACAAAGAATGCTTAAAATCAAGAGGTTAAAAGAAAAGACATAAAAATGTTAGAAAGAAAGTTTTAAGAACGGAAAATGCAAAGCTGAGTAGAATATTAGAAGATTTAGGAAGGCTTTTGACTAAAATCAGTACTAAAACCTACAATCTCATACTGCAACATCTTGAAGGCTATTTAGTTTATATCTTGAATATTGTTGGAGATGAGCTAAATGGATGTATCATTTTTGAAGAACTAAAAAAAAGTTTAGGATTTTAAGTATTATAAAAAGTCATCTTAATTACGAAACATCCATAAAACACTCTAATTTTATTCTATGATCCACAACAAAATAAAAAACTGACATGACTTATCAGTACTACTTGTATTACTGAGAAAAAATGGGTTAGTTTTGTTTAAGTGGTGAATTGAACCACCAACCTCCTCTAAACAATTCATCATTCCAACCATTGTGCTACATTATTTTTTGCTTTGATTTAAAAATCCTTTTACATAAACTCGACCTCTCAATTGTTCTACTTTTACTATTACTTTAATTTTTAAAGTAAATATAATGGCGACTCGCATTATTTTTGAAATTTTGTATATTAGTTTTCTAATATGGTACGTAAAACCAATTTGAAAAATAAATTTTTACTATCTTATTTAATGGAAAAAACGAGTTAATTTATTTTTTGTGGTGAACTAAACCGATAATCTCATTTAAATAATTCATCCTTCTAACCATTGTATTACATAATTTTCTAATTTTGAGTTAAATTTTTTTTTTTACATAAATCTGACATGTTTCATGTTTTACTATTACTTCAACATTTGAGTAAAATGATGGTATTCACATGATTAAATTTTCTATTTTGAAAAAAAAATATGGTACGTGATTATGTATTCTACCAATTTCAAAATTTTTGATAATAATATTACGTAATGTAAATTTATCTTAACATATTCTTAGTTAATATTAATATGAATTTATACAATAATTTTATCAAAGAAAAATAGACTGATTAGTCAAAATCGTATTAATTAATAAATGTAACTATGTTTGAAAAAGTTATTTGGTCATGAGTTAAAATAATTGAAAGATGAGATTTTTAAAAATATTAGATAGTACAAAAAAGATAGTTAAATCAATCTTATACAAGTTAATAAAGGAAAACTTTCTTAAAAAAAAGGACCATATATAATATATAACAGGACAAAATGTATGAATTAATCTATATGCACATCGATTATAATATCGGATAACACGCACTTAGAAATTTTGGTTGGAATAAATATTAAAGAAAAAAACTTTATAAAAATTGGATTAAAATAGTCAAGTTAACAAGAATCAATATTTTAGAAAATAGGATTATGCATAGCAGACACGTATACAAAATAATATGGTCAATCAACTACGTTATACCTATGAGTAAGTTAAATCATTAAAAATTTAAAAGATATAATTAATTTTTCACATATTGATTGAACGCCATCTCAACCGCTTCTCAACATTATGTTGATAAATAGTACGTTTCTTGAAGTGTCAAAATTATAACTTAAATAGGACAAAATACATCATCCTTGTAGAACTCATTTACACTGTGAATGTGTTTTCAGATATACCTTGAAAAAGAAAGAAATTAAAATATTGAACAACTTCATTACAAATTTGATTTGTGTCGATGAGATACTCTAAGAAGAATAAAAAAGAAAAACACTCTTATTTTTAAACTGCATGTTCTCTTACCTATAGTTCAAAGTTATTATAAAACCAAATTATTAGATGTTTTCTACTTATGACATAAATTCGTACATATTAAAAGAATCGGTCTATATGTGTTAGTCTGTACAATACGCTGTAAAATATCTTATATTTAATGATTATATGAACAAGTAAGTCAAATTATATGTAAGTTAAAATAGGGATATTATAACAAAACATGTATGAACGAAAAATATATATAATAACACTCAAATATATCTTTTAAGTTGCAAAAGTAAACGAATTTATGTCAATTGCTATTGTTCCTTAAAGAAGAGATGGGTGTTAAACTAATATCAAACACCGTGATGTGGAAAGTTCACAAAATCAGAGGAATAGTACAATTAGTATTCATAAATTTTATTCAGTTTGGACATACTACCGCATTGTTGAGGAACATGCTTTATTGTTTGGGGGCAGACTATTTCTACAGATGTGGTTGACGTCCGGTGCTCTGTAAAGTGTACCAGGTTACTATGGGTTGAAAAAATCGATCTTTAATCAAGTCAGATCTTTATAACAGTATTATTAATAGCCTTAAGCGTTGTTATGTAATTGCTAGATGTTGGTCGACGTGTGATCTTACCCTGAGTTTCATTAGGGACTATGAGTACATGAAACAAAATATGAAGATGCAACAGGCTCCCCTTATAAATCGGAGCATGCTTAATCTTTCAGTAAGACTAGGGAACTAGCATAGCTATTCCTTCTACCACTGGTGACAAACATAAAAAGGACATCATGTATTACCATAAAATCCCATCTGATATCAATGCATAGATACATGCACACATATATACATAACATAATGCTATGACAATGCCCAATTCACAACAAATTTTTGTGCTATCAAGGGAACTAAAATTTCATTCGAGGAACGTGAGAGCAACAATCACGGATCACTTACAACCAAAATATATGCAATCACTAGCATCATCTAAGCCTCAAACGTAAACAAAATAGGAAAAAGAGCAAACATGACACGATCTATCGTCACCCGCGTGCCTAAACATTCACTAAGAAATGGGTGCTTCCGATTGCATTTTAATTTGCTCATACATTTAAAATACAATGCCTAGAAACTCACATATTTCATTTCAAATAAAATTCGATGTACAATTAAAATTCTCAAATTCTAAGCATCCTGCACTTTCATACTTTGCTAGAAAAAGCCGCGTGCCTCGCACGGGCTATTATGCTAGTCTCTTCTATATATAATAGGAGAATACAAGGGTAAAAAGAGCAAATTAAATCCCTGTGAAATTACAATTTTACCCTTTTATATTTTGAAATTACATGACATGCCACTACTCTCTTATCTAAAAAAAAAAGTAAATAATGTTTTTGTACAGAATCGAACCCCTGACCTTCCCTAAGGAAATCATACTTATTACCATTGAGCTACATGACTCATTTTGGTTTTGAGTGAAAAATCACATTACATAAACCTCACATCATTCTTAATCCTATATTAATTATTATTTAAACTTTTAAGTAAAAATCAAGGTGATTTATAATATTTATTAAATTTTATTTTTTAAATTCTTTTTTTACAGTATGTTTGAAAATGATATTTATAATATTTATTTTTTAATTATTAAAATATCATACCAAACTATATACTACCAATATTATAAAATTTTTATATTAAGTTTAAAAAACAATATTAAGTGTGGTGTATTTTTATCTTTCCTTTAGTTTGAAATAAATATTTCGGTTGTGTAACTTTAACTATAATATATTCTATTTTCTTATATAAGGGTCTAACTTTTTTTGTACTATACAATATATTTAAATTATTAAATCATACTTATTAATTTCTATAAAATCTCTTTAAAATTTTATAATAAAATTAGTTTGATAAATCATGATATATAATTTATATTTTAAATAATAATTCAAATTAATATTTATTTAAAATAAGAGGTAAAATAAATATTATTGTAATTTAATTGTATTCTACATGTGAAAACTTTGAATTAATAAAATGGATTAAAAGTTTAAACTATAAGAATATATACAAATCATGTTTATTCACAATAATTTATTTAATATACATGAAAATATATAATATTTTTGTTAAATATAGAAATTGGGGACCGGGAAGCGTGGCAGGGAGACACTAATCCCTGACCCCATCACGATCCCCGAAATTTTTACATGTTTTTTCCCGATCGCCAGAAAAGTTCTCAATTCTCCGTCCTAAATGGGGCAGAGAATGGATTGGGGTTGGGCGGGAAGGGGTGAATGTCTATCTCTACAATAAGCATTATTATATAGCACATATCGATAAAATATATACATGATATTTATGAATATCCTTCTTATGTATACAAGCATAGGGCCGGTGCAATGCAAAGATGACTTTTTAAATTTGTCATCTTATATGTATTTTAATAATTTATTTTATATTTATACTTTTTTCAACGAAGATGAACTTAAATCTAAATAGTTTTATGTGATTGTTGAACTCGATGTTGAATTGACGTATGTGTTTGTGTTTGAGCGTGATTAAATTATGTTTCAAGAATTTTGTGTTTAACAGTATTTAAAAAATATTTTTTAATTAAAATTATTATTTTTAATAAATCAAGGTCAAGTTGCAAAAGTAAATGGATTAAAGTGCAAATATCAAAATACGAGTATCATTCTAACCGACCGACTACATTATATTTTGATCGAAATCGTTGTTTTTAATAAATTAAGGTTAAGTTGTAAAAACAAAAGAACTAAAGTGCAAATATCAAAATACGAGTACCGTACCGACTGCCTACAAAACTTTTAATGTTTCAGTTTTAATAATATAATATAAATAGATAGATATAATAAAAGTGAGTAGATTTATAATTAGATTGGATGCATTGTGTATATGAGACATTTTTAATTATTATCACATGAATTTTAATGTTATTTTATGGAAGAAAATAATTAGTTATTTGGAATTTGATTAATATATACATATATATAACATATGAAAACTATTTGTTTTGAATTCAAACAATTTAAAAGATGAGATAATAAAAATAAATAAATAGTACAAAAAAAAATTAAACGAATTATATGGTCATGTTAAAAAGGTTAGACAATATAAACACATAAATTTGGGTTGGAAAAATACTTGGTGATACTAATTTGTGTAAAAAATAAATAGATAAAAATATATAGTCCAGTTAACAAATTTTAGAAACAAGATATTATATAGCATACAAAAATGATCAGATCGATCACATTATACACCCAGGGTTATTTAAAATCATAGGCCCCGATCTATCAAATTATCTATATAAATTAAAGTAAGTATATTATAACGAGACGAACAAAATATGTACAAATATAACTAAATATAATATTTAAACAACAAAGAATAAAATTTTATTTTAATCACTAGAAAATGACCGTGTCTTGCACGGGTTCATGCAACAAAATATGAGAATTGAAGTTATAATAGCAAATAATATTTCACGAATGTTAATATTATTATCAATTAGACATACCCAGGTCATTTAAACATAATTATGTTTTAAAATTTTAGTAGTAAAATAAAAAAAATTATTGTATTTGAAAATTATTTTAATATATATACAACTAATATTGACAATAGATTGAAATATTATTAAATTAAAACATATTGTAACACCTGAGTCTCAAATCGAGAAATGTGGGGGCTTTAGTACAGTTTATAAAACAACGTACAACTACTAAGTGCACCAACAATCATGATCTTTTGGAGACCTGTGGTGGGTTTGTGGATTACCCACGTTATTGTATTTGGGCCAATTGGTCGGCAGTTGATTCGTGAAGTTGCTGGAGGTGGGGACACGAAGACTGGCGGTATTATTTTATAATGGACTGAGGTCCAGAGGTGGGGACATAAACTAGCCAGTATTATCTCACAATCGCTAGAGATGTACGATCTTGGACCTATGACTTATCCGTTCAGATCTAACGATGCCGTCAAGAGTTTAAGTGGAGGAGTTTATACCACTCGAGTCTCAAAATTGAGAAGAGTTGGGACTTTAGTTCAGTTTATAACACAAAATATTACTACAAATTGCACCAACAAATCATGATCTTTTGGGAACTTGGAGTGGGTTTGTGGATTACCCAAGTTGTTGCATTTGGGCTAATTACTTGACACTGAATTATTCGATGTTTTGAAAGTCTGAAAGATAGAGGAAGCGAAACAAAGGAAAAGAATGCTTAAAATCAACAAATTGCAAGAAAAGATATGAACGAGTTAGAAAGAAAGTTTTAAGAATTGAAAGCGCAAGACCTAAGTAGAGTATTAGAAGATTTACGAAAGCTTTTGATCAAAATCAGTAATAAAACCTACTCTCCAGAATGTAACATCTTGAAGAATTGGGAAAAAAATTTAGGATTGCAATATTCTATCCCGCAAAAAAAATTGTAAACTAACATGACAGCTATTCGTAATACTCGTATTAATTTCTAAATTAAAAACTTGAACATACTTAAGTAAGCACCCAATAGCTACATATACCATCAATAAGAAAAACTCTATATATATCAATCATATACTTGAAACGATAATGATCATGCATAGAATAATTTATATACACAATTTAAGCTAGCGGCCCGTGCCTCGCACGGGCTTTTATGCTAGTTATATATTAAATGGCAACACAAGGGCAAAAAGTGCCAAAAAATTGCCTGTAAAATTTCCTTTATACCCTTATTTATCCTATAATTACAAAAATGTCATTATAATTCTATTAATAATAAAAAAAGTGAAAGGTAGGTATGGAGAATTTAACCCATGACCTTTGACTTAAAAGAAACAATCTCAAACACTATGCCACAATCTTACTTTGATAAAAAAATTAAAATTCCTAATCTATAAACGCGAGTGTCCGGCCATTATATTCTGTTAATTGGTTTTTTCTCTTATTGTAATTCTACTCAAGTAGAAATTTGATCTACACAGATGCCTTAAATACATGTTTTTAATTATTATTTTACAAGTATAACCATCCTAAAAGAAAAGATCGAGCAAAAATAATCAGCTACATAAGATATTATAAATTTGATCCCTAAAACACTAGACTATTTTCATATTATAAATATATTTATTTGCATAAAATGTATAATGACTTGGATTTTATGTCTGATTAGGTTACAAGTTGCATCGTCTACCATAACAATTTCTCTATATTTTTTTTACGTAATTTGTCGTTATAATGTTATTTTTTTTAAAGTAGGTGTAGGGAGTTGACCCATAACCTTCGCATTAGAATTGACAATCTCAAACTACACTAAAGACTCATTTTGATAAAATTTTAAAATTTATTATCTATAAGTGTGAATACCCAAGATGTTATATCGGTTGTTTTTTTGATTTCTTCTTGTGATTTATATGGCAAAATAGGAAATCGATCTACACAAGTGTTTTACATATATGTTTTTAGTATATTTTTTGCAAATCTAACCATCCTAAAAGATAATATCGGAGAAATATATAACCAACAACACAAAATATTATAAATTTGACTAGTAAAAAATTATATTTATTTGCATTATATATAATGGCCCGAATTTATATCGTACAAAATTACAAATTGCATAATCTATTGTACAAATTTCACCATAAATTAATATACTCGACAATTTTTACGTCATCTTTTCATATATATGATTTTTACGTCATTTTTTTCATATATATAATCGAATGTTTTAACTTTTTTTTAACATTTTTAAAAGTAACATACGAATGTTGTTTTTATCTATATCATGTTTGTAACATGTATTTTGCAAATGTAACCATACTAGAAGAAATAATCAAGTTAAAAAATTAGGTGTACAAAATACTTTAAATCTGACACGTTATAATTTGGATTATTTTAACATTGTAAATTATTTATATATATATATATATATATATATATATATGCATATGGTTCAGATCTAATATATTATAAATTATAAATTGCATCATCTACCATACTAATTTGTACGTAACTTAATACATTTAACAATTTTTAAGTATTTTTTTTATTTATATGATTGGATTTACGATTTCAAAAAATAATAATGTGAATTTGAAGATGTTTGGGTAAAAAATATATAATCCAATTAATGGATATGATATTTAAATTTTGGACTCGATATTGGTTATTAGTTGAATGATAACATATAAAAATAAGTATTTTAAAAAACACAACATGTAAGATAAGTAAGTACACAAAATGTTATAAAATTGGTCAGAAAACAATAGGATTACTTTAGTATTGTAAATGATATTTATTTGTATCAAGTAGATAATGACTCAGATTTTGCATCATCTACCATATCAATTTGTACATATGTTAATATACTTAAAAATATTATGTAATTTTATTTCATCTGTATGGTTAGATCTACAATTTCAAAAAAATATAATGTGAATTTAAGGTGTTTGGGTCGCCAATATAAATATAATCAAATTAATCGATATGACATTTGAATTTTGGACTCGATATCAGTTATCGCTTCAATAATTACATTAAATACATATATATATATTCAAGTTAAAACACATTTTTACAAGTAAACGATGATCATATATAAAAAAAATTGAATTAAAATTTGTAACTGTAAAACTATATTCCAAACACATTATTAAAGAATTCACTAAGTGTGCTCATATAATTTAGTATAGCGACGGATACATAAGAGGAGTGCAGAATGAGTTCCCAAGTAAAAAAAAATGAAACAAATAGGTGGCATGAATACTCTAGACTACAATTGGTACTATCTCCCGAGTGTTTATCACAAACTCAGGTCATATGGGGTGTGCATAGACGCGCCGACCTTCCGCTTATTTTTAAAATCCTCAATCTCATTCATACGTGTTCTATTATCTTACAACAACATTGTGTGCATTTAACCATTCATAATGTAGACTAACCAATTGATCGCGGAAAAACAGACAACAACCGCTTTCTAAGGTAAAAAACCTATCTACAAATTGTACTTTCTCCAACACACAAAACTCTGGTAAACCTGCTTAATTATAATCACAAGGGGAACAATAGTCCACTCGTGTTTCAAATTATACGCTGTTTCAATCTGTTCTCAGAATCAATATGTTCTCAAAATTAATAATACTCACAATGAATATTAAAAAAAAATTAAAATAATTGAATTTATGTTTTAAAAGTACGTATAACGTAATCTATAGGCAGGGGCAAAAACTTTTCAACGCCAAGGTCCACTGGACTCGCAAGGTCCATTGGACTGATACAAATATATAATATTATTACCATCCTTCAACCGTTTTACCCGTGTTTTAAGTTGCGATGAAGATCATATTTCTATAGGGTTGTAAGCGAACAGAGCCGTTCGTGAACAAAACTCGAGTTCGGCTCGTTTTAGATGAACTCGGTTCGGTTCATTTACTAAATGAACACGAGCTTGAACATGAAAATGTGTTCGGTTAGTAAATGAGCTCGAGCCGAGCTTTACACCTGTTCGACTCGAACTCGGCTCGTTTTGCTCGGGATCGGCTCGAGCTCGGCTCGAACTCATTAAACTCGGCTCGAGCTCGGCTCGAACTCATTAAACTCGGCTCGATTCGTTTAACTAATTATAAATTTGTGAATTTTATAATATCCTTACCAATTTGAATATGCTAAATAAAATTTAATTACGATCTATTTTAGTTATTTTGTGGTTGAATAGGGAATTGTATTTGTTATATCTAAAAGGTATAACATCAACGTACTACCAAAATTTAAACTTTTTATATCCAATCCAAATTAGTTTTTCATTATTAAAATTTATAAGTTGCATTCATAAAATTACAAAAGAAAGTGAATAGAGAAAGTGAGTTTGTCTTATTAATTTATTATATAATATTATTTAAAAGTGGCTCGTACCTCTTAAAATTGAGGAGAAAGATGAGACTTTTAGTGAATTTAAGGTTAATAAGAGTATCTTGGAGAAGAAAAAGTTGTAAACCTCCTCAAATTTCAAGTTAAGAGCCAAGATAAAGAGGCTTTTAGAGAGGCTCTACGTTAGTGATAAAATTGTTTTATTTTAACTATTGTTATTAGGTGAAATAAGTAAGGGTTGATTACTCATAAATACAAATATTAACATAATATGATCATTAGAAGAAAATAAATTAACTTTTAGTATTAAAATTCAAACATAATCGTATATTCTTAAGATATGATTTTAGGCGTGAGACTGTAAATCGAGTAAGTAATTTTAAAAATTGGATTTGGTTGAGTATAAAAGTACGAACTATAAGTGAACAACTCGACTCGACTCGAGTTCGGTTTGTGTTCGGCACGACTCGAAATGTTCGTGAACATCACTTTTCGTTCGATTAGAAAACTCGGCTCGACTCGGTTTGTTTTAAAAAAAAATCAAGTTCGGCTCGATTCAGACACAACTCGGCTCGGCTCTGTTCGTTTACAGCCCTATATTTCTATAAATTATTCTTTGAATTTTTTTTATTTAAACTCACAAGAGTATTTAATATTTACGCTTGTAAAAAATTACAGTTTGCAGAATATTAACTCTATTAACACATCTTAGACACGAAGATTATTATTATTTAATAATTAGGGAAGCATCATGATTAAACTCATGCTTCACGCGCACAGCTTCTGCAGATAGGATATTAGACCAAATCCGAAGTGGTTTATTTATGCAGATTTTTTTACGTATATGTCAAATGGCAAATCCATTAAGTTGATATTTATCGATTCAATCCTCTTACTGTGTTGCTTGCCCAAATCGCATTTCTTGCAGCTCCTTTGTATATGACCAGATTCCTGTCTCCTTGAAGAATCAGTGCATATTTATCGTTTCCTCTTACTGTGTTGCTTGCCCAAACTGCACCTTGACCAATTTTGTAAATCACCAAATTTCCGTCGCCCTGCATTATTGCATAGCAATTACTGTCTCTACGATTTGTCCCTGTGCTCCATACGGGCACCGAAGTGTCCAGAAGAACAAGATTGCAGTCTCCTTGCATTACAAGGGTGAAAGCACCCTTGCTAAGTTGATCACCGGCATTAAGTGCTTGATTCGTAAATAGCGCTTCTTTTGCTGAAACATGAAGACCTAAGTTGCTAGTCAGAACTAGCAATACAACCAACATGCAGAATTTTAGAGATGTTGCCATTGTTTTCTTAGCCTTTTTTCTCTCTCGCTTACTTCACTTCAATATTAAACGTGCTTTCCTTTGCCTTGTAGAGGGCTTAATTTATAGGTGAAGTCAAAGAATTTAGAATTCTTTCTATTTTTTTCCGCATGTTGTCCCACTTAAAATGAATAATTTCTTTAATTCACAAATTAGATTTGTGAATGATTCAATGTATTTAATAATTTTTGTTTTAGTTGCAACTTGGAGGACATTGTCTTTAATTTGCTTTGCAACTTGGACTTGGAGGGCCTAACCTATTTCTTTGTGAATATCAATTGAGCCAAGTAACCTTTTTTTATACCCTAGCCTTAATATATTCAGATGTATAAATCAATCAATCATCAATATATTAACGAGAAGACGGGGCAGTGAGTTGAAGCATCTCAAATCGCTTCGTTCTATTTTTCTAATTTTTTCAAAATTTTGAATTATTAATATTCAAAATTTGAAAATATCTCATTTACCTTTAAAATCTTTACTAATGAAGGAAAATAAATGTACAATTTTAATATTCTTACCTTTAAAAATTTATTAGATGTAGGAAACTAAATCAAGAATTTCAATACTCTTCAAATTTTTTATTAGAAAATATCTCAATTGTCTTTAAATCTTTACTAATAGAGAAAAGTAAATATACAATTTTAATATTTTTGTCTCTAAAATCTTACTAATTAAGGAAACTAAATATACATTTTTAATATTCTACTTTATTTGTGAATATACTTACTAATATAGGATATATATATACCCTATATATAAATGATTATATATATATATGTCATTACTCTATGAACAACACTCTTATATAAAGAACACCCTATAATCTTACATAAATTACTAATATAAGACGATTTGAGTTTGTGAGGCGCTATAAAATAAAATAAAATATAGAAGTTTAATTTTCATTTCATTTATTTTCTCGAGTACCTATATTTTAAACAATAAAAATTAGAATTTTTAAAAAATACTTAAATTAAAATTTATGATATAATAAAATTGATTAATAGATAATATAATTTATTTAGTAAACTAGTTTGTTACCTAGATAGATTTGGTAACAACTAGTGAACGAGAAAGCGGGTCATTGGGAACAAACATGTTTAACGAGAGAGCAAGGAGGATCATGTTATTTGCTAGAATTTAATATTGATGTTATATTATTTATTTTAAAATAAAAGTTAGAATATGAATTTTGAGAAAAATATAAATGGGGACAAATATTAATATTTGATGTAATATTAAAATAATAAAAAAATATAAAACAATTGTCTTTTTCTATATTTATTCAAAAGTTCGGTAAATGATCAAGACAAAACGGAGAATTCAAAAAAACCTTAATTTTATGTTTGCAATATTATTTTATTTAAAAACATGTTTTGTAAAATACTTTTTAAAAATATTTAGAGAAATTTTTAAAAAGTCAATGTAAAGCGCGGCTTAGTAAACTAGTTAAATACTATAAATATAAAAGGTTTTTTATTCCTGATCAACGGATGAAAATATCTATTAATTTATTTGGTTCTCATTATTATTTATTTAATATAAATTAATCTAAAAAACAATTGAACCCAAAATTTTGGACGCAACAAAATAAAGAGATAGGCATTTTATCCACAAAGTAACGACAAAGGGACTCATTGGTGTCTATTTTTATTAGGGTTGTTCATGAAAACAAGCTTGGTTTGTTAAGGGCTTTGGTTTGTTAAGGGCTTGATTCGGTTCGGTTTGTTAAGAACTTGAGCTTGAACATAAAAAATTATTCGTTAAGAAAATGAGCTCTAGCCGAGCTCGACTTGAGCTTGTTCGGCTCGATAAAACTCGAAAACATTAAGATATATTCAGCGTATTTTTATATTAATTGTTGTATTTTCTTAAATTTTAAATTAAATTTGCAATTTATAGTACGTGTATTTTAGGTTTATTGAGAATTGATTGGAAAATTGGGTTGTATTTCGATAAAAAATGTTTTAGTTCGTTGGGCAAAAAAAAATTGGACTTTTTAATCTATAAAAATTGTAAGTTCTGGCTCGGCTCATTTTTGTTCGATAAAAGTTCGTGTTCGGCTCGTTAGTTAACGAGCTCGAACACAAATTTTGTGCAATAAAAAAGCTCAGCTCAGCTCGGTTCGTCAAAGAAAAAAGTAAAATTCAACTCATTTACATCAAAACTCAGCTCGGTTCAGTTCGTAAAGGGCCCTAATTTTTATCCACTAGCTAAACCAATGAGTACATTCTCAGTAGTTTCAAATTTGGGGGTCATTGAACTTTTTGCTGGTCGACCTGGTATTTTCTAAAAATGTTTAATAAAAAGCTCTATTTTTTCGTTGATTTCGTATTGAATTTCCAGTGTAGTTCCTGGCGTAGTCGCACGTGGGACCGGCCAACTGCTTGCACTAGAAAATCCTGATATTTTTTTTGGAGAAGAGCTGATCACATAATATTTATAATTATATAAATTACACTCACTTGCATGTGATCACTAGAAAATGTTTGATCACATAATATTTATAATTATATAAATTATAAATTATATAATTTATAATTATATAAATTATAGCTTCCGTCAATAACGCTGATCATCTTTCCAGGAGAGGCTCTGTATACAAAATACTGGGGGATGGCCCCCCCACTGAGACTCCCTCTGTACTCAAATCCAGGCTACCAGAAAAATCGAGTCAGGTGTACCACAGATTCAGTCGGTGCATGTTTTCGAGAAACAAATGTTTCTGACTCCAACTAAAACTTTTATACAAGAAATGAAAAGAATAATAGGACCAGTTTTCCAGTGTCGACATGAATTATGAAAGACAGAAATGTCAAATCATAACTTTTCTGCAGAGCGATTCTACTCTCTGCAGGACACTTGACAAAAGTTTAATGTCATGATCATGGACCAATATCATTTTGGATCTTTGGTAATATAAACAGTGCCTGTCAAATATAAGCTCTTAGCCTTAAACTCATAATGACAATCAAACAGAAGCACAGTAGGACGATATCTAAAAGAGAAGCACAATAACAGGAAAGCTATCATTATAAATATACTGTACGAATAAATCTCCTAAGTTAAATAAGAAATTTTAATGTAAAAATTCGTGACCTTTTTTCTTCTTCAATTTCATGGTATTTTTAATTAAAAAAAATTGTTAAACCTTCACTAAATTATAGATTATTTTATGAATTTCGTATGTGTTGTTCAAATCTGATTTTTGGAACTCAAGATACTGTACAAATAATTAATTGAGCCTCTAAAATCTAATAAATAAAGTCCAAAAAGTAATAACATAAAACTATTAAAAAATTAAAAATTAATATTATTATAGATTAAAAAAAGAGTCGTACGTGATCTTATCAAAAACTTTGGTCCACGTACCATTAAAGACCGTTGATTTTGAAATAGATAGATAAGAATCGTTAGATTTTAAAAAGTGTATTTGATTATTATTAGAATTATATTCAAATACTAAAAAGTGAATTTTAATAATATAAACAAAAAATGAGTAGGTTTTCTAAGTTGAATAAAACTGTCAATGTAAAAATTCATAACTTTCTGTTATATTCGGGAATTGAGTAATTTCAATTGAATAATAATGATTGAATCATCATTAAATTAAAAATAATTTCGTCAATTAATATAATTTTAAAATTTAAAAAATAACCGTACATTGCACCGTTATAAGCTAGTATAAAAAAAGTTTGCAGAATATAAAAGGGATTCAATTATCTTCCTGAACAATTTGTGTGCCACTACAAGGGGAAAGGCAATTGCGACTGAATTAATACAAAGAATCTGTCGCAATTGCCCGAACTTGTGACAGAAAAATTCCGTCACAAATACCCGAGTCGTAAGTTCTTATTCTGTCGCAAATTTTTAATCTGTCACAAGTTCATAGTGGGTCCCCATTTTGCACAAAATAATTTTAAAAATAAAGGAATAATCAAAAAAAAAATTACGACAGATGATTCGGTCACAAATTTTCCAAACTTATGACAGATAATCTGTCGTAAATTGCCCATACATTGCGACTGATTCTGTCACAATTGTCCCTTCGATTCCCCAATGTTACGACCAAATCTGTCTCAAGTATTTTCACAACATGCGACAGAATCTGTTGCTGGTTCTGCATGCTTCACAAGGCTTTTGACATATTATTGACATGTCCATTACACAATACAAATTCAAATCTAAACAATATAATTCTAATAATTAGACAAGCAATGACAAACAATTGAAGTCTAAAAACACATTTAACATGAAAAATAAAAAATGGATTATCATACAAATATGAATTTGTGCAGAAGTTACAATAAAAATTCATCACAATTTTACAATATACCAAAACAAAAATTCTAGTCTAATGCTGCCTAATGTAGATACCACCACCTTGGCATCGTTGCACATGAGAGATGAATGAGAGATGAACAAGCCAACCCCATCGCTTAAATGATCATCCTCGTGTAAGACAAAATAACCCTACACGTTATTAACAAAGACACATTATCAACAAAGACAAATCCAATATATATCATACTCTAATTATTCACCGAACAAAACTTCAATAATATTAACCAAAAAAAGAACAACATTTTAATTTAACCAGAAACTAGACCGAGCATACACGTAACATTGGCCAGAAACTAAATTGAGCATTTAGATCATACTAGTGCAATTCACTTTTCTAAATACATAAACATTAATTCATTTTAGATGAGCATATATGTTCATCAAAACCGCATAACAGAAGTGAATATTTAAGTGACAAGCTAATTATGATTTGTAGGAAAAGATAAGAACAAGCTAGTTATATCGCATAGATCGAGGATGTGATCTTTGAACATATTAAGATCATAAGATAGTAGTCAACACTTAAACAGACCATAAAAGAAAAGTATGCAAGCAAAACTTGATGTTTACCAAAAAACCTCAATTTGCAGGTCATCACGTAACTTTTCTATTCAAATGCAGAGATATTAGACCAAGAATAAGTTTAAACAAAGAAATAGACCATAAAAGCTAATGAGTGTTAGATATATCAGGTATGAATCCTGTAGATGAAAATTTGTAGATAGATGAATTAGTAGTTTTCACTTCATCAATTGGTGCAGTTTACATGGATCCTAACAGAAGCCCTGATGAGGTTATTGACAAAGATTGCTGGAGTGATCTTGAATTCTGCAAATCCACTAAGGTAAATTATTTCACCACCTTTTGACCTCACATGTATGTTTGGTTAATCCGGACCCTATTTTCGAGTATGACATAGTGACAAATTGGTAGGTTTAGTTTGTTTGGTTCTAAATTGTAATTTTGTTTTTATTTTAATTATTCAGCTCTTTGCAGAACTGGTACTGCTAAGTAAAAGCAGTGGCAGAAAAGGCTGCGTGGGAAGAGGCAAAACAGAGAGGAGTAGACATGGTGGTGATCAGTCCAGTTTTGGTGCTTGGGCCATTGCTGTAGCCTACTATAAATGCTAGCATTGTTCATATTTTCAAGTACCTCACTGGCTCAGCCAAGACCTATGTCAACTCGGTTCAAGCCTATGTTGACGTTAGGGACGTGGCTTCTGCACACATTCTCCTCTTTGAGAATCCTTCTGCCTCCGGCCGCTAGCTCTGTTACGAGAGTTCTCTCCACCGTGGTGAAGTTGTCGAAATTCTGGCCAAATTCTTTCCGGAATATCCTATTCCTACCAAGTTAAAATGTCAATTTGCAAATCTTATTTTTAGGTATTAAGAAAATTAGAATAAATACATCAATTAAGCGGAAAACGTTGTTTAGTTCTATTGTTATGGGATAACACTTAGCAGGCTTACCAACTTTTGACTTGCTAGATGGAGTAAACTCAACGTGTTTAGTAAAGGCAAGAAAATGAAAGACTATAGTTAGGTCTACGCTTAGTAATATTGTATTGATGGTCAGGAAAAAACCTTACCTACTAACAAGTTGCTATCAGAGCCCAGTCTCATCCGTTCCCGGAAGCAGTATTGTTCCAACGTTTATGGAAAGATGCAGCATAACCATACCTTTATATTTTTTGATTATTTTTTTCCAACTCTAGAATTAGTACCGATTAACATCCGTACGGTTGAATCGTCGAACAAATCAATAAAAATAATTATTCGGGTTTAGGGTTCGGGTTTAGGGTTTAGGGTATTGAATGGGTACAGGTAAGCTTGCGACCGAATCTGTCGCAAGGTATAACTATCGACGGAATATATGAGAATCCGTCACAAAGTAATGTTCGACGGATAATCTGTCGCAAAGTACGTTACGACGGACTTTACATTCCGTCCCAAGTTCAAATTTACGACATAACATTTACGATTTCTGTCATAAGATGTCTTAGCGGGAAAATTAACCCGCCTAAAAACTAGAAGCGGGAAAGTAAATTATTAAATTAGTACTTGTGCGGGAATAATAATAATAAAATATTAACATTGCGACGAAAATGTTCCGTCACAAAGTACATTGCGACTGAATGTAATATTTCGGTCGCAAATTGAACTTGCGACTGAAATTTACTAAAATTCAGTCACAATTGCCCGTTGCTCTTGTAGTGTGCCGTTTGATTGATATTTTCAATTAATTAAATTAGTCAATTAAAAATATCATAAATAAAATATATTCATTTCAGCAGTGAAACAAACACATGATATCAGAAATGATATCTTAATCCCATATCATATCATATTAACCCGATTTCTGGTACCAATCTCGTATCATTTTACGAACCAAACGATCCCTTATAGATATATTATCTCACATAATTCAATGCAAGTTATAAGAATGACTAGAAAATATCGTACTTCGTGGCGGACTAGCAACAAATTCAACAATTCACATAAACATTAGAGAAACTCGAGCGGTTTTAAAGACCATCACAAAAAAAAAGAAGAACAAAAACAAAAAGAGGTAGAAATTCTAATTGCCCTTGCTCCTTTGCTGGAGACTGCAAATGAAAGTTATGACTACATGAGGAAGTAAGACTTAAACTATGCATTATGTTATGTGTTCTTATGTTGTGGTTAATCCCAAATCTGTGATTGGTTTTGTTTATTACAGCTGTGTCTGAGTTATTCACAGTATTTGAATAAGGTTGTTTGATTTGTTTTGTTAACGTTAGTTTCTTACGTGATTATAGGAGTAGGAATAAGTCAGCTTCTGTTAGAGTTATTCTAGGAAGTGTCTTTCAAGTAGTGTCCTAGTTTGTAGCACTCTATTTAGCCAGTTTCTTTATTTACATTGTAATGCTTCGTTTGAATAAGAACACAGCAAGTATTTTCTGCTGAACTTACATTTGTTGCCATAATTAGTAAATTATATTCACTAGATTTGGTATCAGAGCAGGAGATCCTTGATTGATGTCAACAACTCCAACGACGGAGACGAGCAAACTGAAAGGAGGATCAATAGGCTTGAGCTATATATCCCATGTTGGCGAGGAGTAATTACACGGCTTGGGCTCTCAAGATGAAGGTCTTTATGCATGCACAAGGGGTGTGGAATACAGTGGAGTCGTCCGACCCTAAAGCCACAGTCGAAGAGAAGGCTGACAAGGTGGCAATGGCTATGATATACCAGGGTATATCCGAGGACGTGTTGCTTTCTGTGGCTGAGAAGAAAACAGCTAAGGAGGTATGGGAGGCAATAAATACGTTGTGTCAAGGTGCCGACCGTGTGAAGAAGGCAAGAATACAAACTCTCAAATCGGAATTTGAGGCCTTGTGTATGAAAGATAGTGAAAACATCGATGATTTTCACATGAGATTAAATGGGCTTGTTACTTAACATACGAGCCCTAGGAGAGACAATGGCGGAACCGTATGTGGTTAAGAAATTGTTGAGGGCTGTACCAGCAAGATTCCTACAAATCACATCCACCATGGAGCAGTTTGGTAATCTGGAAACCATGACTGTGGAGGAGGCAGTGGGCTCTCTCAAGGCTCATGAAGAACGTGTCAAAGGAAAGACAGGGACGGGGGAGAGCCAACTTTTGCTCACTGAAGAAGAGTGGCTTCAATTGTGGCTTGTACGGACATTACACAGCTGAATGTAAGAGGCCAAAGAAAAGGAGAGAGCAGAAACAGGAGGTGAACATGGCTCTAGTGGACGACGAGGAACCAGCACTGTTACTAGCTAAGTACGAAAGAGGAGAACCAGGGTTGACACTCGATGGCACTGAGGTAATACTATCACTACTATCAAAAAATGATAAAGTAATAAGTGAATCCAACCTATGGTATCTTGATAATGGCGTGAGCAACCATATGACTGGATTCAAGGCGAAATTCACAAATTTAGATGAAGGAATTCACGGCCAGGTGAGATTTGGAGATGGGCCAACTGTCGAGATTAAAGGAAAGGGTACCATCAAACTACAGTGCAAGAATGGGGAATAGAAGGAGCTTCATGATGTGTATTACATTCCGAGTTTACGAAATAACATTGTGAGTTTGGGTCAAATGTCAGAAGAGGGCAACAGAGTAGTGATGTATGGGGAATATCTTCGTATTTATGATCAAGACGAAAGACTGTTGATGAAAGTCAAAAGATCTACCAACAGATTGTATAAGATAATTTTGGAAACCAGCAAGCAGGTCTGTCTGTTGACAAAGGTGGACGAGGACTCGAAGCTGTGGCATAGACGATTTGGCCATGTAAATTACCAAGCCATCTCATTGATGTCAAGAACTGGAATGGTACATGGGATACCAAAAACTGTTAAACCAGATGGGGTATGTGATGGATGCCTTCTGTCAAATCAAACTAGAAGACAATTTCCCACCAAAGCCAATTACAAAGCAAAGAAAGTACTCGAGTTGGTGCATGGTGATCTATGCGGGCCAATTTCCCCGGAAACAACATCAGGTTACAGGTACTTCTTTTTGCTAGTTGATGATTTTAGTCGTTTTATGTGGGTATATTTTCTGAAAAATAAGGATGAAGCACTCAAGACGTTCAAAATCTTTCGTGCTGCGGTTGAGAAAGAATCAGATGAAAAAATCAAGGTTTTCCGAACTGATCGAGGGGGTGAATTTGCATCAAATGATTTCAAAGAGTATTGTAATGATGCTGGGATTGAGAGACACTATACTACGCCCAACACGCCTCAACAAAATGGCGCAGTAGAGCGTCGTAACAGAACAGTGGCTGAGATGACGCGTAGTTGTTTAAAAGAGACAAAGATGCCTGCAAAATTCTGGGGTGAAGCAATCAGAAATTCAGTTTATCTGTTGAATAGGCTCCCTACAAGAGCCCTAACGGGTCAAACTCCATACGAAGCCTGGTATGAAACAAAGCCCGATATCAGCTATATCAGGGTGTTTGGATGTGTGGCTCATATGAAGACACCTGGAGTACTTAATCAAAAATTGGATGATCGAAGCAGAAAGGTTGTAAACTTGGGCCGTGAGCCAGGTACAAAGGGCTACAGACTGTTTGATCCGACAGGCAATCGCATATGTGTAAGTCGTGATGTTGTTTTTGAGGAAACGAAAGCATGGCCTTGGGACCAGAATGAAGATGACGAAGATGACCAGGTGCAGTTTACAGGGATAAGTGGATACGAGTGTGATGAACAGGAGCATGTTGAGACTACAGATTCAGATCAGAATGACAATTTGGGTGAAGAAAGCGATGTTGAGAGCTCGCCACAAGGAACACCAGGTTCAACGCTGGGGACACCTGGTTCAATTGAAACATCGGTGTCAAGACTTGATCGTGAATCTTACGATGACAGTGGGGAGCCAAAGAGAATCAGGTCACTCAGCAATGTCTACAACGAAACAGAGGAAATAGAGTTGGACGAAGAACTGTACCTTATGGGAGTTGACGAGCCTGTGAATTACAAACAGGCAGAGAAGGATAGCAATTGGAAGCGTGCTATGAAACAGGAGATGGACTCTATAGAAGAAAATCAGACTTGGAAGCTAACGGATTTTCCACCCGGCCAAAAGGTCATAGGACTGAAGTGGATTTATAAACTAAAGAAGGACGCAGACGGGAAAATCTTGAAGCACAAAGCGCGTCTCGTGGCTAAAGGGTATGTTTAAGAACATGGTATTGATTTTGACGAAGTATATGCACCTGTCACTCGTCTTGAAACAGTTAGACTGTTGTTAGCCTTGGCTGCGTAAGAACAATGGAAGGTACATCACTTAGACGTGAAGACGACATTCTTAAATGGAGATATAAAGGAAGAGGTTTATGTTGCTCAACCTGAAGGGTTTGAAAAGCCCGGCCAAGAACATTTAGTCTATAAATTGTTTAAGGCTTTGTATGGTCTTCGCCAAGCGCCCAGGGCCTGGTATGCAAAGTTGAATAACTGCCTGGTAAGTCTTGGTTTTGTTCGGTGTCCATACGAACACGCGGTGTATACAAAGAAAGAGGGAGACAACTGTTTGATTGTGGATGTGTACGTGGATGACCTACTTGTCACAGGCTCAAATGTATCTCTGATAGAGGACTTCAAGAAGTAAATGAACCGAAAATTTGAGATGAGTGATCTGGGTATGTTGAGTTATTACTTGGGCATTGAAGTAGAGCAGGGACGAGGCTATATTCAGTTGAAGCAATCAAGATATGCAAGGAAAATTCTCGACAAGGCAGGAATGTCTGAATGTAACCCCACAAAATTTCCAATGGACCCGAAGGAGTTGATTGATCGAGATGAGAATGGCAAATTGGTTGATGCAACGCAGTACAAAAGCATGGTAGGTGGTTTGAGATACTTGGTTCACACACGACCAGACATTGCATATTCAGTTGGAGTTGTTAGTCGTTACATAGAAAAGCCAACTAAGCTCCATCAAGATGCAGTCAAGAGGATTCTGAGGTATGTGAAGGGAACAATGAAATTTGGTCTAATATATTCGAAAGACAGTGGTAACAATGTCCTTACTGGTTTTTCCGATAGTGATTTAGCTGGCCAACTAGACGATAGGAAAAGCACGGGGGGATGGTATTTTATTTAAACGAGAGCATCATAACATGGGTTTATCAAAAGCAAAGATGCGTGGCTCTTTCGTCTTGTGAGGCTGAATTCATGGCTGCAACGGCTACAGCTTGCCAGGGTATATGGTTACGTAATATTCTGAGTCGAATCACATCTGAAATCATTGGACCAGTTACTTTATGTATTGACAATCGCTCGACAATTGATTTGGCTAAGAACCCTATGTTTCATGGCAGGAGTAAGCATATAGATATTCGGTATCATTTTATAAGGGAGTGCGTTGAAAGAGGTGAGGTGATACTGAAGCATGTTCGAAGCAGTGAACAGCGTGCGGATATATTGACGAAGAGTCTGGCGACTCTGAAGTTTGAGCAGATGAGAAAATTGCTTGGTGTTAAGGATTTGTGCAGACAGATTTGAGATTAAGGGGGAGTCTTTTGTGGTTAATCCCAAATCTGTGATTGGTTTTGTTTATTACAGCTGTGTCTGAGTTATTCACAGTATTTGAATAAGGTTGTTTGATTTGTTTTGTTAACGTTAGTTTCTAACGTGATTATAGGAGTAGGAATAAGTCAGCTTCTGTTAGAGTTATTCTAGGAAGTGTCTTTCAAGTAATGTCCTAGTTTGTAGCACTCTGTTTAGCCAGTTTCTTTATTTACATTGTAATGCTTCGTTTGAATAAGAACACAACAAGTATTTTCTGCTGAACTTACATTTGTTGCCATAATTAGTAAATTATATTCACTAGAACTTATACAAAAAAGGGCGAGCATATAGTATGGTCAAGAAAAAGAAGGTCTTAAGGAAATTTGTTCAAAAATAAATAGCTTATATAAAAAGAAAATGAAACATAATTAAGAGATTTTCAAGAATAATCAACATTTAGCATACTTGTTTGCGCTGATCTTTCGTTTTCAACTTCTTTAGCATTTCACCAAGATGTTCGGATCCTCTAATTGAAACTAGGCTATCAATGTGCTTAATCACGGTAATAGAATCATTCACCTCAGTTATTCACACATGTTAAATTCTTTGGTCCCCCTTACATTAGCAGGAAATCTGTCATAATAAAACACTTCATTGTTCAATTCGAATCTTATCAGTAAATATATATGGTCTCCAAGTCTCCAATTAAATATGGTCTCCATATAGAACTTTTCTCATATATATATATATATATAGTTTCCCCCTTTTCCTTGCAACCCACCACCATCACGCACATAATCACCTACAAACACGATATCCAGAAGCAAATCTTAACCATAATTATGTCTATCATATGATTTGAATAAACACGTGATATGCAAGATTCCACCACCGTTACCCATACGCATCGCAAGTATGTGTCTACAAAGTTTATACGCATAATATGTATGTGTATACAGTGAGTACACACATCTGTACGTACCATGCGTGTACCTCTAGTGTGCTAAGATGACTATTGAGAGGGTTAGTGAACACTTAGGACATCCGAACAATAAATATCTCCAGTCTGTTTTAAATACTTTTTCTATTGATGTTGATCATACTGATAGATTTCAGTCTTGTAATTCATGTTTATGAAATAAAAGCCATCGGCTATCACTCCAACGAGTTGATATATCATTTACAATTCTTATGACTATTTTACTAGTCCAAATCAATGGCCGGATCAAGCATCTCAAACACAGTGACCACACCAACAGGTACACTTATTCAGTTTAATCCTACCGCTCAACTACCTATTAAACTCACAGGAAGTTTAAACTTCACAACATGGAAGGCTCAATTTGAATTGTTACTCTTTGGCCATGATTTGATTGGTCATCTTGATGGTTCTTTGCCGCCACCGCCAACCCACATAAAGGAGAATGACAAGGAAATTCTTAATCCTGCTCATCGCTTGTGGCTCAGGCATGACAAACTTATTCAAACGGCTTTACTTGCTTCTGTTGAACCAACGCTTGCATTTATGGTTGCTACTGCGGTATCTTCTCACGCAGCATGGAACTCCTTACATACTGTATATGCTAATAAGTCTCAGACAAGGATTTTTAGTCTCCGTGATCATCTTCTTCGTTTAACCAAGGATTCAAAAACTGTTGCAGAATATTTACAAGAAATTCGCACTATTGTTGATGAACTGGCTATAGCTGGTTCTCCTCTTTCAATTGAAGAACTGGTAGTAAAAGTATTAAGTGTCTTAGGGGCTGAATTTAATATGATTGCATCTTCTGTACGAGCTAGAGAGTCTCCAATTTCCTGGGAAGAGCTGTCCGGGTTACTTCTTGATGAGGAGATGACCATTAAACATAGGGAGTCACAAAAACATGCTTCTCCAATTACTGTTGTGGTGGCCCAACGCACTGGGTATTCTGGAAACTTTAGGAACAACCAGAGGCGCTATCAACAATATGGTTATCAAAGTAACCCCTGGCGTAATAATCAGCGTAATAATCAGACCCGTAATATGAACACCAATTGGCGGCCGCAAACCTCACCCTCTCAGTTTTTCATGTCTCATGGGAACATGTACAAGGCTGATAATCGCCTCGCTGTCAACTGTGTGACAAACCAGGCCATATTGCTAAAGTATGTCGATCACAATCGCATAACCACGTGGAAGCAAAGGCACATTTTTCAAGTCGTGCTCAACGACCAGGAACACCTTGGATTGTTGATTATGGAGCCTCGCATCATATCACTTCAAATACAAACAACTTTCCTGAAGTTTAGGCTGATACTGGTCCCGAAGAGATTGCAATAGGTAATGGTAATATGGTTCCAATTTCTCAGATTGGTATGGTTGAAATAAATAGTGCTAAGGTTAAATTCTTGTTATTTGATACTTTATGTGCTCCTACTATAAAACAGAATTTACTTTCGGTATCTAAATTTTGCTGTGAACCAAAACTCGATTGAATTTTTTCCTTCTTATTTTTCTGTGAAGGATCTGAGTACGGGAGAAGTGTTGGAGGGCGGCCTGAATAAGGCTGGACTCTACGAATGGCCTTCACTTCCAATGAAAAACCCTGTACTGAATCATGTTTCCGCTTCAATTTCATTATCTAGATGGCATCAGCGTCTTGGTCACCCAAATGTTAGGACACTCAAAACAGTGTTACATGATTTCTCGTTACCTTATTGTCACTCCAATCATTTTTCATGTAATGCTTGTTGTTGCAATAAAAGTCATCGTTTGTCATTTTCAAATAATTCCATTCAAACTCATAGATCATTTACAAGTTGTCTATAGTGATTTATGGGGTCCTTCTCCTGTTTTATCTATTGACAAAAAGCTTTATTATGTTATATTTGTGGATCACTATACAAAGTACATGTGGTTGTATACAGTTAAACATAAAAATGTAGTATTGTCTCTTTTTCAACAATATCAAACTCTAGTTGAAAAACATTTTCAAACCAAAATACTTTCATTTTACACCGATGGTGGTGGAGAATTTCATGTCATGGCCTCTTATCTTGCTTCACAAGGGATTGGACATTTAATATCCCCATCATACATACGACAAAAAGTGGCTATGGTAGAGTGTCGGCATTGACAAATTATTGAAACTGCCATAACATTGTTATATTAAGTGTCATTACCTTCGAACTTTTGGTCATTCACATGTTCACATGCCACGTATCTTATCAATCGTCTTCCTACTCAAGATGATCCACATTGCTCCTCGTACGAGTCTCTTTTTCAGTGTGCATCTGATTATACAAAATTGTGAGTGATCGGTTGTTCGTGTTATCCATGGCTTAAGCCATATGCATCTGACAAGCTTCAACCAAGATCCACACCATGTAATTATCTTGGTTTTTCAGTGAAATATCATTCTCATCAGTGCTCCGATCCTAAAGCTTTAAAATTATATCTCTCATGTGATGTCATTTTCTTTGAAGATAAATTTCCTTACAAAGACATGTTCTCTCACATTCGCTTGTCATCTACGAACATCGATTGGGTTCCCCTTCAAGAAGACCCACCAGTAGAGTCTAGTCCCAAAACTACTTTGCCCAAGACATCGACTCCTTCATCTACTCCTGCCTCTCTTCCAGCCCCACTTATACTCCATCAGCCATTTTCTACTACAGTAGAGTCATATGTCGTCCTGCCAACAGCTTTCGCACATCAGACTAAACCGCCATTAACCACTACAAGTTGTCAAGATTCTAATACAGTAACTCACACCGAGCCTGAACCCAATTTTGTTGAAAATCAGGATTCTGCACATTCTGTTGCTTCGCAGCCGCGAGAAGCTTCACCTCTTCGTCCAGTGACAAGAGCACAAAATAATATATTTAAACCGAACAAGTTCTATGGTTTCTCAGCTGCACCTATGGCGATGGTGACACCTGTTTCATTCAAACAAGCACAAAAATCTCCTCATTGGTGTGCCGCTATGCAAACAGAATACAGTGTATTGTTGCAAAAAAATAATGGGTATTAGTACCACCTAGTGCTGCTCATAATGTGGTTGATTGTCGCTGAGTTTTTAAAGTCAAACAAAATTCTGATGGTTCAGTGGAGCGCTACAAGGCGCGGCTAGTAGCCAAGGGCTTCATACAACGCCCATGTATTGACTTTCATAAGACCTTTAGTCCCGTAGTTAAAGCACCTACAATTCGGTTGGTTTTGTTTGTTGCTGTTCAATGTCGTTCGTCTATACGGCAATTGGATGTAAACAACGCATTTCTTCAAGGTCAGTTAGATGAAAAGGTCTATATGCGGAAACCTCCAGGCTTTGTAAGTTCACAACATCCTCACTATGTCTGTAAACTTCGTAAGCCCATTTATGGACTTAGGCAGGCATCTCGTGCATGGCATACTACACTAAAATCATACTTGCTTACGATGGGTTTTTTATAAATCTGATTATGATGGTTCACTATTTATTTTAAATCGGGATGGTATGACTGCATATGTTCTTGTTTATGTTGATGATATACTAGTCACTGTCACTGATTCTCTTGTTACAAAAATTTTTCAGACGCTATCTACTCGATTTTCTTTAAAAGATCTTGGAAATCTCCATTATTTTTTGGGTGTTGAAGTATATAGATATTCTGGTGGCCTTATTTTATCTCAACGCAAGTATATTCATGATTTATTGGTTGAGCATAATATGCACGAGAGTAATGGAATGCCCACGCTAATGATTTCTTCTCTTTCCTTAACTATTGATGCTAATGGTTCAGCTGTCAATATCACTGATTACCGAAGGGTTGTTGGTAAGCTTCAGCACCTCTCCTTTACTCGGCCAGACACTGCTTTTGTAGTAAATAAATTAGCTCAATTTTTGCACCATCCTCAGCATTCTCATTGGTTGGCTGTTAAACGCTTGCTAAGATATCTTAAGCTTACTTATACATTTGGTCTAACAATCAGTGGTAAGACTGATCCAAGTTTACGAGTGTAAACAGATTCTGATTGGGTCGAGAATTTGGTTGATCGAACTTCTACAACTGGTTTTGTCCTTTATTATGGTGCATCTCCTGTGAGTTGGTCTTCCAAGAAACAACGGATTGTTGTCCACTCTTCTACTGAAGCAGAGTACTGTTCTGTGGCAAGTGCTGTAGCTAATGCGAATTGGATATCTAATTTGTTGTATGAGTTGAAACGACCTCTTCCTACTGCTCCTCGTGTTTTCTGTGACAATCTAGGCAATACATATCATTGCCACAATCCAGTCTTTCATAGTCGTATGAAGCACATCGCGCTTGACTTTCATTTTGTTAGAGAGCAAGTTCAGAGAAAATGCATCGAGGTTTCTCACATTTGATCCACTGATCAAGTCGCTGACTTGCTCACCAAGCCCTTGCCTAAGGCTATTTTTCTTCATCAGTTCAGCAAGCTTGGCATCGTTGACACCTTGCCGTGCTTGAGGGGGGATAACAAGACAACTATGTCTTGACACTTCTATCGACTATTTAGGATAGTAATCTTGCTGTATATAACTTATCTGTTGTAATTTGTTAGTTCGTTAGAATTATTGATAAGCATGGCAGGAGATAAGGATAACTACACTACTATTCAGGTAATCATTCACCTGTTGTATTTATATATATTCTGTAATCATTCAAGTGAATACGAAAGTTATTTGATTCAATCCACATTACTTTCTTAGCTTTCTTAAAAATCACCTCCTTATACACCTCAGCGAGTTGCCCTTGCCGAAAGAAAACACAAACATTTAACTGAAACAACCCGTACATTGCTTCATCAAGCCTCCTTGCCATCAAAATTTTGGTCATTCGCATGTCAATATGTTGTTTACCTCATTAACCGTATGCCGATTATGGTACAACATCACACCTCTCCATTTCATTCTATCTTTAAACAATCATCGGATTATACAAACCTCCGTGTCTTCGGATGTTTATGTTACCATGGCTTAAGCCATTTGCAAAATCCAAGTTAAGTCCCCGGTCGGTCCCATGTGTTTATCTCGGTTTCTCAACACAATATCACTCTCATCTTTGTTTTGATCTGCACAACTCTAAGGTATACATATCTCGTGATGTTCAGTTTTGTGAGACATAATTTCCTTTCAGAAATATCTTTTCTAACCTTTCTGGTCAACTATCAAATATTGATTGGGTACCCCAACCTAGTGATAACACCACTACATTAGAATCTCCTCGTGTACCCAGTATTACACCCACCCTCCTTCCCTCTATTCCCATTGAGTCAGCACTACGAACCCCAGAATACACTCAGGTCAGTGACTTATCTTCACCTACACCCACAAATACCACCAGCCCCTCTATTGACTCTAACACAATATCTCATCAGATTGGTGGTCAATTTCATAGGCCTGTCACTCGCGCTCAAAATAACATTCAGAAGCCTAACAAGTTTTACGGTTTCCATTCTGAAACCACACCTGCTTACACACCAGTTACATATAAACAGGCACAAAAATATGATCATTGGCGGCAAGCAATGCAAGAGGAATATGATACGTTAATTCGCATGAACACTTGGTCACTTGTTCCTATGGATTCCTCTAAGAACGTGGTTGATTTCAAATGGTTATATAAAAGCAAATGTAAATCTGATGGCTCGATTGAGAGATACAAAGCCCGATTAGTCGCTAAAGGCTTTACTCAGCGTTTTAAAATTGATTTTAAGGACACATTTAGTCCTGTTCTAAAACCAAACACTATCCGGTTGGTGCTAACTGTTGCAGTTCAAAAAGGTTGGCCCATCCACCAACTAGACGTAAATATTGCTTTTTTACAAGGCCATTTGGACGAGGAGGTCTACATGAGACAACCGCCGGGTTTTGTTGATCCCGAAAGATCATCCTATATATGTAAACTCAACAAAGCAATTTATGGATTACGACAAACCTCTCGTGCATGGCATATTGAGTTGAAAAAATTTCTGCTGCATTTGGGGTTTCGTAGTTCTCACTCAGATGAATCATTGTTCATTTTCACTAAAAGTGGACTTACTGCTTGTGTATTGGTGTATGTTGATGACATTCTTGTCACGAGTTGTAGTTCTCGTATAGTCCAGTAAATCATTCAAGCACTAGCATGTCGTTTCTCTATTAAGGACTTGGGACCCTTGAGTTATTTTCTTGGCGTTAAGGCTTTTCATCATTCAACTGGTATGGTGCTCACCCAAACCAAATATATTCATGACATTCTGCAGGAATACAAAATTCTGGAATGTAATGGTGCTTCTACACCAATGAGCTCATCCATTTCTCTAACAATTTCTCCACATGAGTCGATTGTTGACATAACTGGTTATCGTCGACTCATTGGAAAGTTGCAATATCTGTTGTCTACCAAGCCTGACCTTGCCTTTGCAGTGAATAAATTGTCACAATTCATGCACTCACCACAACGAGCTCACTGGCAGGCTACCAAACACCTTTTGCGATATCTCAAAGCTACAAGTATGTGTGGTCTTTATATTAGCACCTAGTTCTAAGTTGCATGTTTACTCTGATGCTGATTGGGCTGGAGACATACTAGATAAAACCTCCACCACTGGATATATTGCTTACTATGGAGGCACACCTATTACTTGGTCTTCTCTCAAAAAACGTATAGTGGCACGATCATCCACTAAAGCAGAATATAGAGTCGTTGCCACTGCACTAGCTAAAGCCAACTGGCTTACTAATCTTCTTAAAGAACTTTGCCTGCCACAACCTTCAATCCCGTAAATTTACTGAGACAATGTGGGTGCTACCTACTTATGCAGAAATCCAGTATTTCACAGTCGAATGAAACACATTGCAATCGAACTTTGTCCATGATTAGGTTCAAAGAGGAGAAGTTGAGGTCTCTCACATAAGCTCAACGCAGCATGTTGCAGACTCTCTGACAAAACCGCTTTCTTAGTCTTCCTTTCAGTCTCAGTTTAGCAAGCTCGCCCCCGTGGACACAACGCTGATCTTAAGGGGGGATAATAAAGCAACCTAATATTGTTACAATTACTATTGTCTGTTGTTTGTTTAGTCGATATACATTTGTTTGTTATTGTTGTAGTAGATAACTGATAGGTTAGTTTACGTGATAAGGAGTTTATCCTTATCTCTCCAAATACCTAGGTAAATCAGTTAGATGGTCACCTGTATATATTCTGAGCAATGTAACATATGCGATGGGATTGGAATAACTTACCTATTTCATATTAGAGAGCTCGCCGGAGATGGAAGAAGGAAAACACGAAGAAGAACAGTGAGTGGAAGTGAATGAATGAAAAATGAATGTCGGGGTGGAGGAGAGAGATGGATAAGATCCAAATTGTGTGGTCAGGATTTAACATAAATATGAAAAATGTGCGGCTGATAATGGGTCTCAGTTCTCATTTTAAAAGAGGGTCTCATTTGAGCACTTGTCTATGTATATATAGGCAAAAGTTCACTGTAAACCCTTAAATTTAGGACTAATCGTAGACCAGATAATTTTTATATATGTACTTCAATGTATACTGCAAGTTGTGTAAATTATTTATGATGGATGATTGAGTTAATCCCTTAAGTGAATGGATAGAGCTATATTCATTTTCATCCTAAAAAGGTTATTTTGTGTGCGGTTTTTATAATCTCATCATACATAATCATTCACAATACTACTTACAATTCTTGAAATAATTATGTACCAATAATATTAATATATAAAACTTTTTAAATAGCTTTAAGTTTCATACAACAATTTTTAATTTCTCATCAACATCAAATAAGTGCTTGAGATTAAAGTGAACTAGTACTTGTTTGCCCGCGCTACGCTGCGGTGCTATATGTTTGTGTGTTTAAATTTTGAATGGCGCCTGACCTGGTAATATTGTAGTGATTGATTGGTCAGTAGCAATTTTTGTGCAGCTTGATTAGGTCGTTTGAGACAATACTTGAAAAGGTATTTTATCGACATTGCTTGGTTACGTATTTCAATGTTTATGTGAGACTGATAGCATACCAATAAGTCTCGATTAAATGGCACCACCCATTGATTGTCTAGAATAGCGTTTCTCACTTTCATTTTTACACATGTTCTATGTCTTCTTTCAGTGTTACACCTGTCCTATGTCTTCTATATACTGCAAATCCAGCATTATCAAACAATTTATATGGGTAATACCTACACATAAATAGGTTATTCAAAGTAAATGTAATGTATATGCAAATGTGACTGCCTACAGTTCTTGTATAAAAACTTAAAACCTAGTAGCTAAATATATAGGTTTCAGTGTAAAAAGTATACATGACTTACTTTTTTGGGAAAACTTTTGTGCATTTATAGTCTTCCATACATGGCGAGTAAGGATAATTTACTCCACATGTCCCATGCATCATAAATTTTTAATAGCTCGATATCCAAAATGATTAGTAGCTTCATTGGGGATTTCAGCAGAGTGCTATCTACATTTGTAGATAATGTAGCCTTGTTTTGGTATTCAATTACCTATATAACTGCCGTTATAACAGTATAAGGTGTACATTTTTTTGTTATATGAGTATTTAATTACAGGAAGTTTAGTTTACATACGAGCAACACATCTTCCAAATAATTTTTTTTCTTAATATCTATCTACTCTAATTTGAACTTGAACACCCTTGCAATAATATTTTGGCAGTTCTCAACAGAACCGTGGAAGTGATGACATCATTTGCACATGGTGATGATTGATGAATATATGTGGGTGGTCAATGAAAATTTTGGTATTATAAGTAGTACACCTTACTGCAACTCGAGTATAACAGCCAAAGAGGTAAAATGCACTAAATTAAGTTAGTTCTTTGTTAACTAATTTTTCATTTATTTTAATTATAAATTAAAATTATTATTTTTATTTTCATGGATAGATTATTTAACTTATATACAAAACATTACTTTGATTTCTTATTGTGAATAGAAATGAAAAGTTTTTAAATTTTGTAACAAAGAAAAAAATTAGTTTCACAATTTTTATTTTTAAAAAATACAACTTTTTCTTTCTTTGTACATTCATAAGATAAAATTAACTTAACGAATCATAAACTTGTATAAGTAGAACTTTCTTCGAGTGACTTTGTTTTTTTCTTGGGTGGCTTATTGCATTCTATATAAAACTATGGTGTAATTTTAAGAATAATAGTAATAACTAACTTATTGAATATAAGAATAATATTAAAAGTTTATCTTTAAATCAGCAAAAGTAATATCATCATTGTAGAAAGTGTAATACTAATACAAATGATTAATAAATACCTTATTTTGCATTATCAACATCTACTAACATCCAAGAACCTGCAAATAAATTGGACACAATAATTTTAAATATTAAACAATAGTAATATCATCTAATCATAGTATTAAGAAAAAGTCAATACTATAGTGAGTATAAATTAACTATTGTTTATTAAACAATTGATTACCAATTTCAGTGACATTGCATGAACCTGCGATTATTTGTTCACTATTATTTATTACCAATTTATTTGAATGAGTTTAAACCCTTTTTTTGGTTGCACTTCCCCCATTAGATTGTGGGATAGTATCTCTCACTTTGGTGGGGATAACATCCAAATACTCTTTGATTTCCAATTTTTGTAGATCATACTTCATGGTCTGTATCTGTTTGGGATTTGGAGAACAATTGGTATATGTTATGGTCTTGCTTTGTGGACATTGTCTCAAGGGAAGTAATTAAATAGTTTAGAGTATAATGAAACTTATTAGAGATAGTACGAAAAAGAAATGAAACTTTGTGTGAGAAATTATGAAAAGAAATAGTATTGATGATGTTCTATGTACTCATTAGTTTTGGGTATCTTTCGTTTTGTTGATGTGTGTTTGTTGGTCGCGTCCTAATTAGGATTTTAAACACATGTTCACGTTATATTTTTGGCAAAATTTAGTGCGTCCTAATTAAGTGTGGTTTGAAAGTATGTAAATAGAAGAACCTGAAATAAGCTTTTGTAGACACTTATTTACATTATGGGTTGTGTCAAATTTTCTTATTTACAATTTTTTGAATGCATTCAAGGTGCAAAAGCTTAATTGTCACTTATTTAAGAAAGTTAAAAAATTCAATTAGTGGTTGGAATTTTAAAGGAATGTAAAGTAGATTTATTATGCATGTTAATATTTTTTAATTTTTTTTCTAAAAGTGTAAAATATTAAAAAAATTAAAACAAATATGAAAATATTCATATAGAATTTGACGATTTTTTTGGGGCTCTGTGTGTGTGTTTTTTCTGGTACTAAGAAATTTGTTTAAAAGATTTCAAAATTAAAAGAATATGAAGAACAATAATTTTGAAGTATTTAGGTTTTTTATCTATTTTTTTCTTTTTCTTGATTATTTGTTGTTTTAGTAAGAGTCTTAGTAAAATAAAAGTTTTCAAGATCCTTAAATTGAAACAAACATTTGCATTAGGATGTAGCATTAGGCTATACGTTAAATGTGTATTTTAAATTTATATTACAAATCTATTATATTTCTTGTAGATGTGTATGTTAGGTTTAGGTTTACAATATTAGGTGTCTATTAAGTTTTCAAGTTGGATATGTGTCTCTATGTTTTGATATTTTAAATTATAAATCTTAGGTGTATTAGATTTATTATTGAAGGGGTGTTTGTTAGGTTTAGGTTGTATATGTGTCTATTAGGAATTTTAGGTGTCTATTAGGTTTTCAAGTTGGACATGTGTCTCTATGTTTTGAAATTTGTATTTTAAATTATAAATTTGAGGTGTATTAGGTGTCTTTTAGGTTTAGGTTATATATGTGTCCGTTTAGGTTTATAATTCTAGGTATCTATTAGGTTTTCAAGTTGGATAGGTGTCTTTTTTTTGAAAGTTTCAGACTTATGACGTTAAATTATAAATCTTAGGTGTATTAGATTTATTATTGAAGGGGTGTCTATTAGGTTTAGGTTGTATATGTGTCTATTAGGTTTAGGAATTTCAGGTGTCTATTAGGTTTTCAAGTTGGACATGTGTCTCTATGTTTTGAAATTAGTATTTTAAATCATAAATCTTAGGTGTATTAGGTGTCTTTTAGGTTTAGGTTATATATGTGTGGGTTTAGGTTTATAATTCTAGGTGTCTATTAGGTTTTCAAGTTGGATAAGTATCTTTTTTTAAAAAGTTATATCCACTCATATTACTGTCATAATTAGTACTCGGGATTAAGTATATATACTAACTAATGATTTAGCATTCGTTATGTTTTTGGTGGCCGTTGAGCAGCTCATATATAATCTATAAAAAATCTTTTCGTGGTCCATAAAGTGATGCCGTAAACGTTTGCATTGATGACCTTGTCGGTTCTTTTCTAAATGTGAATCGAGGTAGGTAAAATATTTCTTACCCAGCCTAAAAGTTCAAACATATACACACTATATAACGGTAAAAATAATAATTTAAAAATAATTGAAGGCTCTCTGCGTCCGGCTACACTCTCTGAAGTATTGGTATCTGTCGGTGGATACTAGTGTCTTCTGATATCAGCTAAACCAGGGAGGGATATAGAAATTGACTTACAAATTAAGGAGGGAAAGGACACCTTTATATATCTACCTGAGGTGGAAGCACGAATAATACCTAAGTCGATTTGGATCCTCTTATATATCAAAAATGCACATAATCAAATATATGTTGATACCTCTTACTAATAGAATTTTATAATATGAATAAAACCACTACAAGAAATTCGGGTAAAAATGACCGAATTCATTTTGGTCATTTTAAAGCTAGTCAAATTTAGTAGCTCAGTCGAATTTAATAAATTCAACCGAATAAATTCGACCGAATAAATTCGACCGATTAAATTCGACCATACAAATTCGACCGATCAAATTCGACTAAGTTTAGTCGAAATTAGTCCCGCTGAAATTTTCACTTGAAAATTTCAAATTCTTCCCAAAATTTGAAAATCCCGCCAAAAACATAAATTCGACTAAGTTTAGTCGAAATTAGTCCCGCCGAAATTTTCGAGTGAAGATTTGAAATTCTTGCCAAAATTTGCAAATCCCGCCAAAAAACGTAAATTCGACCATTTGGAGTCAAATTTTAAATTCGACCTTTTTTGGTGAAAAACTAAATTTGACTATATTTGGTCGAGATTTAAATTCGACTGTTTTTATTTGACTCCTAAATTCGACCTTTTTTATCACCACTATATTCGACCAAAAAAGGTCAAATAAATATGACCTGAAAACAAAAAACACCCTATAATGGTATGATAAATTCAACTTATTATGGTTGAATTAATCATTTACAAACAAGTTGAAGCTATAGTCAGTTTTACCACCTGTATATGTTAGGTCCTGATAAGTTTGTAGAAGGGGGGTTGAATACAAACGATACCGTTTAATCGAATTTGTCCTTTTAAGATTTAACAATTTAGAACAAATTATTGCGGAATAAAACTGAAACAATATTCAAGTTAAATAAAACTCTATTAAACTTGAAGGGTGTTACAATTTTGATCACTGATTACAAAGAACTTGATAAAACAAATCTAGAATAAATTCGACATGAATTTATCTATTTTTGTAATAAAAAGGATCGAATACTAAAAAGTAGTTCGATATAAAATCTAGGGATTATGATCCGCTAGAAAGTCAAGGTAGTACAAGAGATACAATTCTTATGGATTAAATGTTTAAGAACAATCAAGAATTAATTTCTCCTGCAGAAATGAAGCTTGACAGTTGAAGAGAATTGAAGACAGTGCTTTTAATTTGATGATGAATGTGCTGTGTCTTTTTCTTCTTTTTGAGTTGTAATGAATTGATAAGTCTTCGACTTGTCTTCTTTTTCTTTATATAATAAAACCACAGCCTCCTTCTTTTAATCCCCACGTGCAGTGTATTTGATACATTGTAATTGCCTTTGGAAGACTAGTAGAAAAACAATCACTTTGCCTTAGAAGACTCTCGGGAAGACAATGCTTGTGAAGGGAAGACAACCGGGAAGACAGCCCTTTGGCCTAGGAAGACATTCGGGAAGACAAGGCTTGGCCTAGGAAGACAATCGGGAAGACTCACTTGTGAGTCTTCCTAGTTCATTTTTCTAAGTCTTCCTAGTTCAAACCTAAGTCTTCCTAGTTCATTTTTATTCTAATTTAAATAATTAACTAAATAAATTATGTATTAAATTAATTCTTTACAGAATTAATTTAATAAATAATATACTTGATAGTATTAATTATTTATAAGAGAATAAATAGAATTAGGTGACTTCTCAATTAATTACTTTTTATTCTAATTTAAATAATTAACTAAATAAATTATGTATTAAATTAATTCTTTACAGAATTAATTTAATAAATAATTTACTCAATAGTATTAATTATTTATAAGAGAATAAATAGAATTAATTGACTTCCCAATTAATTCCAGAATCACTAAAAACTTAGATAAATAACAAACACAATAGTACGTTGACACTCGATGCACTGTCTGGTTCATGAGTGACTAACGACAATGTTTGTTCTTTATCTATTTGACTTTAAGCAGTGATTCACTTCCTTCTCATTCAAGAACTCCGTAATCAGTATCTTTTTCTGTCACCACTTGAAATCTCCGTCACTTTAATAAATCCACTGAGCTTGAATACTTCATTGAGGCTTGATCAATAAATTGAGCTTCTTTCAATGTAGAATAACTTCAAGTCTGTAGATGACTTTAATCTTCATTCTTTGACAGATATAATCTTCTGAGATTCCTGTGACATCTGATCTAATATTTACTTATTACATTCTTGTTTAAGTTGAGTAGAATCCTCGAATTACGAATAGGCTATAGCATATGCCTTTCAATCTCCCCCTATTTGTTTGTTAGAAAATAACAACCAAATACTTAGAGGATCACTCAACTAAAACCAAGAAAAAAATAAGACTCTTAAACCTAAGTAAATACTAGAAAGTTCTGGATCAAATATGACATTTCCAGATTTCACCAGTAAAGATAAATGCAAGACAGGTGTTCCTCTAGACTGAACATATGATAACATTTAACCTGTCTTGATTTACCTAAGCTCTATACATATAACATTTACAAAACAGAGCTAATTACCTTTACTCCCTTGAAACTCCCTCTTTACCTTTTATTTCTTTTCCAGCTCCCTTTATACTAGCTTTACCACAATTCTCTAGAAACTTCTCCCCCTTAGTTGAGGAATTCTCTACAGATTTAACTTTATGAGTATCTGAAGCCAGTAGGAGTTGAGATAGTTGATGGAGTTGAGATTGGAAGTAAATTTGTCTTCAATATTTCCTTGAGCAGTCCCAGCTGATTGTTGACAGAGGTGGAAGAAGAAGACCGTTCGACCACTTGTGCTTGCAAAATTTCTTTATCAGCCTGGGTTTTGAATAGATGTTCCTGTAGATCAGCTATGTGAGCTAACTACATTGCAGTGTATGTGTCTGTGTGTGCACTCACTTGAATTTCTCTTGTAAGTGTATCACTCATCTCACGTGCATGTGTTTCACTTAGTGTTTGACTCTTATCACTCAACATTAGCTGTCTGTTTTCTCCTTTTTGATCAGTACCTGCATTGAAACTCACCCTAGCCTCTTCAAGAGAGGTCAGTGGTGGTGCAATGGGAGTTCGCAAATCCCGATCCTCAATCATGTCTATCAAATCACTTGGATTTGAAATCTGAATTGCTTCAGTGATAGACTGACCAAGTTGCCTTCCACTTTCTCCAGATAAATCTGCGAGTGGAAAATCCCTTTGGGAGCCAGAGATGTTCACTCTGGGAGGGGAGAAAATGATTCTATTTAAATTTGGCAAAGAATCAGATTTTCCCTCAGATGCCTGTGAAGGCACTTCTACCGTAACAATGGTAGGCACTGTAACCAGTTGCAGGTGCTCTGCTTTCACTGTGTCCTGAGTTTCATCTAATGAAATTGTTTTCTCCCATTGTGAGTAATGAGAGTGTGCTTGACTCAGTACAAAGTGCCATGGCCCTATGGCGAATTTCAATAGATTCATCCTGTTGAGAGAATGTCTCTAGATACAGTTCATTGGCCATTTCAAAGTCCATATCCTATTGAGAGGATACAGATGGGCTGACAGATGCCTCAGAATATGTTGAATTACTTTAGAGGAGGCAGAGCTGTGGGATCACTCACTGTTTCAATCAAAATACTTCTTTGTTTAACAGTTGATTTCTGTTTAGGCGGAGAGGTCAAGTATTGAAGTTGTAGACTCATTGTTTGGCTCTAAGACCTGGGATAGAGATTGTGGATCTACAATCCCTTGGTCAGCCCTAACAACCACTTGGGTTCAGCAACAGTAGAAGAAGTGGATTGAGAGATAGAAAGTAATACCTGAATTGGATTTGACACTGAATTTCCAGCTAAACAAGAGCTAGATCAAAAATAATATATACAATATATTTACAAAAACAACTAAGACAAATAGAAAATAAAAGATAATAAATAATAAGCAATAAAAATAATAAAAAATAATAAAAAAAATATTTACAGGAAACTATTTACATGAAACTATTTACAGGAAACTATTTACATGCTTATAAAACTACAGAATATTATAGAAATGTATAAAAATAATATAAACTTGCAGAAATATTTAAACAACAATATTTACAATCTGAAACTAACTTAAATGATTCTTAAATAAATAAATTTTCAATAAAAATAGGTTTCTCCACTTAAAAAATATGAGAAAAGTATTTTTAAAGAAAATAAATTATTCAGAATATTTAAATTAACAAGCTTTATACTCTAAACAAGAATTGGCAAAATATATCATTCAATATCAGCAAGAGAAAATGACTTTTTGAAAGAACAAACATGACAGAGATATTGTTAATCACTAAGACTGTTTAACATACCCAATTTACCAACTAACTTGATAAATGTGGATTCGTCAACAGATTTAGTGAATATATCTGCAGTCTGTTCTTCTGTGGGTACAAAGTGTAACTCCACAGTTCCATTCATGACATGCTCTCTGATAAAATGATACCTGATATCAATGTGCTTCGTTCTCGAGTGCTGCACAGGGTTGTTGGAGATTGCTATGGCACTTGTATTATCACACAAAATAGGAATTTTGTCTAATGCAAAGCCATAGTCCTTTAATTGATTCCTAATCCATAAGATCTGAGCACAACAGCTTCCAGCAGCAATATATTCAGCTTCTGCTGTTGAATTGGAAACTGTTTGCTGTTTCTTGCTATACCAGGAAATCAATCTACCTCCTAGGAATTGACAACTCCCAGAGGTACTCTTTCTATCCACAACACTACCTGCATAATCAGAATCTGTATATCCAACAAGATTAAAACCAGAATCTTTAGGGTACCAGATACCTAGATTAGGTGTACCCTTAAGATATCTCAAGATTCTTTTAACAGCAACGAGATGTACATCTCTAGGGTCCGCTTGGAACCTTGCACACAAGCATGTAGCATACATAATATCTGGTCTACTAGCGGTAAGATAGAGTAAGGAGCCAATCATACCTCTGTAGCTTTTAACATCTACCTTGATAGATTTGTCAGAAGCTCCAAGTTTGATGGCTGTTGAAGATGGAGTCCTTGCTGATGCTGAATCCTCCATGTGATACTTCTTGAGGAGTTCTTTGAGATACTTGGATTGACAAATAAATATACCATTTGACCTTTGACTTACTTGCAATCCAAGAAAGAACTTCAGCTCACCCATCATACTCATTTCAAACTTACCCTGCATTAGCTTAGCAAATCTCTTACAGAGATTATCATTAGTAGACCCAAATATGATGTCATCCACATAGACTTGGACTAATATCATATCACCTTTATGTTTCTTTGAAAAAAGAGTTTTGTCTATGATACCTCTAACAAAACCATTTTCTAAAAGAAAACCAGAGAGAGTGTCATACCATTTTCTTGGGGCTTGTTTGAGACCATAGATAGCCTTGAAGAGAAAGTACACAAAGTCCAGCAGCTCCTGATTTTCAAAGCCAGGGGGCTGTTCCACATACACTTCTTCATCAAGGTCACCATTCAGGAATGCACTCTTAACATCCATTTGATAGACTTTAAAATTGGAATAAGCCGCAAATGCTAAGAACATCCTGATGGCCTCAAGTCTAGCCACTGGTGCATAGGTTTCATCATAATCAATGCCTTCAGCTTGTGAATACCCTTGTGCAACCAGTCTTGCCTTGTTCCTTGTAACAATGCCATCCTCATCTAGCTTGTTCCTGTATACCCATCTTGTACCAACTACTTTCTTGTTCTTTGGCCTGGGTACCAGCTTCCAGACTTGCTGTTGTTCAAACTGATTGAGTTCATCTTGCATAGCAATCGCCCAATCTGGATCAGTCAGTGCTTCCTCAGTTTTCTTTGGCTCCATTTCAGATAGAAATGCTGAATAATGACATTCATTCTGAGTTGCACTTCTAGTTTTAACTCCAACATCCGGATCACCAATGATCAGCTCAAAAGGATGAGCTCTATTCCATACAGTCTATCTTGGAAGATTTGATCTTGATGATTCGCCTTGAAATTCACTTTGATGTTGTGAGTGACTAGATGATCCTTCATTTGCTCCCCCTGAGTTGTTGCTTGATTGCCTTGATGATTCTTCTTCAGTGTTAGTGGTATCTCCATTGTTACCAATGTTTCCACCACCACCACTAGGATTATTATCATCATTATTATTATCATTACCAGCAATAACTTCAGGCGGGGCTTCATCATCTGATTCTGAGTCTGGCAAGTTATCAAACTTCAGATTCTCAGATGAATCTTCTTTTTGGATATTAGGGAACTAGGTGTCATCAAATGTAACATTGATGTTCTTATTGACTGATAACATTTCTTGATTTCAAACAGGCCATATCCTCAGTTATACCCTTGCTGTTATCTCCAAAGGTAACTACTGGGCCAGCCTTCTCAACCAAATCTGATAGCAGGGCTCTATCTCCGGTCATATGCCTTGAACAGCCACTGTCAAGAATCCACATAACACGGTTTACCTGTTTAACTCCCTGCAATACCAGATTGATTAGTCCTTCCTCGGAACCCACACTTGATTGGGTCCGGCATACTTAAAGAATTGGCCTTTGTCAGACAAAACAACATTTTTAACTAAAACTACTTCAACCTCTTTCACATAAGAGCGTTTCCATTTATAGCCAGCCTTAACACATTTCTGAGTAGGCTTAGGGATAAATGAATCCACTCTAGTCTGAGGAGGACTAGTAGTCTTTGCTTTAACATGCTTCTTATTATTAACATGTTGACGTGGAGCAGTCTTATCACTAGATACATGCTTACTATTAAAATAAGCATACATAACATTGAAAGCACAAGACATGCAATTAATCACACCACATGCTTTATGAGAAGAATTAACAGCAGGCATGTTAGTTCTACAGTTGTTTTGATCCAACTTATGGATATCTGATTTAGTCTTTTTAGTTGAAGCAACTTTGACTGGAATATCAGATATACACTTTTTGGACTGTGCAACTTTCAAAGCAATATCTTCTTCACGAATCTCCTCAGCAATAATGATAGAGTATTCATTCAGAGGATCTGCCTCGGACTCCCTACAGAAGGGTGTTTCAATACCCTTAAGCACATATGGAACAACCTTTCCTTCAGATTTGAATCTACAAGGGGAATTAATTCCAAGCAGTCCAATAGCCCCATTATAATCATAACCTATACTGACATGATTACCCATAGCTTGTTTATTCATAATCTCTTTAGCCGTCTTACAAGAGTTGTAATAGGCATTAGCTTTGGTATTAAGCTCACTAATCTGATCTTTGAGAATGGTTTCCAGTTGTTGATACAATTTAACCCTATTCTCAAGAACTGCTACATTTTTAGTGAGTTCATCTTGATTAATATGCACTAGTTTTAATTCTTTTATCTCATTTTCAAGATTTGTGTTCAAAAGAATTATTTTATCATTTTCAGTGCGTGCACAACTTAAAGTATCACCAAGATGACGAATCATTTCAGTATCAGTGAACTTTACCTCAGACATGTTGGGTGAAGATAACATGGACTGAAAGAGTTTGTCTCCTATTGCCATGAGTGCAAGATTCCCAATCTCACCTGCTTCTTCATCACTGTCAGTGTCATCCCAACTCTTTCCTTCAGCAACATACGCTTTCCCAATCTTATTCTTCTTGCTAGAATCAAATGAGTTCCTTGTCACTTGCTTTGGCTTTTTACATTCAGTAGCAAAGTGACCCAACTCATTGCAATTGTAGCATCTGATTGTGCTCCTTTCCACAGTTCCAGTTTTGTAGCCACCCCTTGTGCCACTTGAAAAGGAAGATCCACCTCTCTGAAATCTGGGTCTGAACTTAAGATTGGGATTCCTCTTGAATATGAACTTCCCAAATTTCCTGACTATCAAAGCCAAGTCACCATCCTCCAGCTGATCAAGCTCCTCTAAAGAATAGAAGTCACCACCAGATTGATCAATGGATGTTAATCCATATTCAGCATCAATAACATTCATGTTAGAACCGGAAGGTTGAACAGCCTTCACTTCCAGTTTCTGTGGGACTTCAGCTGCCAGTGCAGTAGAGGTACCAACAATCTTCCCAGTTCCATACAGCTCCCTTTGTTGAATCTGCTCCAGTTCATAGGTCTTCAGAACACCATACAATCTCTCCAAAGCAATCTCATTCATATCTCTTGCTTCTCTAATGGCAGATATTTTGTGCTCCAAATGAGGTGGAAGTGTAAGAAGGAACTTCTTGTTAATCTCCTTGTTGGTGTAGTGCTTCCCATTGAGATTCAGATCATTGATTAATTTGTTATATCTCTCAAAAACCTGAGAGATACCTTCACCAGGGTTTGATCTGAAATGCTCATATTGTGAGGTGAGAATTTCCAGTATATTCTCCCTAACTTCCTCTGTCCCCTCATTGATTATCTCTATGGTTTCCTAAATGTGTTTGGCAGTATCACAGTTTAGGACATGATTATGCATGATAGGATCAAGACAATCAATAAGGATCAGCTGTAGACTGGAATCCAAGGTAACATCCTCTTTTTCACCAGGAGTGAAATCCTTGGGATCCTTAGGGTACATCCTAGCAGCCCTAGTAACAATGTTATCCACTTTTAGCTCTTCCTCAATAATCATAGGGATTTTGGGACCACTCTTCATCACATCAATGTATTTAGGATTTGCAACCTTAAGAAATAGAAGCATTTTCTTCTTCCACATTGGATAATGCTCCTTGCTGAACATAGGGATTTTGACAGTACCAACTTTCTGTGTAGTAGACATCTTTTGAGATTTTTAGGAATAAGATAAAAAATCAGAGTTTAAAAGAAAAATCTCAAAACAATTGGATCTTTGATTTGTATATCAATCAAAAGGCTCTGATGCCAATTGTTAGGTCCTGATAAGTTTGTAGAAGGGGGGTTGAATACAAACGATACCGTTTAATCGAATTTGTCCTTTTAAGATTTAACAATTTAGAACAAATTATTGCGGAATAAAACTGAAACAATATTCAAGTTAAATAAAACTCTATTAAACTTGAAGGGTGTTACAATTTTGATCACTGATTACAAAGAACTTGATTAAACAAATCTAGAATAAATTCGACATGAATTTATCTATTTTTGTAATAAAAAGGATCGAATACTAAAAAGTAGTTCGATATAAAATCTAGGGATTATGATCCGCTAGAAAGTCAAGGTAGTACAAGAGATACAATTCTTATGGATTAAATGTTTAAGAACAATCAAGAATTAATTTCTCCTGCAGAAATGAAGCTTGACAGTTGAAGAGAATTGAAGACAGTGCTTTTAATTTGATGATGAATGTGCTGTGTCTTTTTCTTCTTTTTGAGTTGTAATGAATTGATAAGTCTTCGACTTGTCTTCTTTTTCTTTATATAATAAAACCACAGCCTCCTTCTTTTAATCCCCACGTGTAGTGTATTTGATACATTGTAATTGCCTTTGGAAGACTAGTAGAAAAACAATCACTTTGCCTTAGAAGACTCTCGGGAAGACAATGCTTGTGAAGGGAAGACAACTGGGAAGACAACCCTTTGGCCTAGGAAGACATTCGGGAAGACAAGGCTTGGCCTAGGAAGACAATCGGGAAGACTCACTTGTGAGTCTTCCTAGTTCATTTTTCTAAGTCTTCCTAGTTCAAACCTAAGTCTTCCTAGTTCATTTTTATTCTAATTTAAATAATTAACTAAATAAATTATGTATTAAATTAATTCTTTACAGAATTAATTTAATAAATAATTTACTCAATAGTATTAATTATTTATAAGAGAATAAATAGAATTAATTGACTTCCCAATTAATTCCAGAATCACTAAAAACTTAGATAAATAACAAACACAATAGTACGTTGACACTCGATGCACTGTCTGGTTCATGAGTGACTAACGACAATATTTGTTCTTTATCTATTTGACTTTAAGCAGTGATTCACTTCCTTCTCATTCAAGAACTCCGTAATCAGTATCTTTTTCTGTCACCACTTGAAATCTCCGTCACTTTAATAAATCCACTGAGCTTGAATACTTCATTGAGGCTTGATCAATAAATTGAGCTTCTTTCAATGTAGAATAACTTCAAGTCTGTAGATGACTTTAATCTTCATTCTTTGACAGATATAATCTTCTGAGATTCATGTGACATCTGATCTAATATTTACTTATTACATTCTTGTTTAAGTTGAGTAGAATCCTCGAATTACGAATAGGCTATAGCATATGCCTTTCAATCTCCCCCTATTTGTTTGTTAGAAAATAACAACCAAATACCTAGAGGATCACTCAACTAAAACCAAGAAAAAAATAAGACTCTTAAACCTAAGTAAATACTAGAAAGTTCTGGATCAAATATGACATTTCCAGATTTCACCAGTAAAGATAAATGCAAGACAGGTGTTCCTCTAGACTGAACATATGATAACAATTAACCTGTCTTGATTTACCTAAGCTCTATACATATAACATTTACAAAACAGAGCTAATTACCTTTACTCCCTTGAAACTCCCTCTTTACCTTTTATTTCTTTTTCAGCTCCCTTTATACTAGCTTTACCACAATTCTCTAGAAACTTCTCCCCCTTAGTTGAGGAATTCTCTACAGATTTAACTTTATGAGTATCTGAAGCCAGTAGGAGTTGAGATAGTTGATGGAGTTGAGATTGGAAGTAAATTTGTCTTCAATATTTCCTTGAGCAGTCCCAGCTGATTGTTGACAGAGGTGGAAGAAGAAGACCGTTCGACCACTTGTGCTTGCAAAATTTCTTTATCAGCCTGGGTTTTGAATAGATGTTCCTGTAGATCAGCTATGTGAGCTAACTACATTGCAGTGTATGTGTCTGTGTGTGCACTCACTTGAATTTCTCTTGTAAGTGTATCACTCATCTCACGTGCATGTGTTTCACTCAGTGTTTGACTCTTATCACTCAACATTAGCTGTCTGTTTGCTTCTTTTTGATCAGTACCTGCATTGAAACTCACCCTAGCCTCTTCAAGAGAGGTCAGTGGTGGTGCAATGGGAGTTCGCAAATCCCGATCCTCAATCATGTCTATCAAATCACTTGGATTTGAAATCTGAATTGCTTCAGTGATAGACTGACCAAGTTGCCTTCCACTTTCTCCAGATAAATCTGCGAGTGGAAAATCCCTTTGGGAGCCAGAGATGTTCACTCTGGGAGGGGAGAAAATGATTCTATTTAAATTTGGCAAAGAATCAGATTTTCCCTCAGATGCCTGTGAAGGCACTTCTACCGTAACAATGGTAGGCACTGTAACCAGTTGCAGGTGCTCTGCTTTCACTGTGTCCTGAGTTTCATCTAATGAAATTGTTTTCTCCCATTGTGAGTAATGAGAGTGTGCTTGACTCAGTACAAAGTGCCATGGCCCTATGGCGAATTTCAATAGATTCATCCTGTTGAGAGAATGTCTCTAGATACAGTTCATTGGCCATTTCAAAGTCCATATCCTATTGAGAGGATACAGATGGGCTGACAGATGCCTCAGAATATGTTGAATTACTTTAGAGGAGGCAGAGCTGTGGGATCACTCACTGTTTCAATCAAAATACTTCTTTGTTTAACAGTTGATTTCTGTTTAGGCGGAGAGGTCAAGTAATGAAGTTGTAGACTCATTGTTTGGCTCTAAGACCTGGGATAGAGATTGTGGATCTACAATCCCTTGGTCAGCCCTAACAACCACTTGGGTTCAGCAACAGTAGAAGAAGTGGATTGAGAGATAGAAAGTAATACCTGAATTGGATTTGACACTGAATTTCCAGCTAAGCAAGAGCTAGATCAAAAATAATATATACAATATATTTACAAAAACAACTAAGACAAATAGAAAATAAAAGATAATAAATAATAAGCAATAAAAATAATAAAAAAAATATTTACAGGAAACTATTTACATGAAACTATTTACAGGAAACTATTTACATGCTTATAAAACTACAGAATATTATAGAAATGCATAAAAATAATATAAACTTGCAGAAATATTTAAACAACAATATTTACAATCTGAAACTAACTTAAATGATTCTTAAATAAATAAATTTTCAATAAAAATAGGTTTCTCCACTTAAAAAATATGAGAAAAGTATTTTTAAAGAAAATAAATTATTCAGAATATTTAAATTAACAAGCTTTATACTCTAAACAAGAATTGGCAAAATATATCATTCAATATCAGCAAGAGAAAATGACTTTTTGAAAGAACAAACATGACAGAGATATTGTTAATCACTAAGACTGTTTAACATACCCAATTTACCAACTAACTTGATAAATGTGGATTCGTCAACAGATTTAGTGAATATATCTGCAGTCTGTTCTTCTGTGGGTACAAAGTGTAACTCCACAGTTCCATTCATGACATGCTCTCTGATAAAATGATACCTGATATCAATGTGCTTCGTTCTCGAGTGCTGCACAGGGTTGTTGGAGATTGCTATGACACTTGTATTATCACACAAAATAGGAATTTTGTCTAATGCAAAGCCATAGTCCTTTAATTGATTCCTAATCCATAAGATCTGAGCACAACATCTTCCAGCAGCAATATATTCAGCTTCTGCTGTTGAATTGGAAACTGTTTGCTGTTTCTTGCTATACCAGGAAATCAATCTACCTCCTAGGAATTGACAACTCCCAGAGGTACTCTTTCTATCCACAACACTACCTGCATAATCAGAATCTGTATATCCAATAAGATTAAAACCAGAATCTTTAGGGTACCAGATACCTAGATTAGGTGTACCCTTAAGATATCTCAAGATTCTTTTAACAGCAACGAGATGTACATCTCTAGGGTCCGCTTGGAACCTTGCACACAAGCATGTAGCATACATAATATCTGGTCTACTAGCGGTAAGATAGAGTAAGGAGCCAATCATACCTCTGTAGCTTTTAACATCTACCTTGATAGATTTGTCAGAAGCTCCAAGTTTGATGGCTGTTGAAGATGGAGTCCTTGCTGATGCTGAATCCTCCATGTGATACTTCTTGAGGAGTTCTTTGAGATACTTGGATTGACAAATAAATATACCATTTGACCTTTGACTTACTTGCAATCCAAGAAAGAACTTCAGCTCACCCATCATACTCATTTCAAACTTACCCTGCATTAGCTTAGCAAATCTCTTACAGAGATTATCATTAGTAGACCCAAATATGATGTCATCCACATAGACTTGGACTAATATCATATCACCTTTATGTTTCTTTGAAAAAAGAGTTTTGTCTATGATACCTCTAACAAAACCATTTTCTAAAAGAAAACCAGAGAGAGTGTCATACCATTTTCTTGGGGCTTGTTTGAGACCATAGATAGCCTTGAAGAGAAAGTACACAAAGTCCAGCAGCTCCTGATTTTCAAAGCCAGGGGGCTGTTCCACATACACTTCTTCATCAAGCTCACCATTCAGGAATGCACTCTTAACATCCATTTGATAGACTTTAAAATTGGAATAAGCCGCAAATGCTAAGAACATCCTGATGGCCTCAAGTCTAGCCACTGGTGCATAGGTTTCATCATAATCAATGCCTTCAGCTTGTGAATACCCTTGTGCAACCAGTCTTGCCTTGTTCCTTGTAACAATGCCATCCTCATCTAGCTTGTTCCTGTATACCCATCTTGTACCAACTACTTTCTTGTTCTTTGGCCTGGGTACCAGCTTCCAGACTTGCTGTTGTTCAAACTGATTGAGTTCATCTTGCATAGCAATCACCCAATCTGGATCAGTCAGTGCTTCCTCAGTTTTCTTTGGCTCCATTTCAGATAGAAATGCTGAATAATGACATTCATTCTGAGTTGCACTTCTAGTTTTAACTCCAACATCTGGATCACCAATGATCAGCTCAAAAGGATGAGCTCTATTCCATACAGTCTATCTTGGAAGATTTGATCTTGATGATTCGCCTTGAAATTCACTTTGATGTTGTGAGTGACTAGATGATCCTTCATTTGCTCCCCCTGAGTTGTTGCTTGATTGCCTTGATGATTCTTCTTCAGTGTTAGTGGTATCTCCATTGTTACCAATGTTTCCACCACCACCACTAGGATTATTATCATCATTATTATTATCATTACCAACAATAACTTCAGGCGGGGCTTCATCATCTGATTCTGAGTCTGGCAAGTTATCAAACTTCAGATTCTCAGATGAATCTTCTTTTTGGATATTAGGGAACTAGGTGTCATCAAATGTAACATTGATGTTCTTATTGACTGATAACATTTCTTGATTTCAAACAGGCCATATCCTCAGTTATACCCTTGCTGTTATCTCCAAAGGTAACTACTGGGCCAGCCTTCTCAACCAAATCTGATAGCAGGGCTCTATCTCCGGTCATATGCCTTGAACAGCCACTGTCAAGAATCCACATAACACGGTTTACCTGTTTAACTCCCTGCAATACCAGATTGATTAGTCCTTCCTCGGAACCCACACTTGATTGGGTCCGGCATACTTAAAGAATTGGCCTTTGTCAGACAAAACAACATTTTTAACTAAAACTACTTCAACCTCTTTCACATAAGAGCGTTTCCATTTATAGCCAGCCTTAACACATTTCTGAGTAGGCTTAGGGATAAATGAATCCACTCTAGTCTGAGGAGGACTAGTAGTCTTTGCTTTAACATGCTTCTTATTATTAACATGTTGACGTGGAGCAGTCTTATCACTAGATACATGCTTACTATTAAAATAAGCATACATAACTGTTAAATATAATTGCTGACGTTTGTTTATCAGTGTTTAAGCAACAGGTACTGACCAGAGTTTATCAGAAACCGGTCAGAGTTTAATTAAACTCTGATAGGGTAAAGAGTTTAAAGGAAGCCGGTCAGAGTTTATTTAAAGTCTGACAAGGTGATAGTTGAATTAGCTGTTGGTGCTGAATTGAAGATTCTAGAAGCAATATATTCTGAAGATGGAAAGAAGCAGAATATATTGATACAGCTAAGGAAACGGAATAGAAGATAAGAAGCAATCCTTAATTGATAACAATTGTATAGCTAATTTGTAGGAATATCAATTAGATAAGGATTGTGTAACTGTGTACTATATAAACATAGATAGGTTATCCCTAGAAGGGATGCGATCATTGAATATTTTATTCTTGTAACCTAGAAGCTCTTTGTGATTCATTAACATCACTAAGAGAGAATTATTTAATATAATTCAGTTTGTTGATTTACAAACCTGTGTTCTTAATTGTTATTCTCATACATACTTGATTATATATTGTGTATTCGGCCTAACAATTGGTATCAGAGCCAAGGCTGTTTAATATATACAGTTTTACGATTCAAACACAGTATTAATCATGTCTGAAGAAAATCAAACTGCTCCTAAGGCTGAACAGGTTAAGCCCAATTCTGTGAGTCGATATGAAACAATCAGGGTTTCAATTCTCAGGCCTGTAGAGTATCCAATTTGGAAGGTGAAGATGACCATGTTTCTGGAGGCTACAGATCCAGAATATCTTGACAGAATATATGATGGTCCTCATATGCCAACTAAATTGTCCCCTGTTGTTGATGGTCAAGAACAAAAGACTGTTCCAAAGGAAAAGAAAGATATGACTCCTGAGGATATCTCATCAATTGCAAAGGATGCAAAGGTTAGACATCTTCTCCACAGTGCTTTAGATAATGTTATGTCTAACAGAGTAATTGGCTGCAAAACTGCCAAAGAGATATGGGATGCTTTAGAAGTCAGATGCCAGGGAACAGGTGCTATTAAGAAGAACAGAAAAACAATACTCACACAGGAGTATGAGCACTTTGATTCAAGAACTAATGAAACCTTGACTGAGACTTATGACAGATTTTGCAAACTGTTGAACGATCTGTCTCTGGTTGATAAAGAATATGAACTTGAAGAATCTAATCTCAAGTTTCTGTTATCTCTACCTGAAAAGTGGGATTTAAAGGCAACAACAATCAGAGATAATTATGATCTTGCTGATACAGATCTTGATGAGATCTATGGATTGTTAAAGACTCATGAACTTGAGATAGAACAAAGAAACAGGAGATCCAGCAAGAAGACAAAATCTGTTGCTCTCAAAGTCGAGGAGAAGCCCATTAAGAAGGAATCATCAAGGAAGAAAGCCAAGGGAAAGGCTTTAGTCATTAAATCTGAGAGTGAGTCATCAAACTCTGATGATGATTCAAACTCTGGTGAAGCTTCTGACTCTGAGGATGATGAAGAACAAATGATGCAAATGGATGCATTGATGGTAAAGACCTTCAAGAAGATGGGATTCAAGAATTTCAAGAAGGGAAAGAGATTCTCAAGGAAAGATTCAAACTCTGATAAGAGAAGTTTCAGAAAGTCTGATGGAAGGGATACCAAGTCTGGAAAGAAGGATAAATCTGAAATCCAGTGCTACAAGTGTAAGGAGATGGGTCACTATGCTCCAGAGTGCAAGAAAGGCAAAACTGAGAAAGCACTCATCTCTAAAGGCAAAGACTGGGCAGATACTTCAGACTCTGATGAAGGAGTAAATTATGCTCTTATGGCTACTGTCAAATATGAGACTGAATCATCTGAAAACAAGGTACCCCTAACTACTTATGCTTATGATACTGATAATATATCTGAGTTAAGAGTATATCTGAAAAGTGTTCATGTTAGCTATAGGGATCAGACTTTAGAAAATGAGAGAATTAAATCTGAGAATCTTAGTCTTAAAGATAGAAACAAGTTTCTTGAAGGAGAACTTGAAAGAATGAAGCAGATTCAAAAAGAAAGAGATGATGCTGTTTATGTAGAACAGGAGTTGCTGAAAAGATATAGGCAACTAGAATCTGATTTAGAAAAGGAAAGAAAAATAATCAAAACTTGGACAGATTCTGGAAGAGACACTCATCAAGTGTTTCAGACTGATTCTGTAGGTTTAGGTTATTGTGAAAATGATGAACTTAGGTTTAAAGACAAGGTTAAGGTTAAACCACAACTTAAACCTGTGAAATTTGTTCCAGAAGCCAATAAGTTAAAATCTGTTGTAATAAGGGAAGCTGATATGGAATCAGATGAAGCTTGTGAAAAACAAGAAAATATTATAACAGAAAAACTTATGGAAATAGAAGCTGTTAGAAAACCAGTAAAAACTTGTGAAAAACAGGTTAATGTTGGCTTGATGACAGGAAAACAGTTCAATCATAAGTTGAAAGAGGTAAAGTCTGCCATGAAACCAAAAGGGTCCAAGAAGAATAGGAATGGAAAAGTAGGCATAAATAACAGAAATAATCATTTGCCTAATGCTGGTGCTTCAAGGAAAACATGTTACAATTGTGGTAGTTCTAATCATCTTGCTAGATTTTGCACTAAGAACAAACATATTAATTCTTTATCTTCTACATCAGGAGTAAAGAATGATTATGTAAGAGTTAAACCACAAACTTTATGCAAACACTGTGGGAGCACTTGGCATTCCATTTATACTTGCAAGAGTTATCATGCTATTTATCACAACTATTATGAGCTAAAACCCAACTTGAAATGGGTTAGAGCAAACTCTGCTAGTGTAAAATCTGACAATGTTAGTTTAAACTCTGATAATACAGATTCCGCTGCAAAAGCTAACACTGTTAAGAAAGACAAAGGATCCAAGCAAGTCTGGATCCTTAAAACTAACACTTAGTGTTTGTTTGTGATTGCAGGGTATAATAGAGAGCACACTTATCTTGGACAGTGGATGCTCAGGACATATGACTGGAAATAAAGCCCTGTTATCAGACTTTAAGGAGAAGGCTGGCCCAAAGGTTTCCTATGGAGATGGCAACATAGGACACACTCTGGGATATGGCAATATCAATCTTGGAAGTGTCATCATCACAAATGTAGCTCTAGTCTCAGGACTCAAGCATAATCTGCTATCTGTGAGTCAAATCTGTGACAGAGGAAACCATGTAGATTTTCATAGTGAATACTGTGAAGTTATCAGTAAATCTACTGGAAAAGTTGTTCTAGTTGGACACAGGCGCAACAACATTTATGAAGCAAGTTTGGTAACAAACTCTGATGGAAAAATAGTGTGTCTGACAGCCAGAATGTCAAATGAAGAGAGTTGGAACTGGCACAAGAAGCTCTCTCATCTCAATTTGAACAACATCAATGAGCTAATAAGAAAAGATCTTGTAAGGGGACTTCCAAAATCAATACTCAGTCTAGATGGCCTATGTGATTCTTGTCAAAAGGCCAAGCAAAGGAAGTCATCTTTCAAGAGCAAATCTGAATCTTCAGTAATGGAACCTTATCATCTTCTACATGTTGATCTCTTTGGACCAGTGAATGTGATGTCCATGGGCAGAAAGAAATATGCTCTAGTAATTGTTGATGAATATACTAGATATACATGGGTGTATTTCTTGTCAAAGAAGGATGAAACTGCTCAAACTCTGATGGATCATGTAAATCTACTGGACAGAGGATCACAGCACAAAGTCAAAATTATAAGGAGTGATAATGGAACTGAATTCAGAAACTCAATCATGGAAGCTTTCTGCAAGGAAAGAGGAGTGAAACAAGAATTTTCTGCACCTGGAACTCCACAGCAAAATGGTGTAGTTGAAAGGAAGAACAGAACTTTAATTGAAGCAGCCAGAACTATGCTCGATGAAGCAAAGTTACCAACATACTTCTGGGCAGAAGCTGTTCAAACTGCTTGTTTTACTCAAAATGCAACATTGATCAACAAGCATGGGAAAACACCATATGAGATGGTGAAAAATAAGAAGCCAAATTTGAAATATTTTCATATATTTGGATGCAAATGCTTTGTGTTGAAGACTCATCCTGAACAGTTGACAAAGTTCGAGTTAAAAGCTGATGAAGGAATCTTTGTTGGCTATCCATTGTCAACAAAAGCATTCAGAGTTTATAATCTAAGAACTAAGGTGATCATGGAATCTATACATGTGTCATTTGATGACAAGAAAATAATTGGACTTGAAGACAAGGATGGATATGATCAACTGCGTTTTGAAAATGAAGATCTATTCTCTGATGATATAAACTCTGATGAAGCAGAGTTGACAAACTCTGACGAAGCATACTCTGAACCTCTACTGGTAAATACTGAAGAAACTGGAAATTCTCAAATTGAACAACGTAGAGAACCAGTTGAGGGGGAGCGTGAAGAAGCTCAACAAGACACAGCAAATGAGTCAGTTGAGGAAACTGATTCAAACTCTGACAGTTCAAACTCTGAGCCATCCAATTCAGGGGGAGCCTCAGATGCTGCAGAAAGTCAACATATGAATCAGGAGAGCATGGATCAAGGGGGAGGATTCAATAATGATGCAAGAAACCACTTACCAACAGCAAGAAGGTGGACACAGGCACACACACCTGATCTCATAATTGGAGATCCTGATGCTAGTGTGAGAACTAGAAGTGCAACAAATAATGAGTGTCTGTATCATGCTTTCTTGTCTCAAACAGAACCAAAGAAAGTGGAAGAAGCTCTTCAAGATGCAAATTGGATTACAACAATGCAAGAAGAGTTAAATGAGTTTGCAAAGCTTATGCAATCCAGGTACCAAATGAGCATGATGGGAGAGCTTAGTTATTTTCTAGGCTTACAGGTCAAGCAAACAGATGATGGGATTTTTATCAATCAAGCAAAGTATACCAGAAATCTTCTAAAGAAATTTGGTATGCTTGATAGTTCATCTGCTACAACTCCCATGGCTACAGCAACGAAGCTTGACAAAGACACAGGAGCCTCAGTAGATATGACTAACTACAGAGGAATGATAGGGTCTCTACTGTATCTTACTGCAAGTAGACCTGATATCATGTATGCAACATGTCTTTGTGCAAGATTTCAAGCAGATCCCAGAGAGCCTCATCTAACAGCTGTAAAAAGGATCTTCAAATATCTCAAAGGAACCATAACCCTGGGTTTGTGGTATCCTAGAGAATCAGAGTTTAAGTTAATTGGTTACTCTGATGCAGATTTTGCAGGCTGTAAGATAGACAGAAAAAGTACAAGTGGAAGCTGTCAATTTTTAGGTGACAGATTGGTTTCTTGGTACAGTAAGAAACAGAAATCAATTTCTACATCCACTGCAGAAGCAGAGTATATAGCAGCTGGTAGCTGTTGTGCACAGATTTTATGGATGAAGAATCAATTGCTGGATTATGGGCTAAGGTACACTAGAATACCTATTTTCTGTGATAATCAAAGTGCTATTGCTATGACAGGTAATCCAGTACAGCATTCCATGACCAAGCACATCAGCATAAGGTATCATTTTATCAGAGAACATGTGGAAGAAGGAAACATTGAGCTTCATTTTGTGTCTACAGACCAACAACTTGCAGATATCTTCACCAAACCCTTGAGTGAAGCTACTTTTACAAGATTGGTAAATGAACTTGGAATGATCTCTGGTTCTGACTAGAGATACGGGTTAGACTCACTTTTTATGTTCATGATTTCTTACATGTGTTAACTGTTATGTGAACCAGCATGTTAAACTCTGATGATAAACTCTGTGAAGTGTCAGTCATACTCTGAAAGTAAACTCTGATGCTAAACTCTGTTGGTCATACTCTGATAGTTACAGTTTAATGCTATTCTCTAATTGTAATTTTGTCTGAAACATATGGACCAATGAAGAAATTTGTATGAAGCATAATTCTCAGTAAGTAATTATGAATCCTTAAGAGTTGTATAGATTCTGATCTCAAACATGTGCAGAAAGTTAACACAGCATGATACTGTCTCTGTATTTATACCATCTCTTAGTTTATTGATCCTATACACTGAGTCTGTATTAGCTGTTTGCATTTTCTCTCATAAGTTAATTATATCTACTGATGAAAAGTCTAAACTCTGATTCTTAATTAAAAATAATTCACCCTCAAATCAAAAGATGCCAAACAGAGCACAAATTCCTTTGAGATCATGTTGTGCCTAGGAAGATCCAGGAACTTATTGTATGAAATAAGGGCTAAAATCTTTGATTTTTGGTGACTAGTGCCAACCACTGATTACTGGAAAAATAAATTAAAAATATATATATATATATATATATATATAAATATAAAAAGGGGGTGAAAAATAAAAGACATATCCAAATGAAAGGATATCAGTATACAGAGTTTAGATATAAAATCAGATTTTATGTTATACATGAGAGTTTAGGCAACCAGTTTTTACTACTTTAGTTTGTGGATTTTATGCACTTTGAGATGATCTAAATATTGATTACGGTAAACTCTGCTATTACACACACATATTTTCACATCTGTACAGTTTGAGAAAAGAGTTTATTGACAAAGAAGGACAAATGGTAAACACTGATGTATTGTGTGACATATGCCGAGGTAACTTTGTTTTAATCTCTGATGGTTAAAATAATTTCTTTGTTTCAGACATTTTATAATTTTGAGATTAGACATTTGTTTTGAAATTCAAAGGAGTATGATAACAAACGGTTCATATTTGTATTAAACAAAGAGAGAGAGATTAAGTATTTTGAACAATGTGACATGCGGTAATTATGGCTAATTTTACTGCGCGTGTGTATTGGAAGTTGTTACATACAGCTGTCAGCGTATACCCGTTTGACACCTGTCCCACTCACATACTTTTCAAGGATGCCTGCTGTGTGTAGTAATGATTAAAACGTTTGGGTTTTAAATCTTCACAGTTATTATTTAAATATACTACACATAAACGGTTCACTCTTTTACACACCTCAACTCTTCATAAGCTTTTACTTACACACATTGTCTCAAACACTTTCACTGCATACAATCTATTTTCTGTTTGTTATCTTCTAAACTGTTCTAATGGCTACAACAATGTTTACTGCTTCTGGATTAGAGTTTGTTCCTAATAATTACTCAGCTCCTTTATCAAATGAGAACGCACTGGAGGCGTTTCATTTGATTCAGAGTTTCCTGTCAAACTCTGATATCAGCACTGCTCTCACTGCACCCTCGAAGCTGTCTGCAACTCAAATAAGGACTTTTTGGCAGACAGGTACTTATGATAATGGTGGAGAGACAGGTTCTCCATCTATCATTTTTGAGTTTCAAGGAGATGAATTCACTGTTACTCCTACTACTGTTCGTGATGCGTTGGGTCTTGAAGATTTCAATTCATTCACAGTCTCTGTTGGAGATTCTGAGTTAGTACGGATGATGAGGGAAATAGGATACTCTGGGCCACTGACAAAGCTTGGTCAATTGAAGCGACCGCTCTTGCGAAAGGAATGGAGTTTCTTTTTCGACTGCATAACAAGGGCGTTCGGCAAGAAATGCACGAACTGGGATGCTATTCCCACGGATAGTCTGCAAATCGGGTTTTCTCTTCTTTATGGAGGTAATTTTGATGTTGCTAGGCTAGTTCTAAATAATATAGGTGAGAAAATGAATGAAAACAGAGGTGTCGTCTATTTTGCAAGATTTTGTCAATTGATATTCTCTGAATGTGTTTCTAACGTAGAGATAGATGAGAATGATGTGATTCCCTGTTTTAAATTACATAAACGCATATTCTCTGATCTAACCAATAAAGATAACAAGAAAGGAGATGTTGGTGTTTTGTTGCTACCTGAGTCTGTGCAACAATTTCTGGATAACTTACAACAACAACAGCTAGCAAACTCTGAAGCTGGACCTTCTGTGTCTCAACCACAAAGGTCACAGAGATCTAAGGTAAGGGTTGTTAAGTCTGTCAGGATAAACGCTGAAGCTGGCGCATCAACACCTGAAGAGCTGCCTCAGAAGACAAGGCTAAAGAAAAGAAGAGCAAATAGGGTACAGTCTGTTGTTGAAACCTCAGAGACTGAAACTGATGAAGAAACTCTTCATCAGAGAAAAAGAAGACTAGTGGCTGCACATCTTTTTGGTGCTATAAATGTAACCATGGACAGAGTCTCTAAGGACACTGAAGCTCCTGCATCAAAGAATGAGGAGATTGTGGCTGAAGTTGTTTTTCAAGATACTCCTGAAATTGTTGTTGAGGAGGATATTTTAAATGCTGATGAGGACAGAGTGTTTGTAAACACTGAAGCTCCTGAAGTGTTTGTTCAGGAGGATGCTGCAAATGCTGAAGCTGTCAATCTAGACAGATTAAATACTGATGCTGCTATGGATTTGGTAACTCCTACATCAAAGGCTAATGATGTAGTTGAGGAAGCTGCTACTCATTCTGATAGCAGAGTTTTTGATTTTGAAGCACACACCTCTATCTATTCTGATCTTTATACAGAGGGTGTGGAAGCTGATCAAGTCACTGATCAGGTAGAAGAATCTCTGGCCACTCACACTGAAATTATTTCTTGTGATCTTGACAAAGGTGAGGAGGTTACTCAGCTGATTAAAGTCACAGAGAAAATTGATGAAGCTGTGATAGAAAAGGAACAAGAGGCTACTGATGAGCTAAACTCTGAGACCATTATTCTTGAAGCTTTGCAACAATCTGTTGTAGAGATTGTTCAAAGAGAAGCAGAGGTTTTTGCTCAGGCTACCTCTGATATTCCTGAAGCTGTAGCAGAGGAGAACATTGATGAAGCTGCACAGTTTACTGCTGACAATATTCTTAATGCACATGAAGCAGTCAATAATGAAGAAACTGGAAATGATGCTGAGGGTTCTCATTCACACCCTAGTATTCAAGTTTCATTGGCTGATGATGTCAATAGTGCTGACGCAAGGGAAGTCCATAGACAGACCAATGAGCATTTTCAGAATATGTACTACAAAAATTGGGCTGATGCAGATTGTGTCTTTCCAGCACAAAGGGCTGCAGATTTTCTATCTGATTCTGTCAAGAAGATCTCAAATACTGATGTACTTACAAGCTTAAAGGCAACTGTTGTTCAAGTCAAATCTCTTAATAATAGATTTGATGAGAATCAACTAATGCTTACCAATCTAAGGAATGAAGCCAGTATGAAGGATCTTACTTTCAAGTCTGATAGAACTTTTTATTATACTATGCTCAAGCAGCAAGCCAAGGATTCTGAGGAAATCAAGAAGAGGCTTGGGAAAGTTGAGGAAAATCAGACTGCAATGTCTACTCAAATGTCTTCCATTTCTACTGCCATTGAATTGCTGACATCAGTACTACTTTCTGATGATGTCAAAAAGGGGGAGAGTGTATCTAAAGACAAATGCAAAGACACTCGAGCTCTGAGACGGAAGGATGATTCTACTGATGGGGGAAGCAAAGGAAATAAAAGAAAGATTTTTGCTCCAAGGCAAAGCAGAACAAGAGTAAACTCTGAAAAGATAAACTCTGGTAGACAAATAAACTCTGAAAAGATAAACTCTGGTGGTCAATCTACTTCAAATCTCAAGAGTTTAGTTGTTTCAACTAATCCATCCACTGATGAAGAGATTGCTGCTAAGATATTCATGAAAGAGCATGGAAAGAATGTAACTATTGAAGATATCCACGCTGAAGAGCAAATGCTTGCTGAGGAACACAAGAAAAATCTTGAAGCTGGAATCTACAAGAGAAAGGAAATCAAGGCTCCTAGAAAGAAAGAAGTTGGTATTTCTATCAAAGAGAATATTCAACAGAGTGTACAAAATACAAGGAGACCTGTGATTAGAAACTCTGATAAGGGTAAAGGCATAATGATTGAAGAGCCTAACCTAAAGAAGAAAGATATTTCAACTTCTGACATTGCTCAAGTTGAAACAAGATTAGCTAAATCAACCTCTGACGTTGCTCAAGTTGTACAGAAATCTACACTACTTCCAGGATTCAGCAAATCAAAAATTCTTGAAGACTTAAAGCTTGAAGCTGTGAATTTCTCAGAAACCAGAACAGTATTGGGAAAAGAAGCTTTTGACAAATCTGGACTGGGTTCACACAGAGAGAGAAGAACTAATAACAGATCTCAAGACAAGTTTTCATTGGCAGAATTTGGAGTTGGAATTACTCAAGAAAGCCTTGACAAACTAGAATCTGTACAGATGATTTTTCACAAAGGAATCAAAAAGGAATTCTTGTTATATTTTATGGCTGATGGCAGAGTGTATAGATTTGGTGAATTTGATATCCAGTTAAAACTTTGGGAAGAGCTAGAGTATGTTCTATATCTACTTGAAGTAAAGAATAGAAGTACTTATGATGCTGCTCGAGTTTTGAAGGAAAGGATGATGAAATCCAAAGTTTTGAGTGGAGCTGGAGTATCAAGTGCATACATTCCTAAATACAGAGATGCACATGGAAAGTTAGTAGAAATGAAAAGGAATAGTGCAAGGTTCAGAACTGCACTAAATAAAAAGGTTCTTGAGTTCAATCTAGAGTCTGATAAACCTTTTTATATCAGACTTGGCAATGAAATGAACAAAAACAGCATATATTCTTTGAGGGCTGCCATTTATCAAATTGGTGAAGATGAACCAGAAATGAAGGAGCTGAAGAAGATTATGATTGCTGAATTGAATAGAGCTGAGAAGAAACTACTGTTAGATTATATCAGGATAGTGCCTGATATTCAAGAAATCAAGTAAAGTCTGACTGTAAGTTTTTAATATATTTTCTATTCTAAGTCAAATTTAAACTCTGTTTTAAATTAAACTCTGTTATATGTTAAACACTGCATTTGTTAAATGTTTTTGACATCATCAATTATATGTTTAACTTGTACATTTTATTATGAACAAGTTGGGGGAGATTGTTAAATATAATTGCTGACGTTTGTTTATCAGTGTTTAAGCAACAGGTACTGACCAGAGTTTATCAGAAACCGGTCAGAGTTTAATTAAACTCTGATAGGGTAAAGAGTTTAAAGGAAGCCGGTCAGAGTTTATTTAAAGTCTGACAAGGTGATAGTTGAATTAGCTGTCGGTGCTGAATTGAAGATTCTAGAAGCAATATATTCTGAAGATGGAAAGAAGCAGAATATATTGATACAGCTAAGGAAACGGAATAGAAGATAAGAAGCAATCCTTAATTGATAACAATTGTATAGCTAATTTGTAGGAATATCAATTAGATAAGGATTGTGTAACTGTGTACTATATAAACACAGATAGGTTATCCCTAGAAGGGATGCGATCATTGAATATTTTATTCTTGTAACCTAGAAGCTCTTTGTGATTCATTAACATCACTAAGAGAGAATTATTTAATATAATTCAGTTTGTTGATTTACAAACCTGTGTTCTTAATTGTTATTCTCATACATACTTGATTATATATTGTGTATTCGGCCTAACAATAACATTGAAAGCACAAGACATGCAATTAATCACACCACATGCTTTATGAGAAGAATTAACAGCAGGCATGTTAGTTCTACAGTTGTTTTGATCCAACTTATGGATATCTGATTTAGTCTTTTTAGTTGAAGCAACTGTGACTGGAATATCAGATATACACTTTTTGGACTGTGCAACTTTCAAAGCAATATCTTCTTCACGAATCTCCTCAGCAATAATGATAGAGTATTCATTCAGAGGATCTGCCTCGGACTCCCTACAGAAGGGTGTTTCAATACCCTTAAGCACATATGGAACAACCTTTCCTTCAGATTTGAATCTACAAGGGGAATTAATTCCAAGCAGTCCAATAGCCCCATTATAATCATAACCTATACTGACATGATTACCCATAGCTTGTTTATTCATAATCTCTTTAGCCGTCTTACAAGAGTTGTAATAGGCATTAGCTTTGGTATTAAGCTCACTAATCCGATCTTTGAGAATGGTTTCCAGTTGTTGATACAATTTAACCCTATTCTCAAGAACTGCTACATTTTTAGTGAGTTCATCTTGATTAATATGCACTAGTTTTAATTCTTTTATCTCATTTTCAAGATTTGTGTTCAAAAGAATTATTTTATCATTTTCAGTGCGTGCACAACTTAAAGTATCACCAAGATGACGAATCATTTCAGTATCAGTGAACTTTACCTCAGACATGTTGGGTGAAGATAACATGGACTGAAAGAGTTTGTCTCCTATTGCCATGAGTGCAAGATTCCCAATCTCACCTGCTTCTTCATCACTGTCAGTGTCATCCCAACTCTTTCCTTCAGCAACATACGCTTTCCCAATCTTATTCTTCTTGCTAGAATCAAATGAGTTCCTTGTCACTTGCTTTGGCTTTTTACATTCAGTAGCAAAGTGACCCAACTCATTGCAATTGTAGCATCTGATTGTGCTCATTTCCACAGTTCCAGTTTTGTAGCCACCCCTTGTGCCACTTGAAAAGGAAGATCCACCTCTCTGAAATCTGGGTCTGAACTTAAGATTGGGATTCCTCTTGAATCTGAACTTCCCAAATTTCCTGACTATCAAAGCCAAGTCACCATCCTCCAGCTGATCAAGCTCCTCTAAAGAATAGAAGTCACCACCAGATTGATCAATGGATGTTAATCCATATTCAGCATCAATATCATTCATGTTAGAACCGGAAGGTTGAACAGCCTTCACTTCCAGTTTCTGTGGGACTTCAGCTGCCAGTGCAGTAGAGGTACCAACAATCTTCCCAGTTCCATACAGCTCCCTTTGTTGAATCTGCTCCAGCTCATAGGTCTTCAGAACACCATACAATCTCTCCAAAGCAATCTCATTCATATCTCTTGCTTCTCTAATGGCAGATATTTTGTGCTCCAAATGAGGTGGAAGTGTAAGAAGGAACTTCTTGTTAATCTCCTTGTTGGTGTAGTGCTTCCCATTGAGATTCAGATCATTGATTAATTTGTTATATCTCTCAAAAACCTGAGAGATACCTTCACCAGGGTTTGATCTGAAATGCTCATATTGTGAGGTGAGAATTTCCAGCATATTCTCCCTAACTTCCTCTGTCCCCTCATTGATTATCTCTATGGTTTCCCAAATGTGTTTGGCAGTATCACAGTTTAGGACATGATTATGCATGATAGGATCAAGACAATCAATAAGGATCAACTGTAGACTGGAATCCAAGGTAACATCCTCTTTTTCACCAGGAGTGAAATCCTTGGGATCCTTAGGGTACATCCTAGCAGCCCTAGTAACAATGTTATCCACTTTTAGCTCTTCCTCAATAATCATAGGGATTTTGGGACCACTCTTCATCACATCAATGTATTTAGGATTTGCAACCTTAAGAAATAGAAGCATTTTCTTTTTCCACATTGGATAATGCTCCTTGCTGAACATAGGGATTTTGACAGTACCAACTTTCTGTGTAGTAGACATCTTTTGAGATTTTTAGGAATAAGATAAAAAATCAGAGTTTAAAAGAAAAATCTCAAAACAATTGGATCTTTGATTTGTATATCAATCAAAAGGCTCTGATGCCAATTGTTAGGTCCTGATAAGTTTGTAGAAGGGGGGTTGAATACAAACGATACCGTTTAATCGAATTTGTCCTTTTAAGATTTAACAATTTAGAACAAATTATTGCGGAATAAAACTGAAACAATATTCAAGTTAAATAAAACTCTATTAAACTTGAAGGGTGTTACAATTTTGATCACTGATTACAAAGAACTTGATAAAACAAATCTAGAATAAATTCGACATGAATTTATCTATTTTTGTAATAAAAAGGATCGAATACTAAAAAGTAGTTCGATATAAAATCTAGGGATTATGATCCGCTAGAAAGTCAAGGTAGTACAAGAGATACAATTCTTATGGATTAAATGTTTAAGAACAATCAAGAATTAATTTCTCCTGCAGAAATGAAGCTTGACAGTTGAAGAGAATTGAAGACAGTGCTTTTAATTTGATGATGAATGTGCTGTGTCTTTTTCTTCTTTTTGAGTTGTAATGAATTGATAAGTCTTCGACTTGTCTTCTTTTTCTTTATATAATAAAACCACAGCCTCCTTCTTTTAATCCCCACGTGCAGTGTATTTGATACATTGTAATTGCCTTTGGAAGACTAGTAGAAAAACAATCACTTTGCCTTAGAAGACTCTCGGGAAGACAATGCTTGTGAAGGGAAGACAACCGGGAAGACAGCCCTTTGGCCTAGGAAGACATTCGGGAAGACAAGGCTTGGCCTAGGAAGACAATCGGGAAGACTCACTTGTGAGTCTTCCTAGTTCATTTTTCTAAGTCTTCCTAGTTCAAACCTAAGTCTTCCTAGTTCATTTTTATTCTAATTTAAATAATTAACTAAATAAATTATGTATTAAATTAATTCTTTACAGAATTAATTTAATAAATAATATACTTGATAGTATTAATTATTTATAAGAGAATAAATAGAATTAGGTGACTTCTCAATTAATTACTTTTTATTCTAATTTAAATAATTAACTAAATAAATTATGTATTAAATTAATTCTTTACAGAATTAATTTAATAAATAATTTACTCAATAGTATTAATTATTTATAAGAGAATAAATAGAATTAATTGACTTCCCAATTAATTCCAGAATCACTAAAAACTTAGATAAATAACAAACACAATAGTACGTTGACACTCGATGCACTGTCTGGTTCATGAGTGACTAAAGACAATGTTTGTTCTTTATCTATTTGACTTTAAGCAGTGATTCACTTCCTTCTCATTCAAGAACTCCGTAATCAGTATCTTTTTCTGTCACCACTTGAAATCTCCGTCACTTTAATAAATCCACTGAGCTTGAATACTTCATTGAGGCTTGATCAATAAATTGAGCTTCTTTCAATGTAGAATAACTTCAAGTCTGTAGATGACTTTAATCTTCATTCTTTGACAGATATAATCTTCTGAGATTCCTGTGACATCTGATCTAATATTTACTTATTACATTCTTGTTTAAGTTGAGTAGAATCCTCGAATTACGAATAGGCTATAGCATATGCCTTTCAGTATACCTATATCCTAATCATGCATTTGCAAAATGCTAAAATACAAGTAAATCTAACAAAATAATAAAAACATATTCATATTTAAGTTAAAATAGATATCAATACGTTACACCCAACAACCCTTGGGAGTTCGACAAAAAGAGTGAAGCTGAATACGCTAAAGCCTTATACAAAAGGGTGAAACTGATATATATTTCCAGTTCAGTTCACGATTAGGCTAACAAGTACTAAAACAACGGGTAGTTTTGTGCATCTTCATCTTCCTGGTTCACTGTGCCGTCCACCTCCACAGACTTGTGCACCTCCACAGCTTTCTCAGACTGAGTCTCCTAGATAGGTAAATAATTAATTAGGAAAAATTTAAGAAAACAAACTTGAGCAGGTCCTAATCATAATATACAATTTTAGCGACACAGATAATTAAACATGATCAATTCCACTAAAATTTTAAGAACATAGATAGTAAATAACAGTTCACTATTTTAACGTTTATTTGCTTCCTAACTTATTATTATCCTATTGTCTTATAATTTGAAAAATCAAATGAGAGAAGCTCACTCAAAGAATCCATATAAAGAACCCCATTTACCACAGTATTAGATCTCACGTAGCGTTCCTTCTGCTTTTTCCTAATAGAAGGCTGAAACTCTGTCCAAGAATCAGATTTAGTGGGATACACATGGACTATAGGTAGACTGTTATACATCATAATGACCTTGTAGTCATTAGAGATAGAATCATAACCAAACCCTAGAAACTTTGAAGGCCATCCAAATACAGGTGTAGGGGGTAGTGATGGAAGTTGCTTAAACATCCTAATTACTGTCCAGAGGTATAAAGCATCAGTTCCCCGAGACAAATCAAACAAACTGATAATACCATTATAACAATTAACAATCTTAGAACCAAGGTACACAAGACTTGGCAAAACTACACGATGAAACTTTACTGGAGATTTGGACAAATCGAAGGCATTGGAAGGAACAAGGTGGAATTACTGAACAATATTACTTTTGAATAATTAGTTCATATGTCTTACAATTAAGTGTCCTAACAAATTTTAAAATGAGCTAAAGTCGAGAATTTGAAACGACAAAATTAAAATCTTACTATATGAGCCATCATTAATTAAGTGCTAGTTTGAATTTTAAATATCTTTAATTTTACACTTCCAAATATCGGTTGAGACCAAATCTTAAGTAGCCATGTCAGTAGTTATTGTCAAAGTAGTAATATTATACAGTCTTTCTATTTCGTTGTTAAATGTTTTATTAGTAAAGAATTTTCAGGGTACTGGTGCATAACTTTCCTATAATTGTTTGATACACATTAGTTGGCAGTCTCTGACTGGTGAGCAAGCTGGACATTGGTACACATGAAAATCATATTACAAACCGATATGAAAAATTAAAGGCCATTAAATATATATCGTATATAACATACAGTAAGGCCAGCTATTTCCATCCATGGCTGCAACTATTTATTCACGAAAAAATTTCACGAATAGGTCAATACGAGAAATTGATGCAAACACGGGGGTGTGTCACTCTATCCATCATATATTTTTATATTTTAGTTTTTTCTGTATTACAAAAAAAAAAAATTTGGCACAAATAATTACCCATGATTATTGACCAGTGCGCAATTATAGAATTAACAATTATTTTCGAGTGGGGGAGTGAAAACTCACTAGCACTTGTATACCATAGATAAATACTAAAGCATGTTAGGGTTATCGTAAGAACTCTTACTCCATTTTAAATAAATAAAATAATCGTACCTCTAAAATGATCTTATCGGTATTCTTCATGATCTGACGAAGCAAAGCATCTGCTGTCCGCATATAACGTGTCTGCAACGACGGATCCGGAGATGCAGCAATGGCTAACTTATGGATTTCCTCATCCAAAACAGATTGTTTCACTTCATGCGCAGGGAGGGAGTGGAGAAGCTGCGACACCTCATCAAAGACTGTTGACATCATCACATAAATGTCACCAGAAACATCATCTGCTGGATCACGAGACTTTTTCGCCATTTGTTTGGCCCACTGTGTTGCTTCCATGGCTCCGACAAGCTCTCCCACAGTTTGTTGGGGATAAAGATTGAGCTTCCCCCTCGTCGGAGGTCTAGCCTGCGTCATCACAAATATATCCTTCTTTCGCTGAATTTCTTTTAGGGTAGACGGAGATGGCGGCTCATCAGAAGGTGTCTCAAGTGTTAATTCAGGCACAGAAGACAGCACCTTTTTCATTTTCTCCTGCCACATGCAATATATGAAATGAATTACAAAATAACAATTATCAAGTGCCATTAACTATTAAAAAACCCTTTAGTATTACTCTTTTTACTCTAGCATTTTATTCTATAAAAACCCTTTAGTAGACGAATTATAAAATCCATGACCTGCAAATCTTTCACTGCTGGGTCAGTAGGGTCGTAAGCCACAATTAAAAAATCTTCATCAGTGATAGGCATCTCTCATTTTGCCTCTCTTTGTGCATCTATTTCCTACAAAATGAAAAAAAAGACGGAACGAGACGGATAAACATTACAAGGTACAACTGAATAACTAATATCCAGAAGAAAGATTAATCTAGAGAATCATACCTCCCATCTCTGATCAAAGGGTTTGGCCCCGGTGCGGGGGGTAAACTCCACCTTCATTCGAGAATTATGGCCTTTTTCCGACTTGTTTGCAAACTCAGGTGTCTCCTAGTGATCGCAAATAACATTCCATGCGCGCTGCGAGAAGTAGTAAGGCCTCATTAACCTAATATTGATAACACTTTCAGGATATCCACGCTTCAATATCTCATTCACAGCTTGCATTAGTCGACCCCTCTCCGCATTAAGATAACTCTTGAAATTTCTCTTCAAATGCGCTCTTACAACTCTATCCCCATCTTCAGGATCATAAATCTTGGGATATGCATAATATTCCTGCAAACCAGATTGTATATATTATAACAATGGAAGTACACAAGCACAGTATTGAACTGATAGAATAAAAAAAACACAAGTATTTATATTTCCTTAAAATTTTTTATGCAACTGTCATAAAAAGCTTCACGCTTGGCTCCTTTTGTATTGAGTGTATGTTCATCCCATTTTAAACGAACAATATGGCCCAGCGTTTTCTTGGGTGTAGCCTGGAAGAGACTACATTAACATAATGGAAGACAAAAGATTAGACAAAATTAATCACAAGAAAAACATAAACTAAGTAAATCACTTATGTGCACTAATCAAGTCGAATTTTTGAATTCTAGATGTCAATTTATCATGAACACTAATCAAGTCGAATCAGCAACCTTGTTAATAAGAATAATGGTGTCCTATGTACTCCCCTGCATTCCTAGACCTTAACATATTTAGTGCACTTATGTAGCGACAATTAAATTATCCAGAAACATACCCTTTATCGTTCTTAAGAAAATACACTGTCGGCCTCGCATCCCAAGCTGGTTTCTTTCCGTAATCCCCTTCGGAATTGCTGCGTCTTTTTCTCTCAAATTTAATTAGGCAACTACTTTCTCCCACCTCGTAGCACCCTTCCACATGACTCTCTTTTTCACTACCCTCATGCGCTTCACCACCCTCTCCACTGGTAATAACCTTGCTCTTCTTATGCTTGTATGCCCTGCCCTTCGGCCCAGCCCATGTCACCTGTAAAACAAATATATAAAATTATGTTTGTCACATAAGTTTGTGAATAAAATTATGCATACATATGTGTTTATGTATAAGTTGAAATACATACCCTTCTTTCAAACCAATCTCTAAATTGTTCTTTTTGAAATTGTTCTTTTTCTGCATCATTGAGAAGTGGGTATTGTTGTTGCACCAACTTTTGAAATCCACTACATATTCAAGTTGAACAATAAAAAGTTTAAATTGTAAACTAATTCATTTTATTAAAGTAAAGATGGTCTAAAAAAATCTTACCGCAAGTACTTTCCAACTTCCGGCGAGTTAATAAGAACATAGTATGCCACGATTTCATGCTCATCATCACTCAAGATTCTATCTCTACTCCGTAGACTAGGATGTGTTGGATACCTGTAAACTTCTAACAAATCTACATCATCATGAAACATTTGAGGTACCTCGTTTCGACGTAACCGATTATGCCCTTTTTCGATTTTGGAATCGAAATATAACGAGCAAAAGTGTACACATTCCTCCCCAATGTAGCGTTGTGCCGTTGAACCTTCCGCTCTTGCTTTGTTTCCCACTTTCAATTTCAAATTGTGCAAGTATCTTTCAACAAAATACATCCAACGCCAATTAGCCGGGCCACCCAACTTACACTCGGTAGCTAAATGTATTGGCAAATGCTCCATTGGATTAAAAAACCCAGGAATGAAGACGGTTTCAAGCTTGGACATGATCCTCACTATATCTTTCTCCATTTTTTCCAAATCTGTGTATTTGATATTCGACGAACATAAATCTTGAAAGAAGTTGCATAACTCAATAATAGGATCAGCTACTTGCTTTGGAAGTAAGTCACGACACACAATAGGCAATAATTTTTGCAAGAAAACATGACAGTCATGTGATTTCATCCCGCAAATGCAATTTTTCTTCCAATTCACACACCTTGATATATTTGAGGAATACCCATCAGGAAGTTTTAATGCGACAATCCAGTTGAACAAGTTATGAAGTTGTTCCCTCGAGAGCACAAATGGTGCATGTGGTTCCGTACCATCGTCTTGAGGCCACAACTCACGATGTACACATAATTCTTTACAATCATTTCTTGCTTTTGTGTTATCTTTTGACTTTTTTGCATCACCAAGAATTGTGTAGAATATGTTGTCAAAGATATTCTTTTCAGTGTGCATAATGTCAATGTTGTGACGAAGATTGAGTGTCTCCCAATATGGAAGCTCAAAAAATGGAGAATAATGAGTCCAGTTATGTGTCACGCCATAGTCCTTCGGTTTACTCTTAATTGATTTTCCTGGAGGGGGAAACTGTATCTGTTCACACATGGTCTTTGCAAGCCCTCCTGAATGTCGAGCACACACTGATCGTGTCTCAATAATTCCAAACTTTGTACTCCTTCTTAGGGGATCATCTGGTTCAAGAAAATATCGAGCGGTGCCGTAGAAAGTAGGTTTACCACCATTCTTTAGTTGTTTAGATTTTACCTCTCCCATGCAAACTGGACATGCCAACTTACCCTTGGTAGACCACCCACTAAGCATGGAAAGTGCAGGAAAGTCGCTAACTGTCCACATAAGTGCTGCCTTCATCATAAAATTTGTATGTGTGAACCTGTCATATGTTTCCACCCCAGTACACCACAATACTTTCAGTTCATCAATTAACGGCCTAAGATAAACATGTAAGTCTTTTGTCGGATCCGTTGGCCCAGGAACAAGAAGATGCATGAACATGTATGGAGCTTTGGTACACATAGACGGGGGAAGGTTGTACACAAAAACCACCACAGGCCATACAGTATACTCCTTAGCGTGTGCATCACGAAAGGGGTCAAATCCATCAGTAGAGAGTCTGAGTCTAACATTCCGTATCTCCTTGGAAAAATTTAGAAATCTACGATCAAATTATTTCCATTCATCTCCATCTGCTGGGTGACTTAATTGACCTTCAACAACAACTCTATCATGGTGCCATCTCATACATTTTTCAGTCTTCTCGGCCATAAATAAACGTTGCAATCTCATGGTAATAGAAAAGTAGCGCAAGATCTTTCGCGGGATCTTCTGTTTTTTAGGATCTTTTTGCACTTTGTATCTGTCTGCATCGCATATATCACAACGTGTCTTATTGCTATTTTCCTCAGAAAATAACATACAATCATTCTCGCAATCATCAATCTTTTTATACTCCATGTTCAACCCTTTAATCATCTTTCGCACAGTGTAGTACTTCTTAGGTAATTTATGATCATCGGGCAATACTAATCCAATGAGGTGAAGCAACTCATCAAAGCCATTGTTACTGCAATTATGTTTGTTTTTCCATTCAAGCAACTCCATTACGAACTCTAATGTTGTAAAATTGGTATTGTTTGGATAAATTGGTTCAGAAGCAGTATTCACCATCTTGTAAAACTCTTTTGCTGTTGCATTTGGTTCTTCCTCGAAATCTTCACAATCCTCAAAATCATCATCATGTGCATCATACATAGCATCATCATCATCATCTCTGTAGTTAGTGTTAACAAAACTCGTTCCAACTTCATCACGTGGCTCATCTTTCTCTCCATGACAATCCCATATAGTATACCATTGCATGATACCATGTCGATACAAATCAAGTTTCACGGTACTAGGCTTCTTATAGGTACCATTTCCACAATTTCTACACGGGCATCTCATAAGACCGTTGTCTTCTTCTCGTAAATGATCTATAGCAAACTGGATGAAATTATCTACACCAATTTTGTATTCATCCGTTAAGTATTTTGCCTCATTATATCGATTACGACCAATCCAACTACGATCAGATGCTATCTACAAATGTACACACATTAATACAAGACAAATTCAATTATTTATATATCAAGCTAAATTACCTATATAATTGTTACCAACTAATAATATCTTAAGTTACTCAACATATAACTGTCAACATATTTCACTCATTATCATACAAATGTGGCCAACACAAAAATAAAAATAAAAATCATAATTATATTATTTTTACTAACAAATTTAAGCTACTCAAATTCATTCATAAACACATAAAATTATCATAATTACACTAATAAAAAAAAAGACAATCATATTTACATTATTAAGAATTTAAAATTTTACTTACTTGATGATTTAGGATTGTCACATGAAGCAAAAATGGTGGAACAAGAGCAAAAAACGATGAAAGGGGAAGAAATACCGGCCGACAAAAGCGGCTACTGCAAAGATGGAAAGAAACAAGCAGTAGGGTTTCTAAATTTGACACGGGTAAATTCGACCGTGTTCGGTCGAATTTAGAGAACGACTAAATATGACCAAATTTAGTCGGCTTTTATATTCAACTAATTTTAGTCGAATTTAAAAACATTTAAAAATGTAATAAAAAAAATTCGACAAAAACTAGAAAAATCCCACCAAAAATTTCAAAACCTCTGGCGGCAAAATTCCCACAAAAACTAGAAAAGAAATTCGACCGACTTCGGTCGAATTTATATCATTTCTGGCGGGATGTTTCCCTCCTCCCTTTGGCGAGTTTTGAATTCGACCATATAAATAATTCAGTCGAATTTAATAATAAATTCGACCGATTATATTCGACTGCTCCTAATTTCGACCGATTATATTCAACTGCTCCTAATTTTGACCGAAGTCGGTCGAATTTAGCCGGTACCCATATGTTTGACTGATGTCAGTCGATTTTAATCTCAGTCGAATTTGTTTGATCGAATTTAGCCTTATTTTCTTGTAGTGAACTTGACTCTAAATATTTTATTTACACTAATAAAATTAGAGAGAGAAAAAATCTATCATTAAATTTACCCACAATGCAAATTATGTGGTCGATCAGTAAAAATGAACAGATGAAAATAGTAAGAATAAGGCATAAAATATAGGGTTAGCTAGCAATAAGAAAAAACACATACACATGCACATGCACACGGAAGGGTAGACTAGAGGTTTGTCAATTTGGATTGATCGATTTAGATCCATATTTATATTCACTTTTTTCTTATTGAATTGAATATCCGATCCATTGACCGCCGTACCAAATTATTCTACACATTAGATAATTTACTAACGGAAATGAAGTTTAATCGCTTTGGATGAGCAAAGGGAAGTCAAAACCCACCCATTTGATTTAACCTAATTAAGTACTTGTAATCAAATCGGTATATAGATAGAAATATGATTACTTGATTGCCAAGGCTAAATTACATATATAATTTCAAGACATCACACCACACAGGGAACCGGTTGGCACTTGCCTACAGGCTACAAGGTACCAAATTATTTTACATATATAGTAGATAATTTATGATGAAGCACTCGTGAGAAAAGCAGATGCAAATACGAGTGCACCACATCTGATCAGGTGGCTTAATTAATTCTGCATATCTTCAGTGACATATGTATTGGCACTCCAAATTACTTCTCTTGCAGCTCCTTTCAATATGACCAGATTCCTGTTTCTCTTAAGCTTGAGTTGATATTGATCTTTTCCTCTCACTGTGTTGGTTGCCCAAAGTGCCACTTGCCCATTGTAATTATAAACCACCAAATTTCCATCGTCCCGCATTTTTGCAAAGCAACTACTTCCTCTACCAGCTGTCCCTGTGCTCCATATGACCCTCGAATGGTCCCGAAGAACGAGATTGCAGTTTTCTTGCATTTTAAGGGTGTAATCATCGTTTCTAAGACGATCACCAACGTGGAGTGATTCATTAGTATACAGTATTTTCCGTATTGCTGAAACATGAGCTGAGTTGCTAGTTAGAACTAGAAAAACAATCAAAATACAGCATCGTAGAGAAGTTGTCAGTACCATTCCTTCTTACCCTTTTTTCTTGGATATTGTTTGTGCTTTCGATTGGTGTTTGGGTTCTGCATTTATAGAAGAGATCAACGTGTTCCACATTTTTTCTTCAGAATAGCTTTTTGTTAATTTACTGAGATTTTAATTGCCACTTGAGCAGCTTTCTCCTTCGCTATATATCTTTCCACCAACTATGGCCATTAGCTAAAACCATGGCCGAACCTAGGAATTGACTTTATACAGAGGAACATAGATTTGATTTTTACGAAAAATTTATCGATTTGCAGCTGATACACAACATAGAAAAATTGTGGATATAATGATTCTTTTGTCTCATTTGAATCTTACTAATTTACATACAAGAGGCCGGTTAAATTGTATACCACATGAACACATAGATTTAGTTAAAAAAAAATACACACCACATATTGTAATTTAGACGTTTGTGTTTAATATATGATACTAGCTTAAACCCTAGGCTATTAGTTACATGTGGTGATTGAACTCTATAGGCGATCATAGTTTGTATTTGAAGAGTATTTTTGTGTTAAATAATGTTTTAGATATATTAAAGTAATATTCTAGAGATATTTTAAAGTGTAAATATTATGCACATGTGTTTCTCTCAATATTCAAATATTTTTATTTTTATTAATTGTTTTTTTTTCGAATTTAAAGTTATAAAAAAATTAAAATAAACATAAATTGTATAAGTTTAATATAATAATATTACCGTTTAATATATTGTATCCCGTATTATTTTTAGAAGATGAGTTTTTTTATTTAGAAGATATAAAATAGATAATGTGCAGAAAATGATAATTAGTTATTTATTAATAATTATTTAAAATTATATTACCTTTTTGTATATATGTGGTGATGTGTTTTAACTGAAAAAGGTAATTAGTTAGTTATTATATAGTTATTAATATTTTATTAAGTAAATTACCCGTAATATTTTTAGAAAATGAGAAATTTTATTTAGAGAAATACAAATGGTACTATATATAATAATTTTTAATATTTCATCCAACGACTCTCATTAATTATATTGATTTGAAAGATTCAACGGTTGAGAATTGAGTGACCAAACAAACAAAACTTTTAATATTAATTTAAATAAAAAAAACTAATAAACTTGATCAAAAAAATTAAGTCCCCCATTTTTAAAAAATTTAAAAGAGTGAAACAATTGAGTTAAGAATACTTTATACTCCACCTTAAACATCTTAAGATAACTTATATTATGTGCGACACATATTATTTTTTATATTTTTATATAGTTTATTTATGCTCATTTTTAATTTTTTTTAATTAGAATAGATTGTCAAAATGATTAAACTAGTGGTCAAACTATATTTTAAAGACGAGCAATCCTTAATATATGTTTAAATAAATTTAGGCATGTTCACTACAAAATTGACTTAAAATGAGAATCATGTACATTAACTAATAAATAGTTTTTACCAAAAATTTTAAAACATAAAATTATGTAGATAACTCATAAAACATCCATCTTTTCTCACGCCTAGGAAATATGAATCCAATATATCACAAAAAAGTTAAGAATTTGTTAAATTAAATTTGAAAAAATAATTATTAAACACATTGATCTCAATTCATGTATTTTAAATTAAAAAAACATTCAAAAACCCAAATGTAAAAAAATAAAGTATTAAAAATCAAAGAAATGTTAATACGTTAGGGAAAATGTATAATTGTTACTAAAATCCAACTTATCATCTTATAAATTATAAGTTGAGTTAGGGAAATGTGTATAACTGAAATCCAATCTTCTAAATGATAAGATTTTCAATTTTTCAATTTCCAATATGATTTGATTTAATGCTAGCTGTTCAGTTTTAAATGTGGTGATTCAATTTCTTGAATGGTCCCCAAGAACGAGATTGCAGTCTTCTTGCATTTTAAGGGTGTAATCATCGTTTCTAAGACGATCACCAACGTGGAGTGATTCATTAGTATACAGTATTGTCCGTATTGCTGAAACATTAGCTGATGAGTTGCTAGATAGAACTAGCAAAACAATCAAAATACAGCATCTTAGAGAAGTTGTCACTTCCATTCTTTCTTTCAACGTGTTTGGATATTGTTTGTGCTTTTGGTTGGTGTTTGGGTTCTGCATTTATAGATGATGAGATCAACGTGTTCCTCATTTTTTCTTCAGAATAGCTTTTTATTTTCCTACTGAGATTTAAATGCAACTTGAGCTGCTTTGTCCTTCGCTTTATATCTTTCCACCAATTATCGCTATCAGCTAAAACCATGGCCGAACCCAGAAATTGACATACAGAGGGACATAGATTTTGATTTAAACAAAAGATTAATGATATATTTGCAGATACACAACACTGAAAATGTGTGGCTACGATGATTCTCTTTATTATAATTTTTCTGAGATTTAATTGCAACTTAAGCAATTTTTTTAGCTATATCTCTCTTTCCTGTTTCCACCAACCGGCCGAACCTGGAAATTGACATACAAGGGTCGGACAGATTTCAATTTGTACCATTTGAAATGGTGAAGAACAATTCGATAGTTTCTTAATTAGAAACTATCGAAGAGGTCAGAAAGAAGACACATTCAAAGGGTTCGATAGTTTTATATTTAAAACTATCAAATTGGTTTAAGAATATCTAGAAACTTATTTCGATAGTTTCTTATTGAAATATATCGAATAAGCTAGATATTTTGTCTTCGATGGTTTTTACAAAAGAGGTTGGTATTTTGCATTGAAGGCAGTCAGAATGGTTGGTGAGAAAATGAGAGGTTGAGATTAATTCTAAGGCTTCGATAGTTTTTCTAAAGTCTACAAATCGGACAAAAGACATTGTCTTCTTCAGTTCTTTATAGTTACAAGAATTTAATACGAGAGAGTTTGAGAGTTTAAGGTTTTGAGAGAAGTAATTGCTAGTGCCTTAAATTCTATCAAGTGTATTGATTATTTTAACTTGAACTCATTGTAGCTAATCCTACAGATTAGATTTGCAGCACCCTTCGTGGTTTATATTTATAAAACGATATAATCCCCAACTCGTGTTTTGATTTGGTTGATTTGATTTCGAGTAAGAACACATATATATATATATATATATATCCGCGAAAAAAATCGAATAAATTGTGAGTATCATATCCAACTCCCCTTCTACGATAATTTGGACCTAACATACATTACTGCCCTTCTTTCACCGTGGCACCATCAATCACCATTATCATAACCCCCACCGCAGATCACAACCTTTATCTCTTTATTCAAGTTCTCACCCAAACCACCATCATTCAACAACCATATCTCTCTCTCTCTCTCTCTCTAACAACCACTATTGTTCTCTTTCCCCACTAAATCTTTTACCAACCACATCCTCTATAGTCATCGTCATCTCAATAGTACTGCATCCTTCATTACCATCACTGCCAAGTCACTACGGTAATGTCTTCACTTAACTTTTTATAGATTCGATGCATCATAAAACATCATCAACTCGGAGCTAATATATACGAGTCACCGAGATCATCTTTAATAATCATTTGAGTTTAAATCACCAGAAATTCTGTATGTGAATCACCATATATACTTACAAATCACCAAATAAAAAAGTGATTTGTATAGAAAAAAGGTGATTTACACGTAAAATTCAGTGTACTGCACACAAATAAAGAGATTTGTACATATGAGTAGATTATTTACCTTAAAATGTTGGAAGATACTAGCTCCCAACCGAAATTTACAAGATTTGAACAAAAATATGAAAACAAATATATAGACGATGTGTTACAATTATTAGGATCGCTTCCACTATAGATCAACGTTAATCAAACACAATAACAAACACGAAAGTAAATAACACAATAATTTAACGTGAAAACCCCTCAAGGGAGGGTAAAACCATAAATCCACTATGAATGTAATACAAGATTGGAGTCGCTCGCTCACTCAACACTCTTGAATACAATCACCTCACCTTGATCACAAAAGCTCTCTTTTGTGTATCGCACACAACTCTCTAACTTTTGCAATACTTCAAAACCCCTACAAATATCTACATTTATAGGCACTACAAATATTCTAATCCTAATATATTTCAATTCTATTTGTGACAATTACTATCTTTTCTTATCTTGGATAGAAATCTTCCACAATTTTTATCTCTACCAGAATAAGATTTTCCTCAATTATCACAAATTAGAATATTGCTCATAATAGGATTCATAACTTATTTGGGAATTCGGGGCGGTGCCCAACAACAATGATTGTTATATCGGTGATAGAGATTATGGTTGTGCTGGTAATGGTAATGGTATGATGGAGGTAGTGGTGGTAGGTATGGTATAATAGAGAAATAAGGCCGGACAAAAAAGTTGTAATGGCAGGAGCATAGTTTATTGAATATGGAGGAATATTGTCGATGGAGATAAGATATCGGAAGGAGTAGATGCAATGGTGTAGGACGAGAACTCGTCGGAGATGGAAGAAGGAAAGCGCGAAGAAGAACAGTGAGTGGAAGTGAATGAATGAAAAATGAATGTCGGGGTGGAGGAGAGAGATAGATAAAATCCAAATTGTGTGGTCAGAATTTAACATAAATATGAAAAATGTGCGGCTGATAATGGGTTTCAGTTCTCATTTTAAAAAAGGGTCTCATTTGAGGACTTGCCTATGTATATATAGGCAAAAGTTCAGTTGGGTCTCAGTTCTCATTTTAAAAGAGGGTCTCATTTGAGCACTTGCCTATGTATATATACGCAAAAGTATAGTGTAAACCCTTAAACTTAGGATTAATAGTAGACCAGATAATTTTTATTTATATGTACGTATATATGTACGACAGTTGTATAAATTATTTAGGACAGATGATTGAGTTAATCCCTTAAGTGAATGAATATAGATGAGTTATATTCATTTTCATCCTAAAAAAAGTTATTTTGTCTGCGGTTTTTATAATCTCATTATACATAATCATTCACAATACTACTTACAATTCTTGAAATAGTTCTGTACCAATAATATTAATATCTCATAAAGATTTTTAAATAGCTTTAAGTTTCATACAACAATTTTTAATTTCTCATCAACGTCAAATAAGCGCTTGAGATTAAAGTGAATTTAGCATTTGTTATGTTTTTGGTGTCTGTTGAGCCAGCTCATATATAATCTATAGAAAATCTTTCGATGTCCCTCCATAAAGTGATGCCCTAAACGTTTACATTGATCGCCTTACGCAAAGTGTTGGCTTTAATCTAAAACTTGTCTTATTTTTTTTATTTCACCTGTTTTATGTCTGTAGTCATGCAGTTGATTTAGTCACAGCTGACTTGGTATTTCTAGTCGTGGAGTATTAGTAGGAGCATGAATAAGGATAGTGGTTGAATCTGTTTAGGAATGTAGTTTCCTTTCCTTGTTTTTAGTTAGCTGTTAGACAGCCACTATGTCTTGCTCTTTGTTTTAGTCTATTTAAAAGCACTGTAACGATCCAGTTGATTAATTACCACAGCCAATAAAATGTAGTCCTTAAGCTATTCTCTGTTTGTACATATCTTTCATTTCTTCTATACTTTATACATATAAAGTCATCTACATCTGCATTGTAAGTGTTTATATTAGTTTAGTTTCTACACTTGGTATCAGAGCCTCCGATTCTAGAGGCCCAGTGTTCTTTTCTCAAAAACTGATTCTGTTCTTGGAAAGTCGGAAGCATTGCCTGAGGAAAGGAAGTCAGTTCAGTTTCTGGATACTATCCATATAGAAGAAGGTAATACTCCATGCAAGTCTTCTACAATATTTACAAACTTACCAGTTTCTAAAGAGAAGCGCAAACGAGCAAATTGGAGTGTTAAAAAAAAATGGTGGTTTTGGCCCAGAAAAGTTTGTCTAAGTATTTAGATGGAAAAGGGAATCAGTGTTTCTTCGTAATCATTGTGTTGAAAAAGATTGCGATGAAATGATGGGTCCTAAATGATGGCTGTAATCGAGATAAGGTCCTAGAGAAGCAAAATGAGTTGCAGCGTGGTGATGAAAGTTGTCGTGGAGAAGAAAGCAGGATGTTTCGAAACACACGATATTATTAAAGAGAATGGGGAAAAAAAAATGGAAGATGAGAACAAGGATAAGGTGGAGAGTGCTCCGGAACTGGTGGTGGATAATGAAAGTACCGATAAGGATGCTGAGAAAATTGTCTCAAAGAGGAAACGTGGGAAAGAGAAACCAAAGACTGAAGATGTAATTGTAATTAGTCTGGACACAGAAGAGGTCCAGAAAGTGGACAAGCATTTGAACATGAAGAAGGTTGTTGAAGGTTCATTGAAAAGAAGAAAGACCAGGATTTTACATCATCTCTTGCAGCAAGGTAGCAGATTTTGAAGCAGCACCTGTTGCAGGAGGTTTTACAGGCCTCAATTGCTGCAGCACAAAAGAAGCTCCTAAAGAAGCCAAAGCGTAGAAGAAGAGCGAGACGGAGCGAAAGAGAAATGAAGGTGGTGCGAACGGGAACGAAGGAAGACAGAAGACGCTGAGTTAAAACTGAAGAATGTAAGGTGAAAGAGCTTGGAGGTTGTTATTTTTAGGAGTATTCTCTTGCGGAAATATAAACCAGCTGGAGTTGAGGTTCATTTCATTGTAGCTGCTTATGAGAATATGATAAGTGGAGCAGGGAAAAGATGAGGTTTTCAAAGAAACTGAAGGCCTAAGAGTACTGACCTGAAAAAGTCAAAGTAGCAGAGGTAGTAGTAGAAGCACCAGTCCCAGCTGAGCCAGAGACCGAGAAGAAACGGTCGAATTTGTTACACCAGCTGAGAAGCCAGCACTAGCAGCACCTGTTGAAGTTGAAGGACCAGTTGTAGATGCAGCTGAAGAAGAGAACATGTCGCTGATAGAACAAGGGGCATATATACCAGGCTGTGACATTCGGGTTGTTTTTGGCACGAAAGTTGGCGTCAACAGCAGGATCAGAAAGGTGGATGGAGAAGCAAGTTGATGGGAGTGTTTGGTTGAGGGAATGAAAGTGAAAGAATATGTGGCGGGGTCACGATCCCACGTCTGTTGCAGTCATGGTAGAGAAGTAGGTGCGTGCTTATGATGATGATGCAGGTCGTGGCTACAGTGAAGGATTTTGGGAAAACATACAAGTAAGATCATTCTGTTAACAAGAGTGTTGCAGAGGTTTCTGATAAGATTGTGATGGCTGAGCAGCTTCCGAGGTGTTGTATTTTGGGAATATGTTTGTTGCAGAAGTAGCGTTGAAGTGGTTGCAGGAGAGCGGATTGCGCTCGATATTGACTGGCCCGAAGAATGGCCTGAGAAGACCGGTACCAAAAGGGGATCGGCAGAAGAAATTGGCAGTGATTGCCTTGTATTATTTTCACAAGTGAAGCTGTGAGGGTGTGCTGTGTGCGCGCCATGTCCCGGTCAAATGTGAATTGCCGAACGGACACAGGAAGTCGTGCCAGTGGGTGCGCAGGAAATCTTGCCAGACGGGCAAATGAAGTCGTGCCAGACGGGTGCGCAGGAAGTCGTGTCCTTAGTGAGCACGCAGGAAATCGTGCCAGAACAGGCGCATGAGTCGACGTGCCAGACGGGCACAGGTATCGACGTGCCATACGGGCTAATGTGAATTGCCCGTGTGAAGTGCCAGAGGGGTACAAAGTGACGAGACGGGCTCAGTTGAAAGCCAGATGGGCTGATCACAAACTTTAGATTAAGGGGGAGAAATTGTGGTGAAGCAGGTATGCAGTGACAATCAACGTGCAGATGTTTATTGAAGGCCCTGACTACAATCAAGTTTGAGAAAATGTGAAAGCTCCTTGGAGTGAAGAACCTGTGCAGACAAGTTTGAGATTATGGGGGAGATTGTTGGCTTTAATCTAAAACTTGTCTTATTTTTTTTATTTCACCTGTTTTATGTCTGTAGTCATGCAGTTGATTTAGTCACAGCTGACTTGGTATTTCTAGTCGTGGAGTATTAGTAGGAGCATGAATAAGGATAGTGGTTGAATCTGTTTAGGAATGTAGTTTCCTTTCCTTGTTTTTAGTTAGCTGTTAGACAGCCACTATGTCTTGCTCTTTGTTTTAGTCTATTTAAAAGCACTGTAACGATCCAGTTGATTAATTACCACAGCCAATAAAATGTAGTCCTTAAGCTATTCTCTGTTTGTACATATCTTTCATTTCTTCTATACTTTATACATATAAAGTCATCTACATCTGCATTGTAAGTGTTTATATTAGTTTAGTTTCTACACAAAGGCCATCGATCATGTTTATTTGCAACTTGGAGGACCTTGTCGGTTCTTTTCTAATGTGAATTGAGGTAGGTAAAATACTTCTTACCCATCCTAAAAGTTCAAACATATACACACTATATACGGTAAAAATAATAATTTAAAAATAATTGAAGGCTCTCTGCGTCCGGCTACTCTGTGTGAAGTATTGGTGTCTGTCGGTGGATACTAGTGTCTTCTGATATCAGCTAAACCAGGGAGGGATATAGAAATTGACTTACAAATTAAGGAGGGAAAGGACACCTTTATATATCTACATGAGGTGGAAGCACGAATAATACCTAATTCGATTTGGATTGTTTTGGATGTCCGGACAAAAGTATAAATTGAATCCTCTTATATATCAAAAACGCACATAATCAAATATATGTTCATGATACCTTACTAATAGAATTTTATAATATGAATAAAACTTGACTCGAAATATTTTTACTTACACTAATAAAATTAGAGAGAGAAAAAATCTATAATTAAATTTATCCAGAATGCAAATTATGTGGTCGATCAGTAAAAATGCAAAACGAAGATATAAGAAATGAACAACAAAATAGTAAGAATAAGGCATAAAAAACACATGCACATGCACACGGAAGGATAGAGTAGAGGTTTGTCAATTTGGATTGATCGATTTAGATCCATATTTATATTCACTTTTTTTTTTATTGAATTGAATATCAGTTCCATTGCCTGACCATATCAAATTATTCTACACATTAGATAATTTACTAACGGAAATGAAGTTTAATGGCTTTGGATAATTTGGGAAGTCAAAACCCACCCATTTGATTTAACCTAATTAAGTACTTGTAATCAAATCGGTATATAGATAGAAATATGATTACTTGATTGCCAAGGCTAAATTACATATTTAATTTCAAGACATCACACTCACATACACACAGGGAACCGGTTGGCACTTGCCTACAGGCTACAAGGTACCAAATTATTTTACATATATAGTAGATAATTTATGATGAAGCACTCGTGAGAAAAGCAGATGCAAATACGAGTGCACCACATCTGATCAGGTGGCTTAATTAATTGTGCATATCTTCAGTGACATATGTATTGGCACTCCAAATTACTTCTCTTGCAGCTCCTTTCAATATGACCAGATTCCTGTTTCTCTTAAGCTTGAGTTGATATTGATCTTTTCCTCTCACTGTGTTGGTTGCCCAAAGTGCCACTTGCCCATTGTAATTATAAACCACCAAATTTCCATCGTCCCGCATTTTTGCAAAGCAACTACTTCCTCTACCAGCTGTCCCTGTGCTCCATATGACCCTCGAATGGTCCCGAAGAACGAGATTGCAGTTTTCTTGCATTTTAAGGGTGTAATCATCGTTTCTAAGACGATCACCAACGTGGAGTGATTCATTAGTATACAGTATTTTCCGTATTGCTGAAACATGAGCTGAGTTGCTAGTTAGAACTAGCAAAACAATCAAAATACAGCATCGTAGAGAAGTTGTCAGTACCATTCCTTCTTACCCTTTTTTCTTGGATATTGTTTGTGCTTTTGGTTGGTGTTTGGGTTCTGCATTTATAGAAGAGATCAACGTGTTCCACATTTTTTCTTCAGAATAGCTTTTTATTTTTCTACTGAGATTTAAATGCAACTTGAGCTGCTTTGTCCTTCGCTTTATATCTTTCCACCAATTATCGCTATCAGCTAAAACCATGGCCGAACCCAGAAATTGACATACAAAGGGACATAGATTTTGATTTAAACAAAAGATTTAATGATATAGATTAATGATTCTCTTGTATCATTTCAATATATGAGATAAGCTCACTGCAGCTAACAATTAAAGTCGAAAAACAAAAGTTTTTTTTAGCTATATCTCTCTTTCCTGTTTCCATTAACTGGCCGAACCTGGAAATTGACATACAAGGGTCGGACAGATTTCAATTTATACAAAAGATTTATATATTCGCAGATACACAACACAGAAAAGGTGTGGCTATGATGATTTCTCCTTGTCCGTAACTTTTTTGTATTTATTAAGTTATGTACCTTTTAGCCTCTGTCTTTTAAAAATGTACCTTTTAGCCCCTGAAGACAGTTTTGCCCCTCAGTTAAAACCCGATTTTTTTAACTGAACTGGGTTTAAGGATCGAAAGGTACGAATTTCATACATCGGGGGCTAAAAGGTACACTTTTAAAAGACAGTGGCTGATAGGTACGTATATGGGAGTAAACCTCAGGGGCTAAAAGGTCATTAAGCCAGCATAATTAATGTGTATACTATAGTTGGCCTTCAGAGGTTGTTGATTTATAGGAGAAATCAAGGAGTAAAGTTCTTGATTTTCGAATAAACTATTCTAAATTTGAATATTTTACGAGGCGAACTCGAGTAGCTCAGAAACTATTTGACTCATTTACACCGTTACTTAGAAGCATTGTTTAGTACATTTAGCTCAGAAACCATTTAGCTCATTTACTTACAGGATTCCAAAGGTATAAAAAAGATCTGAATTAGTAGCGCACAGCCAACTAAGTATAAGTTTTTCATGTCATCTAACTTCATTTGAAATGGTAGGAGATAACTACTTCTTTCTCCAGGTAACCAACGAGTAACAAAGATGATGACTTGGTTGCAGTAGCAGCGAAACTGGAACTTGCATACCAAGACAACATCCTTTTTGCTCGCTCCTCCCTACTCACGTATTACAGAATGTTTCCTTTGCCGGAAACTACAAAAGCAAGTGAAAGTGTAATCAACAATATGTACTCACCTGTTTGCGCTGATCTTTGGTTTTCAACTTCTTTAGCATCATTTTAAAATAGAAAATCAATGCTGTTGTTTAGATAGCCATGAAACCCAGGCTACTGTGGAATCTACAATAAAACTACAATTCAGATTCTAAGATCCCCTAATTCCATAATCACAGCAATAGAATCATTCATCTCAGGACGCAATAGGTATCAATGTTTTTCAAATAATAAATATTTATTTTTATTATTTATAATATTTTAAATAAAATTTTATAAACCGCCTGCAGATATATATGTCACCTAGTTTCTTGTAGTGAGAGCTAGCCAAACTGGTTATTCTTGTAGTGAGAGCTAGCCAAATTGGTTATTATCGGCGCTTTGCACGTCTTATAAATTTATACTTTTTAATACTAAAAAAATAGTAAAAATTAAATTTTAATAATTAAAAAATATTAATAACTATTTTAAGAATAATTTTTAAAGAAAAAGATTCAATACAATTTACAAAAATTATTAGTTGGAATAACACTCTTATCACATATTTAAAATTTTAATAATCTTAAAATAATTATAAACATGAAAAATACAATTATAATGTGAACATAATCTTTACTATCAAAACTTATAAATATTAAATATAACTAAATAACGTTTTTGAAGACCGACACCCCTCTCATAACATACATACGTGCTTGATAATAATTCAGATAATTTTCACATCTACGATTCAGACTAATATGCATCATCAAAAGATTACATTTTTGCAGTCAAAGAAAATATAGTGCTTTGTTTCGCAACAGCAACAATTGCTGAAGTTCACACATCATATTAGAGGAGCTCAAGTGTTCTATGAATGCCTTAGTGCAGAGAGCAGAGCCAAAATATAATGCGGGGGTAGCTAAGGATACTCATGTCATGTCTTATATACCATGCACTATGTCTTATATACCATGCACCAATTAATCACTAAAAGTTAGATTAACCGCCTAGACCCGTTTAGCTTTTTTTAGGACATTGATAAAAAAAATAAATTAACAAACTAATATAAAAATGAAAGCGATTTATAAAGACACCATCACGGTAAAAAGACCGAGTTGAGTGAGTTCAGTCCTTACGAGTAGGCCTGTCAATGGATCGGAGATCCGACCGGACCCGATCCGATCTGTAGCTAAATTAACGGGTATGGATCCTGTCAAAAAAAAATTCGATCCGTTAATGATCCGATCCGATATAGGTCTGATCCAATAACGAGCGTATATGGATTTAGTATGATCCGATCCGAATATATTATATTTATTTTATATTTTATATATTAATATAATATATATTAATTATATGTAAAACATATATAATATTTTATATTTTATATAAATAATATTATTTTGAAATTTAAATTTGAATTTGTCAATGTATATGTCATAATTTAATTTAATTTAATTTCGTAAAAAAAAAATTAAAAATTATTATTTTTTGAATTAAAAAATGAACAAAATTATTTTTTTAATATATTAAACGGGTCGGACCTCCGATCCGATAACCCAAAATCCGAACGGATCGGGTATGGATCGGCCTAAAAAATATCCGACTCCTGATCCGATCCGATCCGAACCCGAAAAAATTTAACGAATTCGAATATGAATTTAGAGTAATCCGATCTGAATCCGACCCGTTCACATGCCTACTTGCGAGCTAATTTCTTTCAATTAATTTGGATATTTTTTCAATTCAAAAAAAGCAACAACGGGTCACACGTGTATGTCAGCGTCTTGAATTTGATAAAACTAATATCTAAAGAGTTGGACAATTAGAAATTAAAAACCATGATGTCTTTATTATCTTGTAAATTGGTCTGTTGGACTGGGCTCAACATATATAATAGCGGGCTGATATTTTTGTTATCCGGGCTGGATTAGTTTTCGGATTAAATGCTAAGTGGATCACTCAAATTTTATCCATAGCTAACCCCAATCCAGCTGGAGGTCCGCCCCTGAATTGAGGCAAATATGCTTAACCATAAAACTACACGAACATATATCAATGCTAGCTAAGAACATCTTCAATGGTATTAGTTAAAATTGTTGGCTAAAATCATATAATATACTGATTATGTAAAATTTGTTGAACCTGTAAGGTTGCTCCAATGGACTTGGCTATATGAGTTGGCTATATTTTAAAAATAGAACGTTATTATTATTTTAAATTGTTAAAAATAGAATATATAATTAGAATATGGTAACAGATGAGGTGAAGTTTTACTATAGGTTCCTGCAGGTTCGACAAAAATAGTCAATATAAAGTGGTTGGCTATATTTTTAACTAACAGTAATGTTCCATTGGAGTTGAGAGAATTTTACATATTCTTTAAATTTTTTATTTATAACATGTTATCTATAATTTTAGCTAAGGGTCATAGACCGTTAAGTAAGAAGCAAATATTCCTACTTGTTCCTCAACCATCTTTGATTGTATAACATTTTCATCTTCTTTAACATATTATCATGGGGTTCCAATCCTCTGACTGAAATTAGGCTCTCCACGTGGTTGAACAAATTATTTATACTTGTCGGAGGTCCAGCCATCTATCTCGGGCCCGAATGGACAAACCCAAAAGAGGAGAAGCTCACTTCTTGAAAGCCTGAAAATGAAGCCCATTAGGGTAAAACCCCCACCATTTACCATTGCACACATTAATGAAGTTTATGCTAAAATCTGAGATAAACACAATTGCACAGAACTGCATACAATATAAATTGGTACTTGGCAAAAAAAAATATGATACACGAGACAAATCGAGACACCTTCAAACCCATCCTCTATTTTTCATAAATCCTAAATCCCTAAAAATAACCACATACATACAAAATCGTTTTATTATTTCAGCAACCTCCGATTTCGTGTTATTACGAAATTCCTCCAACAACCGATAGTAATAAAATACTCATTCCACTAATAACAAGATTATTATGTAGGTACTTTTCCCCAAAAAAAATAAATTATTGCAAGATAATTTTGTCAAAAGAGTTTGTTAGGTTTCAACTATAACCAGAATAACTATTAACTAGAAATCTCCTTAGCAACATAATAAATTAATAATTTTCTTATAACTAATAATTTTCTTATTTAGCTACAGAAAAATCTCCTTATGAGGTTGTGCCATTAGCATTGCATGTCTTCCGTAGCCAAACAAGGTAGAAAATTCAGAGGACAGTGATCTGCTGGCTTTTTCGATCACAAATGATATTAAATTTTCACCTTAATTATGAAGATATACTTCTCTGCTGATCACTCATCACTTGATTCATATTCATTGTCTTGTCTTTATCGAACAAAGGTTGTTTTTGAGATGGTCCGTGATGGGAATGATGATTCGATAGTAAGCTTGGATTTCAGAAAACAAGATGAACAACAACTTGTGTTGAATAGCGAACAATCAGAGATCTTTATTGAGCAAGATTATGTGGTATTAGAAAAGTTGACATCTTGGTCCTCGGGATTCACAGAAACATCTCAGAGTCCAAAGAAGTCAGAGTAAACTACAGAGTGGTGGCTATATTTTACATCAATTTGCAAAAAACTAGCTGAATTTTCGAGTTTGCAAATTAATGGTCAAATTTTATATTTGTCTTTTAAAAGAATGGCTGACGCTAATTGTTAACGTGAAAAGAAGCCATTTTAAAAAAAAATTGAAATAAAATTTGGCCATCCTTTTGAAAAAAAGTTAGCGGAAGCCACACTTTTAAAACGCGGGAACTAAAGTTGACCATTAATTTACGAACTTGAAAATTTGGCCAAATTTTTGAAATTCGGTGTAAAATACGGCCACCACTTGTATTTTACTCGAGAAGTCAAGATTAGTAAAGAGAAAAAGTAAAGGTTAAGATGTGAAGAAGGTACAGAAAATCGACAAATTATCACAAGTGGTATTCTAAATTTTCTTTTCTCGAGTGCCATTTCCTTTATCTTTGGAACCAAACTACTATTTCTCAGCATCAGTAGATTAGTTTTCTGCTCGTACAATAATCAAGTTTAGATGAACTGTCAGTTTCCGATTTTTAGTTAAAAAACCTGCAAGAACATAGTCTGTTTGTGTATGTGTGTGGTCTGTTAAATAAAAAGCCACAAAAACTTGCAATACGCCCATAGAAAACCAGAGTAAAAGATCTATTGCAATTGAAGTCAACATCTGAAACTTTATTGCCACAAAGGTACTCAGGGTACCAAACTACTCTAGCAGCTAGAAGTACACGAATCCAAAACGGGTCGGATATGGATTCTATGTTGAAGTACACGAAAACACGAAAGTACACGACACGGTACATTGCCAGGTCTAGCTACATGTCGTAGCCAACCATATTTTCCTAATCCGCCTTACATATTAGGAGACTACTGCAACCTAATGCTTTCTACTAAGCATTTTCTGGAACCAATAAGCTGACATCTTTGGAGTCCTCTTCAGGGTTTTGAAGTCGACAAAAGTTATGCCAAATCTTGATGTGTAACCTAATCTCCATTCAAAGTTATCGAGCAATGACCAAGCAAAATAGCCTATTACGTTTGCTCCCTCATCAACTGTCTTCTTTAGCTGCTGTATGTAAGACCTGTAGTAGTTAATTCTTTGTGTGTCTTTCAAACCATCAGGAATGGTCACATTGCCAGGTTGGTCCATGCCTACAGTACAACCATAATTGATTAATAACGTTTAGTACTTGAAGCTCTTTCACACTGCCGATATAATAAGAGAACAAGGAAAAGGAACACATGCATGGTAAAATTCAGTTTCTTTCATTGGTGTCATTTAGGCACACAAAATGTGTAATTTTCCCTAAAAGACTCCTGTTTTTTCTGAACACATGATTCCCCGTCCTGCTACTCCTTATTGAACAGTTCATTGTATTCCCTATTTAATTTCCTTCAAATTTCAAACAAACGTATTGCAGAATAACTTGCATCAATAAATATCAGGAAAACTTTATCAGGCATCTATATGGATTAGCGTTAATGTAAAGAGTCCAACATCTCACCATTTTCAGCCAAAATCATTGTAGGATTCCCGTATCGTTCTTTAACATACATAATTGCTTTATACAAACCCCAAGGTACATTATAGAGCCAATATGAATATGCCTGCAGGTATCGAAATTTAACAGCTTATAACTTTGATTGATTACCAGAAGAGATGCAATATAGCATGTAGTGCTGCATTATTAACTAACCTTCGGACCAATAGGAACACCATTTTTCTCAACTGCAAAATAAAACAACAAAGGTATGAGGGGAAATCAACTTAAGTAAGATTTCACCTATCAAAAACAGGGAGTCAGGAAACCAACTTACAAACAAATCCAACTTGCCAGTCATTTTGATAACCAGGTGGCATTGATTCATTGAATGGGACATGTTTCATGTAGTAAGCAGTGTACTGGTTTATTCCAATCAAATCTGCAGAACCTTTTACTATTTTCACCTCTTCTTTAGTAAACTTTGGCAGCCTATCTTTAACTATATTTTGCATGGTTTTCGGATACTCTCCATATACAATTGGATGAAGAAACCTGCAGATAAATAATTAGAGTATCTTATAAATAGCAATAAGATTAAAACATGATTCTGACTATTTATTGAAAGTACAGGAGCTGATACCATCCTAAATGAAAATCTCTTGCTCTTTGAGCTGCATATTCATCAGATTTTCCTCGAGTAAGAGGTTCATACCAAACAAAATCCAACAGAATTCCAATCCTTCCTTTCTGTGTTTTCTGAGAACCGTTGCTAATAAGTTATATTCCAGTTTTTTATCACAACAAAACCTTAAATATACTAAACTAAGAGCGCAAATCTTACCTGATACTTCTCACGATATCTTTGGACTGCAGAAGCATGACACAAAATCAAATTATGAGCTACAATGTAAGGCTCGGTCCCAGAATTTCCAGCTGTACAGTTTCCATATGGTTTAGAGCATCTTGATGGTGCAAAGAAACCATCATCATATCCAAGAGCAGCAACAACTCTAGGTTCATTAAATGTAAACCAGTTCTTAACTCTGTCTCCATACATCTTGAAACAAAAGTCTGCGAAATCAGCAAAATCTTTCCTGTGCAAATGAATCAAGTGTATGATGGATCGGTATTTGTTCAGAAGTTTAATGGTTAAGATATATAAAACAAATGACAATGATTCATAGCAGTACTTACACCACTTCGCGGCCTAACCATCCATTGTATCTCTCTTGAAGGGCTTGGGGAAGGTCATAGTGATTAAGATTAGCATAAGGAGTAATGCCTGCATTAGAACATTACAATGAAGGCATTTGTTTAATGGAAAGTTCACTAATTTATAGTCATTTTTTATTTTATTTAGATGATATCAGTATATCACTAGTACTAGATATTTTATTTGATTAGATATGTGTTACAATCCTTAAACTTAATCAGTAGTATTAAATATTTATGTCATAAATTCTTAAAGAAAGAAAAAAAGGGAACAGAGGGTCATGTACAAACATACCTTTCTTTAGCATGTAATTTATCAGTCTGTTGTAATAAGCAACTCCCTTCCAGTTAACTTTCCCAGTTCCATCTGCAAACATTTCAAACATAAATTGAAACACACATTTACTTATGTAGATTGACAGTATACTGGTGGCAAGTTTTTTTACTTGGGAAAATCCTGGACCAAGAGATCGAAAACCGATGGGCATCAAAGTTCAGTTTGGCCATGAGATTAACATCTTCCTGCAATAAAACATCATCAAAAAATGAAAATTTAAACAATTAATTTGCAACAGCCTAGTGTTTTCCATGACTGTTAATATTTTCCAAAAATTTACGGAGTTCCCTCTCAGGCGATGTCGGCTGCTTACATTTTATCCTCCCAGACCCTACATTTAACTTGCAACAGTGTGGATCGAACGAAAACTAATTGATATTAAACCTCACTGAATAAATCTGAAACCCTATATTGTAACTGCAACAATTATTATCACCGACACTTACTTTGTATCTGTGATACTGGTCTACTGTAACTTCCCCTGAAGCATTATTTACTTCAAGTCCTGTTTCAAGTAAATAAACCTCAAATATTCATACAATTCAAACTTATAAACCGAAAGAAATCATAGCACACATTATCCATTTACACATTAGTACAACTTTATAATCGATCATAGTAAAAACTGTAATGTAACGTTTTTTACGGAACACGAAAAATGAAAAATAAAGAGTAAAATATTTACCAGGTTGTCTAAGAAAAACATCCCAAATGCTATCCCCACGTCCATCTTCATGAGCAGCTCCTTCAACTTGATAAGCTGAAGTTGCTGTTCCATAAATAAAGTCCTTTGGGAAGCTATCTCTACTAAGCCCACCGGTGTCGAGGTCCGTCGACTCCGGTGAAAAGTCCAGCTGCCCGTGAGCCAGGACTAGCAAATTAAGCACCAAGAAAAGTAATGGCCATCTCATTTTTTTTGTCACCATTATTATGCAGAGAAGGTATGTGTTGTTTGATGTGAAAGTTGAGTATTTAGAAGTGTAATTTATAGACACGTGAAGTTAACCTATACTCCCTCCGTCCCGGTGAATTGTATATACCGGATTGGGCACTTAGACTAAAAAAATATATAAAAAATAAGTAAAATTAGATGAAAAGTAAGTAAAGTGGTGGGACCTATCAATATTTAATAATAGATTTAAGATAGTGGAGGAATAGTGATTTATATTGTTATAGAATAGAGAAAGTGGAGAAAGTAGTGGGTGTAATAATGTTTTATATTATTAAAAATTACTATTTTTGAAATGTATAGAAATGAATGAAACATCCTAAAATGGAAGGAAAGTGTATAAAAATGAATGGGACGGAAGGGGTAATTGTAGAGTGAATAAAAATGTGGGGAAGCCCCTGCACTCTCTGTGGCTCTGTTTTTCTGTGCATTTCTGTGTCTTGCGTTTGCTCTATTGTTTTATTTTTATCAATACTAAATTGCATATTACATCCACTTGATTTTAGTTTATTGTAGTTTGGGTAAAATATTTTGCCGTAAAATACTTTGCACACCGTAACTTCAAGTTCTGCTACATTTTAAACTCCTTTGACAGTTTTCCGTCTATATTGACCGTTAACATTAATTTTGACATGGGTAAACTGGTAAACTACAAAACTTAAAAATTAATTTATTTAAAATTTAACTTATTAAATATTATTAGTAAAACATAATTAATTTGTATCTATAATTTAAATTTATTTGTCAACTATAAAATTTGAGAATTAATATTATTTAATTTAAACTGAATTTGTAATTATTAATATGATTTAAAATTTAAAATTTAAAATTTATTGTTTTAAAGTTTTCTATAAAAAAACATTTCAATTTTTAATATAATTTTAGAAAAATGAAAATCGGTTACTTAAAATTTATGTTGACAATCTCGTTTTATCCCGTATGATTTGAACTATAGTTAAAAATTCTTTAAGTTTTGCTAATAATATTTAATAAATTCAGTTTTAAATAAATTAATTTTTAAGTTTTTTAATTTACAAATTTACCCCTGTCAAAATTAATGTTAGATATCAAAATAGACGGAAAAACCGTCATAACGGGACTTGAAGTTACGGAGTGCAAAGTATTTTATAAGAAAGTACTTTATCCAAACTGCAATAAGTTAAAACCTAAGGGATGCAATATGCAATTTAGTCTTTTATCAATAATTTAGATTCTGTGTCGATACCAAAATAATTCTTATCTTCATGTTTCACACAACAAACAAAGCATGTGTGGGATGATTAATTGTCTGTTGTATACCTCTAGCTCTGGTTTGTACGAAACATTTTTGAAAAAAATCACTCACTCCAATATTCCCATAATTATTATGAACACAAAAACAAATTAATATCCCAAAAATGAGCGTTCATTCAAAACACGATAACAACGCAAATGAGTGCTCCGCTGAATCGAGTGAAAAGGAAAAGGACGTTCTTTTGGACCATATGCCAAGAAAATATTCGCATGGATATACATTATACAGATACGAACTGCCGATGCACAAGTAGGGGCGTAGCTAGAAATATAAGTTATCGGGGTTAAAAAAAATTCAACATACAAAATAATCAAGAAATTTTAAATACCTTCATAGTCTTGATTGCACAATAAAATTAATGGGGTCAAAATTGAAATATAGTAATAGAAAACTATTTTTTTAGTGGGGTCAAAAATAAAATTTAATACTAAAACAAGAAGATTTAGAAAAATTTTACATATAAATTATAAAAAATTTATAATTTTAGTAGGGTTAATTACCCCGCTACCAATACTTTGGCTACACCCCTGTGCACAACTCAGAAGTGATCATCCATGTGTTGTTCAACATTATTGTTAATATCCTTCCGTTTTCTTTGACACAGAGAATCGGATATTCATTAAATTATGCTACGTATCTTTGTACAAAAACCGAGTTATGTTTTTAAATACGAAAAACTCATGACCATGAGATCTTATCTTAAGGTTGATTCAGGCATCAAAACAACATGAATTTAATCTTGAACAAAGAGCACTGTAACTGCACAAATTAACGACCTCATCAACAACGCCGGAATCATGATCACAAAACAGTCGGAAATAAAGTGAATTATCGCTAACCTTTAGAGGTTAACCAGAATTGAAAGTTAAATTTCTACTATTTTTTAGCTGAAAATCATGGTCATAAACACAATCTAATAAAAAATTCAGTTTAACCGGAATTTCAGCATAGTTAATCCCTTTTAGTTCTGCTCCTACCATGAACGGTCCTAGTTAAGTAAGCAACGATATTCGCAAGTTTGATGAGCAGAAAGGGGCACTGCTATTCTTCTCGTAATGTAATTTTATATGATAAGGGAATTGAAATCACCAACTCATGTGATAAGGTCATTTGAGAGAAAGATATGACTGCATTTTCATAGAAGTAGAGCTTATTCGTTTATTCACAGATATACCAATTATATTACATATTTGTTTTTAATCTTGTCAACTTATTAAAACCTCTTGATTTAGCGGTATTTTCCTCGTTCTTTTTACGAGATACCGAAGATTCTCTGTGAACCATTAAAAAGATAATCACTTTTTTAATTTGAAATCTAGTAACTAGTAAGTAAGTGAATTTTAGAAACTGTTTTCTCATATATGTAGATGCATGGACGGAATAGTCAAAAAACAGAAATTTAATTTAATGGATAAGATGGCCTATTATGCAAATATAGAGTTTGTTACAAAAGGATGGTCCATGACACCAAATGATTGAGAAAGATAAAAAGAAAATGGTCCAAACTCCAAAGAGAGTTGAATTATCATAGCTCTATGGTCGTTGGAGACGTTGAGTAGCCTCATAGTGGCAAGAAAAAACAGAGCATGATTACGCTGTCGCTGTTCACGAACATGGTCGTTGGTGAACAAGCTCGAACTCAGCTCGTTAAGAGTTTGATTTGGCTCGGTTCGTTAAGAACTCGAGCTCGAGCTCGAGCTCGAATACAAAAAAAAAATTGTTAAGAAAACGAGCTCGAGCCGAGCTATTAGTGAGCTCGACTCGAGCTCGGCTCGAGTTCGATTTGAGCTCGGTCGGCTCGATAAAACTCGAAAAAATTAAGATATATTCGATATATTTTTATATTATTTTTTGTATTTTCTAACATTTTAAATTAAATTTGCAATTTATAGTACGTGTATTTTAGGTTTATTGAGAATTGATTGGGAAATTGGGTTGGATTTCGACAAAAAATGTTTTAGTTCATTGGACCAAGAAAAATTGGGCTTTTTTATCTATAAAAATTGTAAGTTCCAATGAGCTCGGCTCGACTCGGCTCGTTTTTGTTCGATAAAAGCTCGTGTTCGGCTCGTTATCTATAAAAGCTCGCTCGTTTATATCAAAACTCGGCTCGACTCGGTTCGTGAACAGTCCTATTCTATACTCTTTATTAATAAGCAAAACAATGTGAAAATGGCGCGCGGTACTAAAGTACTAAAACACTAAAGTACCAAATTTGGTTATCACTAAATGTGAGTTCGATTTCTCGTAACTACATTATTTTACAAGATTTGTTTACTTTAAAATCTTTAGCTTCATTTAGGGTTTGATTCCTTACAACTACGTAATTATATAAGATTTATTTATTAATCAAGGGTTCGATTCCTTGCAGCTACGCAATTATACAAGATTTATTTATTCACCTTAATTTTTTTAGCTTTATCCACAATTCAATTGTCTATAACTAAATAATTAAATAGTGGTTATTTATTATATTATTTTTATCATTTAATTCTTGATAAATACATTTTTTAAAAATATTTATTAATAATTTATCAATATTAATATTTTAATATCAACTCATATTCGGCCCGTGCTTGATACGGGTTATCAGCTAGTTATGCATGTATACTCCAGAAATTAGACATGACCTTATATTTTCTGACTCCCCATGCCCTGAGTTAATGAAGAAATACAATAAAATTTTGTCACAACTTCATTATGCATTACAAGTTGGAACCTCAAATGGAGCATTGTATTTCCTAATGATGATCATGATATACCTCATTCTTGATAACGAGAGTTCGAGAGTTTGATTCGATGAAGGCAAATATGTGCATGTTGGTAGGGCAGAGCATTTGGTTCGGTTAATCGAATGCCGAACTGAAATAATCGAAATAATTCGGTTTGGTTAACCGAATCAAAATAATTCGGTTCTTAATTCGGTTTTAAAAATATGTGTTATTCGGTATTTCGGTTATTTCGGTTTTTTTACCGAAATAACCAAAATAACCGAAAATATAAAATATTATATATAATATATTTTATTTATATATGATACTAGTATTTTACCCGTGCTTCGCACCGAGATTTTCTCTCTCTCATTTTGTTCTATATTTTTTTCTTATATAAATTACATTATTAGTAATTTACAATAATATTTATTTTAATATACAATATTTGTTTGGCACATAAATTGAAAATTGTTATCGAGATGTGTAATGTCATCACTTATCATAGAAGAATGTACTTGAAAAATTATGTCGACAAAATTTTATGGAAATACAGAATTAAAGAAATACAATTTAAATAGATGACAATGTAATAAAAGTAGTCCAGCATCTGAACATAACACCAATAAAATTAAAAATTAAAAATGCATAACATTTTTAACCATCCTAAAATTCACAATATCATTTCAAATCAGGCATCATTGTTAGGACCATCATATCCAGTAACTTCAAGCCTAAAAAATATATAGAATATGAATAAGTCAAAATAAAAACTTAATATTGAAATTTGAAGTTATAGAATATTTTTACCAATATCTCATAGAGAAAACTCATACAAATTAGGATTAACGTATATTTTTAATGATGGTAGATTGGTAATTGAAATTGATCCTGAAAAAAATATATGAAGATAATATTTTGTTTGATTGATTTTTTTTGTCAAGTGTGTGATTGATTTATTGATTGACTTAAGAATATGTGTTTCTTATAAAAAGATGATAAATATGTTATTTACTATTGTAGGTGATTATTTTACATCCGGTAATAATAATGATTGGAGGGTGACCTTATAAGTTCTCTAAATCAAGACGTAACTTATCTGCAAGCTTGTCCCATATAGTAAACCTAGCCCTCAAGCTACAAATTTGAAAAATAATTAGAAATACGTCATCAATATGTCATGTCAAAAAATTCAACAATGTGAAAGTATCTCCCACCAACGATGTCAAACATATATATATTTTGAACCATATTGAGTGTTGTGTGACGTTGTTGTACCCGGACTCTCATAAACTCCAATAACATCTGCATTGTAGTAAGATGAGAGAGATATTTGAAATAGTACCAATATAGATATAGGTTTGTGAATAAAAAAATGTGCAAAACTATAAGAACTTTTGATTCACCAACTCTTGCATGTAAACATCCAAGAGAAACCAAGTCAAACTTGTGGCGTGGTATCATCTCATCCTCAACTGTTATTGGTTTCATCTTAGTATATTTTTGAAAAAAATATACACTTCTTTTTGCTAACATGAGAATTGTTAAGCTTTGAGTTCGCAATTTTGAAATTTGAAATTGCATAAAGACGTCCTTCTACATGGTCGAATCTTGCCCGTTACAAAATTCAGGTCCAGCGTATGCATGAATGTGAGTTTTCTGCATTGGACAAACACAAAATAATTATATCGAACAAAGTTGTATAAATCTATGTGTGTTACTAAGTTTGTGTATGAGTAAAAAGAGTACTTACGACATCGTCAAGTAAGATTAGATTGAGCCCTTTAAAGTCACCCGTAGCGCTGTTGATCCCATGCCACATCCTGGTCACTCGTATTTTGATTCGCCAGTTTGTCTTCTCACATGTCAAGGAAGCAATTGATCCCATGCCACATCCTGGTCAAGCGTATTTTGATTCGCCAGTTTGTCTTCACACATGTCAAGGAAGCAATATGATTAAAGCGAGCTCCTTGCATTTTCAGCTGTATATGTGTAGAAATGATTGATGTGTAATTAGGGATTGGTAGTTATCTACCAAATACACATGGACCTATTTATAGGCATAAGATTATATAACCATTACTTAATTTTGGCTCAAATCAATCAATCCCCAATTATGATTATTACATTAATACACATAAAACATTTATATTAATTATCATTAAAACATATCTTGCATTTTAATTTTTTGATAACTATAAATCAATCTCAAATCAATTATCATTAAAAAATATATTGCAGGATCTTAATTTTTTTTAATAAGTATAAATCAATTTAAAATCAATTATAATTAAAAAAATTTAATTGTTGATAATTATAAATCATTCTCAAATCAATTATCATTCAAAAATATCTTACAGGATCTTTCTTAATTTTTGATAAGTATAAATCAATTTAAAATTAATTTTAATTCAAAAATATGTTGTAAGATATGCTTTAATTGTTGATAACTATAAATAAATCTCAAATAAATTAATGGTTCAAAAATATCTTACAGGATTTTTTTTATAAATCAATCTAAAATTAATTATAATTGAAAAATATCTTGTAAGATCTGCTTTAATTGTTGATAACTATAAATCAATCTAAAATCAATTATCATTAAAAAAAACTATCTTGTAGGATCTATTTTAATTTTTGATAACTGTAAATCAATCTCAAATAATTGACGTTTATTTTCAAAAATTAGTAACATATACATTAATTTGAATTTTATTATTATTATTTGAGAAATTACCAAAAATACTAAATTTTCTAAGTTTTTTTTTGTGGTTCTAGTAATTTTTAATTTTTTTTGCGAAAATAGGGTTTTCAATTAGAATCAACCAAATGCAACTTTTTTTTACGACTTACAATGCAAAAAATTTTGAAAACTCGTAATTTTGCAAAAAAAATATAAAAAAAAAACTATTTTTGCAAAAAAAAATATAAAAAAAATCGTATTTATGAAAAAACCTCTAAATAGTATTACATTAATTTAATTTAAATTTTATTCATATTAACTATGATTAAAGATTACCATACTTGATTGTGGTCAAGATTTTAACTACAACGGTTAAGATTTTAGTTAAAAACATAAAAATGGAAATATTGTTGTGAATTTTGATTGGTTGAATTTTAAAAACTCGCATGTGATTGGTTGAAAATTATGAAAAATTCTCTGATTGGCTAACTATATGGTAATTCTCTGATTAACTAACTACATTGTAATTATAAAAAAACATATTGTTGCAAAAAAAAAACCATATTTATAAAAAAAATCTCTTATAATTCATATTACCATTTTATTATTAATATTTATATTGATTAGAATAAATAAAGAAGAGTTAATTTTCTTAGGAAAAAAAGAGTTAATTTGACTTAGAAAGTATTTAATAGAATATTAAATTGAAAAGGAAATAAATCATTATTTGAAGTGCATTTAAACTTTTCCTTTTTTTCCTTTTTAAGATAGTGGTTAATATTGGTACCATAGTTAGTCACCTATAGGTAATTCTAAAAAAATGAAATGTGCTACATCAATTCTGATTGGTTGAAAAATAAAATCCTTGTTTCTGATTGGCCGAAAACTATTTAAAATTCTCCGATCTACGTGCCTCCATGATGTTGGGTTAGACTGGATTTTGAACGTAAAGATGATGTTTCGGTTAGACTGGTTTATAAATAATACACGTAGATCTATTTATAGGTATAAATACATATATTTTGGAAGATCTTAAATAATCAATTATCATTAAAAAAGATCTTGCGTTTTAATTTTTTGATAACTATAAATCAGTCTCAAATCAATTATCATTCAGAAATATCTTACCAGATATTTTTTATTTTTTGATAAACATAAATCAATCTAAAATTAATTATCATTGAGAAATATCTTACCAGATCTTTTTTATTTTTTTTGATAAACATAAATCAATCTAAAATCAATTATCATTGAGAAATATCTTACCGGATCTTTTTTATTTTTTTTTGATAAACATAAATCAATCTAAAATCATGTATAATTGAAAAAGATTTTGTAAGATATGCAGGATATTGTAAAATTAAATAGTTGTCATTTTTTGGATGCAAATACAATTCAATTATATTTTTAATAAATCTAATAAATTAAACGATTTGATTAGTAACACATATATTAATTTGAATTTTATTCATATTAGAGCATTTACCAAAAATACTATCTTTCAAAAATATTTACGAAAATTTGGTTTAAAACGAAAAGAAATTTTTTTTACGATGTACAACGCAAAAATATTGTACATGATTATTATTATTATTATTATTATTACTACTACTACTACTATTATTATTATTATTATTATTATTATTATTACTATTATTATACCAGATTGTGTTTTCTTGATAATTGATCACACTTTTCTTTTGCCTGTGAAATTTCAAAGTACACAATTTATTGGTAATGCTCATAATTGTCGACACCATCAATTAACAATCTTTTTATTTGATAAATATATTAACTACCATATATAGAAAACAGTAGTTAATGACTAATCTAGATTAGTTAACATCCTAGTAAATCAATTTAAAATCAATTATCATTGAGAAATATCTTACCGGATCTTTTTTAATTTTTTTTGATAAACATAAATCAATCTAAAATCAATTATCATTGAGAAATATCTTACCGGATCTTTTTCATTTTTTTTTGATAAACATAAATCAATCTAAAATCAATTATCATTGAGAAATATCTTACCGGATTTTTTTTTTTTTGATAAACCTCAATCTAAAATCATGTATAATTGAAAAAGATTTTGTAAGATATGCAGGATATTGTAAAATTAAATAGTTGTCATTTTTTGGATGCAAATACAATTCAATTATATTTTTAATAAATCTAATAAATTAAACGATTTGATTAGTAACACATATATTAATTTGAATTTTATTCATATTAGAGCATTTACCAAAAATACTATCTTTCAAAAATATTTACGAAAATTTGGTTTGAAACGAAAAAATATTTACGAAAATTTGGTTTAAAACGAAAAGATATTTTTTTTACGATGTACAACGCAAAAATATTGTACATGATTATTATTATTACTACTACTACTATTATTATTATTATTATTATTATTATTATTATTATTATTATTATTACTATTATTATTATTATTATTATTATTATTATTATTATTATTATTATTATTATTATACTATCATTATATATGGTAATGCTCATAATTGTCGACAACATCAATCAAGAATCTTTTTATTTGATAAATATATTAACTATCATATATAAAAAACAGTAGTTAATGACTAACCCATCTTAGTTAACATCCTAGTTAAAAATTTATAAAAGGAAATGTTTTGGTGAATTCTGATTGGTTGAATTTGAAATACTCGCTTCTGATTGGCTGAAAATTATGAGAAATTCTCTGAATGGTGTGGTAGACTGAACTTTTATAAAGAAAGATGTCATTTATGCTACTAATTTATGTATTATTAGCATTTTATCTCATATTGAAGCTCCTTATTTGTTTAAAAATACCACATGTTTGATGTTTCTGTTAACAATTGATTTTAATTCGAACTTTTGTTTCTAATTCGATTTTCTAATTCGGTATTCGGTTTTAACCGAAATAATTAATTCGGTTCGGTAAATAACCGAAATTATTTCGGTTCTTAATTCGGTAATAGATTTTGCTCTTATTCGATATTCGGTAACTGAATTATAATTCGGTTCGGTTATCGAATTACGCAATACTAAATCCTGCATGCTGGACTACAAAAGCGCAAAGGAAAAGTCGCCAAAATTTTTAAAGAAGTACTTGTTGTCTGTTGATGGGCTCCCTCGCATTTATGGTACGTTTACATACCAGAATTGCGGAAATGGTACAGCTGGGTTGAGTTTTGCAAAACTGGTACAGGGCGCCACAGCCCGTGGCGACCCTAGCTGGGGTGCGCCACAGCCCGTGGCGACCCCGGCCTGGGCGCCACGGCTGGTGGCGACCCTTGTTTATCCATTTTTCTGCCAGGTTCGCCTTTAGTATAATTGCTTGCTTCACTCCATTTTCAAGGTTGAAACATCAATTTTCAAGTTTAAAAAACTGAATTAATAAAATTAAAAATTTGGTTTTTTATTTTGGCATATTACAGTAGAATAGTCGAATTTTGTTAAAAGTTAAAAATTGAGTTAAAAAAATTGGATAAGTTATGATTTTTTATTAGCCGAACATGAGATCCTCAAAATGCAAAAACCCAAAAAAAGTAAATATTGGTCTGAAAGTGACATGAAGACACAAAATTCAAGTTTTGTAAAAATGACAGTTGAAAATACAGGAAAAAGTAATGACAGTATGTATGCAGTTCTGAATTCATGTTTAATATTAAACAAAGAAAATGCGAATATAAGTTTTTCAAGTATAATCTATAAACCTACAAAAGTGAGAGTTACAAAACAAATTTTACTAAGTTAACTATCTTTTTTACTAAGTAACCACAAGAAAACTGTCGTGAACATAATAATAAAACCAAGGGTCGCCACCAGCCGTGGCGCCCAGGCCAAGGTCGCCACGGTCTGTGGCGCACCCCTCCTAGGGTCGCCACGGGCTGTGACGCCCTGTACCAGTTTTGCAAAGTTGAACCTGGGTGTACCATTTCCGCAATTCTTGTACATAACTGTACCAGAAAAGCGAGGGAGCCTCTGTTGATGGTACTGTAATACTGTGAGGGGTGAATTGTTTCAAGTATACTGTGTGAATGATTATAATAGAAGACAGTTTTAGGCCAGTTTTATTTGAAAAACAGAAAAGTTTAGAGAATACATTGAGCAGAATCTGCAATTTAGTGCTTTCTGTTGAGCATTTTCTGGAACCAATATGCTGACATTTTCGGAGTCCTCTTAAGGGTTTTGAAGTCGACAAAAGTTATGCCAAATCTTGATGTGTAACCTAATCTCCATTCAAAGTTATCGAGCAATGACCATGCAAAATAGCCAATTACATTTGCCCCCTCATCAACTGTTTTCTTCAGCTGCTGTATATAAGACCTGTAGTAGTTGATCCTTTCTGTGTCTTGCAAACCATCCGGAATGGTCACATCTCCAGATTGATCCATGCCTACATGACAATCATAATCGAAAAATTAGTTTCAACTTACAGCTCATTCACAGTTGCACTCTTAATATACATTGATCAAGAAGGGAAAGGAACTTGTTCATGATCAAATCTGATTTCTTTTATAGGTTTATTTTACACTCACGTCGCATGATGAACTACCATTGCAGTGGTCCATTTTTCTTCTGTAATTGCTTCTTTCCAAATTCAGAAATATGAATTGGCAGAAGGACTTGCATAGAAAAAAAATCAAGAGGCCCTTCTATTCCTTATTACTAGTTTACTATTAATTAGTGTTACTGTAAAGAGTTCGACATCTCACCATTTTCTGCCAAAACGATAGCAGGATTCCCGTATCGTTCTTTAACATACATTATTGCTTTATACAGACCCCAGGGTACATCATAGAGCCAATCTGAATGTGCCTGCAGGTTTAACAAGCTTATAACTTCACTTGATTGGTAGAAGAAATTAATGCAGCATTCTATTGTACTGCATAGTGTATAATATCTATTCGACTAACCTTTGGACCAATCGGAACACCATTTTTGGCATCTGCAAATTAAATCAACATTTATAAGGGTAAAACAATTTGAGATTTCGCATATTGAAAAAAGGTTGAGGAAATTAACTTACAAACATATGCAACCTGCCAGTCATTTTGATAACCTGGTGGTGTTGATTCATTTACTGCAACGTGTTGCATGTAGTAAGCAGTGTATTGGTTTATGCCAACCAAATCTGCAGAACCTTTTACTAATTTCACCTCTGCCCTAGTGAACTTTGGTAGCCTATCTTTAACTATATTTTGCATAGTTTTCGGATACTCCCCGTATACAATTGGATGAAGAAACCTGTACTAACACCAAAAAACTTAGTTCTTCATATCATGGGGAAATCCCTGATTTCTTTATAAATTAATATGCGAAAAACAGTGATGATTTTTACAATTCCTATGAAAGCACAAGAACTTGTACCATCCTAAGTGAAAGTCTCTTGCTCTTTGAGCTGCGTATTCATCAGATTTTCCTCGTGTAAGAGGTTCATACCAAGTGAAATCCAACAGAATTCCAATCCTTCCTTTCTGTGTTTTCTGGGAACCATTGATGATAAGCTAAGAACAAATTTTTTTATCACGACAAAATCTGATCAGACTAATACATAAGAACGTGAATCTTACTTGATACTTTTCGCGATATCTTTGAACTGCAGAAGCATGACATAAAATTAAATTATGAGCTACAATATAAGGCTCTGTCCCGGAATTTCCAGCTGTGCAGTTTCCATATGTTTTAGAGCATCTTGATGGGGCAAAGTAACCATTATCATATCCAAGAGAAGCAACAACTCTAGGTTCATTAAATGTAAACCAGTTTTTAACTCTGTCTCCATACATCTTGAAACAAAAGTCTGCAAAATCAGCATAATCTTTCCTGTGCCATCGAACAAATTCTATGAACTTTAAAACATTGAAAGATGTGTAATAAATTGTTAATCCTTTGTAAGAACTATGGCAATGCTATAAGACTGATTATGATCTGTTTAGAATACTTACACTACTTTGCGGCTTAACCATCCATCGTATCTCTCTTGAAGGGCTTGTGGAAGATCATAGTGATTAAGATTAGCATAAGGAGTAATGCCTGCATAAGAACACAACGGAAAATGCATTTTATTTTCTCCAACATTCAATTTTCTTTACTCGATTGGTAATCTGTAATCTCCTCAACCAAAATCATTAAATATTTACATTATGAAGTCTTGCAAGAAAAGAACCAATTACAATGTAGAAATAGTGTATTAAACATGCCTTTCTTTAGCATGTAGTTTATTAATCTGTTGTAATAAGCAACTCCTTTCCAGTTAACTTTCCCAGTTCCGGCTGCACAAAACTCAAACAAACAATTAGAGAGTGGACACTTAATATGTACATTGATTCAGCACAAGTGAATTGGTGGCAAGTTTTTTACTTGGGAAAATCCTGGACCATGAGATGGAAAACCGGTAGGCATCAAAATTTAGCTTGGCCATTAGATCAACATCCTCCTGCATAAAAAGATTTAAAAAGATCATAACATTCCATACTTAATTTGCAATGCTTGTAGATGGCTTGGAACACTTAATTAAGACTTAACGGACAACCATTTCATGCAACCATAATTATCGACACCCCTTACTTTGTATCTGTGATACTGGTCTACAGCAACTTCACCGGATGCATTGTTTGGTTCACGTCCTGTTTCAAGTATACCTCGAGTAAGTAGTATAAACGACATAGTTATACGATATCGATGCTATTTCAGAAATTTTCTTAAGCAAAGATATTTTTGAAGTTCGGCCTCAAGACAGGGTAGGCACAAAACTGGATTTTGCATACCAGAAAATAACCAAGACAATACACACTTCATAAAGATTGTTTTGCTAAACTGGACCTTTTTTGTTAAAGTAAATGTTAATGTGAGTCTTTGCTATACCAGGTTGTTTAACTAAGACATCCCAAATGCTATCCCCACGTCCATCTTCATGAGCAGCTCCTTCAACTTCATAAGCTGAAGTTGCAGTCCCGAATACGAAGTCTTTCGGGAAGCTGTCTCTACTAAGCCCACCAGTGTCGAGGTCCGTCGACTCCGGTGAAAAGTCCAGCTTCCCATGAGCCAGGACTAGCAAATTAAGTACCAAGAATAGTAATGGCCTTCCTGTCTTAATTTTTACCATTTTCATGCAGGAAAGAGTTGCTTGGTGGAGAGTTCTCCAAGTGAAAGAGTCTGATTTATAGAAAAATTTACTCCCTTTCCCTTTTTACATGTCTAGCTACCTTCTTCAAGAAAAAATAGTCTCAATAAAAAATGCTTTTTAACTAATAATTTTTTTTAATATCGTAAATTTTCCAATAAAATGGACATGTAATAAGTTAATTTGATCACGGGCAGCAAAACACGGGCACATAATAAGTTAATTTGATCACGGGCACATAATAAGTTAATTTAACCGTACAACTGTAAAAGGAATTCACTATTAACTATTTAAATTTCAATTCCTATAATAAGTTAATTTGATCACGGGCAGCAAAACACAATTTCATTAAACTTTATGTTTTCCAGCAAAACACAATTCCTATAAAACAAGAGCACTTCACTTTGACAAATAACTTATGTTCCGAAACAAACATCGATTGTTAAGTCGACTGGTGCAAGAAAAGAGGTTGGTCCATGATTTCCAAATAATTGATAGAGTGCGGAATAAAATGGTCCAAATGGACCAAATGTCAGAGTCCGCTTTCTTGCAAAATTGTTTGGAGTGTTTGTTTCGCCTGACCGAATGCAATCATCCTACTAAAATCTTTTACTCAAGAAAACTCTGAGTACTATCAGCAGGTAAAAAAGGAAGTTGCAGAACAAAATGCAGGTTTCTGATTTGATCTTCCAGCTATCATGTCATTTACTCTGATATCGTAAGCCGCTCAGGGCCAGACCGGCACGGATTTGTTTTTGGTTCACTCCCAAAACATCTCAATACTAATGGAGTTAACTCGCTGCTTATTAACTAGCAATCTGCCCCTCGTCGAACAACTCCCAACAGAAAAATCTCGTCTACAATGGATACATGAGCTTCAAGCTGCCAACAATAAAGACTTTATAACCATTCATTAAATAATCTAATCAAACTGAATACATTTCTGATGAATTAAACATGAATTTGAATTCTTATCGAACAACTCTCATGAGAGAACCTCTATAATCAACTTACAATCCAAGAAGTGCATTTTTTCTGCTCACTTTATGGCAAGTAACACATAAGAGAAAGTAAAGATGGATATAAACATAGCACATATTTTATGACATTCGTTCATTTTCATTCTTGGCCTAGCGTCCATAAACGGACACAACCATCCTCCCCAGAACTTATTACACTGTTGTCTTCAGTAAACGCCAGTCCGTAAACCCCGCCAAGGTGAGCTCCTTTGATTGTTGTTCGACTTGATGCTGGTTTGCTTATTTCATATATGATGACACATGTATCAAGTGATCCAGTAGCAACCATAGTGCTATCATGGGACCAGCATAGACAATTTATGCGTGCAGTATGAAATAACATGTTCTTCAGCTTCACCTGCAAGAATTTTAAAAGGAATAAATGGCAGACACTTCTCACAGAATAAGAAGGGTTTGATTTGATTTTAAATATAGGTCATGAAGTATATATACCTCTCTGGAAGCACGATCCCAAACAACAGCTTCTCGATTAACATCTCCAGAAGCAATCATGGAAGCATCAGGAGAATAACGAACTACAGTAATAGCACCCCGGTGTTTCTCGAGGACTGCCTCTTCATTGAGACTCTCACCTGAGACAGAGTATATGTGCAGTTTACCATCTTCACCACCGACAACGACTTCACTTCCATCAGGAGAAATTGTACACGCAGTTGCAGAAAACCCAAGCTTAACTGTTGACAATACTTTCGCACCCTGTAGGAGGACAACCCCAGAATCAATTGCAACCAAGACAAATTCAGGAGAGTGCCTAGCAAAGCTCAAGTCCTTCGGTTGACTGCCAATGTCAACACATTCTGCCTCCCCACATTGATCTCCAAGTAGAGGAATTCTCCAAACCTGGATAATGGGTTCAAAATAAAATTAAGAACTTAAGACGGGCATATTATGATATTATATGTGAAGCTTCCTTTTAATTAGTCCTGGTGTATCACTGAATCATGCGTCGCAATTAATAAATTTATATATACCACAGTGATAATGTCATCAAAGAAATGCAACCTTGTCAATTTTAATCTTAAAACTACAGGAAGGAGAACTGAGAAATAAATTAAAGCATGGTATTGCATCTAATCTAAAACGAAGTACCTTATTGTCATATCCAGATGTAACGATCTCTTCATCGACAGCAGCAAAGCATTTAATTTTATCAGACATCTTCCTGTCCAGTTTACCAGTATATCCAGTGCCTTGAGTCCATTTAATTATTAGACCATCATAGCTGCATGACAATATGACATTTTGCTTTTTAAGCACTACGATAGAATTTACATTCTTCATGTGTCCAGAAAGAATTACTGGGGATTCATCAAGATCAGTTGCTGAAAACACAGATAATGTGCCACCAAGAGACACGGTGACGAGATAATTATTATGCCAAAGACCCCCAACGAGCATATCTTCAAAACCACCAGAGCCTGGAGAAGTCAATGTCTTTGCCACCTCTCCATGACCGTCATCAGATATTGCCCATACTTTTGCAGTCTTGTCGGCAGACACAGTTAGCAACTAGACATGATACACATTACACAGTAACATAAGTGACTGATATAGGTGGAAAGGGATGAGGGGGAACACATAGGTCTTGTGCCACACAAACACAATAAATGTCATAACCTTAGCATTGATTCCTTAAGAACTTATACAAGGATGCTAACCGGGAACATCCAAGGTACAACAAATGGACATGTGGGAATCAAAATAGAAAAACACCGAGGTTGATTTCAACAATTTGCCTGATAGTTATTCTTAGGCATCAATATGAAAACAGGGGCTGTTCATCATGACTAAATATCTTAAACACAAGGCTTACTTGTTTGCTGTCAGGACTCCAGCTAGCAGCATATATGCTACCATTGTGGCCATCTTCCGTAGACAGTTCCCCAATTTTATCTGCAGTTTTCGCGTCATACAAGATACCCTTTTTGTCTGAGCTGACTGTGATAAATTTGGTGCCATCTGGAGAAAACCTCACACAATTGACATAATTTGAGTGATCCCTGAAACATAACATAATCCCAGAATTGTCATGACAAAAACAAAATATAAAGAGAAACACATACAACATGTTCATAAAAATATACAACAAAATATACAATATAAAAATAGTATAGGAAACACATGTTCATGAACTATCTAAAGTGAAAGATCGGTAAGGCATCAACCATACAACAAAATATACCTGTGAGAGCTCTTGAATTTAAATGGTGGTCCTTCATAAAAATTCACTAAAAAATCCTCCCCACAAGTAACAATTCGAAAAGGTCTTGTTGGCTTAAATGCACAACTTAGAACTCTCCTTGAGTGTCCATCAAAATCTCCAACAGTGGATCCGGAGTCCCACCTGATCGAGATAGTTTAGCATATCAGATAAAAAAATTATGATAAAAATATATGTTGCAAGACAGAAACACCACAAAACCAACAAAACAATAATCAAATCATTTTAAATCCTGATTCGACTTTGAATCTCAATTAAATCTTGAATAATCAAACACATCAGTCTCAGATCATTTTAAATCCTGATTCCGTCACTACACATGCACAAATACCACAAAACCAACAAAACATCGAACAAAATCAAGAAAAACCCACATAAAAGCACGAACAAAAGACTTCCCCTTGCCATCACCAGAAGCAACAATCCTCATGCCATCAGGAGACCACATTAAATCATCAACCCTGCCTGTCAAAACTCGAAACTCGACTTTCAAGACATGATCATTGTACCTCCCCCAGATTCTCACTGTCCCTGATATATCAGCAGATGCAACCCACTCACCATTTGGAGAAAATCTTGCAACTGTTGTAGGATAACCATGATCTGTATACACATCTATATCTAATGGCCTGTCAAGATGTCTTATTATTATTGATCTTGCATTACAGTATAATATTGCATTGGTTTTTGGGTCAGCTGAGATCAAGATTCCTCTGCCTCGTTCTGTTGAAGGAATGCATGCATAGGTTTCTATCAGTTTTGCCATTATTTTTTGTTGTATGTATAGGTTTAGAATTTTTGTGTATTTTTTATGGAATATGGAGATTTGATCAAGTATTCGCGCCCTGGGCTTTTTCCTCCTCGTTTTGCGTGCGATAAGGAGTGGTAGCCGTATATACAATTATAGTGCTAGAGTACGGAGTTGGGTATCATAAATTGGTATAAAATGATGCTATTGGTGCTATTAATGTGAATACATGTAGGTCCATTAATATAGAACCAATCAAATTACAACATAGGTAATTCGGTACATCTTTTACTTTTAGTACCAAATTTGTTACTTCTAGCATTATTCATACAGTTATATCGAAATAAATTGTACAATAAAAAACTATGTTACACAATATTCTTCTATGTTGTATACTTTTTGTATGAAATTAAATTACGTTAATGAAAAACTCAAATTTCATAATTTGGATTCAGAGTCTTCACTTCGAAAAAAAAATACTTTTCTGTCATTTCAAATGAAATACTCAAACTTCATAATTTGAATTTTGAATCTCCACTTCAAAAAAATATTTTTGAAAATCATTTTTTTCGTAATAGCAAATTAACGAAAAAAATTTAAGAACATTTTTCCAAAATTTTCTTTTTTGAAATTTTGTTTACAAAGGACATAATGGGTTTCTAGGCTTTTAGGAAAAGAACTATTAGGAAGTCCGCCCATTCAAAACGGAAGACCTGGAAAATCAGTACAAGCAGGTAGGCCCAAAAGGGACCAGCTTCACTGTCTCTTGGGCTAATAGGAACCCATTTGACTGAATAAAACAATACTAGCCCAGTGTGAAACACATGATCCAAATTAAAATATTAATCGAAATCGGAGCGAAATAAAAAAAGATAAATCAAATATCGTAAGAAATTAAATTCGGGTTAATTTTTTTCAAAAAAAAACCGAGTTAATTATGTAGTTTTAGAGAATCGAACCTGAATTTTATTATAACCAAATTTGGTATTTTGGTACTTTATAATCAAATTTGGTACTTTAGTACTTTTAGACGTCATTTAGCCATTGTTTTGCTTCTATACCCTTTATTAATAAGCAAAATTCCCTTTTAATTTGGTACCAAATTTGGTTCACATTTTTTTTGGTTCATACTTTTTTTTGGTTTCACTCCTAATTTTTTTCAAAAAAAATATAATTATCTAATTTAAAATAAATTATATTATATCCTAAACTCCTATTTTATGTAGTAGAATTATTATATCCTAAACTCCTATTTCACGGAGTAGAACTTTATGTTGTTTTTAAATTATTTTTGTTTTGTTCAATGTTCTACTTTCACCAATCTTCTAATAATTCTATTATTATTTTGACTTTTTCGTCTTACAACAAATAATATTTTAATTTTTACTTTTCATCTTGCACATAGAAGCAATTAAAAGTCTGCATGATAAAAGGTTACATTTCTTCTTTGTCACTTCTTTGTCGTTGTCATAACATCGGACATCGGTGTACATATGTTAATATTATTTGTGATCGCATATAATGGATATGTAAGCCATAAATTTTAAACATTCATATCAAGTTTTTTTTGAAAGTATAAATTTATTATACACTTGCTAATTCAATGTTCGACTAATATATTATATATTATTGTAGAATTTTATGTTTTTTTAAATTAAAATAAAATAATAACTATCTAATCTAAATAGATTATAGTATTATTGTACTCTAAACTCCTATTTCATGTAAAATTCTAATTTTTTTTAAAAAAAACTAATTTTATGTTGTTTTAAAATTAAAAAAAAAATTATCTAATCTAAAATAGATTATATTATTGTTGTACCCTAAACTCTTATTTCACGTAAAATTCTATGTTGTTTAAAAAAATAAATAATAATCTAATCTAAATCTACAATAAATTATATTGTTATTGTACGAATATATATTATATTGTTTTTATATTACTTTACTATTGTACCAAAATATATTATATTATTATATAATATCATGTAATTGAAACAATTTCGAAATAGTACGTGTAATTTGTAGTTTAGGCCATCTGAAATTTATACTATTATTGTAGTTCTAATTCTTTTATAATCTTAGTGTCTTGGTGAATTGAACTTAAAATATGAAACATCAACAAATATGATTATACGTCATTATTACCGATGAAGTGATCATTGTCCATCACCAAAGTACAAGAAAAGTTATTAATTGAATACAAGTTGGGGACAAGTAAATTTAGTTTTCAGCATGCCAAGTTTTTGTTAATACAAGTTGTGTAGAGGTAAATTCACTTTTCAGCATGACAAGTTGTTCCCATCTGCATGCGAATCAATTTCATTGGAAAAAGTTCGAATATTTACATCACCAATCACAAGTGCATAAATTGAATTCAATTATATTTGTTAGGTTATATTTTTTTTTATTCATGACTAGTCTTATTATATTTAAATAGTCCCAAATGAATTTAACTATATATATATACTGTACGGTTAGTTAATTCTTGAATAGACTTACAATATTTAAATCATCTCTACTTTGTACAAAATTGAGCTAATTTCTTAGTCCTTTATATTTTTTTCTTCTAGCCATGCATTTACAATTGGAAGATAAAAGTATGCATAAAAAAAAAATATCGTTAAACAAAAGATTCTGAAACTATTGACCAGTGAAGTATGAGGATTGAGGACGGCCTAACATACTTTACAATTGGAAGACAAAAGTATGCATAAAAAAAGTATGAGGTAAAACTATGTTACACAATATTACGTCTTTTTAAAAAAAAAACTATGTTACACAATATTCTTCTATGTTGTATACTTTTTGTATGAAATTGAATTACGTTAATGAAAAACTCAAATTTCATAATTTGGATTCGGAATCTCCACTTCGAAAAAAATACTTTTCTGTCATTTTAAATGAAATACTCAAACTTCATAATTTGAATTTTGAGTCTCCACTTCAAAAAAATATTTTTCAAAATCATTTTTTTCGTAATAGCAAATTAACGAAAAACATTTTAAGAACATTTTTCCAAAATTTTCTTTTTTGAAATTTTGTTTACAAAGGACATAATGGGTTTCTAGGCTTTTAGGAAAAGAACTCCTAGGAAGTCAGCCCATTCAAAACCAAAGACTTGGAAATCAGTACAAGCAGGTAGGCCCAAAAGCTACCAGCTTCACTGTCACTTGGGCTAATAGGAACCTATTTGACTGAATAAAACAATACTAGCCGATACGCCATAACCCGTGTGAAACACATCATTGGAGATTAAAATATTAATCAAGTCGGAGTGAAATAAAAAAAAAAATCAAATCAATAAATTTTTGAATTATGTAGTCGTAAGAAATAGAATACGGATTAATTATGTAGTTGTAGGAAATTGAACTTGAATTTTATTATAATCAAATTCGGTTATAAAGTACTAAAATACCAAATTTGATACTTTGATACTTTTACGCGTTATTTACACATTGTTTTGCTGATTAATAAAGAGTATACGAGTCTTGAGCTCACTCGGTAATTTTTAGCACACTGCTTTTTTTTTCATCTCAGTTGATTTGCTGATTAGTTACAGTGTCACCCAAGGTAAACCATTCGTCAAACTTTTCCATGACATAACACTATTCATTGTATCAACCAGGAAAACCAAAATGCGAAACTGCTCAGTAACCTCAATTTTCAAATTCTTGCGTCCTTGTTGTTGTCATAGCCTTCTGACTTTCTCTTTACATGCATTTTACATCACTCCCTATCTTCCCAACTAAAACCATACATAAGACTGTAGTTAATATGAAAAGAATTAGTTACAAAAATAAAAAAATAAAATCTGCAGATAAGAAGCTTTTATTTCTTTCCTTTAACGCTTCATTTATTCTCATACTTTATAGATGTTACTATACGTTTTGGATACTATTATATAGGATTTCCATTTTGCAGATTTGCTATATAGAAATTATAGATCACATTCAATTATTCTAGATATATAGAGATATTTTTTTTTTACAAAATATAAGAGAGAGAGAGAGAGAGAGAGAGAGAGAGAGAGAGAGAGAGAGAGAGAGAGAGAGAGAGAGAGAGAGAGAGAGAGAGAGAGAGAGAGAGAGAGAGAGAGAGAGAGAGAGAGAGAGAGAGAGAGAGAGAGAGAGAGAGAGAGAGAGAGAGAGAGAGAGAATAGAGACACAGTACGTTGGTAGAAAACTCGAGTGTCTACTAACTTTTTTGAGTAGATTGTTAGAGATAAGAATGCAGATATTGGATTTATTCATAATATAGCCAAATTTAGATGGAGTTAGATGGTTAGAATTTAATGCAGGGAAGGCTTGGTGTGGCTACAAATAGCGGAAGAAAATAGTTGCAAAACACAAGAGAAATACAAAGAGAGAAAACATACAGAGAAGTGTGAGAAGTGTGAAATATTGTGTAAGCTACAAAAATGGCTAATGTTCAATCAATGGATTCTAAGACTAACTTTGAACGATTGCTTTGGACTCTCACTCCTACTGTCCGTTCAAGATCAATCCCAAAGGTATTTTTCTATTCATATCTAAGATCCCGGATCCTGGTTCCGTTACTAGATTTATATGGCGGAACTAGGAGCCAGTGATCACTGAAGTTTTTAATTATGTCCCTCGACTCAAGTCAGTGATCATCGAAAATTTAATTATGTGCCTGAATCTTGTCACCTTTTTCTATATGTTGCTTGTCTAAATGTCAATTTTTTTTAATTTTTCCATTATATATCTTGGATTTTGTTTGTGAGACGTCACTGCATTTGAGTGTGTATCTGTAATGTTTTGGTGTCTTGAAATTGTGCAATTATATGTTTCGATTGTTTGGTGTTTGTTCTTGGCAGTCCCAACTCCTAAAGAAGCTCGGATTTGTAACTTGTAACTGAATGTTGTACTACTGAGGAGTCAAATTGGATTTAAAGAAGTGCCTTTTCTTGTTTTAATTAGAGTGATCATAACTGTACTATATATTTGAAACTGAAACTATTCAATTAAATTTAATTGGATGTGATTTGTTTACAAATATCAAAAAAGCAAAATAGTCTATATGTGGTTCATTATTTCTGTAGTCTTGGTAGGGGACATGGCTGTGAGTTTATTTTAATTTTTTCTTTCGAGTACAAGATTGTATTTTTTCTTTTGAGTACAAGATGGTAGTGGAACAAATATTTGTCTTAAAAAACCCATTTATACTTATATTAAATTAGAGAACTTTTTTTAGAGAAACTTATTTAAGATTAAAATAAATTTGTTACAAGTTTCCTATACGCATTGCGTGATCTTTTTACGTATTATCCAAGAGGCACGATGTGCTTATTATAGCTAATATAGGAACTAGTCGCGCAATGCGTAAATTTTATACTTCTTACATTATCCATGTTGCATGATAAAAAATTATACCATATATATCGTAAATAAAAAGGGGCTCACGCATTGCGTATTTTTTATACGTCTCCAACACTCATATGATATCTTGAACATTTCTCTCAAATTTTTAAATTTTGGTCTATCTTTATTAATCATACTGCGCTATTGTGGACATCTTTTCCTGCAGCCCTTTATTCAATATTTCAGGATCTAATTTATTTTATTTTGATGTTGCCGCAGAACTATGTGGAAGGTTGGAACAAACTATGGAATCCTGTAGGCAAGCCAATTACCCGGTACTTCAGTTTAGGGGATCTCTGGCATTCTTTCGAGACATGGAGTGCTTGTGGTGTTGGAACTAGGGTTGAGAATCATGATAGTGAAGACGTGGTCCATTATTTTGTTCCAAAACTATCTGCGCTTCAAATTTTTACCACCAAGTCTGTTGAGAAATTAAGGTACTTTTAAACTTGCTTCTCATGTCAATTATATCTCGTATAACATTTGATTTGCGAATGAAATTTCGAGACTGTCCTGTTCAGAATTCCAAAAGTGAAAGACGGTAATGATATTGCTGAAGTAGACGCAGAAGCCTGGAGTGAAGAAAGTGACGGAGAAAAGTCTCCGGGCACTGCAAGCAATAATTCAAGCAATGCTTGGGAAATCACAGCTGAAGATATTGAGAATGAGAATATATGGCCATTGAATAAAAACTTCCAGAACCTTTATTTTGGGTTACAAGACTCATGCCCTCCGTACTACAGGCCTCCTCTGTTCGAGAGAGTAAATCACTTAGTTCCATTTTAAATGATTTTTCGCTTGCTTTTGTTGTGATATCATTTAGCTGTGAGAACATTTGACAAATTAATTCTATATATGTTGCTATTAATATCAATTGTCTTGTTTCTTTTATTTAGATTCTCCCCTTGGTTGAAGAATATCCTGGGCTTCTGACACTGAAGAGTACTGATCTCACTCCGGCCAGTTGGATGGCGATCTCCTGGTGTGCTGTTGTTTACCATATATCTTTTCGATAAATTCATTGTTGCTTCCTTAGTAGCTTTATTTAATTGAGTACATTCTAAGAACGTTATTGTGTTATTTGCTTTCGATGGAAATTCCTGATTCTCTTGTTTGTTGTCGACATTCTTTGTTTCCTAGGCCATACCTCTCAACTTGTTAACAATGTTTACTTATAAAAGCTTTCTTATTTTAGATGGAACGTTACTAATTGGCTGTTCTGTTCATCGCTAATCAGGTACCCCATATATCAGATTCCTGCCCAGGAAATAAAGGACGACATGGCTTCACCGTTCCTGACTTTTCACACAATATCTTCATTCTTTCAAGGTTAACCGCTATCTGCTCTGCACATTTGTTTAATTTATTGAACTGTTTTCTTTATTTATAAATTTTGGTCTCGACTGGAAATGATCAAATTTATCTGCAAGAACATTATTGATGTTTCTCCTACATAAAATATCGACGTAATTGATTCATATAAAACTATAACATATTTTTATTACAAGAATATTATCAGTAGATTGTTTATTTCACACAATCTCAATATTGTTATGAACTGTCTGGTATACAGATGATGAAGATGTTGTGAATGGCTCTGGTACGGGCAGCAAGTTGACGTCTCTCCCTCCATTCGGGATCGCTTCTTATAAGCTTGAAGGAGACATCTGGTTCTGCAACGAGGGATCAGACGATCATGGAAAGTTCTATGCTCTCAACAGCGCTGCTGATTCATGGTTGAAGCAGGTGAATTTCAACCATTATGATTTCAAGCACTTTAATTCGAAGGCTGCGCATGTGTGCAAGGATGAATGCGATTGTCGTGGCTATCGCAACTTTCATCGGGTTGTCTAGTAATTAACAGTTTTAGTTTATTGGTTTAAAGTTGTTTTCGAAATTTCGAAAAGAATAATGTTATGTTTTAGTTCCGGAGATTTTATTAGGATGGATATAAATGTATAATATGTAATATGATTTAATAACTTTGATCCCCCCTCCCCCCAAAATTTAATTAATCATATGCAAGTATTTGTATGATAAGTGCTTCTACTTCACTATTTAGATTTTTAAGTTTTTTTTCAGTTACATTTGATAATGGTTAAGTTTCTGACTGAACTAAAATTCAGTGTGCTTTACAAACTTATCGATAAGATCAGTCGGGAACTAAGATTTCCTATGCTTTACAAACTTATCGATAAGTGTTATATAATTTGATTTATGATATTCATTCATTTTGATTGGAAAATATTTAAAATATTATTAAAATAATGAATATAAATAAATTATTATCTTTTAACAAATGATTCTGTGATATCATTTGACATAGCTAGGTCATATTTTAAGTAAAGTTGTTTATCAAAAAGAATTATATTAAATTACAGAAATTGTATAATAAAAAGGATTGGACTTTTGTTTAAGAGCGCGCACTACTCACTCTAAAGTGTTGCTACATTAGTCTCAGCATTTTATTTGTTGTTGCCTTTCCTTATAATTATGAAGCGATATTAACTTTCTTGCTCAATAGTTTTTTTTTTTTTTTTTGAACATAAGGACTTTCATTAATGAATGCGAGAATCACAAATAACCGCCTCCAACACCAACGGTGGAAGAGACACAAAAACATGAGAGCAATTCACCATGCAGGGCACTCTAGCTAAACAATGAGCTACCCTGTTGGCCTGCCTTTTAACAAAACTAACTACTACATTCGACATAGTACGAATGATTTCACGGCAATCATTAAGAACATTCCCCACTTCCAGATTGTACTCGATGCCCTGTAAGAGAGCATTTACAGTCAGCTGCGAATCGCACTCCATTATAACCTTGGATTGTTCCACATTCAACTCTTGCACCCATAACAGAGCCTCTAGAACTCCTCTGGCTTCTGCTTCGAAAATAGACACTTCCCCTTCTTTCCTAATGGTTTTTGCTTTAACACAGGAGCCCAAGTGATCACGAATAACCATCCCGACTGAAAAAGATGTGTCTTCAGTTCTCAATGAGGCATCTACATTAACTTTTAGAACACCAGTAGGCGGAGCTTCCCACCTGCAGCCCTCCTTCCTTCCACCAGACTTCTGAGCTTTCCCCATCGTTGCATACCTTAATCTTGCATCTTTCCATTCTATCACCTGATTTGATGCCCACCCCATAGCAATGGCTGGGGTAATAATCTTATTCTCCCACACTAGCAGATTTCTAGCCTTCCAAACACCCCACAAGATTGTTGCAACTCGAGTTATCTCCTCCTGTTTTGCAGAGCTTAGAAAGTTAAGCAGCCATTCAGACGCTGAATCTTCATTCAACCAGTTATACCGCAATCCCATGTAATTCCAACATTGCACTGCAAAGTTACAATCAAAAAATACGTGGAACATATGCTCGATATCACTGCATCTCGAACAGATTAAAGAAACTTGCACCCCTCTCCCTCGTAGAAGATTCTTTACTGGAATATTGTTCCTGCAAAACCTCCACAAGAACACTTTGATCTTGTTCGGAACATCAGCTTTCCACAGCTTACTCCACCCCTCTGACTCAATAGTCCTAACACTCGTACCATGTTCTTCTTGCCAGGCTCTATACCCTGTCTTCACACTATATTTCCCGTTGGCAGCGTGCACCCAAGTAACTCGATCCTTGCACTGATTAATAGGGATAGGTATAGCTAGTACAGCACTAGCATCACAACTCATAAGCGAATCATTTACCTTATCAATATCCCACCTTCTTTCACCAGAGACAAAAAGATCTCTTACTTTCAATGAGCTGTTACTGTTTGTATAAGTGCTTTCAACCCTGAAATTCTCCTTAGTTCGCAGCCAAGCATCCTTAAAAACTTCTATGTCCGCACCGTCTCCTACTACCCACCTATAGCCGTTCATAAACACCTCTTTAGCTTGCCAAATGCCAGACCAAAGATAGCTGCATCCACCCCCTCGACCTGCCTTCAGAAAGTCACAATTAGGGAAGTAACGAGCTTTGTACACTCTAGCCACTAGCGAGCTTGGATTATTAATAAAGTTCCAACAATGCTTGCCAAGCAAAGCAAGGTTATAACCATGTAAATCTCGAAAACCCATTCCGCCCTTGACTTTGTGCATACTCATATTCTCCCAGGATAACCACTTAACACCTTTCTTCGTGTTACCACTAGAACTCCACCAAAAACCGTTCATAACTCTTTCCATCTCCTTGCAAAGAGATTTCGGAATCAGAAAACATGACATACAATAGGACGGAATCGCTTGAGCCACATTCTTCAACAAAATAGCCTTCCCAGCCCTAGACAAGAGTTTCGTACCCCAGCTTTGAATGCGTTTCCACATCCTCTCCTTCAAAAAATTGAACACTGCCTTTTTTGATCGACCTATTAAAGAAGGCAAACCCAGATAATTGCCTTGACCCCCATCAGCATATACTCCCAGACTATCTTTAATATGTTGTTGAGTACTCGCATCCACATTGGTGCTGAAAAATATACCTGATTTCTGGAAATTTACAGACTGTCCAGAAAGTAATTCATACTCCTATAAGATTGATTTGACCTCATTCGTTTCTTCCATATTCGCTCTAAAGAACATGAAACTGTCATCAGCGAATAATAAATGAGTAATAGATGGAGCACTCGAACTTACAGAACATCCTGTGATCTTACCCTCCCTTGCAGAACCAGCTATGGCCTTCGACAACCCTTCTACACAAAACAAAAATAGATAAGGTGACAGGGGATCACCCTGTCGGAGACCACGCTTAGGGATTATAGGTCCCACCTGACTACCATTAAAACAAACTGAGTAAGACACCGTGGTGACGCAGAGCATAATCCACCTTATCCACTTTTCAGAGAAACCCATGCTTTTCATACGATTCTTTAAGTACACCCAGTTAACTCTATCATATGCTTTTGAAACATCCAGTTTCAAGGCCACTTCTCCCTCATTCCCTCTCTTTTTACTCTTCATATGATGAAGAACCTCAAATGCAACTAACACGTTGTCAGTTATACTCCTCCCAGGTACGAAAGCGGATTGATTTTCTGAGATAACGCCTGGTAGAATACTCTTCAATCTGTTTGCCAAAACTTTAGCCATGATTTTATAGAGCACATTGCACAGAGCAATGGGCCTTAAATCTTTCATATCCTCTGCAATCTCTTTCTTTGGGATTAGAACAACGTTTGTATCATTCAAATCCGCTGGAAAAGCATTATCAATCAACCAACCCTTGCAACAAGTGAACACCTCATATCCCAAAGTCTGCCAAAAATTCTGGAAAAAGGCAGGATTCAAACCATCCGGACCAGAAGCTTTGTCCGGATGCATTTGTTTAACAGCCTCCGTAAACTCCTCGAACGTGAATTCAGCTGCTAGCATCTCATTCTGGTCACTCGAAATCAAATTCTCCCTCCCATCGTCCTCCTGGGTAGTCACTTGATTAGGACTACTAAACACTTTCTCAAAATAGCTTCCGACCACCTGGCACATACCAGCTTGATCAGTAACCATATCGCCATCTTCATTCTGCAACTGAGGGATATAATTATGTTTTTTTCGAGCTGTTGCTGAAGCATGGAAATACTTCGAATTAGAATCACCTTCTGCAAGCCAAAAAACCTTCGCCCTCTGCTTCCAATAGATTTCCTCTTGAAGTAGAAGGTTATTCAATTTATCTCTCTCCACAAAATACCTGCTCACATTAACATCATCAGTACAATCCACAAACTTATCAACCTCCTGCTTTTGCCTGTCAATTTTATCTCTGAACTTATGGAAGAAATTGCTCCCCCACTTTGCCATGTACGAGGAAACAGCAATTAGCTTAGGCAAAAAATGAATAGGAGATAAATTTTTCCAGAAAGCCACAACTTCCTCATGAAATCCAGGTTCTTTTAACCAAGTGTTTTCGAATTTAAATCTAAAACTTTTCTTCGAATGTGAAGTACTCAATAGCTCTAGATTTATAGGCTCATGATCTGAGCATGAGGTGTGACCGAGAGTAAGTTTACACAAGGGAAATAATTGCCACCACTCCTCAGTTGCAAACGCACGGTCCAGTTTCTCTTGCACCCACTCACTCGTACCCTTGCTTTTTTCCCAGGTGAATTTACCACCTGTGAGATCTACTTCTACCAAATTACTATCTTCCACTGCCTGCTTAAAACCATCTAAAAGGTACTGAGGATGAACATGCTTCCCTCTCTTGTCCTCAGCAAACAACATATCGTTGAAATCACCCATGATTAACCAAGGGAGGTTAGATTTCGAAGCTAAAACTCGAATAAAATCCCACGCGTCCCTCCTCCTTACTCTTTCCGGAAAACCATAATAACACGTCAATCTCCACCATGGAACATTACCCTTCAAAATCTGAATGTCAATGTGGTTGCTAGACGATTCAACCACCTTTACAGGAACACTCTTCTTCCATAAAATAGCCAGACCACCTCCCCGCCCAATTCTATTTACTGAAAACGAGTATGCAAACTTAAATTTAGAACAAAGCCTCTGTATCACATCATCAGTCACCAAAGTTTCACTCAAAAATAACAAATCGGGTTTACGAGACCTCACCAAGTCCCCTAGAACTCGAACTGTACGAGGGTTCCCCAACCCTCGACAGTTCCAACTTAGAAAATTCATTGTGGCCGGCTCGCTTGCCTCGCAAGCTGAGCCGAATCAGAAGTCGAAGGTGCTACGCAATCCAAACCAGAAAGAGAAGCCCCTATAATAGTGTTAACTTGTTTACCACTCACCACCATTTGCAATCTACCTTCAGTATCCATAGTTTCATAGCTGTCCGGTCCTCCCCTTCTTCTTTTCCTTTCCTCCACAGTAAGCCCAATAAGTTCATCTGCTTCTGGCCCAATACCCTTTTCCAAATTAAAATTCAGGCCCACAGAGTTATTAGCTTGAGCGCCAACATTTGAAAAAACTGGATTTTCGCTAATTGAGAAATTTGGTTGCCTAATATCTCTCCTCAAACATATCTCTTTTCCCCCGTAATTTCCGACCTCCCCCCCAAATCTCGGAATACTGTTATCTCTGCCAATCCTTTCCTCCCAATCCGCGTCCCCCTCCTCCCTCAACCACTTGCTTTTCGTCTGTCCGGCCGCCCTTCGCGGCGGTGCCCTTAGCCAATTCCCCCATTCTTTTGAAGCCTCATCTCCCCTCTTATCCAAAGACCTTCTACAGAATCGCTCCGTATGTGACACCAACCCACAAGAGAAGCAAAATTCACCCAGCCTTTCATACTTACACGTAACCATAAATTCTGTTCCATTTCTCCTTGTAATTTTCTTTTTACGTTTCAATGGTTTACGAACATCCAAGCTTATTTTCAACCTCATATATTCCCTCCAAATACCTTCATTATTTTTCTGATCATATTCCAAGTACTGCCCGAAGAAGTTCCCCAGCTGTCTTCCTACGGCCTCCGTCATAAAACCTGTGGGTAGGTCATAAATCTGAATCCAAACATTAAGACTCCACAATGGTACTTTCAATGGTTCCTCCCCTGTTGGAATCTCTTTGATAATAAGCATGGCATTATCAAAGGACCATGGTCCTCCTTTGGCAACCCATTGAACATCCTCTCTATGATAGAATTGAAATAAGAACACACCTGATTCGATCTCCTTTATATTAATCCCCATGGCTGGTTTCCATATATCAGCCAATTTGGATTTCATTGCTCTTACATTGATGCTTTTCTCCGTTAGAAAACGCCCAACCAAACATAACTCGTATTTGTTCGAATCTTCTTCAACACCTTCCTCAAACACAAAAGCTTCATTCTCCTCATCGTCGATGCCCAGATTCTCCATCTGAACGTGAACATCTTGATACTTTGCCATGAACAAAACTCACACACCTTTACCCTATAGAGAATAGAAAGTAAAGCGGAGAGAAAAACAAAACTCCCACAATTATGGAGAGAAAATCATAAAAATGTTCAGGGGATGTTAGTCCTAAACTTCTTGCTCAATAGTTATTAACAATATTAACAAATGCATAATGCTACGAGCCTATCTGAGCCAGACTAAAAACACTGAATCTCCCAACTACGTATACACCCAAAATATTGACCTTTGTATCTAATATAAACCACTCTAAATATTTTATATCACTAATTAAATACAAAATTGAACTCTTCCAGATTTACAAGAAACTCTAAAAATTAGGGTTTATGAAAAATACCCAAATATCATAAATTCCCCAAAAATGAAGGTGTACAAACTAAAAATTAGGGTTTACAAACAATACAATACAAACAAGTATAATTGATAGCACGCAAACAAATACGAATCGAACAAAAAATCAAATGTTATACGTGTGAAGATCGATACCCAAAGCTGTACGTGTTAAGAAAAGTTCAAACAATTCACTAGAAGAAAGTAAGGCTAATTTCGACAAACCAAATTCGACAGAAACTAAATTCAACAGAGCTTCGTCGAAATTATACACTGCGGCTAAATTCAAACAGTTTTCGGCCGAAAATGTGTTCTGTCGAAATTGATTTGTCGAATTTAGTACTAAATTCGACATATTTTTTTATGTTGTCGAATTCAATACTAAATTCGACAGATTTTTTTATGTTGTCGAATTTAGTAAAAGATAGGAATTTTGCCGCCTATATTTTTGAATTTGGTAAAAGGTAGGATATTTCTCACCCAAATTTTTTCATACTATTCAAAACTATATTCGACAGAGTTCCGTCGAATTTAGTACCAGCTCCTAAATTTGACAAAAAACAGTCGAATTTAGCCGCGGTTGAAAATTTGTGCAGTACAAATGAAAATCCCTTAAAAAGAGGGAAAAGTCCCATAAAAATATTAAATTTAGAAAACTAAATTCGACCGAATTTGGTCGAATTTTAAAATAAGGTTGGTGGGAATTTTGCTGCCTAAAAATTTTCAATTTTGGTAAAATCGGGAAATTTGCCGCCCAGAATTTTCGAAACTATTCAAAAATATTTTCAACCGAATTTAGTCGAATTTAATAAATGTGACCGAATTCGGTTGAATTTATTATTTTTAGAATTTTAAAAATATGTTATTAATTTTATAAATGTTTGTACACATCATGAAAAATAAATAAAAATACAAGGATAACATTCATTACATGTAAGAATTTAGTTGTACAAAAATTTTACATAATTTTTTTATATGATTAGATAATGTTGAACTTTCATTTTTTGATACTTTTAGAAAAATTAAATAAAATATCGAATTAGTTTTAAAAAATACAAAAAAATATGAATGTATTTATACGACATGTTACATTCAATAAAAAAATTTGAATAAATAATAGTGGGTAGAAAAAAAAATTTATAGTTCTGTACATAAACAACATAGTTGAGTTGAATAGGGGGGTTTAGGGTTTAGATTTAGGGGTTGGACTAGGGTTAGAGTTTTTCGTTTATTTAAAAATTGTTTTGAGTAATCCAACCGTACAGATGTGAAGATTATCAAAAGAATATAGTGTGTGCAAAAAATTAATTAATTTAAATATATATATCTTAAACATTTTAACAAATATATATATATATGTCACTAACACTAAATTCGACTACAAACTCTAATTGGTCGAATTTAAGCTTTAGTTCGACTCATATCGGTCGAATTTAGCTAAATTCAACCGATATGAGTCGAATTCAGCTAAATTCAACCGACTTCTGTCGAATTTACCCGTGTTTTATTTCGACCACTAATCTGTCGAATTTAGCTAAATTCAACTGATTTCTGTCGAATTTACCCGTGTTTTATTTTCGACCAGATTTGGTTGAATTTAGTAAAATCCAGAATAAGCCAATTTTCTCTTGCCACGTGTCACACTTGTAGTGGTTGAAAAACAAGCACATGGATTGCTCTTTTACATTGAATCTAGACCATCCATTTCTTTTCTAAAATATTTCATCTTAACCATTAATTTAATTACTCATCTCTTTCTCTTTTATATATTTCATTCATTCATTTTTCTCATAAACATTCAATTACTCCTACTCCATTTTTCTCATATTTCATATTTGTGTCTTGTTCTTACTAAGTTATATATCCCATTGTATAACCTTCGAATACTTCATATTTATTATATGGTGATTCCTTTGTAGGGAAATGATTTTGGCTAGAGTACTGGAGGCTTATTAGCCATACGGTGGTAAAGAATTTCCAAATCCCATGTGTGCATGCTCCTGCCTTATCACCCACGCCTTTGAAGTTTAATCATTAATATAAGGCTGGGTTGAATTGGTTGTTCTAACTTTTAAATACAAGTCATACAAAATACACTTAACCAACTTGAATTAGGCTGTGGTTGAATTGTTTGGTCTACTTGCTTGTTTGTATCTATTTCTATAATAACCATCCATCCAGTCATAATTTTTGACATCTACAGGTTACTCAATGCAGCAATCCTCTACTAGATAGTGTCAAATGTGTTATAAGTAGAGGGTTATGCACTTGCAGAGGCAGACCTAAAGAAGAGCGGACCCAGCTCCTGCTGGGTGAAAAATGGAAGGTAAACACGGGGAGAAAATTGGATCAATTCTTGAGCAACAGCAGATTATGCTACTTATTTTTTAAAAACTGGTGTTCATTAAATTCGACCGAATTTGGTCGAATTTAATATGTAATTTCGACTGTGTTCCGTCGCATTTAGCATACTAAATTCGACCATATTTGGTCGAATTTAATGCACTACGGGCGCCAAAATTTGAAAATTTAAATTTTTTAGCGGAATTTGAAAATTTGAAAATTTTGAAATATTCGGCTAAATTCGACAAAAAATCTGTCGAAAATAATCCGTCGAATTTAGTCTGTCGAATTAAATTAAATTCTACAAAATTTGCTAAATTAGAAACGAGCATTTTCAACAAACACATTTTCTGTCGAATTTAGTTAAATTCAACAAAATTCCGTCGAATTTAGTTAAAATTCTGTCGAATTTAGTCGTTTTCCTTGTAGTGATTAGTATGTAAAGATACTCGTAGCCATGTGAAGAAATCTTTAGAGAAAACTTGTATGGTTAAATGGATTAAGCATGTACAGATGAAGATACCTCTATAAGCTCAAATTGGTTTCAAGATTTTACCTTCACTTTTCTTACATTTTACTTTGTGTTCTCATTTTAACCAATCACAGATTTTTAGTTCAGTTGCAACACCCAAGTGTGTCCATCAGTTGCAATACTTCTTGAAATATGGTTGTACTAGACAATTTATGCATAATCTGTGAGGGTTGATGACTTTAAAAGAAAATTAAAGATCTTCGTGAATATTTATAATCCGTATTCCTTAATTCATAACTATCAATTCACTTGTACGAGTATCCTATAAAAGATCAGTTTATACTATCGACAATATTTTCAATTAGACATCTGAATTAAAATAATTAGATACTTTATCAAGGTGCAGAGAAGATTTCATTAATAGTTTGGTACATTGTTGATTAATGTTTTAAACCCACATTAGTCACAAAATGTAATGGATTAAAAAACGTGCTTGTGAATTTAATGCTAAGATTAATGAGCTTTCGAGCTTTAATGGCTGCACTCGTGTTTCCGGACTAAATTGGTCCTCACTAGATGCCTACGTATCTCAAATTGTTATTGAGAATCAAGCCAAAGACGTAGTTCTGATTGTAGGACCAGGGACCTTATATAGGCGTCTGGAGCCTAGTATTTATGGTATGTTTAGGATTCTTTAGCGAATAAGTCTCCTTTTTGATATTGGATAAACATTGTATTGCTTGCAGGATAAGTCTTTTCCTTGTCGATAAAGGCTATGACTCATTAATTGCCTTTAATTGGGATTCTGGATCCTTCTTTGACCAATTTGTCATAATTCGGACTCTTTTAATGAGCTGTATATTTTCCCTATTCATTAATTACGAAATTAATGAATAATTAGGGTGTCGGGCCTTAAATATCGGCCTTTTGTTTGACTAGTCAATTATATTTCTATAATTACTTTTCTGACCATATCATTTGCCCCCCAACTTCTGGGAAAATCTCCCTGGGGTTTTCGTAGAAGTTATAACTGTCATTTTTCGAGATTCGAGATCTTATTTTTCACGAATTTTTGTTCCACTTTCCTGGAAAATAATTAATAATAATTATTTTCCCTTTATTTCTTGGAAAATCTGTGTTCTGGGCGTGCATACCCCCGCCTAGGACACGTTCTAGGTTGCCACGCCTAGAAACAATGTCTCCTGGGTGTGGGTCTTTCAAAGTTGGCTCAAGGAGCTTCTTGGCGTGGGTACCCCCGCCTAGGAGACATTCTAGGTTGCCACGCCTAGAAACCATGTCTCCTGGGCGTGGGTCTTTCAAGGTTGGCTCAAGGAGCTTCTGGGCGTGGGTACCCCCGCCTAGGAGACCTTCTAGGTTGCCACGCCTAGAAACCATGTCTCCTGGGCGTGGGTCTTTCAAGGTTGGCTCAAGGAGCTTCTGGGCGTGGGTTTTAGAGGCTCTGCCTTAAACATTTTCTTGGCGTTGGTATCCCCGCCTAGGAGACGTTCTAGGTTGCCATGCCTAGAAACTATGTCTCCTGGTCGTGAGTTTTAGAGGCTCTGCCTTAAACAATTTCTTGGCGTTGGTATCCCCGCCTAGGAGACGTTCTAGGTTGCCACGCCTAGAAACTATGTCTCCTGGGCGTGGGTCTTAGAGGCTCTGCCTTAAACAATTTCTTGGCGTTGGTATGAACGCCAAGGGAACATTGAACATAAGTTTTTCGAAATTGGGCTTTATGTCGGGTCTTTTTCCTTTGTTTGGTTAGTATTTAAACCATACATATTTTTATTTTTATATGTTGAATGTTCTAGATTCTTCTAGAACTTTTCAATTCGAATTTATTTGGGCTTCCCGCCTAGCGATTCTCCAGGTTCTTCTAGAACTTGTAATTCAAAATTTGAATTTATTTGGGCTTCCCGCCTATGAAAGGCCCAGTGACCTGTTCTCGGCCCATATACCGTCTATAGACGGTTCATTGGAACGTTGTCACCGGCTACTACTCCTATAAATTAAGTGGAGTAGAACTTCCATTTTTCATACTTCAAAGTCATTCTACTAAACTTTCTCAGAAACTTTCCTCAGAAAAGCTCTGCTAGGGTTCCGCGGCAAAGCGATTTCCGGCGTTAAAGCCCCGTGCATTTTCCAGTTTACGTTTAAATCTTCATCTTCTCCATCAAGTTTTCTGGGTTCAAGCATTCTTCAGAAGGATTTCAATGGCGGATTCAAGCTCATCTCAATCCCAGCTATCTCAACCTTCTCGCCCTGCCAGAGCAAATCGAGGTAATCCACCTCCAAAGTCTCTAGTTCATGCAAACGTTTTTTCCCTTAGAGATTTACTTTCTGACTTTGGGGATGCTTTCCCAAATCTTCTCCATTTAGAGGCCCATAATATTCCTTCTAAATACAAACAGAGTAGGGTTGATGATATTTCCGTTCTTTTTGGCATAAAGGCCCCATATAGGGCCGTAGCACCTGGCCCAAATGACAGGGCTTGTTATCCTAAGCCTGGGGCCATTAGGATATACAAAGAAACTTTTTATTCTGGTTTTCGCCTTCCTCCTCACCCTTTTGTTTGTCGTTTATTAGCCGAGGTTCAAATTTGTCCCACACAACTAATGCCCAATGGGTGGAGATTCATATATTGTTTCCTGGCCCAATGCATGAAACATAGGGTAGAGCCCAGTGTATCAGTATTTCGATATATCTCTTTAAATTTGTAAATGATCTAGATGATATAGGTTGGGTTAAGATTCAATATCGAACCTTAAACCGTAGTTGCTTCGTTTCTGGCTCTTCTCCCGACTCTCTTCCCTTGTGGAAGAAAGAGTGGTTTTATATTTAATTAGATGGGGATGATTGGAACAATTATTTTTGTCCTAACTTCACAAGGGCTACGGACGGTTCTTTAAGGTCCCTTAAATTAGGGGTAGATGATCTTGCGGCAATTCAACTCCTGACGGGTGATTGCTTGCATCATTGCAATCTCCTAATTTCTGAGGATAACCTTCAAGCTATGGGGCTTAGCACCCTTGAACCTCGGGGTATATAAACTTAACTTCCTTTCCTTTATTCTTTGTTGTCATATAATATGATTGTAACATTTGTCTTTTCTTTCCAGCCAAAACCGCTTTGAACGCTATTTTCAAGAGGAGGGAGGACCATGCCTCTAAGGCGGTGATCGTGGAGATAGATAGGCCTTCCAAACGGAAGAAGGCCATAGATGGCTCCCCTGCCATGGAGAAGGTGCCCTCTTTCTTGGCTGAGCGGGCCGTCCTTGTTGACGAGGATCCCAACCCATTTGTGGTTAAATGGGGTTTACTTAACAGGGATGCCATAGTTGGTGATTCCAGGGCTGCCGCAGAGTGGTCCAAAAACGTGGTCACTCCAAGGGACGTGGCCCATGTTGTGGAGTCCTCAGAGGATCTCCAGATTGAGCTTCTTGGGGCACAAGCCCTTGCTTCTGTAAGTAATTTTCACTTTTGTTTATTCTTTCTCTCTTCTGTTCACTTTTTGAAATATGTGCCTTTTTTATAGGCTAACACCTATCATCAAGATGCTATTCACAACTTGAAGGCAGTTCGAGCTGAAAAGCTGATAGCTGAGAGGGATAGAGACAGGTATTTCGCCTCCTCTACCTCAAATTTTGAGATGTTTAGAGGGGTTGAGAGGGAGCTTGTAGATGAGAAGGAGAAGGTCCGGCAGCTGGAGGCCCAACTCCTAAGGGGTCGCGAGGATGTTATTGCTGAGTACAGAGCATCTAAGGAGTTTGATGACCTCCTTAATGCTGAGTACGATGCTAACTTTCCTAGCACCTTTAAGGATTGTTGGGAATCAATCATTGAAGAGCTGGGGACGAAGATTGAAGGAGTGTCCTTGGATAAGTTCCCCGTTCCTGCTTTATCTGGGGCATCCAAGGATACTATCATGGATACTGCCGACCTCACATCACAACCCATTGATGACTCTGAGCTCTTTCTGGATGGAGATTTGATGGATGCTGCTAAGGATGATGTTCCTCTTAACTTAGAGGAAGAGACTCCTCATGATGATATAGCATAGGTTGGCCCTGTGTGGCTATTTTCTTTATTTTATGTTCTTTTCTGAACTCACCCTTCGGGGTTTTAATTTAACTTTCTTAGTAAGTTTATTTCAGCTTTTCTAGCTTTTCTTAATTTTGCATGCTTAGTTCACATGTCTAACATAATGCATTGCATATTTAATGAAATCATAAAAATATGAAATTCATAACTTTAAAAATGGGGTCAACCCTTACATAGTACTCAAGTTTAAAAACTTGGGCTGGTTTCATCGAACCTTATTTCTAGTAGTGAGTCCACTTGGGAAACACTTTAAACATGATAAACTTTCAAATTGGAGGCGTGCCAAGTCCTTGGCACCTCATGCACTTCAAGGGTCTCTAACTTGTATGAGCCTCGACCAAATACGTTCTTGACGCGATATGGTCCTTCCCAATTTGGGGCCAGCTTCCCTTTTTGTCCAACTCCGGATGCTTCAACCTTTCTGAGAACCAAGTCTCCTTGACGAAAGAACCTTTCTTTAACCCTTAGGTTGTAGTAGAAAGAGGCTTTCTTTTGATGTTCAACTATCTTGGCGTTTGCTTCATCTCTAACTTCATCAATTAGATCCAAAGCTAGCCTCAAGCCTTCTTCATTTTCTTCTGGTTCATAAGCCTCAACTCTTGGGGAGGTGTGAGTAATCTCCACCGGAACCACTGCCTCTGCTCCATAGAAATGGAGTTGCTCCGGTGGTGACTTTGCAGGTAGTACGATATGCCCAAAGTATGGGGAACAATTCGTCTACCCAAGTGTTTCTGGAGCGTTCAACTCTTTTCTTTAGTCCATCTAGGATAATTCGATTTGCAACTTCAGCTTGCCCATTTGCTTGAGGATGGGCAACAGAAGTGAAGCGCAATTGGATATCATTATCTTCACAATACTTCTTGAACTCATCATTGTTAAACTGAGTTCCATTGTCCGTAACCAGGATTCGTGGGATTCCATATCTGTAAATTACACTTTCCCAGAAGAAGTGCATTACTTGTTTGGTGGTTATCTTGGCTAAGGGTTTTGCCTCAATCCACTTGGTGAAGTAGTCGATTGCTACTACCAAGAACTTCCTTTGTGCACTTGCCATTGGAAATGGTCCAAGTATGTCCATTCCCCATATTTCAAATGGGATTGGTGAGTTTATGGATGTCAACATCTCAGGTGGTTGCCTAACCACTGGTGCATGTTTCTGGCACCATTCACACTTCTTCACATAGCTTTTAGCATCGGCTACTATGCTTGGCCAATAGAAACCTAGATGGGTGATTTTATGAACAAGGGCTCTGCCCCCCAATTGTTGCCCACAAATTCCTTCATGTACTTCCTTTAGGGCCAATTCTGCCTCTTGAGGTCTCAAGCATTTCAGATAAGGAATGATGAAAGACTTCTTGTATAGAATTCTCTCAATCAAGGCATACCTTAGTGCTCTCACATATAGTTTTCTTGCTTCTGAAGTGTCGTTGGGTAGCCACCCAGTTTCCAGATGGGCCTTGATGGGATCCATCCAACAACTAGCAACATCAATGGGTGCTACCAACTTTCCGTTGATGCTTGGGGTCTTCAAGACTTGGAAGTATACACTCCCTGCATAGTTTTCAATTTCTGAAGAAGCAAACTTAGACAAGGCATCAACCTTCATGTTTTCTTCCCTTGGAATGTGCTCTACATAGCATTCGTCAAATTGAGTCATGATTGCTTTGACGAGCTTTAAGTACTTGGCCATGATTTCATCTCTGGCTTAAAACTCCCCATTTACTTGGGAAACCACTAGCCTCGAGTCTCCACATACTTTCAGAGTTTTGACTCTCAAGGCTCCAGCCAGCCCTAAGCCAGCTATCAGAGCTTCATATTCAGCTTCGTTGTTTGTCGTTGGGAAGTCCAGTTTTAGTGCCTACTCTATGAGGAATCCATCAGGACTTTGTAGCACTAAACCGGCTCCACTTGATTTTGTTTTTGATGTTCCATCAAAATAGAGCACCCAACATTCTTTGGAGACTATTTCTTCAACTTCCTTGTCTTCCACTGTCACTTCCTGCCCCCCGACTTCTTGGTTGTCAATGGTGCATTCAACCATGAAGTCAGCAAGTGCTTGTGCTTTTATGGCCGTTCGAGGCTTGTATTTGATGTCAAATTCCCCTAGTTCAATGGCCCATTTAATCAATCTTCCACTTACTTGAGGGTTGTGCAAGATGTTTCTTAGAGGCTGATTAGTCAAGACTTCTATCTTGTGTGCCTGGAAGTATGGACGTAGTTTTCTTGAGGCCATAATCAAGGCTAAGACAAACTTCTCTATGGTAGAGTAGTTTATTTCTGCCCCATGTAGGATCTTGCTCACATAGTAGATGGGTTTCTGAACCTTCAATTCTTCTTTTACCAAAACGGCTCCAAGAGCTGTGTTAGAAACTGCCAAGTACAAGTAGAGAGTTTCTCCTGGCTTTGGTTTTGCCAACAGTGGTGCTTCAGCCATATATTTCTTCAGGGCCTCAAAGGCCTCTTGGCTTTCAGTTGTCCATCCAAAGTTTTTCACATTCTTGAGTACTTTGAAGAAAGGTAAGCATTTTTCTCCTGACTTGGAGATGAATCTTCCCAATGCTGTCACTCTTCCTGTTAGTTTTTGGACATCCTTGACAGTCTTTGGTGGTTCCATGTCTAGAATTGCTTTGATTTTGTCGGGATTAGCCTCGATTCCTCTCTTGGAAACCATCAGGCCTAAAAACTTTCCCGAGCCTTCACCAAAGGCACATTTAGCTGGATTTAACATCATCTTGTGGTGCCTTAGCACTTCAAATGCCTCTCGAAGGTGCTCAATGTGATCGACCTTATCGAGGCTCTTGACTAACATGTCATCTACGTAGACCTCCATGGTTTTTCCAATTAGGTGTTCAAAAATATTGTTCACCAACCTTTGGTAGGTTGCCCCTGCATTCTTGAGCCCAAAGGCCATGACTAAGTAACAGAAAACACCAAAGTCAGTGATGAATGATACCTATCATCTTTGTGCATCTTGATTTGGTTGTATCCGCTAAAGCCATCCATGAAACTTAGCATCTCGTGCCCAGCTGTTGCATCTATTAGTGCATCAATCCTTGGTAAGGGAAAACAATCCTTAGGACATGCATCATTTAAGTTAGTGAAGTCCACACACATCCTCCATTTCCCATTGGCCTTTTTGACCATCACTGGGTTAGCCAACCATTCTGGGAATTGAATTTCCTCAATGAAACCGGCTTCCAAAAGCTTATTCACTTCTTGCTTAATGGCTTCAAGCCTCTCTGGAGCAAAACTTCTTTTCTTTTGCTTCACTGTCTTCCTTTCTGGATCCACATTCAATTTACGAGATATCAATTGGGGATCAATCCCTGGCATGTCGGCCGCTGTCCAAGCAAAAACGTCATTGTTTTCTTGAAGAAAAGACGTGAGTTTGCTTTTCAATGGTTCGGGCAGTAGTGCCCCAATGGTTCTGGTTCACCTGGGACTAAGGGAATTGGGATTAAATCCTCAGCTGGTTTCCCTCTTCGGTCCTCATTGTCACTAGTGTCCATGTCTTCAATGGGGAGAACCTGCCTCCCGATTCCATCAGGCCTTAGCGCGGCTACATAACAACTTCTAGCCATCTTTTGGTCTCCTCGTTCTTCACCAATCCCATTCCTCGTTGGGAAGTTGATTTTTAGATGGTAAGATGAGGCAACAACTTTGAACGCATGAAGACCAGTCCTTCCCAGGATTGCATTATAGGTTGAAGTCGCTTTTATAACTATGAAGTTCAACATCTGAGTTGATGTATTCATTCCTTGCCCCATGGTCATTGGGAGTTGGATAGTGCCTTCCACCTTTGATTCCACCCCATTGAACCCATATATAGGCATATTTGAGGGCGTTAACTGAGAGTCTGTGTAACCCATCTTGATAAAGGCATCGTGGAATAAGATATCCACTGAAGCTCCATTATCAACCAAGACTCTTTTTGTTTCGGAGTTGCCTATCACAGGTATTATGACAAGAGGATCATCATGGGGGAACTTCACCCCTTCCAAGTCTGAATCGTCAAAACCTATTGACACTTCTATTCTGGAACGCTTCGGTGCTTCTCCAACCACAGTCATTACCTCTCGGGCATAAGCCTTTCTTGAGTTTCGGGAGGACCCAGCAGCAGTTGGCCCTCCGAATATCATGTTGATCACTGGCCCTCGGGGCTTGGGATTCCGATCTTGATCGTTGTCCCTTCTATCATAATCCTTCCTTTCATAGTTCCCCCTTTGGCTCCCTTGGCTTCCATCCTTAGTGAACTTGCTGAGTTTCCCTCTTCGTATCAGAAACTCAATCTCATCTTTCAATTGTCTACAATCATCGGTGTCATGACCGACTTCTTTGTGGAACCGACAAAACTGATTTTGGTTCCGTTTGGAGAAATCAGCCCTTATTGGCTTTGGCCATTTGATATCTTCTTCCTTGGCTATCTCCATCAGAATTTGACTCCTGGGAGTATTCAATCTTGCATATTCTGTGAATTTTGGCCCAAAATTGCTTCTCTTAGGGGGAGAATCAGAGTTCTTTGATGTTCGGGGAAACTTTTCCTTGACGTCGTACTCCTGAGTTTCTTTTCTTTTCTTTGAGTTTCCACTACCGCCAGTAGTGGGTTCATATTTTCTCATGCTTTCTTCAGCCTTGATATACTTTCCGTCTCTATCTTGGAGCTTCAGCATGCTCTCGGGTGGATGTTTAGCCAACGACCTTTTGAAGTGGTCATCAGTAGTTCCTTGTTGCAGGGCTATCATAGCCACTCTGTCCTCTAAGTCCGGGACTTTCAGAGCCTCCCGAGTAAATCGATTGATGTAGTCCCTTAGGGCTTCATTCTTTCCTTGACGTATTGCCATGAGCGATGCAGAACTTTTCTCATGCACCCTTCCACTAATGAACTGAGTGATGAAAGCCTTGCTTAGTTCCTTGAATGACCCAATAGAGTTGGGAGGTAGACGGCTATACCAACGTTGGGCCATGCCTGCCAAGGTTTGTGGAAACGCCCTACACTTGACCGCATCGTTGGTTGGCTGCAACAGCAGTGCATTGGAGAAGGTCCTTACATGATTTGCGGGATCTCCCGTTCCATCATATGCTTTGATCGAAGGCATCTTAAATTTTCTGGATATAGCCGTTTTCATGATGTCTTGAGTAAACGGTGGTGTAGGATCATCAGGATCTCCTAGGGGCAACAGAATACTAGGATCACCCCTTGGGGCTTTGGCCCTCTTGGTTCTCCTTGCCGGTGGATCCAAGTTGATTATCGGGATCCCTTCAGTCGTTCGGCCCCGAGATTGAGCGGCCTCTTCCTTAGCAAGGAGTTTTTGAGCCTTGCAGTCTCTGCCTCATGGGCTGCAAGTTTCTCCCTAGTAGTTTGGGGTTGCTCCCGATTTGTCTGGGAAGAACGTCTCCTTCTTGGGGCGATATCCTCCCCAGTTGTATAACCCACATCCTCGGTGTATAGGCCCGAGTAATCTTGAACGAAAGGGGTCTGACGAGTTTGAGGTCCCAAACCTTGAATATAAGGGGGCACATATGCCTCATGGTAGATTGGATTAGTTCTACTACCGCCCGCCATGGGTCGAGGGGGCATGCCATAGCTTGGCATCCCCAAAGTCTGATTCGCGTATTGAGGCAGATCAGTAGTATGGAGTTGAAGGCTCCTTGGTGCACTCATGAGCAACGAGGAGGTCGTGATTGGTTGCTGGTAGATGGTCTCTTGTGGATTAGATCCATGAATGACCATCTGCAGGGGATTCGTCCCTTCAACCGAAATCGGGACTTCCGGTCCTTGGGTGTTGGTGGGGATATTCGCCCCTTCAGTGCCAGTAGTCGGCGGTGGCTGATCAGCCTCAGAGGTGATAGGGCGATCCTCAGGAGTTTGATTATCCCGAGCTGTTCTTCGCGTGTTTGCCATGGTTGATGTTGTCTTCCCACATACGGCGCCAAATGTTATGGATTAAAAAACGTGCTTGTGAATTTAATGCTAAGATTAATGAGCTTTCGAGCTTTAATGGCTGCACTCGTGTTTCCGGACTAAATTGGTCCTCACAAGATGCCTACGTATCTCAAATTGTTATTGAGAATCAAGCCAAAGACGTAGTTTTGATTGTAGGATCAGGGACCTTATATAGGCGTCTGGAGCCTAGTATTTATGGTATGTTTAGGAGTCTTTAGCGAATAAGTCTCATTTTTGATATTGGATAAGCATTGTATTGCTTGCAGGATAAGTCTTTTCCTTGTCGATAAAGGCTATGACTCATTAATTGCCTTTAATTGGGATTCTGGATCCTTCTTTGACCAATTTGTCATAATTCGGACTCTTTTAATGAGCTGTATATTTTCCCTATTCATTAATTACGAAATTAATGAATAATTAGGGTGTCGGGCCTTAAATATCGGCCTTTTGTTTGACTAGTCAATTATATTTCTATAATTACTTTTCTGACCATATCACAAAATAAAAAGAATACATGTATTATGTTTGATAGTATGTTACAATTTTTTTTAATAATTATGTTTTTATGTCTTACAAATGAGTATACATAACAGATCTCGGAGGTTATTTGTAGGAGGTTCTTTAATTTAATTCTTTTAAGAGATGAAGGTCGGGTAAAGAGTCGAAGTCGAATCTTTGATTCATGGTGGAATCGTTGATTCCCACTCAGACAAAATTTGATTGGAATTTTTGCATGTTTTTATAAAAATAAAAAATCCTGATTTTCTCAAGAATTTTAAAAAATATGTACGTATTTTCAAGATTACATGTCATTTTTTTTTGTTTGCAAAAAGATCCATATATCCTTCAAACCTTCTTTTTGAAGATCTGAATTCTATTTGTGCTTAAAAGTTGTGTAAATATTGAACTATTGCTGAAAATTCTTTTTAATTAAAATATAGTTTTGATTTATGCATAGTTTGTGAGGGATGATAACTTTAAAAGAAAATTAAAGATCTTCGTGAATATTTATAATCTGTATTCCTTAATTCATTACTATCAATTCACTTGTACGAGTATCCTGTAAAAGATCAATTTATACTATGGACAATATTTTCAATTAGACATCTGAATTAAAATAATTAGATACTTTATTAAGGTGCAGAAAAGATTTCATTAATAGTTTGGTTCATTGTTGATTAATGTTTTAATCCCACATTAGTCACAAAATAAAAAGAAGACATGTATTATGTTTGATAGTTTGTTACAATCTATTTTTTTTAATAATTACGTTTATATGTCTTACAAATTAGTATATATAACAGATCTGTGAGGTTATTTGTCGGAGGTTCTTTAATTCTTTTAAGAGATGAAGGTCGGGTAAAGAGTCGAAGTCGAATCTTTGACTCATGGTGGAATCGTTGATTCCCACTTAGACAAAATTTAATTGGAATTTTTGCATGTTTTTATAAAAATAAAAAATCCTGATTTTCTCAAGAATTTTAAAAAATATGTACGTATTTTCAAGATTACATGTCATCTTTTTTTGTCTTCAAAAAGATCCATCTATCCTTCAAACCTTCTTTTTGAATATCTAAATTCTATTCTTTGTGCTTAAAAGTTGTGTAAATATTGAACTATTGCTGAAAATTCTTTTTAATTAAAATATAGTTTTGATTTATGCATAGTCCGTGAGGGCTGATAACTTTAAAAGAAAATTAAAGATCTTCGTTAATATTTATAATCCGTATTCCTTAATTCATTACTATCAATTCACTTGTACGAGTATCTTCTATAAGATCAGTTTATACTATGGACAATATTTTCAATTAGACATCTGAATTAAAATAATTAGATACTTTATTTAGGTCTAGAGAAGATTTCATTAATAGTTTGGATCATTTTTCATTAATTTTTTAATCCCACATTAGTCACATAATAAAAAGAAGACATGTATTATGTTTGATAGTTTGTTACTATCTATTTTTTTTTAATAATTACGTTTATATGTCTTAGAAATGAGTATATATATAACATATCTCAGAGGTTATTTGTAAGAGGTTCTTTAATTCTTTTAAGAGATGAAGACCGGGTAAAGAGTCGAAGTCGAATCTTTGATTCCGGGTGGAATCGTTGATTCCCACTAAGACAAAATTTGATTGGTATTTTTGCATGTTTTTATAAAAATAAAAAATCCTGATTTTCTCAAGAAGTTTAAAAAAAGAAGTTTAAAAAAAATGTACGTATTTTCAAGATTATATGTCAGTTTTGTTGTGTGCAAAAAGATGTTCAAACCTTCTTTTTAAAGATCTGAATTCTATTCTTTGTGCTTAAAAGTTGTGTAAATATTGAATTATTGCTGAAAATTCTTTTTAATTAAAATATAGTTTCGATTTATGAATAGTCTGTGAGGGCTGATAACTCTTAAAGAAAATTAAAGATCTTCGTGAATATTTATAATCTGTATTCCTTAATTCATTACAATCAATTCACTTGTATGACTATCCTGTAAAAGATGAGTTTATACTATGGACAATATTTTCAATTAGACATCTAAATTAAAATAATTTGATACTTTATTAAGGTGTAGAGAAGATTTCATTAATAGTTTGGCTCATTGTTAATTAATGTTTTAATCTCACATTAGTCACAAAATAAAAAGAAGACATGTATTATGTTTGATAGTTTGTTACTATCTATTTTTTTTTCTTTAATTTTTTTTAATAATTACGTTTATATGTCTTACAAATGAGTATATATGAGGTTATTTGTAGGAGGTTCTTTAATTCTTTTAAGAGATGAAGGCGGGGTTAAGAGTCGAAGTTGAATCTTTGATTCCCGGTGGAATGGTTGATTCCCACTCACACAAAATTTGATTGGAATTTTTGCATGTTTTATAAAAATAAAAAATCCCGATTTTATCAAGAAGTTTAAAAAATATGTACGTATTTTCAAGATTACATGTCATTTTTGTTGTGTGCAAAAAGATCCATTTGTCCTTCAAACCTTCTTTTTGAAGATCTGAATTCTATTGTTTGTGCTTAAAAGTTGCGCAAATATTGAACTATTGCTGAAAATTCTTTGTAATTAAAATATAGTTTCGATTCACGTTTTTATTTCGACTTGATAATTAGAATTTATTTTAACATTTATCCTCAAGTACTCTTACATATTCAACATTGTAACTTGGGTGGAAATGAGGTCGAAACTTCTTCCATCGATTTTACCAACACAGCTACAAAAGCAGAAAAATGTATATATATAGTTAACTATGTATCCTAGATCAGTTGTATAATTTTGCAGATGTGACAGATAAAAGGTCTCCACCTACCCGTAATGTAAACAAAGCTTTAGCTAAAATTAGACAATTTTTTAACTTTATCCAGTTATGGAGCTTACACCGGAGCACGAAGATAATCACTATGGGCAGCAACGTCCCTATGCGACATGCTGCAGCAATTCGAGTGTTAGTATACTAGTATCGATCAGAACGAGCAGTTCAGTTTTTCTACCCCAGATTGGTTAATATGGATCAAACTAGACTTTACTCTCATTTTTTCTCTTAATGTTCTACATAAATTAAAAAAATTCCGACTTGTTATTACTTAGTACATAATAATATTATATATGTCGTTTCCAATTATCCTTCTTATACTCTCTTATTATCTGATTATTAGTAATTCAAAGCAATTGAAATTACATAATGAAGTTGCAAAAGGAGGCTCATCAAAATTGAGGAGAAACTGAAGACTTTTAAATGTTTGAGGCGTAACAAGGAGTTTTCGGAACATAACTTCTTATTAATATCTACTAAAATTTTTAAATTCAAAGTCTCTAATGATGGAGTTTCGATCTTGGAATCGATGTTCATCCGTTTGTTTTGGCCTTTTGTGCATGACACTAAATGCTTATGTAAGTTTCATTTTGTGGTTTCTGGTTATCTGGTTTTTTATTTTTTATCAACTGCGGTTCTAGTTTTCAGTTGTAAGTTCTATACTGAAACTTCTCATCAAATTCAATCACTAGTTTTCTTCCTTGCATTCCAGCTAATATATTTTGGATTCTTTTGCATTTAAATTATATTCCTCGTTTAAATTATATTCCTCGTTTAAATTATATTCCCTTTGCCCCACTATAAGATTTAATTTAATTACTTTTTTCTCATGGTTAGCTAGTTCTTGTATAATGTGAAATCACATACTGTATAAATTAAACGTACATATGTGTGGTTGTTTATATAGAACTATCTAGTGAGAGGGAAAGGAAAAAAACAAGTAAATAAACAACCTAATGTCATACATTTCTGTCTTTTCTTAGAATACAGATATAAAGAGTGGTAGAACTCATTGAGGCCAATACTAAGAGTGGTGTGCTTGAAGAGGTGGTATCGATACTCAGCTCGTAAAATCAAAAAGAACTTTTGAAAGAAACTATTTTCTTGTGAGAAAAAATAATGGAAAGTTATTCTATTCCTTTAGCTTTTTCATCAAAGAAGGTTTCGAATTTCCAGAGTTTACTTGAATCTCTAACCCCAAATGTTCCGTTGAGGCCGGTATCTGCGGTAAATCTCTTTATCACATTTTTTTAAAAGAAGGTTAATGTTTTTTTAATGTTGTGTGTGTATATTCAGATCTGATGTTTTTCTCATTCAAGCCTGGTTTTTTTCCATAACTTGTTTGCTTTATATTTATTTTTATTTTTTTGAATTTGAATTTGTTGTCCAGATCTTTTTCCCCTGTAGCTGGTTGAGTTTGTACTTGGTGATAGACCTTCAGTTCATCATAAAAAGTACTGTAAATCTTGTTGTCGAGATTTGAGAGATCTCACTTGCGATTGTTTCATTATTTCTTTCATAAAAACTATGTCCTTTTTAATACCAAGTGATCAACTGTAGATAACTGCGTCTTTGTTAAGCTAATTACCTATGTCGAATTCTATGGCCCTAATTTTTAACATAAAATTCGGAGATTTAAATGAACTTTTATACAATTGAGTAGAATAAAATTATGCCCTTTATATCATTCAAATTCAACTGTTCTTTCAGTCAAACTGGTTATATAATCATTTGTTTGCATTGTCTTGGATGAGCAGGATTGCATCCAAATTTTCGAAGAAGATTTGAACCCATCAGGGTTGCCAATCACTGGATACTTCTTCCTAAAAGATATCTGGGGATGCTGGGAAGAGTGCAGTGCCTATGGTCAAGGCACATTAGTTAAACTAGCAAATGGACAGGAGGTGAACCAATACTTCACTCCACATTTATCCGCGATACATCTCATGAGAAACAGAAGGTATAAATAATCAACTTATCTTTTCTATTTATACAATAATTCTTAACTGAATAAGAAATTTAATAGACTGCACATGGCTATTTTTGAGGTCACGAAAAAACATCAAGCTAACAATTAAAATACTAGAGCCTACAATGCTAATTTTTAAATTTTCTAATGTGCCAGTTATATATATGTCTTTTGCTTCTTCTTTTCTCTTCTTTAACACTTATTATATATACTTTGTAGGATTGATCAAAAGAAGGTTGTCACTAATGGATCAACAAAAGCTACAGAATCTTGGAGCACTAGCGAAACCAAGAGTGGTGATCTGACTAAAGGCAAGTTAAGAGATTTACCTACCGGAGAATCATCAAGCAATGACCAGGAGGAGTGTAAAAAGGCTTGCTTCTGTGACAGTTCCTTCAAGTTTTACGACACTAAAAGACATTTTGAAAAGGCTCCACTTTTTAGTAAAGTATATACATTATACCCTAACTTCCTTTAGATTGTATATTGTTAGATTATATATTTTTATCTTGGATCCTTTTATTATCTTTGATAATGACTGAGCTTGTGCATTACATGTTTAATGCAGATGCAAGAGCTTGCACAAACATACCCTGACCTTATGACTTTAAGGAGCATTGACATGTCTCCATCCAGTTGGATGGCTATTATCTGGTTTGTTATTCGACACTAATTCTACTAGATACAGTGCTAAGACTTGTTTCTATACGTCTGAAAATCGCATAATTACATATATATTTCATGTAGTCAGCGCATATATAGTTCGATATTAGGTTTTCTTATAATAACTTGCCACTGTCGTGTTGTGGTAATAAATGAAGCGAATTTTAGGAAAAAAGTTAAGTTAATTTTCCTTTCAAATCATCCACAAAATTATATAATACTTCAAAATTTGGTTATTTTTTGTCATTTGTTCTTTGTCGCGAGGTAGGAATCTATTCATTAATAGGGGTAATTGTCGTATGCGGTCATGGAGTATTCTAGATGCATGTAATTCTAACATTCCATCAAATTCTGATGAGTTCCATGATGAATTATGATAATATCACCTCAACCTCACTTTTACTAACAAAACATGAAGATGTACATGGGAAAGTACCTTCTCTTCAATTGAAAACATAATAGGTGCAACTCATTTGGTGTTGATATATATCACATACTTACATATCTTTGTGTTGTTTATTAGGTTTCCTATCTATCACATCCCGGATGACGGAGCTGAAGTTAAGGACTTCTCCGCGAGCTTCATCACGTTTCACAGATTATCCTCCTTTCCTCAAGGTAAAAGGGTATTAATTACATGGAGATTCATCTTGTATATTTATTATTTATGCAGAAGTATTCAGCTATATTATGTGAAACTGCAACTGTCATTCATTTATAAATTTTATATTCTGATACGAAAATCACGATATATATATATATCAGACGATGCTAGTGTGGATTCTTTAAAAAATGGCATGGGGGGATCGCAAGTGATGATGGAGAATAACAAGAATCCTGCAAAGATGGGCCATCCTCCAATATTGCCTCTTCACCCATTCGCACTGGCTGCCAAAAATCTTATAGGAGATGTTTGGTTTAACCTTGCATCCGATAAGCTAATGTACAATGATCTCAAGAAAGCTGCCTTAAATTGGGTTCATAAACGTAAGTTTTTTCATCACGACTTGAACGAGTTTTCTTGGCTTGAGCACAGTCAACGCCAGGCTCGTAGAACTTAGTTTGATGATGGTTTAGTTAATATCAGTTTCTCAGAGCCTTATGCAGCCAGCTTAAAATGGATCCTTTTAAGTTTGTTTTACTTCAATTCCTATATATGTAACAGAATGTACGTATATAGCCTAATCTATCTTCTTCCGTAACCTGTGAAACTATTTTTCTGAAAAAAATAGTTACTTGCTATATTATTAGCTTGATTGACAAATATTGCTATGTTAAAGATTTTATAGATTAAATTTATATCAAACTGTAATTCATTCCGGGGTCCAACATTTTGCAGTCACAAATTTAACGATATTGACGTTCATACAATATTCTTAGATTATTATATGAACAATACATATGTATCACATGTATTGAACAGATATTTTGGAGTCATAACGAAGATAAATAAATTTGATTCAGAAAACACGAAAATGTTCCAAGGAACTACATAAGCATTTTGAAAATTTTGTAAATTACAAATGAGATAAATTGTGCTAAGCACATCAGCTTTATTTCAGCTTTTATTTCACTGCCAATATTTATTGAAATAGAACAAGGGAAAACAAAATACCTTCCGCTTTAGCCAGATCCGAAACTAAATCCATGAGGGTAAGGAAGCATTTGATTAGTACCCCCAACACTAGTACCACCACCATCTGTCTTCTGATCATTAAGCTGAAAAACAACCGATCCTTCATTTTCCGCGCTTTGATTTATATCAAACTTGAAGAATTTCGGAGCATTGCCATCTCATCAACTCTCATGGTTATGTTATCTTTCAATTGTTCCATTGAAGCTATATACTTCTCGAGCTCCTCTATCCCTAAATGTTCGAAAGATTCTTCCCACCAAAAATTAGGATTATCCTCCAATTTTTCCTCTAAAACATTCTTTTTCTTCTCATCTTCAATCTCCTTACTAATCTCCTTATACTTTTGATTAAAATTCTCTTGCATGCTTGTGGGGATTGAATTAACTTCATTTACCGCGATATTTTTTGAACTTCCAGCAAGATACTTATCCACCACGGAGTCGACGCTCGGATGCCCGAAAGCAAAAACACGTCCCCCTGGAGACTGAGTTATGATAGCTGCCTCCGCACCAGTTAAAACACAAAGCTCACTAGCTTTATTAAAAAGACCGGTTCGACGTTTCGAAAATGTTACCTGCCGGCTATTTTCATCAGCTATTCTCTTGATCTCGATTTTTTTTCGTCCTTGAGTTTTCTTCTTCATCATCTTGTTATTGTATACAAGAGGAAGAAACCTAAAATGATGATAGCTTTGACGATTCTAAAACCACTATCTATAGTATACATTTTTCATGATCAAGTACCATTAATAATGGCAATTTCCATAATTAAATTGATCAATGAGTCACTAATATCAATTCTTGATCTTGAGTTCCATTTAATTATGTGACTGATTTAAATTAATGGATACTAATTATTGGCGATTTACGCATTTAGAATCTTTATAATGAAGGGTTGCTTTCTAAGAAGACAGCATGCAGTAAAAACTGCAGTAAAATCTTTAATATTTTACAGTATACACATTATATATGACAACTTTCTAATAGGCACATTATATATGCACAACTTTCTAATAGGCGGGATTTTATGGGCATACCTACATTATGCGTGTCAGACCACTTTCAATACTCGATTTCAAAAACTCTCACTTGCAATACTGATCTATGAAGATAATTAAATAATGTGTACTACCGTCAACTTCTGCTAACTCCGTCTCTTTTTGCAGGGGCATTCTCGTCTTTGTTTACTGAGGGCATTGGACAGTCGTTCACTTTACTAATTTCATTTTGTATTACACAATTACTCTTATTCTCTTTCTCCTGTCTATCTCTTACAAACAGTCTCCCGCCTTTCTCTTATAGTCCTCTAGCATCACTGGTGTTGTTGCTGCAATGGTGTGGTTAGTTAGAGATCGTAAGGACAAAGACGTGTTTCATCCACTTAAGTGTCCCGATTACGGAGGTAAGTCTTCTCCTTTATAATTAGGGTTTCAAAAGGGGTTTCAAAAGGGGTTATCATAGTGATGTATATATATATAGTCGTATGTTAATTAGGGATTCTAGTAGTTAGATTATGAAAAGTTTGTCTGTAATGTGTTGCATGTGGCCCCTGTGTTTTGTATGAAAAGTGCCCTATGACGTTTGTGGTGGTCCCTTGTGTTTCTTTATGTCTGTGTAGTGCTTCGATTGTTAGTTTTTGTTTCTTTCTGTGTTAGGGTTTATGTCTTTCTGTTTTAGGGTTTATGTCTTTAATTATGTTTTGTTTCTTTATTTTCTGTTGCAGCTCACTCAGATCTTTTTAGCATAAAAATGTATCATGGGGGTCAATTTGAAGAGAACCCTAAGCGTTATGTAGGTGGAGAGATTGATTACATAGACTTGTGTGATGTTGACACCATGAGCCTTATTGAGCTAGTTTTAATGCTTAAAGAATGTGGTAATTTTGGAGGTCACACCTTTTTATACAAGTGGCCAAAGACTGATATGAGTAAGGGGTTGTGGTCATTAGATTCTAATACTGAAATAGTGGAAATGTGTGAATTGATCCCTGATGAGAGGATACTATATGTGTATTCAGTTACTTCAAAAGCTATTTCAGCTATAGATGCTGATGGAGTACCTACCGAGGAGTTTGCTCCTTCACAGGATTGCAACATGCAATATATTGATCCTACCTCTGAAAATGATGACATAGAACAGATGATTCAACTTGAAGAATTGTTAAGGGATGGGGGTGATGTTAATGATGAACAAGAAAGAGGTGCAGGTAATGTAGAGAGTGATGATAATAGTGATGAGGAATACAATCCAGACAAGGACCAAGAAGAGATGAGTGATTGCAGTTTTCATTCTGATTCATCTAATATTGACAGCACAGATGATGAGGTTTGTCATTACAAGACAGAAAGAGAAAAGAAGAGCAAGGAGAAAACACAAAAGAAAGCTAGTGGGAAAGGTGGAGATAAAGGTAAAGACACAGCTAGTGATGATGGTGCATTGATGACAGAAGGAACATGTCAACCAAACAATGACATTCAACAAGATAATGTAAGTGAAGATGAAGGAGGGTATGCATCTGATGTCTCTAGTCACTATGCAGATAGTGAAGAAGAAAGGATGGCTTGTAATAACACTGATGAGGATGAGATTTCGTATCCTGTTTTCAATTCCAAGACAGACATGAAGGAACCAAAATTCCAATTGGGTATGATGTTTGCAACATCAAAGATTTTCAGAGATGCAGTGAGAAAACAAGCTATTTTAGAAAGGAGGCCAATAAAACAATGTAGGAACTATGGAAGCAGAGTGAGGTTCATATGTGAAGGAGATTGTGAGTGGAAGATATATGCCACAAAGATGCAGAGAACAGACACCTACCAGATAAGGGTATACCAGGCTAAGCACACTTGTACACAAACTTTTCATCAAAAACAGATAAATTCAAGGTGGATTGCTGAGCAGTATGAGGATGATATAAGGATGAACCCCACCTGGCCACTATCATCATTCCTGCAGAAGGTAGTGAATGATTGGAATTGTCATGTTTCTATATATGCAATAGCCAGGGCTAAGAAAAAAGCATTGGAGAAGATCAATGGTAAACATGTTGATCAGTATGGGAAGTTGTGGGAATATGGGAAAGAATTGTTGAAGGTTATGCCTGATAGCACTATCCAGCTCATGACTGAGGACCAAGAATTGAAGGAGGGAAGAAAAATGTTTAAAAGATTCTACATATGCTTTGGACCAGTGAAGAAGGGGTTTAGGTCTGGATGTAGGCCTCTCATTGGATTGGATGGATGCCATTTGAAGGGGCCATATGGAGGTCAATTACTTGCTGTAATTGGTGCGGATGCCAATGATGGCATGTACCCCATAGCTTGGGCTGTTGTTGAAGCTGAAAACAATGACAGTTGGAATTGGTTTCTGAAAAATGTCAAGGATGATCTGAACATTGCAAATGATGGAGGTTGGGCATTTATATCAGACAGGCAGAAGGTAGTTTACACACGGTCTACATTTAATTACACACATAATATGTATTTATAGTAGTTAACACATTAACCTATTTTTGCAGGGTCTTATAAATGCACTAGAAGCTGTTTTCCCCAATGCGGAACACAGTTCTGTGTCATGCATTTATATAGAAATATGTGGAAAGATCATAAAGGGATTGGAGTTAGGATGTGCCTATGGTTGGATTTGCGAAAAAGCCATTTAAAAATATGAATTTAAAAATGCATAGGTAGAGAAGTTTTCTACGATTCTCTTTACCCATATAATTTTCTTTCTATCCAAAAATACTTCACTTATCGAAAACTATTGTCATTCTACAATGAAAATACACTCACATAATTATTTTTTCCAATTTTCTTTTTTGAATAAAGGTTCAACTCATTTGGTACACAAAAGGCATTACGTTTTAAAAAAAAAACTTATCACATACATTCACAATTTTCATCTTGCATTCCAGCTACATCCTTTTGGATTCTTGTGCACTTATACATGAGATATCTTAATTCTTAAGGGTTTATCTCTTGTTATTTCATAATTCCATTTTTGTTTATTCTAAAAAATTACATTTATTAGATCTAAATATTGTAAAATTATATAAATAAAAATATTATATATATATATGTGTGTGTGTGGAACAATACACACTAAATTGTAGTTTAGATACTAAAATAAAAAATATAACATATTGTATTTCATCTATTTCTTAAAAATTATAATGTCTTTGTTCTTCTAGTAGAAAATGTCAAAAGAAAATTGAATACTATATATAAGTTAGATAGATACACTCCTTTGCCCTACATAATTTTATTTTTCCTGAAACTTTTAGCTAGTCTAGCTAGTTGGTGTACACCGTGTGTGCTTTTATGTATACAGCTAGTGAGAGGTGAAGAAAAACAAGAAAATTAAACAACCTAATCTCCTACATTTCTGTCTTTTTCCTAGAATACAGAAGTGAGCTCATAAAAAGTGATAGAATTCATTAGGCTGGCTATCACTAAGAGTGGTGTGGTTGCATGAGGAGGAGGTATCTATAGTCAGCTATAATTCAAGAAACCTTTGTGATAAAAATCATAAATCTATAAAACTTCAGTTTTGTGTATAAGAAAGATAATAATGGGAAGTAATTCAATTCCTTCAGTTTCTTCAGCAAAGAAGGCTTCCCATTTCGATCGAGAGCTTACTTTTCAATCTCTAATCCTAATGTTCCATTGAGGCCAGTTCATGGGATAAATCTTTTTACTACATCTTTTTAAAAAGTGAATCCCTTTTTTTTTCTAGATTGAATAAACTAGTTGAATTTTGTGTTTGTATGTATTCTGATCTTATGTTTTTTTTTTTTCTGATTTAGGCCTATTTTTTGATCAATCGAAGAGTTAAATCCATTCGAGATACGGTTAGTAATTACTTCTCATGTTTGGCAGGATGCTTGGAGGATGTTTGGCAGGATGCTTGGAAGCATTCAACTTTGCAAAAGTGGTATAGGGCGCCACAGCCCATGGCGACCTCGTAGGGGTGCGCCACAGCCCGTGGCGACCCTGTTTTATCCATTTTTTTGGTTGGTTTGCCGTTGGTAAAATAGCTTGTTTGACATCATATTCAAGTTTTAAACATCCATTTTCAAGATTGGAAAACTGAAATAAAAAAAGAAAAAATTTGGTTTTTTATTTTGGCATATTACAGTTGAACGGTCCAATTTTGTTAAAATTTAAAAATTGAGTTACAAAAATTGGATAAGTTATGAATTTTTATTAGCCGAACATGAGATCCTGAAAATGCAAAAAAAAAAAAAAAAAATTATTGGTCCGAAAGCGACAAGAAGACACAACTTTCAAGTTTTGTAAAAGTGTCCCGTGAATATACAGGAAAATGTAATGATAGTGTGTATGCAGTTCTGATACATAAATGATAAAGGACACAGATACATAAATTTTCAATGCAGACATTTCCTTAACAGGAAACGGAAAGGTTATTCCAACTGGTAAAGACTAAACATCATCATCTCGGGCATATTCAGCATCCTCAAGATCCTCAAGCTCTTTAACTTTAGCGGTGTACTCGTCCTCAGCTTTTTCAATTGCAGCTCGGCAGTCGCTCTCCGTGATCTCATTCCAACGAACCCTTTGTTTTAGGAGCTTAACCAAATTTTTTATTTTTTTTATTTCAGTTTTCCAATCTTGAAAATGGATGTTTAAAACTTGAATATGACGTCAAACAAGCTATTTTACCAACGGCAAACCAACCAAAAAAATGGATAAAACAGGGTCGCCACGGGCTGTGGCGCACCCCTACGAGGTCGCCATGGGCTGTGGCGCCCTATACCAGTTTTGCAAAGTTGAATGCTTCTGTACCAATTCCGCAATTCTGGTACGTAACTGTACCAGAAAAGCGAGGGAGCCTGGAGAAGTACAGTGCCTGTGATCAAGGTACAACAGTAAAACTACCAAACAGAGATAATACGATTCAATGTATCCGCTACACATCTTACCAGAAACATAAAGCATGAATGGTGATCTCTTTACTCATAAATGTTCTACTTAATTATATAAAACTTCTTAACTGAATGAGTGGTTTTCATGGACTACACTGCAGCGCTCTATTTACATTCTCTACTAAAAGTAATTTGAGGGTTTCATCCTCGGTAGAATCATCAAGCAATGACCATGAGGAGTTTATAGAGGTTTGCTCGTCTTCTCTCACTTATTTTAATTTTTACAACACTACTTAAAAACAGTTTGTGAGGACTCCCTTCTTTAGTAATGTAAATACTCTTACATAGCTTACTTCCTTTAGAATATATTTTATTATCTTGAATCTTGTTGTTTTCATTGATAAGGAGTGAGCCTGTGAATTACCTGTTTGATGTAGATTCAGGAACTTGCAAAAAATAGTTGGATGACTATTGCATGGTTTGTTATTCGACATTATGATTCTACTAGATGCAGTGTTAGACTTGTTGATAATGCTCCTTTCTCCACTCTACCGCACTTTTCCCTCTTTCGGCAATGCTTGGTCGAAAATGTGGTGTGCTGTTGGTTGGGACTCTGTAAAACAATGCAAAACAATGTCTGACCGGGGTGGTGGATGTCAAGCACCTCCGGCGTGAGTGTAAGTAACCTGGTGGTGGAGAATACAAGAAACAATATCGGAAAATGTACTAACGGTGACTGATCTTTTAGAGAGTTATTGTGAAAAATATGAGAGTGAGAGTGAATGTGTAGAAAAAATAGAGTCATATCTATGTGTGAGATTACTTGGGTATTTATAGTGTTTGGTGTTACCTCCCTTTGTCTCCTGGTCCGGAAGAATGTCCCTTTCCTTCCTTGTGACAGGTGTGAGTTGATGTCTTGTTCCTTTTTACTTCTTGTTGTCAAGGTGATTGCTTTCGTGAGAACATCTCATTGTCTAAGAGTATTGGAGAAGGGAGCAGCCTTAATCCACGAGACAAGATGTGGTGAAGAAGGGAACACCCTTTGCCCAAGAGGTGGAAGGTGCTGGAGGAAGGAGTTGTCTTTGGTCCGGAAGAGAAAATATTACCTTAACTTATTTTCCTTAATCAACTTTGGGGAATGACAAGTTGTCCGTTGAATACTTCCGGGACATAGTCATATCTGGCAGGCAAAGAGGTTTCTTCTGGGAGGGTATTAACATTGCCCCCCCTCCTTCAACTTACTTTAGTGGGTTGGAGGAGTAAATGCATACCATTGAAGGGATTGTTGAGATTTATGACTTCAACGGCTCTTTTACAACGGCTAGCTGATGAGGCTCTATAAATACTTGAGTTGTATTCAAGTGTTTGATTGTCTTGCTTTCTTGAAATCTTGCATATCTTATTTTATTTGTGTAGGTCTTGAGAAACTCTCCATGAAGGGAAGGAGAACTACTTGCTACTGTGACATGCATGCCTGTGATCATGAAGAACATATGGGCTGGGAATAATACTTGTCGGAGATTTGAGTGTTATGCCACTCGGGAATGTCACTATGAAATCTGGATAGATGAGCCTCTTGGTGCTCAGGCTTGTACCATTGAAGAGCTGGTCCGTGAGAGAAATTAGCTGCACCACTTATACATGCAAAAGATTGACCCGCTTGAGGGCTTGGGAGATGGCCAAACGTGGAGATGTGTTGATGAAGTTGCAAGAATTGGAGGATGAAGTACACCGTGAGGAGACCGATGATGAAGATACTTCTACTTAGTTTAATGGTCTACTTTTATTTGATATTATACTGAAGTCTTGAGGGGATTGTCTTTCATTGATCTTCCTTGCCTTGTAACCTTTTTCAATGAATGAAATGTGTTTGTCTTCGTGTCATTTTTGTTGTTTTGATTCGTGTTGCCAACCAGGACATTCCTAGTGGGTAGTGTCGGCTAGCAATGATCTTAAAATGATTATAGAAAAATTTATAAGTCCCCGGAGGAGGGAAAATAAAATTTTTTGGTGAAAGAAAGAAATTTGGTATCCCCCTAAACTTTTACTAAGTTTGAATTTGGTGCCCCCCAGGCATTGCTGGCGGGTAATGCCCACTAGCAATGACCTTACATGTAAAATTTAAAATTTGTATAAGTATTTGAAGGATGGAAAAGAATTGTCGGAGAAGGACGAAATTTTGGTGCCCCTCTGAAATTTTTCTAAGTTTGAATCTGGTGCTCCCCGAGCATCAGTGGCGGGTAGTGCCACTAGCAATGACCTTAAATGTAAAATCTAAAATTTTTATAACTATTTGAGGGAGGGAAAAGAATTGTCGGAGAAGGACGAAATTTTGGTGTCGTGCCCCCCATGCATTGTTGGCGGGTAGTACCCGCTAGTAATGGCCTTGAAAATAATATATGAAATTTCTTTAAGTAACGGAAGGGGGGAAAAAGTTTTTGGAGAAGGAAGGATTTTGGTGTCCCTATGAAATTTTATGAGGTGGAGGGTATTATGTGAGGATGAAGTAATTTTTGAGATTGAGGGTGTCGCGTGAGGAGGAACTAATTGTTGAGGTAGAAAGTATCTTGTAAGGAGGAAGTAATTTTTGAGGTAGAAGATATCTTGTGAGGTGGAAGTAATTTTTGAGGTAGAAGGTATCTTGTGAGGAGGAAGTAATTTTTGAGGTAGAAGGTATCTTGTGAGGAGGAAGTAATTTTTGAGGTAGAAGATATCTTGTGAGGAGAAAGTAATTTTTGAGGTAGAAGGTATCTTGTGAAGAGGAAGTAATGTTTTAGGTAGAAGGTATCTTGTGAGGAGGAAGGAATTTTTGAGGTGGAGGGTATTATGTGAGGAAGAAGGAAATTTTGAGGTAGAGGGTATCTTGTGAGGAAGAAGGAATTTTTGAGGTGGAGGGTATTATATGAGGAAGAAGGAATTTTTGAGGGAGAGGGTATCTTGTGAGGAAGAATGAATTTTTTAGGTGGAGGGTATTATATGAGGATGAAGGAATTTTTTAGGTGGAGGGTGATGAAGAAGTATTGCATGTCCAAGTTATGGAGGCAGGAAATGATGTGGGTAGTAGCACTTCTCAGAGGTGCCGTATTATTACTTTGGCCCAAAAAGAGCAATTACATGTGCATGAAGATATCACTGAGCCAGTAGCTCGTCAAGAGGAGACTATTACTAAGGAAGGGGTAGAAGGAGAGAATCCCACTAAAAGTATTTATGAAAGTTGTCGTAAAAGTATTTATGTTGTGCCTGAATGATTCTCATTAGGTAATATGTTGTGTCTGAGATAATTTTAACGTGTAACATATTGTGACTGGAAGAAAGAAATTTCATTCATGGAAGACAGGTACATGAAAATTTGATTGAAAAGTACTAAAAACATATATAATGTTTTATGAAGGCTTATAGAATTACGCCTTCAACACTTCGTTGTTGTAGTAGTGGTAGAGTACAAGCTACCCTTAGGTATGATACTTTCACAACTTGTCTCCATGCCATGTGTTGTTTACTTCAGTTCTATCCAACCTTTCTAACTTGTATGAACCTGGGCGTAACACTTGTTTCACCTTGTATGGACCTTCCCACTTAGGCATGAGTTTCCCCGTATGACGCGGGTCAGAGGCTTCCATTTCCCGCAACACCAAATCTCCTTCCTCAAATTTTCGGATCCTTGTCTTCTTGGCGAAGAATTCCTTAGTTTTTTCCTTATATGTATCCATCCTTTGTACCGCGTCATCTCTAACTTCATCAAGGAGTTCAATGTTGTCGCAGAGGCCTTCAGTGTTAGCTTCTTCATCAAAGTTTAAGACTCGGTAGGACGGTGAGCCTACTTCTACTAGGAGAAGGGCTTCAGTGCCGAAGGCTAGTTTGTAAGGGGTTTCCTTAGTGCTGCTTCTAGCTGATGTGCGGTAAGGCCACAACACATTAGGAAGTTCCTCAGGCCATTTTTTCTTGGACGCCTAGAGCCTGTTCTCAAGGCCTCGCACGATAGTGCTATTTGTGACTTCCACTTTCTTGTTGCTCTGAGGGTGGCACACCGAAGCTTTCTTGTGTTTCACCCCTCTTTCGGAGAAAAATTTCACAAACTTTGATCCAACAAATTGGGTTCCATTGTCTGGCACCATTATCCTTCGAATTCCAAATCTTGTGACTATGTTCTCATTGACAAATTTTATAGCATCTTCCTGGGTGATAGTCCTTAGAGCCTTGGCTTCGACCCACTTAGTCATGTAATCAATTGCCACCATCACATACTGCAACTCATTCTTAGCTTTTGGGAACGGTCCCATGATATCGATTCCCCACTTGGAAAAGGGAATGGGGGATAAGATGGAAGAGGGAAAGGCTGGTGCTTGTTTAGGAACATTGCTGAAAAGCTAACATTGTGTACACTTCTTAACGAAAGCCTTGCAATCCTTAGCCAAAGTAGGCCAAAAGTATCCTTGTCGTAGAATTTTGTGAGCAAGATCTTTTCCTCCCATATGATCTCCACATATCCCCTTATGGACTTCTCTCATACAATACAAAGCCTCGTCAGGGTCGATGCATTTGAGGATAGGAGAGTCAAAAGTTCTCTTGTAGAGGGTGTCATCTTGAATGAAGTATTTGGCAGCTTGAGAGCGGAGTTGTTTGGCATTAGTGGAGTCTTCTGGTAAAATTCCATCTTTCAAGTAGTCGATGATGGGTGTCATCCAAGTCGAGTCGTCCATGCCAATTTCCATAATTTGTTGTCCTTCAATTGCTGGCACTTTTAGTTCTTCAAAATAGACAGAACCATCTAAATGGTCCTTTTCAGATTCTACAAGCTTGGAAAGCAGGTCTACAATAGTATTGTCTCCTCTATCCACTTGAACAAGTGTGTGGCTGACAAAGAAAGAGAGAAGGGATCTGCCCAAGGTTTGGTACTTGGTGAGAATGATGTCTTTTGTAGCATAATCCCCTGTGGTTTGTCTTACCACAATTTGGGAATCACTGAAAATGGAGAGGTGTTAGACTTGGAGACTGCGTGCCAAGTTGAGGCCTGTAATGAGTGCTTCATACTCAGCTTGATTATTGGTAGCCTTGAAAGTGAATCTTATGGCTTGCATCACTTGGAACCCTTCGGGGCTAATGAAGATAAGTCCTGCTCCACTCCTTGCCGAAGCGGACGACCCATCTACAAAACGTTTCCATGTTGGGTTTGGAGGAGGGGGAAGTTCTTTGGCGGGTGAACTATCCTCAGGAGAGGGCATCTTTTCTTGGTTACCAAAAGAAGATTCTATAATGAAATCCGAAAGAGCTTGAACTTTGATAGCCTTACTTGGCTCGTAGGAGATAGAAAATTGACTTAACTCCACAACCCAATTAATCAATCTTCCTGACAGGTCTAGCTTGTGTAGAAGCTTTTTCAAAGGGTAATTGGTGATAACCTTGATCTCCCTCCCTTGAAAGTAATGTCTTAGTTTTCTGCTTGCAGTGACAAGGGCATAGGCAAATTTCTCTACAAGGGGGTAAAGAGTTTCTGTGTCCTTCAATACTTGACTAACATAATAGATGTTTTTTTGCCCTTCAGCATCTTCCTTAATCAGAACAACTCCAACTGCTGCACTTGACGCCGACAAGTAAATGGCTAAGGGCTCGGATGGAGCGGCTATCGCTAGCAAAGGTGGAGATGAGAGATATGCCTTTAATTCATCAAAGGCGGTTTGACATTCAGGAGTCCACTTGATAGTCTTTGTAGTTGTTGCTGAAGGAATTTACGGATGAGCGGAAGCGTGATATAACATTTATTCCGTAAAAACCATGTATCGCACATATAGAAAAATATATAAAATCTAGATCGAAGGGAATCGTAACCATACCTTGAGAATCGAAGCTTTAAAACGATGGTTTCAAGCCGTTGCTCCTCAGAGTGTGAAGCACTCTACCGGTATCCACCAAGAATTTTTCTTCGAAGATTTCTTCAAAAAAACTCTAACACTTTTAGAGAAAAGAGAGAGAGAGAGAGAGAGAGATGGAGGCTAGCTCCTTTTCTAGGTTTTTCACAAAAACAAGTTATGCCTTATAATGAACTATCTCATTCTATTTATAGGGCTTTCTTAGGGTTTTAATAATATATCTTTATATATATATATATATTAACCCCACGTTTCTAAAATGCTTTAATAATGATTAAAACTATTTTAATCATTATTTCTTTTTCTAAACTATTTAGAAAATAATTCTTCCTCTCTCATAATTTAAATCTTTTCATCAAAGAAAATATTCTTTTATGGTGTGACCCTGTAGGTTCAATATTAAGCTGGTAGTAGAAATAAATAATAATAAACTTTTATTTATTATTTATATGAATTCTAATAATTCATTAAATATAATTAACTGATTAATTATATTTATTCTACATCGTGAGTGATGCTTCTCAACATATCGCGACTATCCGGATAATATGAATTCACTGCTTAGAATACCAAGAACATGCCAGTGACTAGTTTCAGTACAATCAATTCCTTCTACCCTACAATATCCATATTAAATACAAGGCATGGATCTCGTGTCAGGCCTATCAAATTTAATCATATGATTTCTTATTCATAATGCTAAGTTCATATTAATGCAAATTAGAAACTCCTTTCTAATTTCATACACTCTGGCCAGAGATTCCAGAACTCGCATACTAAGAATAACATAGGATATTCTCTTCCTTTACTGGAAGGGGTAGATCCTTTATTGACGTTAACTATCTCCATACACAAATCCCTATGCCCAGAATAGACCTAATGGATGTCCTTGAGACTAAGGACTAATCCAAAGCATAGTTCAATATATACAAGATTACTCTAACGATCTCAAGTCTAAGGACACTTGTACAACTATCACTCAGTGAATAACTATTGACTCGTGAGTAAACTCGATTAGCTGTTCAACTTATCGAGTCATGTTCAGTAAACTTATTCCCTAACAAGCACCTACATACTAGCTATAGTGTCACCACACAAATGCCTATGAGAACAGACATCCTCCTGACGGGAGAAAGCATAGTATGTACCAATCTTTGCGGATTCACCAACTTCCGATTAGTTATCCTATGATCAGGAACTGTTTAAGTCTAGAGTTATCATCTTCTAGATCTCACTATTATAATCTCATTATAATTCTAGAAGCTTTACTCTAAACTATGGAACATCTTATTTAAAACACTTTAAATAGATAAAGCCTGTAATAAAAACAAAACAAGTCTTTTATTTAACATTAATGAAATCAAATAAGAATACAAGAAAGTTCTTCCTAACTCATCACACATGATTGGATTTAGGACAAACACTTTCAATCTCCCACTTGAACTAAAGCCAATCACACTGGTATCTAATACCCATCTTCTCTTTATGACGATCAAAGTGAATCTGAGACAATGTCTTTGTGAGTGGGTCTGCTACGTTGTTATGTGTGTCAACTCTCTCAATTTTGACATCTCCTCTTTCAATGATCTCCCTAATCAAATGAAAGCGCCGCAAAACATGTTTGGTATTTTTATGAGACCTAGGTTCCTTGGCTTGTGCTATTGCTGCGTTGTTATCACAATACAACACAATAGGCTCCTCAATGCTAGGAACAACTCCCAACTCAGAAACAAATTTCCTCATCCAAACGGCTTCTTTTGCAGGCTCACTTACAGCTATATACTCTGCTTCCGCTGTGGAGTCAGCCGTTGTAGACTATTTGGAACTCTTCCAACTAATCGCACCACCATTCAGAGTAAACACGTACCCTGACATGGATGTGCTATCATCGCTTTCTGATTGAAAACTAGAGTCAGTATAACCCTCTATTTTCAACTCAGATCCACCAAAAACAAGAAAAATATCCTTAGTCCTTCGCAAATACTTAAGGATGTTCTTCACTGCTTTCCAGTGGTCTTCACCTGGATTGGACTGATATCTGCTCGTCACACTAATTGAATGAGCAACATCATGCCTAGTACATAACATCGCGTACATGATAGATCCTATTGTCGAAGCATAAGGAATCTTACTCATACGCTCCCTTTCTTCAGGTGTCTTAGGAGACATCTTCTTGGAAAGGGATACTCCATGGCTCATTGGTATGAGACCTCTTTTGGAGTTTTCCAAGCTGAACCTTTTAAGCACTTTCTCGATGTATGTACCCTGGTTAAGACCTATCATTCTTCTAGATCTATCTCTATAGATCTTTATACCGAGAATGTAGGATGCTTCTCCCATGTCCTTCATAGTGAAGTTCTTTGATAGCCACACTTTGACTGATTGTAGCATCTGTATATCATTTCCTATCAGAAGTATGTCATCCACATACAACACAAGAAATGTTACCACGCTCCCTCTAACCTTCTTGTAGACACATGGTTCATCTATGTTTTTGATAAAATCAAACTCTTTGATTGTCTCATCAAAACGGATGTTCCATCTACGAGAAGCTTGCCTTAATCCATATATGGTTCGTAACAGCTTACACACTAGGTGTTCATTCCCTTTGGAAACAAAACCCTCTGGCTGTGTCATATACACTTCCTCTTCAAGTTTCCCATTGAGGAAGGCTGTTTTCACGTCCATTTTCCAGATCTCATAGTCGTAGTAAGCAGCAATCGCAAGCAAAATCCGAATTGATTTTAACAGGGCTACAGGCGAAAAAGTTTCATCAAAGTCAATCCCTTGCCTTTGTTTGAATCCTTTTGCCACGAGCCTGGCCTTATAGGTCTCCGCCTCGCCATCTGCTCCAATCTTTCTCTTGTATACCCATTTGCACCCAATAGGCTTCACATCCTTGGGTGCTTCAACCAAAGTCCATACTTGGTTGGTATACATAGAATCCATTTCAGATTTGATGGCACTCTGCCATTTCTCTGAGTTAACACTACTCATAGCCTCATTATAGGTCATCGGGTCGTCATCATCAATGATGGACAACTCATTGTCATTCTCAATGACAAGGCCATAATACCTCTTAGGTTGGCGAGACACTCTCTCTGACCTACGAATGGGCTGTTCCACAGAAGGTTGTTCAGTCTGAACAGGTGTTTCCTCTTGAACCGTAGTAGTTTGTGCTTCTTGAACTTCATTAAGTTCTATTTTGCTCCCACTGTTCCCTTCAAGAATAAACTGTTTTTCCAAGAAGGTAGCATGTCTGGAGACAAATACCCTATGATCAGTGTAAAAGTAATACCCTAAAGTCTCTTTAGGATATCCCACAAACTTACATTTTATGGATCGAGATTCCATCTTATCAGGGTCAACTTTCTTGACATAAGCTGGACATCCCCAAATCTTAACGTGTTTAAGACTCGGTTTCCTTTCTTTCCATATCTCATATGGAGTTTGAGGAGCAGATTTGGAAGGCACCTTATTCAGTAAATATGCTGAGGTTTCCAATGCATAACCCCAAAGGAATACTGGAAGATCTGCATAGCTCATCATGGATCGAACCATGTCTAACAAAGTTCGATTTCTCCTTTCAGATACCCCATTCAACTGTGGAGTATATAGAGGAGTCTACTGAGAGACTATACCATTTTCTTTGAGATAATCTAGAAACTCACCATTCAAGTATTCACCACCTCGATCTGATCGAAGGGTTTTAATACTATGTTTGGTTTGTTTCTCCACTTCATACTTGTATTCTTTGAACTTTTCAAAGGCTTCAGACTTGTGTTTCATCAAATACACATATCTGAATCTAGATCGATCATCTGTGAAAGTAATGAAGTACGAAAATCCACCCATGGCTTGCGTAGACATTGGTCCACATACATCTGTGTGTACCAATCCTAGCAAATCTGCAACCCTCTCTCCATGTCCACTAAATGGAGATTTGGTCATTTTACCCAATAGACAAGACTCGCATGTAGGATATGATTCAAAATCAAAGGGTTCAAGTAACCCTTCCTTATGCAATGTACGAAGTCTATTTTCACTAATATGACCAAGTCTGCAGTGCCACAAATAGGTGAGATTTTCATCATCCCTTTTCCTTTTATTAGTACATTCAATTTGTAGTAAATCATGAACATAGCTGAATCAGAAGCGGCAGTCTCACTACCCTTCTTCTTCTTCAATTCTGCAAGGTAAACCTTGCAGTTCCTCTTCCAGTGCCCCACCTTGTTATAGTGGAAGCAAACAGCTTTGATTTTGGGGTCTTCAGCTTTTGGTGGAACCGGCCTTTTTTCACCTACTTTCTTCTTCTTGGGAGGGTTCTTCTTCCTTTTCTTAGGATTGGAACCTTCGCCAATTAGAAGAACATAACTCTTCTTAGAGGGAAAATTCGATTCTGCAGTCTTCAACATGTTGTGGAGTTCAGCCAGGCTGACGTCCAACTTATTCATGTGAAAGTTCACAACAAACTGCGAAAATGAACCCGGAAGTGATTGCAAGACCAAGTCTTGACTCAGCTCCCCATCCATGTTGAAACCAAGTTGTCCAAGACGTTCAATCAAATTGATCATCTTAAGTACATGGTCATTCACAGACGATCCCTCAGACATCCTACATCGGAACAACTCCTTCGATATCTCATATCGAGCTGTCCTCCCTGCCACATTATACAACTCTTGTAGATGCGTTAGGATAGTGTGAGCATCCATATGCTTATGCTGCTTCTGTAGCTCAATGTTTATGGAAGCTAGCATGATACATTGAGCAACATTTGCATCATCTATCCACTTACGATACACAACATGTTCATCATCATGTGCATCGTCAGCAGGTTCAACAGGCTTAGGTGAGTTAAGCACATATTCCAGCTTCTCAAACCTGAGAACAATTTTCAGGTTTCGAAGCCAGTCGGCAAAATTAGGACCAGTCAATTTATGAGCATCCAGTATGCTCTGGAGTGATAGTGCAGAAGACATAATGTATATAGTAAATATGTAAATGATAAACACATAACAACACCTAGCAAATATTCAATTTCATTTTAAAACACTATATGAATCGGGTCTTTATTCATAAGTGGCTCCCACTAGTTTATCTAATCTATACAACCCCCTAAGTGGGAAAATTAAGCATTCATAATGCTAGTGGGAATAGGGATCCTACATTCCATCACACAACCTCGGCTGTAGCACGAAACGCCATGTGATGTTCAGTAGGCAGACAACTCTTGTCAATTACATCTCATGTTATTCCCTAATAAAACTTTAGCCTCTTGAATAATTGAGTCACGGCTGTAGCACGACAAACTCAATATTCTAAGTCAAGTCTAACCCAACATTTCATATAATTGAATCAGTCTCCAACAGCCCACGGCTGTAGCACGTAACGACCATTAGATTCTAATTCATTGTACACATCTCTATGTAATAGACAAGTATTTCTTATTTCGAAATCAAAGCCCTCGGCTGTAGCACGAAATGACAATGATTCAAAAATAAGAACTACTTTCTACCATGTTGGAAGGCCATGACCGACACAAGCCCGTTGTGTCATTGGCCAATTACTACTTGATATTATTTAATTTTAGATGGATTATATTATGTTACAACCATAATCATATTACTAGGCGATTCTCTTTTTCTTGAACAAAATACAATTATGATATTTAAATGAAAAATTCCTAGTGTGTTGGAGGGGTCACATCGGTCCCGCTTAAAACCCAACGGCCTAGACAGAAATTTTCATTTTCAACATCAAAAGAGTATTTCACTCTATGTTTTATAAACATAAGAATCTCATGGTTGTACTCATAATATTATTGTTAAGGCAAGAAACGATTCCTATTCTAGATTTTCTAGAGCACGCCTTATATTGATTTAAGTTCACCTAAATCTATCATCGCATGGTAAATTTAGGCATATATCTCATATATAAAAATAAATAAACAAGTAAGCATGCAAGTAACATCATGTCATACAATGATATAATGATGTATGAATTTATTATAGTATTTAAAAGCAATTAAAACAATTAGTACATGCTTTAAAACACTTCCGGGAATATAAACAGTTCCAAACTTTTATATAAAAAATATTTGACCACTCCACTAGATCCGTCTCGGAAAAACGAATCCAACGGTATATTGCACGCCCAAAACGGAGTTACCAAACTCCCAAAAAATCAAATTTACTGTGGACATAAGGGCTGTAACGCATTACTGGAATGCGCACAAAAAAAAACTGCCCAGCCATTAATTCATTTATTGTTATTATCATTTTATTTTAATATTAATAAATTAATTAACAATGAATTAATAAATTAATAAAAAATCAAAATAATATGATTTCTGAAATCAAACAAAAGCAAAAATAACCAAGTGTCTACGGGGTCCTTGTGCAAATTTTAATTCACATATTTCAAGATGCATAATTATTTTATGAATTTTAATTAAAACAATTTTAAAAAATTCATAACAAATAATCTACATATCAAAAAAATATGAAAAAAATACCTAGATGATCCACAACACTTGTAGAACCCAGATCAATGGTCAAAATCTCATACAAATAATATTTTGAATTAATTCATAATTAAATCTAAATATACTTGCAAAAATCATAATAAATCCATACATGCATAAAAAAATCTGAAACTTTTTATATGAATCTCTATATGCATAACCTTGCTCTGATACCATTGAAGGAATTTACAGATGAGCGGAATCGTGATATAACATTTATTCCGTAAAAACCATGTATCGCACATATAGAAAAATATATAAAATCTAGATCGAAGGGAATCGTAACCATACCTTGAGAATCGAAGCTTTAAAACGATGGTTTCAAGCCGTTGCTCCTCAGAGTGTGAAGCACTCTACCGGTATCCACCAAGAATTTTTCTTCGAAGATTTCTTCAAAAAAACTCTAACACTTTTAGAGAGAAAAGAGAGAGAGGGACAAAGATCGAGGCTAGCTCCTTTTCTAGGTTTTTTCACAAAAACAAGTTATGCCTTAGAAATATGAAAATCGACATCTCTCTCTCTCTCCATAGATATAATTTGTTGTATTTGTTGAGTGTCAAGTTATATACTGTTGACGATGAATCTCCCGTACTCCGATGTCCTCGGTCGGATCTCTCTCCCCGTCGCTCGCCGTTCGATTAGAAAGTGAGGTAGTCTCATGAAGAACTCAACATAGTTTTAGTACGTGCTAATGGCCATGTGAATGGACCCCGTGGCCGTGGTATATGAAATTCTCTACACTAACTTGCCAAAGAATTTGTTTATTTAGATGATTTTATTAGTGCAAATTAAGTGGGGTGATTTTTTTGCATGTGATAATTGCTAGGTTGACGTATATTATTTTTAATGTTGTCAAATTATTCATGCTAATTGAACTACTTGAGGTTTGATGGATGAAGTTATTTCATAGTCTGATTTTGAATAATAGTTCAAAATTGATAGAGTTTTTCACCTTGTCCACAAAAAAACTGGTTTTAAGTCTTCTTAGTTACATTTTATGTTTAGCTAGTTTTTAGTAATAAGTGTTCTTTTGTTTTGAGGTACATGTACATTGTATAATCGAATGAAAGTCAAGAAGATGATCTATTTTTGTATATGTGTGAACTGAGGTACGAGGGGTAGTATTGTGTCATTATTGATTATTGATAGATGTCTAGGCATCATTTGGTGAGCTGATTAATATTTCTTTTCAAGTTCCTTTTTAGATTAAATTAGACCACCATTACTCTTCAATATTAAATTACATTTAATTAGAGAATTACTAGTCAATAAAGACTACCGATCACTAGCTTAATTTACTCTCTGTTGTTTATGACATTCAATAATTATGTTTTTATAGTAGAAAATTTCCACTTTACTTTAAAAATTTTGAGTCAACTAGTAATTATTCCAATTAATATGTTAATTGCATTTGATTTGGTCGGTAGCTTTAATTATCTTATATTGTAAATGTAGTATTAATTCTTTCGGTTTTGGATAATTTGTTGATTGACTTTTAAGGGAAGTTTTAAATTCAAAATTCAAAATTCAAAATTTTTTAAATAGATGTTTTTAGAGTGTTCTAAAAATCGTCCGATTTTTCAAAAATCGCCGATAAATCAACGATTTATCGTTTAAAAATATTTGACCGATTCGATTTTTGAAATCCGATATATCGTTATGAATTATTTTTAAATGGTTTATTATACTATATATAAGGCTAATATATTAAATATATTTAAAATATTATAATTTATCCGATTTTTGTTCCGATTTATCATTCCGATAAATCCCCGATTTACCGATAAATCGCTATACGATACCTCAACCGATTTGTTCCGATTTCCGAAATCTACAACCATGGCTTTTACATGTAATTAAATATATGTATTATCTCCAAATTTAATTTTATGTGTGTTTTGTGTTTTGTGATCTTGCATTATTTTGTTTATTGTGATTGACTGGTAACATTTAATTTTCAGTTACTCTTTAAATGTTAGACTTTATTCCTTATGTACTATTTCAGTATTAGTATTTTCTTTTTAAAATTTTCCTTATCAAGTCCCTAGGAAAGAGTATAGTTAATCTTTCGGTAACTCACTACGCCATAAGTGGGTAACTGTAACGTTTTTTGAAGTGTTACAAAAAACAAGCGTTACGGTAGATGGCATTTTGTAACACTACTCAAATACAGTTACATTAGTTACTACGTAGTGTTACAGTTGACGTATTTATCAATTAAATAAATAATAAATTATTATTAATGCCACTTGGCACTCCTGCGTGGCACGAGGTGGAGGTGGTTCCCACATTAATTAATTAATTATTAATTAATAATTAATAATTAATAACTAAATAATTAATTAATTAATTAAGTGGGCCCCACAAGTGGACCTCACAAGCGGGCCTCACAAGTGGGCCCCACATGTGGGCCCACATTAAAAATTAATTAATTAATTATTAATTAATTAATTAATAATAAATAAATAATTAAGTGGGCCCCACAAGTGGGCCTCACATGTGGGACCACATTAAAAATTAATTAATTAATTAATATATAATAAATAAATAATTAAGTGGGCCCCACAAGTGGGCCCCACATGTGGGCCCACATTAAAAATTAATTAATTATTAATTAATTAATAAATAATAAATATATAATTAAGTGGGCCTCACAAGTGGGCCCCACAAGTGGCCTCACAAATGGGGCATATGTGGGCCCACATTTAAAATTAATTAATAATTAATTAATAAATAATAAATAAATAATTAAGTGGGCCCACATGTGGGCCCCACAAGTGGGCCCAACATGTGTGCCACATTAAAAATTAATTAATTATTAATTAATAAATAATAAATAAATAATTAAGTGGGCCTCACAAGTGGGCCCCACAAGTGGGCCCCACAAGTGGGCCCACATTAAAAATTAATTAATTAATTAATAATTAATTAATAAATAATAAATAAATAATTAAGTGGGCCCCACAAGTGGGCCCCACAAGTGGATCCCACAAGTGGACCCCACAAGTGGGCCCACATTAATAATTAATTAATAATTAATTATATAATAATTAATAATTAATAACTAAATTAACAATTAATTAATTAAGTGACAAGTGGGCTCACATTTCTCCCCCAAAATGAAATTAGTGCGGCATTTTTCCCCCCAAAATGAAAATAATTGAGGCTCATGAGCGGCATTTCCCTAATTCACATCTAACATTTCCCTAATTGACGACCTCTCTCTCTCGCCGCCCCTCGCCGCCCTCTCCCTCTCTCTCTCCCCCCCTCCCCTCTCTCTCTCTCTCTCTACGCCTCTCCCTCTCTCACTCTGAAGATATATCAACAATCTGAAGAATCTGAAGATAGCTGGCGAATTAGGGTTTCAAATTAAGGTAAAAATTGGGGGTTTATTTCTCTCTCTCACTCTCCCTCCCTCCCCTCTCTGTCTCTCTCCCCCTCTCTCTCCCTCTCTCTCACCCGCTCTCTGTCTCTCACCCGCTCTCTGTCTCTCTCCCCCCCCCTCTCTGTCTCTCTCCCCCTCTCTCTCTCCCTCTCTCTCTCCCTCTCTCTCACCCACTCTCTGTCTCTCTCTCCCTCTCTCTCCCCCTCTCTCTCTCCCTCTCTCTCACCCGCTTTGATAATATATGTTGTAACTTTTAATTGATTTGATGCTATATTTGATAATATATGTTGTAACTGAATTTTTATTTCCATTGAATAAAATGCTAAAAATGCTATATTTGATAATATATGTTGTAACTGAAATTTTATTTCCATTGATTTGTGTTATATATGCTATATTTTATTATACACTTGGCTGTGTAATCCTGTTTGAAAAATTGACCTCAAGTAGTATTACATGGTGATTAATGATAGAAATGGTCAGTAAAGCATACGGTTTAAATATAGTTAGAGACCATAGAGTTATCCCTGTCCTGTATTATCATTTTAGCATTGTACTCATGTTCTGTCATTTTATTGCCACATTCTTTAATTATCGTCATTTGTTAACTCGTTTTAATGTATTTCTGTTCATTTTTGTAGGATGGCAACTAAACTTGTGAGTTTAAGATATTTCTACGAAGGGGTGTTCAGCAAGACTAGATATCTGGGTGGACGCACCTTTCTTGTATGCCGCGAGACAGTTGATTTGCTTTCTTATACAGTGATGATAGAAAATATCAAGGATCACCTCAAATACACAGAGATTGGGGGAGTATATACGTGGGAGGAAAAAAGTTGTGTCTGGAAGCTTCTTAAAACAGATGCAGATTTTTTTGAATTGGTAAATGCCTGCAAACATGGTGGAGAAATAGCTCTATATGTGGACAATGTTGTTGACAAAACAATGGAGCCAATGTGGCCAGGGGTGCCATTTGTAGTCCAACGACCGAGGAAGAACATAGTTGCAGGTATTTAACCTGATGTTTTGCAAGTTTGCTTAAAGTGTTTAGTCTTGGTTCCCTATTTCTTTTTTTATAATTGCACATTACCTGCAGCACACACATTTCACAATTTTATTTTTAAATGTTTGGTTGCATTGATACATTTCTGTTACAGCTGGCAATACTGAAACAAGGAAAGGATGCAGATGTGGTGTTTCCCAGAAAAAAGAATCGACCGGATTGGTTGGTGGGAAGGCAAGGTAAAACCGTTTCCTCCACAGACAAGCCGGCTGTTCCAGATACCTATGTTGAGGAGCTGACTGCGAAGATTACTCAGAATCTTCAGGATGAAATGGACGCCAAGGTCAACAAAAAAGTTCAGGAGAACATGGCTTGGTTCGTGAAAAAACTAGGAGAGGCGAATCCGGAGATGAAACTCGACCTTACTGACTTCTGCGCCACCCTTTCTAGCGATGCCGACGAAAATGGAACCCCTATCACTCCTGGCGGCGGAGCTACATCTTAAACACTTTACTATTTTAATCGTACTTTTGTAGTTACCATGTTTAATATTTATCTAGAACTGTTTTCATCCATGTTTTTGTTTGTCGGAGGTTGGATTGTTGGAGTTTGGGTTGACTGTATTTTGTTGGAGTTTGGGTTGATTGTATTTTGTTGGAGTTTGGATGTTTTTTGGATGGAAATACTGCATAAACAAGGCAGACTTTGTAAATTTTTTTTAATCTAGTGTTACATTTGCACTTGTGGTGTTACATTTGTCTAGTTACATTAGTAATAGTTACAGTTACATTATATATATGCAGTGTTACAATAGATGATGAAAAGTGTTACAATAGGTCACCTGCCACGTGGCAGCAGTGGGGCCCACAAGCACCACGTGGCACTGCCACGTGGGACCATGTGGGCCCCACTTGCTGCCACGTGGATGCCACGTAGATGCCACGTGGATGCCACGTGGATGCCACGTGGATGCCACGTGTCACTACATTAGCTTGCCACATGTAAATATTTATCTGATATGTAATTGTCTAATGTAACCCTGGAAAGCATTACAGTAGGTTGATTTGTGGTTACATTAGATTTATAATGTAACAGTTTCTTACAGTTACAATAGGATCCTAAAAACGTTACATTAGGGGCCTAATGTAGCGGCCGCAGATGTAACCCCCCCTACCGTTACATTAGCCCTAATGTAACGGATTTTAGGCCTATTGTAACTGTAGGAGCGCGTTACAGTTGCCCACTTATGGCGTAGTGACTATTTCATTGACTTTGTTTATTGGTTTAAATGGAAATAGTCATTTTTCTTTATTGATATTAAAAAATTACCGGTTACTTTCTTAAAATATTGTTTTATTTTAATTGCAACTTTAGTATTTAAAACTTTATGCTTTCCATATAAGAAATCGTTTTGTGTGTATATATAAAGTATCGTGTTTTAATTGCATAGTTTTATTTAAGCATATTTTTAGAAAATATTGTTTTATTTAGGCACATTATAGTTGATTTTGTTGTACCATGATTTATGGTTTATTTTGTGCTTTTGATAGCAATTTTTGTACCTTTATTGGGGGGCCATAAGTGGTGGCATATTTGTGCCTTTAAGAGGTAATTTTGTGTCATTTATGATGACTAGTAAATGTGTGTAATATTCTTTTAAGTTTTAAGGATGACAATTTGAAGTTTATTTTCCTATTAAAATTTATTCGCTAATTTTAATAATGACTTAATTTATTTATTAATATTTCTATGTAAATATATTATTACTAAATAGGTTTTATTATCAGTATATATTGTTTTAACATTTTCGTAAATGATAAGTTTAAATATATATATATATATGATATGGTCAGAAAAGTAATTATAGATATATAATTGACAAGTCAATGGAAAGGCCGATATTTAAGGCTCGACACCCTAATTATTCATTAATTTCGTAATTAATGAATAGGGAAAATATACAGCTCATAAAAAGAGTCCAAAATATGGTAAATTCATCAAAGAAGGATCCAGAATCCCAATTAAAGGCAATTAATGAGTCATAGCCTTTATCAACAAGGAAACGAATTCTCCAACAAGAAATACAATGTTTATCCAATATCAAAAAGGAGACTTATTCGCTAAGACTCGTAAACATACCATAAATACTAGGCTCTAGACGCCTATATAAGGACCTTGATCCTACAATCAGAACTACGTTTTGGGCACAGGTCCATACGTCACAACGCCTCGAAGGCGCAACAAGCTATAAAGGCACCCCTAGAACTACATTTTAGACTTCATCCTCGAATAAGGACATACAAGTCACTACGTTCTTGGCGTGCCCCTGCCGCCATAGCCCCGAGGGCAACACCAAGAACTACGTTTTTGGCTTGATTCTCAATTACGAATTGAGATACGTAGGCATCTTGTGAGGACCGATTTAGTCACGAAACACAAGTTCAGCCATAAAAGCTCGAAGCTCATTAAACCCTCGCATTAAATTCGTAAGCTCAGATTTTATTCCCCAACAATATATATATATATATATATATTTATATATTTTATATGTTAGAGTTTTAAAAAATAACCTCCAATTTTTAAAACTTTGAGTTTAGTTTTGAGTTAGATAACTAACCAAAAGATTTTTTTCCTTTGGTTAGATTAATAGTCTAGTTAGCTATTTTTTATTGTTTTATCTTTTTTGGTATTAATTAGAAAACTCAATAGATGAGATAATTTATTTGGTGTTTTAATTTAATATTTTTAATCATAGGTTTCAATTTATAAAAAAGAAGATCCAACTATAATAAGTTCTTCAAATTTCCAACATATATGTTATAAAGTCTGACTTCTTTATGGTTTTTCTATTCCAGGGGCACCCTTTGGACAGGTTTTTGCGGCGGAGAAGGATCGGAAATAAAACAGTCAAGCTAGTCTATCTCATCCTCAAGATAAGTTCTTTCGCTTAACTTGTATTGTTTCGGGTGTCTTCGTTTCATACATTAAGGATTTATTGTCTAAACTTCCGGGGACATCTTGCATGTCCTTCGGCTAGATGATAAACTTTATTGAATGAAGGAAACTCCTCTTATTGTGCTTTGTATTTCGGTACATTCTTTACGAGAAGGTATCCCCCTGACAAAAAAAAAAGTTATGCCTTAGAATGAACTATCTCATTCTATTTATAGGGCTTTCTTAGGGTTTTAATAATATATATTTATATATATATATATATATATATATATATATATATATATATTAACCCCACGTTTCTAAAATGCTTTAATAATGATTAAAACTATTTTAATCATTATTTCTTTTTCTAAACTATTTAGAAAATAATTCTTCCTCTCTCATAATTTAAATCTTTTCATCGATCAAAGAAAATATTCTTTTATGGTGTGACCCTGTAGGTTCAATATTAAGCCGATAGTAGAAATAAATAATAATAAACTTTTATTTATTATTTATATGAATTCTAATAATTCATTAAATATAATTAACTGATTAATTATATTTATTCTACATCGCGAGTGATGCTTCTCAACATATCGCGACTATCCGGATAATATGAATTCACTGCTTAGAATACCAAGAACCTGTCAGTGACTAGTTTCGGTACAATCAATTCCTTCTACTCTACAATATCCCGATTAAATACAAGGCATGGATCTCGTGACAGGCCTATCAAATTTAATCATATGATTTCTTATTCATAATGCTAAGTTTATATTAATGCAAATTAGAAACTCCTTTCTAATTTCATACACTCTGGCCAGAGATTCCAGAACTCGCATACTAAGAATAACATAGGATATTCTCTCCCTTTACTGGAAGGGGTAGATCCTTTATTGACGTTAACTATCTCCATACACAAATCCCTATGCCCAGAATAGACCTAATGGATGTCCTTGAGACTAAGGACTAATCCAAAGCATAGTTCATTATATACAAGATTACTCTAACGATCTCAAGTCTAAGGACACTTGTACAACCATCACTCAGTGAATAACTATTGACTCGTGAGTAAAATCCATTAGCTGTTCAACTTATCGAGTCATGTTCAGTAAACTTATTCCCTAACAAGAACCTACATACTAGCTATAGTGTCACCACACAAATGCCTATGAGAACAGACATTCTCCTGACGGGAGCAAGCATAGTATGTACCAATTTTGCGGATTCACCCACTTCCGATTAGTTATCCTATGATCATGAACTGTTTAAGTCTAGAGTTATCATCTTCTAGATCTCACTATTATAATCTCAGTATAATTCTAGAAGCTTTACTCTAAACTATGGAACATCTTATTTAAAACACTTTAAATAGATAAAGCCCGTAATAAAAACAAAACAAGTCTTTTATTTAACATTAATGAAATCAAATAAGAATACAAGAAAGTTCTTCCTAACTCATCATACATGATTGGATTTAGGACAAACACTTTCAGTTGCTCCCCTTAGGGTGTCAAAGAAAGGTAGACATCTCTCTGCCAATTTTGATATGAATCTTCTCAAGGCGGCTAACCTTCCCGTCAGCCTTTGGACATCATGAATTGTCTTGGGAGGGTGCATGTCCAATATTGCTTGAATTTTCTCTGGATTAGCCTCTATTCCTCTTTGACTCAACAAGAAGTCTAAGAACTTTCCTGCTTCCAAGGCAAATGTACATTTGTCCGGATTGAGCTTCATGTTATGTGCTCGTAACTTCTCGAAACATTCCTTCAAATTTGCAAGGTGAGTATCTAATAGCAAAGATTTAACAATCATATCATCAACATATACCTCCATGTTTCTACCAAGTTGTCCAACGAAAATTTTGTTCATCATCCTTTGAAACGTCGCTCCAGCATTGATGAGACCGAAAGGCATGACCTTGTAACAATAAACCCCTCGATGAGTGATAAAGGATGTTTTCTCTCTATCTTCTTGTTGTACCCAAAATCTCACATTGGCTCAATATAAGGCCCATATCTGTTTTAAGTCCAGTAGTGGTGTATTGGGCTAGGATTATGGGTACCGAGGTGTAGGTTCAGGGCACCGTGGTTTAGGTTCGGGGTACCAAGATAGGTTCAGGGTACCAAGACAGGTTCAGGTGAAAGGTATCGAGGTTCAGGTGAAGGGTATTGAGGTTCAGGTGGTCTGAACCTCGGGACTGGTCTCAGGTGCCGAGTAGTCGGAACCCCTGGAAGGCAGAATTCTAGTTGGATAAGGACTCTATTTCCTATTGTTTAGAAGTACAAAATTAATCTTAGGAAAGGAGTTCTGATCATAACAAATACATGTTGGATGGAGCAAGTGCAGTCAATATAGGACTTGTATTGATTGTTTCGGATATACATTACATGCATGAGGATTTATAGGACTTAGTGATGGATGTGGACTAGGACACTGGAAAGCTCGGCTGGAGGTACATAATTCGACTATAACTCTTAGATGGGTCATCTTAGAGTGGCCGAATTCACAACAAGGAAGAAGCATAAACCTAATAGAACTACATGGGGATTGATTCCTAGAAATAGGATATGTAGACACTTGACTAAAGGATTTCAGATTTTCACTCTCTACACGTATAAGGCTCGTGTATTCTCTGTGATACATATTCCGGTGAATTGACTGGCCGTGTAGGACTTACGCCGCCCACTTCAACCGGTGGTTTTGTCAACTCAGCCCCCGGAAACATACTTCTATTATTCTGTACCTCTAACGAGCTTCAGGTTTCTAGTCGCAAACCTACAGCTCCGTCTGATAACCAAGGAGACGTTTTGCGAATATTCCAGCAAGATTCTCTCAATTGTGTTGTACCATAAGTGGCGCTTGAAGGAGGGGAACTCCATCAAAAATCTTGAGAGAGAAAAGATGTCGGATGATTCCGGGAATACGCAAACGCCAACCAATGACGATGATGATCGTGGAAAGGGTCCTCAAGGCGAGGTTACGAACAAGGATATTTTTGATCACCTTAAGAAAATTGGCGAAAAGGTTGATTCTTTGGAGAGAAAGTCTGAAAAGATGAAAAAATGGCAAAAGAAACACAGGTTTTCGGAGAAACGCTCTAAGGCACCAAAGATTACACCAACTCAGCTGGATTTTGGTAGTGACGAAGAAGAGCCCGAGAAGGAAAAGGCAAAGAATACTTTCCCTGATGTGGAGACTGATCGGAGTAATCCAGACTGGGACTCTGAAGCTGAATCTAAGGATAAGGAGAACCCCGAACCTTCAGCTACTAGGAGTATAAGTGTGTTCGGCCGAATAGGAAAGAAACTCACGAATAAGGATTTAAGGCATAAGCTTTCAAAGGCAAAATATAAGGCTCCCAAGAAGGTGCAAAGTGAGAAATCACAGTCCAAGGGGTCGAGGAGTCGTAAGGAGAAATCCCACTCGAAACCTGAAGATGAGCATAGCTCTAGCTCATCCTATAAAGCTGATGATAGCTCTGATGGGAGCTCCAATGATGGAGAAGACACTGATGACACCTCCGAGTCAGCTGAAGGTGATGGAAAGTATAAGGAGAAGGACCTCAGGAAAGTCCTCGAGAAAATTATGGCAGAAAAAGGTCCACGGTCAGGGTTGAAGGTAGGATCACCTTTCACTAAGAAGATGCGAGATTCACCCTTACCCCATAGCTACAGGGGAGTGGGAGACTTGAAGTTTGATGGGACTATGGACCCTGTGGAGTTTCTTAGCCGTTTTAACACGGAGATGGAAGTTTACCAAATCAAAGATCGCACAAAATGTCGCTTGTTGGCTGCGACTCTGAGGGATAGTGCTCATCAATGGTTCAAGAGGCTTCCATCCAATTCAATCAAGTCATGGAGGCAGATGGGGGAGATGTTTGTGACCCAATTTAGGGCTTCAGTCACGTTCGCACCTCCGGCTAACACACTTGCAAACATCAAGCAACGTGACAACGAGACACTGAACGAGTATTTTAAGAGGTTCAACGCTGAGGTCCCAAGGGTAAGGAAAACAACAGACGAGACTTATAAGAATTTCTTGATAGTTGGGGTCAAGCCTAGGACCGAGTTCTGGAAGGAGCTGCAGAGTAAGGAGCCTACTACCTTGGCCGATTTTTATGCGAAGGCAGAAAGGCATAAAGTCGTGGAACAGTCCTTGGAGAATTTGAAGAAGGATAATGCTTCACGGGATTGGAACAGGAATAAAAGGAATAGGTCATATAGCCCAAAGGATAGAAGCTACAGCAAGCTGACGACCTATAACACAGCTTCAGCCGATGGCCGGGATGCAAGAAAGGAGGTGAAGAATGCACCTCTGTCAGTGAACACCACAGGTGCAAAGAGGACAGTGGAATACAAATACCCATCTTCGAAAGGTAGTCGGAGGTACTCAGAATACACTCATTTGGCTGCTCTTGTTGAGCATATATTTGAAGTTGGTGATAAGACGGGGATGTTCAGGAAACCCTCCCGGACGGGACCTCCCGGGAGAAAGGATTTGGCTAGGTACTGTGCTTTCCATCATGCTAACGGGCATGAAACTGCCGATCGTCGACACCTCAAGGATCATATCGAGGACTTGATTAGAAAAGGGTTCCTCACGGAATTTGTGGCCCAAGAGGCGAAAAAATACAAAGATGACAAGTCCAAGAGAGATGAAGAGAAGTCTGCACCTGAACGAGCTACCAAGGCTGGTAGTATCCACACAATTATTGGTGGACCATATATTGGAGGCTTCAGCAGGAATGCAATGAAGAATTATACACGCGAGGCCAGGAAGGCTGATACAAAGGTTCAGGTGAAGATTGATCTAGATCCTCGGATGCCTGAAGCCAAGGAAACAGCAGGCGCTGCTGGTGACACTTTGTCAATTCTAGTGGATGCGGCTGACCCTTCTAAGGAGTTGAAGATTGGTAAACAGTTGGAACCTGAAGGTAGGGAAGCATTGACTCACTTCTTAAAAGATAACCTAGATGTTTTTGCTTGGTGCCATTCTGACATGGTGGAGATTGATCCTAGGGTGATGTGTCATCGCCTTAACATTGGCCCCGAGAGGATTGTTATAAGGCAAAAACGAAGGGTAATAAGTGGTGAGCGAGCTTTAGCCCTCAAGGAAGAGGTTGACAAGTTGTTGGAGGCTGGCTTGGTAAGAGAATCATTCTACCCAGATTGGATAGCAAACCCGGTGCTTGTCAAGAAACCCAATGGAAAGTGGCGAACTTGCGTGGATTTTACAGACTTGAACAAGGCGTGCCCTAAAGACAGCTTTCCACTTCCACGCATTGATCAGTTGGTTGATGCTACAGCTGGGCATGCTCTTTTGAGCTTCATGGATGCTTACTCGGGATATAATCAGATCCCTATGTATGAACCTGATCAGGAGCATACGTCCTTCATCACGGATAGAGGTTTATACTGTTACATTGGCATGCCTTTTGGGTTGTTGAATGCTGGAGCTACCTACCAAAGGCTGGTTAATAGGATTTTCAAGGACCAGATTGGAAAAACTATGGAAGTTTATGTAGATGACATGTTGGTCAAGTCTAAAGCCGTAGTTGATCATGTGCTACACCTATAAGAAATGTTCAACATACTACGAAGGTTCAGAATGAAGCTCAACCCTAAAAAATGTGTCTTCGGTTTGGAATCAGGAAAGTTTCTAGGCATCATTGTCAATCACCGAGGAATTGAAGCAAACCCTGCAAAGATTAAAGCTTTAATTGAGATGCGGTCTCCTCGTAACATAAAGAAGGTTCAGAGTCTCACTGGCAGGATCGTAGCCCTAAACAGGTTCGTATCTAAGTCTTCGGATAAATGTAGAGAATTCTTTGCAGCAATCAAGAAAGGAAAGAACTTTGAATGGAGTCCAGAGTGTGAAGCGACCTTCGCAAAAATAAAGGAGCAATTGGGCAGTCCCCCATTACTGTCTAAACCTCTCGATGGAGAGGTCCTCATACTATATTTGGTAGTTTCAGAATACTCAATCAGCGCTGTGTTAGTTCGGGAGGAGGTGCAGGTTCAGCACCCGGTTTATTATGTGAGCAAAAGATTGTTGGATGCTGAGACAAGGTATTCTAATATGGAAAAGCAGGCTTATGCACTAATCTTAGATTCAAGGAAGCTCCGGCCTTATTTTCAGGCACATCAGATTGTGGTACGTACCTCTTTTCCTTTAAGGCAAGTCTTACATAAACCTGAAGCTTCAGGTAGGCTTATGAAATGGGCTGTGAAGTTCGGTCAGTTTGATATTGAGTATAAGCCAAGGACGGCCATAAGGGACAGGTGCTAGCAGACTTTCTACTGGAATTTCCTCCATCATTTGAGGTTAAGGGTGATGAGTGCATAGCTGAACCTACAGCTCCGGAGGAGATGGTTGAAAATTGTTCACCTTGGTGGACACTCTACGTGGATGGAGCAGTAAATGAAAATGGGGCAGGAGCCGGTATTGTTCTCATAAGCCCGGAAGGTCATAAGCTTCAAAGCTCCATTCACTTTGCTTTTTATGCGACTAACAATGATGCAGAGTATGAAGCTCTAATAGCTGGTTTGAAACTCGCTTTGGAGATGAAGGTGGAAAACCTGACTGTCTTTAGTGACTTTATGTTGGTAGTATGGCATATTCGAGGAGGATTCCAGGTTAGAGGTCCTCGTACTGACCTCTATATGAGGTACAAAATCTCACATGGGCTCGATGTAAGGCCCATATATGTTTTAAGTCCAGTAGTGGTGTATTGGGCTAGGATTGTGGGTACCGAGGTGTAGGTTCAGGGCACCATGGTTTAGGTTCGGGGTACCAAGATAGGTTCAGGGTACCAAGACAGGTTCAGGTGAAAGGTATCGAGGTTCAGGTGAAGGGTATTGAAGTTCAGGTGGTCTGAACCTCGGGACTGGTCTCAGGTGCCGAGTAGTCGGAACCCCAGGAAGGCAGAATGCTAGTTGGATAAGAACTTTATTTCCTATTGTTTAGAAGTACATAATTACTCTTAGTAAAGGAGTTCTGATCATAACATATACATGTTGGATGTAGCAAGTGCAGTCAATATAGGACTTGTATTGATTGTTTCGGATATACATTACGTGCATGAGGATTTATAGGGTTTAGTGATGGATGTGGACTAGGACACTAGAAATATCGGCTGGAGGTACATAATTCGACTATAACTCTAAGATGGCTCATCTTAGAGTGGCCGAATTCACAGCAAGGAAGAAGTATAAATCTAATAGAACTACGTGGGGCTTGATTCTTATAAATAGGATATGTAGGCACTTGACTAAAGGATTTCGGATTTTCACTCTCTACACGTATAAGGCTCGTGTATTCTCTGTGATACATATTCCGGTGAATTGACTGGCCGTGTAGGACTTACGCCGCCCACTTCAACCGGTGGTTTTGTCAACTCAGCCCCCGGAAACATACTTCTATTATTATGTACCTCTAACGAGCTTCAGGTTTCTATTCGCAAACCTACAGCTCCGTCTGATAACCAAGGACACGTTCTGCGAATATTCCAGCAAGATTCTCTCAATTGTGTTGTACCAAATTTCTCTCACAACACTTTTGGTGCCAACTTGATTTTGTTATATCCCGAAAAGGCATCTATAAAACTTAGCATGAGATGACCTGTTGTGGCATCAATTAGTTGATCAATGCTTGGAAGAGGGTAAGGATCCTTTGGGCATGCAGCATTATTCCCGCTATGGGAACTGCATTATGACCAAATCCGTAAAGGGGTGCCTCTTCTTGACAGTCTTCCAACTTGTCTTCTAGCTTTAGCCTTTCCCAATAGTGTGTGAATATTATATCCACCGAGGAACAGTTATCAATCAAAACCTTCTTGACCACATTATCTCGTATCTCTACGGTGACCACTAGAGCTTCAGTATTATAAGGATTGACTCCCTCCAAGTCGGCGTTAGAGAAAGTGATAACACCTCCAATCATGTCTTTCTCTGATACAGTTAAAACTTCTTGGGTCCCCGGAGCTTGTGGAGGGGATTGTGTCCCTCCAATGACTACATTAACAATGTTCTTGTCTTTATTGGCTTGAGAAGTGGAAGGAGTATTTGAGTTGTTCCCGTTCGTAATTTGTCGAGGAAGGTATTGGTTAATGAGTCCTTGACGAACCAATCTCTCAAGGAAGTGTTTGAGAGAGAGACAATTCTCTGTAGTGTGTCCATGGGTGGCATGATACTCACAATGCTTAGTAGAGTCCAAAGTGGTTGAGGTGCCTGGTAGAAGGGTTTGTTCCGTATCTCCCATAAGATATTTTCCCTAGGCATGCTCAAAGTTGTCCACTCTGGTTCAGGTTTTCGTGTCGGCCTTGATGAGTTGGAAAATGAGATCTTTGACTTGTCGAAAGCGGGTTTCTGCCTTGGCATGGCAGGGCCATGGGAGGTTTGGACATGGTGCTCAGGGACGGGCCTCTGAATATGGTGGAAGGTGAAACGTTCCTTTTGGAAGTAAGGCTTTTGTTGAGGAGGATTTCTTGTTTGTTTCATGACCTTCATGGCCTCTGTCTCAGTAATGAAGTGAGAAGCCAATTCGTATGCTCTGGCCAACGTAGTTGGCTTGTGTTCCATGAGTTTGCAAATATACCTTTCACAATCATAAGGGTCTAGTCCCCTTCTTAAATGCACTAGTGCTTCTGTCTCATTTACTGATACTACTTTGTTTACCCCTCCTTGAATCTCTTTAGATAACTCTCAAGTGTTTCCCCACTTTTTTTACCGCCTACTTTTTTGGGCTACTCATTTACTGATTCTACTTTGTTTACCGCCTCCTTGAATTTCTTAAACTTATTTAAAAAAGGGCTATTTGATCAAAGTAGCTTAAGTGCTCTTCCGGGTCTCCGGTACCATCATATGAGTCCAAGTTGGGGTGTTTCAAATGTGTTTGCTTACTCTCATCTTCTAGTCTTTTGGAGAAGGGAGATTCTCCCGGACTGGCTGAAACTTCTCCTTTCACTTTTCTTTTTAAATCCATGAGAGTTTGGAGGAGTTCTTGTTGAGAGCTGCCAACACCCCCCACCGGGGTGGGCTCGGGAGTTCTGTCCCTCTCCTTCTTTTGGTAGAAATCATCTTCCAATCTTCGTTTTTCCCTTTCGTTTTTCCTTCCATGTGTCGGGACGGTGGTGAGGCTTCTCGTGACGGACATGTTGAGTGTTTTGGGAAGAGCCGAGACGGGAGAAAATGGATTTAGTTGTCCTTGGTCTTTTGGTGCCATTGTTAATAGCATTGTGCGCTTCATCCTCGTGGGGAGGTTTTGTTCTCGTCTCCCTTTAGACCGAGGCGGGTCATTTTGCTGGTTGGGGTGTTGGAGATTGGCAGCAACGTTGAGAAGGAAATCTACTTGATTTGGAGCGAAACTCGTTAAGTCCAAGTTGAGAGGAGGGTTCCCGTCCCTTGTTACAATCCTTTGGAGGACGGGTTCACTTTGGTGAGAGGCATCGGGAATCATCTCATGTTGATTGTCTTGAAGTTGTTCTTCATTGTTGTTTGGGTTGTTCTCGTCTGGCATGTTTCTTATTTGTAACCTTGTATTCTTCGATGAACCCATTGAAAAGGACTTGTGACTAAAATTCTCTTGTATGCTTTGACGTCGGTCAATTCTAAGGAATCAAACGATGCCCAAACACCAAAAGTAAGTTACTTCTTGTAAACTGGAAAGGATGGAGGGTCTTATAAGGATAATTCCCCTCCTTCTAGCGCTAAATGATAATGCTCCTTGCTCCACTCTACCGCACTTTTCCCTCTTTCGACAATGCTTGGTCGGAAATGTGGTGTGCTGTTGGTTGGGACTCTGCAAAATAATGCCTGACCGGGGGTGGTGGCTGTCAAGCACCTCCGGCGTGAGAGTAAGTAATTTGGTGGTGGAGAATACAAGAAACAATATCGGAAAATGTACTAACACTAGTACAAAACTGATCTTTTACGTCGCCTCTTATACGTCGGTTCTGGCCAAAGGCGACGTATAAAGTACTTATATACGTCGGTTCCGCCTAAAGGCGACGTATAAAGTACTTATATACGTCGGTTGAGTAAAAGGCGACGTATAAAATGCTACTTTATACGTCGGTTGAGGAAAAGACGACGTATAAAATGCTGTTATATACGTCGGTTGAGGAAAAGACGACGTATAAAATGCTATTATATACGTCGGTTGAGGAAAAGGCGACGTATAAAATTCTTTTTTACATCGGGTTAGGAAACAGCGACATATAAAATTCTCTTTTAGGTCGCTCTTTGTATAACCGACGTATAAAACCTTTAATTTAATTAAAACCATAGTTTTCAACTACTGCCATAAATTATTACACTTCTTCCCCAATTGAACTCTGTTATTCCCTCTCTCATCTCTCTCTCTCGCTCGCTCTCTCTCTCTGAGAAATTAACGCCGTGGGGAAAAGAGCGGCGTGTACATCCAAGTCATCGAAGATGTTATCAACAAGATTCACGATGAGTTTGTTTCGATGGTGGGCCCGGTGATGTCGTTCTTCTCGAGCTTCAAGGAGTAATGTTTTAAACCCTAGATTACTGTTTGTTGTTTTAATTTTGTGTTTGAGTTTGTTAATTGAGTGATTGTGTTTGTTGTGAATTGAGTTTATTGTGTTTGAATTGTGAAATTAGTTGATTAGGGTTAATTAAGTTAGGCATAGCTAGAATTTAGTATTTTATACTACCAAACTTGATGGGGGAGTGAGTTCTGTACGGTGTCACTTTTCTCGTCTTAGTGAAAAACTGAAATTAACGAAGGAATGCCTACTGTTGTTTTTCGAAGTTGTGAGTCCCTATTTTTCCGAAGTTGTGAGTCCTCTTGGGAAGATGAGGAGGATGACTACTTGGCACGTGCCTTTTTAACATATGTTAAAAACATATGTCCTTTTGCAGACAGATCAGATGACTCAGACTCGGTAGTTCTTACTGCAAATTTTACTTTTGTTGCTCGTGATTCCGTTACTGGAAAGTCAGCTCAAATTAATCAGGTGAAGCCCGAAACTGAAAATGAAAAATTGCTCTGGGAAGAAGCAGAAGAAAGGAACAAAAGGAGGAAGGAGAAGAGAAGAGAACAGGGTAAGATAGATGCTGGAGAGGTAGACAGGCTTAATAATTTGTTGTCTGAAGGTCGTATATTCAGTGACATGCCAGCTTTGGCAGATAGAAACAGCATTCTCATTTCGGATACTTGTCATCATAATTCTTTGATTTGCCAACCACAACAAAGAAACATCCATGGTCGAATTTTTGGAGGGTTTTTGATGCGCAGGGCTTTTGAACTGGGTTTTGCAACTGCTTATTCATTTGCGGGCAGTGCACCATGCTTTGTGGAAGTTGACCATGTTGATTTCTTGAAACCTGTGAGTAGCCGCAGTAGTATCATTTTTTAATCAGTTGATGATTGTCAATGCTTTACCGCACTAGTGTTCTCTTGTTAAAATTATCTCGATGAAATTAGTGGTAATAGAGTATAATCACAGTACATCCTATATTCCTATGTTCACATTGGTGTCTAGCAGAACTCTAAGCTGTTAACTGTTGCATTTTGAAATATGCGTTATTGTTCAGTTTTGATTTATGTTCTATTATTGCAGGTGGATGTTGGAAATTTTCTTCGATTCAAGTCTTGTGTTCTGTATACGGAACTTGAAAACCCTCAAAAACCTCTTATCAATGTTGAAGTTGTGGCCCATGTAACACGTCCTGAAAAGAGGGTCAGTGAGGTGAGCATGTTTGTTTCCCTATTAAGCATGTCTTGTCATATATTACAGAATTCATCAGCTTGTTTAACCATCTACCGGCCGGTTGCACTCATAAAATGCAGCTAAGTTACTGCTAGTCCTAGATGCAATAGTCTAAACTTTGTTATCACTCCATTTAATCTTTGCTAAGCATAACTGAATTATGCACAATGATCTATATGAATTGAGAATGAAATAGAATAATCTGGCCTGCCATTTTCAAAGTTCAAATACTTGCAAAAGGCATGAAATCGCAGAACGTAATTGCCATTTGGTTTCCCTACTGCGGCTGAACCACAAATATTATAGTAGTAGGTCTAAATCACAGCTCAACCGAACACTTCTATATAAAGGTGAAATAACCAATTGTTGCAGTTTTTATTGGTTAAAAGTATATTATATGGAATGCATAATTTTTTTTGATAAAAGTGTGAATCTGTTTGTGCTTTCTGTGTCAACAGGTATCCAACAAGTTCTACTTCACATTCACCGTAAGTGCAGAGTCTCTTGGCCAGCAGATACGCAACGTGGTACCAGCAACCGAGGAGGAGGCACGTAGGGTGATTGAGCGCATGGATGCTGAGACTGAAAGATAACTTGAGGAGTCTATCTTCCTTTTTCCTTAAACTGAGCAATATTTCAATTGTTTTCATTCACTATATACACGCAAACACATATATATTCCTCTTCACGTGTTATAATGAGTGCACTGGTTCACAATATGCACCTGAAGCAAATTGAAGAAAGACATTGATTCATAACATGTTCATGAAATAAAATGAAAGATTTTCAGGTAACTGATGTCAGAAATTTTAACAATCAAGCTAAATCCCAAAAGAGCTAAAAAATTAAGAAAGTTCATAAAGGCCATGTGATATGTGTCTGCACGGAGATAATATCTTGTGGGATGGTATGATTCACCATTTTCCCCGTATCTCATAATATTTTTTCCTTGAAAATAACTAAATTGGTATTAGTTTCAAGAGGTCAGATGAATAAAACAGGGTTAAAAGAGGTTAATAAAAGATTATATCTAGAAACAATATAAAACTGAAAAATGACCATGAAAGTGCAATTATGAAGTTTATGCACTGATATCCGACTTCAAGTTAAGGCTAATTAGATTCGTAAGGTAGATGCCTTCCTGGCAAAAAAGAGTAAGTGCATCTTTTAATTGTCAACCTTTTACATATAAAGATCTATTTTGCTGCGTTTTAGGAAGGACAAGCGAGCTTATAACCATAAATCAACTTAACTGGTTACTTTGTTGAATGAAGAACAGATGGCAGGAAACAGACTTATAAGTTAAGTTTTACATTTTGGAAGTGAGATTTATCATATTTAGTAACTTTCTTCAGTTTCCAATTTGACGTTTCGCCATTTTTTAGCTTCGATAACATCAAACACCTGACTTGTTCAAACTGCTTGCACCTCCCAACCAAACCCAAATAGGAGCAGTAATTACTAAACTCTTCATTTAACCTGCAACTCTTTTTACATTGTTATGCTCTGTTTTTCATGCTCTGCTTTCATGCTCATATTTTAGGCTTGCTGGTTTTACATCTTATGTCTATGCTGATGTTTGTTCCGTCACTTGTGGCTTGGTTCCAGGTATGATCTGTTCCTTTGTTTGAACTGGAGTATTGAATGTTGCGTTACTTGTATTCTCGCCATTTGACAATGTGCCTGCAAAATCTTTTATCATTTCTGCCCATTGGTGGCACTCATTGGTATCCTTCTTGCTTCCAGAGATTTAGTACTGGTCAGAGATTTCCATGGTTCTTAGATTCAGCGCTGATGATTGGTATTATCCTCCATGGTGTGTGTGGTTCAAATTACTATTTCCATGTTCATGTTTATTAATTTGTGTTATGTTTATTTATTTAATCTTAGCAGTTATATCTTAATTCCGAATTACTATTTTATGTTGTTGATCATATCTTATTTTCCAGTGATCATTATAAAGATGGTGGTAGGAAAGTATAAAAGGAGAGATGCATGGATGGAGATTTTGCAGTTTTCGTTGAACTTGTGTGGAAGAGCAGAGTTTTAAATTTTGTTATTGCTACTTGTATAATATCTCGTGCATGATATGCTTGACCCGTTAGATTGAGAATTTGTGAACATTTTGGATGTATTTTTTTAAGTGTATAACAGTAATTATGTTATTTAATCTATGTTTGAGGTCACATTGAATTGGGAAATTTTAATTGTTGTAGGTTTTTCATTGTACAAAATTTTGTTGAAACAGGTCACTTTGATTGTTTAACAGGTTTTTGGGTATGGGCATAGAGAAACAAAAAAAATATTTTTTTTTTAAATTTTGGTGGACAATATACGTCGGTTCTCGCATAGGCGATGTATAAAGCATAATCTATATACATCGGCTTTTTGGACATTATACGTCGCCATTCTTCGACATTATACGTCGCCTTTTTTCAACTTTATACGTCGCCTTTTTGACCGACGTATATTAAACTTTATACGTCGCCTTTTTGACCGACGTAAAAGACTTGTGACTTTATACATCGCCCCTCTATACGTCGCCATTTAACCGACGTATAAGACCTTTTTAACCGACGTAAAAAGCCAGTTTTGTACTAGTGACTATTTGCTACTGTGACATGCCTATGATCATGAAGAACATATGGGCTAGGAATAATACTTGTCGGAGATTTGAGTGTTATGAGCCTCTTGGTGATCGGGCTTGTACCATTGAAGAGTTGGTCCGTGAGAGAAATTAGTTGCACCACTTCTACATGCAAAAGATTGACCGCTTGGGAGATGGCCAAACGTGGAGATGTGTTGATGAAGTTGAAAGAATTGGAGGATGAAGTGCACCGCAAGGAGACCGATGATGAAGATACTTCTACTTAGTTAAATGTCTACTTTTATTTGATATTGTACTGAAGTCTTGAGGGGGTTGTCTTTCATTGATCTTCCTTGCCTTGTAATCTTTTTCAATGAATGAAATGTGTTTGTTTTCGTGTCATTTTTGTTGTTTTGACTCGTGTTGCCAACCGGAACATCGCTGGTGGGTAGTGTCGGCTATCAATGATCTTAAAATGATTATAGAAAAATTTATAAGTCTACTCATTAATGGGGTAATCGTCATATGTGGTCGTGGTGCATCGTAAATGCACATGATGCTAAAAATCTTGAAAATTTTGAACCTAATTATGAAATATATATGTGGCAAAAACTATATTTATGTAGCATAACTCGATTACATTCTTTGTTTACAAGTCATGAAGATGTATATCAAGGTGAAATTTCTTCAATGGAACTCAGTTACTTTGTATTGATAGGTAAAAGGTATAATTTCTATCAAATGTTTACTTACATATTTGTTATTCTTCATTAGGTATTCTACCCATAACATTCCTAATGGCCATGCAATTTGAGATAAAAGACTTCTCAGCACTCTTTAATACATTTCAGAAAGTACCCTTGCCTTTTAATCTTTTTCAATGAATGAAATGTGTTTGTTTTCGTGTCATTTTTGTTGTTTTGACTCGTGTTGCCAACCGGAACATCGCTGGTGGGTAGTGTCGGCTATCAATGATCTTAAAATGATTATAGAAAAATTTATAAGTCTACTCATTAATGGGGTAATCGTCATATGTGGTCGTGGTGCATCGTAAATGCACATGATGCTAAAAATCTTGAAAATTTTGAACCTAATTATGAAATATATATGTGGCAAAAACTATATTTATGTAGCATAACTCGATTACATTCTTTGTTTACAAGTCATGAAGATGTATATCAAGGTGAAATTTCTTCAATGGAACTCAGTTACTTTGTATTGATAGGTAAAAGGTATAATTTCTATCAAATGTTTACTTACATATTTGTTATTCTTCATTAGGTATTCTACCCATAACATTCCTAATGGCCATGCAATTTGAGATAAAAGACTTCTCAGCACTCTTTAATACATTTCAGAAAGTACCCTTCTTTCAAGGTAAATGGATTTTTAATCAGATCAATAAAATGTAAATTGTGCTGCTCCAGTTTTCCCCCGTTCAAATATCATCAATAACACATTTATTGTCCATGGTTTTTTTCAATCCCCCACTCACATTTCTCTCATGAAAAGGATCTACACTAGTATTGTGAGTGATGTTCTTCATTGAGCATATACAAGAGAAGCAGACTCGTGGATGGCTGGTGATGTTAGATAAAAATATAGATCTATATCTCTTCAACCTCTCTTTACTTGGAAAAATCTCACTACTAAACATTGATAACTTCCGGAATATTTATGGTATTTCCAGATCAGTTAGTAGTGGCTATTTTATTGAATACTATAGACATCCTTATGAATGCGTAAAATAAATTCTGTATGTGCATGAATTGTGGGTTAATTTCGTTTCTAAAGCATTGTGAGCTGAAACAACAGCTTTAGAAACCAAATTGAGTCGCAACTCATGCATAGACACATTGTGTTGGACACACTCATAAGGATGTTCGCAGTAGTAAATATAATAGCCACTCCCAACTGATCTGGAAATGCATTAAATATTCATGAAGGTATCAATATTTGATAGTGAGATTTTTTTCAAGTGAAAAGAGGTTGAAGAGATAAGGATCTATATTTTTATCCACCATCACCAACCATCCGTGAGCCAACTCCTCTTGTATATGGTCAATCAACATCACTTAGACACTAGTATGGATCCCACGTTCCTCTAGTCTTTTCAACGGTACTTGAATCTTAAGTCGCGGTCATGTCTCGCCCCCTAGTATAGTGATCAGTTCTATATTTTTCCCGAATTTTATCAGTTCCAGGCTCAAATGCATGTTCATCCATCTTCATTCCATGTCTAGAGAAAAAGGGAGTGGGGGATCAAAAGCAACGATGGACAATAACAAGAATTCTAAAAATTTGGTTCATCAACCATTATTCCCCTATCGCCTCTATGTTAAAATATTATAATCTAAACTTTGGTTTATTATTTTATTTATCTAGAATGTTCTTGGAAGTTCCTAGAATAGACTTTTGAGGTTCAAGACCTTTTGCATTTCAACATTGTTCATGTACTTAGGAGTTACATATTAATTAAAGGTGAATGTACTACAAGCATTCTAGTAGATTCCATGTAGTCCTATAAATAGGAAAATCTTCCAAGCATTGTAATTATCAAGAATTATCAAAACCTTTTGAGTGAAATACATTTGTGAGTTTTATATTTTGTGTGAGTAAGTTGTGTGGATTATTGAGAACAAGTTTCTTTTCTTTAATCTCCAACATATTATACACTTAAAATTCCTACACTTTATCCATTTGGATTGGATACCAAAACTCTTATCAGAATGAGCATAATGTTCTTCACGAATGACTTCAACCAATTTTCTTTCCATAAGATATATATTCAAGGTTGATGGAAGTTAGTTTCAGTATGGATTGTTTAATGTATATAAGTTTCTTAGCTCGCCTGATTATGTTAAATTTCAATTGTTTCATCAAAAATATATACTTCTCAAACTCTTCTATCCCTAAATTTTTGAAAGTTTCTTTCCATCTAAAATTAAGACCATCCTCCACTATATCCTCTAAAACATTCTTTTTCTTCTCATCTTCAAAATGCCTTATTGACGTCCTTTTCTCCTTCTCATCTTCAATCTCCTTGTTGATGTCTTTATACTGTTTATAAAAATTCTCATGCATGCTTGAAGGGTTTATTAGAAAGACCGATTCAACGTTTAAAGAAGCTGGTTACCTGCCGGCTATTTTCTTTAGCTATTTTCTCGATCTCAAATTCTTTTTGGGCCTTGAATTTTCTTCTACATGATCTTGTTATTTGTGTACAAGAGGAAGAAAACTAAGATATGGAGTTATGTAAAGGAAGATTTATGTAATTACTTTAAACTTCCACGACCGTAGAATCAATAATTTGTTCTTGAAGAAGAAGAAGAAGTAGAATGGTTAATGAGATTAAACCAATCGGTCCGGCGGAAACAAACAACACAAATCTCGTAAGAAATGACCAAATTCATGCCTAACCAGGCCATATTCATAAGAGGGTGCCACCCCCACATCATTTTTATAATAATAATATTCAAATTCAGTGCCACAAGTCAACCTGCACTAATAATTGACCATGATTAGCACGAGCTAATATCCATTACGGGAACCACCAACCGGTGCAGCAGCAAGACCTATATAGACTCATAAAGGGGCGCGCCCCTCCCATAACATAATATTGTAGAATCACTATTTATAATACATTAATTCTCAAGTGCCAATATTATTGGGAATTCCCGTAGTTAATTAAATTGAGTTGCATTTAGTTATGTGAATGATTTTAATTAATGCTACTAGTTATTGGCAATTTCCGTGGTAAATCTGCACGTTAATTTTGCGGTTAGAATCTTTTATAATTTTGTGTAAATCTTGCTTTCTAAGAAGACAAGACTAAATTATTTATATCATGCAGTTTACTGCATGTCTCCTTATAAAATTACTCATTCTGCAGCCAGCTAAAATGTGCATTTGTAGCCGTTACGTATTCCTTAATTCATTACTATCAATTCACTTGTACTAGTATCCTGTAAAAGATCAGTTTATACTATTAACGGAGGAATTTGGTGAAAAGAAATTCGGGGAGGGTTGCTGGATTTGTGGTAGAGGAGGCAGATCTGTTGTATGGATCTCAGCCTCCCTTATGCGGTTATTCTTCGGTGTGTTGTGACATCCTTCCTCCAGAGATATCAAGAGCCCCTCCTTCTAGCGCCAATTGTTAATGGAGGAATTTGGTGATAACAAATTTCGAGGATTGCTGGAATAACGAATTATGAAAATATGGGGATTTGGGATTTTTGGATGTTTGGGGCTGGACTTGAAAGGTGTCTCGACTTGTTAGATGTGTCGGATCTTATTCCAAGATGCTTGTGTACCCTGTTTATATATAGGGATCAAGCCAACGCAGTTCCGTGATAGGATGGTGTTTTTAATCCCTGTGATTGTTAAGGGATATCTTGAGATAAGTTGATTTTATCTTTTTAGAGTTATATTAGTGTTGTAATTCTTTCCTGATTTGAAAGAATCATTTGAAGATATTTTCTATGATTAATATTATTTTTTCCTCGTTTTAAAGAGAGGATATTACTTAGTGGTTAAGAAATAATTATTAATAGATTAGTATTGGAAAATTATGAGATAATTGAGGTAACCAAAAATATGGCGTAACATATAGACAATATTTTTAATTAGATATATGAATTAAAATAATTAGATACTTTATTTAGGTGCAGAGAAGATTTCATTAATAGTTTTGGCTAATTGTTGATTAATGTTTTAATCCCACATTAGGCACAAATTAAAAAGAAGACATGTATTATGTTTGATAGTTTATTTCTATCTATTTTATTTCTTTAATTTTTCTTTAATAATTTCGTTTATATGTCTTGCAAATGAGTATATATATAACATATCTCGGAGGTTATTTGTAAGATGTTCTTTAATTCTTTTACGAGATGAAGGCCGAGTAAAGAGTCGAAGTCGAATCTTTGATTCGGGTGGAATCGTTGATTCCTACTCAAACAAAATTTGTTTGGAATTTTTGCATGTTTTTATAAAAATAAAAAATCCTGATTTTCTCAAGAAGTTTAAAAAAATATGTACGTATTTTCAAGATTACATGTCAGTTTTGTTGTCTGCAAAAAGATCCATCTGTCCTTCAAACCTTCTTTTTGAAGATTTGAATTCTATTCTTTGTGCTTAAAAGTTGTGTAAATATTGAACTATTGCTGAAAATTCTTTTTAATTAAAATATAGTTTCGATTTATGCATAGTCTGTGAGGGCTGATAACTTTAAAAGAAAATTAAAGATCTTCGTGAATATTTATAATCCATATTCCTTAATTCATAACTATCAATTCACTTGTACGAGTATCCTGTAAAAGAGACAGTGTTCTAAAAAGCGCAAAGCGGTCCGAAGCGGTGAGAGGACCTTCTAGCGCTTAAGCGGCTAAGCGGACGCTTAAGCGGACGCTTAAGCGGACGCTTAAGCGGAATTTTAAGCGGGTCACTAATCGGATTAATAATATATATTTTTAAATTTTTAAATATAATATTATTACATGTAAAATTAAAATTATGTAATAATTAAGTAATAACAATTTAAAAATAAAACATTTTTAATCAAAAAAGGTATTTTAAAATTTTATGATAATTATAGTTATATTATAATAAACATTATTATTTTAAAATTAAAAAAAATAGCAGGTCAACATCATTTTGACCGCTTAAATCCGCTTAATGAACCGCTTTTTAGAACACTGGTAAAAGATGAGTTTATACTATGGACAATATTTTCAATTAGACATCTAAATTAAAATAATTTGATACTTTATTTAGGTGCAGAGAAGATTTCATTAATAGTTTGGCTCATTATTGATTAATGTTTTAATCCCACATTAGTCACAAAATAAAAAGAAGACATGTATTATGTTTGATAGTTTGTTACTATCTATTTTTTTTCTTTAATTTTTTTTTAATAATTACGTTTATATGTCTTACAAAGTATATATAAGAGATCTCCGAGGTTATTTATAGGAGGTTCTTTAATTCTTTTAAGAGATGAAGGCCGGGTTAAGAGTCGAAGTCGAATCTTTGATTCCTGGTAGAATCGTTGATTCCCACTCAAACAAAATTTGATTGGATCATTTTTGCATGTTTTTATAAAAATAAAAAATCCTGATTTTCTCAAGAAGTTTAAACAATATGTATGTATTTTCAAGATTACATGTCAGTTTTGTTGTCTGCAAAAATATTCATATGTCCTTCAAACCTTCTTTTCGAAGATCTGAATTCTATTCTTTGTGCTTAAAAGTTGTGTAAATATTGAACTATTACTGAAAATTCTTTTTAATTAAAATATAATTTTGATTTATGGATAGTCTGTGAAGGCTGATAACTTTAAAATAAAATTAAAGATCTTCGTGAATATTTATAATCCGTATTCCTTAATTCATTACTATCAATTCACTTGTATGAGTATCCTTTAAAAGATCAGTTTATACTATGGACAATATTTTCAATTAGACATCTAAATTAAAATAATTTGATACTTTATTTAGGTGCAAAGAAGATTTCATTAATAGTTTGGCTCAATTTGTTTTTAATAATTACGTTTATATGTCTTACAAATGAGTATATATAACAGATCTCAGAGGTTATTTGTAGGAGGTTCTTTAATTCTTTTAAGAGATGAAGGCGGGTTAAGAGTTGAAGTCGAATCTTTGATTCCTGGTGGGATCGTTGATTCCCACTCACACAAAATTTGATTGGAATTTTTGCATGTTTTTATAAAAATAAAAAATCCTGATTTTCTCAAGAAGTTTAAACAATATGTATTACATGTCATTTTTGTTGTCTGCAAAAAAGATCATGTGTCCTTCAAACCTTCTTTTTGAAGATCTGAATTCTATTCTTTGTGCTTAAAAGTTATGTAAATATTGAACTATTGCTGAAAATTCTTTGTAATTAAAATATAGTTTTGATTCACATTTTTATTTCGACTTGATCATTAGAATTTAATTTAACATTTATCCTCAAGTACTCTTACATATTCAACATTGTAACTTGGGTGGAAATGAGGTCGAAACTTCTTCCATCGATTTTACCTACAGAGCTACAAAACAGAAAAATGTATAGTTAACTATATATGTACTAGATGAGTAGTATTTTGTGTTGGGTATAATTACTAACTACACAGCAACAATAGGGCATATATAAAATTACTTGTGTTGGGTATATTACAAGGAACAACTCCACTTGTTAGTTTCCAGAAATTCCATCAAGAACATATATAAAATATGTCTCAAACTTTCCATTTTCTAACATTTTGAGATAAAAGTTCTCCACCTACACGTAATGTAAACAAAGCTTTAGCTAAAATTTGACAATTTTTTAACTTTATCCAGTTATGGAGCTTACACCCGAGCACGAAGATAATCACTATGGGCCCTATGCAACATGCTGCAGCAATTCGAGTGTTAGTATACTAGTATCAATCAGAACAAGAAGTTCAGTTTTGCTACCCCAGATTGGTTAATGTGGATCAAACTAGACTTTACTCTCATTTTTTCTCTTAATGTTCTACATTATAAATTAAAAAAATCCCGACTTGATATTACTTAGTACATAATTATATTGTATATGTCGTTTCCAATTATCCTTCTTATACTCTCTTATTATCTAATTATTAGTAATTAAAAGCAATTGAAATTACATAATGAAGTTGCAAAGGAGGCTCATCAAAATTGAGGAGAATCCGAAGACTTTTAAATGTTTGAGGCGTAACAAGGTTTTCGGAACATAACTTCTTATTAATATCTACTAAAAATTTTAAATTCAAAGTCTCTAATGATGGAGTTTCGATCTTGGAATCGATGTTCCGTTTGTTTTAGCCTTTTGTGCATGACACTAAATATTTATGTAAGTTTCATTTTGTGGTTTCTGGTTATCTGATTTTTTATCAACAGCGGCTCTAGTTTTCAGTTGTAAGTTCTATTCTGAAACTTCTCATCAAATTCAATCACTAGTTTTCTTCCTTGAATTCCAGCTAATATATTTTGGATTCTTTTGCATTTAAATTATATTCCTCGTCTAAATTATATTCCCTTTGCCCCACTATAAGATTTAATTTAATTACTTTTTTCTCATGGTTAGCTAGTTAGTTCTTGTATAATGTGAAATCACATACTGTATAAATTAAACGTACATATGTGTGGTTATTTATATAGAGCTATCTAGTGAGAGGGGGAAAGGAAAAAAACAAGTAAATAAACAACCTAATGTCATACATTTCTGTCTTTTCTTAGAATACAGATATAAAGAGTGGTAGAACTCATTGAGGCCAACACTAATAGTGGTGTGCTTGAAGAGGTGGTATCGATACTCAGCTCGTAAAATCAAAAAGAACTTTTGTGAAAGAAACTATTTTTTTGTGAAAGAAAAAATAATGGAAAGTTATTCTATTCCTTTAGCTTTTTCATCAAAGAAGGTTTCGAATTTCTTTCCAGAGTTTACATGAATCTCTAACCCCAAATGTTCCGTTGAGGCCGGTATCTGCGGTAATCTCTTTATCACATTTTTTTAAAAGAAGGTTAACGTTTTTTTTAATGTTGCCTGTGTATATTCAGATTTGATGTTTTTCTCATTCAAGCCTGGTTTTTTTTCCATAACCTGTTTGCTTTATATTTATTTTTATTTTTTTGAATTTGTTGTCCAGATCTTTTTTTCCCGTGTAGCTGGTTCACTTTGTACTTGGTGATAGACCTTCAGTTCATCATGAAAAGTACTGTAAATCTTGTTGTCAAGATTTGAGAGATCTCACTTGCGATTGTTTCATTATTTATTTCATAAAAACTAGGTCCTTTTTAATACCAAGTGATCAACTGTAGATAACTGCATTTTGTTAAGCTAATTACCTATGTCGAATTCTATGGCCCTAATTTTTAACATAAAATTCGGAGATTTAAATGAACTTTTATACAATTGAGTAGAATAAAATTATGCCCTTTCTATCATTCAAATTCAATTGTTCTTTCAGTCAAACTGGTTATATAAACATTTGTTTGCATTGTCTTGGATGAACAGGATTGCATCCAGATTTTAGAAGAAGATTTGAACCCATCAGGGTTGCCAATCGCTGGATACTTCTTCCTAAAAGATATCTGGGGATGCTCGGAAGAGTGCAGTGCCTATGGTCAAGGCACATTAGTTAAACTAGCAAATGGACAGGAGGTGATCCAATACTTCACTCCACATTTATCCGCGATCCATCTCATGAGAAACAGAAGGTATAAATAATCAACTTATCTTTTCTATTTATACAATACTTCTTAACTGAATAAGAAATTTAATAGACTGCACAGGGCTATTTTTGAGGTCACGAACAAACATCAAGCTAACAATTAAAATACTAGAGCCTACAATGCTAATTTTTAAATTTTCTAATGTGCCAGTTATATATATGTCTTTTGCTTCTTCTTTTCTCTTCTTTAACACTTATTTATATATACTTTGTAGGATTGATCAAAAGAAGGTTGTCACTAATGGATCAACAAAAGCTACAGCATCTTGGAGCACTAGCGAAACCAAGAGTGGTGATCTGACTCAAGGCAAGTTAAGAGATTTACCTACAGGAGAATCATCAAGCAATGACCAGGAGGAGTGTAAAAAGGCTTGCTTCTCTGACAGTTCCTTCAAGTTTTACGACACTAAAAGACAGTTTGAAAAGGCTCCACTTTTTAGTAAAGTATATATACAATATACCCTAACTTCCTTTATATTGTATATTGTTAGATTATATATTTTTATCTTGGATCCTTTTATTATCTTTGATAATGACTGAGCTTGTGCATTACATGTTTAATGCAGATGCAAGAGCTTGCACAAACATACCCTGACCTTATGACTTTAAGGAGCATTGACCTCTCTCTATCCAGTTGGATGGCTATTATCTGGTTTGTTATTCGACACTAATTCTACTAGATACAGTGTTAAGACTTGTTGCTATACGTCTGAAAATCGCATAATTACATATATATGTCATGTACTCAGCGCATATATAGTTCGATATTAGGTTTTCCTATAATAACTTGCCACTATCGTGTTGTGGTAATAAATGAAGCGAATTGTAGGAATAAAGTTAAGTTAATTTTCCTTTCAAATCATCCACAAAATTATATAATACGTCAAAATTTGGTTATTTTTTGTCATTTGTTTTTTGTCGCGAGGTAGGAATCTATTCAATTGTCGTATGCGGTCATGGAGTATTCTAGATGCATGTAATTCGAACATTCCTTCAAATTCTGATGAGTTCCATGATGAATTATGATAATATCACCTCAACCTCACTTTTACTAACAAAACATGAAGATGTACATGGGAAAGTACCTTCTCTTCAATTGAAAACATAATAGGTGCAACTCATTTGGTGTTGATATATATCACATACTTACATATCTTTGTGTTGTTTATTAGGTTTCGTATCTATCACATCCCGGATGACGGAGCTGAAATTAAGGACTTCTCCGCGAGCTTCATCACATTTCACAGATTATCCTCCTTTCCTCAAGGTAAAAGGGTATTAATTACATGAAGACTCATCTTGTATATTAATTATTTATGCAGAAGTATTCAGCTATATTATGTGATGCAACAGTCATTCATTTATAAATTTTATATTCTGATAAGAAGATCACAATATATATATATATATATCAGACGATGCTAGTGTGGATTCTTTAAAAAATGGCATGGGGGGATCGCAAGTGATGATGGACAATAGCAAGAATCCTGCAAAGATGGGCCATCCTCCAATGCCTCTTCACCCATTCGCACTGGCTGCCAAAAATCTTATAGGAGATGTTTGGTTTAACCTTGCATCCGATAAGCTAATGTACAATGATCTCAAGAAAGCTGCCTTAAATTGGGTCCATAAACGTAAGTTTTTTCATCACCGACTTGAACGACTTTTCTTGGCTTGAGCACAGTCAACGCCAGGCTCGTAGAACTTAGTTTGATGATGGTTTAGTTAATATGAGTTTCTCAGAGCCTTATGCAGCCAGCTTAAAATGGATACTTTTAAGTTTGTTTTACTTCAATTCCTATATATGTAACAGAATGTACGTATATAGCCTAATCTATCTTCTTCTGTAACCTGTGAAACTATTTTTCTGAAAAAAATAGTTACTTGCTATATTATTATCTTGATTGACAAATATTGTATCCAATTCGCATGGCATGACAAAAAATGTTAAAGATTTTGCAGATTAAATTTATATGTGACTCAGAAAAATGTAATAAGATGCATTTTATCAACCAGACACTAGGGGTTCTGCATTAGGTCTGTCATGATATAATCGGATACAGTGTAACTATATATCAAACTGTAATTCATTCCGGGGTCCAACATTTTTCAGTCACAAATTTAACGATATTGACGTTCATACAACATTCTTAGATTAGTATATGAACAATACATATGTATAACGAAGATAAATAAATTTGATTCAGAAAACACGAAAATGTTCCAAGGAACTACATAAGCATTTTCAAAATTTTGTAAATTACAAATGAGATAAAATGTGCTAAGCACATCAGCTTTATTTCAGCTTTTATTTCACTGCCAATATTTATTGAAATAGAACAAGGAAAAACAAAATACCTTCCGCTTTAGCCAGATCCGAAATTAAATCCATGAGGGTAAGGAAGCATTTGATTAGTACCCCCAACACTACTACCACCACCATCTGTCTTCTGATCATTAAGCTGAAAAACAACCGATCCTTCATTTTTCGCGCTTTGATTCATATCGAACTTTGAAGAATTTCGGAGCATTGCCATCTCATCAACTCTCATGGTTAAGTTATCTTTCAATTGTTCCATTGAAGCTATATACTTCTCGAGCTCCTCTATCCCTAAATGTTCGAAAGATTCTTCCCACCAAAAATTAGGATTATCCTCCAATTTTTCCTCTAAAACATTCTTTTTCTTCTCATCTTCAATCTCCTTACTAATCTCCTTATACTTTTGATTAAAATTCTCTTGCATGCTTGTGGGGATTGAATTAACTTCATTTACCGCGATATTTTTTGAACTTCCAGCAAGATACTTATCGACCACGGAGTCGACGCTCGGATGCCCGAAAGCAAAAACACGTCCCCCTGGAGACTGAGTTATGATAGCTGCCTCCGCACCAGTTAAAACACAAAGCTCACTAGCTTTATTAAAAAGACCGGTTCGACGTTTCGAAAATGTTACCTGCCGTCTATTTTCATCAGCTATTCTCTTGATCTCGATTTTTTTTCGTCCTTGAGTTTTCTTCTGCATCATCTTGTTATTGTATACAAGAGGAAGAAACCAAAAATGATGATAGCTTTGACGATTCTAAAACCACTATCTATATTAGTATACATTTTTCATGATCAAGTACCATTAATAATGGCAATTTCCATAATTAAATTGATCAATGAGTCACTAATATCAATTCTTGATCTTGAGTTCCATTTAATTATGTGACTGATTTAAATTAATGGATACTAATTATTGGCGATTTACGCATTTAGAATCTTTATAATGAAGGGTGGCTTTCTAAGAAGACAGCATGCAGTAAAAACTGCAGTAAAATCTTTAATATTTTACAGTATACAATACAGGCGGCTAAAATGTACAGTTGCCTAACATTTGTCTAATTTTTAGGAGGATTAATATTTTACTGCTCGACAAGGTAAAATTTTTGATTCTGTTTTCAGCTAAACTTTTATCTAGAAGTTAGGATTACATATGCACATTATATATGACAACTTTCTAATAGGCGGGATTGTATTGGCATTTGAAATAATTGATTGTGGTTTTGTTTTAAGATAAAAATGATAATACAATATATGATATCGGGCGAGATCCGAGATTAAAATATTAATCGAAATAGGGATAAAGCTAAAAAAAAAATCAAATCAATAAATCTTTGAATTATGTAGTTATAGAGAATCGAACCGGGGTGAAACTAAAAAAATAAATCAAATCAAAAAAATCTTGTTTAATCATGTAGTTTTAGTTGTAGGGAATCGAACCTATTTTGTGAGGACCGATTTTGGTACTTTGGTATTTTTATAACCAAATTTGGTATTTTTGCGCGGTACTGTTTTACATCTATAGCAGAAACTCCTTGGTATGTCATGTATACCGCGGTATACATATAATTATTAATTTAATATAATTGATTTAATTTCAAATTAACTATTATTAAATTAAAAATTAATTTCTTTACTAAAATTAGAAACCCATATTAATGGTGTGGTATGTCATGTAGATATGCCTAATTAATTTTAAAAATATTGTTAATGTAAAAACTAATCTATACTTTTTAAAATCATAACTCCCTCGTATGATATGTCATGTATACTACGATATACACATATAATTATTAGTTTAATACGTAATTAATTTAATTCAAAATTAATATAATTATTACTATTAAATTAAATTAATTGCCAACAATAGTCAAATTACATACTAGAAATCTACCATCAACGTGTTTGAATTGATATCGGGGGAAGGGTAAACCTGAAGTATCATACTTATGTACTAAAAGTAAACTCCATCAAAAATACTACATTGTTTCCGTACAATGCATTTTTGCTCCTAAAATTTTTTAATACGTATAATGGTAAGTTGGTAACCGATAAACTTAAGAAATCTATACTCTATATTAAAAGCAGAAACCTCCTCTTAATGGTATGGCATACCAGGTATACCGCAACGTACATATAATTATTAGTTTAATTAGATTAATATAATTAATTTAATTTCATATTAATTATTATTTAATCAAAAATTAATCTATGAATTTAAAGCAGAAACCCCCTCTTAATAGTATGGTATGCCATATATACCGATACTCTTTATTAAAAGCAGAAACGCCCTCTTAATGGTATGGTATGCTATGTATACCGCGGTATACATCTTATTATTAGCTTAATTATTTTAGTATAATTAGCTTAATTTTAAATTAATAATTTGTATTAAATTAAAAATTAAAAAATTATTAAAAGCAGAAACCACTCTTAATGGTATAATATACAATGTATATCGCAATATACATATAATCATTTTAATTTAATGTAATTCACTTAATTTCAGATTAATAGACCATGTACTTTTTTTATATATGTACTGCATATATTATTTACAAAACTTGCAGTATATATTGCAGTACATGTCTATAATTAGTCCTAAGTTTAAGGATATACACTGAACATTTGTCGTCTAATTTATTGAATGTTTTTTGTTATGCCTTGACCGATTGATGTTTAAAAATTTAGTAAAGATCGTAAATTTCAGTGCAGAAACCCATATAATTATTAATTTAATTAGTTTTATATAATTGATTTAATTTCAAATTAACTATTTTTAAATTAAAAATTATTCTCTTTACTAAAACTAAAAACCCTTATTAAAGGTGTGGTATGTCAGGTAGATATGCTTAATTAGTTTTAAAAATATTGTTAATATAAAAACTAATCTATACTTTTTAAAATCATAACTCCCACTTAAAGGTGTGATATGTCATGTATACTACGATATACACATATAATTATTAGTTTAATACGTAATTAGTTTAATTCGAAATTAATATAATTATTACTATTAAATTAAATTAATTGTCAACAATAGTCAAGTTGCATACTAGAAATCTACCAGCAACGTGTTTGAACTGATATCGGGAAGGGTAAATCCTGAAGTATCATATACTAAAAGTAAATTCCATCAAAAATACTACATTGTTTCCGTACAATGCATTTTTGCTCCTAAAAATTTTTAATACGCATAATGGTAAGTTGTTAACCGATAAACTTAAGAAATCTATACTCTATATTAAAAGCAGAAACCCCCTCTTAATGGTATGTCGTGTATACCACAATGTACATATAATTATTAGTTTAATTAGTTTAATATAATTGATTTGATTTCATATTAATTATTATTTAATTAAAAATTAATCTCTAAATTTAAAGCAGAAAGCCCCTCTTAATAGTATGCTATGTCATATATACCGCGATATATACATAATTATTAACTTAATTAATTTTAAAAATATTGTTAGTTTAATTCCAAATTTATTTAATTATTGTTATTAAAATATAAACTAATGTATACTTTTTAAAAGCATAACCACCTGTTAAAGGTATGATATGTTATGTATATATACACATATATTTATTAGTTTAATTAGTTTAATGCATAATTAGTTTCATTCAAAATAAATATAATTATCACTCTAAGATTAAATTAATTGCCAACAATAACAAAATTGTATACTAGAAATCTACCAACAACTTGGTGTTTGAAATGATATCGGGAGGATTGTTTGAACTGATATCGGGACGGGTAAATATCATAGTTAAACACTTAAAACATTATGTACTAAAAGTAAACTCAATCACAAATATTACATTGTTCTCATGCAATGTTTTTTTGCTACTAAAAAGTTTTAATACACATAATGGTAAGTTGGTAACTGATAACTTAAGAAATTTTTTATGTGAGAGTAAATAATGGAAATTTAAACATCATCCATTAACATTACCAATACACTAGACCCAAGATCGAGCTCTTGCACACAAGAAACATTTCTTTATTAGTAAAATAATAATTATTTTAATAAGAATAATTAATTTCTATTTTCAAATTTGTAAAAAATTTCATAATAAAAATTTGTAATACAATTAATAAAAAAATTGAGTAATACAATTAATATAAAATTGCATAATAATACAATTAATATATACACTATATTTATAACTATTACCTTTTATACTATAAGTTATACAATAACTCTGTATTAAGTTATACAATAACTCTGTATTAATGTAATTACTATCTCTTTTACTATTACAGATGTGTATTTCATCCGATCTCGATATGTTCCCCACATCAGATATAGAAATAATTTGGAAACTTCTTTTCATTGAAACACAATAGTACTAAAACTCATGTTCGATTTGTTGTTGCTACTACATAATTATACAAGTTATTTATTTATTAAATTTAACTTTTTTGATTTCACCGGGATTCAATTATCATAACTATTTAATTAAATAGTCTTTATTTATTATAGACTTTCATTTAAATTTCAAATTGAATTCTACAAATCAACATATTTTAATTAATATTTATTAATTATTTTTATACTCAATATTCAAATTTTATTTTAATAATTTAATTTTTATTCTCGATCCGTGCTTCACACGGGTTATATGCTAGTATTAATAAAAAGTAAGTATAGATTTCTTTCCATCTAAAAAAACTTCATTTATCCAAAACTATGGTCATTCGACTGTTGTACACAAATAAGATGAAAATACACTAACATAATTATGTTTTCAGATTATTTTTTTTTAATAAAGGTTCAACTCATTTGGTTTGGCCTTTTGTGCATGACAGAAAAGTCATACGTTTCAAAGAAACTTCTCACATAAATTCACAATTTTCATCTTGCATTCCAGCTACATCCTTTTGGATTCTTCTGCACTTGTACATACATGAGATATCTTATAAAAAATTACATAAGGGATGTGTGCAAAGCATATTAGGTCTAACTATTGTAAAATTATATAAATAAAAATATTACATAGATGTGAAACACAACACACTAAATTGTAGTTTAGATTCTAAAATAAAAAAATATAACATATTGTATTTCATCTATTTCTTAAAAATTATAATGTATTTGTTCTTCTAGGTAGAAAATGTCAAAAGAAAATTGAATACTACAAGTTAGATAGAAACACTCATTTGCCCTACTTAATTTTTATTTTTTTCTGAAATCTGTAGCTACTTCATTTTTTCTCATGTTTAGCTAGTCTAGTTAGTTGGTGTACAAGGTGTGTGCTTTTATGTATACAGCTAGTGAGAGGTGAAGAAAAACAAGAAAATTAAACAACCTAATCTCCTACATTTCTGTCTTTTTCCTAGAATACAGAAGTGAGCTCATAAAAAGTGATAGAATTCATTAGGCTGGCTATCACTAATTAAGAGTGGTGTGGTTGGATGAGGAGGAGGTATCTATAGTCAGCTATAATTCAAGAAACCATTGTGATAAAAATCATAAATCTATAAAACTTCAGTTTTGTGTATAAGAAAGATAATAATGGGAAGTAATTCAATTCCTTCAGTTTCTTCAACAAAGAAGGCTTCCAGTTTCGATCGAGAACTTACTTTTCAATCTCTAATCCTGATGTTCCATTGAGGCCAGTTCATGTGGGGTAAATCTTTTTACTACATCTTTTTAAAAAGTGAATCTTTTTTTTTTTTCTAGATTGAATAAACTAGTTGAATTTTGTGTTTGTATGTATTCTGATATTATGTTTTTCTGATTTGGGCCTAGTTTTTGATTAATGGAAGAGTTAAATCCATTCGGGATACCATTAGTAATCACTTCTCATGTTTGAGGATGCTTGGAGGAGTCCAGTGCCTGTGATCAAGGCACAACAGTAAAACTCACATTTATTTCTACTTAATTATATAAAAATTCTTAACTGAATGATTGGTTTTCATGGACTACACTGCAGCGTTCTATTTCACATTCTTGACACGCCATAAGCCAACTTCAAGCTATAAGCAAAGAACGGTGATCTCTAGAGGTCTTCTAGCTAAGATTGTCTCTCTACTAAAAGAAAGTTGAGTGTTTCATCCTCCGTAGAATCATCAAGCAATGACCATGAGGAGTGTACAGAGGTTTGCTCGTCTTCTGACACTTATTTTAATTTTTAAGACACTACTTAAAAACAGTTTGTGAGGACTCCCTTTTTCACTAATATACATACTCTTACATAGCTTACTTCCTTTAGATTATATTTTATTATCTCGGATCTTGTTATTTTCATTGATAAGGAGGGAGCCTGCGAATTACCTGTTTAATGTAGATTCGGGAACTTGCACACAGATACAGTGTTAGACTTGTTACTATTAGTATAAGAACCACATAATTACATGACTTGTATTCAGTTGGATTTTATTTTTCAATTTCTCCACCAGCTACGTCAATATTAGGTTTTCATATATTAACTCGCCATTGTCGTATAGTAGTAATAAATGAAATGAAGTGTACGTAAGAAAAAGATTAAAGTTAATTTCCCTATCAAGTCATCTGTGAATTATAAAGTACTTTGAAATTTGCAAATATTTTGTGATATTTTTCTTTGTCGAACTTGAGGTACATATATGTCTACTCACTAATCAGAGCTAATCGTCGTATGTGGTCGTGGTGCATATTAAATGCGCATGATGCTAAAAATCTTGAAAATTTTGAGCCTGATTATGAAATATGAAATATGTGACAAAAACTAGATTTATATAGCATAACTCGATTACATTCTTTGTTTACAAGTCATGAAGATGTATTTCAGGGTGAAATTTCTTCTCTTCTATTAAAATGTAACAGACTCAGTTACTTCGTTTCGATAGGTAAAAAGGTATCATTTCTATCAGATGTTTACTTACATATTTTTAATTTTTTCATCAGGTATTCTATCCATCGCATTCCTAATGGCGAGAATCTGAGATAAAAGACTTCTCAGCACTCTTTATTACATTTTATAAATTATCCTTCTTTCAAGGTACATTGAAAAAGGCTTTTAACCAGATCAACAAAAGGTAAAATGTGCTGCTCTAGTTTTGCCCTGCTCAAATATGATCAACACAGTTATTGTCCATAGTTGTTTTCAATCCCCCAATCACAATTCTCTCGTGAAATGGATCTACACTAGTATTGTGAGTGATGTTCATTGAGCATATACAAGAGAAGCAGACTCGTGGATGGCTGGTGATGTTGGATAAAAATGTAGATCCATATCTCTTCAACCTCTCTTCACTTGGAAAATCTCACTACTAAAGATTGATAACTTCCGGAATATTTATGGTATTACCAGATCAGTTAGTAGTGGCTATTATACTGAATACTACAAACATCCTTATGAATGCATAAAATAAATTCTGTATGTGCATGAATTGTGGGTTAATTTCGTTTCTAAGCATTGTGAACTGAAACAACAGCTTTAGAAACCAAATTAACCCGCAACTCATGCATAGACACATTTTGTTGGACACACTCATAAGGATGTTCGCAGTAGTTAATATAATAGCCACTCCCAACTGATTGGAAATGCAATAAATATTCGCGAAGGTATCAGTTTTTTATAGCTGTGAGATTTTTTCAAGGGAAAAGAGGTTGAAGAGATAAGGATCTAAATTTTTATCCACCATCACTAACCATCCGTGAGCCAACTCCTCTTGTATATATATGATCAATCAACATCACTCAGACACTGGTATGGATCGTTGTCAAGAGAAAAATGGGAGTGGGGGATCAAAAGCAACGATGTACAATAACAACAATTCTATAAAGTCGGGTCATCAACCATTGTGCTCCGGTCGCCTCTATCCATTTGAATTGGATACCAAAACTCTTATCAGAATGAGCATAATGTCCATAAGATATATATTCAAGTCGATGGAAGTTAGTTTCAATTTGGTTTGTTTAATATAAGTTTCTTAGCTCTCCTGATTATGTTATTTTTCAATTGTTTCATCAAAAATATGTACTTCTCAAGCTCTTCTATCCCTAAATTTTTGAAAGTTTCTTGGCCACCTAAAATTAGGACCATCCTGCACTATATCCTCTAAAACACCCTTTTTCTTCTCATCTTCAAATTGCCTTATTGATGTCCTTTTCTCCTTTTCTCCTTTTCTCCTTCTCATCTTCAATCTCCTTAGTGATGTCTTTATACTTTTTATTAAAATTCTCATGCATGCTTGAAGGGTTTATTAGAAAGACCGATTCAACATTGAAAGAACGTTACATGCCGGCTATTTTCTTGATCTCAGATTCTTTTTCGGCCGTGAGTTTTCTTCTGCATGATCTTGTTATTTGTGTACAAGAGGAAGAAAACTAATTAAGATATGGAGTTATGTAAAGGAAGATTAATGTAATTACTTTAAACATTAAGATTACAACCGGTGCAGCAAGACCTGCAAACCATAAAGGGGGGCGCAATACAACCCTCCCACAACATAATATTGTAGAATCACTATTTATAATACATTAATTCTCACGTGCCAGTATTATTGGGAGTTCCCGTAGTTATTTAAATTGAGTTGCATTTAGTTATGTGAATGATTTTAATTAATGGTATTAGTTATTCGCAATTTCCATAGTAAATCTACACGTTAATTTTGCAGTTAGAATCTTTTATAATTTTGCTTTCTAAGAAAACTGCCCCTTAAAAGAGCGTGAGAGCTGCCTCAGTGGAAACGAGGCCTAGCGTTGATCCAAAGGGTCACGGGTTCGAACCTCACCCGCCCCCTGCGTGTAGCCGTGTTGGAGAGACAGTGGAAACTTTGAACAAGACAGGGTGCGGTGTATCTTGCGTATCGCAGGGAAGCCCAGCCACTGGGTCTTACCGCACGGTTAGCATGATTTACATGCCGGTGTTGACCATGGGGCTGGTCGGCCGGTCCTGGTAAATACACCAGGCAGGCTTGCGTGTCCTGACAATACACGTTTTGAACAAAACTGCCCCTTAAAAACAAGTACCAGATGTCGATGCCTCAAAGTCCGAAATATGGATTGCCATGCACTAGATAACTGGATTGTGTCGCAGTTTGACCATTTTGGCATTTAGGCTTAGGGTAGAGTTATTTAGTTGGTTCTTCATACACCAAGTATATAATGAGAGGTATTGTGGATGTGTGCTGGATTTAAAATATTTCATTTCATAAATATTGAAGTTCATAATCTAATTCCTTAAGACTTACAATCTGTAAGTTACAGACCAATTATATTTGCATTGGAAAAAAAATATTAAAATCATATCATTAACCGGTTAAATATTACAACTAGTAGGAAGCAAAAGTTCTGAAACCACCAGGCACTGGTATGATGCTAAATATTACAAAAAAGCTGCGCTACAAACATGAATTAGAAGATGCTTCTTCAAAGTCCCAAACTATTGATTGCACCTACTTTGATCACTTTGACATTTAGGTTCAGTGTAGAAATATTACACTGTAAATTTACGAAGGAAGCGAATGAGGATGTGAAAACAAACGAAAAGATTCATGCCGTGGAGAAGAAAGCTCCTATAAAACATTTTTCTTATGAACCTATATGTGCAAAGTATCTGTAATTAACAATAAGCTGGACTGTCTACAAGTATCTGTTGAAGATGCAAACATGAACATGGGGAACAAACCACAACACAGTGTCCTGAGCAATGAAGAAAGCCCGAAACATATACTATAATACAGTGGACTTCTATTCTGAAGTATGTAAGACATGCAGAAACTTCCACTTTTGGACAAAAACCAAAGGCCATCTGGATATATGAACTGGAGTTAAGGCCGTTCAACACAAGAGGTGTAAACCCAATATCTTGGATAACTAGACCCTCCTTACTGAGGCTTCTAGTATTCTGCGGATATGGAATGCTTCACCTTGGTCACCATTTAAAGACCTCCTCTCCAAGAAACAAGCAGTTAGCTGCCTCAATAACTTTTCAAGATGTGATTGCAAGCAACTTTTTCTGTCTTTTAAATTAGGATTTACTGACAAGACAAACGCATTAACTGCATCTGCCACAAGTTCTCGCTGTGAATCTTCGATGGACCCATTGAAAAGGACTTGTGACTAAAATTCTCTTGTATGCTTGGACGTCGGTCAATTCTAAGGAATCAAACGATGCCCAAACACCAAAAGTAAGTTACTTCTTGTAAACTGGAAAGGATGGAGGGTCTTATAAGGAGAAATCCCCTCCTTCTAGCACCAAATGATAATGCTCATTGCTCCACTCTACCACGCTTTTCCCTCTTTCGGCAATGCTTGGTCGGAAATGTGATGTGTTGTTGGTTGGGACTCTGCAAAACAATGCCTGACCGGGGGTGGTGGATGACAAGCACCTCCGGCGTGAGAGTAAGTAACTTGGTGGTGGAGAATACAAGAAACAATATCAGAAAATGTACTAACGGTGACTGATCTTTTAGAGAGTTATTGTGAAAAATATGAGAGTGAGAGTGAATGGGTAGAAAAATTAGAGTCATATCTGTGTGTGAGATTACTTGGGTATTTATAGTGTTTGGTGTTACCTCCCTTTGTCTCATGGTCCGGAAGAATGTCCCCTTCCTTGTGACAGGTGTTAGTTGATGTCTTGTTCCTTTTACTTCTTGTTGTCAAGGTGATTGTTTTCATGAGAACATCTCATTGTCTGAGAGTATTGGAGAAGGGAGCAGCCTTAGTCCACGAGACAAGGTGTGGTGAAGAAGGGAACACCCTTTGCCCAAGAGGTGGAAGGTGCTGGAGGAAGGAGTTGTCTTTGGTCCGGAAGAGAAAATATTGCCTTAACTTACTTTCCTTAATCAACTTTGGGGAATGACAAGTTGTCCATTGAATACTTCCGGGACATAGTCATATCTGGCAGGCAAAGAGGTTTCTTCTGGGAGGGTATTAACATTGCCCCCCACTCCTTCAACTTACTTTAGTGGGTTGAAGGAGTAAATGCATACCATTGACGGGATTCTTGAGATTTATGACTTCAATGGCTCTTTTACAACAGCTAGCTAATGATGCTCTATAAATACTTGAGTTATATTTAAGTGTTTGATTGTCTTGCTTTCTTGAAATCTTGCATATCTTATTTCATTTGTGTAGGTCTTGAGAAACTCTTTATGGAGGGAAGGAGAACTACTTGCTACTGTGACATGCCTATGATCATGAAGAACATATGGGCTGGGAATAATACTTGTCGGAGATTTGAGTGTTATGCCACTCGGGAATGTCACTATGAAATCTGGATAGATGAGCCTCTTGGTGCTCGGGCTTGTACCATTGAAGAGCTGGTCCGTGAGAGAAATTAGCTGCACCACTTCTACATGCAAAAGATTGACTTGAGAGATGGCCAAACGTGGACATGTGTTGATGAAGTTGCAAGAATTGGAGGATGAAGTGCACTGCAAGGAGACCGATGATGAAGATACTTCTACTTAGTTTAATGCTCTACTTTTATTTGATATTGTACTGAAGTCTTGAGGGGATTGTCTTTCATTGATCTTCGTTGCCTTGTTGTAATCTTTTTCAATGAATGAAATGTGTTTGTTTTCGTGTCATTTTTGTTGTTTTGACTCGTGTTGCCAACTGGGACATTGCTGGTGGGTAGTGTCGGCTAGCAATGATCTTACAATGATTATAGAAAAATTTATAAGTCTACTCATTAATGGGGTAATCGTCATATGTGGTCGTGGTGCATCGTAAATGCACATGATGCTAAAAATCTTGAAAATTTTGAGCCTAATTATGAAATATATATGTGGCAAAAACTATATTTATGTAGCATAACTCGATTACATTCTTTGTTTACAAGTCATGAAGATGTATATCAAGGTGAAATTTCTTCAATGGAACTCAGTTACTTTGTATTGACAGGTAAAAGGTATAATTTCTATCAAATGTTTACTTACAGATTTTTTATTCTTCATTAGGTATTCTACCCATCACATTCCTAATGGCCAATTTGAGATAAAAGACTTCTCAGCACTCTTTAATACATTTCAGAAAGTACCCTTCTTTCAAGGTAAATGGATTTTTAATCAGATCAACAAAATGTAAATTGTTCTGCTCCAGTTTTTCCCCATTCAAATATCATCAATAACACATTTATTGTCCATGGTTTTTTTCAATCCCCTACTCACATTTCTCTCTTGAAAAGGATCTACACTAGTATTGTGAGTGATGTTCATTGAGCATATACAAGAGAAGCAGACTCGTGGATGGCTGGTGATGTTAGATAAAAATGTAGATCCATATCTCTTCAACCTCTCTTTACTTGGAAAAATCTCACTACTAAACATTGATAACTTCCGGAATATTTATGATATTTCCAGATCAGTTAGTAGTGGCTATTTTATTGAATACTATAGACATCCTTATGAATGCGTAAAATAAATTATGTATGTGCATGAAATGTGGGTTAATTTCGTTTCTAAAGCATTGTGAGCTGAAACAACAACTTTAGAAACCAAATTGAGCCGCAACTCATGCATAGACACATTGTGTTGGACACACTCATAAGGATGTTCGCAGTAGTAAATATAATAGCCACTTCCAACTGATCTGGAAATGCATTAAATATTCGCGAAGGTATCAATATTTGATAGTGAGATTTTTTTCAAGTGAAAAGAGGTTGAAGAGATAAGGATCTATATTTTCATCCACCATCACCAACCATCCGTGAGCCAACTCCTCTTGTATATGGTCAATCAAAATCACTTAGACATTAGTATGGATCCCCCGTTCCTTTAGTCTTTTCAACGGTACTTGAATCTTAAGTCGCGGTGATGTCTTACCCCCTAGTATAGTGACCGGTTCTATCTTTTTCCCGAATTTCATCAGTTCCAGCCTCAAATGCCTGTTCATCCATCTTCATTCCACGTCTAGAGAAAAATGGGAGTGGGGATCAAAAGCAACGATGGACAATAACAAGAATTCTAAAAAGTTGGGTCATCAACCATTGTTCCCCTGTCGCCTTTATGTTAAAATATTATAATCTAAACTTTGGTTTATTATTTTATTTATCTAGAATGTTCTTGGAAGTTCCTAGAATAGACTTTTGAGGTTCAAGACCTTTTGCATTTCAACATTGTTCATGTACTTAGGAGTTACATATTAATTAAAGGTGAATGTACTGCAAGCATTCTAGTAGCTTCCATGTAGTCCTATAAATAGGAAAATCTTCCAAGATTTGTAATTATCAAGAATTATCAAAACCTTTTGAGTGAAATACATTTGTGAGTTTTATATTTTGTGTGAGTAAGTTGTGTGGATTATTGAGAACAAGTTTCTTTTCTTTAATCTCCAACATATTACACACTTAAAATTCCTACACTCTATCCATTTGGATTGGATACCAAAACTCTTATCAGAATGAGCATAATGTTCTTCACCATGACATCAACCAATTTTCTTTCCATAAGATATATATTCAAGGTCGATGGAAGTTAGTTTCAGTATGGATTGTTTAATGTATATAAGTTTCTTAGCTCGCCTGATTATGTTAAATTTCAATTGTTTCATAAAAAATATATACTTCTCAAACTCTTCTATCCCTAAATTTTTGAAAGTTTCTTGCCATCTAAAATTAAGACCATCCTCCACTATATCCTCTAAAACATTTTTTTTCTTCTCATCTTCAAATTGCCTTATTGACGTCCTTTTCTCCTTCTCATCTTCAATCTCCTTATTGATGTCTTTATACTGTTTATAAAAATTCTCATGCATGTTTGAAGGGTTTATTAGAAAGACCGATTCAACGTTTAAAGAAGTTGGTTACCTGCCGGCTATTTTCTTTAGCTATTTTCTTGATCTCAAATTCTTTTTGGGCCTTGAATTTTCTTCTACATGATCTTGTTATTTGTGTACAAGAGGAAGAAAACTAAGATATGGAGTTATGTAAAGGAAGATTTATGTAATTACTTTAAACTTCCACGACTGTAGAATCAATAATTTGTTCTTGAAGAAGAAGAAGTACAATGGTTAATGAGATTAAACCAATCGGTCAGGCGGAAACAAACAACACAAATCTCCTAAGAAATGACCAAATTCACGCCTAACCAGGCCATATTCATAAGAGGGTGCCACCCCACATCAGCTTTATAATAATAATATTCAAATTCAGCGCCACAAGTCAACCTGCACTAATAATTGACCATGATGAGCACTGGCTAATATCCATTACGGGAACCACCAACCGGTGCAGCAGCAAGACCTATATATAGACTCATAAAGGGGCGCGACCCTCCCATAACATAATATTGTAGAATCACTATTTATAATACATTAATTCTCAAGTGCCAATATTATTGGGAGTTCCCGTAGTTAATTAAATTGAGTTGCATTTAGTTATGTGAATGATTTTAATTAATGGTACTAGTTATTGGCAATTTCCGTGGTAAATCTGCACGTTAATTTTGCGGTTAGAATCTTTTATAATTTTGTGTAAATCTTGCTTTCTAAGAAGACAAGACTAAATTATTTATATCATGCAGTTTACTGCATGTCTCCTTATAAAATTACTTATTCTGCAGCCAGCTAAAATGTGCATTTGTAGCCGTTACATATTCCTTAATTCATTACTATCAATTCACTTGTACTAGTATCCTGTAAAAGATCAATTTATACTGTTAACGGAGGAATTTGGTGAAAATAAATTCAGGGAGGGTTGCTGGAATTGTGGTGGAGGAGGTAGATCTGTTGTATGGATCTCAACTTCCCTTATGTGGTTACCTGCATCAACTGGTTCTTTGGTGTGTTGTGACATCCTTCCTTCAGAGATATCAAGAGCCCCTCTTTCTAGCGCCAATTGTTAACGGAGGAATTTGGTGATAACAAATTTTGGGGATTGCTAGAATAACGAATTATGAAAATAGGGGGATTTGGGATTTTTGGATGTTTGGGGCTGGACTCGAAAGGTGTCTCGACTTGTTAGATGTGTCGGGTCCTATTCCAAGATGCCTGTGTACCCTGTTTATATATAGGGATCAAGCAAACGCAGTTCTGTGATAGGATAGTGTTTTTAATCCTGTGATTGTTAAGGGATATCTTGAGATAAGTTGATTTTATCTTTTTAGAGTTATATTAGCGTTGTGATTCTTTCCTGATTTGAAAGAATCATTTGGAGATATTTTCTATGATTAATATTGTTTCTTTCCTCGTTTTAGAGAGATGATATTACTTAGTGGTTAAGCAATAATTATTAATAGATTAATATTGGGAAATTATGAGATAATCGAGGCAACCGAAAATATGGCGTAACATATAGACAATATTTTCAATTAGACATATGAATTAAAATAATTAGATACTTTATTTAGGTGCAGAGAAGATTTCATTAATAGTTTGGCTCATTGTTGATTAATGTTTTAATCCCACATTAGTCACAAAATAAAAAGAAGACATGTATTATGTTTGATAGTTTATTACTATCTATTTTTTTTCTTTAATTTTTCTTTAATAATTTCGTTTATATGTCTTGCAAATGAATGAGGTTATTTGTAGGAGGTTCTTTAATTCTTTTAAGAGATAAAGACCGGGTAAAGAGTCGAAGTCGAATCTTTGATTCCGGGTGGAATCGTTGATTCCCACTCAAACAAAATTTGATTGGAATTTTTGCATGTTTTTATAAAAATAAAAAATCCTGATTTTCTCAAGAAGTTTAAAAAATATGTACGTATTTTCAAGATTACATGTCAGTTTTATTGTCTGCAAAAAGATCCATATGTCCTTCAAACCTTCTTTTTGAAGATCTGAATTCTATTCTTTGTGCTTAAAAGTTGTGTAAATATTGAACTATTGCTGAAAATTCTTTTTAATTAAAATATAGTTTTGATTTATGCATAGTCTGTGAGGAATGATAACTTTAAAAGAAAATTAAAGATCTTCGTGAATATTTATAATCCGTATTCCTTAATTCATTACTATTAATTCACTTGTACGAGTATCCTGTAAAAGATCAGTTTATACTATGGACAATATTTTCAATTAGACATCTAAATTAAAATAATTTGATAATTTATTTAGGTGTAGAGAAGATTTCATTAATAGTTTGGCTCATTATTGATTAATGTTTTAATCCCACATTAGTCGCAAAATAAAAAGAAGACATGTATTATGTTTGATAGTTTGTTACTATATATTTTTTTTCTTTAATTTTTTTTTAATAATTACGTTTATATGTCTTACAAATGAGTATATATAAGAGATGTGGGAGGTTATTTGTAGGAGGTTCTTTAATTCTTTTAAGAGATGAAGGCCGGGTTAAGAGTCGAAGTTGAATCTTTGATTCCTGGTAGAATCGTTGATTCCCACTCAGACAAAATTTGATTGGATCATTTTTGCATGTTTTTATAAAAATAAAAAAATCCTGATTTTCTCAAGAAGTTTAAAAAATATGTACGCATTTTCAAGATTACATGTCATTTTTGTTGTTTTCAAAAAGATCCATTTGTCCTTCAAACCTTCTTTTTGAAGATCTGACTTCTATTCTTTGTGCTTAAAAGTTGTGTAAATATTGAACTATTGCTGAAAATTCTTTGTAGTTAAAATATAGTTTCGATTCACGTTTTTATTTCGACTTGATCATTAGAATTTAATTTAACATTTATCCTCAAGTACTCTTACTGCATATTCAACATTGTAACTTGGGTGGAAATGAGGTCGAAACTTCTTCCATTGATTTTACCTACAGAGCTACAAAACAGAAAAATGTATAGTTAACTATGTAAACTAGATCAGTAGTATTTTGCAGATGTGACAGATAAAAGTTCTCCACCTACACGTAATGTAAACAAAGCTTTAGCTAAAATTAGACAATTTTTTAACTTTATCCAGTTATGGAGCTTACACCCGAGCACGAAGATGATCACTATGGGCGGCAACGTCCCTATGCGACACGCTGCATAACTGGATAAACTGAGGACTTTTAATGAAGTTGCAAAGGAGGCTCATCAAAATTGAGGAGAAACTGAAGACTTTTAAATGTTTGCATGAGGCGTAACAAGGAGTTTTCGGAACATAACTTCTTATTAATATCTACTAAAATTGTTAAATTCAAAGTCTCTAATGATGGAGTTTCGATCTTGGAATCGATGTTCATCCGTTTGTTTTGGCCTTTTGTGCATGACACTAAATGTTTATGTAATTAGTTTCATTTTGTGGTTTCTGGTTATCTGATTTTTTATCAACAGCAGCTCTAGTTTTCAGTTGTGAGTTCTATTCTGAAACTTCTCATCAAATTCAATCACTAGTTTTCTTCCTTGCATTCCAGCTAATATATTTTGGATTCTTTTGCATTTAAATTATATTCCTCGTTTAAATTATATTCCCTTTGCCCCACTATAAGATTTAATTTAATTACTTTCTTCTCATGGTTAGCTAATTAGTTCTTGTATAATGTGAAATCACATACTGTATAAATTAAACGTACATATGTGTGGTTGTTTATATAGAGCTATCTAGTGAGAGGGAAAGGAAAAAAACAAGTAAATAAACAACGTAATGTCATACATTTCTGTCTTTTCTTAGAATAGAGATATAAAGAGTGGAAGAACTCATTGAGGCCAACACTAAGAGTGGTGTGCTTGAAGAGGTGGTATCGATACTCAGCTCTTAAAATCAAAAAGAACTTTTGTGAAAGAAACTATTTTTTTGTGAAAGAAAAAATAATGGAAAGTTATTCTATTCCTTTAGCTTTTTCATCAAAGAAGGTTTCGAATTTCCAGAGTTTACTTGAATCTCTAACCCCAAATGTTCCGTTGAGGCCGGTATCTGCGGTAAATCTCTCTATCACATTTTTTTCAAAGAAGGTTAACGTTTTTTTTAATGTTGTGTGGGTATATTCAGATCTGATGTTTTTCTGATTCAAGCCTGGTTTTTTTTTCCATAACTTGTTTGCTTTATATTTATTTATATTTTTTTGAATTTGTTGTCCAGATCATTTTTCCCCTGTAGCTGGTTCACTTTGTACTTGGTGATAGACCTTCAGTTCACCATGAAAAGTACTGTAAATCTTGTTGTTGAGATTTGTGAGATCTCACTTGCGATTGTTTCATTATTTATTTCATAAAAACTATGTCCTTTTTAATACCAAGTGATCAACTGTAGATAACTGCATCTTTGTTAAGATAATTACCTATGTCGAATTCTATGGCCCTAATTTTTAACATAAAATTCGGAGATTTAAATGAACGTTTATACAATTGAGTAGAATAAAATTATGCCCTCTCTATCATTCAAATTCAATTGTTCTTTCAGTCAAACTGGTTATATAATCATTTGTTTGCATTGTCTTGGATGAGCAGGATTGCATCCAGATTTTCGAAGAAGATTTGAACCCATCAGGGTTGCCAATCGCTGGATACTTCTTCCTAAAAGATATCTGATATCTGGGGATGCTGGGAAGAGTGCAGTGCCTATGGTCAAGGCACATTAGTTAAACTAGCAAATGGACAGGAGGTGAACCAATACTTCACTCCACATTTATCCGCGATACATCTCATGAGAAACAGAAGGTATAAATAATCAACTTATCTTTTCTATTTATACAATAATTCTTAACTGAATAAGAAATTTAATAGACTGCACAGGGCTATTTTTGAGGTCACGAAAAAACGTCAAGCTAACAATTAAAATACTAGAGCCTACAATGCTAATTTTTAAATTTTCTAATGTGCCAGTTATATATATGTCTTTTGCTTCTTCTTTTCTCTTCTTTAACACTTATTATATATACTTTGTAGGATTGATCAAAAGAAGGTTGTCACTAATGGATCAACAAAAGCTACAGAATCTTGGAGCACTAGCGAAACCAAGAGTGGTGATCTGACTAAAGGCAAGTTAAGAGATTTACCAACCGGAGAATCATCAAGCAATGACCAGGAGGAGTGTAAAAAGGCTTGCTTCTCTGACAGTTCCTTCAAGTTTTACGACACTAAAAGACATTTTGAAAAGGCTCCACTTTTTAGTAAAGTATATACAATATACCCTAACTTCCTTTAGATTGTATATTGTTAGATTATATATTTTTATCTTGGATCTTTTTATTATCTTTGATAATAACTGAGCTTGTGCATTACATGTTTAATGCAGATGCAAGAGCTTGCACAAACATACCCTGACCTTATGACTTTAAGGAGCATTGACCTTTCTCCATCCAGTTGGATGGCTATTATCTGGTTTGTTATTCGACACTAATTCTACTAGACACGGTGTTAAGACTTGTTGCTATACGTCTGAAAATCGCATAATTACATATATATTTCATGTACACAGCGCATATATAGTTCGATATTAGGTTTTCCTATAATAACTTGCCACTATCGTGTTGTGGTAATAAATGAAGTGAATTGTAGGAAAAAAGTTAAGTTAATTTTCCTTTCAAATCATCCACAAAATTATATAATACTTCAAAATTTGATTATTTTTTGTCATTTGTTCTTTGTCGTGAGGTAGGAATCTATTCATTAATAGGGGTAATTGTCGTATGCGGTCATGGAGTATTCTAGATGCATGTAATTCTAACATTCCTTCAAATTCTGAGTCCAATGATGAATTATGATAATATCACCTCAACCTCACTTTTACTAACAAAACATGAAGATGTACATGGGAAAGTACCTTCTCTTCAATTGAAAACATAATAGGTGCAACTCATTTGGTGTTGATATATATCACATACTTACATATATTTGTGTTGTTTATTAGGTTTCCTATCTATCACATCCCGGATGGCGGAGCTGAAATTAAGGACTTCTCGGCGAGCTTCATCACGTTTCACAGATTATCCTCCTTTCCTCAAGGTAAAAGGGTATTAATTACATGAAGACTCATCTTGTATATTTATTATTTATGCAAAAGTATTCAGCTATATTATGTGAAACTGCAACGGTCATTCATTTATAAATTTTATATTCTGATACGAACATCACAATATATATATATCAGACGATGCTAGTGTGGATTCTTTAAAAAATGGCATGGGGGGATCGCAAGTGATGATGGACAATAACAAGAATCCTGCAAAGTTGGGCCATCCTCCAATGCCTCTTGACCCATTCGCACTGGCTGCCAAAAATCTTATTGGAGATGTTTGGTTTAATAACCTTGCATCCGATAAGCTAATGTACAATGATCTCAAGAAAGCTGCCTTAAATTGGGTTCATAAACGTAGGTTTTTTCATCACGACTTGAACGAGTTTTCTTGGCTTGAGCACAGTCAACGCCAGGCTCGTAGAACTTAGTTTGATGATGGTTTAGTTAATATGAGTTTCTCAGAGCCTTATGCAGCCAGCTTAAAATGGATACTTTTAAGTTTGTTTTACTTCAATTCCTATATATGTAACAGAATGTACGTATATAGCCTAATCTATCTTCTTCTGTAACCTGTGAAACTATTTTTCTGAAAAAAATAGTTACTTGCTGTATTATTAGCTTGATTGACAAATATTGTATCGAATTCGCATGGCATGACAAAAAATGTTAAAGACAAAAAATGTTAAAGATTTTGCAGATTAAATTTATATCAAACTGTAATTCATTCCGGGGTCCAACATTTTGCAGTCACAAATTTAACGATATTGACGTTCATACAATATTCTTAGATTATTATATGAACAATACATATGTATCACATGTATTGAACAGATATTTCGGAGTCATAACGAAGATAAATAAATTTGATTCAGAAAACACGAAAATGTTCCAAGGAACTACATAAGCATTTTGAAAATTTTGTAAATTACAAATGAGATAAAATGAGCTAAGCACATCAGCTTTATTTCAGTTTTATTTCACTGCCAATATTTATTGAAATAGAACAAGGAAAAACAAAATACCTTCCGCTTTAGCCAGATCCGAAATTAAATCCATGAGGGTAAGGAAGCATTTGAAGAATTTCGGAGCATTGCCATCTCATCAACTCTCATGGTTATGTTATCTTTCAATTGTTCCATTGAAGCTATATACTTCTCGAGCTCCTCTATCCCTAAATGTTCGAAAGATTCTTCCCACCAAAAATTAGGATTATCCTCCAATTTTTCCTCTAAAACATTCTTTTTCTTCTCATCTTCAATCTCCTTACTAATCTCCTTATACTTTTGATTAAAATTCTCTTGCATGCTTGTGGGGATTGAATTAACTTCATTTACCGCGATATTTTTTGAACTTCCAGCAAGATACTTATCGACCACGGAGTCGACGCTCGGATGCCCGAAAGCAAAAACACGTCCCCCTCGAGACTGAGTTATGATAGCTGCCTCCGCACCAGTTAAAACACAAAGCTCACTAGCTTTATTAAAAAGACCCGTTCGACGTTTCGAAAACGTTACCTGCCGTCTATTTTCATCAGCTATTATCTTGATCTCGATTTTTTTTCGTCCTTGAGTTTTCTTCTGCATCATCTTGTTATTGTATACAAGAGGAAGAAACCTAAAATGATGATAGCTTTGACGATTCTAAAACCACTATCTATAGTATACATTTTTCATGATCAAGTACCATTAATAATGGCAATTTCCATAATTAAATTGATCAATGAGTCACTAATATCAATTCTTGATCTTGAGTTCCATTTAATTATGTGACTGATTTAAATTAATGGATACTAATTATTGGCGATTTACGCATTTAGAATCTTTATAATGAAGGGTTGCTTTCTAAGAAGACAGCATGCAGTAAAAACTGCAGTAAAATCTTTAATATTTTACAGTATACAATACAGGCGGCTAAAATGTACAGTTGCCTAACATTTGTCTAATTTTTAGGAGGATTAATATTTTACTGCTCGACAAGGTAAAATTTTTGATTCTGTTTTCAGCTAAACTTTTATCTAGAAGTTAGGATTACATATGCACATTATATATGACAACTTTCTAATAGGCGGGATTTTATTGGCATTTGAAATAATTGATTGTGGTCTTGTTTTAAGATAAAAATGATAATACAATATATGATATCGGGCGAGATCCGAGATTAAAATATTAATCGAAATAGGGATAAAGCTAAAAAAAAAATCAAATCAATAAATCTTTGAATTATGTAGTTATAGAGAATCGAACCGGGGTGAAACTAAAAAAATAAATCAAATCAAAAAAATCTTGTTTAATCATGTAGTTTTAGTTGTAGGGAATCGAACCTATTTTGTGAGGACCGATTTTGGTACTTTGGTATTTTTATAACCAAATTTGGTATTTTTGCGCGGTACTGTTTTACATCTATAGCAGAAACTCCTTGGTATGTCATGTATACCGCTGTATACATATAATTATTAATTTAATATAATTGATTTAATTTCAAATTAACTATTATTAAATTAAAAATTAATTTCTTTACTAAAATTAGAAACCCATATTAATGGTGTGGTATGTCATGTAGATATGCCTAATTAATTTTAAAAATATTGTTAATGTAAAAACTAATCTATACTTTTTAAAATCATAACTCCCTCGTATGATATGTCATGTATACTACGATATACACATATAATTATTAGTTTAATACGTAATTAATTTAATTCAAAATTAATATAATTATTACTATTAAATTAAATTAATTGCCAACAATAGTCAAATTACATACTAGAAATCTACCATCAACGTGTTTGAATTGATATCGGGGGAAGGGTAAACCCTGAAGTATCATACTTATGTACTAAAAGTAAACTCCATCAAAAATACTACATTGTTTCCGTACAATGCATTTTTGCTCCTAAAATTTTTTAATACGTATAATGGTAAGTTGGTAACCGATAAACTTAAGAAATCTATACTCTATATTAAAAGCAAAAACCCCCTCTTAATGGTATGGTATACCATGTATACCGCAACGTACATATAATTATTAGTTTAATTAGCTTAATATAATTAATTTAATTTCATATTAATTATTATTTAATCAAAAATTAATCTCTGAATTTAAAGCAGAAACCCCCTCTTAATAGTATGGTATGCCATATATACCGATACTCTTTATTAAAAGCAGAAACGTCCTCTTAATGGTATGGTATGTTATGTATACCACGGTATACATCTTATTATTAGCTTAATTATTTTAGTATAATTAGCTTAATTTTAAATTAATAATTTGTATTAAATTAAAAATTAAAAAATTATTAAAAGCAGAAACCACTCTTAATGGTATAATATACAATGTATATCGCAATATACATATAATCATTTTAATTTAATGTAATTCACTTAATTTCAGATTAATAGACCATGTACTTTTTTTATATATGTACTGCATATATTATTTACAAAACTTGCAGTATACATTGCAGTACATGTCTATAATTAGTCCTAAGTTTAAGGATATACACTGAACATTTGTCGTCTAATTTATTGAATGTTTTTTGTTATGCCTTGACCGATTGATGTTTAAAAATTTAGTAAAGATCGTAAATTTCAGTGCAGAAACCCATATAATTATTAATTTAATTAGTTTTATATAATTGATTTAATTTCAAATTTACTATTTTTAAATTAAAAATTATTCTCTTTACTAAAACTAAAAACCCTTATTAAAGGTGTGGTATGTCAGGTAGATATGCTTAATTAGTTTTAAAAATATTGTTAATATAAAAACTAATCTATACTTTTTAAAATCATAACTCCCACTTAAAGGTGTGATATGTCATGTATACTACGATATACACATATAATTATTAGTTTAATACGTAATTAGTTTAATTCGAAATTAATATAATTATTACTATTAAATTAAATTAATTGTCAACAATAGTCAAGTTGCATACTAGAAATCTACCAGCAACGTGTTTGAACTGATATCGGGAAGGGTAAATGCTGAAGTATCATACTTATGTACTAAAAGTAAATTCCATCAAAAATACTACATTGTTTCCGTACAATGCATTTTTGCTCCTAAAAATTTTTAATACGCATAATGGTAAGTTGTTAACCGATAAACTTAAGAAATCTATACTCTATATTAAAAGCAGAAACCCCCTCTTAATGGTATGTCGTGTATACCACAATGTACATATAATTATTAGTTTAATTAGTTTAATATAATTGATTTGATTTCATATTAATTATTATTTAATTAAAAATTAATCTCTAAATTTAAAGCAGAAACCCCCTCTTAATAGTATGCTATGTCATATATACCGCGATATATACATAATTATTAACTTAATTAATTTTAAAAATATTGTTAGTTTAATTCCAAATTTATTTAATTATTGTTATTAAAATATAAACTAATGTATACTTTTTAAAAGCATAACCACCTGTTAAAGGTATGATATGTTATGTATATATACACATATATTTATTAGTTTAATTAGTTTAATGCATAATTAGTTTCATTCAAAATAAATATAATTATCACTCTAAGATTAAATTAATTGCCAACAATAACAAAATTGTATACTAGAAATCTACCAACAACTTGGTGTTTGAAATGATATCGGGAGGATTGTTTGAACTGATATCGGGACGGGTAAATATCATAGTTAAACACTTAAAACATTATGTATTAAAAGTAAACTCAATCACAAATATTACATTGTTCTCATGCAATGTTTTTTTGCTACTAAAAAGTTTTAATACGCATAATGGTAAGTTGGTAACTGATAACTTAAGAAATTTTTTATGTGAGAGTAAATAATGGAAATTTAAACATCATCCATTAACATTACCAATACACTAGACCCAAGATCGAGCTCTTGCTTGAACACCACCAGCACACAAGAAACATTTCTTTATTAGTAAAATAATAATTATTTTAATAAGAATAATTAATTTCTATTTTCAAATTTGTAAAAAATTTCATAATAAAAATTTGTAATACAATTAATAAAAAAATTGAGTAATACAATTAATATAAAATTGCATAATAATACAATTAATATATACACTATATTTATAACTATTACCTTTTATACTAAAAGTTATACAATAACTCTGTATTAAGTTATACAATAACTCTGTATTAATGTAATTACTATCTCTTTTACTATTACAGATGTGTATTTCATCCGCTCGTTCTCGATATGTTCCCCACATCAATGGGGTCGGGAATTTGGGGAATTGTTCGGATTCGAGCGGGAATGGCCAGATATAGAAATAATTTGGAAACTTCTTTTCATTGAAACACAATAGTATTAAAACTCATGTTCGATTTGTTGTTGCTACTACATAATTATACAAGTTATTTATTTATTAAATTTAACTTTTTTGATTTCACCGGGATTCAATTATCATAACTATTTAATTAAATAGTCTTTATTTATTATAGACTTTCATTTAAATTTCAAATTGAATTCTACAAATCAACATATTTTAATTAATATTTATTAATTATTTTTATACTCAATATTCAAATTTTATTTTAATAATTTAATTTTTATTCTCGATCCGTGCTTCACACGGGTTATATGCTAGCATTAATAAAAAGTAAGTATAGATTTCTTTCCATCTAAAAAAACTTCATTTATCCAAAACTATGGTCATTCGACTGTTGTACACAAACTAGGGAATTTTTGCCCGCGCTACGCGCGCTCTAAAAATTACAAAGTTTTTTAATTAATAATTTGAAGATAAATGTTTTACTATTTTTTTTATTCACAATTTTGACCTTGCCCAATTTATATTCATACGTACAATACATGATTAATGTCTAATGATAACTTACACCATGTATACGATCAAATATTTTTTAAAAAATAATATAATAATTAAATGGTAATTATATTTTAATTAATGTCAAAATTATTAAATAGAAATAATACCATCAATCTACTATTTGTCGCATCCGATTTCTTAAAAAAGGTAAATAATTCCGTTTATAAGAAAAGGTACCTTTAAATAATTAAGGTATATATATATATATATATATATATATATATATATATATATATATATATAAGTTCAATTTAAGGTTTCTCGTTGTCGTCTAACAACGATGTCTCACATTTTAAACATCGTCACCTAACGACGATGTCTCACATTTTAAACATTATAAAATTGCAAATTGCAACTAAAAAACTTTATCACATATTGGAATATCCACAAAAATTAAAAGGTTTATATAAAATTTAGTTCAAGGTTTCTCGTCGTCGCCTAACGGCGACGCATCGCATTTTAAACACTATCAAATTGAAAATTACAACTAAACAATTTATGTCATTTTAAAAATTGTAAAATTAAAAATTGAAACTAAAACATTTCCAGAAGATGCAAATTGACCAAAGTAAATGCTAAAGAATAATTGTGGTTTACTGACGTGATTTGTTCCCACTTTAAATTATATTATGGTCACTGTTCATGGAATGAAATGATGTGGTGTTGATGCACATCGATATCATTATCACACTGTTTTGGTTTCCATACCTTTACATATTATCGAAATCATTTGTACATACTCCTTGTATATTATATGTTCGTGAAATGATGTGGTGTCGCTCCACATCAATATCATTGTCATACATCAATATCATTGTCATACTCGTTTGGTTTCCAAAACCTTATATACCTTATGATTTTATACAAATATAATAATAAATCTCAACTAAAGTATAATCACTTTCAAATTTTATGTTTAATACATAATATTATTATTATTTTCTGAGGTTATACTATTTATTTAAAAAATTGTTGATAGCCTTTTATTAAAAAACATAACAATTATTTTTCTACAAAATCTATACTATTATATTAAAAACAGAATATTAAAAGTTTGGTTTGTAGTCTAATCCTTCATATGGTTTGTAGTATGGTCCTCAATATTAAAATGTGTGTTTGATTTTTATTATAATTATAATCAAATACTAAATGGTAAATTTTAATAATATAAATAAAAAATGAGTATGTTTTATAACTTAATGTCAATGTAAAAATTCATAAATTTATCTTTTATTTGGGTTCTCTAGTAATTTTGTATAGTAATGACTGAATCATTACTAAATTATAAATATTTTTTATTAATATAATTATAAATTTTAAAAATAACCATGAATTGCACATATTATAAGCTAGTATATAAAAATGGAGTTAAGTAACCCTTCCCTCCTTCATATAACAGAGGAATTATAACATCAAATTGGTTTGATTTTTGAAAACATTAAATTTGATTAAATGATTGTTGTATTTTATTTTATTTATCCTTGATTTATACAAATAGAGAGTTATTTACTATTATTGAACTAATAAAATTAACTTATAAATCAGAATTCATTTTTATAAATAATTTTAATATTAATAATTTGTTATATTCTGGAACTGTTTCTCGGCATCGCCATACGGCGACTCCTCGACTTGCTTATATTAATAAAAATTTAAGAATACTTCATTTTTGTATGTCATTTAATGTGGGTAGTTTGAAATTACTATCATAACACCTAAATTATAACATTTTAATTAGTAACCTAATATTTAATGAAATTTAGTTTAAAATCACATTTTAGTTCATTTATTGTTAATTTATATTTATACACAACTGTTTATTTTTGTTGAACATTAAAATTAAATTAATAATTATAAATAATTTCTAAAAAAGATAAAAAGAATTAATCATATTTTATTTGTTGCATGTCATTTAATGTAGGTAACTTGAAATCTCAATGAGAGACACAAAATAACAATATTTCATTAGTAACAATGGGTGAATAAACATCTATATTAATAATTCTTCTTCATTATATGTTCAATGTTCAATGGGGGAGGTAGGGAATTTTGTGTCTTTCTCAATTGTGATTAAAATTTGATATAATATGGTAAAATGCAAGTGTTGGAATTTTGGAATTTTATATCCTTCTAATTTATTTATTTATATTAAATATGATGAGAAAAAACAAAATGTGACAAAATGAGTAATTTCTATATTGTGATAGAATGCCACAATTACATGCTACATTTTGTAATACATGTATTATAATTATACTACATGTATTATATAATAAAAATATAATAAGGATAGTCGGCTAAATTTTATGAAACTAAAAAAATTATTAGGTTTAGTTACCTAATCTGTTATCAAAGATATATATTTTTTATATATGTTAATATCAGGTGCTAGAGTAATATAGAATCAAACTTATTTATATAAACATAATTAAAATATATTATTTGATTTTAACATATTGACATAGGGATGTTGTTTATATTGATTAACATCTATCTAATTATAATTATAGTTCCTCCATTTTTTTCACAGCTTGATTTTTTGCACACCGTATTTTGATCGTGTACTTAAAATTATTATTTTTGAAACTTATTAATAATAACTACTTTGTCATGATGCGTGAGAACCCACCAGAATCTCTTCCTACTTGAATCTGGCCACGACTTCCATCATTTAAATTTATCTTTACCAACGGTGCTTCCCCATTCCTCCAAAGCCATTAGGTAAATTTCTGCTCATACAGTATATGCTGAAATGTAAGAGACTTTGCCAATCTATAACAGTATACCACCTTTCTTGTCAACTCTTGCTTTAAAAAATCAGACTGTTATAACCCCTGGCCGCAACTAAGATCCAATATGGTCAGGAAAAAAAATTGTACCATGAAGAATGTGATATGAGTAGTACGTGTATACTTCCACAATTTTCATTCGGGACTTCACTTTGTTATGCATTTCATACTTCACCTTTGATTTGCTTTATTGGTTTGTCAAATCACATACTACTATATAGAGCTCTCGTGTAGATGTGACACGCTCATTCATGTTAGAAACGAAATGAAAATATAACAAATATATATGTGTATTGTATAATAAAATTTTTAGACCGACTTTGTTGTTCATCCTTCACAGGACTACAACCTTTTTATTACACCTAAGAGCTTTACCTCATTTCTTCTTGGCTAACTATTATATATACAACTTAAGAGTACAAATTTTACATGCAATTATAAGGCCTTATTTATAAACTTGATAAATATAACTTAAATCACTGCATACATCACTACATATTTTTTATTATAATCTCCACTTTTGAATGTCAAAATTTCTACAGATGGCTGCTACAGAATTCTTTCTCAGCCCACCTTGATTCATGGCTTCCATTTAAGAACGACCTCCTTCATTTTCTGTGTATAGCTGCTGCCTACATGCAAGTGTCTTTGTATTACTTGAAAATTTTCATCCTATCCAGCCACAATGTTACCCACCAAATTTGGCTATCTAGAAGCTGTAAATAGCATTTTGATAAGCCTTTCTGTTACACATTAATAAATGACTTTCATTTGACCACACATGGTTACAACCTGAACAGGATCAAAGCCGCAAATCCTTAGCTAAGAATTAAGAAGAAAATTGTAGCGGAATAGCATTGATGCATCACCTTCACTGAGCCATAATGCAGAGTCATGACAACATTTTTAGAACCTACGAATTTAACCCCAATGAACACAGCAGGCAAGGTGGGATTGCAGCCTAGACGCATGAGAGCTGTCTCATTTCACCTCCTTCAGAGTTTATATGTGCAAATATATTTCCGACCTAAGGGTATTGAATATGCATTATTGGCTTTCTAAATAGTGGGTGCACAACACAATCAGATGTGATCATTTGGTAATATCATCATATTGAGAAAGATCAACAGAAGAGGCTCTCAATTTTACCTACTAAAAATTTACCTTGTGATACACTTCATGGGGTCATGAAGATTTTTTAACTCCAAATAAAGAGTTACTTATATTTCGCTGGAATCTCTGGGACTGCTGAGGCTGTCTCAGGAATATGACCCGGGCACTTATCACCATCCAGTTTGAGATCACCAGCCAATAATATTGCTCAGATATCCAACCCTTTTGACTTACTGTTATGAGCCTGCTATAAATTAAAGACACATTTTAAAAATCTAATTCCTAAAAGACAGGCGCACACACAAAATTAATAAAATACATAGTCAGATATTGATGGTTAACACTTTCTAACAAATCAAAATTAATCAGTATGAATCTTCTACAATACATTATCCAGAAATGAAATTTATGTAAACTTTAAGTCATTAATAAACCAACACTAAGCTTAGATATAGGATCATCTTTAAAGTATGTTGCTGATCACTACTGTTACTAAAAAACTACCTTGAACTGGTCTGATGGCATGTGGTCTTCATGTGATGGACCTGCTGGCATGCCTAACTCTCATTCATCAGTGTGCAAACTGAAACTTATCACCAAATTTGCACCATCCAGCGGAGATGAACAATCTGAACATAAAATGAAGACAGGAGTTCATGATTATTAGCAGGAGTTGCAGGTATTGGGTTATTGTCAATAATCAGTTTATTGCCACTATGCAGATAAAACTGGTGAAATCTAGAATGATATTGGTATCGTGCCATATACCACTGCAAAGATCTAGAAGCCTAGTTTCTAGTAAAATTGATGGTACGTGAATACACAGTTTTTAGATAAAGTTATCACTGTTTTAGTAATAGGAAGTCAATCTGTGGGAAAAATAATTCTGAGTGTTAATGACTGAAGTTCGCAGAAAAAACTGGTTGAATCTAGAATGATATAGATGTCATGCCATATACCACTACAAAGATCTGGAAGTCTAGTTTTTAGGAAAATTGACGGTACATGAATACACAATTTGTAGAGGAAGTTATCACTGTTTTAGTAACAGGAGGTCAATCTGTGGGAATAAAATTCTGATGAGTGTTAATGACTGAACTTCACAAATAATACTGGTTGAATCTAGAATGATATAGGTATCGTGCCATATACCACTGCAAAGGTATGGGAGTCTAATTTATAGTAAAATTGACGGTACGTGAATACATAATTCGTAGAGGAAGTTATCATTGTTTTAGTAACATGAGGTTAATCTGTAAGGAAAAAAAAATTCTGAGTGTTAATGACTGAACTTCACAGACAAAACTGGTTGAATCTAGAATGATATAGGTATCGTTTCATATACCACTGTAAAGGTATGGAAGTCTAGTTTCTAGAAAAATTGACGGTACGTGAATACACAATTTGTAAAGGAAGTTATCACTGTTTTAGTAACAGGAGGTCAATCTTTGGTAAATCAATTCTTGATGTTAATGACTGAATTTCGCACATAACACAGTTTTAATCTAGAATGATATAGGTATCCTACCATACACCGCTATAAAGATCTAGAAGTTTAGTTTCTAAAAAAATTGAGAGTATGCGAATCAACATTTTTCACACAAAGTAATTACATGATTAGTATTAAAATTGACTGTCAATTTGAGCAGAAAAAAATTAGCAAGATGTCACAACTTGAAAGAAAAAACTTCTTCAATGTAGAAAAATAGGGGTACCTTGACATATACGATTACGAAGACTTGGATATCTAGTTTTCAAAAAAATTTACAGTACATTAATAGAAATTTCTCACAAAGTTATCACAATTTTACTAACATGAGGTCAATCTGCATAAAATATTCAAGAAGAAACATAACATATGGAAATTGTTAGTGAAACTTGGAAATTACACATCTACAAAATGGTGATCTTCCGATAATAATCAATATATTCTTAACTCCTAAAAATGTTATGAGTTAAACAATTTTCCACCTTCTTAAGTAGAATTTCCGGCCAAATTTGTGTTCAAACTCTGAATCTTGGTACTCCGACACATAATTCGTATCTGAATCTTGTGATCTCGTACTATCTACAAAAAGAGAATGGAAGTATCATACATCGACTAAAATATGTGGTACCTCAAAATCAAATAAACATATTACCAAATAAACATGATTTTGTTTCCTCAGTGACACTTCAGAACTGTATAAACCTTTCATCAATACTTATTCTGCACAAATCAAACAAAAATTAATAAACTGTAATTGATGCATACATATCCTGTAAACTATAACAAATCAATATAAAGAAAAAGAATGATATATTCATGCATTAACACTTGATTAAGATGTTGACCAAAATCATACATACAAAAATCTACTTCTGAAGCAACTATGTTATGATTCTTTGGTACATATCCTGCAAATTCAAACAAATAAACGTAAGCAAAAAATATATTATAATTATACATACACATACACATATACAAACACGCAAACACAAAATCAACAAAACCATTAAAGATCCATTCGAATCAAGGTTAAGTAAAAGAGGAATATACGCCTAATTAATCGTATTTGTAGTTGAATTTGTATCTTGTAAATTGTCTCCATCACAAAATCATTCCGTATTTCCGTATTTCATATCCTGTAAATTCAAACAAATAGACATTAGTCACAAAATATATTATACACACACATATAATGAAAAGCTATGGAGAAGGAGAGAAAATAAAAGACGAAGATGAAGAAAAAAAGATGAGAGACACAATGAGAAAAGAAACTGAAATCGTGTGATATAATCAGAGAAGATTAGATACATAATTAATTATGCATTTAAAATTTGAAAATAAAAGAGAAAATCAAGCAAGATAATCAGGAAGATATGTAACTATAAATAAGTATTCTGAAATTCAAAATCATGACAGCAAATTGGATTGATTGTGCTGACTTTATCATAATCTTGCCAAATATAATAAAAATATAGTACAAATAGGATCCATGGGTAAATTTTTTTTACCCATTGGGTAAATTCCTCATTACACTTTAAGAATATATAGATAAGATGAAAATACACTAACATAATTATGTTTTCAGATTATTTTTTTTAATAAAGGTTCAACTCATTTGGTTTGGCCTTTTGTGCATGACAGAAAAGTCATACGTTTTTCAAAGAAACTTCTCACATAAATTCACAATTTTCATCTTGCATTCCAGCTACATCCTTTTGGATTCTTCTGCACTTGTACATACATGAGATATCTTATAAAAAATTACATAAGGGATGTGTGCAAAGCATATTAGGTCTAACTATTGTAAAATTATATAAATAAAAATATTACATAGATGTGAAACACAACACACTAAATTGTAGTTTAGATACTAAAATAAAAAAATATAACATATTGTATTTCATCTATTTCTTAAAAATTATAATGTATTTGTTCTTCTAGTAGAAAATGTCAAAAGAAAATTGAATACTACAAGTTAGATAGAAACACTCATTTGCCCTACTTAATTTTTATTTTTTTCTGAAATCTGTAGCTACTTCATTTTTTCTCATGTTTAGCTAGTCTAGTTAGTTGGTGTACAAGGTGTGTGCTTTTATGTATACAGCTAGTGAGAGGTGAAGAAAAACAAGAAAATTAAACAACCTAATCTCCTACATTTCTGTCTTTTTCCTAGAATACAGAAGTGAGCTCATAAAAAGTGATAGAATTCATTAGGCTGGCTATCACTAATTAAGAGTGGTGTGGTTGGATGAGGAGGAGGTATCTATAGTCAGCTATAATTCAAGAAACCATTGTGATAAAAATCATAAATCTATAAAACTTCAGTTTTGTGTATAAGAAAGATAATAATGGGAAGTAATTCAATTCCTTCAGTTTCTTCAACAAAGAAGGCTTCCAGTTTCGATCGAGAGCTTACTTTTCAATCTCTAATCCTGATGTTCCATTGAGGCCAGTTCATGGGGTAAATCTTTTTACTACATCTTTTTAAAAAGTGAATCTTTTTTTTTTTTCTAGATTGAATAAACTAGTTGAATTTTGTGTTTGTATGTATTCTGATATTATGTTTTTCTGATTTGGGCCTAGTTTTTTATTAATGGAAGAGTTAAATCCATTCGGGATACCATTAGTAATCACTTCTCATGTTTGAGGATGCTTGGAGGAGTCCAGTGCCTGTGATCAAGGCACAACAGTAAAACTCACATTTATTTCTACTTAATTATATAAAAATTCTTAACTGAATGATTGGTTTTCATGGACTACACTGCAGCGTTCTATTTCACATTCTTGACACGCCATAAGCCAACTTCAAGCTATAAGCAAAGAACGGTGATCTCTAGAGGTCTTCTAGCTAAGACTGTCTCTTTACTAAAAGTAAGTTGAGTGTTTCATCCTCCGTAGAATCATCAAGCAATGACCATGAGGAGTGTACAGAGGTTTGCTCGTCTTCTGACACTTATTTTAATTTTTAAGACACTACTTAAAAACAGTTTGTGAGGACTCCCTTTTTCACTAATATACATACTCTTACATAGCTTACTTCCTTTAGATTATATTTTATTATCTCGGATCTTGTTATTTTCATTGATAAGGAGGGAGCCTGCGAATTACCTGTTTAATGTAGATTCGGGAACTTGCACACAGATACAGTGTTAGACTTGTTACTATTAGTATAAGAACCACATAATTACATGACTTGTATTCAGTTGGATTTTACTTTTCAATTTCTCCACCAGCTACGTCAATATTAGGTTTTCATATATTAACTCGCCATTGTCGTATAGTAGTAATAAATGAAATGAAGTGTACGTAAGAAAAAGATTAAAGTTAATTTCCCTATCAAGTCATCTGTGAATTATAAAGTACTTTGAAATTTGCAAATATTTTGTGATATTTTTCTTTGTCGAACTTGAGGTACATATATGTCTACTCACTGATCAGAGGTAATCGTCGTATGTGGTCGTGGTGCATCTTAAATGCGCATGATGCTAAAAATCTTGAAAATTTTGAGCCTGATTATGAAATATGAAATATGTGACAAAAACTAGATTTATATAGCATAACTCGATTACATTCTTTGTTTACAAGTCATGAAGATGTATTTCAGGGTGAAATTTCTTCTCTTCTATTAAAATGTAACAGACTCAGTTACTTCGTTTCGATAGGTAAAAAGGTATCATTTCTATCAGATGTTTACTTACATATTTTTAATTTTTTCATCAGGTATTCTATCCATCGCATTCCTAATGGCGAGAATCTGAGATAAAAGACTTCTCAGCACTCTTTATTACATTTTATAAATTATCCTTCTTTCAAGGTACATTGAAAAGGGCTTTTAACCAGATCAACAAAAGGTAAAATGTGCTGCTCTAGTTTTGCCCTGCTCAAATATGATCAACACAGTTATTGTCCATAGTTGTTTTCAATCCCCCAATCACAATTCTCTCGTGAAATGGATCTACACTAGTATTGTGAGTGATGTTCATTGAGCATATACAAGAGAAGCAGACTCGTGGATGGCTGGTGATGTTGGATAAAAATGTAGATCCATATCTCTTCAACCTCTCTTCACTTGAAAAATCTCACTACTAAAGATTGATAACTTCCGGAATATCACTACTGGAAATAGTGGAATAGACATCACTGATTTAACAACGGTTACCAAAATCACTGATGTTAAAAGTGTTTTTAACATCGGTTTACTTTTTTTCGATGTTAAACATAATTTTTGACATCAGTTCGTAAAAATAACCGATATCTATTTGAATTTTGAAAAACTCAAAAAACCACTGGGAATTGTTCCCCCCCTTTTATAATAAAAAATTTCAATACTTAGCCAAAAATTTTATTCCCCCCGATATTTCCCCCTCTTTTCCCTTCCTTGGTTCCCCCTTTCTCTCCTATCGCTCATTCTCTTAGCCCACAAAATAGGTCATCTCTCTCTCTCTCTCTCTCTCTCTCTCTCTCTCATTCAAACACAATACAAACCCAGCATCTAATATAGGCCCTTAGATGAAACAAGCCCCAATTGAAGAACTCGGTTCTCTACAAAATGATACAATCTTGAATTCGAGCCCTATAGCAAGTCGAGCTCAATTAGATCGATTCTCTGCAATTAGCTTAACTTTGTCAGGTTTCATTTTCTTAAACCTAAATTTCATTTCTTCCCCTTTATTACATATGTGTATTTGTATGTATCCTCAAAAATACAAACCCGGATTCGATTTATCGATTAGCACGAAACCACATCTCAAAGGCTTGAAATTCAAACTCAAAAAGACCTTATTCGGTTTGTGTGAAACCACAACTCTAAAGCTCGATTTGTTCATCAGATCTTCAACCTCGAGTTCGATTCATTTCGTAAGTGAATAATTCAGTTGGTTTCAATTAGTTTAATTCATTTTCTAAGTGAAAATTCAATTTTGTTCCATTTATTTCTAATTATTTTGATATTTTAATTTGTTTCTTCATTTTTTTATGCAGGAACATTAGTTTGGGTAAGTTTGAGATTAAGTTGGCTTAATTTTTAATTGGTAAGTATTGTGTCTCCGTGTCAATCCAGTTTATATTTGTGTGTTTGAGTAATTGTGTTTGTGTTTTACAAACTCAATTTTTGTAATTTATGTGTGTATATGTAATGTATGTACTTGAAATTCAATCTCTGAATTGGTTCATAATTTCTTAACATATATATTGAAAAATGAGGAAGTACCACTATGTTTTATTTTATCTCTTCTGTTTCATTAACCATACTGAAATTGTCAAGACAGAGATGGTTACCATCGCTGCACAAGGCCTTGGAGAATCTCTGCACAAGTCGTTGATGTTATACGTCATGTATTTTATTTATGTTTCTTTTTCCGTTTCTATTGTATTTGATGCATATTACTCTGTACCACCAATTTATTACAAAATGTTCACATGGTGGGGAGTACCTACTGCGTTTTTATCAACGATCTAATAGTCTGTGCTTTGGGTGATATCAGGTTGTTGGAACTCCAAATTACATGTGTCCAGAACTTCTCGCAGACATTCCTTATGGTTTTAAATCTGATATCTGGTCTCTAGGTATGTATATGTTCAATATATTGTATGTAATGGGTGTAGATGGAAGTTTGAATTCTTAGGAAAGTACTGCTATAAATGTTAAGCCATAATTTAATTTTTTATCCTGGAAATTGGCTTGGATTGTTATTGTTTATCTTTTGACATTTTTATTTCTTTTCCATGATGCCATTATCATGTGGGGATTATTTGGTTTTGAGGTTTCTGGGGTTATATGGGGATAATGACGCTTTACACTTATATTCATCATTTGACTTGCTTAATTTTTTCTGCATTCTTGTAACTTCTTGAGTTCATCTGCCTGTGTCTTCTTCTTCTTTGTTTGTCTAATCATTTCCGTCATAATTAATTGTTTTTCTCTGTTTATCAGGTTGTTGTATGTATGAGATGCCTGCTCATCGCCCTGCTTTCAAAGCTTTCGTAAGATTTAAAGTATCCTTGTATTACTTTTTTATCAAGTACCGTGAAATTTTTGAAAATTTGAATGATAACCTACTTGTTAAATTTGTAGCAAGTAATATCTGAGTCTTGTTGGAATAAAGATATAACATTAAAAAAATTTGTTTGTAATTTCTATAATTGAACAATTTTAAGGAAGCATGTCTGCATTTTGAAATGGTTGGTTTGTTATATAAATATTATTGAAAAATGAAGGTGTCATACACCAATCTACAATATTTATTTGTATGCTTTAGTTCTGAAAATATAAATATTTGTTGTCATGTAAATATAGCATTATAGCTCCATGCTTGTGTACAATTTTTAGAAAAGGCCAACTGTTAGTCAAAGTCTATTTAATTTTCTTGTTCTTGTGAGCTCTGAAGTGAAGCGTAGGAACAATTCGTTGTATATCTCATTCAACTAATTATCTAGATAGTACAAACATCACGTTGTAGATCTGACAGCTTGTATTAGTTAATTTATTTCTAAAAATGTGCAGCTGCTTTGAGAACAGTGGTCTATATGTTTATAATTGTCATATGCCTAGCAGTGGACAAGAATAATCCAGTTAATTTCTCTGTTCAAGATTTCAAGATTCAATGATATCAATCTGTTTAAGATACTGTTTAAGTTTAACAATGTTGAAAATTCTGTTTAGAAGTTGAACTCCAATCCCTCACATGCATATCAAGTTTTTGTTCCACTTATTTTTATTATCACTATTTAACTTAATTCCTCACCGTTCTCCGGTAGGAACTAGCCATGGACAATATTACTGCTGGGCCTATGAAATACCACAGTTGGGCTCTTTTTCCTGGTCAGTGCCTGTGAAACTTTGCTCTTTCCTCTTGTTGATAGATTATAAGACTTCCAGACTTTCTTTGATTGACTTTTGTAGCATGATTTTGGGGCACATTTTATTGTATTTAGCATGAAATGTGTTCTGTCCTTTTGTTATGTTATTTGTTAAATAAAATTGGTTATCACCTCTATTTCGTCTAGTTTCCTTTTATTATGGATAAATGTTTTATTGCATTATTGTTAGTTCATTGATCACAATTGTTATCTGGCCTTTTGATTTCAGGTGTAATATAAAGTGTGTATCCATTCTAGAATGAATTGTTGGTGTGTGTCAATGAAATCCAGTACCCAGGAGAAGCATGCATGAATTGGTTTGAAGGAACTGCAGATGCAGTGAGGCAGTTTATGTGGGTATTTGAGGCAAGTGTTCAGCAAAGCATCACTAAGTTCTACAAGCAATCAATAAATAAATAATGTCCTGCACGAAGAACTTTGTTGTGGTGCATTTGGAGACTCTCGAGTATATTGAAAATCTAATGTAAAAGTACTAGTACTTCTGGCCTTTTTTAGTTTGTCATGTAACAACTGATCTTGTCGAATAGTTTGTTTTGACTAGCAATGGCAATTAGAACATTATGTTTTTGGTTTTGTTATTGTTGTATACTAGAATCATGTAGATAAGTTTGGTAATGATATTCAGAGTTTTGATTTTCATTTCCGATCATTTCAGCTTGTTCTTGTTTTTGGTATGTGTGGCTTTGGTATTTTTTGGTGTATATGATTACGGTTAAACAATAGATATTATAAATCAAATTTTACATCATTTACAGGAAAAAACTGATGTATATAAGACATTTTAACATCGCTTGATTTAGTAAAGGTGATGTAAAAGGTACTAGACATCGGCTAGCAACTGATGTAAAGGAAATTTTGACCGATGTCTTTGTGAGAGAAAGGTCCTAGCCTTTTACATCAGTTATGAGCCGATGTCTGGGAGCATCTAAGACATCGGTTTTTTTACCAAAAATGATGTTTTACATGCTCTTTGACATCGGTTTTTAACCGATGTAAAAGCATATGACTTTTCTCTACACCGACAAAGACATCGGTTCAAAAGTTGCCAGACATCGGTGTTTACCCGATGTCTATTGACATTTTTCTAGTAGTGTATTTATGGTATTACCAGATCAGTTAGTAGTGGCTATTATACTGAATACTACAAACATCCTTATGAATGCATAAAATAAATTCTGTATGTGCATGAATTGTGGGTTAATTTCGTTTCTAAAGCATTGTGAACTGAAACAACAGCTTTAGAAACCAAATTAACCCGCAACTCATGCATAGACACATTTTGTTGGACACACTCATAAGGATGTTCGCAGTAGTTAATATAATAGCCACTCCCAACTGATTGGAAATGCAATAAATATTCGCGAAGGTATCAGTTTTTGATAGATGTGAGATTTTTTCAAGGGAAAAGAGGTTGAAGAGATAAGGATCTAAATTTTTATCCACCATCACTAACCATCCGTGAGCCAACTCCTCTTGTATATATATGATCAATCAACATCACTCAGACACTGGTATGGATCGTTGTCAAGAGAAAAATGGGAGTGGGGGATCAAAAGCAACGATGTACAATAACAACAATTCTATAAAGTCGGGTCATCAACCATTGTGCTCCGGTCGCCTCTATCCATTTGAATTGGATACCAAAACTCTTATCAGAATGAGCATAATGTCCATAAGATATATATTCAAGTCGATGGAAGTTAGTTTCAATTTGGTTTGTTTAATATAAGTTTCTTAGCTCTCCTGATTATGTTATTTTTCAATTGTTTCATCAAAAATATATACTTCTCAAGCTCTTCTATCCCTAAATTTTTGAAAGTTTCTTGGCCACCTAAAATTAGGACCATCCTGCACTATATCTGTAATATCCCGTAATTTTTAGATTAATAATAATAAAATAATAACAAAAAAAGGATTAAAATTTGAAAAAGAATTAGACTAATGGGCCTAAAATATGGATCAGATTTGGATACAGTTAAGTTTTAGGTCTGGAGTTAGGGTTTTGTATCGTTATATAAACATCTTATTCTTCTTCTCAGTCTTTTTAATCAAAATTCGTAGGTCTTTGTCTCTCACAAATCAGCTGTCTTGTAAAATTCGTAGAATATTCATTGTAAGTCGGAATTTGATGATTCTGGACTTTTCGGAAAGCTCTTTCAATTTCCTAAAACTTCTATTTCATAGTGTTTTTACAGATTATGCTCTGAACTGTTCTTAAAATCACAAAACACAAACAGATCTTGTTTTTCAGTTTCTGTTCAAATTCAGAAGACGTTTTATTCAATTCCCGATTCGTTATAAGTCCGATTTTGATGAGTCATATCTTTTTAGAAAGGTCTTTTAATTCTATACAACTTTCGTCCTTTGAGGTTTTCATGAAAACGTCATTTAGATGGTCAAAAAGAGTAATTACAGTTCTGGTCAGAATTGGGTACGTGCTCTAGGATGATTTGATTGTTGATTTTTCGCGTTGAGGTAAGTTTCCGATTGTTCTTTCTAGTGTTTTTCGAAACTATGTGTTGTGTGTGTGTATTTTGATTATGTAAACATGGGCTTAGTGATGATATATTTTGATGTGATGTGTACTATGTATATGTGATATGTGTAGACGATAATCTTGTGATTCTGATTTGTGCCATGGTTTGTGAAAATATCGAATAAGAATAAGGACCGTTGTCATCGGGTTATAGTGACAGTTTTCTAAAAATTTAGGACCGTTATCACCGGGTTGTAGTGGTCGTGGCATGAATTATGGGTTTCGAGTTATTGTTGTTATGTGGTATCGTATCTATCGAATAAAAATAAGAATATGTGAATCGAAAGTTATGTATTGTGTATCGTTATTGTATCGTATTGAATATCGTATTATCTTGTATGTATACATGTTATTTGCCCAACTAGTTGGATCGATTGGTTTCTTGCTGGGCTGTATGGCTCATTCCTTACAATTTTCAGGTTCGAGTTAAGATCAAGTGGATGTGCTTTCGAGTTCGAGGATCTTAGGTTTGGATTAGTTTGGCTTGGATTGTCATCGTTAGCTGTGCTTTTGTAATAGTTCTCTTTGTACTAGATTTTTGATTAATAAAATGAGTTTTATTTCAGTTTTGATTTAGAATTAATAGTCCGAAAAGTCGGGCTGTTACAGTTGGTATCAGAGCAGGCTGTCCTTCGGAGTGTGTTAGGTATGGAACTAGTACACTTCCTAGGATGCGTTTCTGTGGACCATAGATTAAGTTTGAATTGTAGGAGATTAGTGGGTAGATGTGTCATGTGATAGTAATCTTGTAAATTTGGGGACCAAATTCTTTTTAAGGAGGGTAGTTTGTAATATCCCGTAATTTTTAGATTAATAATAATAAAATAATAACAAAAAAAGGATTAAAATTTGAAAAAGAATAGGATTTAAAATTGAATTAGACTAATGGGCCTAAAATATGGATCAGATTTGGGTACAGTTAAGTTTTAGGTCTGGAGTTAGGGTTTTGTATCGTTATATAAACATCTTATTCTTCTTCTCAGTCTTTTTAATCAAAATTCGTAGGTCTTTGTCTCTCACAAATCAGCTGTCTTGTAAACTTCGTAGAATATTCATTGTAAGTCAGAATTTGATGATTCTAGACTTTTCGGAAAGCTCTTTCAATTTCCTACAACTTCTATTTCATAGTGTTTTTCCAGATTATGCTCTGAACTGTTCTTAAAATCACAAAACACAAACAGATCTTGTTTTTCAGTTTCTGTTCAAATTCAGAAGACGTTTTATTCAATTCCCGATTCGTTATAAGTCCGATTTTGATGAGTCATATCTTTTTAGAAAGGTCTTTTAATTCTATACAACTTTCGTCCTTTGAGGTTTTCATGAAAACGTCATTTAGATGGTCAAAAAGAGTAATTACAGTTCTGGTCAGAATTGGGTACGTGCTCTAGGATGATTTGATTGTTTATTTTTCGCGTTGAGGTAAGTTTCCGATTGTTCTTTCTAGTGTTTTTCGAAACTATGTGTTGTGTGTGTGTATTTTGATTATGTAAACATGGGCTTAGTGATGATATATTTTGATGTGATGTGTACTATGTATATGTGATATGTGTAGACGATAATCTTGTGATTCTGATTTGTGCCATGGTTTGTGAAAATATCGAATAAGAATAAGGACCGTTGTCATCGGGTTATAGTGACAGTTTTCTAAAAATTTAGGACCGTTATCACCGGGTTGTAGTGGTCGTGGCATGAATTATGGGTTTCGAGTTATTGTTGTTATGTGGTATCGTATCTATCGAATAAAAATAAGAATATGTGAATCGAAAGTTATGTATTGTGTATCGTTATTGTATCGTATTGAATATCGTATTATCTTGTATGTATACATGTTATTTGCCCAACTAGTTGGATCGATTGGTTTCTTGCTGGGCTGTATGGCTCATTCCTTACAATTTTCAGGTTCGAGTTAAGATCAAGTGGATGTGCTTTCGAGTTCGAGGATCTTAGGTTTGGATTAGTTTGGCTTGGATTGTCATCGTTAGCTGTGCTTTTGTAATAGTTCTCTTTGTACTAGATTTTTTATTAATAAAATGAGTTTTATTCCAGTTTTGATTTAGAATTAATAGTCTGAAAAGTCGGGCTGTTACAGTTGGTATCAGAGCAGGCTGTCCTTCGGAGTGTGTTAGGTATGGAACTAGTACACTTCCTAGGATGCGTTTCTGTGGACCAGAGATTAAGTTTGAATTGTAGGAGATTAGTGGGTAGATGTGTCATGTGATAGTAATCTTGTAAATTTGGGGACCAAATTCTTTTTAAGGAGGGTAGTTTGTAATATCCCGTAATTTTTAGATTAATAATAATAAAATAATAACAAAAAAAGGATTAAAATTTGAAAAAGAATAGGATTTAAAATTGAATTAGACTAATGGGCCTAAAATATGGATCAAATTTGGGTACAGTTAAGTTTTAGGTCTGGAGTTAGGGTTTTGTATCGTTATATAAACATCTTATTCTTCTTCTCAGTCTTTTTAATCAAAATTCGTAGGTCTTTGTCTCTCACAAATCAGCTGTCTTGTAAACTTCGTAGAATATTCATTGTAAGTCGGAATTTGATGATTCTGGACTTTTCGGAAAGCTCTTTCAATTTCCTACAACTTCTATTTCATAGTGTTTTTCCAGATTATGCTCTGAACTGTTCTTAAAATCACAAAACACAAACAGATCTTGTTTTTCAGTTTCTGTTCAAATTCAGAAGACGTTTTATTCAATTCCCGATTCGTTATAAGTCCGATTTTGATGAGTCATATCTTTTTAGAAAGGTCTTTTAATTCTATACAACTTTCGTCCTTTGAGGTTTTCATGAAAACGTCATTTAGATGGTCAAAAAGAGTAATTACAGTTCTGGTCAGAATTGGGTACGTGCTCTAGGATGATTTGATTGTTTATTTTTCGCGTTGAGGTAAGTTTCCGATTGTTCTTTCTAGTGTTTTTCGAAACTATGTGTTGTGTGTGTGTATTTTAATTATGTAAACATGGGCTTAGTGATGATATATTTTGATGTGATGTGTACTATGTATATGTGATATGTGTAGACGATAATCTTGTGATTCTGATTTGTGCCATGGTTTGTGAAAATATCGAATAAGAATAAGGACCGTTGTCATCGGGTTATAGTGACAGTTTTCTAAAAATTTAGGACCGTTATCACCGGGTTGTAGTGGTCGTGGCATGAATTATGGGTTTCGAGTTATTGTTGTTATGTGGTATCGTATCTATCGAATAAAAATAAGAATATGTGAATCGAAAGTTATGTATTGTGTATCGTTATTGTATCGTATTGAATATCGTATTATCTTGTATGTATACATGTTATTTGCCCAACTAGTTGGATCGATTGGTTTCTTGCTGGGCTGTATGGCTCATTCCTTACAATTTTCAGGTTCGAGTTAAGATCAAGTGGATGTGCTTTCGAGTTCGAGGATCTTAGGTTTGGATTAGTTTGGCTTGGATTGTCATCGTTAGCTGTGCTTTTGTAATAGTTCTCTTTGTACTAGATTTTTTATTAATAAAATGAGTTTTATTCCAGTTTTGATTTAGAATTAATAGTCCGAAAAGTCGGGCTGTTACAGTTGGTATCAGAGCAGGCTGTCCTTCGGAGTGTGTTAGGTATGGAACTAGTACACTTCCTAGGATGCGTTTCTGTGGACCATAGATTAAGTTTGAATTGTAGGAGATTAGTGGGTAGATGTGTCATGTGATAGTAATCTTGTAAATTTGGGGACCAAATTCTTTTTAAGGAGGGTAGTTTGTAATATCCCGTAATTTTTAGATTAATAATAATAAAATAATAACAAAAAAAGGATTAAAATTTGAAAAAGAATAGGATTTAAAATTGAATTAGACTAATGGGCCTAAAATATGGATCAAATTTGGGTACAGTTAAGTTTTAGGTCTGGAGTTAGGGTTTTGTATCGTTATATAAACATCTTATTCTTCTTCTCAGTCTTTTTAATCAAAATTCGTAGGTCTTTGTCTCTCACAAATCAGCTGTCTTGTAAACTTCGTAGAATATTCATTGTAATTCGGAATTTGATGATTCTGGACTTTTCGGAAAGCTCTTTCAATTTCCTACAACTTCTATTTCATAGTGTTTTTCCCGATTATGCTCTGAACTGTTCTTAAAATCACAAAACACAAACAGATCTTGTTTTTCAGTTTCTGTTCAAATTCAGAAGACGTTTTATTCAATTCCCGATTCGTTATAAGTCCGATTTTGATGAGTCATATCTTTTTAGAAAGGTCTTTTAATTCTATACAACTTTCGTCCTTTGAGGTTTTCATGAAAACGTCATTTAGATGGTCAAAAAGAGTAATTACAGTTCTGGTCAGAATTGGGTACGTGCTCTAGGATGATTTGATTGTTTATTTTTCGCGTTGAGGTAAGTTTCCGATTGTTCTTTCTAGTGTTTTTCGAAACTATGTGTTGTGTGTGTGTATTTTGATTATGTAAACATGGGCTTAGTGATGATATATTTTGATGTGATGTGTACTATGTATATGTGATATGTGTAGACGATAATCTTGTGATTCTGATTTGTGCCATGGTTTGTGAAAATATCGAATAAGAATAAGGACCGTTGTCATCGGGTTATAGTGACAGTTTTCTAAAAATTTAGGACCGTTATCACCGGGTTGTAGTGGTCGTGGCATGAATTATGGGTTTCGAGTTATTGTTGTTATGTGGTATCGTATCTATCGAATAAAAATAAGAATATGTGAATCGAAAGTTATGTATTGTGTATCGTTATTGTATCGTATTGAATATCGTATTATCTTGTATGTATACATGTTATTTGCCCAACTAGTTGGATCGATTGGTTTCTTGCTGGGCTGTATGGCTCATTCCTTACAATTTTCAGGTTCGAGTTAAGATCAAGTGGATGTGCTTTCGAGTTCGAGGATCTTAGGTTTGGATTAGTTTGGCTTGGATTGTCATCGTTAGCTGTGCTTTTGTAATAGTTCTCTTTGTACTAGATTTTTTATTAATAAAATGAGTTTTATTCCAGTTTTGATTTAGAATTAATAGTCTGAAAAGTCGGGCTGTTACAGTTGGTATCAGAGCAGGCTGTCCTTCGGAGTGTGTTAGGTATGGAACTAGTACACTTCCTAGGATGCGTTTCTGTGGACCAGAGATTAAGTTTGAATTGTAGGAGATTAGTGGGTAGATGTGTCATGTGATAGTAATCTTGTAAATTTGGGGACCAAATTCTTTTTAAGGAGGGTAGTTTGTAATATCCCGTAATTTTTAGATTAATAATAATAAAATAATAACAAAAAAAGGATTAAAATTTGAAAAAGAATAGGATTTAAAATTGAATTAGACTAATGGGCCTAAAATATGGATCAAATTTGGGTACAGTTAAGTTTTAGGTCTGGAGTTAGGGTTTTGTATCGTTATATAAACATCTTATTCTTCTTCTCAGTCTTTTTAATCAAAATTCGTAGGTCTTTGTCTCTCACAAATCAGCTGTCTTGTAAACTTCGTAGAATATTCATTGTAAGTCGGAATTTGATGATTCTGGACTTTTCGGAAAGCTCTTTCAATTTCCTACAACTTCTATTTCATAGTGTTTTTCCAGATTATGCTCTGAACTGTTCTTAAAATCACAAAACACAAACAGATCTTGTTTTTCAGTTTCTGTTCAAATTCAGAAGACGTTTTATTCAATTCCCGATTCGTTATAAGTCCGATTTTGATGAGTCATATCTTTTTAGAAAGGTCTTTTAATTCTATACAACTTTCGTCCTTTGAGGTTTTCATGAAAACGTCATTTAGATGGTCAAAAAGAGTAATTACAGTTCTGGTCAGAATTGGGTACGTGCTCTAGGATGATTTGATTGTTTATTTTTCGCGTTGAGGTAAGTTTCCGATTGTTCTTTCTAGTGTTTTTCGAAACTATGTGTTGTGTGTGTGTATTTTGATTATGTAAACATGGGCTTAGTGATGATATATTTTGATGTGATGTGTACTATGTATATGTGATATGTGTAGACGATAATCTTGTGATTCTGATTTGTGCCATGGTTTGTGAAAATATCGAATAAGAATAAGGACCGTTGTCATCGGGTTATAGTGACAGTTTTCTAAAAATTTAGGACCGTTATCACCGGGTTGTAGTGGTCGTGGCATGAATTATGGGTTTCGAGTTATTGTTGTTATGTGGTATCGTATCTATCGAATAAAAATAAGAATATGTGAATCGAAAGTTATGTATTGTGTATCGTTATTGTATCGTATTGAATATCGTATTATCTTGTATGTATACATGTTATTTGCCCAACTAGTTGGATCGATTGGTTTCTTGCTGGGCTGTATGGCTCATTCCTTACAATTTTCAGGTTCGAGTTAAGATCAAGTGGATGTGCTTTCGAGTTCGAGGATCTTAGGTTTGGATTAGTTTGGCTTGGATTGTCATCGTTAGCTGTGCTTTTGTAATAGTTCTCTTTGTACTAGATTTTTTATTAATAAAATGAGTTTTATTCCAGTTTTGATTTAGAATTAATAGTCCGAAAAGTCGGGCTGTTACAGTTGGTATCAGAGCAGGCTGTCCTTCGGAGTGTGTTAGGTATGGAACTAGTACACTTCCTAGGATGCGTTTCTGTGGACCATAGATTAAGTTTGAATTGTAGGAGATTAGTGGGTAGATGTGTCATGTGATAGTAATCTTGTAAATTTGGGGACCAAATTCTTTTTAAGGAGGGTAGTTTGTAATATCCCGTAATTTTTAGATTAATAATAATAAAATAATAACAAAAAAAGGATTAAAATTTGAAAAAGAATAGGATTTAAAATTGAATTAGACTAATGGGCCTAAAATATGGATCAAATTTGGGTACAGTTAAGTTTTAGGTCTGGAGTTAGGGTTTTGTATCGTTATATAAACATCTTATTCTTCTTCTCAGTCTTTTTAATCAAAATTCGTAGGTCTTTGTCTCTCACAAATCAGCTGTCTTGTAAAATTCGTAGAATATTCATTGTAAGTCGGAATTTGATGATTCTGGACTTTTCGGAAAGCTCTTTCAATTTCCTACAACTGCTATTTCATAGTGTTTTTCCAGATTATGCTCTGAACTGTTCTTAAAATCACAAAACACAAACAGATCTTGTTTTTCAGTTTCTGTTCAAATTCAGAAGACGTTTTTTTCAATTCCCGATTCGTTATAAGTCCGATTTTGATGAGTCATATCTTTTTAGAAAGGTCTTTTAATTCTATACAACTTTCGTCCTTTGAGGTTTTCATGAAAACGTCATTTAGATGGTCAAAAAGAGTAATTACAGTTCTGGTCAGAATTGGGTACGTGCTCTAGGATGATTTGATTGTTGATTTTTCGCGTTGAGGTAAGTTTCCGATTGTTCTTTCTAGTGTTTTTCGAAACTATGTGTTGTGTGTGTGTATTTTGATTATGTAAACATGGGCTTAGTGATGATATATTTTGATGTGATGTGTACTATGTATATGTGATATGTGTAGACGATAATCTTGTGATTGTGATTTGTGCCATGGTTTGTGAAAATATCGAATAAGAATAAGGACCGTTGTCATCGGGTTATAGTGACAGTTTTCTAAAAATTTAGGACCGTTATCACCGGGTTGTAGTGGTCGTGGCATGAATTATGGGTTTCGAGTTATTGTTGTTATGTGGTATCGTATCTATCGAATAAAAATAAGAATATGTGAATCGAAAGTTATGTATTGTGTATCGTTATTGTATCGTATTGAATATCGTATTATCTTGTATGTATACATGTTATTTGCCCAACTAGTTGGATCGATTGGTTTCTTGCTGGGCTGTATGACTCATTCCTTACAATTTTCAGGTTCGAGTTAAGATCAAGTGGATGTGCTTTCGAGTTCGAGGATCTTAGGTTTGGATTAGTTTGGCTTGGATTGTCATCGTTAGCTGTGCTTTTGTAATAGTTCTCTTTGTACTAGATTTTTTATTAATAAAATGAGTTTTATTTCAGTTTTGATTTAGAATTAATAGTCCGAAAAGTCGGGCTGTTACAGTTGGTATCAGAGCAGGCTGTCCTTCGGAGTGTGTTAGGTATGGAACTAGTACACTTCCTAGGATGCGTTTCTGTGGACCATAGATTAAGTTTGAATTGTAGGAGATTAGTGGGTAGATGTGTCATGTGATAGTAATCTTGTAAATTTGGGGACCAAATTCTTTTTAAGGAGGGTAGTTTGTAATATCCCGTAATTTTTAGATTAATAATAATAAAATAATAACAAAAAAAGGATAAAAATTTGAAAAAGAATAGGATTTAAAATTGAATTAGACTAATGGGCCTAAAATATGGATCAGATTTGGGTACAGTTAAGTTTTAGGTCTGGAGTTAGGGTTTTGTATCGTTATATAAACATCTTATTCTTCTTCTCAGTCTTTTTAATCAAAATTCGTAGGTCTTTGTCTCTCACAAATCAGCTGTCTTGTAAACTTCGTAGAATATTCATTGTAAGTCGGAATTTGATGATTCTGGACTTTTCGGAAATCTCTTTCAATTTCCTACAACTTCTATTTCATAGTGTTTTTCCAGATTATGCTCTGAACTGTTCTTAAAATCACAAAACACAAACAGATCTTGTTTTTCAGTTTCTGTTCAAATTCAGAAGACGTTTTATTCAATTCCCGATTCGTTATAAGTCCGATTTTGATGAGTCATATCTTTTTAGAAAGGTCTTTTAATTCTATACAACTTTCGTCCTTTGAGGTTTTCATGAAAACGTCATTTAGATGGTCAAAAAGAGTAATTACAGTTCTGGTCAGAATTGGGTACGTGCTCTAGGATGATTTGATTGTTGATTTTTCGCGTTGAGGTAAGTTTCCGATTGTTCTTTCTAGTGTTTTTCGAAACTATGTGTTGTGTGTGTGTATTTTGATTATGTAAACATGGGCTTAGTGATGATATATTTTGATGTGATGTGTACTATGTATATGTGATATGTGTAGACGATAATCTTGTGATTCTGATTTGTGCCATGGTTTGTGAAAATATCGAATAAGAATAAGGACCGTTGTCATCGGGTTATAGTGACAGTTTTCTAAAAATTTAGGACCGTTATCATCGGGTTGTAGTGGTCGTGGCATGAATTATGGGTTTCGAGTTATTGTTGTTATGTGGTATCGTATCTATCGAATAAAAATAAGAATATGTGAATCGAAAGTTATGTATTGTGTATCGTTATTGTATCGTATTGAATATCGTATTATCTTGTATGTATACATGTTATTTGCCCAACTAGTTGGATCGATTGGTTTCTTGCTGGGCTGTATGGATCATTCCTTACAATTTTCAGGTTCGAGTTAAGATCAAGTGGATGTGCTTTCGAGTTCGAGGATCTTAGGTTTGGATTAGTTTGGCTTGGATTGTCATCGTTAGCTGTGCTTTTGTAATAGTTCTCTTTGTACTAGATTTTTGATTAATAAAATGAGTTTTATTTCAGTTTTGATTTAGAATTAATAGTCCGAAAAGTCGGGCTGTTACAATATCCTCTAAAACACCCTTTTTCTTCTCATCTTCAAATTGCCTTATTGATGTCCTTTTCTCCTTTTCTCCTTCTCATCTTCAATCTCCTTAGTGATGTCTTTATACTTTTTATTACAATTCTTATGCATGCTTGAAGGGTTTATTAGAAAGACCGATTCAACATTGAAAGAACGTTACATGCCGGCTATTTTCTTGATCTCAGATTCTTTTTCGGCCGTGAGTTTTCTTCTGCATGATCTTGTTATTTGTGTACAAGAGGAAGAAAACTAATTAAGATATGGAGTTATGTAAAGGAAGATTAATGTAATTACTTTAAACATTAAGATTACAACCGGTGCAGCAAGACCTGCAAACCATAAAGGGGGGGCGCAATACAACCCTCCCACAACATAATATTGTAGAATCACTATTTATAATACATTAATTCTCACGTGCCAGTATTATTGGGAGTTCCCGTAGTTATTTAAATTGAGTTGCATTTAGTTATGTGAATGATTTTAATTAATGGTTTTAGTTATTCGCAATTTCCATAGTAAATCTACACGTTAATTTTGCAGTTAGAATCTTTTATAATTTTGCTTTCTAAGAAAACTGCCCCTTAAAAGAGCGTGAGAGCTGCCTCAGTGGAAACGAGGCCTAGCGTTGATCCAAAGGGTCACGGGTTCGAACCTCACCCGCCCCCTGCGTGTAGCCGTGTTGGAGAGACAGTGGAAACTTTGAACAAGACAGGGTGCGGTGTATCTTGCGTATCGCAGGGAAGCCCAGCCACTGGGTCTTACCGCACGGTTAGCATGATTTACATGCCGGTGTTGACCATGGGGCTGGTCGGCCGGTCCTGGTAAATACACCAGGCAGGCTTGCATGTCCTGACAATACACGTTTTGAACAAAACTGCCCCTTAAAAACAAGTACCAGATGTCGATGCCTCAAAGTCCACCATTTTGGCATTTAGGCTTAGGGTAGAGTTATTTAGTTGGTTCTTCATACACCAAGTATATAATGAGAGGTATTGTGGATGTGTGCTGGATTTAAAATATTTCATTTCATAAATATTGAAGTTCATAATCTAATTCCTTAAGACTTACAATCTGTAAGTTACAGACCAATTATATTTGCATTGGAAAAAAAATATTAAAATCATATCATTAACCGGTTAAATATTACAACTAGTAGGAAGCAAAAGTTCTGAAACCACCAGGCACTGGTATGATGCTAAATATTACAAAAAAGCTGCGCTACAAACATGAATTAGAAGATGCTTCTTCAAAGTCCCAAACTATTTATTGCACCTACTTTGATCACTTTGACATTTAGGTTCAGTGTAGAAATATTACACTGTAAATTTACGAAGGAAGCGAATGAGGATGTGAAAACAAATGAAAAGATTCATGCCGTGGAGAAGAAAGCTCCTATAAAACATTTTTCTTATGAACCTATATGTGCAAAGTATCTGTAATTAACAATAAGCTGGACTGTCTACAAGTATCTGTTGAAGATGCAAACATGAACATGGGGAACAAACCACAACACAGTGTCCTGAGCAATGAAGAAAGCCCGAAACATATACTATAATACAGTGGACTTCTATTCTGAAGTATGTAAGACATGCAGAAACTTCCACGTTTGGACAAAAACCAAAGGCCATCTGGATATATGAACTGGAGTTAAGGCCGTTCAACACAAGAGGTGTAAACCCAATATCTTGGATAACTAGACCCTCCTTACTGAGGCTTCTAGTATTCTGCGGATATGGAATGCTTCACCTTGGTCACCATTTAAAGACCTCCTCTCCAAGAAACAAGCAGTTAGCTGCCTCAATAACTTTTCAAGATGTGATTGCAAGCAACTTTTTCTGTCTTTTAAATTAGGATTTACTGACAAGACAAACGCATTAACTGCATCTGCCACAAGTTCTCGCTGTGAATCTTCGATGGACCCATTGAAAAGGACTTGTGACTAAAATTCTCTTGTATGCTTGGACGTCGGTCAATTCTAAGGAATCAAACGATGCCCAAACACCAAAAGTAAGTTACTTCTTGTAAACTGGAAAGGATGGAGGGTCTTATAAGGAGAAATCCCCTCCTTCTAGCACCAAATGATAATGCTCATTGCTCCACTCTACCACGCTTTTCCCTCTTTCGGCAATGCTTGGTCGGAAATGTGATGTGTTGTTGGTTGGGACTCTGCAAAACAATGCCTGACCGGGGGTGGTGGATGACAAGCACCTCCGGCGTGAGAGTAAGTAACTTGGTGGTGGAGAATACAAGAAACAATATCAGAAAATGTACTAACGATGACTGATCTTTTAGAGAGTTATTGTGAAAAATATGAGAGTGAGAGTGAATGGGTAGAAAAATTAGAGTCATATCTATGTGTGAGATTACTTGGGTATTTATAGTGTTTGGTGTTACCTCCCTTTGTCTCATGGTCCGGAAGAATGTCCCCTTCCTTGTGACAGGTGTTAGTTGATGTCTTGTTCCTTTTACTTCTTGTTGTCAAGGTGATTGTTTTCATGAGAACATCTCATTGTCTGAGAGTATTGGAGAAGGGAGCAGCCTTAGTCCACGAGACAAGGTGTGGTGAAGAAGGGAACACCCTTTGCCCAAGAGGTGGAAGGTGCTGGAGGAAGGAGTTGTCTTTGGTCCGGAAGAGAAAATATTGCCTTAACTTACTTTCCTTAATCAACTTTGGGGAATGACAAGTTGTCCGTTGAATACTTCCGGGACATAGTCATATCTGGCAGGCAAAGAGGTTTCTTCTGGGAGGGTATTAACATTGCCCCCCACTCCTTCAACTTACTTTAGTGGGTTGAAGGAGTAAATGCATACCATTGACGGGATTCTTGAGATTTATGACTTCAATGGCTCTTTTACAACAGCTAGCTAATGATGCTCTATAAATACTTGAGTTATATTCAAGTGTTTGATTGTCTTGCTTTCTTGAAATCTTGCATATCTTATTTCATTTGTGTAGGTCTTGAGAAACTCTTTATGGAGGGAAGGAGAACTACTTGCTACTGTGACATGCCTATGATCATGAAGAACATATGGGCTGGGAATAATACTTGTCGGAGATTTGAGTGTTATGCCACTCGGGAATGTCACTATGAAATCTGGATAGATGAGCCTCTTGGTGCTCGGGCTTGTACCATTGAAGAGCTGGTCCGTGAGAGAAATTAGCTGCACCACTTCTACATGCAAAAGATTGACTTGAGAGATGGCCAAACGTGGAGATGTGTTGATGAAGTTGCAAGAATTGGAGGATGAAGTGCACTGCAAGGAGACCGATGATGAAGATACTTCTACTTAGTTTAATGGTCTACTTTTATTTGATATTGTACTGAAGTCTTGAGGGGATTGTCTTTTATTGATCTTCGTTGCCCTGTTGTAATCTTTTTCAATGAATGAAATGTGTTTGTTTTCGTGTCATTTTTGTTGTTTTGACTCGTGTTGCCAACTGGGACATTGCTGGTGGGTAGTGTCGGCTAGCAATGATCTTACAATGATTATAGAAAAATTTATAAGTCTACTCATTAATGGGGTAATCGTCATATGTGGTCGTGGTGCATCGTAAATGCACATGATGCTAAAAATCTTGAAAATTTTGAGCCTAATTATGAAATATATATGTGGCAAAAACTATATTTATGTAGCATAACTCGATTACATTCTTTGTTTACAAGTCATGAAGATGTATATCAAGGTGAAATTTCTTCAATGGAACTCAGTTACTTTGTATTGACAGGTAAAAGGTATAATTTCTATCAAATGTTTACTTACAGATTTTTTATTCTTCATTAGGTATTCTACCCATCACATTCCTAATGGCCAATTTGAGATAAAAGACTTCTCAGCACTCTTTAATACATTTCAGAAAGTACCCTTCTTTCAAGGTAAATGGATTTTTAATCAGATCAACAAAATGTAAATTGTTCTGCTCCAGTTTTTCCCCATTCAAATATCATCAATAACACATTTATTGTCCATGGTTTTTTTCAATCCCCTACTCACATTTCTCTCTTGAAAAGGATCTACACTAGTATTGTGAGTGATGTTCATTGAGCATATACAAGAGAAGCAGACTCGTGGATGGCTGGTGATGTTAGATAAAAATGTAGATCCATATCTCTTCAACCTCTCTTTACTTGGAAAAATCTCACTACTAAACATTGATAACTTCCGGAATATTTATGATATTTCCAGATCAGTTAGTAGTGGCTATTTTATTGAATACTATAGACATCCTTATGAATGCGTAAAATAAATTATGTATGTGCATGAAATGTGGGTTAATTTCGTTTCTAAAGCATTGTGAGCTGAAACAACAACTTTAGAAACCAAATTGAGCCGCAACTCATGCATAGACACATTGTGTTGGACACACTCATAAGGATGTTCGCAGTAGTAAATATAATAGCCACTTCCAACTGATCTGGAAATGCATTAAATATTCGCGAAGGTATCAATATTTGATAGTGAGATTTTTTTCAAGTGAAAAGAGGTTGAAGAGATAAGGATCTATATTTTCATCCACCATCACCAACCATCCGTGAGCCAACTCCTCTTGTATATGGTCAATCAAAATCACTTAGACACTAGTATGGATCCCCCGTTCCTTTAGTCTTTTCAACGGTACTTGAATCTTAAGTCGCGGTGATGTCTTACCCCCTAGTATAGTGACCGGTTCTATCTTTTTCCCGAATTTCATCAGTTCCAGGCTCAAATGCCTGTTCATCCATCTTCATTCCACGTCTAGAGAAAAATGGGAGTGGGGATCAAAAGCAACGATGGACAATAACAAGAATTCTAAAAAGTTGGGTCATCAACCATTGTTCCCCTGTCGCCTTTATGTTAAAATATTATAATCTAAACTTTGGTTTATTATTTTATTTATCTAGAATGTTCTTGGAAGTTCCTAGAATAGACTTTTGAGGTTCAAGACCTTTTGCATTTCAACATTGTTCATGTACTTAGGAGTTACATATTAATTAAAGGTGAATGTACTGCAAGCATTCTAGTAGCTTCCATGTAGTCCTATAAATAGCAAAATCTTCCAAGATTTGTAATTATCAAGAATTATCAAAACCTTTTGAGTGAAATACATTTGTGAGTTTTATATTTTGTGTGAGTAAGTTGTGTGGATTATTGAGAACAAGTTTCTTTTCTTTAATCTCCAACATATTACACACTTAAAATTCCTACACTCTATCCATTTGGATTGGATACCAAAACTCTTATCAGAATGAGCATAATGTTCTTCACCATGACATCAACCAATTTTCTTTCCATAAGATATATATTCAAGGTCGATGGAAGTTAGTTTCAGTATGGATTGTTTAATGTATATAAGTTTCTTAGCTCGCCTGATTATGTTAAATTTCAATTGTTTCATAAAAAATATATACTTCTCAAACTCTTCTATCCCTAAATTTTTGAAAGTTTCTTGCCATCTAAAATTAAGACCATCCTCCACTATATCCTCTAAAACATTTTTTTTCTTCTCATCTTCAAATTGCCTTATTGACGTCCTTTTCTCCTTCTCATCTTCAATCTCCTTATTGATGTCTTTATACTGTTTATAAAAATTCTCATGCATGTTTGAAGGGTTTATTAGAAAGACCGATTCAACGTTTAAAGAAGTTGGTTACCTGCCGGCTATTTTCTTTAGCTATTTTCTTGATCTCAAATTCTTTTTGGGCCTTGAATTTTCTTCTACATGATCTTGTTATTTGTGTACAAGAGGAAGAAAACTAAGATATGGAGTTATGTAAAGGAAGATTTATGTAATTACTTTAAACTTCCACGACTGTAGAATCAATAATTTGTTCTTGAAGAAGAAGAAGTACAATGGTTAATGAGATTAAACCAATCGGTCAGGCGGAAACAAACAACACAAATCTCCTAAGAAATGACCAAATTCACGCCTAACCAGGCCATATTCATAAGAGGGTGCCACCCCACATCAGCTTTATAATAATAATATTCAAATTCAGCGCCACAAGTCAACCTGCACTAATAATTGACCATGATGAGCACTGGCTAATATCCATTACGGGAACCACCAACCGGTGCAGCAGCAAGACCTATATATAGACTCATAAAGGGGCGCGACCCTCCCATAACATAATATTGTAGAATCACTATTTATAATACATTAATTCTCAAGTGCCAATATTATTGGGAGTTCCCGTAGTTAATTAAATTGAGTTGCATTTAGTTATGTGAATGATTTTAATTAATGGTACTAGTTATTGGCAATTTCCGTGGTAAATCTGCACGTTAATTTTGCGGTTAGAATCTTTTATAATTTTGTGTAAATCTTGCTTTCTAAGAAGACAAGACTAAATTATTTATATCATGCAGTTTACTGCATGTCTCCTTATAAAATTACTTATTCTGCAGCCAGCTAAAATGTGCATTTGTAGCCGTTACATATTCCTTAATTCATTACTATCAATTCACTTGTACTAGTATCCTGTAAAAGATCAATTTATACTGTTAACGGAGGAATTTGGTGAAAATAAATTCAGGGAGGGTTGCTGGAATTGTGGTGGAGGAGGTAGATCTGTTGTATGGATCTCAACTTCCCTTATGTGGTTACCTGCATCAACTGGTTCTTTGGTGTGTTGTGACATCCTTCCTTCAGAGATATCAAGAGCCCCTCTTTCTAGCGCCAATTGTTAACGGAGGAATTTGGTGATAACAAATTTTGGGGATTGCTAGAATAACGAATTATGAAAATAGGGGGATTTGGGATTTTTGGATGTTTGGGGCTGGACTCGAAAGGTGTCTCGACTTGTTAGATGTGTCGGGTCCTATTCCAAGATGCCTGTGTACCCTGTTTATATATAGGGATCAAGCAAACGCAGTTCTGTGATAGGATAGTGTTTTTAATCCTGTGATTGTTAAGGGATATCTTGAGATAAGTTGATTTTATCTTTTTAGAGTTATATTAGCGTTGTGATTCTTTCCTGATTTGAAAGAATCATTTGGAGATATTTTCTATGATTAATATTGTTTCTTTCCTCGTTTTAGAGAGATGATATTACTTAGTGGTTAAGCAATAATTATTAATAGATTAATATTGGGAAATTATGAGATAATCGAGGCAACCGAAAATATGGCGTAACATATAGACAATATTTTCAATTAGACATATGAATTAAAATAATTAGATACTTTATTTAGGTGCAGAGAAGATTTCATTAATAGTTTGGCTCATTGTTGATTAATGTTTTAATCCCACATTAGTCACAAAATAAAAAGAAGACATGTATTATGTTTGATAGTTTATTACTATCTATTTTTTTTCTTTAATTTTTCTTTAATAATTTCGTTTATATGTCTTGCAAATGAGTATATATATAACATATCTCGGAGGTTATTTGTAGGAGGTTCTTTAATTCTTTTAAGAGATAAAGACCGGGTAAAGAGTCGAAGTCGAATCTTTGATTCCGGGTGGAATCGTTGATTCCCACTCAAACAAAATTTGATTGGAATTTTTGCATGTTTTTATAAAAATAAAAAATCCTGATTTTCTCAAGAAGTTTAAAAAATATGTACGTATTTTCAAGATTACATGTCAGTTTTGTTGTCTGCAAAAAGATCCATATGTCCTTCAAACCTTCTTTTTGAAGATCTGAATTCTATTCTTTGTGCTTAAAAGTTGTGTAAATATTGAACTATTGCTGAAAATTCTTTTTAATTAAAATATAGTTTTGATTTATGCATAGTCTGTGAGGAATGATAACTTTAAAAGAAAATTAAAGATCTTCGTGAATATTTATAATCCGTATTCCTTAATTCATTACTATTAATTCACTTGTACGAGTATCCTGTAAAAGATCAGTTTATACTATGGACAATATTTTCAATTAGACATCTAAATTAAAATAATTTGATAATTTATTTAGGTGTAGAGAAGATTTCATTAATAGTTTGGCTCATTATTGATTAATGTTTTAATCCCACATTAGTCGCAAAATAAAAAGAAGACATGTATTATGTTTGATAGTTTGTTACTATATATTTTTTTTCTTTAATTTTTTTTTAATAATTACGTTTATATGTCTTACAAATGAGTATATATAAGAGATGTGGGAGGTTATTTGTAGGAGGTTCTTTAATTCTTTTAAGAGATGAAGGCCGGGTTAAGAGTCGAAGTCGAATCTTTGATTCCTGGTAGAATCGTTGATTCCCACTCAGACAAAATTTGATTGGATCATTTTTGCATGTTTTTATAAAAATAAAAAATCCAGATTTTCTCAAGAAGTTTAAAAAATATGTACGTATTTTCAAGATTACATGTCATTTTTGTTGTTTTCAAAAAGATCCATTTGTCCTTCAAACCTTCTTTTTGAAGATCTGACTTCTATTCTTTGTGCTTAAAAGTTGTGTAAATATTGAACTATTGCTGAAAATTCTTTGTAGTTAAAATATAGTTTCGATTCACGTTTTTATTTCGACTTGATCATTAGAATTTAATTTAACATTTATCCTCAAGTACTCTTACTGCATATTCAACATTGTAACTTGGGTGGAAATGAGGTCGAAACTTCTTCCATTGATTTTACCTACAGAGCTACAAAACAGAAAAATGTATAGTTAACTATGTAAACTAGATCAGTAGTATTTTGCAGATGTGACAGATAAAAGTTCTCCACCTACACGTAATGTAAACAAAGCTTTAGCTAAAATTAGACAATTTTTTAACTTTATCCAGTTATGGAGCTTACACCCGAGCACGAAGATAATCACTATGGGCGGCAACGTCCCTATGCGACACGCTGCATAACTGGATAAACTGAGGACTTTTAATGAAGTTGCAAAGGAGGCTCATCAAAATTGAGGAGAAACTGAAGACTTTTAAATGTTTGCATGAGGCGTAACAAGGAGTTTTCGGAACATAACTTCTTATTAATATCTACTAAAATTGTTAAATTCAAAGTCTCTAATGATGGAGTTTCGATCTTGGAATCGATGTTCATCCGTTTGTTTTGGCCTTTTGTGCATGACACTAAATGTTTATGTAATTAGTTTCATTTTGTGGTTTCTGGTTATCTGATTTTTTATCAACAGCAGCTCTAGTTTTCAGTTGTGAGTTCTATTCTGAAACTTCTCATCAAATTCAATCACTAGTTTTCTTCCTTGCATTCCAGCTAATATATTTTGGATTCTTTTGCATTTAAATTATATTCCTCGTTTAAATTATATTCCCTTTGCCCCACTATAAGATTTAATTTAATTACTTTCTTCTCATGGTTAGCTAATTAGTTCTTGTATAATGTGAAATCACATACTGTATAAATTAAACGTACATATGTGTGGTTGTTTATATAGAGCTATCTAGTGAGAGGGAAAGGAAAAAAACAAGTAAATAAACAACGTAATGTCATACATTTCTGTCTTTTCTTAGAATAGAGATATAAAGAGTGGAAGAACTCATTGAGGCCAACACTAAGAGTGGTGTGCTTGAAGAGGTGGTATCGATACTCAGCTCTTAAAATCAAAAAGAACTTTTGTGAAAGAAACTATTTTTTTGTGAAAGAAAAAATAATGGAAAGTTATTCTATTCCTTTAGCTTTTTCATCAAAGAAGGTTTCGAATTTCCAGAGTTTACTTGAATCTCTAACCCCAAATGTTCCGTTGAGGCCGGTATCTGCGGTAAATCTCTCTATCACATTTTTTTCAAAGAAGGTTAACGTTTTTTTTAATGTTGTGTGGGTATATTCAGATCTGATGTTTTTCTGATTCAAGCCTGGTTTTTTTTTCCATAACTTGTTTGCTTTATATTTATTTATATTTTTTTGAATTTGTTGTCCAGATCATTTTTCCCCTGTAGCTGGTTCACTTTGTACTTGGTGATAGACCTTCAGTTCACCATGAAAAGTACTGTAAATCTTGTTGTTGAGATTTGTGAGATCTCACTTGCGATTGTTTCATTATTTATTTCATAAAAACTATGTCCTTTTTAATACCAAGTGATCAACTGTAGATAACTGCATCTTTGTTAAGATAATTACCTATGTCGAATTCTATGGCCCTAATTTTTAACATAAAATTCGGAGATTTAAATGAACGTTTATACAATTGAGTAGAATAAAATTATGCCCTCTCTATCATTCAAATTCAATTGTTCTTTCAGTCAAACTGGTTATATAATCATTTGTTTGCATTGTCTTGGATGAGCAGGATTGCATCCAGATTTTCGAAGAAGATTTGAACCCATCAGGGTTGCCAATCGCTGGATACTTCTTCCTAAAAGATATCTGGGGATGCTGGGAAGAGTGCAGTGCCTATGGTCAAGGCACATTAGTTAAACTAGCAAATGGACAGGAGGTGAACCAATACTTCACTCCACATTTATCCGCGATACATCTCATGAGAAACAGAAGGTATAAATAATCAACTTATCTTTTCTATTTATACAATAATTCTTAACTGAATAAGAAATTTAATAGACTGCACAGGGCTATTTTTGAGGTCACGAAAAAACGTCAAGCTAACAATTAAAATACTAGAGCCTACAATGCTAATTTTTAAATTTTCTAATGTGCCAGTTATATATATGTCTTTTGCTTCTTCTTTTCTCTTCTTTAGGATTGATCAAAAGAAGGTTGTCACTAATGGATCAACAAAAGCTACAGAATCTTGGAGCACTAGCGAAACCAAGAGTGGTGATCTGACTAAAGGCAAGTTAAGAGATTTACCAACCGGAGAATCATCAAGCAATGACCAGGAGGAGTGTAAAAAGGCTTGCTTCTCTGACAGTTCCTTCAAGTTTTACGACACTAAAAGACATTTTGAAAAGGCTCCACTTTTTAGTAAAGTATATACAATATACCCTAACTTCCTTTAGATTGTATATTGTTAGATTATATATTTTTATCTTGGATCTTTTTATTATCTTTGATAATAACTGAGCTTGTGCATTACATGTTTAATGCAGATGCAAGAGCTTGCACAAACATACCCTGACCTTATGACTTTAAGGAGCATTGACCTTTCTCCATCCAGTTGGATGGCTATTATCTGGTTTGTTATTCGACACTAATTCTACTAGACACGGTGTTAAGACTTGTTGCTATACGTCTGAAAATCGCATAATTACATATATATTTCATGTACACAGCGCATATATAGTTCGATATTAGGTTTTCCTATAATAACTTGCCACTATCGTGTTGTGGTAATAAATGAAGTGAATTGTAGGAAAAAAGTTAAGTTAATTTTCCTTTCAAATCATCCACAAAATTATATAATACTTCAAAATTTGATTATTTTTTGTCATTTGTTCTTTGTCGTGAGGTAGGAATCTATTCATTAATAGGGGTAATTGTCGTATGCGGTCATGGAGTATTCTAGATGCATGTAATTCTAACATTCCTTCAAATTCTGAGTCCAATGATGAATTATGATAATATCACCTCAACCTCACTTTTACTAACAAAACATGAAGATGTACATGGGAAAGTACCTTCTCTTCAATTGAAAACATAATAGGTGCAACTCATTTGGTGTTGATATATATCACATACTTACATATATTTGTGTTGTTTATTAGGTTTCCTATCTATCACATCCCGGATGGCGGAGCTGAAATTAAGGACTTCTCGGCGAGCTTCATCACGTTTCACAGATTATCCTCCTTTCCTCAAGGTAAAAGGGTATTAATTACATGAAGACTCATCTTGTATATTTATTATTTATGCAAAAGTATTCAGCTATATTATGTGAAACTGCAACGGTCATTCATTTATAAATTTTATATTCTGATACGAACATCACAATATATATATATCAGACGATGCTAGTGTGGATTCTTTAAAAAATGGCATGGGGGGATCGCAAGTGATGATGGACAATAACAAGAATCCTGCAAAGTTGGGCCATCCTCCAATGCCTCTTCACCCATTCGCACTGGCTGCCAAAAATCTTATTGGAGATGTTTGGTTTAATAACCTTGCATCCGATAAGCTAATGTACAATGATCTCAAGAAAGCTGCCTTAAATTGGGTTCATAAACGTAGGTTTTTTCATCACGACTTGAACGAGTTTTCTTGGCTTGAGCACAGTCAACGCCAGGCTCGTAGAACTTAGTTTGATGATGGTTTAGTTAATATGAGTTTCTCAGAGCCTTATGCAGCCAGCTTAAAATGGATACTTTTAAGTTTGTTTTACTTCAATTCCTATATATGTAACAGAATGTACGTATATAGCCTAATCTATCTTCTTCTGTAACCTGTGAAACTATTTTTCTGAAAAAAATAGTTACTTGCTATATTATTAGCTTGATTGACAAATATTGTATCGAATTCGCATGGCATCACAAAAAATGTTAAAGACAAAAAATGTTAAAGATTTTGCAGATTAAATTTATATCAAACTGTAATTCATTCCGGGGTCCAACATTTTGCAGTCACAAATTTAACGATATTGACGTTCATACAACATTCTTAGATTAGTATATGAACAATACATATGTCACTACACCAAAAACGGCCTTTTCCTACCATATAAATCATACCAAAAAAACTTGGTAGGAATTGACCCCCCATTTCCTACCGACGACGAATATGGTAGGAAATGGTCCGCGTGGGACCCGATTTCTGTAAAAGCGAGGACCAATTCCTACCGATTGTTGGTAGGAAAATAAAACCTACCAACATCGGTAGGTTTTGCCTGCATTTTCACAAAGATAAGACCCCACCATCCTAATCATCAAGCCTTGTCATATTTTTAAGTAATAAACAATTTTTATAAAATAAAAAATATTTTCAATATGCTGTGATCATTTCCTACCATATATGGTAGGAAACTAAAACCTACCAAATCTGGTAGGTTTTATTCTTGATGGTACCCCACCATCCACATCATCAGCCATATCATAATTTAAGTAATAAATAATTTTTTAAAAATAATAAAATTTTTAATTCTGTCGTGGTCATTTCCTACCATATATGGTAGGAAAATAAAACCTACCAAATCTGGTAGGTTTTATTCGTGATGGTACCCCACCATTCACATCATCGTCCCAATCATATTTTAAAGTAATAAACATTTTTTTTAAATACGAAATATTTTCATTCTGTCAAGGCCATTTCCTACCATATATGGTAGGAAATAGTCACTGACGAATTTTAAACCCCCACCACCTTTTTGCTTTTCCGCCAAAAATTTCACAGAAAATTTGAATTTCCCGCGCACATCAAAACCTACCATTGTTGGTAGGTTTTAATCGATTAATAAAATAATACAAAATAAAATTAATGGAGAATGTGTTTATATTATATTTTTTGTTGATCGGTTATCATATTTTTTGTTAATCAAACTCTAGGGACATAAAGATTTACTCATTTTAGTAGTGGAGGATAAAAATTAGTTGGATTAAACTTACATATTTACGTACTTATGTTATTCGTTAAAACCTAATTATATCGAAAAAAAATTAAAAATATAAAGACTTATGGATAAATTAAATTTTTTTATATGAAACGTCGTTTTGTAGTTTGATGAATGTAAGGAAAAAAATTTAGACAAAAAGGAATTACAAAAAGTTAAAATCGTTTAGAAAATGAAAGAGTGTTAGAAAATTGAGTTAGAGTTTATACTCATGTTTTAGGGGTTGTCTAGGGTTACACTTTTTGATTTCTATTTATTTTTTTTCAACGATCCAACCTTACGGATGATTAAATATGTTGATTTCTTAGTTTTATACAAAATATTGGATTTTTTTAATTTAAACTCTTATCTTTTTATAATAAATCTATTTTAGGGGTTGTCTAGGGTTACACTTTTTGATTTTTTTTGATTTTTTTTTCAACGATCTAACCTTACGGATGATTAAATATTTTGATTTCTTAGCTGTATGTAAAATTTTAGAATTTTTTAATTTAATCTCCTATATTTTTATAATTAATCTATCTATCAAACTTATAATTTACAAAACTTGAACTGAAATATGATATATGAGTAAATTGCATATTTAGTACAAAAAACGATGTTGGTGTAGTGGTTATGCACTTGGTTATTCTTAGAGAGGGCAGTTGTTTAAATCCACACAACCCAATTTTTTTGGCAATTTCCGCCAAATTTTTTTACCAAAAACTTGAAATTACCGCGCACAACTAAAAAAGAATATAATTAAAATAATAAAAGAAAAACAAATACGGTAAAAACTCATTTACCCTCTGAAATAAATTAATAGATCTAAATTATCATTACGTTTCGATCGTCGAAAATATTATTTAAAAAAAATTATTATGTTTATTTTTTTTTTTTTTTAAAATTGTGCCAAAGCCTATACCCTACCATTATCGGTAGGAAATAAGCTACAATTTCACGAAAAATTCAAAAATTGCGCCTAAAACTAAAAATTCAAAAATTGCGCCTAAACCAAAAATTCAAAAATTTTGCTGAAAATCATAACCTACCATTATCGGTAGGAAATAAGCTACAATTTCACGAAAAATTCAAAAATTGCGCCTAAAACTAAAAATTCAAAAATTGCGCCCAAACCAAAAATTCAAAAATTTTGCTGAGAATCATAACCTACCATTATCGGTAGGAAATAAGCTACAATTTCCCGAAAAATTCAAAAATTGCACCTAAAACTTAAAATTCAAAAATTGTGCCCAAACCAAAAATTCAAAATTTTCGCTGAAAATCATAACCTACCATTATCGGTAGGAAATAAGCTACAATTTTACGAAAAATTCAAAAATTGCGCCTAAAATTTAAAATTCAAAAATTGCGCCCAAACCAAAAATTCAAAAATTTCGCTGAGAATCATAACCTACCATTATCGGTAGGAAATAAGCTACAATTTTACGAAAAATTTAAAAATTGCGCCCAAACGAAAAATTCAAAAATAATTTCCTCTTCTTATTACTTATAATACAATCATTTTTTTTTTCTCATTTCACTTCAATTTTCTTCCCTCTCTATATCTTTATCTTCTTCAAATCAATTTCACATATCATTCACTTTGTTCTTCTTCTTTTTGCTTATTTAAGTAATTTTATCTTCATGCTTATTTTGTTATTTAATTCTTAATACTAATTCTTGCTTTTTATGTAAATTTTAGGTACTTGATGAAGATCCAAAGACAATGATGTGGAAATAGAGAAAATGATTGTGAAGAAAATAACATTAAGATCCAAACGAAAAAGATGAAGATTTTGAAGATAATTAATTAAGCCTTGTAAATAATTTTTGATTTGTAGTTTTGGTCCATAAGAACAACTTATAATTTTGAATATTATGATTTATGTGTAAGGAATGTTTGAATTTTCATATACAATGAATGTTTGATTATTTGTTATGGTTGTATACTTGTGAATTATATATCGATCTATTTTTTTATAATGATTTGAGCAATTTGTTAGATAGGAGAAGTAATGAAAGCTTTATTTTTTTTGAAACAATTGTCTAGTAATTCCTACCACCTTCAAAGCATTTTCTACTGTCTTCATAACATTTCCTACCGTCTTCATAGCATTTCCTACCGTCTTCGTAACATTTTCCAGAATTGATGAATGTGGTAGGTTTTAACTAGTAGGAAATACTGAAGGTGGTAGGAATTGCTTGGTAGGAAATAGCTATTTTTATGTGCTTCTGTTATAAAACCTACCATTTTGGTGCCTCTTGAGTTGGTAGGAAATGCGTTGGTAGGATTTGGTTGGTAGGAAATAGTCCTTGACCAGGGTCAAATGTGACCCCACAAAATGACGTGGCAGTGACCCCCACTCGTGACACGTGGCATGACATGTCAACCTCGTGGCAAGTGACGTGTCGGGGTCCACCGCCATGTGGCCGTCGATGTGGCTGTTGATGTGGCTCGCCACATGGACAGCCATTTGGCATGTGGGACCGTTTAAGAAACAGACCACCAATTCCTACCATCACCAATTCCGACCTGAGCAATTCCTACCATGTCGAATGGTAGGAATTGACACCAATTCCTACCGATTGACCCCCAAAACCTACCATTTTCGTGGTAGGAAAAGGCCGTTTTTGGTGTAGTGTGTATCACATGTATTGAACAGATATTTCGGAGTCATAACGAAGATAAATAAATTTGATTCAGAAAACACGAAAATGTTCCAAGGAACTACATAAGCATTTTCAAAATTTTGTAAATTACAAATGAGATAAAATGTGCTAAGCACATCAGCTTTATTTCAGCTTTTATTTCACTGCCAATATTTATTGAAATAGAACAACGAATAAAAAAATACCTTCCGCTTTAGCCAGATCCGAAATTAAATCCATGAGGGTAAGGAAGCATTTGATTAGTACCCCCAACACTAGTACCACCACCATCTGTCTTCTGATCATTAAGCTGAAAAACAACCGATCCTTCATTTTTCGCGCTTTGATTTATATCGAACTTTGAAGAATTTCGGAGCATTGCCATCTCATCAACTCTCATGGTTATGTTATCTTTCAATTGTTCCATTGAAGCTATATACTTCTCGAGCTCCTCTATCCCTAAATGTTCGAAAGATTCTTCCCACCAAAAATTAGGATTATCCTCCAATTTTTCCTCTAAAACATTCTTTTTCTTCTCATCTTCAATCTCCTTACTAATCTCCTTATACTTTTGATTAAAATTCTCTTGCATGCTTGTGGGGATTGAATTAACTTCATTTACCACGATATTTTTTGAACTTCCAGCAAGATACTTATCGACCACGGAGTCGACGCTCGGATGCCCGAAAGCAAAAACACGTCCCCCTGGAGACTGAGTTATGATAGCTGCCTCCGCACCAGTTAAAACACAAAGCTCACTAGCTTTATTAAAAAGACCGGTTCGACGTTTCGAAAATGTTACCAGCCGTCTATTTTCATCAGCTATTCTCTTGATCTCGATTTTTTTTCGTCCTTGAGTTTTCTTCTGCATCATCTTGTTATTGTATACAAGAGGAAGAAACCAAAAATGATGATAGCTCTGACGATTCTAAAACCACTATCTATATTAGTATACATTTTTCATGATCAAGTACCATTAATAATGGCAATTTCCATAATTAAATTGATCAATGAGTCACTAATATCAATTCTTGATCTTGAGTTCCATTTAATTATGTGACTGATTTAAATTAATGGATACTAATTATTGGCGATTTACGCATTTAGAATCTATATAATGAAGGGTTGCTTTCTAAGAAGACAGCATGCAGTAAAAACTGCAGTAAAATCTTTAATATTTTACAGTATACAATACAGGCGGCTAAAATGTACAGTTGCCTAACATCTGTCTAATTTTTAGGAGGATTAATATTTTACTGCTCGACAAGGTAAAAATTTTGATTCTGTTTTCAGCTAAACTTTTATCTAGAAGTTAGGATTACATATGCACATTATATACGACAACTTTCTAATAGGCGGGATTTTATTGGCATTTGAAATAATTGATTGTGGTTTTGTTTTAAGATAAAAATGATAATACAATATATGATACGGGACGAGATCCGAGATTAAAATATTAATCGAAATCGGGATAAAGCTAAAAAAAAAATCAAATCAAAAAAATCTTGTTTAATCATATAGTTGTACGGAATCGAACCTATTTTGTGAGGACCGATTTTGGTATTTTGGTATTATTATAACCAAATTTGGTATTTTTGCGCGGCACTGTTTTACATCTATCTATACTCTATACTAAAAGCAGAAACTCCTTCTTAATGGTATGCCATGTATACCGTGGTATACATATAATTATTAACTATATACTAAAAGCGCAGAAACTCCTTCTTAATGGTATGTCATGTATACCGCGGTATACATATAATTATTAATTTAATATAATTGATTTAATTTCAAATTAACTATTATTAAATTAAAAATTAATTTCTTTACTAAAATTAGAAACCCATATTAATGGTGTGGTATGTCATGTAGATATGCCTAATTAATTTTAAAAATATTGTTAATGTAAAAACTAATCTATACTTTTTAAAATCATAACTCCCTCGTATGATATGTCATGTATACTACGATATACACATATAATTATTAGTTTAATACGTAATTAATTTAATTCAAAATTAATATAATTATTACTATTAAATTAAATTAATTGCCAACAATAGTCAAATTACAGACTAGAAATCTACCATCAACGTGTTTGAATTGATATCGGGGGAAGGGTAAACCCTGAAGTATCATACTTATGTACTAAAAGTAAACTCCATCAAAAATACTACATTGTTTCCATACAATGCATTTTTGCTCCTAAAATTTTTTAATACGTATAATGGTAAGTTGGTAACCGATAAACTTAAGAAATCTATACTCTATATTAAAAGCAGAAACCTCCTCTTAATGGTATGGCATACCATGTATACCGCAACGTACATATAATTATTAGTTTAATTAGATTAATATAATTAATTTAATTTCATATTAATTATTATTTAATCAAAAATTAATCTATGAATTTAAAGCAGAAACCCCCTCTTAATAGTATGGTATGCCATATATACCGATACTCTTTATTAAAAGCAGAAACGCCCTCTTAATGGTATGGTATGCTATGTATACCGCGGTATACATCTTATTATTAGCTTAATTATTTTAGTATAATTAGCTTAATTTTAAATTAATAATTTGTATTAAATTAAAAATTAAAAAATTATTAAAAGCAGAAACCACTCTTAATGGTATAATATACGATGTATATCGCAATATACATATAATCATTTTAATTTAATGTAATTCACGTAATTTCAAATTAATAGACCATGTACTTTTTTTATATATGTACTGCATATATTATTTACAAAACTTGCAGTATATATTGCAGTACATGTCTATAATTAGTCCTAAGTTTAAGGATATACACTGAACATTTGTCGTCTAATTTATTGAATATTTTTTGTTATGCCTTGACCGATTGATGTTTAAAATTTTAGTGAAGATCGTAAATTTCAGTGCAGAAACCCATATAATTATTAATTTAATTAGTTTTATATAATTGATTTAATTTCAAATTAACTATTTTTAAATTAAAAATTAATCTCTTTACTAAAACTAAAAACCCCTATTAATGGTGTGGTATGTCAGGTAGATATGCTTAATTAGTTTTAAAAATATTGTTAATATAAAAACTAATTTATACTTTTTAAAATCATAACTCCCTCTTAAAGGTATGATATGTCATGTATACTACGATATACACATATAATTATTAGTTTAATACGTAATTAGTTTAATTCGAAATTAATATAATTATTACTATTAAATTAAATTAATTGCCAACAATAGTCAAGTTACATACTAGAAATCTACGAGCAACGTGTTTGAACTGATATCGGGAAGGGTAAATCCTGAAGTATCATACTTATGTACTAAAATTAAACTCAACAAAAATACTACATTGTTTCCATACAATGCATTTTTGCTCCTAAAATTTTTTAATACGCATAATGGTAAGTTGTTAACCGATAAACTTAAGAAATCTATACTCTATATTAAAAGCAGAAACCCCCTCTTAATGGTATGTTGTGTATACCACAATGTACATATAATTATTAGTTTAATATAATTGATTTGATTTGATTTCATATTAATTATTATTTAATTAAAAATTAATCTCTAAATTTAAAGCATAAACCCCCTCTTAATAGTATGGTATGTCATATATACTGCGATATACACATAATTATTAACTTAATTAATTTTAAAAATATTTTTAGTTTAATTCCAAATTTATTTAATTATTGTTATTAAAATATAAACTAATCTATACTTTTTAAAAGCATAACCACCTCTTAAAGGTATGATATGTTATGTATACCGCGGTATACACATATAATTATTAGTTTAATTAGTTTAATGAGTAATTAGTTTCATTCAAAATAAATATAATTATCACTCTAAGATTAAATTAATTGACAACAATAACAAAGTTGTATACTAGAAATCTACCAACAACTTGGTGTTTGAACTGTATCGGGAGGATTGTTTGAACTTATATCGGGAGGGGTAAATATCATAGTTAAACACTTAAAACATTATGTACTAAAATTAAACTCAATCACAAATATTACATTGTTCTCATACAATGTTTTTTTGCTACTAAAAAGTTTTAATACGCATAATGGTAAGTTGGTAACTGATAAACTTAAGAAATTTTTTATGTGAGAGTAAATAATGGAAATTTAAACATCATCCATTAACATTACCTATACACTAGACCCAAGATCGAGCTCTTGAACACCCACCAGCACACAAGAAGCATTTCTTTATTAGTAAAATAATAATTATTTTAATAAGAATAATTAATTTCTATTTTCAAATTTGTAAAAAAATTCATAATAAAAATTTATAATACAATTAATAAAAAAATTGATTAATACAATTAATATAAAATTACGTAATAATACAATTAATATATACACTATATTTATAACTATTACCTTTTATACTATAAGTTATACAATAACTCTGTATTAAGTTATACAATAACTCTGTATTAATGTAATTACTATCTCTCTTACTATTACAGATGTGTATTTCATCCGCTCGATCTCGATATGTTCCCCACCTCAATCGGGTCGGGAATTTGGGGAATTGTTCGGGTTCGAGCGGGAATGTCCAGATATATAGAAATAATTTGGAAACTTCTTTTCATTGAAACACAATAGTACTAAAACTCAGGTTCGATTTGCTGTTGCTACTACATAATTATACAAGTTATTTATTTATTAAATTTAACTTTTTTGATTTCACTGGGATTCAATTATCATAACTATTTAATTAAATAGTCTTTATTTATTATAGACTTTCATTTAAATTTCAAATTGAATTCTACAAATCAACATATTTTAATTAATATTTATTAATTATTTTTATACTCAATATTCAAATTTTATTTTAATAATTTAATTTTTATTCTCGATCTGTGCTTCACATGGGTTATATATGAGCAAAGCAATACCTTACACAATGGAAAGTGGCCCAGAAACGATCGTATGTAGTTCAACTTCAACCATAACAGGTTGGAGATGGAGCTTCTCGCTGGGTCAAGCCCCAACCAAACATAGTTAAGGTGTCTGTTGATGCAGCAATCTTTGGAGATAGAGAAGAAGTTGGTTTCGGTATAGTTGCAAGAAACTCAGATCACTACAAGAGATATAGGCAATTGTGACGGAAAGTTAGTAAAAATCAGTCACAAAGTTAATATACGACGGAATATATTCCGTCGCAAGTTACTTTGCGACAAACAGATTTCGTCGTAAATTAAATATTTTATTAATATAAGATTGCGCTAATTATCAATTTCAAATTTAATTTTCCCGCTTCTCTTTTCTTGCGACGGTTTTCAGCTAACATTTGTCACAATGTACTTTACGATAGAATATTCGTCGCAAATTGGCTAATTTGCGACGGGCTGTTCTATCTTCCGTCAAAAATTATGACGGATGTGAGAAAATCCGTCGCAAGTTTCATCAACATGCTTTATTAATAACGCTAAACATTAATGTGTAATCATGTTCTATGTAGTAGATTGTTGTTCATGTTATTCACATAACTCGAGGTGTTTTCATATCCAACTAAAGTCTTTGGTCTTTGGTGTATCGAATGGTTGCTTTTAAGATGGTAGATTACTTAATATCACAACTTGTACCGAGCTCTTTAACATGTTCCAAGTAATGATGTACCGACTATAAGAATCTAAACACTTAAGTGCAACCAGTGCGGTGATGGGCCGGTGATGGGCAAGTGCAACCAGTGCGCCAGCACATGGCCTCCCATTTTTGTTTGAAATTGCTTCTTCACAGGAAGTTAATGCATCTTCAAGATGGGAAGATTGCAGTTCAGCATTTGAAGATCGGTAAGAGACCTATGGTCGTAAAACTTTGTAGTAGTGGTATATAAGTCAACAATAAATGTATATACCGAAGAATGTGATCCTTAAAATCTCATTGACGTTGCTTACGGTTCTATGTTTTCAAAGAATGAGTTCAAATTCAATTTGGGCTTCCAGTGTTTGATACTATGTATGTCCTTTGTTTTTTTATTTGTCAATCATTAAATTGTTGAGTATCCTTGTGTAGGTTCAAAAGGGATGAAAGCATTAAACTTAAATAATTTTTTAAAGAGCCTGACATTGAAGTTTCGCACAGGGCCTCAGAATTCTTTGATACGACCCTGTTTAATGCTATCAGCATAACATACTCAAGAATCAAGCCTGGTGCTGCTCCCTTGGATGCTGAACTTCCTTGGATGATTAGTGATTGGCGACAACAATATTGAGATAGGACAAAACTTTTGTCGGATATCATTTGCAACTTTGAAATACTTTGGGGTTTTTATGATTTTATCTATGATCCACACCAAGGCAGTAGCATAGTTTTATTCAGATAGAGGGTTTAGATGTGGGGGTGGTAGACCATGGTGTTTCTTTGGTCTTTTATAAATGTGTAATGCAATTATCTTGTAACTTTAGGATACATTTGAATGTCTCATGTTATTTATCTATGTTTCAATGGTGAATTTAAATTGTGCAGATTTTATATATGTATTGATAGTTTGGTTCTTTTATTGTTAATGAGATAGGTGAATAGTTCATAATATATGATTTCTCTGTTTTTCTTTTGGCATACTAAAATATTAAAATTTTGCTTTTGCTGCCCATTGGAATATTTGTGACGGAAAATTCAGTCATAAGTTCAGAACTTGTGACAGATTAAAATTTGTGACAGATTATTGTGTCATAAATTTGAAATTTGTGACAGATTATTCTGTCATAAATTTGAAATTTGTGACAGATTTACTCCGTCATAATTTGTGACAGAAATATGTACTTGTGACGAAATAGTGACTTTGAGACGAGGCATTTGCGACAGACATAATCCGTCGTAAGTTCGGGGATTCGCGACGGATTCTTTGATATAATTCCGTCACAATAACCCCTGATTTCTTGTAGTGGATGGTATTCTTATAGAAGCCAAGTCGCTAGTTCATCATGAGCTTGTTGATCCAGTTCTAGCAGAGGCGATGGCGGTCAAAGAAGCACTACAAGAAAAGAGGCTAAAAGCCACCAACAAAAAACGGTGGATTTTAACTATAAGTGACCGTTTTTGGTGGCTTTTATGCTAAAAGTCACCGGAGGCCCTCGGTGGCTTTTAAGATGGTGGAATTTATAATATGCGGTGGAATTTATATAAAAGCGACTGAAATATCGGTTGCTTTTATTTAGAGTCAAATTTTAAAAGCACCGGTTCAAAATTTTGCGAAAATTTGAACTTCCCTCTCAAAGGATTTAAAAATTTTGAATTTCCCGCTATGGAATTTAAAGTCACCATAAACAGTGGCTTTTATATGGTATTTGGAATAATTATTACAACCAAATGCAGTGGAATTTAGATGGTCAATTCTCAAAAAAAATGGCAGGACCTGTTTGTTCTTTTTGTTTCTAACCTGTTCCATACTTTACCAATTTCACAAACCATTAAAATACATCGCAACATAATACAAGAAAGGGAGCATAAAATTTAACAGTAACAAAGGCAATGGTTCACAAATAAATTTAAGTTACCAGCATCCCTTAAACTCCATTAAAACTACCATACCAGCATCCCTTAAACTACCAAACAAAGTACCAAAATACTACATACTTTTTAAGATAAGTTTTGATCCCTTAGATGGCTTAGAAGCAGCAAATACCAAAATAAAATAGAGTAACATTCCTGCTAATACTATTCGTAAATAGGACACTGAACCAAATTCCTGTCGTCCTCCCCTCCAAAGTCCATCTCTAATAAAAGTCGATTCTGCTCCACTGGATCCATTTCTGATTGATTACCCTATATAAACAAAGCATAGTATAACATCAATAAATTTAACAAAAACTACCGGAAGCATAAGATTTAAATCTAAAGACGACAAAAGATTATAAATTTCCAGATAACTTAGAATGTAATAACAAGTAATGACTAGATAAAGGCCATGGTATAAAGAGGGCAATAACAAAGACCAGGTCCGGTTCAGATGTATTTCCAAGGTATGAATTAACATTACTAGACAAAAGGAGTCAGATTCCAAATTAATATTAACCCTTCTGTCAAATGAATTTTCCTTTCCTTTTTTTCTCGGTGAAGCAATCTTCTGTCAAACCAATTCTTATAGAATAAAGTTTAAGCAACATATATTTCATTAATACAATATATTCAGATAAATACCTTTCCTTTCAAAAACATGTTGTATGTCATAAAACTGAGTACCTACATAACATTTCCTCTACATAAACCAGTAACAATAAAGAATCATGTAAATTAAAGTAAAAGAGATTCAGAAATTATAAACTAAACTAACCAAAATACAAAATAAATCCAAACTTTGAGCATGTATTGTGTCCATTTGACCACATCAAATGTGCAAAATCCAAATAAAATTCCTAGTGTGGAAGTTGCAGCAGCTAGCCATCTAGAAATACCAGAGAGGGAACTGAGTCAACTGACTGCAAAACTCTATTCCGAAACTCTGGTCACATATGGCAGTTATTACATCTCGCACATCAGCCCAATCAACTACTTGCTTCTAATAAAGATTTTCAATAAACATTTTCTAAAAAAATGAAAAGGCATATTATACAAACCTAGTGTAACATGTGCAGTTAACTGGTCACAGAATATTACAACTACTTACTAAGAGTTATAGAACTGATTTTTTCTTTTATCTTTAAGAATAGATATAGTGCTCAAGCACAAGTCTTCCGGATGTAATAACATGAAAAAAAAAAAATCCACTGCAAAGAAAAGCTTTAGCCAGTACTTTAGCCAGTACTTAACTGCAGAATACATATATTGGTAGCATTGTTTTTAGGCCTACTGGATATGCTATAAATTTTCGTTGATCATGGACCAATATTATGTTCGACGTGATGTCCTTGCCAGAAGGTCAAAATGGACAAAGGGTCTTAAAGTGTTTAATGCTATTCTTTTACTTATTCTTCGTTACTACAGCAGTGATCCGATATAGTTAATTTGATGTTCAATTCTACTAAAACCAACACAATTGAATTATCCATCGAAAACATGTTGTATGTCAATTTTCAAAAGAATAAAATTTCTTTCTTTGTTTTATGACAGCGACTATAACAGTGTATACAGATCTGCCTACTGAAGCTGGAAAGGAACAATAGCCGCAAAAAACAACAAACAGTAAAGGAAAGGAATATAATGTAAGAATCAACCACACCAATACCTAAATAAATAATAATTTTTAAAAATTGAAATTTATAAAATAATCAGATAAACCTGAACATAAAAGTTTCCACACGAATGGCAGTAAATAAATATATGAGTGTGCAAGCATTATATATGCATCTATGTACACACTGTGTGGCGCCATCGAAAATATAAAAATAAAGCAAGTGTTACCTCCGCAATAACTTTCTTGCAGTTCTGCATCACTTGATCAGTAATCTCACCCGCAATTCGCATATATTGATCCCATGATGATTGTTGTATCGGATCAACTCTATCCGGAAAAGCTTTAGTTGCTAATTTCTCCAACACTTCATTTAGTTGGGCGCGTGGCACCTGATCCAGACCCTCCATGGAGCGACTGCAGTTGTCATCTCTGATAGCACCCTCCGAATAATACTGTGTGTGGTGGAATTTAAAAGCGGTCGCTTTTGTGTGGTGGCTTTTAGCCTTTTTTGTTGTAGTGAAGCGTTAAGTTGGATTGATCGAAAGGGATGGTCACAAGTTCAGCTGGAGTCTGACTGCCTTGTCGTGGTACAGGCCATCAGAACTAAAGCACCGATGAGGTCCAGGTGGGGTGCGATGATATTGTCTTGCCGGGAACTATGGCAGGACTAAAGCACCGATGAGGTCCAGGTGGGGTGCGATGATATTGTCTTGCCGGGAACTATGGCAGAGTTTAAACAATGTGGAGTTGTTATATGTGAAGCGGTCTGCAAATATGGTAGCCCATCAGCTAGCTAGGGAATCATATTTATACCCAGATCGTAGTTTTAGTAGGTCGACTATTCCGAATGTCGTCCAAAATTGTATTGAGATGGATTTGATAAGTTAATAAAATTTCCCAGCTTTTCGTCAAAAAAAAAAAAAGTATAGATTTCTTTCCATCTAAAAAAACTTCATTTATCCAAAACTATTGTCATTCGACTGTTGTACACAAATAAGATGAAAATACACTAACATAATTATGTTTTCAGATTATTTTTTTTAATAAAGGTTCAACTCATTTGGTTTGGCCTTTTGTGCATGACAGAAAAGTCATACGTTTTTCAAAGAAACTTCTCACATAAATTCACAATTTTCATCTTGCATTCCAGCTACATCCTTTTGGATTCTTCTGCACTTGTACATACATGAGATATCTTATAGAAAATTACATAAGGGATGTGTGCAAAGCATATTAGGTCTAACTATTGTAAAATTATATAAATAAAAATATTACATATATGTGGAACACAACACACTAAATTGTAGTTTAGATACTAAAATAAAAAAATATAACATATTGTATTTTATCTATTTCTTAAAAATTATAATGTATTTGTTCTTCTAGTAGAAAATGTCAAAAGAAAATTGAATACTACAAGTTAGATAGAAACACTCATTTGCCCTACTTAATTTTTATTTTTCATATATGTTTACTCACTAATCAGGGGTAATCGTCGTATGTTGTCGTGGTGCATCTTAAATGCGTATGATGCTAAAAATCTTGAAAATTTTGAGCCTGGTTATGAAATATGTGGCAAAAACTAGATTTATATAGCATAACTCGATTACATTCTTTGTTTACAAGTCATGAAGATGTATATCAGGGTGAAATTTCTTCTCTTCTATTAAAATGTAACAGACTCAGTTACTTCGTTTTGATAGGTAAAAGGTAAATTGTTCCGCTCTAGTTTTGCCCTGCTCAAATATGATCAACACAGTTATTGTCCATAGTTGTTTTCAATCCCCCAATCACAATTCTCTCGTGAAAAGGATCTACGCTAGTATTGTGAGTGATGTTCATTGAGCATATACAAGAGAAGCAGACTCGTGGATGGCTGGTGATGTTGGATAAAAATGTAGATCCATTTCTCTTCAACCTCTCTTCACTTGGAAAATCTCACTACTAAAGATTGATAACTTCCGGAATATTTATGGTATTACCAGATCAGTTAGTAGTGGCTATTATACTGAATACTACAAACATCCTTATGAATGCATAAAATAAATTCTGTATGTGCATGAATTGTGGGCTAATTTCGTTTCTAAAGCATTGTGAACTGAAACAACAGCTTTAGAAACCAAATTAACCCGCAACTCATGCATAGACACATTTTGTTGGACACACTCATAAGGATGTTCGCAGTAGTTAATATAATAGCCACTCCCAACTGATCTGGAAATGCAATAAATATTCGCGAAGGTATCAGTTTTTGATAGCTGTGAGATTTTTTCAAGTGAAAAGAGGTTGAAGAGATAAGGATCTAAATTTTTATCCACCATCACTAACCATCCGTGAGCCAACTCCTCTTGTATATATATGATCAATCAACATCACTCAGACACTGGTATGGATCATTGTCAAGAGAAAAATGGGAGTGGGGATCAAAAGCAACGATGTACAATAACAACAATTCTATAAAGTCGGGTCATCAACCATTGTGCCCCTGTCGCCTCTATCCATTTGAATTGGATACCAAAACTCTTATCAGAATGAGCATAATGTCCATAAGATATATATTCAAGTCGATGGAAGTTAGTTTCAATTTGGTTTGTTTAATATAAGTTTCTTAGCTCTCCTGATTATGTTATTTTTCAATTGTTTCATCAAAAATATATACTTTTCAAGCTCTTCTATCCCTAAATTTTTTAAAGTTTCTTGCCACCTAAAATTAGGACCATCCTCCACTATATCCTCTGAAACACCCTTTTTCTTCTCATCTTCAAATTGCCTTATTGATGTCCTTTTCTCCTTTTCTCCTTCTCATCTTCAATCTCCTTAGTGATGTCTTTATACTTTTCTTGATCTCAGATTCTTTTTCAGCCGTGAGTTTTCTTCTGCATGATCTTGTTATTTGTGTACCAGAGGAAGAAAACTAATTAAGATATGGAGTTATGTAAAGGAAGATTAATGTAATTACTTTAAACATTCAAGATTACAACCGGTGCAGCAGAAAGACCTGCAAACCCATAAAGGGTGCATTTTTCAATTGCTTGGGCAGTGTATCATCAATGCAAACAATTGCACCTAGGAGGCTAGGATGGAATACTTGTTTAGGAAACAGACGGAGATATGCTCTTGAATAAATGAGCATCTTTTTTGCCCAGAATTGAGCCGATTTTGTCTTGTCAAAGATAAAGGAGGAACAGTTTTTCCGCTAACATTAACATATAATTCGAGTGAAGTACCAAAGAAGAAAAAAATCGACTGTTTCTTTACCAAAAAATAAGAAAGAAATGTTGTACTCTGATGTAGACATTTCGCGTTCCATTAAGCCATTTGAAACGAAATTTCCACTATCAGTTAGCACTGTCAAATTATTCGAGTGTTTCTTCATATCCGTAATGCAGCTAGTAAGAAGCAAAAGTTCTGAAACCACCAGGCACTGGTATGATGCTAAATATTACAAAAAAGCTGCGCTACAAACATGAATTAGAAGATGCTTCAAAGTCCCAAACTATTGATTGCACCTACTTTGATCACTTTGACATTTAGGTTCAGTGTAGAAATATTACACTGTAAATTTACGAGGGAAGCGAATGAGGATGTGAAAACAAACGAAAAGATTCATGCCGTGGAGAAGAAAGCTCCTATAAAACATTTTTCTTATGAACCTATATGTGCAAAGTATCTGTAATTAACAATAAGCTGGACTGTCTACAAGTATCTGTTGAAGATGCAAACATGAACATGGGGAACAAACCACAACACAGTGTCCTGAGAAATGAAGAATGCCCGAAACATATACTATAATACAGTGGACTTCTATTCTGAAGTATGTAAGACATGCAGAAACTTCCACTTTTGGACAAAAACCGAAGGCCATCTGGATATATGAACTGGAGTTAAGGCCGTTCAACACAAGAGGTGTAAACCCAATATCTTGGATAACTAGACCCTCCTTACTGAGGCTTCTAGTATTCTGCGGATATGGAATGCTTCACCTTGGTCACCATTTAAAGACCTCCTCTCCAAGAAACAAGCAGTTAGCTGCCTCCATAACTTTTCAAGATGTGATTGCAAGCAACTTTTTCTGTCTTTTAAATTAGGATTTACTGACAAGACAAACGCATTAACTGCATCTGCCACAAGTTCTCGCTGTGAATCTTCAAGAAGATATCCAACTGTTGATTTCTCAGGTTGTTCATATACTAATAGAGCAGAACAGTCCTACACAAGAGCCAAGAAAACCTAATTACCAAATTAAATAAAAAAGATTCACTGATATAAAATAATTGTGGTTATGGCAAATTACTCCATATTGCCAAAGCCACTATTAAGTACTCTAACTTCTTACTATGCCATTATCCTTGGTTACGTAAAAGGCACTCTTCCATTATTTCTATTGCTGAGTCCTACAAGGCTCAGTTCACTCTAATCATGATGATATGGTTCACTTGCGAGATAACATTCTTCGTCAATGTTAAAAATTGTTCTTTGCTACAAATTTTGAAGTATTAATGTTAAAAGAAGACACGACTGCTGATAGCCAATGCAAACATGCTAATGTTACTACGGAAACTTTTGATTATGATAACATTGTTCAGGACAAGTCTTCTAGAGAAGCTATTGACTTCATTGGAACATTCAATAATTACCCTGAATGTAATCACAGAAGCTTAAATTCGACCCATGGCTAAAACAAGATTGATTCTTCGTTTCTTTTGGAGCTGTCCTTGCATCTATCTCATCCCAAAGGTTCATTGAATCAAGTAATGGATGTTGGACGTATGTCAAAACAGTCTGAGGCCTCAGCATTTTCGTGGTATAATGGTAGAACATTGCAACCCCTGCATAAGTCATCGGATAAAATTTGTGATCAACAAAGAGGTTACGAAACCAGTTTTGATAAAAAAACTAACTCATCAAGCCTATGAGCATAGTTCTGGTAATTGTTGTCCTATAATTAGTCATGATGATAATACGATATCTCGAACTTCTAATCTACTTGGAATACAGTCTCCTCACCCTCAACAAGTAATTCATGTCACAGTTCTAATGAAGTGTGCAAGTTTTGAACGTGTATGCACTGTCTATAATAACTTGGCTCCTCCTTTATTCAGTACACAATCAAGTCAGTCACCTTTGCAGAGTCCAGACACATCTGGCAACCATGAAAGATCGATTCAATTAGATAAAAATCATCCTGTAAATCCAGGAATCAGGAACTCCCAGAAAATACTACAATATCTGATGGAACAAAATGTTTACGCTGCCTCGACCCAAATGGAACATAATAAATTATATGGATCGAAACTTTCAAAAGATCAAGTAAATTTCCATTCTGTCAATAGTCAGCATGAAAGTGGTGGTTCCTGTAATGGCATTTCAAGTCGTGTCAGTAGCACAAATAATGGAAGCAACAGCCTTAACCATGCATATGAGCTTGTCAAGGTAGCCGTAGAAGATGAAAATGAAGCTAATATCATTCATGATGAAATGTTGAGTCGTTCTATCCAAAAAGAAAAAAGAAGCTGCCCCCACTAAATTCCACATGAAGCAGAAAGAGAGATGCTTTGAAAAGAAGGTATGTTATCAAAGTAGAAGTAAACTGGCAGTACAACGTCCCCGAGTGAAAGGGCAATTTGTTCGTCAGGTGCAGACTGAAGCTAGAAAAGTAGAAACTGATGACCACTGACAGCTAGTTAGCATTATCATTACACAAGAGAATTAGATCAACTAGTGGAAATTTCCAGTTTTGGCTGTTATTGAGCCACAGGGATCACACATTCACAAGCTATGAGTTGCCAAGTCCGAGCTGTGAAATGCAAAGAGCCTTTGTATGAGGTTCATTCTCCAATTCTGACAAAAGCGAACCGGAAATCCTGACAAGTTTAAGTTTAGAAGCTCGACAAGTACAAGCTTTAGGTGCTGTAAATTCGATAAAAATGATCTCAAAAGGTCATTAAACTCGACTTATACGAACTTCCAGTTTCGAGCTGTGAACATCAAAAGAGCCTTTATGGAAGTTAATTCTCCATTTTGACAAAAGCATGCTGAAAAGCTCAATAACAGTGAACAGATGGGCTCAAGAGGTTGAAAAATATTCGATAAACTCAAGGATCCAAAAGCAAGATCGGTTCTACACAAATCGAAAAGTTGGAATAGTCTATTTGCAATCTCTGGAGTGAGCATCATCTCTTGTCTCATCAGAACATCATCTCCAGTCAAATGCTTGACAACTGTTAGAGGATTTCATTCAATATTCAAAATAAAAATGTAGAAAATTTCTAAAAGATTCCAAGCATTTCAAGGACAACTACTGATTCAGAGTCCTCCAGTGATTCTTTAGTAGTATTACGCGTGGAACAGTTTTTAAAGGGAGATGGAGCGTCTAGACCAACAATGTTTAACTGGTCCAGGCTGAAAGATCCCTTAAATAAAGAACTATAGTGTTTATGAAATGACGGAGCAAAGAAAGAGTAATAAAAGTCCTTATTCAACGCTGGAGAATGGGACCAGTAGCTCTTGCTCTCAGAAGACATTTGTCTAATATGTAAGAATTTACACAACTCTCAGCACGATAATATGTGAAGTCAACCAGCAACTGGAAAATCTTTTGATCGTCATCGGATCAACATACTGAAGCCCATGACAAAGAACAATAAAAGCTAAAGCTTAAATATCATTCTCCAAGCATGGCCCATCTACTGTGGATCACTTCAAGCTCAGGGTTCTTGGAAAAGGTCTCGGGATCAGCAGATCAAATCCCAGCAGTGTCCCAACCATAGTCACCTGGGAATTCACCAGAAGGGGCTTCACTTGAGAATGTTCCTGAGTACTTGACACAGTCTGGGTCATACCATGGGCTGTTAGAGACGGGTGATTTCACTGTTTTCCTCATGGATATTCTCCCATTATTTCACTGTTAGTTGATTTCCAAATGACTTGCTCTTGGGTGTGAAATGTTTTGAAGTTGATTGTATCCCATTAACCAATCAGCTATTGCCACACATTCCTCAGATTAATATGCACACAAATCAAATGATGCTAAATCATATGGAGTCATCAAATATTGCTAAGCAAACAAAAATATACAAAATAATGCTAAATTGCCACTTAATCAACCCTAGCAAATAAACACAGGGCTAACAAAAGAGCAGAGCCTAATGTACTTCATTTTTGAGATACAAGATTTGGCCTCACTGGCATATAGAATATATTGTTCATTATTTTTAACTAAAATGAAGATTATTTTTGAGATGCATTCTTATCAATAATCAATGTTACAGGATAAAATGATTGAGAAAAAAAAGAGCCAAAGGAACACTCCACCCACCGGAAAATCTGCAACAAAAGAACAAAGCCTATCATTCTGTGGACCACAAAGTTCCATCGAAAATGATCACATTTCCCTAAACAAATACCAGAAGAACACCAAGCAAAAGGTATTTCAAAAATATGAAGTTTAATGCTAACACTGTTTGTCATTTCAGAATTCTTTAAGACTTATGTGAATTATAAACAGGGTAAAGGACGAATGCAGTAGGCAGAGATTCAACAACAGAAATGAAGTTCAACTATTTTGCATGCAATGAAATATAGGATCTTGCATGAAATGAAAGGTGTCTTGCATGGCAGTCAAAATGATCAGCACATTTACTTTTGTTATATATTACGAAGAAGTATGTATTGTAATAGCCTGAAGAAGAGACACATGTATGGTTTGTAACTGCTGCAACCTATTTCTAATATTATCTTCTCATACAGTATCACCCCAACGAGACCTTAACCGAATCAGTAGTAAATGTAACCAAATACAGAGTTACGTAGCTTCTCTTTCGAATCAAGTACAAATAATATATTTTAAACATATACATCTTATCAAATCAAATCAACATACCTTCTTTCATGACAAACCAATAATTTCATTGCTGAACAGCTCTTACACAAACAATTCACAAGCAATTGGAGTTCACTGTTAGAAGTGAAAAAATGACTACACGAAATTATCATAATTTAGTAGATCTCTGCGCAGGAAGCTACAATTGGAATATTAAAGTCAGAGTTATTAGATCTTGGAGAGGAGTTTCAAAACAGGGAGAAGGTTTCAAGGGATTAAATCTTTTGTTCTTAGATAATCAGGTATAATTATGAAAGATTATTTATATATCTATGCGTTTTCATGGGTCAACAACTATCAATAATTTGTCATGCAGGATACTAGAATTCATGTATTTGTGCCTGGAAACATCATTGACAAGCACGAAATGAAACTACTTGAAGGAAACATTTGCTCAATATCTAATTTCTCCGTCAAAGATTACAAAACTGAGGAAAAGTTCAGGTGCATCAATAGTGACAAACAAATTATTTTCACAACTTATACAAATGTTAAAACATTTCATGAAGATGATGTCCTAATTGCAAAGAACATATTTGATTTCTATGATCTTGGTGATTTATCTGATATAGCAAACCAAAATGTCTTCCTTACTGGTAAGTTCATTTTTTAAGTATCAATAACAATACATTCCAACCAATCTATTTCTCCTAACTTATATATACTAAACTACTAACTCGGACATGCAGATGTAATTGGATTTATTGAAAAGGATTTGCCATTAGCAAATTTGATTAATAAGTATGGTCAGCAGCAAACACAAATCAAATTTACCATAGTTGATGGAAGGTAAAAGAATTATATTTTTTGGTTCATTGTTGCAGATTCAAGATTAGTGTTGTAAACATTATACTTATGTTTGATGTCCAGAAATTCGGTGAATGTCACTTTCTGGGATTCGCTCGCTGAAGAATTTGAAGCTGCCTTATATGTTGCTCAAGAATTTCCAATTGTAATTATTATAGCAAGTGCTAAAATAACATCTTGGCAAGGGACAAATCATCCTACTCCACAAGTTGAGATTTCAAATGTAACAGCAACAAAATTCTATATGAATTATGATTACCACGATGTTGCAAACCTAAGGAAAATGTAAGTTCATGAAACTTTGTTAACATACAAATCTTGATTGATCTCCTTCTTTATGTTCTCCTTCTTTATAAGCTTTGAAAATGAATATTTATATTTTAGGTTGCGTCAACCGATGTTTGCGAAGTACAACTTCACAACTCAGGCAGAAGAGAAAATTGAAACACTCTCTATTGCTGAATTAAGGAATCTTGGAATCAATTACATAGAGGTCTTTAATAGTTAGTTCACTAACTCCATAGATTTTCTAGCCAATATTATGAATAATTCTTTTCTCTTAACTGATGCAGAAAGAGGTGATATGTCAGATCAAGGTGAACACTGTACTAGAAACAACCTACTGGAATTTCTATCAATGTCCATCATGTTACAAAGAGATTGAACCAGTTGAAGGATTGTTCAAATGCTATAGATGTGCTGATAGAAATGTGCCGTATCCATACAAAAAGTAAGCCTAATTAACAAATCATATACTTCTTATTTTATAAGTTATCTACTCAAATTATAAATTAATTAAAATGATCAAAATACAAACAGCTGGAAGTTGAGCGTTGAAGCAGAAGACAACTCAGGAAGGATTGAAATTGTTCTAATGGATAGAGAAGCAAGAACAATACTTGGAATTTATGCTCCAACGAAGAATGAAGAGGTATACTATTAAAATAATTTACATTCAAAGGGTAATTTTCATGGCAAATACTTATGTCCACCTGTATACATTACAAATGAATGGCAAACAGAACATGCCTTCAATTGTGAAGCTCCTGGAAAACAGATACTACACAGTGAAGCTGGAAATTAAAATATCAAACATTGAACAGAAATCATTTACATATGTAGCTACGGGTATTTTTGAGAATCCAGCACAGACTAACGAAACAGGAATCTCTGAAACACAAAACCTTAACGAATCAGCAACAGAGGTAACAATTTTATAACTTTTAACTAAGTTATAGACGAAAATATAAGGATTTTTTTTATCTAAAATTGTTATTAATATTACAGACTTCAGGATCAGGATACCACCTAGATGACTTCTCACAACTCAACTTTCAAAGTCCAGATATTAAACTCAAAAACAAAAAGAAGAGGAGTCTGGGAAACAAAAAGAAATAAGTGACACAAACCTACCAAGTTGTTAAGAAAGTATGTAGACTATGCAATTTCAATGTTTGTTTGCCTCTAAACTTTAACATTCCATTATCCGGATTTGAAAATTGCCTTCACTTTTGAACAACATAACATTCTACGTTGTTGATGTAGTTTGCTTTCGTTTATGAATTTACTTTAAGTTGTTCAAATTCCTGATATTTTAGTTTGTGTTTCATTTTATAAAAAAAAATTCAAAACAAAACGACTATGACAACTTGTTTCATTGTTTGATAAAATAAGTTATTGAAAACTTAATATGAACTATTATAAAACAACTACAAAATTTAATATGAATTATCATAATTGCTACAAATTCTAATTAATTTTATTGCATCTTTAGCATTTCACTAAAAAAATGTGAAACTCAAATTTGTAATGATTGGGTCGAAATCTGTGTAAAATTAAAATTTAATATTCTGTAACAGTCCAAAGAATGAGCAAGTTTCATGTTGTACAGTGACATATATAGACCACTGTGCAAACGTAATGCACATAAAATACGACACAATACCTTGCAATGAATGTCTCACAGGGAAAGTACTTAGAATTGACTGAACTTTGACCGAAAAAGTACTTAGAATGCAAGTATATGCAAATTTCGTTACAATTTGTTTCACATATTAATATTTTCGTTGGGAATTATGTAAGTTTTTCAAGACGTTTATTATGTCGTTACATTGCGTGTTTCTTTAATGTTTGATTATGAATCCACAAGTTATAAAATGGCTTGCGTAATTGTTCTACTTAACTAAAGTTTGGACGTACACAACAAACCTAATAATATGACAAACTAAAAATATCCCATTACAAATTTCAGAAAAAATATCAAGTTAACTATATTATGAAAATGAAACTGAGGTCAATTTTTGATAAATTATAAAAAAAAGTAAGCCCGCGGCAGCGGGCACCATTCTAGTAGAATATATTGTTCATTATTTTTAACTAAAATGAAGATTATATCCGGCTGCAGGAATCCCTACGTCTGTCACGAACATGTGCAACTTTCTTAACAAGGATAATATGGTTCACCCCTGCTAATTACAGAAACCACAAGTGCCTTAGATGATAGCAATCAACAAATTTCCTGGCTCACTGTTGATAGCCATGCAAGTTCGCCACTGAAACTAATGCCGGCTTTACGCACTTCCTATAGGTATGAGTTACAAGGTCAGGTAGGTGCAACTAATCACATAAAAAGTCACGCATAATGGACAATTTCGAACTCAATCTAGTAAAATTCTAAAATAAAAAAACCAACCTGTGGAAAAGATTGGCTCTGAGCAGCTAGTCTAGAAATTATATTGGAAGCTTCCAGATGAAACTTCTTGGGTTTAGTACATGACAGGCTTGTCTGAAGGCATCTGAGAGTATCAGGGTGTTTAGCCAACATCTGGAAGAATTAACAGTCTATTAGACATAAGGCAGAGTACTCTGAATAAGCATGCTATATGTATCATGGCAAACACCGTCAGAGATCAACACAGTTCACAAACTCAACAGCAATGTGTTAGAAGTTAATAAACACAATAAATAATTAATCAGTCACAGATCTGAATAACTAGTTTGTCCATAAGTTACAGATTTTAAAAAGAGGATTTGGTGGAAATAAAATATTTTAGCTATAATTTAGGGATTATGAGTTGATTTTGGAATAATAAATAAGGAAGTCATTTGTATGTCTGAGGCATCAATGAATAAGATTGAATTGTGTGTGTGTGGAGAGTGGGTGGTCTCCCCAATACCACTCCTAAGTTCGTGTTTTCTATAATCTGATTATAATCAGATTTTATCTACTCTTTTCAGATTATTATTGGTATAAAATACCTACATATTATCCCTATATATCAGTTGACTAAACAATGCAAAGAAGAATTTAAACCTTCTTTCAAGCAATGCATATTCAGACATAACATTTGGGAGTTAAAGGCACGTGTTCAAAAATAATCACACATCACTGCAACTCCATGTTTGTACAATGACTGACCAAGTCAATCACAGTTCACAAACATACTTCACCAGAGAAGAAACCAAAAGAGGGTCCAAATCTTATCAAAGACTCCATCACCTAATCATACCTCAATCTGTTTAGAATTTCCCCATCTCGCAATATTCCCAACTACTCCAAGTGCAGCACCAGCAACCTTAATATCTTCATAACTGAAACACCAATTAACATAACAGATACTAACCATAAATTGCAATAAAACATTCGCATAAAAGAATTTACACCAAAATTTACTTACCAGGAGAGCTGAATTATCCAATCAATGGTTCCTTGTTCAATTCCCACATGTCTTTCATAAGAAAGATATGAAAGAGCAAAGCATGCTCTCTCTATATGGAGAAGAGTACCCAACCGCACTTTACAAAGTAGCCCGTCTAAAATAGCAAGAACTAGACCTTCCTGCGACAAATTAATAGTCTGAAAATGCATTCATTCGGTTATTATACATGGTTTCAAAGGGAAAACAGAAATAGAAAAACTAACCTTATCTGGAATAAATTTGGCTCGACAAACAACTACCATAAACTTGGCCAAGTTATCGGTCAATGTAGTATCCATGTTGGGTAAAACAATTTCATTCACAGCTTCTAAAACACCTTTATTAAGGATGACACTTACATAATCGGGGGAAGCACAAACAAACCGTGTCAATGTGATCACAACCTACACATTAAGATAACATGTCTAATTAAACATTCATTTTAATTGACCAATATTGAAAATTGACTAACTGAATGAAGCTTACCGCAATAACTATGATAAGAGATTTACTAAACAAAAGATTCACAAGGACCGGAACTGCCTTTTCTTTTATTATAGTGCCGTGTGTGTCAATATTTGCCCGTGAGAGGATGTTTGCAGCGGAACGCTGCAATCAAATTTTTATCAAAGACGTGTCCTTAAAATAGAAAAGAAAAGGAATAACACTCAAAATGTTCACAATTAAAAAATCAAAACAGCAAACCTGGATGAGTACGTGGTGACTATCCTCGAGAATCTCAACAAGGCATTCAACAACATCAGATTCTAGATGAATAGCTAATCTTGGGTCTGTTTTTCAAAATATACTCATTATAAGATAATTCAATTGAACTTATTAATTAGCACACAAAAATGAAATAGAAAGAGAATGACATCGTTTTACCTTGATTGATCATTTTATCTAACCCTTCTATGGCCTCGGCCTCTAACAAGTCTTTGGACCCCTTTACCTCTTCAACATATTGCTTAAAAACTGGCAGCTGGAAATAAGTAGCAACAAATATGCAAGAGAGCTTGGTGAGAATCAAAACCTAGAATAAAAATGAATAGGCAGCCCCAGCATATAAACTACAATAGATATAAACTTGGATAAAAGCGTATGACAGATGGACACCGTTAACAACCAAAACACACACACATAATTACAAACACATATAAAAGTGTGCACAAACCTTATCTTTTACATTGAATGCCAGCAGATGAGCAGCAAAACTATTATATATGGGATCCATCAGATCCCCCACATATATGAATGTTTCCTTTCGGCGGTCATCTTTGAGATCCATCAACATAGTTTTCCATGAGAAACCCCCTAAACAGAAAAATTCAAATTAAATAACAGGTGCATTGATATGTAGCAAGGCAGTTGGAAAAAATTACTCAAACTCATTTCTCTCACAGGCACTTTGACAAACAGCTGTTGGGCATAGATTATACAAGCAAACCCTAACCACCAATTTCTCAGTAATGCAATCGATTACATACATATCATATACAACAAACACAATAGTAATTTTGTGTACAAATTTAACGCCCAGTTTTAAATGATTACATACATATCATATACAGACAAACACAATAGCAATTTGGTGCAAATCGAAGACGTACCTGTGCGGGTTCGGAATGAATGGAAGGATTAGCAAACAAATCCAACTGAGGAAGGATTTAGACTAAATTGCACTTTGGGTATTCGAAGATTAATATTTTTGCACTTTGATTGCTAAATTTTAGTCAATTGCATGGCTAAATTATTAATTTTTTATAACATGGGGCTCCGCCCCACCTCCGTTATATACACCGTCAAATGTTGACAGAGGCAGAGGTATTAGTGTTCAGATACATTTGAACGGCTATAACTTGTATATATAAATCCAAGAACCCATTGTTTTGAAGCAGAAATTCTTGAAATTAAAACGCTCATACATGGCTAATATGTGTTTATGTGGAAGATGGGCAGTGGAAAGGACAGCGTGGACGGATGTCAACGCCGGCAGGAGGTTTTTAGGTTGTGTTGAAGGTGAAAATATGCTCCATTTTGTAACTGAAGTAAGGGGGTGATTGTAGGTTTTTTAAGAAGGCTTCGAAGCATCGATAAAGAGAAGAAAGCATATGAAAATCGTGAAGAAGAAGTTAAGCTTTGGAAGAAAGAAGCACAGAAGTAGAAGTATGTGTTCCTGGGTCTGGCTTTGGTGTTTGTTTATGCTCATTTTAGGAAGTATTAAAGTCATATGTATGTTGAAGTAGTATTGAAGTATTTAGGTAGTATTTAGGTAACTTTTCTATATTGAATGATGTTAAGAAGTTGAAGATCTTATGTACTATGTAATGTAATTTGTAATCGAAGTTGATGTTAATGTTCTTATGATATTAAGATTCGGAACGCAAACATGTAGAATAATCCTTGCATTGTGGATCAAATTACCAACTTGTTCATACAAGTTTCACAAACTTGTTCATCAAAAGATACCAATTGTTTCACCAAAAGACAGATTACATGATAGCAAAGATGCAAGGTTTAACATTAAGTTCACAAAAGAAATTGAAAGTACTGAAATTGTCTACATATTTCAAGGTGCTCTCTTAGCACCTTTTGCCACTTTTGCAGCACTTTTTGTCTTCTTTGATGCAACCTTCAAGCTTCTCAGAAAAGTGAATATATTTCCTTGAGGTGCAGAGTTCGAAGTCTGTTTGCCTTTGGATGATGATGCTTTATTTTGTTCTGTTTGTGCCCTTTTTGGTCGTGCTTCCTGAAAATCATCTTGACTCTGCTGCATAGGCCTTTCATTTGATATAGGCTACTCTGTTGGATTTGCACCACCTTGTTCTGGAGTAGCAGTGGTGCTTCCATTCTAAACAGAAGGGACACTAATGATGTCTGTAATTACCGTAAAGAGAAGGGACACTGGAAATCTGACTGTCCCACGAAAAAGAAGCAACATGATAAATTGACAGGTACTGCTGCTACAGGTACTGCTGCTATAGTTAGTACCAATTCTGAAGAAGATATTGCTCTAGTTGTTGTTGAGCATAATCATCACTCTGATATGTGGATCCTTGACTCTGGAGCGTCTTACCATGTATATCCGTGCAGGGAGTGGTTTACAACCTACGAGCAAGTAGACGGTGGAAAGCTTTTTATGGCTAACAATGTTGTTTGTGAGATAGTTGGAATAGGCTCAATTAAAATTCGGACACATGATGGTAAATTCTGCACATTGAATGATGCTAGGCATGTTCCACTTATGACGAAGAATCTGATATCTCTGAGTATGTTAGACAACAAGGGTTTCATTTTTTAAGGTGAAGGTGGAGTTCTACATGTCTACAATGGTTCCGATGTGGTTCTGAAAGGTGTTAAACGTGGTACCTTGTATCTTTTTCAAGGTTCTACGTTATCAGGTTCTGTTGATGTCGCGTCTTCGGAGATTGATAAGGAAAACATGACCAGGTTGTGGCACACGAGGCTTGGTCACATGAGTGCAAGAGGGATGCAAATTCTGTCAAAAGCTTATATTCTTTGTGGTCATAAGGCCACAGGTCTTGAATTTTGTGAACATTGTGTTTTTGGAAAGTTACATCGCATCAAGTTTCTTAAAGCAATACACAGAACAAAAGGCACACTTGATTACATCCATTCTGATTGTTGGGGTCCTTCTCGGGTGGAGTCTTTAGGGGGGCACATATATTTTGTGTCAATGATTGATGATTTCTCAAGAATGACTTGGTTGTTCATCATGAAGCATAAAAGTGAAGTCTTTAAGATTTTCAGGCAGTGGAAGGCATTAGTGGGAAATCAAACGGGGAAGAAGATTAAGAGGCTGTGAATTAATAATGTTTTGGAATTTTGCTCGTCTGAGTTTGATGAGTTCTACAAGAATGAAGGGATTGTTAGGCATCATACGGTCAGGGATACACCACAACAGAATGGTGTAGCAGAACGTATGAATCAGACACTTCTGGAGAGAGCTAGGTGTATGCTATCTAATGTTGGACTAACTAAAAGATTCCGGGCAGAAACGGTTACTACAACATGTTATCTGATAAATCGTGGATCTCACACAGGTATTCATCTCAAAACTCCTATTGAGAAATGATCTGGTAAGCCTGCTGATTACTCCGATTTAAGAGTTTTTGGTTGTACTGTTTATTATCATATAAATGAGGGTAAATTAGAGCCACGAGCTAAAAAGGGAGTATTTGTAGGCTATGGGGATGGGGTTAAAGGTTATAGAATCTGGTCCCCATCTGGAAACAGGGTTATACTAAGTAGAAATGCAGTCTTTGATGAAAATTATATGTTTAACCCTAATGTGAAGTCAATTATTGTGTCAGAAAGTGGTAGTGTTGAAAAACAGGTGGAGTAGCAGGTCACTCAAGATGAGAGTAAACCACAACATGAAGTTCATCAGCCACGGTCAGAATCAGAATCATTAGTTTCATCATTACCAGTAGTGAATTAGCATAGTTTGGCTCTTGATCGATCAAGGAGAGCTAATTATGGGGTGCCACCAAAGAGATATGGTTTTGAAGATATGGTGGCCTATGAACTACAGGTTGCTGAAAAGGTGGATCCTAACTCTGATGAGCCATCCACCTACAAAGAAGCAGTTACATGTACTGAGTCTACCAAATGGTTTGCTACAATGGGAGATGAAATGGAATCACTTCATAAGAATCAGACTTAGGAATTAGTCAAGCGACCTCGAGATAGAAAGATCGTCACTTGTAAATAGGTCTACAAGAAGAAGGAAGGAGAAACATATGTTGAGGGTATCAAGTATAAAGCTCAATTAGTAGCTAGAGGGTTCACTCAGAAAGAGGGAGTAGACTACAATGAGATTTTTTCGCCAGTGGCCTGACACACTTCCATCAGGGTGCTACTAGCAATAGTTGCACATCAGAATCTGGAGCTTGAACAACTAGATGTGAAGACAGCTTTTCTGCATGGAGAGCTGGAAGAGGAGATATACATGACTCAGCCGTATGGTTTTCAGGTTCCTGGTAAGGAAGACTATGTTTGCAAGTTGTTGAAGTCCTTGTATGGACTAAAGTAGTCTCCGAGGCAATGGTACAAGAAATTCGATAGCTATATGATAGGTATTAACTACACCAGGATTCCGTATGTAGATGATATGTTGATAGCTACAGAGAACAAGTCTGATGTTCAGAAGTTGAAGGGTCTCCTTAGTGCTGAGTTTGAAATGAAAGATTTGGGTGCGGCTCGGAAAATTCTGGAAATGGAGATATATAGGGATAAAAGCAAAAGAAAACTCTTCTTGTCACAGAATGGATACATTCAGAAGATTTTGTCAATATTTGGCATGTCTACAGCTAAGCCCATAGACACTCCAAGTGTTGCAAATGCACATTTGTCTGTTGCTTTTGCACCTAAGTCTGCTGAGGAAAAGGAGTACATGTCTCGAGTTCCCTATGCTAGTGCAGTAGGAAGCTTGATGTATGCAATGGTCTGCACTAGACCTGATCTTGCACAGTCTATCAGTGTTGTTAATAGGTTTATGGCTGAACCAGGCAAGGAGCATTGACAAGTTGTGAAGAGGGTTTTTCGGTACTTAAAAGGTATGTCTGCTGTTGGTCTCATTTATGGAGGTGATACAGAGTGTTTGGTAACATGGTTTTCAGACTCTGATTATGCTAGAGATGTTGACAGTAGAAGATCTATGACTGGTTATGCTTTCACTCTGGGTTCCTCAATTGTCAGTTGGAAAGCTACTCTGCAACCTACGGTGACTTTGTCTACTACAGAAGCAGAATACATGGAATTGACAGAAGCAACAAAAGAAGGAATCTGGTTGAAAAGATTGGTCAGAGATTTGGGTCTACATCATGATCAGGCTACAGTGTATTGTGACAGTCTCAGTGCAATCTGTTTAGCTAAGGATCAAGTCCATCATGAGAGGACTAAGCACATAGATGTTAGATATCATTTTCTAAGAAACGAGCAGAGAATCAATGTGAGCAAAGTGGGTACTGCTGATAACCTAGCTGATATGATCACCAATCCGGTTCCATATAGCAAGTTTCAACATTGTTTGGACTTGCTAAATGTTCGGAGTTGTTGATTGCCCTTTTAAGGCAAAATCTGAGGCAGAAGGGTTTTTTCTAGTACATCTGGCATTATTATGGTGCATCTGGTACATCTGTTTTTTTGTGAGAGGATTCAAGTCAAGGTGGAGATTTGTTAAAATATGCCTTGAATCAGTAATTGCTCGTTATGATATGGAAATAATTCCTACAATGAAGGATCTAAAACTAATCTGTATCCACGGTCAAGGATAAGACTTATCCTCCAAGGAAGTGATAATACTTATCCGCCTAGATAGTACTATATAAACTCTTTAGGGCAGAACGTATTCTGTAATCTGTATCCTCAAGATCTGTATACTATAATCTGGATCTTATACGTATGTTATAACACTACACCATATTTGACCTATTGCAACCCCAAACTAGGTTTGTGTTGCATAAAGTGTTGCTATAAACAAAAGACTTGCTAATCTATTGTAACATTTTTAAAAAACGTTATATAAAATTGAAAAGTGTTACAAGCGGAAGTATCATTTTGACAATTGCAATACTTTTGAAAAAGCGTTACAATACCTATTACGTTTTTAATCAAATTGACCAGAATTTAAAGGCGGGAATTTAAACTTTGGCTGGGCGGGCTAAAAATTGGCACCAAACTATTTGGTACCAGAGCCCAAAAACACAAACCCTCAGAAAATAAAATTTAATTACACAAAAATACTCTCCCTCCCACCACGCCTGCCTCTCTCTCTCAACCTCACATATCTCCCTCACCGCGCCTCTCTCGATCAACCTCTGATATCTCTCTCTCTATCGATCTCTGATCTCTCTCTGTCATCTCCTACACCTCTCTCAAATCCCTAAAAGTGATTAGAGAACCAAAAAAACCCAAAACTGATTGGAGCTTCAATTAGGGTAAAGACTCAATTAGAGCTTCAATTAGATGTAAGGTATCCATCATTTTCATTTATATTGGATTATACATGTGTATATATACGTATGAATGTGAAAATTTTCGATTATTTATGTTCATGATTTTTTTATATGTGAAATTTTTGTTTCAAGTATTAATCTTAAATTAGTAGTAATTTTGTGTTAATTAGGAAGATTTCTGTGTTTAATTTGTGAGAACTTTTGATGTGGACTAGTTTTGATGTTTGCTATTTTGGAATTCACGCCTGCACTGATCTGCTTATGAGGGATTAGTTTGGTTTCGTTTTAAGCTAATGCATCATGGACACCATTCAACTTGATGTAAGTTAATTTAGCACTCATGATTGTTGCATAAAATCAAAATGAATCCATATGCTACATCATACTTTTTTGTGATATCTGCAGAATGACGTTGCTTTTAGGTCCTCCGAGTTCTGGGAAGACTACATTGTTGCTTGCTCTGGCTGGGAAGCTTGATTCCTCCTTAAAGGTTTAATATAATTAGTTGAAATTTGTAGTTTCTTTAGGAAGAAAGTATATTTACTAGTTGGGGTAGGACGAGGCCCTCTCTATTACCACGTGACAAATTTTAGTTTATAGAAGTGTTTATGATTCTGATTTAAATAAAAAATAATCAATAATTTTCGAGGAACTCCATACATATCAATCATTAAATATCCAAGTCTATAATTCAAACTATGATAGAGAACTAATTCTACATATATAAGGTCTATAATTTTAGAAGCTAAACACAATAGTTTAGGAGTCTTTTGGAAGTGCAAGATACATGGAACTGGTGTTAAAGAATCTGCCTTATGCATTTCATGTAGAAAATGACTCTGTTATTGACAAAATTTATTTAAATGGCAATAGTATGTGTATAGCATTGGAAATATTTAAATGACTCTATACCATGATTTAAATGCTTACAGAGTATTGTTTGATCAGGTAGTGATTTTACATTTGTTCATATTTGTTCATCCAATTTGGCGGTAGCACTATGCTAACCTGGCATTTAAACATATAGGATGGGAATCTGAGGCTCTCTTGCTTTGGTCTAATGAAGAACAACAGAGATGGCAAGAGTTACAACACAAACATGGCTTTCACTCCTCCAGAATACTTGAGAACTGGTTAGTAGCAGATTATATTTTCAGCACTACGCAATATAATAGTAACGACTCCTTGTTAGAAGGCCATAAATGTGATCCAACGTATGTTTGCCACCTTTAGCTAGAATTATTGATTTGTTTATTCACATTTCAAGTTTTATTCATGTAGAAAAAGTATTGTGATACTCTTTTAGATTATATATCCATGTAATTTGATACCAAGATTAACAATACAAACTAAATTTAAGTTGACAGTTTGTACGTCTATGTGCCAGGAAGAGTGACACAGGAAAGTGTGATTTACAGCTTTGGCACATTGATGCTAACCTTCTTTCTGCCTAAGCTCATAATCTGTGTCATTACTTCATGCATATTTTAAAAATTTCAGGTATGATAAATATTATCAAACTCCTCTGGCTTACTGGATATGACGAGGTTAGTGACAGTAATTACATTTTTGTAGAAGCTCAAGCCCTTGAATTTTGTAGGACACAAACAAGTAGATTCTATTCAGCTGCGAAGAGTTCCAGACTTTCAAGTGTGCAATATTAATTGATAAGTATTACTGGACTACTGTTAACAATGTTGGGTGATACAAAGATTATGATTTCTGGCAATGTTGGTGATTTGAATATTAAAATTTCTGGAGCTTTTGTTCATTCAAGTGCCAACCCAAATAAAATAAAACAATCAGATTGAATGTAATAATATACAAGTTCCACAACTGGATGCGTGATAGGTGTATCGTAATGAATACTTGAGCAAATAAGGTTTTAGATCTGATAATTGAAATTTAATATATGTGCCCAACTGCCCATGGTTAACCTTTAAACTAATATTCGACAACATTTGTTGAATCAAATTGTATAATTTTTTTTTTTGCATTTAATAATATAGTTGGTTAATATTCAAATTTTGACCGAAGGCTATTTAAAAATCTGTAGTCAAGAATGCTTCTTCATCCAGAACTTGTGCTCGAGGATGTTAGTCAAGACCATGCACGCAAAACGGTGAGATCCTCTAATTTGTTATTACATTTTTTACTATTTTTTAAAGTTGGCTATAACCGTCATTTCTGAAGTATAATACCAACTTGAATGTTAATATTACATGTCATATCCTTGTTTAAAGCTCTGAAGATAATGGATTCCATCAATGAAGTCTTTGTGAAACAAAGTTGAAATGTTTTTGTTGAGAACTTTTTACTGATTTAAGGTTCTTTGTAGTTTGTACCAATAATGCAGGATGCAGATATTATTTTTTGAAATGAAATGTCTCAAATTTAAATGACAAAATATTTTTTAGTGATGCTTTGATGCAGAGATATTTTTTATAATACAGATGTCTCATATATTAACTGTCACATGTGATATTTCGTTGAACTGAATTGACCCATTGAAACAAATTCCTTAAGGTGTAAGTGTCGATTGCTAATCCTTATTTTTGTTGTTATTTTGCAGACTTGTGTAATTTAGTTTATGTAGTTGAATCTGGCTGTTTCTTATTGTCACATGACATAGATACCAGTAGCCTATCTATACTTGTCTATCTCTATCATTTTCGATTTGTGTCGCCAAGGCACTGAGCTAAACTTGTCTTGTCTTTGGTTCTCTATAATCTTAAGGTTAAATTAGGATTCTAAAATATACACTGAACCTTGGCATTCTTTTTGGATGTTCTATTAACACATTTTAAAGACCATTACGCTTTTTTAGACAAGGCAATCCGGGTTCTAAAAAGTGCCTTTACTATGATACTGGCTTACACATGACTCCCAACCTCTTGTTTACAAGAGAAGAGATATTGTTAATTACTTGACAGGGAAATTTCCTTAATCAAATTTCCGAGCGTTAATTGTAATCATTTAAAATTCTGTTATATAATTTATATTTGGTTGTGTTAATGTTTTTTCTGATTCTTTGATAGGGCAATTTCCTTAATAAAATTTTCGAGCAGTTTTATTTGGAAGACAATCTGGAAGACAATGATCATGAGCCGACAATCATGAGGATGACAAAAGTGATGGTTTATGATCAGTTCTTTACTTTGTATGTGCCTACTTTTTTTAGTAGGTTGGTAATTTGACATGAAAGACTATGTTTAATGTAGAATTCTTGTGTAAGTCGACCATGTACTTCGATTTGACTTAAGTACTAGATGTAAGATGATATTGTGATACAACCCGACTTTGGGCTTTATTGACATATGTTTTGTTGGTTTGCCATTTGAAAATTTTGGAATGTGATTTGTGGTTTGGTATGCTTTTGTGATTGGTGTATTGAAATTTCAAAGAGGACATTGCAATTGGACTAATAAAAAGTGTTGCAACTAAGAATTGCCAATAAAATCTAAAAGTATTAAATATGGATAAAAAAGTTGCAGATAAATGTTGCTAAAAAACCAAAAGCATTACAACAGGCATCAAAATGTTGCATTAAAATGTTACAATAAACTGACTTTGTAACATTTTAACTTAATAAATGTTGCAAACAAGTGTTACATTATTCTATTGTAACACCTTAAAAATGTTACTAAAACAGACAAAAGTGTTACAAAAAAGTGCTATTGTAATATTTCAAAAAATGTTGCAACAAGTACGCATAATGTTGCAATAGAGGCCATAGGCAACGCCAGCAAATGTAACGCCGAATTTTGGCTAAAACGTTACATAAACATCTACTGTAACATTTTTGGGGTCTAACAATACACTTTTGTGGGGTTGCAATAGGTCATTTTTGGTGTAGTGTAATCTGTATACGTATGTTATAATCTGTATCCTCAAGATCAATAAAACTTTTCTCTTGTGCCTATCTGTGTTCTTTTTTTATGTTTATTATAATCTTTCTTGCCTCCGGTGTTCTTTTTTTACGTTTATTATAATCTTTCTTGCCTCCTTTATAACAAATAATAAAAAAAATTTATTATTATTTATTTCTACTACCGGCTTAATTCTGAACTTACAGGGTCACACCTTAAAAGAGAATGATTTAAAGTGAAGGAATTAATTAATAATGGCTAGTCATTATTTATTTATGAAATAAATACATTATAGCATTTTTTTTATAATCAATTAAATATGATTTAATTAATTATAAAATAATTAAGAAGTGTTCTTAATATTATTAATTAAGAAATTAAATTAAGTGAGAGAATTATTTTCTAAAGAGTTTAGAAAAAGAATTAATGATTAAAAGAGTTTTAATTATTAATTAATTGATTAATGAGATTAATTAATTAAGGGTTAATAATAATATTTTATAGGACAAATATTCAGCTGAGTATTTTTGCCTATAAATATACTATTATAAACCCTCAAGCCCGGAACCTAATTTTACAAGGAAAAAAAAAGGAGGCAACCCTAATTCTCTCTCGGCCGGTTCTTCTTTCCGTCGAATCATCATCTCTTGGTGGATACTTGTGGAGTGATTGACACATGAGGAGCTACTGCTATGAGCCTCTCTACATCATCATCTGTCATCCACGGATCGCTTTTAAAGATTAGTAATCGATTCTCTAATTTTATTCTTGAATCGTATGCGATAAATATGGGTTTTATATGTAAATAATTGTTATACATGCTTCCGTGTATGCAATAAACACTACACCATAGATTGGCTATAGCAACCAGAATTTAGAAAAATTATAGAATACCATTGCTATTGATTGGCATTTTCAGATGAGTTTTTATAAATTAAGATGTATCGTAACGCTGTTTAAAAACCATTACGATAGAGTTAAAAAGGTCCAAAAATTAGAAGCTATTGCAATGCTTTTAGAACGCAGTTGCTATAGATAACATAAAAATCCCGCAAGTTTTAGGCGGGCTACAAAAACTATTGAGCGGGCTTTATAAAATATTTAGGCACTCAAGTGAAAATACTAAAAAATTCAGAGATGTTTTTTGTTGTTGTAGGGTATGGTAATTACTGACTGGGAAGCACTTGACAGACTTTCCGATCCCTATGGCTCAAATTACCGATAATGTGTGTTATCAACTGTCAATGCAGGAGTTGACATGGTAAAGATTTAAAATTAACACCTGTGTCGAATGTCCTCTCATGTAGCTGACATCAATTTCTACTTTTTAAACATTTGTAGGTGATGGTGCCTTTCAGGTATGAATTGTTTCTGGATGATTTATTTCATCTGGTGGAATCGGGGGATATACCAATGTCCAGAATTGATGATGCTGTTGAAAGAATGGGAAGGATCCAAAAAAAACCCCTTCTTCCACTAGATAAAAATGCCAAAAAAATTCTTGTAGTTGGGAAACATGCTGATGATCTTGGATATCAATGCGGAGGGTGGACAGCTACGTGGGAAGGAACCAGTGGCATAATTACAGTTGGTACGTACTTATATAGCATTGCTTGACAATTCTGCTGATATGGAGGAGAAAATGAACCATCAACTGAAAACAATTCTGGAAACAATAGCTGAAGAGAATCCCACATTGAAAATCAATGTTGAAGAATTATGTGATAATTCCGTCGAGGATGGAGATAAGTCAGATCGAGAAGGTGCAGAAGATGTGAATGCTTGACTTAGCGCCTCTTAGCGCATATTTATTTACTTTATGTCAAGCTTTTGGTGGATGTATAAGTTAAACTAGAATTATACTATGTTGTTTTATTTTGCATTCCGTCTTTGGTTGTCTAATAGTTGGTACTGAATAGATTTGGTATTGTCTTTAGGTAGATGAAAATGTACCAAAGTATGCTTTTGGATTGGTTTGTATGAAATACCATATTAATGGTGGATTTCTATATAAACGAAAAGGTCATGTCCAATTTTTATTTTATAAAACCATTGTCATTGCTTCTAATAGTGTTGCCATTTACTGTCATTTTCTTATTAAAAACATTGTTATTAGATAGAATTATGTTGCCATGGCCACCTGAAACGTTGCCATAACCTATGTATTGCAATACTAAAGAAGAAACAGAGATCAAGAATAGGTTGTTATATGCTATTGCAATGAATTTAAATTGTTGCTATAGATTGGAAAACGTTGCTATAAAAGACTATTGCAATGATATTAAGGCGTTGTTGTATGATAGTAACTCATTGCTATAGGGGCCTACGCCAACCCAAGCAAAGTTAACGCCCAATTTTACCAAAAGCATTGCAATAGACTCTATGGCAACTGATTTAGGCCCTATAGTAACCATAATGTGGAGTTGCTATAGCCAATCTATGGTATAGTGAAAACCCAACACCAACTGTTACACAAACAACTCATTTCTCCATTTAATCAACAACCAAAAGGAAAAAGTCTATTGTTTAAGTGTGTTTATGTACACAAGCAACTATCAGTTCTTTTTATATTAGACAATTTATCACTTCCTGATAAGCCTAACAACAAAAACTTTGGATTTGAATGCATTTGAATATACAGAATTCTCCAGGCATTCATGTTAGTTGTTACATTTTTGACTTCATTTGTATCAGTGAGTGGTCCTTATAAGGTAAACAAATATCAACCTCCCAACCATTCTGTCAATCAGTTAACTGGTTAACTGATTATCATAGTTTGGTGACAAGTTAACTGGTTCGAATCTATATAAGCCAAATAAATTATCATAGAAGAAACAGAAACCACATAAAGATACCACATACTGCAGAGTAAGCTTATAGTTTTGGCATCAAGATCATAATAAACAATCTAAATGATCATACTAAATCATCAAAACAATTTACTCAAGGAACAAACAACATTACACAAAGCAGTTATCTTGGTCTGCAGGTGCAACCTGGTATGTTGCAGAAATAAATGCTCTAGCTATCTAACCACCAAATTTTTGCCACAAATGCTCCACAAGGTCATTTTGAAGCTGGATATGAGCACTTTTATCTCTAATTCGATGATGAAATTGCATAAATTCTTGAATTGTACTTGTGTGTTCACGAGATATTGCAATAGACGGTGTTTCATCATATGTCTCATAATCATAATCTATATCCTTCATATCCCTTTCATCTTCAATTATCATATTATGCATCACTATACACGCTAACATGATGTATTTAAGTGTCTCAATGTCCCAAAATCGAGCTGGTCCACGCACTATAGCAAATCTAGCTTGAAGCACTCCAAAAGCTCGTTCAACGTCTTTTCTAGCCGACTCCTACATTTTAGCAAAATGTTTTCTTTTATTCCCTTGAGGAGCATAAATTGTCTTCACAAAGGTTGGATATGGAGGATATATGCCATCGGCTAAATAGTATCCCATATCATATGTGTGTCCATTGATTGTATATCTAACTTCGGGTGCTCGACCTTTTGCCCATTCAGAAAATAAGTTGGATCTATCCAACACATTCATATCATTCAGTGATCCCAGTAACCCAAAATAAGCGTGCCATATCCAAAGATCGTGTGAAGCTATAGCTTTGAGAATAATAGTTGGCTCATGATAACAACCTGTAAAAGCCCCATGCCACGCAGTTGGGCAATTCTTTCACCTCCAATGCATACAATCCATGCTACCTAGCATTCCAGGAAATCCTCTTTGTTCAGCCACCTCCATTAACCTTTTAATGTCAGCATCATTTGGGGTTCTTAGATATTGCTCACCGAATATTTGAACAATTGTTATCATAATATTTCTAACACTTTCGATGGTTGTGCTTTTATCTATATGAATGTAATCATCTAGAGCATCTGCGGGTACTCCGTATGCAATAATTCTCATTGCGGTGGTTATTTTTTGAAGTGGTGATAGTCCCGGGACTCTAGCAGCATTAAACCTTTGCACAAAGTACAGCTCGTGGGACTCAATGGCTTCTTGAATTCGTAAGAATAAATTTCTTCGCATACAAAATTGGAAAATATAATCGGGATTTGTAGGATTCTCGTTAAAATAATCCTTATAAATACGTTGATGACCTAAAGCTGTATTACGATTAATAATTGATGATTGAGAACTGACCCGACATGACGAATTGAATTGTGCGTCCGGTGATCTGATTCTGCATATGTAGCTACAGCAGTGTTGATTTCCTCATCTTCCTCTTCTTCTTCTTGAATTAAATAGGTTATTATATATTAGAGATCCAGCAGAGTTTTCAAAAAGTACACAAATTGATAGTTAGAAATAGTCGTTCGATACTCTGTTATTGATATGGGCCGGATAAGTGAGAACATATTTTAATTAAAATTCAAATATGTAGTTACATTCAAATTTATTAATAAAATAATAATGAGGAAGGTAAATAGGAATTATTGTTGAAGTAAATATTAAAAATTAGATCCCTAAACTACATAGAATTCCTAATTTTATAACAATTATAGGAAATGAACTAGCATCCTGTTGGACTTCTTCTTAAATTACAGCCCCTGGGAGCCTCTAGTAAAGTTATTCAGCGACAAAAACTCCAACTCTAGTAAATCTGGATAGTTGGAGGGACACTAAATTATGGGAAGTAAATGTTTTTTATTGTAAAGATAATTTTTCATTTCAAGCTTACTTGCATAATGTGTCTTTCTTATTTTTCTTCTTCCAAGTTGTACATCATAATACCGTATCTTTTTAACCCCTATTCTTATACCATCCTTCCCCATATCCCATAGAATACCGTATCCTTTTAACCCACATTCCTATACCCTTTATTCCAATTCTCATCCTTATTAATCTCCATTCATATACCCCTCATTCCGATTCCCATCACCATTAACGATATAAATATATATTATTTTTTACACTTCTAAAGTGACATAAAAGCCCCTTGTCAATTCACTGTCATAACCCATTACTATTGTATGTTTTTGTCCTTTAAAATCATTGTTAGAACTCCTTGAAATTATGTAAATTTTAAATGAAAAACTAAATCTGGATAGTTGGAGTTGGGACCTCACTAAATTATGGGAAGTAAATGTTTTTTATTATAAAGATAATTTTTCATTTCAAGCTTACTTGCATAATGTGTCTTTCTTATTTTTCTTCTTCCTAGTTGTACATTAAATCTTTTTCTCCTTTGGGTATCAAGAATTTTTATTGAATTGTGTTTTTTTTTTGTAGAATTTCAGTCCTCAACCTAGATCAAACTAATGAAGGCCAAAGTTTTGGAACCTATCTAGAAGATCTAAAAGGGTCTTTATGTACTTATAAGGATGTGACGGGGCTGGATGGCACCAATAAACGAGTGAGAGTTTTGAAACTGACGAAGTCTAACATGAACTGAGTGCAGTGATATACCCGCTCGATCTTTATATAGTTGGTCTGAAAAATGATAGGAACTGTTATATATTATGTAAAAACATTAAGTTGATATACTATAGAGAGATTGAAGAGAGCCTACAACTGCAAAATCTAAAAGTGACTCGTCTGTCATTAGATCACTCATATCCTGCATTGGAAGAGGCGGCTGGTTTGAAAAGGTCAGAAGTTATTCTGGGAAAGCAAACAGTGTTGGCTGTTGTAAATTTCATGTCTGGCCTTCATAATATTTCGACAACAGAATTAAATTCTACACAAACTCTGCGGATTATAGCATATCATGTCTTAGTTTTGACCCAAATACTATGCGAGTCAATCCGCATTCCAGTGCTAGCAGAGTTTATTGCAACCAATTTTATCAACGGTAAGGTTCCAACTTTTCTTCTTCTTATACCCGAGCATGGGTGGAAATATTCCTTGGAGGGTGTTCCATTGGAATAATTTTTAGACTTGAGCTTTCTCTTATGGTTTGTACATATTTTTCTGTTTTATAATATTTTCCACGATGTGCCCTAATTTACCGGGAAAAAAGGGTAAATCATACCCTCCTTCCCCATATCCCATAGAATACCGTATCCTTTTAACCCCCATGCATATACCCTTTATTCCCATTCTCGTGCTTATTAACCTCCATTCATATACCCCTCATTCCAATTCTCATCATCATTAACGATAGAAATATATATTATTCTTTACACTTCTAAAGTGACATAAAAGCCCGTTGTCAATTCACTGTTATAACACATTACTATGGTATGTTTTTGTCTTTTAAAATCATTGTTAGAACTCCTTGAAATTATGTAAATTTTAAATGAAAAACTAAATCTGGATAGTTGGAGTTGGAGTTGGGACCTCACTAAATTATGGGAAGTAAATGTTTTTTTATTGTAAAGGTAATTTTTCATTTCAAGCTTACTTGCATAATGTGTGTCTTTCTTATTTTTTTTTCTTCCAAGTTGTACATCAAATCTTTTTCTCCTTTGTGTATCAAGATTTTTTATTGAATTGTGTTTTTTTGTGTAGAATTACAGTCATCAACCTAGATCAAACTAATGAAGGCCAAAGTTTTGGAACCTATCTACAAGATCTAAAAGGGCTTTTATGTACATATAAGGATGTGACGGGGCTGGATGGCACCAATAGACGAGTGAGATTTTTGAAACTGACGAAGTCTAACATGAATAAGAAGAACAGAGTAATATTTTTCCCTATTACTTGTGAAGGTCAGGAACTGAGTGCAGTGATATACCCGTTCGATCTTTATATAGTTGGTCTGAAAAATGATAGGAACTGCTATATATTATGTAAAAACATTAAGTCGATATACTATAGAGAGATTCAATAGAGCCTACAACTGCAAAATCTAAAAGTGACTCGTCTGTCATTATATCACTCATATCCTGCATTGGAAGAGGCGGTTGGTTTGAAAAGTACAGAAGTTATTTTGGAAAGGCAAACACAATTGGCTGTTGTAAATTTCATGTCTGGGCTTCATAATCTTTCGACAGCAGAAATAAATTCTACACAAACTTTACGGATTATAGCATATCATGTCTTAGTTTTGACCCAAATGCTATGCGAGTCGATCCACATTCCAGTGCTAGCAGAGTTTCTTGCAACCAATTTTATCAACGGTAATGTTCCAACTATTCTTCTTCTTATACTCGAGCATGGGTGGAAATATTCTTTGGAGGGTGTTCCATTGGAATAATTTTTGGACTTGAGCTTTGTCTCATGGTTTGTACATATTTTTCTGTTTTATAATATTTTCCACGAGGTGCCCTCATTTACCGGAAAAAAAAGGGTAAATCATACCCTCCTTCCCCATATCCCATAGAATACCGTATCCTTTTAACCCCCATTCCTATACCCTTTATTCCAATTCTCATCCTTATTAATCTCCATTCATATACCCCTCATTCCGATTCCCATCACCATTAACGATATAAATATATATTATTATTTACACTTCTAAAGTGACATAAAAGCCCCTTGTCAATTCACTGTTATAACCCATTACTATGGTATGTTTTTGTCCTTTAAAATCATTGTTAGAACTCCTTGAAATTATGTAAATTTTAAATGAAAAACTAAATCTGGATAGTTGGAGTTGGGACCTCACTAAATTATGGGAAGTAAATGTTTTTTATTGTAAAGGTAATTTTTCATTTCAAGCTTACTTGCATAATGTGTGTCTTTCTTATTTTTCTTCTTCCTAGTTGTACATTAAATCTTTTTCTCCTTTGTGTATCAAGAATTTTTATTGAATTGTGTTTTTTTGTGTAGAATTCCAATCCTCAACCTAGATCAAACTAATGAAGGCCAAAGTTTTGGAACCTATCTACAAGATCTAAAAGGGCCTTTATGTACATATAAGGATGTGACGGGGCTGGATGGCACCAATAGACGAGTGAGAGTTTTGAAACGGACGAAGTCTAACATTGTTAGGGTTGATACATTTGGAATGATTATAACAAAATACTCAAAGACAAGAATTTGATCATGATATCGAAGCTGATTGTCAGAAAGCTAGTTCACAGTATTTGATAATCAGGAAGCTAACTAGAAGGCATTTATTTATCCAAGGCCTAAAAGCCACATCAAAAGTATGGAAGGTATTCTGTCATCAAGTTAGGAAGCAATTCAGAAGCAATCCAACAGACATCTAATCAAGCACCAAGTGTTTCAGTGGTAAGTTTGCCAATACAACTCAGTAATTGTGAGTCAATAAGGATGAGAGATGTTTAATCTAAGGATGAAGCTAAAGGTATCCGTTCTACGGATAAAGCTATGGAAGTCTTATCTCATTTAAGGATAAAAGCTAAAGGCATCTCATCTAATCTACGGATAGAAGCTGAAGACATCTTATCACATCTACGGATAGAAGCTAAGGACATCATATCTCATCAACGGATATTCCATCTACGGATAAAGCTGAAGATGGTTTATCTACAAATACAGCTAATGATGTCATGGTCTATCTATGGATGCAGCCAAGGGTGTCATGTCCTATCTATGTCCTATCAGCTTCGCCAGGTTCAAACAAAATCCTTTACTACTCACAATATATCTTGAACTTTCATTTTGAAACTTTACATATAACCTTTATTTTCTTAAGGTCTCCAAGACTAAATGAAGGTTTTTAGAGTGTTCTTCTTGAGGCTTTGAGTATGTTAAGATGTCATCAATAAATACAATCATGAATTTATCCAGGTACTTCTTAAATACTTAGTTCATCCAGTTCGTAAAAACATGTGAGGCATTCAATCCAAACGACGTCTCTAGATATTCCTAGTGTCCGTAACGTGTCCCAAAAGTAGTCTTAAAAGCATTATCGGCTTAAACCTTCAGCTGGTGATATCCAAATCTTAAATCAATCTTCAAAAATTTAAGCGGCTCCTTTTAACTGGTCAAACAAGTTGTCAATCCTGGGCAAAAAGGTAATTACTCTTGATTGTCATCTGGTTCAATTCTCGATAATCTATACGTAAACTTATGGATCCATCTTTCATCTTTACGAACAAAACTGGTGTTCCCCATGAAAATGGGTTGGGTCGACTCACACCTTTATTAAGTAGTTCTTGCAATTGAGTTGCCAATTCTTTTGTCTCTCAGCCGGTTCCATTCTGTAATGCATTTTAGAAATAGGTGTGGTCCTGGAGTAAGATCAATGGTGCACTATCTTTTTGTCAGGTGGTTTTCTTGGCAATTCGTCAGGAAAACAATTTTCAAGTCTAGTTATAAGTGTGATCCTTGTTGGTTTTACGAGTTTACTTTCTGTATCTACCATGTGTGCCATACTCATTGAACATTCTTGGCAAAGAAATCTGTTGGCTTGAAACCTCATACTAACTTTTTGACTTATTTCTATCTATGATTATTATCTTCTAACCTTTTGGTGTTTTCAACTTATACCCATATGTCATTGAATGATCTACGTATCAAACTTTTTGTAATCATCTTGATTCCCAATATTACATCAAATTCTCATATCTTAAAAGAACATTTCCATGGTAGAAATGTTGTCTTTAAACTTCCTTATGACAACCTGGACACTTCCGGTCGACCTGTATCATCATATGGCTTGCTCCATTTGTCATAAAAAGCCTCTTCAAATGATACTTGTTTCATACAACTTATTCCTAAAATTTGTTGACTCTAGTAACCCTCGGAGAAATCGATACACAAGCCTTCCCAAGTTTGATTAAAATATCACTTACAGTGACTTTAAGATCCTTGATAACATCTCTTCGGTTCACTTTAAGGGGTGTTCACTTAACTGATTTCTAAAGGTATATTTAATCTTGTACTTGGGTTTCTCTTAGTGGTTATTTGTATTTTTCTGCTAAATCACCATTCATCCCATATATAAAGCAAATAATTCCTTCTCTACGCCAGTTAAATGTCATTCTTACCCCAATTTAAACAATTAACAATAGTCATATGGTCTTGGACGCTTTCATTGTGTATACCTTATTTTCTTTCAATGTGGTCGAATCTGACTTGGTCAAACTATTTGTACAATTCTAATTTCTCATGTTCTCCTTGTCCTTTATTCATGAGGCTTCTTTTGTCATATTCTAACTTACGAATCTCTTTTATAATTGTCCCAAAATTTTACCCGAGCTTACTTTCTTAGCACTATAATCGGTGGGATATATTCTTTCTCATTTACCTATATTTCAGTTCTCTAAACCAAAGCTGAGTAATTTATATCTTTTAGAACAGTAGCTCGGTTTACAACGATGGTGTTGATCCCTGTAAAAATATTTAAATTCATATTCATTGATATCATCATGATATTAACAATTCTAGGAGTTCAATCCACTTAGCTTCGAATACTACGACCAATATTCCCTCTTACTATAGTTAAACTTGATCCTCATGCGATTCTTCAAAATAATTAGAAAAAGACTTGTAAAAAAACTACTCAATTAATCTAACTCAAGATCATTATCGTGCCTTTAATAGTTCTCATTTGCCTTATACCAGTTTCGATTTCCTCTTTAAGAAAATATGTAGCAGTGATGGTATTCTCAACTTACTCGACTTGAAATTCTCACAAGTTTTCTTCATCTCTCCAAACCATGCTCACGTTTCCTCGACATCAATAGTCCTTTTTAACTCAACAACATTTTACAGCTTAATAATGACGGTTTTCTCAACATAAGATGACCTCCTTCTCAAAGGATCTTTTTTCTCCAAGGATATTCAAAGAACAACTTTAAAGTATCATCCTTAGTTCGGTTTATGGTTAAGGTCTTGTTTCTGGTTTTGATTTCTAATCCAAAGTATTGTCTTAGTTCTCTTCAAGTTAAGCTTGGGTGGTCATCCAGATATTTCACTTGGGAAATATCCTTTCCACATATACTTGTAACCACAGTTTTATTTACAAAGAATAAGTTGGAAGCCTTGTAAAGAAGTTAGGTAGAGGGTACTAACCAGGTGTTTGGATAAGTGTTTAAAATTACTTACGGTGGTTTCCTCAACGGGTTCAATGGACATATCTCTAATTACCTCTGCATACCTCAATCGTATCATCTCCCATTCCATTCCAAGAATTACATCAAATTCTCCTAGCTTAAAAGGAAGAAGATCTGCGTCAAATCGTTGTCCTGGAATCTCGGTACCATAATCTGGACATATCTGATCTATAGGAACTGTTTCCTGATTTGCTACTTTTATAACCAAAGTTTCCCCTTATGGTATTGACTGAATATCATGTTTGTTTATAAAATTCTCTGATATAAAAGATCTTGCAGCTCTTGAATCAATCAAACAGATAGATGGAAACCTTCGTAACAACACTAGTCTTTTTAATAGGTTCGAGATAGGTCGTTCTAGACTAATTCGTGGAATCATCCTGGAACTTCTATAAGAAAAGGCTCACAATCGAATTAAATGTCTTAAATATTGAATCTTAACTCTTCTATAGTCAAACCATTCTTTAGGTACCATATTCAGAATTAAAATACAGGGAAAACATGGATTGTGTACTCTATCCTTTCCCAAATGAAGGACAATTACTCTACATCATCACGCAACATATCACAAGTTTATCCAACATAACTTATTTTCTCACTTCAAAAGGGTTGTTCCGATAATTGCTCCATATCCAAATTAAATTCATAGGACCTTAATACCAAACTACAAAACACTGTGTATGGGTTTTGAAGATATGACAAACGAACTAGTGTGATTGTCTTTTCCTTTTTAACGATCATATTTCTCAAACTTAAGTTGTTTATTTACCCATTTCTAGGAAAGAAATATCATCAATCCGAAATTTTAGTATACATTGTCGCAACTTTAAAGCACTAATCCTTTTATGATCCATAAGAACCTTGAACAAAATAACTTAGAGATGGAAAATGTTGAACAATGACATATATATAATCAATTCTTGGTAACGCTAATCTTTTATAAGGGGTTAACCGAGAGATCAAAATGATCATTGAACATTTGTTCCGTTGCATGTGTCATTAGGACAACCGTCATAGTACACAAGGTGGCCAGCCTTCAGTACTCTAACGATAAGCAACTGTACAAATAGGTGGCGTCCCACCAGACTTCTATCACACAGACAGACAGTCATCCCCTATTTATAGGGTTGTTCATCTCAATATCACAAAAGGGTCAAATATAAGAAGAGTTATGAAAAGAACTTATATTTTCGAAGTAGATAGTGATAGATAAATTAACCTCTGAACAATATAGATACCTTTCAAGCAACAATGAAAACATCTGAGCGAACTCAAATGATAAAAATTACCGACAATCGTGGCTAATAAAGCGCAACCGTTGATTCTAGAATGAAAACGTCACTTGTAAACACTAACAGCTCATCATGGAAGAAAAATCTTTAAGAGGATATGTACGAAAGACTTATTGTCGAAGGGCACTATCTCAACTCCTATAAGCTTCATCTTTCGAACTACTAATTTCGGTCACGAAATCGTTCAATAGCTTAGTTTCGAATTTCGGAACACATAGTTGTATCTCTTAGAGTCCATCTATGGTGTATGTACCTTGAGCTGGTCCGACTCTGGAAAACGGGTATCACGACATCTTACAAAAGAATGGAACAAGTTCAATAGGGGTATCTTCCGAAAAATCTACATCCATATCTCTTCCAAATCCCAAAGTAGTAACCAACAATGATATTTTTAAAGTCCGGATCACATCAGCTAGGGATGTATTAACAGAAGTAAAAGGATCATAGTTAGGAATTACTGGAGGGAAATCTACTATATCCACATCAAAAGGAAGGTAAATCTACTAAACCTATCACCTAATAGGAAGGAGGTGTAAGTACCCCAATAGAAAATACGCAATGTCATTGTTTATGATCATATACTCTTTCGATGGTTTAGTGTCTAACTTTGAACTAGGATCTTCATGATCTCTCCGATAGAAGTAGTAGATCTATCTCGAATAGCATGGAAATCTGAGGACTCTGATGAAGACATCTACAAAAGTACAGAAAATTCTATCATACCAGGTTCTATCTAGCAACATGTATATGCGTATTTGGCGATATACGCTTAAAACTCATCAAAGTACAGAAATCTATATGTGGAGCTACAGCTCTAAGTAATCAAAAACTCGTCTCACTATCTTAACTCTATCATCGTATTATATCCCTAGGATCTCACGTTTTCCTAAGAATATAACCACGGCTCTGATACCAAAACTGTGACGCCCCAAATCCACTATCAGAAGACTCAGGACGCCACGCCCATAGTCATCTATAACACACAAAATATAATACATATCATAATAATTATAATCCATAAAACAAGCAGTGGTTCCAGCCCACAAGTCCAGGCATCGCTCTAATTCTTACTTATTACAACCTTACTACTTATTACACACCAAGCCACTAGGTACATAAAGTTTATTGATAAATAATGATCTCTGGTGTAGCTCCCCTGACAGCGTCTCTGAAATAACGGTGCTACTCCATGTCGGTGCCTTGCTGCATCTTTTATTTCCCTTCAGCCTTGTATCGGGATGAATTACATCTTTCCTCTTTAACTGTAAAAATATGATTAACAACAAGGGTGAGCAACTATGTGCTCAGCAAATCCACTAACTGGCTCTCTCTTACCAACACTACTATTGAGTGAAAAGGAAATAATATTTACAAAACTCGAAGTGTGACAATTTATTCTGACGGACTAAAAGTCCATTGGCTGACCGAATCATTTGTCTCAAAAAAATCGCATTTGAAATTTGAAAGTAGTAGATACTGGTCTGTCTCCTTTACGATACCCCACAGCGCGATCAACTACCGTGTCTCAAGTACCGCACACCCATGATACCCCATAGCACGATCACTACTATGTCGTAAGTATCACAATTTCGTTTTGCTAGCAAATAGTGGGTTGTAGAATCAACCCGGCATCCATTGTGCCAAAAATAGATATATTCCTCTTTTAATACCACGAGTTTATATCTCGTGTTGATCAGAAAGAAAAATTCGTGGGCTACTCCCACGTTGACCAGTTGGAGAAAAGATTATTCCCCCAGAAAAGTTATGAGAAATCCGATCTCCCTCTCTGTCATCTCTCTCTCGTCTCTTTCTCTCTGTCCCTCTCTCTCTCCTTTCCATCTCTCTCTCTCTCTCTCAATCTCTCTTTCTCTTTCTGTCAATCTCTCTCTCGCAGCTCTCTCTCTTTCCACATCTCTCCTTCTCTCTCTCACTTCTCTCTGCCAAAATCCCACCACTCCCCTTCTGTTCTTCTCCGACACCAAACCACCATCGCCGCCACGGTGGTGTCTTCTTTTTCTATTCCCTCGCGCAACCGAACCAAACACAACTCACAATTCATATATCCAACCAACATCACACAAAACAATTACCAAACTAAAAATCCCCAATTTCAATAATGCAAAACCTAATTACTAAAACATGAATCAATATAAAATTGAGCAATCAATTTAATAGCTAACATGATTCCAATCACTATGAAGTTTAAATCGTCTGTAATCAAAATTAAAGGCTTGAAAAAAATAATTAAAACCTATACCCCTCTTGGATGAACCCTAGTTTTCCCTCTTTTTGTTTTTCTGCCATGAAGAGAACTGATGAAAATAAATTGAGCCCAAATCCCTTATTCTATAGGTTGTAGAAATTTAAAGAGGATGGTTCTACCACTTCAGAAGAAGACAAGCTGATCAATACATGCAGCACATGTGAAAACCCCACCACGAAAGAAGCCAAAGAAAAAGCAGTGGAGGAGGAATAAAGTAGAAACTTCTTCTTTAATAATGTGAAGAATCTTTATTTACATAAAGAAGTGCAGATAGACGCATGAAAGGACGTCAGAAAATCTGTACAGATCCTCACTCCTTATTCTATAAAAGGAGGAGTTATATTTCTAAGAAAGGCATCAATTATCAAATAGACAAGCATAGAGTATTAATGTTCAGAAATAAAATGTGTGAGTAGTCCCCTCAGGGATTGTAAGTTTTATGAAGGGATTCATAATGAATCTATTGTAATATATTGTATAGAATAAAACAGTTTAGTTTGAATTCAAAATTTGTCTCATATTTAGTGTCTGGTCTTAGACTCTGGAGTCCGCTTGGGTCACAGGAAAGTACCTCTTTAGGCAGGATGTCGTTTTAGGGAAATCGCCGACCATGGATTGAGTGACCACAAGGCAGATTAGCATGGGAAGAAGAATTCAAACTGAAACTTTATTCAATGTTACAATCACTGCTGCAAATGGAGTTCATTAAAAAGAAGAATATCTGGTAATATCATTTACGATCTCTACCTTTAAATTTATTCTGATTGATATATTCATATATAATGATTGACAAGAATCATCAAAGTTCTCTGAGAACTTAGTATTATGACTAATACACAGCTATGGTTTGTTAACATAAAAGGTAATGACATGATTTATATGGATAACCATCAATATCTAGAGCACCTATTACAGGTATCTAGAAAAGTTGTCTCTAACAAAGACAATAGAGCAATTAGAGCCATTATCTGGGATCTAGAAGATTCAAAACTGAACAAGTTCGGTTTTCTTATAAGTTCTCTATGCAGATAGAAACAGAGATATCTTCTTTTAGAAGAATTCTCAGTTATGATCTTATTAGAAACCCTAATAGGATTAGACATAATGAATGATAAGAGAAATTCGTACTTCATCAATCATCAGATGCCTAACAGATCATCTTTGATAGAACAATATGTTTTAACCCAGGTTTTTAACCCTAGGTTAATCATCATGACTTTAGAGATAATGGTGGGTCATGATTGGTTCTCTTGTTCTCTCTTTAAGACTGTTCTCCCTAGAACGTTACTCATATAGGGGAAAGATCCAGAGAGAACCTATATTTCTGAGAGAACCGAGAGAACTAACCAATCACACTTGATTTACCACACCATCCAACGGCCGATATGTTTTAAAAAAAATTCTATTATACTTTTATTAGTATTTTAAGATTCTTTTAAGTGTTTTAATAATTTTATAAGATTCTTTTAAGTGTTTTAATAATTATATTAAATATATACCTGTGAACATATACATTTATGAACATCAAAACTTGACATACCTCATTTTAATCGAATGGGCCTCATAAAACAATCCAATGTGAGATTTAATGATATAGTAACATATTGCAAGCTTCTTTGTCTTACAACACGTCTCCAACATCAAAATATCAGAAGTGTTCTTGACATTAAACATCAAAGTAACATAGAACATATAAATCGTCGCACATTTAAACATGAAGGAAAAAGACAAAAAATCTTATAGATCTTTCATCAAACACTTGGATTGCAAATATTAAATTGGTAAAATATATAGAACTGAAAGAAGAATTACCTTATGTTCGGTCAACATCAACGGCATATAACTACAAACAACAGTGTGTACACATTACTACAAATAACTTCTCATAGCTAAAAATACATCAGAACATAATAAAATTTAAGAAAATACCTAAACAATGACAAATTGATCAATTCTTTTCTTTTGGACAAACCATAATCTATTTATTTAAGATATAACGACTCTTATTATTTTGGTCATGCAAGGTCATACAGGGACCTGACTACCAAAATTTTGAATAAGATTCATCTTACGCTTGTTATGTACTATAATTCTTGAAAAACAGCTGTTATGCCATATTTTGGCATGGTCCAAATTTCTCCGTTTAATAATTATTAATTCAGATTAATAATTAATTACTTGACCACTAAGTTTTATCCTCTCCCTGAAACGAGGAAAGAATCAATCTCAATCAACGAATAACGGAAAATATCTTCAAACGATATTCTTCAAATCATGGAAAGAAATGCGGAGATGTCGCGAGATTGTAGGAAAACGTGTGAAGATCGGACTATTTATGGGAACTTGAAGAGGATTGATAATCCTTGAACTATTTATGAGAACTTGAAGATGATTGATAATCCTTGAACTATTTATGGGAACTTGAAGAGGATTGATAATCCTTGGACTATTTATGGGAACTTGAGGTGGATTGATAATCCTTGAGCTGTTTATGGGAACATAAATCTTGACTATCTTATGGGAATGGACTGAATGAACTTATCCAATGACTTGTTTTCCAAGAACTACGTGAGGCTTGATCCCTATATAAATGGGTACGTAGGCACCTTGTATGGTACAGTGGTACAGTGGTACAGTGGTACATGACAATTGACACTCGGGAAAGTGTAAGAGAAAGAACCCATTCTCTATTCAATTTCTGAGGAGTCATCATACGAGCTCAGCCCCCAAACATCCAAAAATCCTAAATCCCCCTATTTTCATAATTCGTTATTCCAGCAACCTCCGATTTGGGTTGTTACGAAATTCCTCCAACAACAACAGCAAAAGAAATTTTCAATAAGCAAGCTATTAGTCAAACTGTTGGTATATGTTATGGCTATAACGAGGCTATTGGAATGTTAGGCATTAATACCCCTAATAGAGTTAGTGCTGAAGAAAGGGGTATTCCACATGTGCTTAAGGGTGTTAAAGACTCTCTCTTTAAAGAATCTATAGCAGAACCTTTAATTGAATCTTCTATCATCATTCAAGAAGAGAGAGATACGTACTGAGGACATTGCCAATGGGATTGTCCAATCCAAAAAGTGTGTGCCTAAGAGTTCTGTCAAAGTTGTTCATACAACGGAGACAAAATTAGACACTCATAAGTTGGAACAAAACAACATGTCTAACATGCATAACATGCCTAGTGTAGATTTATCTCATAAAGCATGTGGTGTTGCGAATTGCATGTTTTGTGCTTTTAATGTAATGTATGTCTATTTTAATAGTAAGCATGCATCTAATGATAAGACTGCTCCCCCATCAACATGTTAATAACAAGAAGCATGTTAGATCAAAAACTGTTAGCCCTCCTAAAATTAGAGTGGACACATTTATACCTAAACCTACTCAGAAATGTGTTAAGGCTGATTATAAATGAAAATGCTCTTTTGTTAAAGGAGGTTGAAGTGGTTAAAATTAAGAATGTTGTTTTGCCTGACAAAGGCCAGTTTTTAAAGTATACCGGACCCAATCAAGTTTGGGTTCCGAAGAAGGTCTAATCAATAGGGCACATTTAACTTTCTAACTATAGGACGGGCTTTCATTGGCCTTTGAAATATTTGATTGAATCAGAGTTCTTAATTACATGAGAAACTACGTTAACATTTCACATAAAAATTTAAACCATAACAATACATATAAATTATATTAATCTAAAATAATTAGTTAGTATACATATAAATATTTTTTCTTTATAGTTTAGAGTCTCCTTTTGGTTGATGATAAGCCCTGCTCTTTCTTGTTTTCTCTTGATTTTAATTATTATTTTCAATTATATATATTGAGCGTCTTTTATGAGTTTTTTCTACCCATAGTTTAAGTTTGTTCTCTTTCCTTCTAAGAGTTAGTTTGTTTTAGTATCCGTAGATATGCAAGATTTTATAATATTAGTTCGTTGATTGGGATTGTATGGTATTGTAGCTATGATCCGTTCTTAAAAGGTTGTATATATTTCAACAATATGAAAAAGGGATGCACCACAATAGCGATCTGCTTACCTATCATACCTTGGATGAAATAAAATCTGATTTGATATATTTTATTACATGTTTGTTCAATATTGATTATTTTTGTAGATGCAGTATGGCCTTTTATTAATGAATTAATTAACAAAAAATAAGTTGTAATGCATTGTCAAACACATAAAAAAAGGGGTGTGATATTGCAAAATGAAGAAGTAAGTTTGATGCTAGTTAGCTAGGATAAAATTGTTAATGCTAGAACCAGAGTAATATCCTCAGAGAAGATAATGAGTGTATCCATTGTTGTGGTCATGTTTACCATGTAACTACAGTACGATTACAGTTGAAATCCATTAAGCAATGTGGCAGAGGAATAACTCTGTTATTGTCCATTATTGCACAGCTGCGTGGTGTCTAACCGTTCAGAAATTACAAGAATAAAAGATAACAAAATGTGTTTGCATCATGGTTAATATTAAGATTTAAATGGTATTTTGACCCTCTTTCCGAAGTTGCACAAGTTTTTTGAGTAATATTGAGACATGAAGACATAACTTACAACTTGATAATTAAACAGTTTAGTTTCAAGCATCTTGTATCATATTAGCCTCTTTAAGAATTCAGAACTTTCTTTTTGATGCTTTTTCTCCCATATATTTGTAGATCGCGTCTTCAATGCAGTTCTTAGCAAACTTTCCGCCCTCATTGTGGAGTAAGTACAAACATTTTGCAATCATGAGATTTCACATTCGCGTATATTTTACTCTTCACTGACTTAAATGTCCGGTGCTGTAAAAAAGATACATTTAACAAGATCTGTGTTAGCAATTTAGTGTAAATTATCGAATTTGAACAACCTGAAAACAGGATAATTGCGGACAATCAAATATTATGGACTGCTTCTTTAGCATATCTTACCGACCACAAGTCGCGTGCATTAACTACTGTGAATGGAGCAAGGCCTATTTCAGACCAGTAAGCAGTTATCCAAGCTGGTGAATTTCCTCTATTCCAGAGTACCACTGCAATTCTGTTTTTGGATAGTTTGCCTGCCCAGATCTGCCAAAATATCATATAGGACAAACTATTTATATCATACAATATCACATCAGTTGAAGGATTTTTTGGAAGAAAATTGTGTTAATAATGTGCTACATTGTCGAACATATACGATGCAGACATGATCAAAGCAAAGATGCGTTAAAATCCAAGCTAAATGGTTCGAGTCTCAACAAAGGATGCATGTGTGCATATTGTTAAATTTGCGATTGACCATTATCCGGATTAACAAGGATCGTGAAATAATTTAACAGAAGAATTTCTAGAACTACTTAAAATATGGAGCAATATAATTAAGAAGGTGAATTAGAGAAAGGATATTAGTTGAAATTTTAATATTACCTCCAAGTTCGCATTTGATTTAACTTTTTTCCCTTGAACCCCAAGTTTATCTGTATTCAGTTCGAAACAATAAGCAGAGAATTTATTCGCTGCTTTCTGTAAAATTTTAAGAGAAGAAGTACATATGAAAGCATCGCTTGTTTCCAACTTGTGATTACCTTGATTAACAGCAATAACTTCTTTATTGGCAAGTATTTCGTGGGTTGCATTGTTCATTGCACGAACGTCACAACCAACTAGCAGAGGTGCCTGTACAAACACGAATATTCCAGTATACATGTAGAAGCCTATTCATTATTACTAATACCTTAACAGGGAAATGAGACAAGCAATCACCAATAGAAGCTTGTTGAAATTATTTATACTTGATTAAAAATGTGTTAATTGAGATTAAGATAAACGCCTAGTGGTAAAGACGTATATTGTTAAAATGAACTTAGGTTCGAACATTGCCCCCTTCTCGATAATTACAACACATGGTCAGTTGGATCCAACACTTACATACCTTAGCTATTGCCCAAATGCTAAAATGTGAACGATATTCCTCTACTAACATTCCACCATTTCCAACCTCCAACATGTCAGGGTCTACAGGAAAAATACCAGGCAACTCCAAATCAGAATATTATGGCTTTTCTCTTGGAAAGGTGTAGGAAAATCAAAAATGAAATGTATAAGAAATTCCTTAACAAAAAACGATATATAGGACAAAAAGATTTATAGTGAATTTACCATTCCATCCACCCGGGCCAGCATATGATGCCCATTGGTCATTTTGATCAGCTAAAGAAGTCATGCTATGAAAAATAAAAGATAATTGATTACTATTGGGCTTAATTATCAAAAATGTAATTAGAGAAGATTCATTAAGAATTTGCTTAATTGTATGCAGTACATATAGAGTTTATGCTCTTCCTTACCTATTCCAGTTATCAACGATATCTCCAGTTGTTCTCCAACTATTTGCAATACCAGGTCCCCAAGTAGCTACATTTTCTTGTCCCCTGAAATCAACCAGCATTAAAAATCTTTCAACTTTTTAATTTTTAGAACACGAACAAAGAGATTAGCGCAAATGGAAATGTCAGTTGTAAGCTGTAACTTTACTAGACAGATCAATCATAAATATAACTAACACAAAAGAATCAGAAGATAACTCACCATTCACATAGGGAAAAGAAGATGGGGCGTCCAGAGTTTAGCAAGGCCTTCGACATAATGGGATATCTATTCATTTCAATCATACCACAATTAAAAATTAGTTAAAACAACTTACTGGAGAAATTTTTAAATTTTGTAGATCAGTTTCAGAGTTTCAGTACATTTTTCAGCGACAGTAACAAATTTCGTCAATAACATACCTCTGTCGAGCAGTTATATTGTTGTTGAAGCAATTATCATACTTCAGGTAATCAATTCCCTGTTAATAAGATATGTTTTAGTTTCTAACCCCATATGCAAGATTAAAGAGTTGCCTCATCTAATCTCAGAAGTACATATATTAGTTTCGGGTATCTTTGATTCTTTGTTTAAGAAAATAAAAGGAATTACCCAAGAAGCAAAAGTCTTGGCATCCTGTTCTTCATGTCCTAATGATCCTGGCATAGTATTACTGCATGTTCGGACTCTGCAAAAAAATATATACCAGAACAAATTAACAAGGAAACATTGCTAAAAATGTGTGTAACATGCACTCTTTGTACATTACTTGTTTAGTTATGAATAAAAATGACCCACGCATTCAATTATTTATTAATCATCTTGTTCGCATTTTTTAAACGTGTGATATGGTTCTTTGATCCTATACGTTTCAGGATTGAAATTTTTTTTCTAAATTAATCTATTGTATACAAAGAACAAAAAAGGTTTACGGAGATGTTACCCAGCGTCGGAGTAAATTCCCAGTTTCAGGCCTTTGCTATGAACATAATCTGCAAGTGCTTTGATTCCAGAAGGAAATGTTGAGCGTCTAGGCACCATATTTCCCTGTCGAATTAGCAACTAAATTCAGTACCCCGGTAATTAACATAAAAATCATAACTATTAATCATAATTAAAGAAAATGACAATAGTTGAAGTACCCTGGAATCTCTGTTAAGCTCAGCCCAGCAATCATCTGACATATAACAAATCTAAAATTTAATTTATGCATATATAAGTGAAAGAACAAGATAGATTGTCACATGTTATGATTATATGTAATTCCAAATTCTTATTGTTTTGTCCTTACCCAAATTTACATATTTGTACCCTGCTGCAGCAAGTCCAGTTGATACCATTGCATCAGCTATCATTATAAAATCATAATTAAATTAATTAATCACTACAAGAATCATAAAACGATTAATCTAAGTACTTGCGGATTCTTATCAAGATTATAATATCGATAAGTACACGATTAAGAGCTTAATCTACAGAGGTAAACAGGAACCTGTTTCTCGGATCATTTGCTCATTGATGTTGCACTGAAAGTGGTTCCAGCTATTCCATCTGATCATTAATCAAAAACACAGAAGATTGCAAGATTACTATTTTATGTTAAAAACATGTCCAAACAAATTGCATAATATGAATAAAGTTCGAGATTTGTGTCTTATTTAAGAAAAAAATTATACTAAGGTTTCATACTAGTTAACGTGTCATTTTGATCATAAAATTGTTACCAGGTTCATTAAAAAAATCTTAATACAGAAATGTAAAAGAAACCTCGTACTAATCCTACTCATCATGTGTATTCTCATTAACGGGTTGAAATCTCGTGATTCAAACGTTTGTAACGTATTTCGAATTTGCTGTACAAAGCGTGTTCTGTTTTGTATTGTCAAGTACTCCTTTCACTCATCGTCTATATTGGTGGGGTTAAGATTTACTACCGACAGGATTGCGTAAAATTGCAGAGACATATTTGTGTGTTTATATGTTCTCTCTGGTGGATCTAATAATAATGAATATACAAATGACCCGTGATTTGGACTTGTGTGTTTCTTTATACTCCCTCCGTTCCTTTCATTTTTTTTACCGTTTTTTTATATTGTTTGACACGCATTTTAACGCTGCTATATAGTATAGTTCTACAACTTATTTTTAAAACTTTTTTTTTAAATAAAAAATTAACATTATATTTTTATTCAGAAGAAGAAAAAATTTAAAATAATTTATTGAAGTATATATTGTGTGCCGAGCCTCCGTCCCTCGATGTAAAGAATTGAGCGGAACGAGTATATTATGGCCCCTAATAAAGTTAAACTTTTTGCAATATATTTTTTGTAACAAGGAATTACAACAATCACTTTCTGCTCTTATCAGTAATGGCCCATAAGCATAAATTCTCATGCAAACAAAGTAGATAAACTTCTTAATCAAGCCATAAGAGTAGAAGAAAAAGATGAATAGTATTATCTTGTGTTTTCAAGTAGATAACAATTTCATCGAATTTTTAACAATTGAGGACGAAGATTACAGATAAATTATGTCGATATGATTGAGGAGAGAAGTTCTCGCAAATTAACAGACACTCACGCACACATCAACCAGTTAGTAGTTAGAGAGCAAGAATAGTTACCCCATTTGAGGTGTTAAGCCGATGCCATTTGCGACAAGCTTCCTTCTGATCTCCTGCAAGCTATCGAGAACGAACCCGTTTCGCTGATCATCACTTGTCCTCTCCACCTTGATCTCCCTGGTTGCAGCTTCAATGCCATGACTTGAAACCAACAAACAAAAACACACTACATTCACCACAAACATAACTAATAAACTGCATGAGATTCTATAATGAAACTCCATAGATATGTAACTAGAGAAATGAAGTTATGATATCTCTAGTTCAAAGCCTTGCTTCACTAAAGAGTGCATTCAAATCTACTCAACTTAAAGACTTATATAGACAAGAAGATGTGAGGATGAGAATGTGGTTCAGGGAATGAGCTGGATTTAAGAGCTGACAGCGATGAATAAATTATTTAATTTAATTAATATATTTGGTGGTTTTAATAATTTTGGAAAATCTGTTCGAGTCGTCATCACCGTGACTATTGTCCTCTGTTTGTTTAGCTTCTTTGACTGAAATCTGGGTTGGTTGGGGAGAAACGGTTTCAGATCAATTTAGTGATAGAGCATCGGTCATAAAATACGTATCATATTATGTTCGAATAAATATGTCTAAATTGGAAAGAAATACGTGTTCATTTATACTCTTTATTAATAAAGAAAACAATGTGAAAATGGCACGCGGTACCAAAAGTATCAAAGTACTAAAGTAACAAATTTGGTTTATCACGAGACCCGGGTTCGATTTCTCGCAACTACGTACAAGATTTATTAATTTAAATTATTTAGCTTAATTCAGGGTTCGATTCCTTACAACTACGTTATTATAGAAGATTTATTTATTTACTTTAATTTCATTCAAAGTTCAATTGTCTATAACTTCTATACTCTTTATTAATAAAGAAAATAATGTTAAAATATCGCGCGGTACCAAATTCAAGATTAATTGTCTATAACCACATAATTAAATATCATTTATTTATTATATATTTCTATCATTCAAATATCTATAAGTTCATTTTTTAATAATTTTTTTAATAATTAAAATTAATATTAATAAGCAAAATAATGTGAAAATGGTGCACGGTACCAAAGTACCGAATTTGATTATCACAAAATCCGGGTTCGATTCTTTGCAACTACGTAATTATACAAGATTTATTTACTTTAAATTCTTTAACTTCATTCGGGGTTGGATTCTTTGCAACTACCTCATTATACAAGATTTATTTATTTATTTTAAATTTATTAGCTGCATCGAGGGTTCGATTTCTTACATCTACGTAATCATACAAGATTTATTTATTTACTTTAATTTCTTTAGTTTTACAAACGGTTTGATTGTCTATAACTACATAATTAAATAGTGGTTTATTTATTATATTTTATCATTCAATTCTCGACAAATATGTTTTTTAAAAATATTTATTAATATTTATCAATATTATTATGTTGATGTCGACTCATGCTCGGCCCGTGCTTGGCACGGATTATCAGCTAGTATTAGTAAAGTAAATTATGTCTTATATCATATATAAACATAAAATATAATTATATATCTATAAATGAAAGTATAATACATTGTTTAATATATAATTATATATAATATGTACATATATTTTTAAATTATCGAATAAAATTGTAACTTAAATCGGGTTGGGTTGGGTTGGCCGAAATAACAAAAAAACCCATACCCAACCCATTTAAGTCGGTTTGAAATTTTTTTAACCCAATCAAGTATTGGTTTTTTTCATCGGGTTGGTTCGGCCGAAAGGAGAGTTGGGTTGGTTTGGTTTGACCGGGTTGACGAACTCGTGAACACCCCTAATAGTAGTAGCCCTTACCCCAAACACAGAACCATTCACACGCTCTCAAACCCATTTATTCCTACGATTCCAAATAGACCAACACAACATCCCAACCTTAGAACTTTGGTCCCTTGTACAGGCATGAAAAACACACAGCAAAACATCGAAAGCAGACTCATTTGACAACACCAGAACATGGTTTTGTAAACCAGTATCTGCCCACACTGTCTTTGCAAAATCACAATCAAATAACACATGCACATCACTCTCTACTACACTATGACACCACGTACAATTACCATTTATATTCACCCATTTAAAGACTAAGGCAGCAACAGTTGAGAGACAACTTTTACAAACTCGTCACAGAAAATTTGAAATTTTTCCTGGGATTTTTAGTGACCATAACTTTTTTTAGAAACTACTATATCTCATATTGTAATTTCCTTGCAAGAAACGGTATACACTTTTGACCGTAAATCTGCTTTTATCATTCCAAAACCAAAACCGTGAATCCTTTCTTCTTCGAATTGAAAGTGGAACACGCTTTCTGAGCTCCATATCTCTATCATTACAGACATCATTTAGAATGTCATACTCCCACCCACCAGTCTCCACATCAATTAAGCTCTGAACAGTAACTTTTTGCAATTCAATGGGCATAAATGTAGTTAAGCACCCATCATCAGTAGACGGCAACCAAGGAACTTTCCACACCTTCGTAGAGGCTTCATCCCCAATTTGTCGATGACATCCTGATTTAACAGCCTTTTGCGCATACAAAATACTACGCCACATATAGCTTGGATTAGTACCAATCATTGTAGTCAGAAAATCACCCTTGGAAAAGTATCTTGCCTTCATAACTTGAGATACTAACGGGTTCACTTCATTCAAGATTCGTCAGCCCTGCTTAGCCAACATCGCTATATTAAAATTCCTCAAATTCTTAACCCCCAAACCCCCCACCAAATTTTGGAATACAAAGTTTGTCCCAAGCCATCCATCTAATACCCCTACTGTTCGATCTTTGACCCCACCAAAAACCATTCATCATTTTCTCAATCGTATCACAAACATTAGCTGGAAGTAAGAAAAGGTTCATCCAAAAATTTGGAATCGCCTAAGCAACAAATTTTAGTAATGTTAATTTACCTCCTTTTGAAATTGTCTTATTGCTCCAGCCCTGAATTTTCTGACTCACACGGTCAATCAAAATACCAAACACTTCATTTTTATTTGTCCCCGTACACATTGGCATGCCTAAGTATTTAACAGGTGTACTAGTCTCCTCAACTTCTAGGCTCGTGCAAACTTTTGTCTGGCCTCCAACGTTGTATTTGGACTGAAAGTTACACTTGATTTGTTAAAGTTAATGGCCTGCCCAGAGATCATTTCGTACCTTCGTAGAATTCTCTTTATATTAGAAGCCTCCACCTCTGTTGCACGAAAGAAAAAATAACAATCGTCTGCAAATAATAAGTGAGATATAGTCGGGGCTCCTCTAGCAATTGCACAACCACATATCAAACCAACCTCTTCGTTTCGTCTAAGAATTGCACTTAATCCTTCTGCACAAAAAATATACAAATAGGGGAAGATAGGATCACCTTGACAGATTCCTCTTCGAGGGATGACATTACCAAAACTTTCTCCTTTATGCACAAAGCTATAAGACACAGTTCGAACACGCGCCATAATTCTATTTATCCACCTCTAATGAAAACCAAATTTTGCAAGCATATTCTCAATAAAAGATCACTCAAGTCTATCATACGCTTTTGAAACATCAATTTTTAGGCCAACAATGTCCTGTTTTCCTTGCGTTTTCCTTCGAATATAATGGTTGATCTCATAAGCTAGCAATGCATTATCTGTTAATAGTCGACCTTCCACAAACGCACTCTGCATGTCCGAAATAATCGATTGCAAACAAGGTTTCAACCTATTAGTCATTATCTTCGATAAAATTCGCATGAGAACATTACACAGGTAAATAAGTCCTTCTGGTATTGGTATTGCTCTTGCTCCATTACAGAAGAAATCTTTACAGAACCTCACCACATTTATTTGATTTTACTATAATATGCACGTTAATCAACATATTTTTCTGTGTTTAATTAAAACCGGAGATCTCTCAAACTTATTTGATTTAATATTGAGGACAAATACATGTTACATTATTCTTTTTTATTTTTGAGTCGTGCTAGAAAATTCAATAAACTTCCTCATCCATACATAACTGTTTTGGAATGCGATCATGTATACACACAAGATACTATACTTTTATACAAAAATTAACAAATAGATAAATAACACATAAATATTTGGTAAATATTTGAATTATCTAATACTTTCATTAATATTTACTAATTTAACACTCGTACATATTAATATTATTTTTGATAAAATTCGAATCCGTAACTATCGTATCATGAAACATTGAAATGTTGATGATATCGTTCCTTATTCAAGTTGGCACTCCACATCTTATCTAAAATCATACCATTGCATTTACCAACTCCATTATCATTTTATATACAATTCGTACATATATAAATCCTACGGATTGCGTCTTTTGAGCCAGTTGCGCCTTTTTTCAACTGCAGCTTTTATTTTATTTTTAATTATCTAAATTATCAAATTAAACACATGGTCTACATAAGACTAGCAACAAGCACTACATTACATAATGATACTCCACAACTTTAAGCCCGTGATCAGTGTACTTCGTCCTCGGTATCTCTCATTTCTCTATACTTTATTTTTTGGTATGTCACTCTTATTTATTTATATATAAAAAATAATAACATTTTATAATATAAAATTCAATCACATTCACTACTTTCCTCCTGCACTAAACATATTTTATACTCACTTTATACATTAAATATTGATCGGTTCCACCACTTTACTAATTTTTCTTATTTTTTCCTATTAATTTACACTTTTTCTTAAATTTTGTGTCGTCCCCTCAATGTAAAGAATTGAGGGAGGCGGAGGAAGTATTATTTTCGAATTAAATAATAATAAAAACTGATTTATAACATATTTACATATTATTCTCGTCCCATAATTCTTGACTTGATTTTTGATGATCAAATTTTACGGGTCTTGGTCCACGTCTTATCCGCCTTAGCACATACGCAGTGGTCCGACAAGGATGTGGAAAATGTGGAACATAACGCGTGAGTTGAATTTGTCCATTGCTTGCTTTAACATATCATACCGTGCAAAATGTTTACGAATGCGAGTTTCTCGTATATTTACATTAGAAATTTAATTAGATATATTGTAAAAAATATCCGCGGTATAATAGTATATGTTTAGCTACATCTCTGTATCCTTATTTTATAATAGTATATGTGTCATTGATGATGTGATAATTTAGAATGATTTTATTGGTGGAATTAATGTGAATGTTGAGGGTTCATTATTATTAGTCAATCAGAATATAACACATGGCATTCGGTACCAAATTTCGATACCCAATTTGATTTCTCTAGCATTATTTTAACTTTCTGGAGAAAGATTTTCTTTTATCCCTAATTTCCTCCAAAGTCTCAACTGCTCGATATAAAGTATCATGCCTTTACTTGTATGTTTTCCCGATCTTTCCACAAAAGTTGAACAAAATTATTTACAAAAAGTTAGTGCAAGATAAACATGGATCGACAAAATGAATTATTAAATTTAGGCATCTTTTTCGAAAGTGTGTTTTGCTTCAATTGCAAGACCTTGTGAATTACTCTTGATAATTTGATCGATTTCCGCGTGTCGATATATCAATTATTAATATTATTAGTGCACGTGAAATCATGGGTTCCTTGTCTCTTTTTCAGTTCTAAAGGGAGCGCTACAACAAGATACTCCCTTCTTTCGTTCAATTGTTTATATTTGGGTTGAGTACGGAGATTAAGGAATATAAGTAAAGTAGGGAAAAAAGTAGGAAAAATGAGTAAAGTGGCGAGCCTCATCAATATTTAAAGTATAAATTAAGTAAAGTGGAAGAAAATAATGAAAATAGTTGATTTTTATATTATAAAATTTTAATATTTTTGTAAAATTTTGGAATGTAAAAAAATGAATTAGACATTCCAAAAAGAAAAATGTAAAGAAATAAATAAGACGGAGGGAGTATGTTGCGGGAGGGAGTATGTTGCGGGTAAACTTTATATTTGTTCTTTTTCGCAAATTTTGGTTCCTGTCATTGACGACATTGTTTTGTGTTAGAGTCTTAAAGATAAGATATTGCTGGAATATTATTCTTCTGGTCCTATGAACGAAAATGGAGAGAAGGATCTTTAGCACAATTTGAGGCAAAAATCTCGTAATAATCCATTTATTCATATTTATATCTATATCAATACTATTATATAATGGATTAAACATTAAAAGTTTGGTTAGTCGGTATGGTATGTTGTGATTTTACTTAATTGCCCTTATTTAACTGTATTTCGTGTTTTTACTTAATTAACCTTAGTTATTTATAAAAATATATTATTAAATAATAATATTTTTAATATTAAAAATAATATATTATAACCAATAACTTTTTTCACCTAAAATACATTATTTTGTCTAACAAATTCCCCTACTTTTCCAAACATATCACGGGCAATTACCTTTTTTAACTAAAACATGTTAGTTTTTCTATTTTTCCTTACTAAAATTCCCTCATTCTCCAAAAATATCACGGACAAATCTTTAGTTATTTATTTTTAAACCTATTTTAATATTATAATTATTTTTTAAAAGTTTACCTAATTTAACGTGCCTACTTATTTTTCTTAACAAATGCAATTACTAAAAATATTAAAATATAAATAATCAAATATCTATTTATAACCAATTACCTTTTCAGCAAAAACACATTATAGATTTTTTCTAACAAATTCCCTCATTTTCAAAATATATCACAGAAAATTACCTTTTTCAACTTACTTTTTCTATTTTTCTCACTAAAATACATACCGTCAAACCCTTTACTTGTTTATTTTAAAATGTATTTAAATACTTTTAATTATTAAATTTTAAAACCTCATTTTCCAAAAATATCATGGGCATTTACCTTTTTAAACTAAATATATGTTACATTTTTTATTTTTATTTTTGCTTACTAAAACCCCTTTTTCCAAAAATATAACGGACAAACCCTTACTTATTTATTTAAAAATTTGCTTTAATGTTTTGAATTAATTAAAAGTGTTTAGCTATTTTAACATGCCTACTTATTTTTTAAACAAATAAAATTAATAAAATATTAAAAGAATAATAATAAAATAACAATTAACAATCTGTGCATCGCACGGGTTTTAAGCTATTATTATTAACTCCTTATATATAATAAGCGTAAGGGAGATCTTATCCAAAACTTTGGTCGTTCACTGTACTACCAAAAGTATATGATCCGTTGGATTATAAAACTATAAATATTCAAATAGATGAGGACTGTTAGATATAATATTAAAAATTGTATTTGATTAATAATAGGATAGTATTTAAATACTAAAAGGTGTATTTTAATAATTTAAACCAATTATAAATAGGTTTTCTATATTGAATAGAAATCTTTATGTAAAAAATCGTAATTATTTTTTCTCTTTAGTTTATGGATAGTTCCAGTTAGATAATAATTATTAAACCATCATTAAATTAAAGATAATTTTGTTAGCTTCGCGTGGGCTGTAAAATTGTTAAAATCTGTTGTCTAAAACTCAAGATAGAGCCCAAACAGTAAAATGATTATCTAAATTTTAATAATTTTTTTTTTAATTTAAACCAATTATAAATAAGTTTTCTATCTTGAATAGAAATCTTTATGTAAAAAATCGTAATTATCTTTTCTCTTTAATTTATGGATAGTTTCAGTTAGATAATAATTATTAAACCATCATTAAATTAAAGATAATTTTGTTAGCTTCGCGTGGGCTGTAAAATTGTTAAAATCTGTTGTCTAAAACTCAAAAAACTCAAGATAGAGTCCAAACAATAAAGTGATTATCTAAATTTTAATAATTTTTTATTATTATTGTAGCACCAATTTAATTTTTTTCCTAATTCTTTTAAATTTATAAATTCTATGTTTATTTCAATAAAATATTAAAATCAATTTAAGAAAAAATTAAATCGATTTGGTCCGTGTACGACCACTATACGACCAAATTAATTATTACAGTCAGATCTTAAATAGATCGATGAGAATTGTTAGATTTAAAATTAAAAAGTGTATCTGATTAATAATATAATTATATTTAAAAACTAAAAAGTGTATTTTGATAATTTAAAATTTTTCTATGTAAAAATTCTTAAATATATTTTCTCTTTAATTTATGTATAGTTCGAGTTAGATAATAATTGTTAAACCAAATATCATATAACAATTCATATCGATTACAATATTAAAAATTATTAATATAATGCTCATGTATATCATATAACAATGATACATGTGGATCCTTCGTTGACTTAGGAGAACTCATGTACATGAATAAATTTAAACATTTTTTTTTCTGAAGGAACATAACAATTTGATTAATCCAAATTATAATTATATTATTTTACATATAACAAACATAAAAGGATAATATCAAAATATTATTAAAATATTGAGGGTTTCATATTCATAAACAATAATTTTGAATATAATACTTAACCATCTTTCCTTTTCGGTTTATGGGTAGGTCTGGTCAAGTTAGATAATAATTATTAAATCATCATTAAATTAAAGATAATTTCGTTAATTTCACATGGGTTGTAAAATCGTCAAAATTCAATTTCTAAAACTCAGGATAGAACCCAAATAATAAAGTAAGTATCTAAATTTTAATAAATATTTTTTTATAATTGTAGCACCAATTTATTTTATTTTTCACTAATTCTTTTAAATATAGAAATTTTATCTTTCTTTCAATAAAGTATTAAAATAAATTAAGAACAAATTCAAATCGATAAAGACTATAATAATATGAGAATAAAATTTTATATACTCATAACATAATTTTTATTCTGTTTAATAATTTTAAAGTAATAATGTATTTTAAAATTTTATATACACTATAAATAAAACCGAAACATTAAAAGTAAAAGCACTTAGTAAGATACTTATATCAGTATGTACTTGATATCCTTATTATATTAAACTTTTTTATATAATAAGCATAATAGGGATTTATCCAAAATTTTGATCGTGATAACCAAATTAATAAGGAATATTAGATCTTAATTAGATAAATGAAAATCGATTGATCAAATATTAAAAAAAGTGTATTTTATTTGTAATAGGATTATGTTTAAATTCTAAAAAGTGTATTTTGATAATTTAAACCAAATATATCAAATATAAATAAGTTTTCTATATTGAATAGAATTTTCTATGTAAAAAATTCACGACTTTCTTTTCTCTTCCATGGACAATTTCAGTTAGATAAAAATTGTTAAACCATCTTTTAATTAAAAATAATTTAATTATCATGGCAAAAAAAATAAAAAAAATAATTTAATTATCTTCACGTGGGGTGTAAAATCGTCAAAATCTGATTTTTAAAACACAAGATAAAGCCCAAATCAGTAAAGTGAGTATTTAAATCATTATTTTAACGTCAATTTAATTACTTTTTTCTAACTATTTTAAATTTAGAAATCTATGTTCAAAAATTAAAATCAATCTAAGAAAAATTCAAATCAACAAAGAATATAATAAAACGAGGATAAAATTTTATAAAATTGTGCATATTTTTTATCCTATTTTATTAAGTTATAGATCATAACTAAATCAAATATAATTTATTATTAAATAATAAATTATACGCAAATGGTGATTTTGTTTTACAAGCACTCATAGAGACCTAATTTCATTGTTAGCAGGACTATTTTCATATTTTAAAAAAAACGTATTTTGAAATTGTAGACTCAGCTACAGAATATACCTAACTTTTTTAACCTATATACATTGTAAATTATTAAATTTGAAACTTTAAAAGTTTGTTAATCAATTAGTATAGTACTTTTTTGAAAAATCGTACTTTACAAAAAATATTATCAAATAACCTATGTCTGAAAGAAAAAAATGAAAAAAAAATCTTTTTTTTTCAAAAAAAACCCTGTAAATTTTAATATGTTGTTGGTAGATTCAAATCTTAGATCATTCTACATGATAATTTTACTGTTATATGTAACGTTTCTCAACAATTTAATTTGAAAGATCCAAGGATTGAGTGATCAAACAAAGCGACCACACTTATAAGAAAACTTTCATTATTTAGTCTTTAATATAATAACATAGATATTTACGGGATATACTATAAAAAAATGAATTTTATACAGAATTTTGATCATCACGATGTACTACTTTAAAAGAAGAACTATTACAAAAAAAAAATTAATTGATAATTTATTTTCTCAAAAGTTCAAGTTTCCTGCATCATTAACATATTACAAAAAAGAGTATATTATATTTTAGCAATTAATATTTAAAAAAATTATAAATATTAAGAAAAATTAATGATGTTATCATGGTAGTTTGGTCCTAAATACCGCCAAAACATTCTCAACCGTTAGATCCAATACTTTTAAAAATAGATGATCAAGATTATATCATATAAAAAGAAATTATTATATAAAAATGATATAAGTTAAAAGATATTATATTAGGATTGGATTTTCCAAAAAGTTAAAACATAAAAATAGTTGTAATTAAATAAGGAAACCCATTTATAACCAAAATAATAAAAATCGTTTAATCTTAAATAGATAGTTGAAAACTGTTATATTTAACTTTAAAACCTGTATTTGGTATATATTGTTTTTCTTTTGAGCATAACTTTAAACTACATATAAGTTAAGTAGATTTCCTAAATCGAATAGAATTATCAACATTAAATTTCGTCATTTTATTCTCTTTTTAGTTTTAGAATAGTTTTTAATTGAAAAAAAAAACTATTAAACCACAACTAAATTAAAGATTATTTTGTGAATTTCATGTGAACCGTAAAATTGGCCAAATCTAACTTTTATAACTCAATATAAAGAAATATTAAATTGAGCGTGTAAAATGTAATAAATATCAAATTTTTAACTATAATTGTTTTTTGACTAAATCTTTTTTAACAATAATTTAATCATGTATACTAATAACTTTTAAATATTAAAATATTCATAAATAAATATAATTATAAATATTAAAAAAACAATCGTGTGTTGCATCGTAATAAAAATATAATGATAAACAAAATAATTATAAATAAAATTAAAGTAACCGTGCATCGCACGGGCTATAAGCTAGTATTAAAGACGAAACATTGAAAGTTTTGTAGTCTGGTACTCAAAGTTTTTGTAATCACAAACTAATATTAAAATATTAAAATTATTATATATAATATTTTTAACGGACAATGTACGCTTTTGCTCTGAGATTTGATAAACTAAGAGCATCCACAATGGTTAAGGCCAACCCACTTACATGTGGGGTTCTTTTTTTGACACATAGCACCAAGTGGCCTTCCCAAAAAAAGTGGCCACTTCACTCCAACGTACAAGCCCATTTCCACTTACAAATGGGTCCCATTTAACTTTATTTTACTTTTTGTTTGACAATACTTCTTATAAAATTATAATATATAATTATAAATAACGTTTAAAATTAGTTTAATTTAATAATATTAAAATTATAATAATCAAACTAAAACGATTAATTTTTTTTAAAAAATATTGGCAAAATAAAAGACACGTCACATAATAAAAATGCATCATACTATTAATAAAAGAAATTACATGAGAAAATATTACATTAAAAACATCACACGAGAAAGCATTAATTTTAAAATATTGCGATATGAAAAATTAACGATTATTATGTAACTGCGAGATATGCTCAACCAAGTCATTTTGTAACTGACGATGTGTCCGTTTATCACGCAACATAGACGATGTGTTCGTTTGTAACTAACGATTTTGTAACTGCGAGAAAACATTAATTTTAAGTAACGTTAATAAGAAAGTTACTAATATAGACGTTATTGTTAACGTTTCAATTTTTTTAAAAAGCACACAACATGACCTGCACTTGTTTGGATAAATAATAATTAACTAATAAAAAGCCTGCAAAGATACGGGAGTTGACCATGGCCAGGAAAGTGGCCATGTCCACTTTTTACTCTAGCCATGCAATGGAAAAAAGAAATAAAACCACTGTGCATTTCCATTTTGATTGGCCCGAGACACCAAACGCCTCCCACTGGAGCTGGTCTAATGGCAGAGGTTACTGAAGAACCGGTAATAATCATTACTGGCCGATAACCCGCAGATCGAGGTATATTATCTAAAACAAAACTTAAAATATTCAAAACAAAAATAACTAATAAATATTATTTAAACATGTCGTTATAGAGAATTAAAACATGAAATTAAGATGAAAGTTCATGGGAATTGATAAATAAACTCCAAAGATTGATATTTAAGCTCCACTTTAATATTTATATTACTTAAATATTCCTAACTTTACTATTTAAACTCCATCATATTACATCATGTAATGGTTATTTATGTAACTAATATATGATGGTGGAGTTTAAGTATCAATAATTCGAGCTTATTTATCAATTCTCATAATAAATAAATACTATTTAATTATATAATTTTAGAGAATCAAATCTGAGTGAAATCAAATAAGTGAAATTTAAATAAATAAATAATTTGGATAATTATGTAAGAAATATTTCATATGATACCATTATATAATTGGCTTTTTTATTTGGTATTGCTCGAAATTTCGACATCCAAATAGCACCGGTACTCTTTTGACTTCATTCACATGATACCACGCCGTTAATCAAACGTCAATCGGCCGTTATAAAATTATGAAAATTTTCATTTGATACCACCCAAATTTTTTTACTTTCAAGTGGCACAATTCTATTTTGGTTTTCAACTCCAAAATATCACTATGTTAATAAATACAATAAATTTAATGAATCTGATCATTGTGATCAAACTCCTTACTTTCGGTCGGTAGGCAAAGAGATACTCAAAAATATTTCGAGGAACATAAAATCAAGGACTTTTGAACAGATTCATTTAAAAAAAAGAATTTTGAAGTTAAAACACAAAGTAGAATAGTGTCACTTGAAAGCCAAAAATTTCATAGTGATACCAAATGAAAAATCCTATAATTTCATAACGGTCAATTAATGTTGGATTACCGAAGTGGTATTGTGATGAAGTCAAAAATATAATAGTACCACTTCGAAGTTAAACACTTTCATTAATTTTACAATTTAAACATGTTAAAAATAATAAATTGAATAAATTATATGAGCGAACGTTTATGAAATTTAAAATTTTATGCATAATTATCAGTTACATAATGATATAAAATAATATGTATAAAATTTTTGAACTCATAAAAGTAGAAAACTAATCATGTTCTAAGAAAAGGAAAAACTAGAAAAAATTTCTGCAGGTAAACCGTCCCTAAGCTTTTTGTGCTGATGTGTGTTATTGGGCTCACAACTGGGCCACAGCAACCCCTCTTCTAGGAAGGGATGTACCAGGAAAGGTGATTTCAATAAACGAAACACATTGTGGACTTCTGGATTGGGTACGGATATATAGCGGACCTGCCCATTATCCGGAAGTCCAGGCCACACTCTATTGGTCCTTCATAATCATATTTCTTTTTTTTAAGTAAAAGTTCTTCTTTTCTTGGTTCTTAATTCTTAGCGCAACTAAAAATTTGGATAGGATATTTGACAACAAACAATTTGATAAGCAACTGTAGACAATTCTCTGCACAAATTGATTGAGTTTTTTTATTGGGCTTATAAATTTGCAGGAATGTACACTGCATGGGCCTTGGAGAATTTTTCGGATTTTTCTTTCTACAAGAAGTACTTGGTTTCGGCATTGGGGTAGGTCTCTCAATGCAGCGGAGATCCGATCTGATCTGATCCGAGACCGTTTTAATGGATATGGATTTGGTAAAAAAAAATTCGATATGAAATTCGATCCGATAATAAACGGAGCAGATATGGATTCCCGGCCTCCCTTTTCTATTATACACTGCCCGCATAAAAAGTAACCCATCCCCTTTTGATGAGAGATATGAACAAGAAGCTTCGAGAAAACTTGTGTTTGTATAAATCTCAATAAATATTGGGATATTCCATTTGGTACCATTGTACAATTGGCTTTTCCATTTGGTACCACTCGAAGTTTTTGGCTTCCAAGTGGAGTCATCATACTTTTGGCTTCATCCACATGATACCACTCCGTTAACCAAACGTTAGTCGGCCGTTACAAAATTATGAGATTGTCCATTTGGTACCACTCAAAGTTTTCGACTTCCAAGTAGTACCCTTCTACTTTGTGTTTCAACTCCAAAATACCACTATGTTAATAAATTCGATGAAGTGGTATTTTGGAATTAAAGTCGAAAGTAGAATGGTGCCACTTGGAAGTCAAAAACTTTGAGTGGTACCAAATGGACAATCTCATAATTTTGTAACGGCCGATTAACGTTTGGTTAACGGAATGGTATCATGTGAACGAAGCCAAAAGTTTGATGGTGCCACTTGGAAGTCAAAAACTTTGTGTGGTACCAAATGGAAAAGCCAATTGTACAATGGTACCAAATAGAATATCCCATAAATATTTCAACCTAACATTTTTGCACATTAATTCGGACAAAAAATTCAACTCTTCATTCATCTTAAATTCAATCGAATTCGAGAATCCGATTCGAATATAATATATATGAATATATTATATATAATATTTATATAAATATATTGTATAATATTATATTATGAAAAAAATATTTATAATTTTTAATAGTCTTTTACTTTGTAGTCTATACAATCACAACTAATTAAAATGTGAGATAAGATTTTTCCAAAGTATAATATCATCGTTTGACTTATGAATCATTGTATTTTTCTCAATATTATTCTAAATTCTAAATTTTCAATTTTAATTTGTTTTTAAATTTCTAATATTATGTTAGAGTTCGTATTTTAAACTTTAAAATTACTATTTAATTATTTTGTTTAACATTACAAGACATTATAAAAAAATTCAAAATTAAGTGAAATTTTAATTTAAATCATAATTTTTAAGGAAAAATATATCCAATATTGCGGATCCAAACGGATATTGATCGGCCTATAAAAAATTCCGACCATGATCCGAATCCGCTAAAATAAATAGATATGAATATGAATTTTTGCCAATGCGATCCGAACCCGTTAACAGGCCTAATTGGGGGTAGTGTTCGTAACTTTGTGAATCATCAATGAACAAGCTTGATCTCAATCACAGTTCATTGTTTATTATTACTCGACAGATGCATAAATCAACAGAGTACCATAGATGCACATCAAAGAAACAGTTCCTACAACATCAGAACACAAAAGACACCTGTTCTAGCCAAACACATGAACAAACTAGACAGACTTTATTCAAAACAACCATTTCAACATTCGACAATCGACATGTTCAGGTCGATTAGTAATCCTCCGGAGCCAAGGGCTGATGAGTAGGATGACGAGCCGGAGCAGGATCGGCCTCGATAATTCCGAACTCGTAAATCACACCGGACAATGCAGCACCGATAAATGGACCTAGCCAATATATCCAATGGTTCCTCCACCTCCAGCCTACCAGTGCCGGTCCGAATGCCCTAGCTGGGTTAACTGCAGCTCCGGAAAATGGCCCTCCAACTAGTACACTTGCACCAACCATGAGTGCAACAACTAGAGGCGCAATTGTTCCGAGTTGACCTCGGTTTGGATCAAGTGCTGTTGAGTAGTATGCATGCATCACCGCGTATGTGAGTATCACCTCCATTAGCAGTGCATGCCAGGTTCCAACGCCTGATGCAACTTGAAATCCATCTGGTCTCTGAAAAAACACACACACAAACACAACATATTTATATCAATTTGCCAACATATTTAAATTCCTCATAATTAATATTTTTGACTAAAAAGTTGGGCGAGGAAGATGGTTGAATTCTCATACCATGCCATCAGTAGAGAACCTCAACAAAAGAGAGGCAACAACAGCACCAAGCAACTGTCCAAGCCAATAGTAAATGGCACGAACGAGCGAGAGCCTACCGCCAACAAGTGCACCAAGAGTGATGGCCGGATTGACATGGCCACCAGAGATATTCATAGCGGAAGACACCGCCGCGAAGAATGAGAATGCATTTGCAAGTGCAATCAACACTAGGCTTGATGCTCCTAGTGCTCTCACACTATACATCTTATCTGCAAATCACCGTAAATCATGTAACGATTAAACACGTGTATTAAATTTTAAAATAAAAACAATATTTGCAGCATAATTATAATGAGTTGGATAAGAGAGAGAGAGAGAGGGGGAGGGGGAGGGGGAGGGGGAGAGAGAGAGAGAGAGAGAGAGAGAGAGAGAGAGAGAGAGAGAGAGAGAGAGAGAGAGAGAGAGAGAGAGAGAGAGAGAGAGAGATGTTACCGAGAGCAAGGAGAGAGCCTTCAGCAGCAAAAACATAGACAAAAGTGGAGAGAAACTCGGCCAAGGTAGCTCTCATGGTGTGTGGATGAGTGGCATCGTCCGTCCTCCCAAACTCGTATCTTCGAGGCATGATTAAATTCAAGTATACGATCCGTTAATTACTTGCACAGTATAAATGATCAGCCTTAAATTATTTTCAATAACTAGCTATGACTACAAGCTTCTTCAGCTAATTACTTTTTAGATTTGAAGAAAATGGTGGAGAGTGAATGAAACACAGAGATCGCTACGTAGATTTATATAGATGAAGTCAAATATCCAGGCGCAGCGATATACACAAAAATTTAATGGATGAACATGCAAATATAAAATAGACAAAAAAGGTGACACTTGGAGATGAAAATGCATGCATGATGACACGTACACTGTGTGCTGGCTTCCCCACATTTCGCCACCGTTTTTATATTATCTACCACGCATTCTCATGCACCAATTCTTTTCCGAATAATTTTAGAAGTATTGTTAAATATATTATACGATATAATCCGACCTTTTTCTAATATTTTAAGATTTTAAATGAATTGATTATTTAATACGGTATCAGACTTTGGTTGATGGGGGTTTCAAATTCGACTCTATATCACCTCAACATTCTCACAATTTATAGAAATACGAGTTAAATTAATGTCCAAAAAATGAGCGCATATGTTCCACTATTCAATCCAAAAATGTATTTTGCTTAAAATATATTAGATGAGCCGGTTGTAATACATAGAGAACAAAAATAGAGTATAAAATAACACATGTCATATACGTTTAAATATAATAGATCCGCATGTATTATCACTGATTTCAACAAATAAAAATATCACAAATGCCATACCGCGAATGTCATATCATCTTATAATAATTTTTGGTATTCAATTTGGTATCTTTAACATTACTTTTTGCTTCCCCGTCTCTTGAATTTCCTTTATAATACAATTTTGATAATAAGGATAAGTTCGTTTATTTGTCGAAAAATAATTTAACTTTGAAAAACATTTATTTTGTCTTTTTTTAAAAAAAAATATTTATAATTTGACTTAGCTCGGTTTGAAATTAATTTTACGTAAGAACTTTTATTTTATTTTTAAAATAAATGACTACTAACTTAAAACTCATGTGATTCACAGATTATTATCAATATTTTATTAATTAAATTTTCAAAAAAAATAAATTAAGTAGGCGTGATAAACTTTTTTAAATAATTAAAGTATTGAAATAGTGTTAAAATAAATAAGTAATTGTTTGCCCGTGATATTATTAGAAAAAGAGGGGGTTTAGTGCAGAAAAATAGAAAAAATAACATGTTTTAGCTGAAAAGGTAATTGTCCATAATTAAATGTATTAAAATACGTTTTACAATATATAAGTAAGAGTTTGTCCGTGATATTTTTGGAAAATGATGGTTTTAATAAGGAAAAATAGAAAAAGTAACATGTTTTAGTTGAAAAGGTAATTGTCAGTGATTGTTTTTTATAGAAAAAGTGAGGATTTTGTTAGGAAAAATAGAAAAGGTAATTTATTTTAACCAAAAAGGTAATTGATTATAAATATCGTTATTATTTTTTAAAATATGAAAAATAGAAAAAGTAACATGTTTTAGCTGAAAAGGTAATTGTCGTAATTAAAATTATTAAAACAGATTTTTAAAATAAATAAGTAAGGGTTTGTCCGTGATATTTTTGGAATAGAGGGTTTTAGTAAGGAAAATAAAATGAGTAACATGTTTAACATGTTTTAGTTGAAAAATTTAAAATGTAACATATATTTAGTTTAAAAAGGTAAATGTCCGTGATATTTTTGAAAAATGAGGTTTTAAAATTTAATAATTAAAAGTATTTAAATACGTTTTAAAATAAATAAGTAATGGGTTTCTTGTGATATTTTTGGAAAAAGAATGGATTTTAGTGAGAAAAATAGAAAAAATAAATTGTAAAATGCAATTTCCCGCAATATATTTATAAAATGAGGGAGTTTGTTAGAAAAAATATATAATGTGTTTTAGCTGAAAAGGTAATTGGTTATAAATAGGTATTTGATTATTTATATTTTAATATTTTTAGTAATTGCATTTGTTAAGAAAAATAAGTAGACATATTAAAATATGTAAACTTTTAAAAAATAATTAAAATATTAAAATAGGTTTAAAAATAAATAACTAAATGTTTGTCCGTGATATTTTTGGAAAAGGAGGGGTTTTAGTGAGGAAAAATAGAAAAACTAACATGTTTTAGTTAAAAAGGTAATTGTCCGTGATATATTTGAAACATAGGGGAATTTGTTAGAAAAAATAAAAAAAATAATGTATTTTAGGTGAAAAAGGTAATTGGTTATAAATAGGTAATATTATTATTTAATAATATATTTCTATAAATAAGTAAGGTTAATTAAGTAAAAACACGAAGTACAGTTAATTAAGGGCAATTAAGTAAATCACAACGTATCATACCGACCAACCAAACTTTTAATGTTTCGTCTATTATATAATAATAACTAGCCTATAACCCGTGCAAGGCACGGGCCTTAAAAATAATAAACTAAAAAAATTAATGTGAACGGAAAATATTAAAATAAAAAAAAATTAATATAATAAATTATAAAATGAGAAACTTAAATATTCATTGGAACATAAAACAATATAAAAAAAATACAAATGAGGTCGAGGAAGATAAATGAGGTATTATTAATATTATTTTATAATAAAATAATATTAATAATAAGGACAGATAGAAAATCTAACATGTTTTAATTAAAAAAAAGTAATTGACCGTGATATTTTTAGAAGTGTTTTAATTATATTAATTTTATTTATTAAAAATATACGTTGACATGTTAAAATAAGTAAGTTTTTTTAATAAGGACCAATAGAAAAGTTAACATGTTTTAATTAAAAAAAAGTAACTGCACGTAATATTTTTAGATGTGTTTTAATTATATTAATTTTATGTGTTAAAAAAATACGTTCACTTGTTAAAATAGGTAAAAAAAAATTAAATAATTAAAAGTATTAAAATAGGTTTTAAAATATATAAGTTGCACTTGATATTTTTGGAAAAGAGATATTTTAATGATAACAAATATAAAAGGTAATATATTTTAATTTAAAGGTAATTTCCCGTGATATTTTTGGAAAAGAAGTAGATATTGTTAGAAAAAAATGTTTTAACTATAAAAGGCAATCAGCTAGTTACTATTTTTATATTATTTTATTATTTATTAAATAGAGTATTAAAATAGATTTTAAAATAAATAAGTAAGGATTGCACCTCATATTTTTGGAAAATAGGGATTTTAGTGATGATGTGTTTTAATTATATTAATTGTATTTGTTAAAAAAATACGTTCACTTGTTAAAATAGGTATGTTTTTTTAAAATAATTAAAAGTATTAAAATAAGTTTTAAAATATATAAGTAAGAGTTGCACTTGATATTTTTGGAAAATAGAGATTTTAGTGATAACAAATATAAAAGGTAATATATTTTAATTTAAAGATAATTGCCCGTGATATTTTTGGAAAAGAAGTAGATTTTGTTAGAAAAAAATGTTTTAATTATAAAAGGCAATCAGCTAGTTAATATTTTTATATTATTTTATTATTTATTAAATAGAGTATTAAAATAGATTTTAAAATAAATAAGTAAGGATTGCACCTCATATTTTTGGAAAATAGAGATTTTAGTGATAACAAATATAAAAGATATTATGTTTTAATTTAAAGGTAATTGTCGTAATATTTTTGGAAAAGAAGTAGATTTTGTTAGATTTTTTTTTAATTATAAAAGGCAATCAGTTGGTTACTATTTTTATATTATTTTATTATATATTAAATAGATTATTAAAATATGTTTTAAAATAAATAAGTAAGAATTGCCCCTCATATTTTTGAAAAACATAGATTTTAGTAATAACAAATATAAAAGGTAAAATGTTTTAATTTAAAGATAATTGTAATGATATTTTTTGGAAAAGGAGTAGATTTTGTTAGAAAAAAAATATTTTAATTATAAAAGTCAATCATCTAGTTACTATTTTGGTAACTTGACAATCATACAATTCCACTAAAGATTTGATTTGTAGTAGCTTTCGTTATCCTAAAAAAAAATAAGTATATTTGTAGCAGTGTATCCTAAATTTAAACAAATTAGATCCCACATTTCCATTTTTTTGATTAGATTTCAATATTATTTGATTTTTATGTAGTAAAATATAGTGAAATATTAATGTAGAATAAAACTTTCCCGAATTTTGATTATATTATTAATTTATTAATTAGAAAAAGTACGGAAAACCAAAAACCGACCGTTAATCGAAAACCAAAACTTTCAATGTTTCGGCTTTAATAATATAGTATAGATATTGATTGATAAGGTGACATAAATATATATGTATAATAAGATAAAATCAAGTATACAAATGAATCAGCTACGGCCTACGCAGGAGAGAATGAGAGGCCATACCTATGTTTTATATACTAGCTTATAGCCCGTGCGATGCACGGTTACTTAAATTTTATTTATAATTATATTTTAATTACCCATGGAACATACGATTGTTTTTTTAATATTTATAATTATATTTATTTATGAATATTTTAATATTTAAAAGTTATTAGTTTACATGATTAAATTATTGTTAAAAAAGATTTAGCCAAAAAAAATTATAATTAAAAATTTGATATTTATTATAATTTACACGCTCAATTTAATATTTGTTTATATTGAGTTATAAAAGTTAGATTTGACCAATTTTACGGTCCACGTGAAATTCACAAAATAATCTTTAATTTAGTTGTGGTTTAATAATTCTTTTTCAATTAAAAACTATTCTAAAACTAAAAATAGAATAAAGTGACGAAATTTAATATTGAGAATTCTATTCGATTTAAGAAATCTACTTAAATGTAGTTTAGATTATTAGAATACCCTTTATTAACTAAATACAGTTTTTAATGTTAAATCTAACGGTTTTCACCTATCTATTTAAGATTAAACGATTTTTATTATTAAACGGGTTTCCTTATTTAATTACAACAATTTTTATGTTTTAACTTTTTGGAAAATCCAATCATAATATAATATCTTTTAACTTATATCATTTTTAGATAATAACTTCTTTTTATATGATATAATCTTGATCGTCTATTTTTAAAAGTATTGGATCTAACGGTTGAGAATGTTTTGGCGGTATTTAGGACCAAACTACCAGGATAACATCATTAATTTTTTTAATATTTTTTTTTAAAATATTTATTGCTAAAATATAATATACCCTTTTTTGTAATATGTTAATGATGCGGGAACTTTGACCTTTTGAGAAAATAAATTATCAATTAAAATATAATTTTTTTTGTAATAGTTCTTCTTTTAAAGTAGTACACCGTGACGATCAAAATTCTGTATAAAATTCATTTTTTTATAGTATATCCCGTAAATATCTATGTTATTATATTAAAGACTAAATGATGAAAGCTTTCTTATAAGTCTAGTCACTCAATTCATAATCGTTGGATCTTTCAAATTAAATTGTTGAGAAACGTTAGATATAACGGTAAAATTATCACGTAGAATTATCTAAGGTTTGAATCTACCAACAACATATTAAAATTTATAGGTTTTTTTGAAAAATAAGAATTTTTTCTTCGAATTTAGTAATTTACAATGTATAGAGGTTAAAAAAGTTAGGTCTCTCTGTATAGCTGAGTCAAAAATTTCAAAATATGGTTTTTTTTAATATGAATATAGTCCTGCTAACAATGAAATTAGGTCTCTATGAGTTCTTATAAAACAAAATCACCATTTGCGTATAATTTATTATTTAATAATAAATAATATTTAATTAGTTATGATATAAAATTTAATAAAATAAGATAAAAATATGCACAATTTTATAAATATCAATTAGTAAGACCTAGCTTATAGCCCGTGCGATGCACGGTTACTTAAATTTTATTTATAATTATTTTGTTTATAATTATATTTTAATTACCCATGGAACACACGATTGTTTTTTTAATATTTATAATTATATTTATTTATGAATATTTTAATATTTAAAAGTTATTAGTTTACATGATTAAATTATTGTTAAAAAAGATTTAGCCAAAAAGAATTATAGTTAAAATTTTGATATTTATTATATTTTACACGCTCAATTTAATATTTGTTTATATTGAGTTATAAAAGTTAGATTTGGCGAATTTTACGGTCCACATGAAATTCTATTCTAAAACTAAAAAGAGAATAAAGTGACGAAATTTAATATTGAGAATTCTATTCGATTTAGGAAATCTACTTATATGTAGTTTAGAAGCTTTCTTATAAGTATGGTCGCTTTATTTGATCACTCAATTCATAATCGTTGGATCTTTCAAATTAAATTGTTGAGAAACGTTAAATATAAGAGTAAAATTTATCACGTGCAATGATCTAAGGTTTGAATCTACCAACAACATATTAAAATTTACAGGATTTTTTTGAAAAATAAGAATTTTTTCATTTTTTTTTCTTGTAGACATGGGTTATTTGATAATATTTTTTATAAAGTACGATTTTTCAAAAAAGTACTATACTAATTGATTAACAAACTTTTAAAGTTTTGAATTTAATAATTTACAATGTATATAGGTTAAAAAAGTTAGGTCTCGTCTATAGCTGAGTCTAAAATTTCAAAATACGGTTTTTTTAAATATGAATATAGTCCTGCTAACAATGAAATTAGGTCTCTATGAGTTCTTATAAAACAAAATCACCATTTGCGTATAATTTATTATTTAATAATAAATAATATTTAATTAGTTATGATAAAAAAATTTAATAAAATAAGATAAAAAATATGCACAATTTTATAAAATTTTATCCTCGTATCATTATATTCTTTGTTGATTTGAATTTTTCTTAGATTGATTTGAATTTTTGAAAATAGATTTCTAAATTTAAAATAGTTGGGAAAAAGTAATTAAATTGACATTAAAATAATGATGACGTAATAATTATTATTAGAATTTAAATACCCACTTTACTAATTTGTGCTTTATCTTGTGTTTTAAAAATTAGATTTTGACGATTTTACACCCAGATAACTAAATTATCTTTAATTAAAAGATGGTTTAACAATTTTTATCTAACTGGAATTGTCCATGAAAGAGAAAAGAAAGTCACGAATTTTTTACATGGAGAATTCTATTCAATATAGAAAACTTATTTATATTTGGTTTAAATTATCAAAATACACTTTTTAGAATTTAAATATAATCTTATTATTAATAAAATACACTTTTTTAATATTTGATCTAACGATTTTCATTTATCTAGTTATGATCTTATGGTCCTTGATAGTTTGGTTGTCCAAGACCGTACCATCAAAATTTTGGATAAGATCCATATTATACTTATTATATATAAGGATTTAATATAATAAGGATATCAAGTATATACTGATATAAGTATCTTACTAACTGCTTTTACTTTTAATGTTTCGGTTTTATTTACAGTGTATATAAAATTTTAAAATACATTATTACTTAAAAATTATTAAATAGAATAAAAATTATGTTATGATTATATAAAATTTTATTCTCATATTATTATATTCTTTATCGATTTGAATTTGTTCTTAATTAATTTTAATACTTTATTGAAAGAAACATAAAATTTCTATATTTAAAACAATTAGTGGAAAAATAAATAAACTGGTGCTACAAAAATTAAAAAAATATTTATTAAAATTTAGATACTCATTTTACTATTTGGGTTATATCCTAAGTTTTAGAAATTGAATTTTGACGATTTTACAACCCATGCGAAACTAACGAAATTATCTTTAATTTAATGATGGTTTAATAATTATTATCTAACTTGACCTGTTAACCTACACATAAACCGAAAACAAAAGATGGTTAAGAATTTTTACATAAAAAATTCAATTCAATATAGAAAACCAATTTATAATTGGTTTAAATTATCAAAACACACTTCTTAGTATTTAAATATAATCCTACCTTTAATCAAATACACATTTTAATATAAGTATTATATTCAAAATTATCGTTTATGAATATGAAACCCTCAATATTTTAATAATATTTTGATATTATCCTTTTATGTTTGTTATATGTAAAATAATATAATTATAATTTGGATTAATCAAATTGTTATGTTCCTTCAGAAAAAAAAGTGTTTAAATTTATTTATGTACAGGAGTTCTCGTAAGTCTCTGTAGGTTCACGTGTATCACTGTTAGTATGATATACATCAGCATTATATTGATAATTTTTAATATTGTAATCAATATGAATTGTTATGTTGATATTTGGTTTAACAATTATTATCTAATTGGAAGTATACATAAATTCAAGAGAAAAGATATTTAAGAATTTTTACATAGAAAACTTTTAAATTATCAAAATACACTTTTTAGTATTTAAATATAATTCTATTATTAATCAGATACACTTTTTAATATTAGATCTAACAATTCTCATCGATCTATTTAAGATCTAACTGTAATTATTAATTTGGTCGTATAGTGATCGTACACGGACCATATCGATTTTAATTTTTTCTTAAATTGATTTTAATATTTTATTGAAATAAAAATAGAATTTATAAATTTAAAAGAATTAGGAAAAAAAATTAAATCTACAATAAAAAAATATTTATTAAAATTTAGATAATCACTTTACTGTTTGGGCTCTATCTTGAGTTTTAGACAACAGATTTTAACGATTTTACAGCCCATGCGAAGCTAAAAAAATTATCTTTAATTTAATGATGGTTTATTAATTTTTATCTAACTGGAACTATCCATAAACTAAAGAGAAAAGATAATTACGAATTTTTACATAAAGATTTCTATTCAATATAGAAAACCCATTTATAGTTGGTTTAAATTATCAAAATACATCTTTTAGTATTTAAATACTATCCTATTATCAATCAAATACAATTTTTAATATTATATCTAACGGTCCTCATCTATTTGAATATTTATAGTTTTATAATCCAACGGATCATATACTTTTGGTAGTACTGTGACCGACCAAAGTTTTGGATAAGATTTCCCTTACGCTTATTATATATAAGGTATTAATACTTTACAAAAAAACTGATATCTTCTTAAAAAAAAGTTGTAATTTACTTTTATATTAAATTAAATTGAAAACATACTAATGATATACTCCCTCCCTCTCATTTCTTTACACTTTCCTTTTTGGGATGTCCCTCTCAATTTTTTACATTCCAAAAGTTTCCTAAAATAGTAAAGTTTTATAATATAAAAATCAACTACATCCACTGCTTTCCCCCATTATCTCCACTTTATACATTAAATATTAATTGGTCCCACCACTTTACTCATTTTTCTTAATTTTCTTCATTAAATTACACTTTTTATTAACCTCCGTGTCCAACCTGAATGTAAAGAATTGAGGGAGACGGAGGGAGTACTTCTCTTCTCTAGGGTGTTTATCAGTTTTTGTATGTATCCTAAGTCCAGCATAAAGCCCAGTAGGATTTTATTTTACTTTTGACAAGAAAGCCCAGTTAGATCAGATCAATTCTCTTAAAATTTAACTCTGTATTATTAATTTTTGTGGAGGGTGATATTAATTAAGACTTTGAAAAGACTAATAAAAAAATGTATAATGGTATCTTGTCATAAGCATTGTAATTCATGTATTAATTTTCCAGAAAAAAAATTGAAACAATAAATTTCAACTTTGAACCACTGGAAATGCATAAATAAATTTTAAAAGTAATAAATTTAAATTTCATCTCAATCATATCGTTTCATGACTACCCCACTGCACTCTTAATTTGCTTTACTACACAGTACACATTCCTCGATCAAAAGGTCAAGTATTGCAGCAAAGCGGCGATGAAAACATCTGACGCTTTGGCCGAGTGGTTAAGGCGTGTGCCTGCTAAGTACATGGGGTTTCCCCGCGAGAGTTCGAATCTCTCAGGCGTCGCAATCTATCATTTTTATTTTTTATCAAAAAAAAAAGAGAAAAAGGTGTCCATGAAAAAAGATCCTGCAAAGCTTGTTCGGCTAATCTGTGGATTTCAGTAATTTTTTATTTTAAATACAAAATATTTTAATCATTTTATTTATCAAAATGAGAAAAGAAAAAGGTGGCTATGAAAAAAGAACCTATGAGCTTGTTCCGCTAATAGTGTGAATTGAAGTAATTTTTGATTTTAAATTAAAAAATATTTTTTGTTTGATAGGTTAGAAATCGATTTAAAATCGAAAAAAAAAGCTTAAAGTCAAAATTTGTAGAAAATAAGGTAAATTTTTAAGTGATTTCTTTTTTGAGATTTTATTTGATAAAAGTTTATCACCATTCAACTTAACAATTTATCAAATCAGTTTTTACTTTTACATTCTTAAATAACTAATAAACTATACATCTTCTTCTATATATTAAACGCTGACTAGGGGTAAAAGTTTCCAATTAATTGGCTGTGAAAGGACGGTTATAACCCTATTTTTTTCAGAATATCAAAAGTGCCATGCGTTGTTACCCATCTTTGCGATGTCTGCCCGAACAAACAAATAGCTACTCCGTTTGTCCGCATTTTATCTGCATCTATTCCTCTCCCTATAATTTTCTGTTTGTATTGAATTACCCCTTAGAATTGGTCAATCAGTCCATCTGGGATGATCTAGCGTTTGGAGAGCCATCTGAATGGGTGAATTGTCCACCCTTTCGTTAATTTTGGCCACTTGATTGGATGTGGCGGCATAGGAGGAACGACATCAGGAACGCCATCAGGATACGTGGCCATTAGTGGAGGTTGGTGTTTCAATTATGTTTGTGATGAACACACTTGACGTTGTTAAAAGGTTGGTGTTTGATAATTTTATGTGTTTGACCAATTTGAATATATGATTTTTATGCTGATTTTGATTTGGGTGTGTTGTGCTGCTTTTAATTGTCAAATTGTATAATCAGCTTAGTAGTATATATCTATATTCCCAATATCTCGCTTTAGGTAAATTATTCGGATTAATTAATTTTGTGTTTTGGATCATGAAATCGTACCTGAGCCTCTCAATTGATGACCTGTATCTTTGTTCCTTAGGGTTTTGGTACCGATTTTGGTTTATGTGAACTATATTATGCCACATCTCTAGGGCTAAGATAGAGCCATATTGGCAATCCTACAAATCAAACTGGTTTTGTTAAGAACAACTTGTACACCGGCATTTTTTTGCTGAGATATGGAAGAGTTTATTGTGATTACACAATGTGTGAAGGTCCTAATGAGGGTGGTTTTTTTTCGGGCTGAGAAGCGTTATAATCCTCGCAGGCATGATATCATTTTGCGAAACTCGATGAATAGTTAGTTCGTGATGCTGTTTTGTGTGTGAAGCATATGTGTGTAAGAATCTAAGTTTAAACTGAATTGATGAATATTCCACACTTCCGTTGATTTTGGGAGGCAGATGAAAAAGGAGTGCAAGGTACTTGACCATTGTCGGAGGTTAGTGTTTCGTCATTATGTGTTATCTTTGTCTGTTTGTTGCGGATTATGGTTGGTGTGTTTTCTTATCCCCAATTGTTAGAGTACATAATTGCATACACAAGATTAAAAAAATTGGTGATAGGTTGTTTCTCACTCTTAAAAGGCCACAAGCAGTGAATCTAAGTGGCTGATTGACACATTCTGAATTGGGTGTAGTTCATGTTTGCTGAGCACCAAATGAAACATAACGAGAAAATATAATGTTGATATCGGTGTCGGTAAAAAGTGTGAGCTCTGTACCTCCTCCGGTATTTCAATCCGTGATTCGTGAAGGCTCAATGTAGGGGACTTGAAAGCTTTTGCAACTGTAAAGATATCTTTCAGTGAGCACTTTGTCCCTGTATATGAGTTATGTCACACCTCACCTAAACTCTGTAGGTTCCTGACTTCTATTTTGTGTAGTGTTTCGTGCCATAGTGGTTTTCCTTAATAATCATCTGACCAGCCACACTAGACATCGTCTAAGTGTTTGTATTATTGTGTAGGATGAGAAGAATCGATTTTTGAGCCTCTTGTGAGTAAAAGATGTCTGCATAAGGTATGTAGATATCTCTTTAAACACCGCCAAGATTTTCAGCAGAAAAGGCTTGGCTCCAGAAAATTATTTACCAACAATCATTTTCTTTGTAAACTGTTTTATCTCCTTTGGAGCTTTGTAAGACTGATGTGACATTTCTGGAATTTATTTCAGAATATAACCCAACTTTACGAATTTTTTTGATAAAAATGTGATTGAATGTTTCTATTCTGTTTGAAATGATTATGATCTTTTCTTTGATAGAAACTTTGTACACACTTGGGGTTCTTTGAAGCTGACTCCAGGTAGAGATTATTAATTATAAAGTTTGTTATTATAATTAATTATAAAGTTTGTTATTATAAGTGATAGATGGGAATCCATATAAAACAAATAACGTTTTATCAAATTATCCTATTCATGATTGTGTGATTCTCAACAGCTCTTTGAACGTATAACATCTTAATACAAGAGATAAGACGAGAGCATCTGCTGATTCATACCTAGGAACTTTTCTAATTCATTTTTATGAGAGGAACCACATCAATAGGGTGAACTGTTAAGAGATTTTTTACCTACACAGTGGGTGTATATGTGACCGAGAAATATACCTATAGATCTCTGGTAATAAGCCCTTGGACGATTCATGTTTACAAAAGTGCCATAGGAGTGCATCAGTCTCAAACCTAACTTACTAAAGTCTTCATTACCTATGCTTCAAACTTCTCTTTGACGAGTCTGTGATAAGTTGGAGATTTCGCCTTCTCCCTTCCTCATCTTTAAGGTAATCCACTGTTTTTTTTTTGTTTTTTTTCCTTTTTGTTTTTAATCTTATGCATGCCTAATACGTACACACTTATAGGATAGTTAATAGTATGAATTTGTGTATTTTTGTTTGCGCTGCCAATTTCTATGCGAGCTCAATTGTCTAGGTTACTGCTAGAGTTATACATATTATGATCTGAATATGCATCTCTAAGTATTATCTTGAGTCCTTTATTTGTTTCGTAAATAATTGCGTCACTGAGCTAAGCATGTGTTTTCATTATTTTATTGTTCTATTCTCAGTGTTGATTCAAATCTTAGTATCCTACATTAGATGATAGCGCTGATTTGACAAAGTTAGTGACATTGATGATTGACCTGAAAAGAAGAAAATATAAACCCTAATAAGATTGTCACATGAATAAGTTCGCAGCACAAAAATATAATATTGTAATTACATATATAAATTTGAGAATACAGAAACTATTATATCAACTTAGGCTTCTTTCCTGTGATTTTCCTGAAACTATGTCATATTATATTATAACTAAGATATAATATCTTTCCTCTTTCTCATTTTTTTTGCTAAAAAATAGTAATTGATTAACTTGCCAAGAAATTACATCAACAAAGACAACATGAAGATGGCCATAAAATTTGAAAATCTGGAAACAGATCCAGTATCAACATACTAACTATGCTGACAAAGACTTAGCTAAAGCAAGAACAGAGACGTATCAAATTAATAAAGACATAAAACTAAGCGAGGGTCTTACTTAAAGTTTTTCTGAAATAGCTTGCTGCTTTCTATTAGCAATGAACTCGCTAATATTCTTAGCTGCATTAGATTCAGAATGAGAAATAATGAGGTCACAATGTTTTATATGTTAGTATTTCATTAATTCATTTTGAACCCATTGATCTTTCCATATTACAATGTTCTTCCTATTCCCGCCTTATAAGAAATGAACCAAATCGCAACAGGTCTTGCTTGCAGAATTTTTTGAAGACATCAGGAACAGTTGGAAGGAATAGCCATTATCCACAAAAACTGATTACGAAGAACTATTGCTTAAACATAAGAAATCAAAAGGGACTTAGAATTAGATTGAACCGATCTTCGTAACTAAAACAAAATACCAAAAAAGTTCCAGAGTTCCAGATCCTTTGTTTTGCAGCAGATTTTTCAAGAAATTTTAATACTACATCTTTACCCGAGCCATCCAAAAGAAACCTGCCCAGCAGAGACTAAATTTTTTGAATTGCAGGCTTCAGGAGAAATAAAAAAGAGGCCCAGAAACCTTGCAATTGCAATAAAAAAAGAGGTCCAGACTTTGGCACCAGCCATACCACTACGATCGGAAATGTATGTAAAAAAATTCTCAGCGTCAAATTGGTGGTCCTTCACTTCAGTCTTGTGTCATAAATTTTAGCATATTTAATTTTTACTACTTTCAGTTGATTGTGGCTCCAACCAACACTATGCAGGGCGGAAGAATTTTCGGAGGTAATAAGTCATTTAGTGCCTCGGGAGTGCATTTTTCTGAAATTTGTAACTTTTCTGTTCTACACTTGGTGATGAAATCTACAAAATTTCCTTACAAATTATTATATCATCCATGAAAGTTATTTATGCAAGTTCCATTAAGATAGATATGTAAAATTTAAAACTAAGTATTAGTCATGTGTACATATGAAATGTCAGAGGACTGCTATCTTTGATAAGTTGTCCTGGGTCCTCTGTTGGTTTACAAAAGTGCACAGGGAAATGGCCAGAAAAATCAAAAGAATATTTGACAAAAAATTAGGATGTTCAGAGGCAGTTTTTCTTCCCTCTGATTCATACTCACTCTCTAAACCGCCAATGGGAAAAGAAGTCTGCTTCAAAAACAAGGAAACAATGATGCTTCACTTTACTACTCACAATGCTAAAAATATTTCATTGCTCAATTTTACTCAGATGCATAATCCACATCTAAGTTTATCGCCAAATGTCAGAGGAGCTTTCTGGGGGCACTGTTGCAGATGAAGAGCATGGGAATGCTGAGCCTGATACTGAGGCAACAGGTGATAGAGGTATGTAAGGAAGTGCGCACCTCATTCCTTACGTCATACGATTTGATTTTGTTTTAAATACCAGTGTATGTTCATTTATTTGTCTATAAAAGGAACATACTAATTTTTTAATATATATTATCATGTATTAGGCTGGTTGTGCATTATTTAGAATAAGGTAGAATTTCCTATTTCAATTTCTAATACCGGCTGTTACTTGTCATTAATTTTCATTTATCAATGATATAGGGACTGTATATCAGAATTGTACTATAGAGCACCGACTTTTAAGTTCACACAAGTTCAAGTGTATCATATTTTGAGACATTTCATTGTAATGAGTTGTTAGCATTATTATATGAGTTTGAATGAATCACAATGTACCGACATTTTTACATTTTCTAGAATAACTAGCAACTAACAGACTAACATAGCAGTGTTTTGTTTGGTTGTGGTACCTCTTACTTTGCTATTTTATAATAAAGTAGAAAGTATTACCTAGAGAAAATAACAAAATGCTAAGCTAACCAAGATCCATCCAATTATAGTGCGAACTCCTTTTTTTTTTAAATATATATCTTCTTCCTTTTAATTTTACTGATAGTAATGCTTTAGATTAATTAAAGCTCAGTACATTATTTTATTTTAAGATTTTCATTTATTACTTATAACTATCTTCGTTTGCTGAAATTTGAGGAAATCAAAAAATTAAAATTTTAGATTTGGACTGTTGGTAATATTTAATATAATTTGGGGAAAAAAGGTTTAAACATATCATTAAACTAACATATCATTAATTTTTCTCCCTTATAGTCGAAGGTGTCTCCAGTCAGCACTGTGCAGACAGGCTCTGGTGAAGGTCATGGTGGTGCTCTTCCAGACGGGGGTGGAATTTCCAAAGGTAAATATCTGAACTTAACCTGTCGCCATAAGCCACATTATTTCAACTTACATGCCCACTTGTAATTGGACAATTTAATACGGATGACTATTAGTCATAGTTGCGTAACTAAAAACACTATAAAGCTTCTACACTACTCTATCAAGTTAATGAATATTGGAAGATGTGATTTCATCGAATTTACTTTAGCGTGCTCTAAAAATTTCAATGCTATCTCAGCAAGGGCATTCCCATACTGCCACCATCCATTTTCTTTCTTTAGAATAATTATAAAATAACATGTGATTTATGCGAGGCATATTCAGTGAATAAGTCACAGTCCTTTGTCTAGGCTCCTTGTACTACGTTGAAAATAGCCTATCATGTCTTTATTATCTTACGCTGATTGTCTGAAATTTATTACAGCTTCTGCGAACCACGTATTCGTGCTATGAATCACAAATCCAAATCCTACTCTTATCGAAACAAAAACATATACTTTTGTCGAAATAAGTGACATGTATCTACCGTGTGCATATTTGAAGTTGTACTACTTGGCATTAAGCACTAGGAAATAATGTTAAAGTGATGTTTGCATTTGAATGCCGCCACACTCCACGTACTTACTTCATCTTTGTAGGAACGCACACAAAACCCCCTTTAAGTAGTTTTGTACCACTACACTTCTAGCAATTTATTATTATTTTATTTGTCTTTGGTATGCGGTTTTTTTTGTGTAACTTGTGCTCTATGGTGCTTCCCATAATCCCAGAGGATTGTTGTAGCACCTTTATAATATTCAATCAATTTATGTGGGAATTGCTAGCAATTTATCGAAAAACTGGGAAACTAAAAGCTACTGCTTGCAGTTGAGAACTCTTAAGATTAAATCTGCATAATTGGTGTTATCTTTCATTCTAGGATATATTGAGATGTTACCTATGTGTTTTTATGAACCATAAATTTAACAAAGAAAGACAATCAGTTTACTACCTAAGGAGAGGAAAAACTGTAATAATAAGACCTTTCCTTTAAGCTAGGAACATGAACAACTTAAAGCTTTCATGCGTAGTCACCCGTTCCCATGTTGTCTCTGTCTTTCAGCGGCTCAAATTGCAACATAGATTTGCTTTGTTTTGAACAATAACTAGAATTAAGGTTTTACCATGTTTTGATTAACAAAGACCACGCTTCCAGAAGAATAGTTCATATATTAGAAAAATGCTGAGGCCGAAAACCAAGACAAAATGTTCATACTACATGGAATAAGGTTCTATCTCTGATAAGGTGGAACATGACTCAAGGACTAGGTTACTAGGTTTTAACTCTTGTCAAATGTCGCAGTATGAAGCATGTCCGTTATTAGTCCAACATGTTCTGTTTCAATATGCATACTGTCATCAGTTGTATACAATACTTTCTAATTGTCCTTGCTAAAGTCCTTATTTTTTGGATTCATATGTTCAATTTCAGGAGTTCCTCTATGCAAGGTAAATTGTTAAAGTAAAAGCACAATCTTGATCCTTAAGCTGTAAATGCGCTCAGGGATCTCAGAAATAAGCTATCTGAAAGTAAGTTTTGAATGCGTTGAAGGATCTCAGGAAAAAGCTACATGAAAGTGAATATTACACTTGATTAAGATATATCAGACCTTTCAAACTTCAGTTGAGCAACTGAAAGAAGTAATATAGGCCACTAAATCATATCATCCTTTTTGCTCCTTCATATTTAACCTCACATTTTGGTTGTAGTTTTGTTGTCTTAAATATTCCTTTTAAATTATTGTTCTTTTCTATTTCCTTGTGAATCATAGCAATACGTACAGTTTTGCAGGTTTTGCAAGTTTTTCATTTCTCCTTATTAGGTATGTGTATGTGTATGTGTATGTATATACTCTGAAAAGTTGTGCATGATCCTTCATGTGTAATTAATATTCCTTATTAGGTCTCCTTATCGTTCTTTTTAAATTCACATTTGGGCACTAAAAGATTATTTCTATATGTATACCAATTCTATTTACAAAATTATTATTCGTATATATGCTGGCCCGTGCCTCGCACGGGTTTCTACGCTAGTAATACTAAATTATTCAAACAAAATTTGGCTTAAAATTTTCACAGTTTACTAAAACAAATTTAAGTCATAAGTCAGTATATTTTGATATAGAGCTCGTCTGACTAAACTAAAAATTATTGCTTATAACTTAAAATTGAATGAAGTGATAGGTAAAATGTAAAAATTATCTATTTGGATAATTTTGTATTGTGGGTAACTTTATATTATTGTAACACCCCTGTCCCACATCGAGTAGATTGGGATACTTTGTTCAGTATATAAGCAAGAATAATTCTACTAAGTGCACCAACAAAATCATGATATTTTGGGGGCCTGTGGTGGGCTAGTCGTTACCCAAGTTGGCTGCGTTTGGGCCAATAGGCTTCGTCTTATTCGGACTCGGAATCGAGATTTGACCCGATTTTCGAAAAAGGCTCGGGATTTGACCCGGGTTGTCACATATGGTATCAGAGCCGACTCTCAAAAGCTTGTCGAGGCAAGTTGCCGGAGGTGGGGACACGAAGGCTGGTGGTATTATCCCACAATGGACAGAGATCCGGAGGTGGGGACACGAAGCTAGCTGGTATTATCCCACAATGGCTAGGGAGGAACGATCCGAACCTATGAGCTATCCGTTCAGGCTTGACGAGGACGTCAAGAGTTTAAGTGGGGGAGTTTGTAACACCCCTGTCCCACATCGAGTAGATTGGGATACTTTGTTCAGTATATAAGCAAGAATAATACTACTAAGTGCACCAACAAAATCATGATATTTTGGGGGCCTGTGGTGGGCTAGTCGTTACCCAAGTTGGCTACGTTTGGGCCAGTAGGCTTCGTCTTATTCGGACTCGGAATCGGGATTTGACCCGATTTTCGAAAAAGGCCCGGGATTTCACCCGGGTTGTCACAATTATTTGGATAAAAATTTAACTCTGTATTATTAATTTTTGTGGAGGGTGATATTTTTTTTTTGTTTGAAAAAAAGGAATCAATCCACTATATATTTATTATACGAGAAAATCTCTTTCAAATGAGCAATTTTATTCCTGGTAAAAGGACGTATATGCCGTCTTATTCACCTGCTACGCCTTTACCAATTACAATTGACCTGCTCCGCCATTGGCCTTCCCCTCCCTCAACTGTCGTCTCCTCCAAACCTACTTTCCGAGCCTTTCAACCTTCTTAGCTACCTATTCTTCAAAAACTTAAACTACGCGTCAACGCATTCAAACGATCCCGTCATCGTTTTCATCCTTCATTTGCCTTCTAACGTTATCTCCCCAGTCTCAATTCTAGTGATTAGTTTAGGGTTCAGACAAACTCCTGAATAGTTATAGCCCTAATCAACGCACAACTGCCATTGCAAGGTGTCTCTCTCTCTACATATACAAACAATATATACACACGCATATGGGAGCCAAATGAAGTATTACAATGATGTCAAAAAATGTATAATTTCATAAAGTTGATTAATTATTGCTATTGATGGAAAAGTTGAGAAAATTTTGACGTATTGTAATATTTCCAGTAATCGAAGTGTTGAATATTACTTTTGTATAATTTGGTCGAACCCTAGGTTTGGTTTAGAATACTAATCTACCCTTAATTTTATTTTATTTTGGCTTTATCTTATGTGAAGTGGTGCCCTGCCTTTGTCTCTTCTGTTCTTATCTTCTGCAACTCTCATTGTTCCTTTTGAGCAAATAGCTAGAAGCAAATAGCTCTCTTTTACTACTTTGTTGAGGCAGAGATCAAACCTGCTTCTGAGCCTCTGGTCCTCTGGCTGAATGGAGGTATGCAAAATGTAATTTTTTTTTATTTGTTTACCAAAACACAAGGATGTAAACCTCTATCAGATAAAGAGCAATTTTTTTTTATCAAATTTAAGGTCTTTGTTTTGTAGTTTAGATTTACTCTTTATAATACTTGAAAACAAAGCAATGGCAAATTCCAAATTTTGCCTAAATTCTCTATGTTTCTTTATTGCAGAAATATTGGTGATTTTTGATAGATATGCATTTAAAAAGTGATTGTGATATAAAGCAATAATTTGTAGACACTATGTTATTTCCTCATAATTTCCTTTTCCTGTTTGCTGTGTAGAGATTATATCTTTGAAGACCAAATTTGGTGAGAGTCAGTATAGCAAGTAGTAACCATTGGATTAATTAGGACATTGTATTTTTTGATTTGGTTTGGTGTACTTTAACCACAACCATTCCTCGACATGTTAATACAAACTCTTGACCAAGGGCCTGACAGCTGATCATCATTTTTGTTCTTCTTTGTTTCCCTTGGCATTTCCATCAAATTATTTTAACACCCTGAAATTAAACCATTTTAATTAATATATGCCAGGTTAGCTCTCACTTGCAAATGGTCTGTGCAATCAACTTTGTTCTGAATATATTTAGCTACTTGAGCAAAGATTAATTAGCTCGCACGAGTCAATTGTGTATTTGTGACAATAGCAACTAGCAGTTCATCAACTTGTACTCTGGTTAGTAGGCGACTTGGCAAACATTATGCTCGCGGATAGGCTAATAGCTGCTCAAACACGCGGAAACTACAATGAGTGATGTTATTTCTAATGTGGGAATCAACAAGTGAGGTACACTTGCCATTTCTACACATCAGTATGAAATTACATCTATTGTCAACTTGTTCCATGAGTGTTAATAGTCCTGATATTTGATGTTTTGATTCGTAAACAAAATTATGATTAGTATTATTATTGCACAAATATGCGACTTAATTGTTGTTGCAAGCTTTGAACCTTATTCAAATAGTACAAGACTTTGTCTTGTCGATGCAAATAATTGTTACTTTCCTCAAACGTATGTTATTTTCAATGCTATTCAGTTCCCTTGAAATCCATTTTTTTAGCTATTGGAAAAGTAAGACACCCATTCAAAAATAAGTTATTAGCTAAGAGGTGATCAAGAGATGCAGGTAACATTCTAGACATACTCTCATACTGTATATATTGCTTTGTCACTATACAAAGAATTAATAAATTAACTATAGAAATTTTTAAACACAAATATACACAGAGCTTATATGATGCTGACAAGTTTATATTTGATTTGCTTGTATGCATATAACTTCGTAAGAGCCTTCTTTATATTTACTACCTCTTGTAGTCTTTGGATTTGATAGCCTTGTCTTGTTCTTGGTGACTTATTGAGTTTTGTTGTTTGCATCAAATTGGGGTATTGATGGGTTTTTCGTAGAAAATAAGGCTCGGATGGCTGTTGCATGTAGTATAAGTTCATTGTTTGTGACCGCATTCAGGAATAACCATCATGTGCTAAAATGCTTTGTTTATTTAAACATCTATAATTGTTTAGTTTGTCCATTTTCTCTACTTATTCTCCATTAATTAGTTTAATATATTGTTAACTGGGTTAATTGTTCTAATTTGATAGTGCTTGCGGCTATAATGTTATGATTCAGACCAATGAGGCCATGCTCGACGGAACACCAGATGCACTCAAACAAGATGGAGGCTGCTATTCTTAAATATATTAAATTTGGTTCCAGTAATTGCTCAGTTTCCTTTTGACCTTATAATCAATGTGTCCCATTGTTTGTCATAAAATTTTATAATTTTGAAATGGTTCAGGCTTAGATCAAGGTATTTCACCTCAGTTTGTTGCCTGAAGTGATGACTTGCTCCTTTAGACATGCTTCCGTCTATACAATATAGAACGCCAGATACACCCAAACAGACAGGAGGTTGTGCATCTTTAGCTACTCGTACTAATAACTTTCTCCTAGCTCAGACAAGACATACCAGGCTACCCAACTTCTTAATGCAGTCTGCAACAAATTCACGAGGTTATCCCTTGCTCCTTTTCCCCAACTTCCTTGTACTAAATTTCTCTAATATTAAGTAGCTAGCGTGCACTTATTTAACACTTAACAGAGAAACTACTTTGTGAGGCAAATTAGATTACAATTCTGAGTGCAAGACTTATACTTATATTTACATTTAATTTATTGTTTGTAGATAGAAAAAAGCAATTTTCAAGTGCTTGCAGAGTCAGGTCATGTTATGAAGAAACATTATAAACTTAATGCAGATTTCCCCATGTGTGGAATTCTTGTTTTTGATCTGAGCTCTTCAAAATAAAACTTGGATATAATTTGCTAAATTGAGGTTAAATTATATTGAGAATAATTGAAAATGTTGGTGAATTACATTTATATGTGAGTGCCAAGTGCCAACACTAGCTGGTATATGGAACAACCTCTGAAGAAAAGGGAGAAAAAGGAACGTCGTTATTTTGGTTGAACTTGAGCATTGTTGGTTGGCTAAGCAGCACATCTTTAGAACTGTAGCTTGCAGATTTTGCAGTTAGTGGTGATCCCACTATCGTCTCTCAAGCCAAGTCATTCTTCTAGGTAATTAATAACAAGATACATAATACATTAATAACATCGAAGAACTTATAACTTATATATATAAACAATGTATACATTTATTTCTTATTTCTTTATCTTCATTTTAATATAAAAATATGTATATTGTTGTTCTAACTCCGAAATTTGTATTGATATATATAATGTCTTTATATTCTTGATTATATTAGCAATTGCTCATTGAGACACTGGATTTTGTCATGTAGCTACATTAGAAATGAATAACAATTTTTTTTTTAAATTGAGTTATGGATTTCAGATAATACGTACAATAAATTTTAAATACATTATAATAAATTAACTTTTGGCTGATTAAATGCACCCAAATACGATCTTAGCAAACTTAAGTGAGTGTATTTCACTAGAACAATGTAAAATTGTAAATATATAGAAGCGTGAAAATTTTATAATGGTGTTGAGAAGACTTTAAGACATTTTTTTTAAAATTATATATTGATAAGAATACTTGTGAAATAAAAGGGTGGATTTTAATTAACCCGGTGCAATGCCTAGGCTTTGCATATTTGATGGCATATGCTCCTAGCAAAAAAATGGAATTCGCTTTGCATATTTAGTGGCATATGCCTCTTTCTTTCATTATGTATTTTACATAAAGACACTTGAGCGACATACTTCTTGTCCCTCTTGTTTGTTGCCAAAAGTTTGGTTCCTATACATATAGGAGTTAAGGTCTCGCTTTTAAAATTATATTTTTAATGGCTCCCATGTATGCATCAACGAAGGTCAGGTCACAAGTGCTCTACCCAAGATTGTTAAATGTGCAACATCTTTTTTCAGTTTAAATGTGGTTCGTTCGTTGCATCCGGATAAAGATCCAAGAGGTAAATGCGCATATTTGGTCCCTTTATTCTTTATTGAAAATAATAATCCTTATTAATTGCAAACTTGTCAAGTAGTGTCCTTTTGTTAACATTCTTAATTATCTAAAAGAATGATAGACATGTCTAGGAAATTTTTAAAAAAAAATGTCCTATACATTTTCATGATCTTTTATATTAGATTATTATAGGAATTTTGGCTTTATTGATCTTTTATATACTTATTTGCCCCTTTCTATGTGAAATTTGATTAAAATTTCTATTAAGTGTGTTCCCTAAAAAAAATTAAATGGGTTCTTTGAAACTATCAGGTGAAAATTTAGCTTGAAAACAACTTTAAATTTATTCTGGAAGATCAATCGAAGTATGGCACAATTTGCCAATAAAGGGGGGTTTTGAAGCAAAAAAAGAAGGAAACTGATTCTACTTATCTGCTGAGAAATTATTAAGAGGAGTCTGAATTCTAACCATAATATCTCCAAAGTAGGAAAGACCCTCCGGATGTATAGTTGTGAAAAACACTTTTAAATCCAAATGCCATGTTAGGCTCAGAGTTTACCCTTAAGCTCAAACTCCACTCAAGTTATAAGTTTGTGATTTGTTCAGTGAACCCTTAGTTAATTTCGTAGATCCCCTTTTAGATTTAAATCATTTTTATATAATGACGATGGTAATCACTCTATATATGATTATCGATCAATGCTACCTTTGTTTTATCCCATATCTTAATTTGTCCATCTTGAATTACACTTTCACTTTTTTGCCAAAGAAGGCTAGGCATGTGTGACCGCATATCTTCTGATTTAGTTGTGTATATTCAATGATGCATCTCAATGGACTATGTTATAATTTAGTTATTATGTTTTAGTATTACTAGCTTAAAACCCGTGCGATGTACAGATTGTTTTTAATAATAATTATTTTATTATTCATATTTTAATTTTTTTTATTAATTGAATTTGCAAAGAAAAATAAGTAGTCATGTTAAAATATGTAATTTTTTAAAAATAATTAAAATAGGTTTTAAAATAAATAACTAAAGGTTTACCTGTGATATTTTTGGAAAAAGAGGAGTTTTAGTAGGAAAAATAGAAAAAGTAACATGTTTAGTTAAAAAAGGTAATTGTCCGTGATATTCTTGGAAAAGGAGGGGATTTTGTTAGAAAAAATAGAAAAAGTAATTTATTTTAGATGAAAAAATTAATTGGTTATAAACGGATAATATTATAATTCACTAACATTTGTTTTATAATAAGTAAGGGTAATTAAGTAAAAACACGAAGTACAGTTAAGTAAGGGTATTTAAGTAAAATCACAACGTACCAAAAAACTGTACCGACCAAACTTTTAATGTTTTGTCTATTATATAATAGTATAGATCTTTCTGTATATTTAATCCATATGGATGCGTGATCTCTTTTCTTTTGATCATGAATAATTGAAGCAATAATTTTGTTAGTCCCCAGAATACGGTGATTGTGCGGCTCTGCATTTCTAGCCCTCAATGCATGATGACTATAAATCAGAATGGCCAATAGATGGTCAACTTAAGATGAGTCTAGGCTAACACATTTTTTAAATAGGCATTTATGATTTTTGTACAAGCCTGATAAATATCTTTGATTTCTATAATTTTCATACAAGCATGACATTTCAAGTGAAATGGAGGGTTAGGATATATTATAACTTAACAGTCATCCTAGCAGTCATCATAATATTATCCATACTTATAGATTTAGATCAAAAGCATATATCAACGGACTTCTGTATTTTAAATGTAGCAATTTCTTCCTATTTATGTTACTAGTGTGTTGTGGATAAATTCAAGTGTTTAGATCAATATCAGATTTTTTATTCCACTACACAGTTTTGATGATTCAACTTATAAATATAAATGTTGTTGTATCGTCAATCATTTATGTTAATATATTTATTTAATAATATTAATTCTTGTATTTATAAAGTATATTGTATATATTAAATTTGGAAAAGAAGGCTTTAGCTTTTGATGCTACCCATGTTCACATTCTGCTGCTGTTTAACTTTAACTGCTGTTGTAGTTTCCTGCTAAAACTACTGGTCTACTAGATAGAAAATATGCTGCATCTAGATTGTTTTTTCACTGGTTCATTAACTTTTTCTGTTTATTTTTTGGTCACAAAGGTTTTTAACATTCTTGAAAATATTATGATGCATTGTTTAATTATTCCATCTTTTATTGGTTTTAAAACAGAACCGCACCAAATGGTCTTTGATTCCGGATGTTAAAAACCCATTAATAGTTTCGCTTCAGCTTTGGGTCAAAATTGGACTAAACCGCACCGTGCAAATCCCTACAAACCAATGGTATTATATTTGAAGAAATGATATCTGCTATTGTGTTTGAGTCGAATGAGGACAATCCAACAACGAAGTATTTAAGTACTGGTTGATGAATTATATGTGTAAATGAAATATGCATTACTGAGTTTAGTTTTTCAAATTTATATATGTTCATGTCCAATTTTGTCAAATCTAAATTTTGAAACCCACCATCCGGAGCTTGTATGAAACAGTGAATGGTAAGTTAAATTGGTGTTGGTTCTAATTTTTCTCACTTGGCTGTAAATTTAAGACTTGCAATTCTCTTAAATAGTGTTGCATTTACATTAAGCAATCATGTATTAGTGTTGTCATACAAGCTACTGGATATCAGTTCTTGCCAATTTGAATGTGAATAAATTTTGTTTTATATTTTTTACTGAGAATTAGCTCAATATGATTCTACAGCGCAAGTGTAAATGATCATTAATTATGTTTACTTTAGCCATGTGCATGTATCCTTCTTGGTGAATGCAATATTGAAAAAAAAATTAGTTACTTAAAGTTGCATGATTTGTATATGTTCTTTTGCCTTAACCAGTTATCAGCCTGACTATCCACAACACTTTGGGCATTAGGTTCCTTCTGCACCATATTAGAGGTGATTTTTCATTTATTGGGTTATACAGCTCTTTGTAAGTTTTTTAATTTTTGATTTTTTTTTTGTTTGTGCACACACATGGCTTAAGTCTTGGGAAGAAAGCTGTCTTAGCTCCCAGGAACAATTGCCTTGTGTAACTGTGACTCGAGCAGTAAGAGAAGTAGCAATTTACAAACTTAGATCCAATAGAAGAAGGGGATGTAGCACCTACAAAGTAGTACTCCGAGCCATTTTTGTAACATGCAAGGTCAATTTGTATAGGTTGCAATTCTTTTAACTATGCCCACATGTCAATGTCAATTTTTAACCCCATTGTCATTGGCTCTATCACTATTACTCATCATAATGTTATAGTTCATCCATGGATGTATCCTTATAAATTTCTTTTACACCTTGTAGGAAACTATTTTTTATCAATTGTATATTTATATTTATTGTCATATTTATAAAGTGTATATGATATATAATCAGAGTTTGTATACGAGGCCCGTGCCTTGCACGGGCACGGATGCTAGTTCATTAATCAAAAGCCATATGGCATCTACAAATACAATCGAAATTGGACAGACGCTTAAAGATATCGTTGTTGAATCCTTCCTTCCTAGAGAGGCAACCAAGCGATTTGAAGATGATTTGAAAGTATGTATTTATTTTCATCCGACTGTTCTGTGCAATCGACCATAGATGCGATCCCATAATAACCTTCATCCCTGAATCAAACCCATGAAAATTTTGTTGATCTATAACTTCGGCCATGGAGAATACCAAAACACAACAAAACAAAAAACCAAACTCTCACAAGGAGAGACTAACAAAACCCAAATAAATTGGGAACTTATTGAAGAAAAACAAAAAAACAAAAAATAAAGGGATTGTGGCTTTCCACCGATGAAAAACCGATGGAAGCCCCCCTCAAAAATCTTTAACGGAGGCCAGAGTTTGAGAGAGAGAAAACTACATAGGCACAAGATTTGTGGAGGGTGATATTAATTAAGACTTTGAAAAGACAAATAAAAAAATGTATAATGGTATCTCGTCATAAGCATTGTAATTCATGTATTAATTTTCCAGAAAAAAAAATTGAAACAATAAATTTCAACTTTGAACCACCGAAAATGCATAAATAAATTTCAAAAGTAATAAATTTAAATTTCATCTCAATCATATCGTTTCATGACTACACATTCCTCGATGAAAAGGTCAAGTAATGCAGCAAAGCGGCCATGAAAACAACCGACGCTTTGGCCGAGTGGTTAAGGCGTGTGCCTGCTAAGTACATGGGGTTTCCCCGCGAGAGTTCGAATCTCTCAGGCGTCGCAATCTATCATTTTTATTTATCAAAAAAACGAGAGAAAAAGGTGTCCATGAAAAAAGCTCCTACAAAGCTTGTTCGGCTAATCTGTGGATTTAAGTAATTTTTTATTTTAAATACAAAATATTTTAATCATTTTATTTATCAAAAAGAGAAAAGAAAAAGGTGGCTATGAAAAAATAACCTATGAGCTTGTTCTGCTAATCACGTGGATTGAAGTGATTTTTGATTTTAAATTAAAAAATATTTATTTGTTTAATAGGTTAGAAATCAATTTAAAATTTATTTTTGAGTGATTTCTTTTTTGAGATTTTATTTGATAAAAGTTTATCACCATTCAACTTAACAATTTATCAAATCAGTTTTTACTTTTTACATTCTTAAATAACTAATAAACTATACATAATACTAAATTACTCGAACAAAATTTGGCTTAAAATTTTCACAGTTTACTAAAACAAATTTAAGTCGGTATATTTTGATATAGAGCCCGTCTGGTTAAACTTATAAAAATTATTGATTATGACTTAAAATAATAAGTAAAAAGTAAAAATTGTTTATTTGGGTAATTTTGTATTATGGATAACTTATGAGTTATTGAAAATGTTAAAATAAAAGTAAATATGATATAATATATTTGAATGATAATATTAATTTTTATTAAATAAAATTATTAAAATAAAATAAGTTGTTCAAAATACTACCACATACCAACTTATGACTTTAAATTATTTTTTTAACTTTAGGTCATTTTTTAACTTATTATACAAACAAACATTTTTTAATTTAAAATCAAAAATCACTTTAAACCTCAATTTTTTTGGGTATGCCAAACAATCTCATAATCTAAACGGGCTCGTTACCTCTACTAGAGCATCGTCAATAATTATGACCTTGAAGCTGGTTTGATCCAGTCTAATTATTTTGAGTAAATCGTTGCTGTTAAATTTGTTATTTTTAGAAAAAAATTGTTGTTAATTGGTGTAACACAATTAAAAAGCTAATTTAACTTGTAATAATTTGTAAAAAAAGATTATTAGTTTAGAGTGTTGGTTCCTTTTTAACCAATACATGCATGTCGGTTGACAACCCCACCGCACGACCGTCTACTTAATTAAAACATTATGAAAATCCAGTGTATACAAATAAGGAATTGAAAAATAAAATAAAATTATATTTTATAATTATTTAACATAAAATACAAATAAATTCACACGCCCTAGCGATAAATAATAATATCCGGATGCTTCTTGTGGGTTTCTTAATGAGCTTTATGACAATTTAAATTACTTAAATATGAAATTATTATTATTATTATTATTCAAATGAGTTTCAGATTACTAACTCCAGATTCCTAATGAAATCCTGCATTTGTTAGGTGGGTAATCACGTCATTAACACAATTCAAAACAGACAGACAGATAGCTCTTTTTGTCTGTTAATGGAAAGTCTACCTTCTAAAAGTGTTGACTAAATGTCCGGTGTAGCACAATAATTGGAACAAGCTTGTGCATTTTAATATCGGAACTTTTGGCAAAAGTATCTAATACAGAGTAATATTTAATTCCACTATGATTTTAATTATAGCGTTGCTTAGCTATGCTTTTCCGGATTTTATGATAATCATGTAAGTGTTCGGATTATGGGATTTGAAATCAATTAAGGAAATGAGAATGAAATTGTAGAACAAAAATATGTTAAAATTCCCTTCCATTTTTTTTAATTGGGTTTAAAATTCAAGGTTCAAACGACGTCTAAGAGCATTTTCAATTATCAGAGTGAAATGCACTTTGTGTACTTAAAGTATGGGTTAAATAGCAAAGTGCTCACTGAAGTGGGGGGCTGGTTTCAAATCGCTCACTCTAGTTATCGGCGTCTCATGTGTACCATTCTAGTAGCCAGTGAGGACATCGACGTTAAATCTGAATAGTTGACCTAACGGATCCGTCTTGACTTTAACGTCAAAATTACGTGGAGACAGGTGGAGCCAATCACTATTTGTTTAACTTTGAATTTTCAGGCTACCATTCCCCCAAGCACTCAGAAAATGAGATTTCTGACGAGGAAACCGAAACGAAGAATGATTTTAGCAATTTCTTCCAGGACATCAAAGCAGGACTACAAGAGATGATGAACAGCTTATCTGGTTTCTTTCAGAATCTTTTTGCTGGTCTAGGTGCAGTTGATGGAAGTGCTAAAGCAACCTCCGGGGACAAGGTTGTGGGTGCTTCAATGATGGGATTAGCCATCATGGTTATCATTGTAGCTATCCTTAGGCGTGGTTAAACTGCTAACATTAGTATTTTTGCTATCATCAGCTGTTCAAGGTATTAAATGGTGAATTAGAGGGTAATCTATAGGGGCTCTCCCCACGTCCTCCTGCATTGTACTTTTGTACCAAAGAAATTTCCATTGCGAGTCTAGGAGCTGATACAAAAACAACAAATCTCTGAATTGAGCTCAACTGCTCAAGTATGTAATGTCTTCTTTCATAATGTGCATTTTGCCTCTGTCTTTTCTACTGTTTGTCCGTGTTTGTTCTGGTTGGCCTCGCTGCAAAGCGAAGACAGTTTTACCACGAAAAGACCAATCAAAATTCAAACAGAAACAAGATAAACCAAGACTACATGGCATAGGACGCAAGTTCACAGCAGACTAGCACATTCAAAAGCAAGAACACCCATTGAGTGTATTGCATGTATTTTATATATATATATACACACACACACACACACACGTAGCAAAGAAGTAAGGCTAACCTTTCTCAAGACGTAAGTCAGATATAGGTAAGCAACCTCCCACTCATCTGGTGATAGTGTACCTTAATATCAAAAGGCAAAGTATGATACATCAGACTATGCAAAACACAAACAAAACAAAAGTATGAAGATGCACCAGGCATTGGATTGCATATATTTGCGAAAACCAAGAAATGTGAGCGACAAACTATATCAAAATTCGAGTTTTGAGATTTACTCTGGTCCGTGTTCCCGTCACCCAGAGCGCCAAGTCTCCTCATAAGTTCAATGTAATCAGGCTTCTTCATGTACTCGTCAACAAATACATGGTTATTTTTAACAAACACCAGTTCCAGATCATACTGCACATTCAAACAAAAGAGCAGGAAAGAAGAATGTCATCACACATGCAGAAAGTAACGCCAGGCATATATGTATATGAAAAACCTCTTGCTCAAGCAGTTTGCCATCACCCCCGTACGGGAGGTTGAGGGTTCAATCCGGCAACCCGGCAACGGCAAAGTAGGTGTTAACAATGGGGAGAGTACTAGTGTTAAATAGCAAAGAGTTGTATGCCATGTGTGTCCACGTGTGTATACACGTATTGGGTGACATTGTAGTCAACCCGGTTCCGTTAGGTCAAACAATAGATTTAACGTCGATGTCCTCACTGGCTACTAGAATGGTACACATGAGACGCCGATAACTAGAGTGAGCGATTTGAAACCAGCCCCCCACTTCAGTGAGCACTTTGCTATTTAACCCCTTAAAGTATGTAAAAACCGCACTTTGTGTACCTAAACTACCAATTAAACACATTGTGTGCCTAATGTATACAATTTAGTACAATTTGTGTACTACCGTTAGATGGACTTAACCCCGTTAAATCACTTTATATTTTATTGTTTATAAGCTTCTTTCCCTCCCTTTCTTTCTATTGATTTCTCTCAGCTTCAAATACAATGTTTCCATACATTGGTAAGGCCTCTGATTCTGATATGATGATATAGGATTACTCAAGATCTGCACATTTTTATCAAGAATACACGAAAAACCTTTACTCCAGACACCGACTTGTTTATGCTAATCTATCATAATCTCAGCAAAAATCTGTCCACTTATAGTGACTTGCTGCACACAAAAATCTTGTTGCACTTCAGTTCAAGTATAAATTTGTAACATATTTCAACATGTGTCCTCTTGTTTCACTATCAAATGTCCTTTTCACAACCAAAGTTCATACATACCAGAAATTTCAAGTAGAACTAGACTACACCCACAAGACAAAAATACGGCCAAATAATTTGAGTAAAAAGATTTATTGTTTTTGCTAAATGTTTGAGCAAAAAGATGTGTTGATGATCAATAATCATCAACCAATGTGGTGACTTATTATCCCTGGCTTTCCCATCCTTTGATATGATTTTCTTAAAGAACCTACATGTTAGAATAGGAATTATACATGAAAAGAAGTAAAGAACCTTTAATCAACCATAATCTGAGCATGTTTAAACTGAGGAGAACAAAAGAACAAATATGTTGAATAAAGCTAAAAACGAATGTCATCACTCGCATTAAGATGGACACATGTTTTGTAGCATAACAAACTGAATGAATAAAATCGTTGATTTATTATATAACACACAACACTTTCTTCGAATAACTGGCTAGTAAGATTGGTTTCAATACTAATGTGTGCCCTTAATTGATGCCCCATTCATATATCAGCTCATGTTTGATCTCTTCAACTTCATTCTCAGACAATACCATTGTCACTCTTATGCCCTGGTCACCGTCTCTCATGTGTGGAAGAACCAAAATAACCCCATTGTCTCCAACTCCATCTATTGTATAATCTGCATAGACAGTTTTCACTCCCTTCAGTTCCATCTCGTACATTTTCAAATCTTCAAGATTAACGAATGTCAAATTTCTTCCGTATACTATACAGTCCAAGTTTCCATTCTCTTTATCGATCAACTCTTCAATCATTTCTCGATCATTAACCTGTTTCTTTCCAATCAACTCAGCTAGTTGCACTACATTAGCAACTTGATGTCCTTGCATATGTGTGAAAAGACAAGAATAACCCCTCTGTAATGTTTAAATTACTAACGGAAGTTAAGCTATCTAACGGTAGTACACAACTTGTTCACCAATACATAGTTCAGGTACACAATGTGTTTAATTGATAGTTTAGGTACACGAAGTGCATTTTATTGATACATCAGGTACACCAAGTGTATTTAACTCCAATTATCATGAACGTTTAGCTAAAAATTCACATGGCATACCTTAAATAGAAATTATAAAGAATGTATAAAATTTTGTCACTCCAATGGTACATATAACCAACTCCATTAGAGTAAAATACGTTATCGGTTCATCAAATTTTACATATTCAATATTTAGCCAACCATTTTTACAGAACACCGTTGGAGATGCTCTAAAAGTTCTCATAGTTGATAATCTATTTTGGAGACAACAAAATTGTTATTATTTAAAAAATGATAGTGTTGTAAATGAGTCAATACACTCGCGAACGTTTCGGCGTTCGATTCGAAAAAAACTCAATTCGGATTCGATATGATTTATAAACGAGTTGAACTTGAACATGATTTTAAAGATCGATTAATAAACAAGCCGAACTTGATCAGCTTGATAGTTCGTAAACAAATTCGATTAATGTGTCTGTAAACATGTTCGTTAATGTGTTGATGAAATATTTAATAAGTAAGGCCAATAATATACTCGATATAGAAGTTAATTAATAGTTCATAACAAATTCAATATTTTAATCTTGTACACATTTAATTATTAATATACATTCTTTACTCTTATTAATTGAAACATTATTTAAAATATATTATATATTTTAGTAAATAATATAGTTATATATTATATAATTTTAGTGGGTAATTTCTGTTACTAAATGATAACAAGTATATTATAATAATAGATATAGTAGTATAGTTATCATATTTATGATTTACTCGTGAGAAAATATATATTAACAAGTTTGTGACTAATGTTCGTGAATCGTTCGCGAGCATAAATTTGTGAAAAAGCTTGTGAGTTATGTTGACGAGATGTTCATAAATACTTAGGGGTCGTTTGGTTCAAAAGACGGTATGAGTTTGGAATCAGGAATTGGGTTAAGCTGGTATGGGGCTGAGGTATCATTCTTGATACTATGTGTTTGGTTCAGTATTGGGATGAATCTTTTTAATTTAAAATATAATTAATAACTAGCGTAGAAGCCCGTGCGATGCACGGGCCTGTTCATATACGAAAATAATTTTTGCACAAATCAGCATCTTCAAAATAATTTTATAATTAAATATATGGTAAATTATAGTATTTCAACTTTATTTTATATTTGTAAATTAATTTTATAATATTGTATGCCGTTTTCATGAACCAAATATTTTATAATTTGATCAGGTTTAAAAAGTTGGATCAATATATCTATACGATAATAATTACATGATTATTATTATTATTATTAATTTCTTAAATAATAATTAAATTTCCAATGTCGTGAAAAGAAATTTATTAAAATGACATGATTATTATTATTATTATTTTCTTAAATAATAATTAAATTTCCAATGTCGTGAAAAGAAATTTATTAAAATGATCAATTAAGTGTAATATAAATAATTATTGTAGCATAATTGTTCGTGTATAACATAGATGTTTGTAAACTCATGTGATTTTAATGTAATAAAAGTATATTTGTAAAAAAGATAATCATGTATGTGAGATTATATATTAAGATATATTACAAATTTTCTTAATTTTTTATATCTTATACATAATTGTTTTTTGATAATCAAGTAATTCATTAATAAACGGCCATACGACATCTACAAAACTAATCAAAATAGAACAAACACGTAATAAAATAGATCAAATCAGAATTTTCTTCACCCCGAACTATGATTGTTGAGCAAATCATTCATTGTAGCACATCACTCGTTCATATCGCTGAAATTTGCAGCCTTTTTAGAGAGACAATATATATAATAATCTGTTGTAGTCGTGCAATATATATATATATATATATATATATATATATATATATATCTAATTCGTCCATACGTATTCGAACAATTAATCGTAATTGCGACTCCATACAATCCAAATCAATGAACCACTATTATAAAGGGATAAATATCAAAGTCATCACTCATTTGGTTGAAATGTATCAAATTAGTCACTCATTTCAAAAATGACTCAATTTGGTAACTAATTTGAAATTTTGTATCAATTTAGTCATTAAAAGATTAAAATTTTATATCAATTTAGTCATTGGCAGATGGTCTCCTTGATACGAAATTTCAAATTAGTGACTAAATTGAGTCATTTTTGAAATGGGTTACTAATTTGATACATTTGAACCAAATGAGTGATGACTTTGATAATTATCCCCTATTATAAATCCTGCAGATCTACGATCTCGGATACTAAAACAAACCAAACTCTCACAAGGAAAGAGAACAAACCCGGAGAATGGGTAGAGAAAATCCACTAAACGGGGTACTAAAACTCTCAATAATGAGAGAGACCTATACAAATCGAAAATAAAATCAAAAGAAAACAGTAAAGAGGGGTCTTATCACCAACTTTTTGGTTAATGACAACCCCTTAAATAAAAATTGTGAGTTAAGATTTTTTTGACGGAAGTATAGATAATATATATGAGCGGTTATTGTATAATCACAAAGTCTATAATACATGTCAATAAGACATTTTACGTTTTTATCATTTATTTTCGTGTTCGTGTAATTTCATGCATCAAAAATTAAATCAAACACTAAATTTTCGTGTCATAAATCAAATTTTTGTGAAAGATGTGAACGGTGAAGGAATGATAAAAAAATGGACAAATTAGTGACATGTGAGATTTATTAAAGTTGTAAAGAATAATATATCTTTTGGAAAGATAAAAATAAAGGAGTGTACATTTCGAAAATAAAACTGTTAACAAATGAATGAGACGAACAAATTGTATAATAATTATTTCATAATTTAATGAAAAATATCAACGCTAACTTTCTTAATTTAAAAAATATTAACTAACGAATAATGAGATCCTTGTATCTAATATGTAATTTATATTAGATCAAATATTATTATTATATTTTATGTATAAATACTTGACCAGTTCAAATAAATATAAATTATATCAATTAACAATATAATTGGTATTTTTTAATTGAAAAGAAACTTGTATAATAAAAAATTTACAAACATGATCGGATATGTAGTTATATACAAAGCTACAAAAACAAACATAATGGTATATAAATAATATAAGTCAACGTTCTATATACTTAAAATTTAAATTATGAAAAGAATAAAAGGAGATAATGTGATTTACCTAATAGGAATTCTAAATTACAAATCAAAAGTTAACTTAGCACTGTAATTTATATTAGATCAAATATTATTATTATATTTTATGTATAAATATTTGACCAGTTCAAATAAATATAAATTATATCAATTAACAATATAATTGGTATTTTTTAATTGAAAAGAAACATGTATAATAAAAAATTTACAAACATGATCGGATATGTAGTTATATACAAAGCTACAAAAACAAACATAATGGTATATAAATAATATAAGTCAACGTTCTATATACTTAAAATTTAAATTATGAAAAGAATAAAAGGAGATAATGTGATTTACCTAATAGGAATTCTAAATTACAAATCAAAAGTTAACTTAGCACAGTGGTTAAGACATGAAAATTAATTAATTTTTAGCATAACTTATAGAAAGTGGTATTTTTGTGATTTTTCAACAAATAAGGGTAAAATTGTAATTTCACAGCCATTTTTTGGGCTCAATTTGCCCTTAGACGCCATTTAATATATATAAGTAGATAGATAGATTTACTTATATATATATATATATAATAACGTAAATAAAAAATACAAATTTATATAAATAATATGGACCAATATTTTATTTACTCAAATGTTCAAAAAAAAAAAAGAATATAGAATTAGAGAAAATAATGTGACTTATCTAATAAAATCTTTAAAGTAAACTCAAAAAGCAACTTAGCATAGTGGTTAGGCTTTGGACTTCTTAGAAGGAGGTTGGGGGTTCAATTCTCTATAATAACAAATATTAACAAATTTTTGCATAATAATATAACAATGATATTTTTGTTATTTTTCAAAAAATAGGGGTAAAATCGTAACTTCACAAGCATTAAAATGGCAAACTTTGCCCTTGTGTTGGCCACGGGCCTGCTTATTTACTGAAATAATTTTTCGCACGAAAATGTATATATATCGAAACAATTTTGTAATTAAAATTAATTTTGAATTTATCTTATATTTGTATAAAATTTTTTAATTTTTTTTAATATTTAATAAGATTTCACAAAATTTGGAAAAAAAATCTATAAAATAAAGATCAAATTATTATTTTCATTTGACAAAATATTAATTTAGTTTTAAATGTCGTGAAATGCATTTTATCAAATTCAACAATTAAATATAATCTAAATGATTATTTTAGTATAGTTGTTCATATATGATATGATATGGATGTATCTAAACTAATGTGTTTTTAACGAAATGACAATATACTTGTAAATAAAATATAAAGTTGGTCAGGTACGTAAGACTACACACCGTGATCACATCTTAAAATCTTTTAGTCTAAAGTCCGTATATAACATTAGTGTATGTAAATTAATATGATAACGTAACTGTGCCAAACCCAAGGCTTTGGGACTTGTTCATAGTGAGTATTATTGATATTAAGAACAAATAGAAACAATGTAAAATTTGAAACACGGTCGAACTATTGTTCTTGTTGCAATTATAATCAGGTTTACCGGAGTTTTCTATGTTGGAGAAAGTATAATTTGTAAATAGGTATTTTGCCTTAGTAGTTGTTGTTTGTTTTTCAGCGATCAATTGATTTGGTTTTTTTTTGTTTTTTTGCAGTCTAGAATATAAATCGTTAAATGCACACAATGTTGTTGTAATATAATCGAACACATGTGAATGAGATAGAGGATTTTAAAAAGAAGCTGAAGGTTGGTGCATCTTTGCACACTCTCACAAGACAAATACTTTGGGAGATGTATTGCAATATGGAGTATTCATATCACGTGTTTATTTTTTTAACTTGGGAACTGATTTCGCACTTCTCTCTTGTGTCCATCACTATATTAAATTATATGAACACACTTAGTACTTTAATAATATGTTTGGAATGTCGTTTTACATTTACAAATTTTAATCCAATTTTTTTTATAAATGATCATCGTGTACTAATAATAATGTATTTTAACTTGACTATATATATGTATTTTATGTAATTAATTAAGCGTTAATAATATCGAATTCAAAATTCAAATCTCATTTCGATTAATTTAATATATATACATATATATTGGCGACCGAAACGCCCTTAAATTCATATATATATATATATATATATATATATATATATAGAAAAGTTCTATGGAGACCATATTTAGTTGGAGACTTGGAGACCATATACGTTCTGCAACTAAAATACATTCATAAAATGTTCTATAAAATTAATATGTAGAGTAATATTTAGTAAACATAACATATATGGTCTATAAAATATCCAATTTGATTGTAATTTTAGTTCTACAAAGATATTATGCACATATCTTATTTGCAGAACATTTATAATGGGATAATATGCATGACAATGTTATGCAAGTATAACATGCGTGATTTACAAAAATATTCAATTTGATGATGATTTTATACTGCAAGATATCTAATTTGACAATTATTTTGTTACGTAAAGTATGTTCTACACGTTATTTAGGTTGCAGAACGTAAATGGTCTCCAAGTCTCCAACTAAATATGGTCTCCATAGAACTTAACTCATATATATATATATATATTGAAATCGTAGATCCAACCATATATTTGAAAAAAGATTACATAATTGTTTTTGAGTATATTAACTTATGTACAAATTGGCATGGTTAATGATGCAATTTATAATTTATAGGATATAAAATCTGAGTCTTTGTCTACTTGATACAAATAAATATTATTTACAATATAAAAGTAATTCTATTATTTTTGGGTCAATTTTAGAACAAGTTGTTTTCGTGCTTATTTATTTATGTTGTTTTTTTTATATGTTATTATTCAAGAGATAATTGAAATAGAGTCCAAAATTTAAATCTCATATATATTAATTTGATTAAATATTTTTCGACCCAAACTCCTTTAAATTCACATTGTGTTTTTTTTAAATCGTAGATGCAATCATACAAACGAAACAGTAGTTACGTAAAAATTGTTAAATGTATTAATTAAGTTACTTACAAATTACAAATTAGTGCATAGATGATGCAAATTGTAATTTATATATAAAAAATATGAACCACTATCTATGTATAGTTGCATGGTTACATTTGCAAAAAACAAAATATGTTATAGATGAAAACATTCGTCTACTATTTTTAAAAACATTTAAAAGAAATTAAAACATTCAGTTATATATGTATTATTTCGACCGAAACGTTCTTAAATTCAAACTATTTTTCTTAAAAAAATTGTAAGTTCAATCATATAGATGAAAAGATGACGTAATAATTATCGAGTATATTAATTTATGAAAAAATTTATATGATAGACGATGCAATTTGTAATCTAATACGATATAAAGTTCAAACCGTTATATATATAATGCAAATAAATAAAATTTATAATATTAAAATAATCTTATTTTCTACGGGTGAAATTTATAATATTTTGTGTAATTTGTTATTTTTGTACGATCTTTTCTTTAAGTACCGTTAGATTTACAAAAAAAATATGAAAAATATTTATGTAAATCATTTGTGTAGATAGATTCCCTATCTTGCGGAGTAAATTACAAAATTGTCGGTATATAACATAGGCGATGCAGTCTTAACATTGTCAGATATAAACGTAGGGCTGAGACTTACTCAATTTTTTTACTTTTAAAATTTTATAAAAAATTTATACTCTAATCTTATATGTTATCTATAATCTTATTATTATGTAGAAATTATACGTTATCTATAATCTTATACTCTTTTAAAATTTTATTTTTTATATCAATCATTTAAAATAAAAGAAAGAGAATCGTAGAGTATGCTCAATCCATTAAAATATTTTTGGTAATTATATACAATGCAATATTTTATAAATAATATAAACCAACATTTTATTTATTTAAAAATAAAAAATTATAAAAAAGAAGATGAGAGAAGAAAAGAAATTAACATTAATAAGATTTTAAAGAAAACTTAAAACAAAATGTACTATGCTACTTATGCATGAGCTTGATTAGAGAAGATTAATGGTTCAATTTACTACACTAACGTAATTTTATCTACTATTTGCATAAATATAAAAGAGTTGACGTTTTTGTAATTTTTTAACATGTAGGGGCAAAATCATAAATTCAAGGTATTAAAATGACATATATCAATAATTTAAATTGATAAAAGAGAATTGTAGATTATATTCAATTGCTAAAAATATTTATTATAACTATGTATTGTGCAATATTCTAAAAGTAATATAAATCAATGTTTATTAACTCAAAAAATAAAAAAATTGGAAGAAGAGGTGGTTTATCTAATAAGAGTTTGAATATAAGCTCAAAATAAAGTGTAGCACAGTTGGTTATGACATGAGTTTGACATGGATATGTTAAGGGTTCGATTCCCATCATTAACATAATTTCACAATTTTTACATTTTTATTAAAGAATGGTATTTTTGTAATTTTAGAAAATATAAGGGTAAAATCGTAACTTCACAGCCATTAAAATGGCAAACTTTGCCCTTTGTTGGCTTTTAATATATAGATAAAGACTCATTTTTCTATAATATTTAAGTGTACATTATACAGTGATATAAAAAAATACGTGATTTGTAAATTTTAAATTAACCTAAATAATTATATAATATTTTTATAAGATATTATTTATTAGTAAAAAATTAAAAAAAATCAAAATTTTCAAAACCTAAGTATAATCTATTCAAGATTAAACAATATCATGTTTAAAATATGTGTATTAGGTATGTATTTAATTTCATTATAAAAATAAAATAAAATAAATTGAATTTGATACCTTATACCCCTCTCTCAAACCGGGTATCAAAATTTAAAAATGCTCAATCAAACAACTGATATGAGTTTGGAATGAACGAAACTCATATCTGATACCAGAATTAATTAAACCAAACGACCCGTATATCTTTAACGAACTGAGTCTCAAACACAATTTTAAGTTCGATTCAACAATAATTTTTTAATAAACAATATATGACGACTCAACCCGACTCATTTACTCCTGTAACCCCTAAGGAGTGAGATTTCAGAAAAAAATACAGTATAAGAGATCGAGTCCGTATTACATGACTTTTTCTGCGGCCCCTATTACTTGATTCATTAGATTGCAGTGATTCAAATATACACGTCAATTACACGTCAATTAGCAAAAAAATATATATATATATCTATACTATCTATCTATCTATACTATAATATTATAAGCAAACCACCCTTTATTTGGTTGGTAGTTTGGTCATTTGGTTTGGTCTTTTAAATAATAACCGTTAGATGTAAATATAGGTAAATGAGAACCGTTGGATGTAATATTAAAAAAATATTCTTTTTTTGATATCTAAAGTGCTCTCATGGGTTCAAGGTTCGAATCCCGTCAACAACATATTAAAAAATTTTAAGATAAAAATTCAAATAAATGCTAATAAAATAAGATAAAAAATACTAAAAAATCATATAAAAAAAATACTATTGTAAGCAAACTACCATCTATTTGGTTGGTTGGTAGTTTGGTTTTCTAAATAATAAACGTTAGATGTAAATAATAACCGTTAGATGTAAATATAGGTAAATGAGAACCGTTGGATGTAATATTAAAAAATATTTTTTTTTGATATCTAAAATGCTCCCACGGGTTCAAGGTTCGAATCCCGTCAACATCATATTAAAATTTTTTAAGATCAAAATACAAATAAATGCTAATAAAATAAGATAAAAAATCCTAAAAAATCAGATAAAAAAAATACTATTATAAGCAAACTACCATCTATTTGGTTGGTTGGTAGTTTGGTTCTCTAAATAATAATAACCATCAGATATAAATATAGATAAATGAGAACCGTTTGATGTAGATATCTAAAATGCTCCCACGGGTTCAAGGTTCGAATCCCGTCAACATCATATTAAAAATTTTTAAGATCAAAATACAAATAAATGCTAATAAAATAAGATAAAAAATACTAAAAAATCAGATTAAAAAAATACTATTATAAGCAAACTACCATCTATTTGGTTGGTTGGTAGTTTGGTTCTCTAAATAATAATAACCGTTAGATATAAATATAGATAAATGAGAACCGTTTGATGTAATATTAAAAGAATATTATTTTCTTGGTATCTAAAATACTCCCACGGGTTCAAGATTCGAATCCCGTCAACAACATATTATTATTATTAAATATTTATGTCATCTATTTTTCTAAGCTACATTCAAAAGTTCAAGATATTATTCCGTCGACAACATATTAAAATTTTTTAAGATCAAAATACAAATAAATGATAATAAAATAAGATAAAAAATAATAGTAAATCATATAAAAATAATTAATTAAAAATACCAAAATTCATCCGTGCATCGCACGGGTTATAGGCTTGTATTATTAAAGACGAAACATTAAAAGTTTTGGTCGGTCGTCGGTCGGTCGGTCGGTATTTGGGCCGGACCTATCTATAATTTGGGTCGGACCTATATATAACCAATTTATTTATAACCAATTGTTTTTTTCAGCTAAAATACATTACCTATTTTATCTATTTTTCTAACTAAAACAACTAATCTTCTAAAAATAAAATATGTAATATATATATAAAATGGTAACATTATTACATATTTATAACTTATTACCTTTTCCAGCTAAAACACATTATATGTTTTACATTTTCTAACTAAAACAACTCATGTTCTAAACATAACACATGCAAAATAAATATGTAATGTTAATATTGTTATATATAATTATTAATAAATAACCACTTACCATTTTCAGCTAAACACATAACTTTTTTTTTTCTAACTTAAACAACTAATTTTTCTAAAATTAACACGAACAACATATACATAGAAAAGTAATATAATTTTCTATTTTCTAATTTAAACAACTAATTTCTAAAAGTAACACGGGCAACATATATATATATATATAAATGTAATATAATTTTATATAATTATTAATAAGTAACTAATTGTTTTTTAAGGACATTGTCTGTTATATATTTTTTAATTAAAACAACTCATATTCGAATTAAAAATAACACGGGCAAAATATAGAAATAATGACAATATTATTATATTAAAGTTATAAAATCCATGTTTAATATATTTTTTTATAATATTCAATTTAAATAAGATAATTAATAAAAAATAAAAGTAATAGCATATTTTAAAAGAAACTCGGCACATTATATGACACATATTTTGTTATTTGCACTTTAGTCACTCTTAGATTTTTTAAGAGCAAATAAATACGAACCGTTAGATTTATTATTTTAAAATATTTTTCTATTTTAATATCTAAAATACTACTAAAGATTACGTTAACAATTTATTAAATTAAAATACTTATATTGTTTGATATATAAATTCAATTTATTATATACACATATAAATATATATTAAAATTTCATAAAAAAAAAGATATAATTACACAAATTTAAATAAAAATAATAAAATATTAAAGAAAACCGTGCATCGCACGAGATATAAGCTAGTATATATATACACACGTTGGTGTAGAATATAGAGAAAGTGAATTTTAACTAGTCTGGATTCTTAAGCATATGATTTTGCGTCAGAATTTTAGATAATACAAACGCGTTTTCCACAAGTACACTAATTATACCGGGTATAATCTCGAATTCGAATTTTATCAGTTTCTTAGGCAGTAGTATTAGTTTTTTTTAATAAATCTCGGATGAGCAAAAGTCGAATTTAAAAATAGTGTGTGTTTGGGGTATTACAAAAAATTTGACTTATAGCTTAAAATGAATAAGTGCTTTATAAGTGATAAGTTGATGGATTCTTATACGGGTGTTTGGATAAATTTACTTATAAGTTACTTAAGAGTTTGCTAAATTAAATTTGAAAAAATAATTATTAAATACAATGATTTCAATACTTGCATTTTAAATTAAAATATATTTAAAAACACAAAAGTAAAAATATAAAATATTAAAAAAATAAAGAAATCAAAGAATAAGTTGATAAGTTAGTTAAGTAAAATGTTGATGAATTCTAACATTCAACTTATCAATTTATAAGTTATAAGTTATCAAATAAGCTGAGTACACAAACACCCTCATAAACTGAAATGGGTTTATAAGTCATAAGTTGACTTATAAAGTTGTAGCCAAACATGCCCATAAACGAAAGATAAGCTATTTATCGCTTAGTACTCTATACAAAAATGCATTATTTCTACAAGCCCTGCTGTTCGAGAATTATATTGTTAAAAGAAAGTTGAGCTAATGATTAAACTATTCATAGATTCTTCGCATATACTACAGACACAACATCCATTTGTGTATATAATTGAGTGCACCCTTAAGCTCTGGTATCTTCTCTCCATTTATTAGTACAAAAAATGGGAGAGATTTTTTCAAGTTTTTGGTTTCTAATAATCCCAACACTCATGTTCATCATTTTCCTTACAAAGTTCTTCAAGCATAGCGAAAATAATGCGAAAAAAGTTACTTATAGTAGATTACCTCCAGGAGGCCGAGGTTTGCCCATAATAGGTGATAGCATTAACTGGTACAATGCTGTTTCAAGTTCTCATCCTCCTAGCTTTGTCAAAGAACAAGTTCAAAGGTATGCGTTTAGGGTCCGGTTCCACTTACACAGTCGATAATTAGTGAATTCGGGCCAAATTATCTTAACCGGTTGATTTTTTATAATAAAATCAACCGAATAAGATGGATGGACTCGAAAAACTTTGTATGCATATGTAAAGATTGCGAGATTTTTGTAGGTACGGGAAGATATTTTCGTGTAATTTACTTGGTAAAAGGGCAGTAGTGTCTGCGGATCCGAGTTTCAACAGATTTATAATGCAAAATGAAGGGAAACTATTTCAATCAAGTTATCCGAAATCATTCCGAAACTTGGTTGGAATAAACGGAGTGATCAATGCACAGGGAGAGCAACAAAAGAAACTCCATTCCATTGCTTCCAACATGATGAGACTAGACAAGTTTAGTTTCCATTTCATGAAAGACATTCAGATGGTTCTGCATCAGACAGTTACAAACTTCGAAAACAATGAAGTTATAATTCTTCAAGATGTTTGCAGGAAGGTATGCATCATTTTTCGTATGAATATTTGCAGATGATCGTGTAATAAAAAGTTTTGATGCGATTTTAAGCAAGTTGAATGCTTGAAAAAATGATAGCATGTGCGACACAAGTGTTAGCTGGCTCCAGGCTTATTAATACATTGATAACACATGGTGGCCAACAGGTAGCTATTAATCTAATGGTGAATCAACTGCTGGGAGTTTCAAGTGAGGGAGAAGTGGATGAAATGGCTCATTTGTTTTCTGATTTCGTGGATGGCTGTCTCTCTGTTCCAATCAACTTTCCGGGATTCGCGTTTCATACTGCTATGAAGGTCAATACTTACCCCTCACTCCTATTCTAATTGATAGACTAAAATAGTTCTCTGTTCTTGATACTACGTTGAATAACCAGTCGCTCTAAAACCTCAAGGTATTAGAGGAAGACACTTTCCAGCATCATATATTATTCTAACAGTTCTTAGCTATTTTTCTGACTCGGAAGTTGGGGAAAAAGACTTATGCAGCGTATGTCGTTTTTTATTATGTTACAAAAATTTTGATGTGTTTTTACAACCTTGACATTGTACTAACATCTTACTTCCAGAAAATAAAATGTCAGAAAGATTAACATATTTATAATCTAAAAAATTTAGACTTGCTGCAGATTTCACTTTCACATGTTTGGTTTTGTAACTCGGATGTTGTCTAGCGTTTTTGTGATGATTAATTGATTGATTGTACAGGCGAGGGAGAAGATTATAGAAAAAATCGACAAGATTGTCAAAAAGCATAGGGAAGAAAGAAAATCTGGTGATGAATTAGCCGGAAATGGACTGCTGGGAAGACTAGTAGATGATGAAAGTTTAGCTGACGACACAATGGCAGACTTTGTTATAAATCTTCTTTTTGCTGGAAATGAGACTACAGCTAAAACTATGCTTTTTGCTGTCTATTTCCTAACTCAATGCCCTGAAGCCATGAAGCAACTACTGGTTTGTACCTACATTACTAAATCGTTGAATGTTATCATTATTGAATTATTAGGAGATATCAAAGTGCAAAGTAATGTCGGTTCACGCCTTTGTGTATCGCGGAACAATGTCAATTTTGCATTAGGTTCGTTTGTCATGAAAAAACATCATTGTACCACCACATACAAACTTGTGATTTGCGATTCCAGGTAAGATAGCTTCAGGATTATGGGACACTTTTGCATCCGATAGGAAGAATGCATGTTTTCGCGGTACTTATTTATATATAATGTAATTCTTTATCCAGCATCTAGATATGATTCAGTTTTGATTTGCTAACAGGAAGAGCAACAGACACTGAAGAGTCGAAAGAACAGTTCTGATGGTGAAGACCAGATGCTCACTTGGCAAGACTATAAAGCAATGCCTTTTACGCAATGTGTAAGTACTTCACTCCATCTTGTTCATTAGTATTAAGAGCATATAACCAAAAAGCATATCTACTGCAGGTGATTGATGAAACACTTAGGCTGGGAGGCATTGCCATTTGGCTAATGAGAGAGGCAAAACAAGACGTAGAATATCAAGGTGTGATCGCATTCTATCTTGTTCATTATGTGTATGTTAGTATCCGTAGAAGTAACAGATGACTGAAGATCGGTTCCTTCTGAAATTCATTAAGTCTATGTTTGCTTCTTTCTTTCAGATTATGTTATTCCAAAAGGATGTTTCGTAGTCCCATTCCTCTCAGCAGTTCATCTAGATGAAAATATATATGAAGAGTCTTTGTTGTTCAACCCTTGGAGATGGTTGGAACCTCAAAATAAGGTGAGCGTCTCAGTTAAGACTCAAATCGTAATTGCATGGTCATCGTTATTCATAATTTTGAGAATTGTCGAGCTTACTGGAAATCAAGCTTGAGATCGTTGGATGACAGTAACTTCTATATGAGTTTAACTCATGACTTTGTCTTAATATAAATTACTAAAAACAGGAGAAGAGTAACTGGAGAAGTAGTCCATTCTATACTCCTTTTGGAGGAGGTGCACGGTTCTGTCCAGGAGCAGAGTTAGCTCGCCTTCAAATTGCGCTGTTTTTACACCATTTTGTAACTACCTACAGGTTCATCATCATTCCCATAGCTTCATTACTTCCATACACATATAGTCACACACACGGCCGGCCTTGATCTAAGACGGACAAGACTTGCACACACATAAACGCACTGGCCTTAATCCAAAACGGACAAGACTTGCGCACACACAGACACACTGGCCTTGAGCTAAGACGGACAAGACTTGCGCACACGTTTTCTTAAATTATCTTATTCTTAACATTTATAATTTTGTCAGGTGGACTCAAATGAAGGAGGATAGGATGTCATTCTTCCCTTCAGCAAGATTAGTGAACGGATTTCATATCCAGCTGACTAGATGAATAGCTTGTAATAATAGATTAAAGTTCTTAATCTAAACATACACTTTTACGAGCCTCACTTAACTGTATGCAACTTCACAAAATGAAATCTTGATTCATTGCTTATTCTTAAATTCTTTTGAAATTTGTAATTATTTATTTATTTAGTATAGAGAAAATGAAAGGTATTTAGAATCCCAGATAGATAAAACACGCGGTTTTTACTTTTTATTCATGTTTAAGCTCAAGTACTTTGAGTATTTGTTGAAAGAAATGTCACTTTCCTTCATGCTTTGCTTTTTCCCACCAGTGGATCAATGATGCTTCTCCATTTGTTGTAGTCCATAGGCGAGCCACCGTCCGGTAATAAAAATCCGTTAACGAAGAAAAATGGTGTTCCGTATACCCCTCTTGAACAACCATACTGTCAAAGCAAAATGGAAAAGTATATCTGGTTAGCAATACTACCACAAGGAAGGATATATACTTGTTCCAAATCTTGGGGTAAGATCAGACTTGTACTTGCAACATGTTTTAACAGATACCTTGAAAGAACTCCTTGTTGCGAGATCCGTTTTCCTGTCAAGAAAGCCAGTTCGGATTGCAGAAAGGTGTGTTTTTCCTACTGCCTTGGCTGCAACTTGTGTGACCTGATTAACAACCGATGCCCTCGAATTGTTGAGTGTTTGTGCATTGTAGAACCTCTCCTGTCCAAAGCAAAATGCCAATTCAAAAAATTGCAGTGTTACCTAAATAATTAGTGCATGCCAACTAGAATGTACATTTAGAATGTATTGAAACAAAACTTTGTACAGACTTAAATCTCATATCATCGTCACTGAAACTCGAAGCCTCGACCTTTTGTTAGCTACCAACGAATATTGACTCCGAACGATGAAGACATGTAGTTTCACATCAACACTCAACAACATTGATAATGCAAAATTTGCGGAAAGTAATGAAACACGACAAGGTATAGGGAAGAGTACTGTAAATAACGAATGAATGGCTTACTTGGTCGTTGAAGAAGATCTCCAACAACTTGTATGTTGCAGAGCTGTTAATGTTATTCACAATATGCAGAGCACGGGAAGTCACAAATGCATTATCATGGTAACTGTGTATACATATAAAATTGAGTATTAGAACATTCTTTTCCCGTACAATTATAAAAAACTTCGAAAAATGCTAAAAACCCCAGAACTTGATCCAAAATTGTTCCCAAATACTGACGTGTTATTGGTAACTTTCCGAAAAATATTTACATCTTTATTATATTAAATAACTAATTTCAAACTTAAACTTTGTTTTAACTTTTACTTTATACAAATATTTTAAATCTTTTGGGTCCTCAGACACCGAATCTAATCCCTTGTCTGTCTACCACTCAGACCACTTGTCACTTGCCACTTCGACCACTTGAAGTTAAATTAAACTCAATAAGATTGTAGTTATTAGCTTATAATATTTTGATTTTTGTTACATATATATATATATTAAATTCAAGAAACAGAAGAAATTAACACAAGAAACTAAGAAATGATATCCGGACGGTAAAAGTTTTGGTATCTATTTTTCGGTAACGTAAGGTAAAAAAATAAAGGAAGAATAAGAAATACTAACGGTAAAGGAAAGGTATGAACAATAAGCGAAACAGAAGCCTGGGTGTAGTGATGAACAGCTTGTTTAAGAGGTGGCCATGCGTCCCTGCTGTCGGGGCAAACCGGATCGAAAAACGCTTCGATGATGATCGTGTCTGTGCTTGCTGGTTTGTTTTTGTAGACGAAGCCATCGTACTTGGGCTGAACCAAAGACTGAGCTTCAACGATCAAAGGAACAATAAAAATGGAAAGTAGTAGTAGTGGCGAAGTTGATGGGTGGATGCCTTGCTTTAGTAGAGCCATGATCAAAGAACCAAATGATGTTATGATACAGATTTTTAGGCTATATATATTTTCTTCTTTTGACTATGGTCATAGTATATACAACTTGTTGGACTTGTTCAGGTTCGGATACACGACACGAACAAATTGTGATCTATGAATCACGATACTGATTTATTATTTTGTATTAATAAATTATATAAATTATGAATGAGAACTGTCATCATGTATGATGGCTGTTTTCGTGGTCTGAGGTGATGATGACCGGGAATTATATTACAAGAGATGGCATGATTGATGAGTAAACAAGGCTCTTTCTTTATTTTTCTATATAAAATTTAGGGTAAAGTAAGGAGCGGTGGTCATATTTTACGCCGAATTTCAAAAATTTGGTCAAAATTTCAAGTTCGTAAATTAATGCATAGTTTTAGTTCACGCGTTTTAAAAAAGTGGTTTATACTAACTTTTTTTCAAAAGAATGGCTAGATTTTGTTTCAAATTTTTAAGAAAATAGTTCATTTTCACGTTCACAATTAACGCGAGTCATTCTTTTAAAAGATCGAAATAAAATCTGGACAATAATTTGCGAACTCGAAAATTCAGCCACCTTTCTAAAAATTGGTGTAAAATATGGCCACCGTTCTGTAATTTACTCTAAAATTTATGTATTTTCTATCATTTTATATTAGTTTCAAAAAAATTTAATTAAACATTTTAATTTTTATTACCGACAATAATAAGCAACGACCTAATCAAGACTTTGAGGCTAATATTTTTCATAAAAATTTAAAGGCCACCCAATTTTCTTTTTGAATATCATTTGATATTTATACCACTGACATTATTTATTTGAATTTTTTGATTCAAAAAATTAAAAAATCCGTCGGATGTGAAGTTCTTCTATAATCCATCGGGTCTCAAACCCCTCAGGCCCAACCCAGGTTCATCGGGTCAAACCCAATCTTCAATAAAGCCCAAACCAACTCATATAAAACCTCCGAAAAAACCCAAATAGCCCTAATTCCCAAATTGAGATAACAAAACCAAACTGAAACTAAAAAAATCGCATAAAAAAAAATGTCCGGAAGAGAAGTTCGAGAGTACACAAATCTCTCCGATCCCAAAGGTACGTCTTATTCATATCCGTAACACTAAATTTAAATACTCTCGCACACATTTACGATTCGAACTCTCAACGTCTCGTTACGATAAATATAGATAAATATATATATCCGTTAGGTTAAGTCGTGAGGAATGTAAATAAATTTAATTAGTTTGTTTTACTATTTGCTTATTATTATTATTATGATTAAGTAATTGTAATTTGTTGGATTATGAATATAATTGTTGTTTGATGTGAGCAGATAAGAAATCGGGGAAAGGGAGGATTGATGATGAGGATACTACTTTTCAAAGGATGGTTGCTAAGGTTAGTCATTTCGGCTTCCTCTCGGTAAAATTTGTCGTATTGTAGAATCTCGATAAATTAGTACTTGGTTGATTGATTGTTGGATGGATTGATGTTTTTCGAGATGGTGTGGTTGGTAATGTAGATAGAGATAATGTATTTTTAATCTTGATAAATTGATAGAAGTGTGTAGTTGTGAGGCGGTTAGGTTACGATAAATAAATTAGTACTTGGTTGATTGATTGTTCGATAGGTTAATGTTTTTTTCGAGATGGTGTGGTTTATAATGTAGATAGAGATAATGTAGTTTTAATTTTGATGATGTGATAGAAGTGTGTAGCTGTGAGACGGCTTAGTTATCGAGGTTATAACTGAATGGAGATTAATCAAATAGAACAATTGGATCTTGATGGTTAAGAATTAGTAGTTGATGACTAGGAAAGTTTTGAATGATTTTGCTTCTAATTCGATTAAGTTGTGTTTTTGAGGCTTAGACATGAAGGTTTTTAGTAGGGTATGAGGAAGGTCCCAATGTAATCGGTTTTACCCTTATCTTCTTATAAAAAGGGTTTCTTGCATTTATAAACTAACATTCTCCTATTGTTGAGTATAATTAGAATGGGAACTGATGGTTTTTGGTAGGTGTATAATGGGTCATCAAATTGTTAGGTATTATTTCACAATGGCCTGAGTGGAAGAATATTTACTGTCTATGACTGATCAGATTAGTTAGAGTAGAGACAATTGTAATACTCAAGCTCGATCTATCCATCCGAGTAAATACTCATTGCTGGATATGAGTAGTTGACGAATGTTACAAATCAAGACATACACTCTTGATTCTAAAAGTGAATTAAAATATTGTCTTTCAGTCATGTGTTAACTTAATATTTTCAATGACGTTTACGTTGTATTCTTGGAATTTTGTTCTGATAACATGCCCTGACAGGGATCTTGGCTTCCTCTATTGGGCTTTTGATGCATACAGATGCAAGATGTTGCTGGTGAACGTGGAGGATACCTTCATGGACGAGGCGGTATATTTCCTCCTTTCCTCTTATTTATCTTTATATTCATATGTTGCAAACAGGCATATTTGATTTAGCACTACCGCATAAGCTTTACTTGAGCTGAAATGCAGCCTTGGACAGTGATGATCTGCTATATCTCAAGGAGCAGATGGAAGCTGAGGAAGATGCGGAACGCCTTTTACGCCGCACTGAGAAACGAGCATTTGCTGCATTTAAAATATCCTTTCTTAGAACTACATTGAGTTTCTTGTGATTTTTCTTTTATTATAGCTTTGAATATGCAAGTATGATTTATTTAACAAAAAATGCGCAACACAAAATTTTGACCTGGAAAATCCTGCGGGTAAACTTCTCCATAGTATTTCATGTACTATAATTTAAGCTTTCTGAATATATCTTCTAGGCTCTGCAGGAAAAAGGAACTGTCTGTTTCCAGCAGTCCTGGTACACATTTCTACTCTTTTGAGTATCGTAGTTGACTGTTTTTATTATACTTGAATTGATTGGGTCATGCAGATAGAGGATTTATATCTCTACTTGGAGAGTAAACCCACTTGTAAATAAGGGTGTATTTCAAAGGCTTATTAACCTTTTGGGTCTAGAAGTATTAGTCGATGTACACATGAACCCTCAAAAAATGAAAATTGACAATAGAAAAAAAAGAAAAACGTCATTTGTTTATTTGTAATGTTCATTTTACTCGTTTTCCCTTGATTTTTACAATGAACGAACAATAGTTCTTTGCTGCAAGTTTCCCTCGGATTAGGGCCAAAATCTAAATGAATGATGATTGAGGGAAGAATTAAGAGTGTTAATGTGTATACCTACGGATATATAGTCTTAAAGGTTGTTTTCACTTTCTGGTCGGTCAAAATCAGCTTAATTTTGATGTTGCTATGATTTCTTTAACCGCTTTGCACAAAGCTGCAAGCATAGCAGATTCTTCCCCAGCATCACTTCCCTTGCCACTTCGCGTTGAACCTAAACCAAAGAGTGGAATTCGGTATCTCTCTCTCTCTCTCTCTCTCTCTCTCTCTCTCTCTATATATATATATATATATATATATCTAATTATATTTCAACACATACATGCACCCATGTTCAGAATTTTTATAAAAATTTTATTTTATTGTAGGCAGCAGGATTTACTAAAGAAAGTGGTGGAAGTTAAACCAAAGCGACCAAGAGTTTCAAGTCCTCGTGATGAGAAGAATGCTACTGTATCTACCACCATTGAACGGTCAACAAACAGTAAAGCCGAGGCAAAACAGGGGGAGAAAGTGTCCCCTTCAGTAGGTAGTATCAAAACCAAAGATAACAGGGACAACCCCGTTAAAAGCTTGCTAGTAGCATATGTAAATTCTGACAGTGATGAAGATTGATGGATGAAAAAAATATTGTATTTTAAACAGTTGTAATTTTGTTCAAGTTAATTAGTACAAATGAACTTTGTTGTTATTTGAATGAATATAGCAGAGAGCTCAATGAATTATTATATATTACAATTTACAACATGAGGCATAGATTACACATTATAAACAATGAGATCGTGTCTTCATGTTTATGACTTCCACTTTTGTTTAGCATGTAGATCGTTTGGAGCATCTTAATGCACCCGAGGTTTGTGTTAATTGCCTCACTGATGTGGCATCTGCTACCTTGAATTGCTGTTCCTGATTGTAATTTGGGTTTGCGACAGCATTGTTAGTTCTTTGTTGGTTGAAACTAGCTCCGTTTTCAAATATGTCATTCACCGACCACAAATTGGATGATGTGTCAGCACGATTCTTGTTCCAGTCAACCTGCAAAATGTTAAATTCTGAGTTTATATTTGTTTCATAGATAATATTTTTTTTAAACTTAGATTCTTGCTGCAGTTTCTTTACCTCCTTGTTCCCTGTTTTGGGTGCTACGAAAAGGTTTGCTTGACTTTTGACGCTAGGGTTCATGCTTCCCCCTATTGCATATAGTCCCCATCCTTGGTAGAGATTGTTGACGACATGTGCATATCCAAACCGAACCCTGCACAAATTCACCATTAGCACATGTTCTGGTTTTCGTAAAAAAATTGCGTAATTGCGTCTGAAAATCGTACATAGACATACCTTGGCATCCTCTGATGACAATTAGGACCGAAATAGTTGACGACTACAGTTACCTTCATGTTTCTGTCTCGCAAGAATCCATCATCGTGTCCTAAAAGCATAACCTTGTTCTGGTATCTGAACCAGTTATTTGAAATAGTAACATCTGTAGAGCCGCGGGTAACATCAATGAGACCATCTGGGCAGTCATAGAGTGTGTTATGGTCTATCCATATCTTGCTTGATGATAACATTCTGATTGCATCTCCATCTGCATGGCCTATTATATTCACAATCTTTGCATCTGGACCTCTTACAGGTCCTGGGCCTTGCATTTGGCAGTCGTGGATTCTTAAGCCATGGATGATCACGTCCGTCACCTGTTCATATAAATTGTTATACAGGAACAGATGTAAGAGAATTAAACAAAATGTATGAGAAAATAGTGCATACCCTTTGCAGCAGTAGGCAGGCACCACCTGCAATGTGAACACTTGCACCTCGTCCATCTATGGTCGTAAAGCTGCTGACAAGAAGTGGCCTCTGTAGTTTTATTTTCATGTCTCTCTTAAAGGTAACCCATTTCTTGCCCCCAATGTTGGTCATCGCATATCTTAGCGTGCCTGGTTTAGGGTTCATTGCATCATCACTAGGGTCAGTCACAACATACTCTGTAACATCTGGACCAGCATTCCTTGTCATTTTCCCAGCATAACCAATCGAACATTTAGCCAGTTCTTGTCTATTGATGTGCCATTTTGGGTTCGATCTCCAGCACTCATCAACAACGTTCCTGACTTTGTTAGAACTACTACCAACAACCATAGAGCTCGAAGCCAGTAAAGTTATGACAATGGTGAGAACCAAAGCAATATGGCACGATGCCATATGAACCAAAAGAACGCATTTTGAGATCATATCAGATGTTCAAAGCCTTTCAGTTTGTTTGGGTCTGGAGAGGCAGTATTTATATATGCAGAGCAAGTTCAGTTTGTTTGGGTTTTGATATGTGTGTTGTCATGAGTAAAAGATTAATCAAATTTATGGTCTAAAAATGGAGTCATTTGCTGTCAAATAATATGATATTTGCTAATCTGGGATCTAGTAGTAACTGGCAATATTGGCCTGCAATTTTTAGCTTTTTACCATCCATTCGATGTTCACATACAACTCAACAATGTGTCAATGTACACCTTATTGATTTGTCACAGCGGCATTTCAAAACAAACATTTACTATAATAGGATTCCATTGTTTTTGCTAATTCAGATTCCCTTTTTAATCAAATCCATTGAGTTGTATAATTTTAAGCCAAAACGATATTGATCAAAATATAAATAAATTGGACTTGCAGATAAAGTTTAGATAAATATTAACATAGCATATCTAGTTTCCTCCATTAAAAAATAGTAAGAAAAAAATTAGTAAATAAATTCGACGAGAAACAACTTATTATGACAATTTGAAGATCCAACTTAAAACTTTATAATACATGATCCTTCCTGATGCCTCAGATGTTGTACTAATAAATATCAAACTATATTGACCTAACCACATACTAGCTGTTGCTGGACTATCATGGCTCTCAGGCAAAACCAGAAGCTAAAGGATTACTAGCAGGAGCAGTTCAAGTAGTTAGAGGATTAAGCACTTGTCCGATGAACAGAACAATTCCAGTACTGTTTTCTCGAATGACGAACAAAAATGGGTGGTCCGCGACAAAGTCAATTGTTTTAATAATAGGTTCCTGACAACTTGTTAAATAACGGCATACAACAGCAACAGTTGCAGCAGCAGCTTCCGTACCTTCTTCATCAACTTCAATGAGGGATTTCTGGATTATATTCGAGATATAAAGACGCTGAGGAGGATACTTCGTTGGATCACTCACCACCATTTCGGTGAGCTCAGCTTCTCGTTCATTAAAGGGCAAGTCCAGCCCTAAATTCTTTAAAACTTGTGTTGCTTCAATGTTATATTCAAATTTAAATTTTGGAATCAAGAACTTTCCAGTACAGACTTCCTCGCGGGGAATATGGCGATCAAGGAATCCAGATTCTGACCCAGCTTTCTCTACCAATGCTTGTAGTCCATCTTTTGCATCTGGCAGGAAAATGTACATGGAAAAGGAAGGATTATTACAAACTGGATGACCACTTTTTTTATATGGAAGCTTCAACACCTTGAATCCATCGTAAGCACTTATATATTCCTCCCCACTCCTGGTCATGAAAGGAACCTTAATTGAGTTACCGTTGAGGAGGTGGAAGTCATGGTGTGCTCTGCTACCTCCGTATGCACGAAAAACTCGAGTCCATGCTCCCTTGAAATAAAGGGCATTGGCCAGAATAAGCCCAGTATCATTCTTAATTGATCCAGGAGAAAGAATATCCTTGATAAGGCCCCTGGTTTTGTCTTCAACCCACGAATTCACTAGCTTTCTTGCCGCCTCAGGCTAAAAATCAAATCAGCAATACAACAATCATCATCAAGTATGAAGCAAAGAACAGAACATATCTAAACCATAAACTTAAAACAGATGCATGTGTTGTTTCAACTCTATAAATAAGTTTTCTTAACATTCACTACTTCAATAAGTTTGTAACTTCTTAGTATGAAAACAACGTAAAGAAAGATGGGTCCGGATTCCTGACCATCGATTGATGTAACCATAACTATCAACGTTTTAATCAACAATATCAAGCCGTTTACATGGTTGAATGTCGAAATTCAGATATTGTATGCAATCACACGAATTATACCAACAATATCTATTATAAAACTATATGCATAAAAATAGTACATAAAAATTTTAGAAAAATTCTGACCTGGATTTTGAAATCAACCTGACCAGGAACGGCCTTGTACACAGTTTCCGCCACCTCTAAGAAAGAAGGCTTGATACTTAATGACTCGTCGAGCCAAACACCATTAGCGAAGAACAACGAAAGATCACCCGAGAAAGAACTCTTGTCGAAAACACGAATTCCAGATGAATAACGACTTTTAAGATTAGATAAATCACGAGCTTTAAGAAAAGAGAGAAACTGGTCAAGTGTTGCACCGCTAGAACCAGCTGCAACCATACTAAGAACAGTCTCTATGGAAATTGGAGAAAAGACCACGTTTGAATTTTGGCCATGGTTTAGTAAAACGTGATTTGCTAGGGTTAATGATACATCAGCCATTGCGTACAAACGGAGTATAAGATTATCTATTAACACGATCTTTGTCTATTTATAAGCACAATGCGAATCTTTAATTATGGAATTTGTTGTAAATCTTGATAATTCAATAAATTGTGCAAGTCTTCGTGGCTAAGCTTTTCTAATCTTCCTGTATAAGCTTTGAGAGTCTTCTTAAATAAGATTTGACAATCACTTTATATTACTCATATTATAACAGAATTCATTTACATGTCAAATTATACCTCCTTATTTGATCCCATAATTATTCATAAATTCCATAATTTTAAATCCGTAAATTACTAATTATTATTAAGAAAAAAGAAAAAAACCACATACAGTAGATAAAAGAGGAAACATGTTGCAAGCGTTTATTTTTTCTTTGTCAGTGTTGTAAATTTATAGAAAAGAATATTAAGATAGTTGTTAGTATCTTAATATTATAGTAGTGTTAAAAAATATAAAATTGAATATTATAGACTAAAAACTATATAACTTCTTAATTTTAATAATTTAAAATTTACAAAGACATAAAATTTCATCACTAATATACAGTATAAATTAAGTAACTGTGTTATTAAATTCACTAATATACAATATAAATTAAGTAACTGTGTTATTAAATAATAAGTTCAAGGTTCGATACGAGTACAAACATTTTTAAAAATTAAAAATTAGTATACAACTTATATTTACTTTAATATACTAGTTTTATACCCGTGCGATGCACGGGATCATTATCATTTTTTTGAAAAAATATTTAATTGTTATATTAAATTCTCTTATTAGTTTCGGTATGAAACCTTTATATATATTTAACAATTAATTTTTTTGATAATATTAATTTTATTATATAATTATAATTTATTGATCATGATGTAAGTTTTCTAACTTTTATACCGCAACAACTCTAATAATTATTTGTCATTTGCAATATTTTCACAACTTACTCGTTTAATAAATTCAAATAAAATTATAACATTTATATTAGAAGTCCACCGAAAACATTTTTATGTGTAATCTTCTATTTATGTTATCTTGGTAGTGTGTATATAATATAAGTAACTCTTGTCGTAGCAGGGAATCGAACCATGATTTTTCTAGTAGTAATAATTCTGAAATTACAATTTTAGCCCTCACGACCAAACCATGTTAACTCTCTTATGCTAATTATATATAGGATATAATGATTAAATATAAACAAAAATTTGGAAAAATAAATAAAATTTTAAAAATATATTTATATAAATAATTTATAAATCATCCCGTGCATTGCACGGGTATAAAGCTAGTATACTTATTGTGCATATAAGACTAAATAGTCAAAACAAAAAAAACGGAACAAAAATTAGATAAATCTTAATATAATAATATTTAATATATTCTAGAGGCCAACTTTTCTATTAGTGCGGCCCATAATCATATTGGATTAATGTTTTTTTTTGACTAAAATGCATTGTGCATATCCGAAGAATAATTTTTTTTGCATGAAAGTGGCTAAATTTTTATTCAAGCCAAAGTGGTGGCTAATTGTTTGTAAACTTGACGGCGTAGTGGCTCCACAACAACTCCGTTAATTTGTCTGTCAAATTGTAATGGGGCTGAGGGTAAAAGGGGCAAATCAACTTTCAAGAGTTATATTATCTTCTACCTAATCCTTTTTTTCAAAATTAGGTATTTCAAACCTTAAAACTCTGATATGTTAGCAATTCATGGTTAATTCATGGCTGTGAAATGTTCATATGAGAAATGAATACAAAAATCACACACACACACATATCTATCTATACTATCAATACTATTATATAATAGACGAAACATTAAAAGTTTGGTCGGTCGGTATGGTATGCTGTGATTTTACTTAATTGCCCTTTCTTAAATTCGTGTTTTTACTTAATTAACCTTACTTATTTATAAAAATATATTATTAAATAATAATATTACCTATTTATAACCAATTATCTTTTTCACCTAAAATACATTTTTTTTCTAACAAATTACCCTACTTTTTCAATTATATCACGGGCAATTACCTTTTTTAACCAAAACATGTTAGTTTTTCTATTTTTACTAACTAAAACCCCTCATTTTTCAAAAATATCACGGACAAACCTTTAGTTATTTATTTTTAAACCTAATATTATAATTATTTTTTTAAAAGTTTACCTATTATAACATGCCTACATATTTTTCTTAACAAATGCAATTACTAAAAATATTAAAATATAACTAATCAAATACCTATTTATAAGCAATTACCTTTTCAGCTTAAACACATTTTAGATTTTTTCTAACAAAATCCCTCATTTTCTAAATATATCACGGGAAATTGCTTTTTTCTATTTTTCTCACTAAAATTCATTCTTTTTCTAAAAATATCACGAACAAACCCTTTACTTATTTATTTTAAAACGTTTTTAAATCATTAAATTTTAAAAACTCATTTTCCAAAAATATCACGGGCATTTACCTTTTTAAACTAAATATATGTTACATTTTTTATTGTTTCATACTAAAACTCCTCTTTTTCCAAAAATATAACGAGCAAACCCTTACTTATTTATTTTAAAATCTGATTTAATGTTTTTAATTAATTAAAAGTGTTTAGCTATTTTTACATGCCTACTTATTTTTTTAACAAATACAATTAAAAAAATAATAAAAAAATATCAATTAACAATCTGTGCATCGCACGGGTTTTAAGCTAGTATTATATAATAGACGAAACATTAAAAGTTTGATTGGTCGGTATGGTACGTTGTGATTTTACTTAATTGCCCTTAATTAACTGTACTTCGTGTTTTTACTTAATTAACCTTACTTATTTATAGAAATATATTATTAAATAATAATATTATCTATTTATAACCAATTACCTTTTTCACCTAAAATACGTTATTTTTTCTAACAAATTCCCCTACTTTTTCAAATATATTACGGGCAATTACCTTTTTTAACTAAAACATGTTAGTTTTTCTATTTTTCCTTACTAAAACCCCTCCTTTTTCAAAAATATCACGGACAAACATTTAATTATTTATTTTTAAACCTATTTTAATATTATAATTATTTTTTAAAAGTTTACCTATTTTAACATGTCTACTTATTTTTCTTAACAAATGCAATTACTAAAAATATTAAAATATAAATAATCAAATACCTTTTCAGCTAAAACACATTATATATTTTTTTCTAACTAAGTCCCTCCTTTTCTAAATATATCACGGGAAATTGCCTTTTACAATTTACTTTTTCTATTTTTCTCACTAAAATCCATTCATTTTCCAAAAATATCACAGGAAACCCTTTACTTATTTATTTTAAAACGTATTTAAATACTTTTAATTATTAAAATTTAAAACCTCATTTTTCAAAAATATCACGGGCATTTACCTTTTTAAACTAAATATATGTTACATTTTTTTATTTTTTCTTACTAAAATCCCTCATTTCCAAAAATATAACGGGCAAACCCATACTTATTTGTTTTAAACTCTGTTTTAATGCTTTTAATTAATTAAAAGTGTTTAGCTATTTTAACATGTCTACTTATTTTTTGCACAATTACAATTAATAAAATAATAATAAAATAATAATAAAATAACAATTTACAATCTGTGCATCGCACGTGTTTTAAGCTAGTATTATTAAAGACGAAATATTAAAAATTTTGGTCGGTCGGTCGGTCGATATTTGGGTCGGGCCTATCTATAACCAATTTATTTATAACCAATTATTTTTTTCAGCTTAAACGCATTACCTATTTTATATATTTGTCTAACTAAAACAACCCATCTTCTAAAAATAAAATGGGTAATATATATATAAAATAGTAATATTATTACATATTTATAAATGATTATCTTTTTCAGCTAAAACACATTATCTGTTTAACATTTTTTAACTAAAATAATTAATTTTCTAAGCATAACACATGCAAAATAAATATGTAATGTTAATATTGTTATATATAATTATTAATAAATAACATTTACCCTTTTTAGCAAAACACATGACCTTTTTTATTTTTTTCCCTAATTTAAACACCTAATTTTCTAAAAGTAACACGAGCAATATATATATATAATTTTATATTTTCTAATTTAAACGAATAATTTTCTAAAAGTAACATGGGAAATATATATATATATATATATATATATATATATATATATATATATATGTAATATAATTTTATTTAATTATTAATAACTAAGTAACTGCCTTTTTAAGGACATTGCATGTTTCATATTTTTTTTAACTGAAAATAACACGGGGAAAATTTAGATATAATGGCAATATTATTATATTAAACTTATAAAATCCATGTTTAATATATTTTTTTTATAACATTCAATTTAAATAAGATGATTATTAAAAAATAAAAGTAATAGTATATATATAAAAACTTGGTACATTAGAGGTCACCTATTTTGTTATTTGTACTTTAGTCATTTTTAGACTTTTTAAGCACAAATAAATACAAATCGTTAGATCTATTATTTAAAAATATTTTATATTTTAATATCTAAAATACTATGGTACTAAAGGTTACGTCAACAATATATTAAATTAAAATATTTATATTGTTAGATATATAAATCTAATTTATTATATACACATATAAATATATATTAAAAGTTCATCAAATTATATATAATTACAAAAATCTAAATAAAAATAATAAAATATTAAAAAAGACCGTGCATCGCACGGGATATAAGCTAGTATATATATATATATATATATATATATATAACAACAAAAATCAAAATCCCTATTTTTTCATAAGAACAAAATCACACACAAATGCATATATATATATATATATATACACACACACACATACACACGTAAATACAATGATTCATATAAGACATTTTAGTGATTTATAAATTTTAGCATCTTACTTAAATTCAATAAACCAACTCATCTTCTTCAATTAAGATTACATCAAAGCAACTCAAGATAATGCAATTAGGGTTTTGATTAAGAAGTTTAAAATGGAAGAAATCGACATGTTTTAGATATTATATGGGGATAGTGAATTTATAATATTATTCTAAAAATTTAAAGGGCATTAGTTGCGAACCGACGAAATTGACACAGAGCCACTACACTGACAAGTTTAAAATATTTAGCCATCACTTTGGCTTGAATAAAAATTTAGCCACTTTTGTGCAAAAAATAATTATTTTTGAGATATGCATAATGCAATTTAGTCATGTTTTTTAATTATCTGACTGCTCGGATATGAAGATTACGTCAAAATAAAGTTATAGAATATTTTTTATGCAAATTTAAGTTGTAGAGTATTGTTAGGATTTATGGGTGATAGCTTAGAAGACAACTTAACTTTGTGTCTAGTAATACTTAATTTCATTAAGTAGAACATACTGTCACAGCCAGAGTATGTTCTTGTAGCCATTTCATTTGTTGTCATAAAATTGTTTGTATATCTTGGAAAAAGTTCATTCACTTGTTCAAGCCTCAAGGAGTACATCAGGATGACAGCAAGAAGAAATAGTACTGTAATATTTTTGACAATAAGGTTACAAGAAGACATCATGTTGCAAGTCATGACAGCATATTCACTATGACAGCAACATTTGCGGAAGCCTTGAGACAACAACTCTCTATTCTCCTGACAACAAGTTTGGAACTCCTGACAGCATCTATTGCGGGGATTTCTTACTGTCACCAAAAGCGTATACTTTTGACAGCAAACTTGGAAGTACTCAAAGGGATAAACTTTGAATTGGGGATCTACTCAGTCAAACATGTGACAGTTTGGATGTTCAAGAAACAGGCGTGCTACAGTATCCCAACACTGTATCAAGCCTGCAAAGACTACGACAGAAGCTTTGGAGATAACAAGACAAAGCTCACCAATACAAGAGTATGACAAATCAACATCTACTGGGATTGTGTTAGTTTAACATAGAATGTATCTAGATTGATTTCTATGTATTGATTGATCTAATTGTATAGCAATTTGGGAAAGTCACATGGGTGTGCAAGTTGTAAGGAGCTGCCACAAGATAATGACAGAAGCTCCACAAACCCATGATGATAGAGATAGGATTAGTATGAAAACAACGTAAAGAAAGATGGGTTCGGTTTCCTGACCATCGATTGATGTAACCATAACTATCAACGTTTTTATCAACAATATCAAGCCGTTTACATGGTTGAATGTCGAAATTCAGATATTGTATGCAATCACACGAATTATACCAACAATATCTATTATAAAACTATATGCATAAAAAATTTAGAAAAATTCTGACCTGGATTTTGAAATCAACCTGACCAGGAACGGCCTTGTACACAATTTCCGCCACCTCTAAGAAAGAAGGCTTGATACTTAATGACTCGTCGAGCCAAACACCATTAGCAAAGAACAACGAAAGATCACCCGAGAAAGAACTCTTGTCGAAAACACGAATTCCAGATGAATAACGACCATTAAGATTAGATAAATCACGAGCTTTAAGAAAAGAGAGAAACTGGTCAAGTGTTGCACCACTAGAACCAGCTGCAACCATACTAAGAACAGTCTCTATGGAAATTGGAGAAAAGACCACGTTTGAATTTTGGCCATGGTTTAGTAAAACGTGCTTTGCTAGGGTTAATGATACATCAGCCATTGCGTACAAACGGAGTATAAGATTATCTATTAACACGATCGTTGTCTATTTATAAGCACAATGCGAATCTTTAATTATGGAATTTGTTGTAAATCTTGATAATTCAATAAATTGTGCAAGTCTTCGTGGCTAAGCTTTTCGAATCTTCCTGAGTAAGCTTTGAGAGTCTTCTTGAATAAGACAATCACTTTGTATTACTCATATTATAACAAAATTCATTTACATGTCAAATTATACCTCCTTATTAGATCCCATAATTATTCATAAATTCCATAATTTTATCGGCATGGGGATTTATCCAAATAGCAAATCCAAGGATTTTGGTCCAATTCTCGCTCCCCAAGTTATTTGAGACATATACTTTTTTTGACAGGTATTTGAGACATATACTTATTGTGCATATAAGACTAAATAGTCAAAAGAAAAAAAAACGGAACAAAAATTAGATAAATCTTAATATAATAATATTTAATATATTCTAGAGGTCAACTTTTCTATTAGTGCGGCCCATAATCATATTGGATTAATGTTTTTTTTGACTAAAATGCATTGTGCATATCCGAAGAATAATTTTTTTTGCATGAAAGTGGCTAAATTTTTATTCAAGCCAAAGTGGTGGCTAATTGTTTGTAAACTTGACGGCGTAGTGGCTCCACAACAACTCCGTTAATTTGTCTGTCAAATTGTAATGGGGCTGAGGGTAAAAGGGGCAAATCAACTTTCAAGAGTTATATTATCTTCTACCTAATCCTTTTTTTCAAAATTAGGTATTTCAAACCTTAAAACTCTGATATGTTAGCAATTCATGGTTAATTCATGACTGTGAAATGTTCATATGAGAAATGAATACAAAAATCACACACACACACACATATCTATCTATACTATCAATACTATTATATAATAGACGAAACATTAAAAGTTTGGTCGGTCGGTATGGTACGCTGTGATTTTACTTAATTGCCCTTTCTTAAATTCGTGTTTTTACTTAATTAACCTTACTTATTTATAAAAATATATTATTAAATAATAATATTACCTATTTATAACCAATTATCTTTTTCACCTAAAATACATTATTTATTTTTTTTTTCTAACAAATTCCCCTACTTTTTCAATTATATCACGGGCAATTAACTTTTTTAACCAAAACATGTTAGTTTTTCTATTTTTACTAACTAAAACCCCTCATTTTTCAAAAATATCACGGACAAACCTTTAGTTATTTATTTTTAAACCTAATATTATAATTATTTTTTAAAAAGTTTACCTATTATAACATGCCTACATATTTTTCTTAACAAATGCAATTACTAAAAATATTAAAATATAACTAATCAAATACCTATTTATAAGCAATTACCTTTTCAGCTTAAACACATTTTAGATTTTTTCTAACAAAATCACTTATTTTCTAAATATATCACGGGAAATTGTTGTTTTCTATTTTTCTCACTAAAATTCATTCTTTTTCTAAAAATATCACTAAAATTCCAGATGAATAACGACTTTTAAGATTAGATAAAGTTTAGATAAATATTAACATAGCATATCTAGTTTTCTCCATTAAAAGATAATAGCAAAGAAATTAGTAAATAAATTCGAAGAGAAACAACTTATTATGACAATTTGAAGATCCAACTTAAAACTTTATAATACCACATACTAGCTGTTGCTGGACTATCATGGCTCTCAGGCAAAATCAGAAGCTAAAAGGATTACTAGCAGGAGCAGTTCAAGTAGTTAGAGGATTAAGCACTTGTCCGATGAACAGCACCATTCCAGTACTTTTTTCTTGAATGATGAACAAAAATGGGTGGTCTGCTGCCTCCTCTTCCGACATGAGACCAAAAAACAAAATTCAAACTTAGTAACGAGTCTAAATCCTTTAATCTAAGTCACTGCACTACTTAGTCTTTTATAACTTTCTGGCAATCGGATTTAATGATCACATAAACTATTCTGTACCTATGGGCTAAATTAGCAGCAAACAAAATGGCCTTACATTCTGCAATTTCCGGCAACATAAATAGGGGGCCCTCTCAAAAAGAAAAAAACTATAATAATTCAAAGCCACTACAATTTTATAAATAAAATTACAATATCCAAACATATTACACAATAATTCATAGAAAATGAGTTCTACGGGCATTCCGTGATGCAAAATCATTGATGATAACATCAGAATCAATATTTTCCAAAAGTTCCTTCTCGATTGATAAAATTGTAAGACCATTCGGTCGTTCTTGTGACATTGATGACCTCAAGTAGGTTATCAGCTTTAACTTTGAAAAGCTTCTTTCCGATGTTGCCATGGTCACCGGAACTGTTAAGAAGATTCTATAAGCGATTGAAGCATTTGGATAGCAATCTGCAAATGTAACAAATTCAAGAATTTCAGTGACTGACATTAGTTTATCTGGCAAAGTAGATTGTAATACTTTCAATTCAGAGTGAAGGTCATTTAAATCAACATCTGATGAATCATCATAAGAAAAAGTAGAGTAAAAAGTAGCACAACATTTATGATTTTAACTATAGAACTTTTCACACTATGAGCCAAAAGGGAAATCAATTCATTTTGAATTTTATACCCAAGATAATTATAATGAATTTCACGATTTTGAATGCGTCTTACATGATCTTGCATTATCACATCAAATTCTGCAATCATTTCAATCAATCCTAGAAAATTACCATTACTATCTTGATTTAATTTTTCATTAGATCCTCTAAAGGCCAAATTATGAGTAACAAGACACTTCACAGCAGAAAATATTCTAAGTACTACTTGCCTCCATCGATCTTTCTCTTTCATAATTGCCTCCTGCAAATTTTTATCAATTGTTTCATTCTTATCTAGCCTTACTCTCATTTCATTCCAAGTAAACAATCACGTAAATCCTCATTTGCTAACAAACTTTTGGTCGTATTAGATTTAAACAACTTGCAGCAAAAACAGAAAACTTTATCAACATGTTTGGAATAAACCAACCATTTTCTGTCACTAATCTCACCATTATTCAACTTCCTAGAAAAATAAGTATATGAAAAATGCCTATTATTGTCATCAAGAGGAAAGTCAAGGTTCAGTTCTCTTATAGGCCCTTTCTCAACTATAATGTCTCTTGTTTTATTATCAAGATTTGCCCAATTTCGAGGATCGTAAATATCCACATAAGAAAATTCTTGATCCTGATCAATGTCTATGCCATTTTTAGTATGATTAGTTTGCTCTGCCTCTAAAGAGATATCGGGTATATTTGACATATTAGGCTCATTTTGCACATCAGTAACTACATTTCTAACAACAAACCTGTCAATTGCACCTTGTTGCGATTTTACTAAATCTTCACCATGTTTTCTTTTTTTCCTTTTTGCACTTCCAGATAAATGTTTTTTAGACAACATTGCATATAACAAGTAAATCAAACAATTAAATCAAATGACAAGAAAACTAGAGAATGAAATGATAACACCTTGATTATTGTGATATGTGGGAATGAATCTGGCAAGAAGCAACCAATTGCAAAATTGATGTCCGACCCTTCGGGCTCCCACAAGGTAGTAACCAAACAACCACAGTCAATAGAGTAGTGCCAATAATAAGATTTTCGAGACAAGAGAACCCTTAAATTCTCAATTTCAGAATCTCTGAACAACTCCGATTCATCGATGCTAAAACTTGTGAGTGATACTGATACACTATTCAATTGGACTTTGTCTCTATTTAAACTGGACAGAAAATTTCCTGTTGCCATAATCTAATTTCCAAGAAGAATAAATGATAACAACGGTTTAATTCTCAAATTCAGATTCAGAAAGCGCCTCTTTGTAAAATTTCAAAGACGAAAACAAGCACCACAAGACAAAGATTCTTCCAGAAGGAGTACGAGAAAGATTGTCAGTTTTAAAAACGTTTTGCGTTTGCTAAGAATTAGAAAGAAAACAAGAGATATCGAACAACATATGGACCGAATGATGGAACTAAAGAGCTTATCAGCTGCTGCTGTTGCTGTGCAAAATGATGGAACAAAAAGCAAAATTAGTACTCTTAGTACTAATTATGTTAATGCTGGTTCAGAAAATCGCGAAAATTTGTCTCTACGGACAACATGCAAAACTACTAGTACTAACAATGTAGGAAGAAACGAGTGTTCAGAGGAAGTAGAAGAGGCATGCAGGAGTTTCGAGAACTACTTGGTGGAAATGATAACGGAAGAAGGGAGAATGAAGGATTTGATGGACGTCGAACAACTTCTTTACTGCTGGAATAATCTACGGTGTCCTGTTTTTATCGGATTGGTTTCTACATTTTACGGAGAATTATGCAAGGATTTGTTCTCCAGTAATTAATATGCATTCAGAATCTCGTCTTTGAAATAGTGTCCTGAATTCCTTCTGATATATGTAACCCATTTCAAAATAATTTGTTCTCAGGGGAAATGCCTGTATAACCCCAGCTTGCTATAACATCTTTTTAATTATTATTATCTAACCAATTTGTTAAATAGTATTTGTTGTAACATAAGATCATGTCGAGTTTTAGAGTGAAAGTTGTCAAAGGCATGGAACTGCATGTTGCAGAGTATGTTAGGATTTAGGGTTTAGGGTTTAGAGTGTATTACCGTCTACAACTTACTTTGTCACTTTTAAAGCCTCCTTGCGTGACAAGAGCAAGAACATTGAAATCTTCAAAACATAAATAGGCTTGTCTATCCTCATTCAGATTAGAGCCATTTGAGTTTGAAATAAGCTTATCGATAATATTTGATTTTTTGACATGTATTTTAAAAAATCTCCTTGCGACAAAAGCAAAAACATTGAAATATTTTAAATACAAATAGGTTTGTCGACCCTCATTCACATTACAATTATTTGAGTTTAAAATAGACTTATTTATATATATTTAATTTTTTGACATGTATTTTAAAAAAATTGATCGTGCTGTTAAAAAGTTTATATTAAAAATTTTCTTTTGTTGACGTTCGGTGAATGCCATGGTGAATAGGGTCAGTGTGTCACAGGAATGGTGAAAGGTGAATGCTGCATATAAAAAAACTAGTTGAAAAAGCCGCGCTTCGCGGCGGCGTAATAATTTTTTTAAATTTTTTATCAAATAACTTACGAAAATTACTCGGTCCTCGCTAATAAGCCGTCCTCCCGTGAAACACGTTTTCCTTTTTAATATCAAAATCTCAAATTTAATATATTGAAAATATATATGTGTCTTATATATTAATTTTTATGTTACCATACTCCTTTCTAATGAGACACTCTTTCATCGAAAAAACACCTATATAACTTTACATATTCTACTTCAAATAGAACTTTTAGTTATGTATTACAAACGTTTATCCTACTTTCAATACAACTTTTAATTGCAAGTATTTCTTTTATATCCGAACTTTTCTCCTCTATAAATCGAAACACCTATTCTATTTCAAATAAAACTTTGCAAGAACTTCTCTTATATTTGAACTCTTCCCCTCTACAAATTCAAACACATATTCTACTTCAAATAGAACTTTTAATTATATGTCTTCGTTATAAATTCGAATTCTTCTCCTCTATAACTTCGAACACCTATTCTACTTCTAATATGCTAAATAATATTTTTTGATTTATTAGTATTTAAAATTGTAAACCTCTAAAAAAATTAGAAAAATAGATTGAGACGATCTTAGGGGTGCCACCTCACCTCCCGCGTATCCTCCTTTATATATATATATTGATGATTGTTCTGTCCCTTTACTTATATTTTCACAATGTCAATACGTTCTAGTAAAGTTTAGACCAATTTAATTTCTCAATAAAATATTTACTAGAATAATATAATGCTTCTTTCTTTAATGCTTTGCGTTGAAAATCATCTTTTATATTGATATAATACTAGCTTATAACCCGTGCCAAGTATGGGCCGAGTATGAGTTGACATTAAATTATTAGTATTAATAAATTATTAATAAATATTATTTAAAAATGTATTTCTCGAGAATTTATTGATAAAAATATATAATAAATAAATAACTATTTAATTATGTAGTTCGAATTGTGCATAAAGCTAAAGAAATTAAAGTAAATAAATAAATCTTGTATGATTACGTAACTGCAAAGAATCTAACGCTCGATTAAACTATTGAATTTAAAGTAAATAAATAAATCTTGTATAATTACGTAATTGTAAGGAATCGAACCCTAGATGAAGCTAAAGAATTTAAAGTAAATAAATCTTGTATAATTATGTAGTTGCGAGAAATCGAACTCGGGTTAAGTGATAACCAAATTTGGTATAAATAAATCTTGTATAATTACGTAATTGCGAGGAATTGAACCCGGATTAAGTTAAGTGATAATCAAATTTGGTACTTTGGTACTTTAGTACCGCGCGCCATTTTCACATTGTTTTGATTATTAATAAAGAGTATAGATACTAGTGGCTAAACACTAAACAGTGATTCAAATAAATAAACGCAACATGTCTCATCTCTCTCTTTTGTCTCATTACATATTCCTTCTTTTTTTTCGCTAAGTATTACGTACTTCTTTTGTCATGATGTTTTAAGAATCGGTTGACTTAACCCGATATTTTGATGAGTACTCAAAAATTTGAGGTCAATCGATTTGTATTTGACAATAAATACTCAGGGGTCAATTGTTAATGAATGAATGGTCGGATATGAACGGGACCGTTAATATGATTGCTAGTCTATTTCTTTTTAATCTGGACAACACCAAAATTCTGGACTCTCATTTTTTGACTGAATCATTCAAATAACGTGTATCCACTGTTCACCGCTCCGGGTTCTATTTATTTATTTATTATTATTATTAGTAGTATTATTATTACATAATTTAAAATTTAGTTACTTTTTCTATTTTTTCTAAAAACATTCCCTCAGTTTCTAAAAATAAAATGAGTAATTATTTTTTTCAACTAAAACATGCTATTTTTTCTATTTTTTCTTACTAAAATCTCTACTTTTCCAAAAATATCATGGACAACACTTACTTATTTATTTTAAAACCTATTTTAATATTTTTAATTATTTAACTTTTTTTACTTATTTTAACATGCTTACTTATTCTTTTTAACAAATGCAATTAATAAAATATCAAAACGTAAATAATAAAGTAACAAGTATTAAAACATTAATAATAATGTAACAAGTATTAAATAATTTTAATTTTGAAATTTGTCATTCAGAAAATTATATCTAAAATTTATCAAACAACATCATTCATTCAGATTCAGATTATTTACTCATCCAGATATTTTAATCGTTCAGAAATACAGTTCAGATTTGACAAATGGCCCCTGAGCAGATATTCAGATGTTGAAAATGAGTACTCAAAAATCAGCCAATTGAAGACAAAATCGAGTAGAACTGATTTTCGCATTTTATAACATGTCACATCTATTATCTATTATATATATAATATAGCAACCAGGGGGTTGCTTGAGACAAATAAATCGGTGTGAAATTACTATATTACCCCTACTTATTATATAATAATAATAATTTTATAATTAATGCATATATTAAATACATCTAATTCATTAATCATCATTAATACATCTATATTTATTACTCCATTGTTATTAAATATAGGAATTTACAATTATATTTCTACTAATACTTAAATGATTAGATAATTAATATCTATAATTATATTTAACTCCAGAAATATTAAAAAATTATCAATCATATCGGACTTTTAGTTTTCGAATGTATCGTCTATCAAACTTTTAATATTACATTTATAACAAAAATGGGTTTAAATTTGCACATAAACAGATAAAAACAAACATTTACTTAAATTATAACACTTATACAAATATTGCAGACTTTGTTTAAGCAAATTTTAAATATCTACTATTTTTTATATAAAAATATAATTCAATATATATATAACTAATGCCGTTTAAATTATACAATTATTTACTTGTTAAAATTGTAAGTTGCATTAATTTGGATTTTAATTATAGGTTTAGAAAACAAAAGCATGGGCAAAAATTATTTAATTACCAGTTGTTGTAGACTTCTAGTGGTTGTTGCCTAATAATGACAATGGAGCATGCCTTTACATAAAATGTGAATCATGGAAGTAGGTAGTTGGATGAAATAATTTATTTAATTTATAATTATTAAATTACCCCTATTATATATTAATGATTTTTTTATTTAATATGTAAGCATGAATTGTTTCCAATCTTTATTTTATAATAATGAGTAGTAATTAATGATTTTTTTTATTTAATATGTTTGTATTAATTGTGTCTACTCATTATTACACAATAGTCTATAATTAAATCAATTCATTGGCATTTTTATACTAATCATTGAGCAAAAACAACATAATAATTTAATTTTTAAACACATAATATACTAAAATTTTCAAATAAAACAATCTTCTATGAAACTATTTTCATTACTCGTAAACGTAAATAGTGCATACCCGAATTTATACAAGTATGCTTGTATTATACAGGTTAAGAAACTAAATCTGTTACCTGTGATTTTAAAAATTGATTGACTCGGCCAAGTACACAGATGAGTACTCGGAACTCGATTGTCAACCGATTTAAATTTGAGCTCGTACTTGGATGTTGAAAACGAGTACTCGGATTTTGAAGAAAAAATTAAGCGGAACCAATTTTCGAGTTTTTAAACTTATCTATTACATATTTAATACATATTTACTATAACAATTAGGAGGTTTGTGAGTCATTTAGTTCAATGTTAAATGACAATTATAAAAATTACTATAGCAATTAGGAGATTTGTGAGTCGTAATTAAAAAAATTGATATTGAAATAATTATAAAAATAACATGATTTCATGACATTAATTCTTAATAATTAATGTGACATAATTTCATGTCATGTTAACTGTGATATAATTATAAGAAAGGAAATTTTCCATCATCAATAAATTTAGGATATACATGAAAAATCATAACGAGTAATAATTCTTTTAAGTTTATCAATGTATAGTATAAGTATTTGTGTTTTTTAAAGAACATACCATGCATCATCAAATATTTACCGGTAAATTATACAAAATTATAGAAAAAATAGGAACGTTAATCTCATAACAACTGTCACTAACTTAAAAATATCTCACAAATACACCAAAATTAATCACAAATTACATAATTTTTTTGAGTATACCCGTGCCTCACAACTAGGGAGTTTATTGAGCGAATTTATTCACTGTTAAAAGACAATTATACCCTTCAAGGTGTAAAATTACTTTTCAACCCCTATTCTATTTACTTCATATTAATATCTCTATTGTTAATACATCTTGATATCTCTAATCATTAATAACTAATCTTTATTAAGTACACTAATTATTTTGTATTTAATATTTGCAGATAGATATACATATGTTATTTTTTGTAATATACATAATTTAAAATATTGATAAAATATAATTAAAAAGATAGTGATATTGAGATAATTATAAATATGACATGAATTTGTAATATCAAATTTTTAGTAACATAACATGATTTCATGTCATGTTAATTGTTTTTTAAAGGATTGACGAAATATAGTTATTCATCACCAACTAAATTAGAGTACGCGTGCAAAATCATATCGAGTAATATTTTTATAAATTTGATATTATGTAACATGATCATTCATGTATCTTAAAAAACATAATATGCAGCATCAAGTACTTATACAAAATTAAGAGGAAAAAATTACATACTAGATATTACATGAAAGAGAAATCAATCCACAGTACTGGGATATAATAATACAAAGCCTTAGACCATATGAGAATCCAAAAATATATCGAATCGAACAGATTAATCACCAAGACGCAAGTGAGGGAAACAATGCAGTGATGTCGATTTCTAATCGATATAATTTTTAGAAAACAGAAATCTGGGTTAGTGAACGCAAGAACTAAGTACACCAACTATCAGGGAAACTAACAAAATCTAAACTAGATATAAAAAAATAATTCTACAATCGTAAAATGTCTTGAAATCCGTCTTCATCCATGAAAAGTACGAGTGATTTGTCACAAAGTCCTTGAACAAACACCAATTAGAAGATATAGAGTTAGAATGAACCGATCAAAGGGCCTGTTTGGCTGACCGAAAATAAGTCGACTTATGGCTTATAAAGCCATAAGAGCTTATGGGGGGTGTTTTTCAACCCAACTTATGACCTCAACTTATAATTTATATGTTCATAAGTTGAATGTTAATAACTACTAACATTTTCCTTAACTTATTGACTTATTGCTTGATTTATTTGGTTTTTAATACTTTATATTTTTACATTTGTGTTTTTAAATATTTTTTTAATTTAAAATGCATGTGTTGAAATTATTGTATTTAAAAGTTATTTTTTCAAATTTAATTTAGCAAATTCTTCACTAACTTATAAGTAAATTTATCCAAACACCCGTATAACTTATAAGAATTCATCAACTTATCACTTATATGACACTTACTCATTTTAAACTATAAATCAACTTTTTTGTGATACCCCAAACACGCACAAAATACAGATCCAAAACAAAAGTTGAGAAGAAAATGTGGAGAAGACGGGGAGGAAAGAGAAAGGGCGGACGGGGGAGGAAAGAAAGAAAAGCTAAATAGACCAAAAGAATGATAAGAGAGGGATCTCCGGGCAGTGGCACCAAAGAAATCACCGGAGGAGGGGAAGAGAATGAGGCTAAAATTTTGGCACATAACCCGAGTGAGAGACACCGGAGAAGGGGAAGACAATGAGGCTAAAGTTTTGGCACGAAAACCGAGAGAAAGAGATAACGGAGGAGGGGAAGAGAATGGGGCTAAAGTTTTGGCACAGAAACCGAGAGAGAGAGAGAGAGAGAGCGGAGAGATAGGGGATGCAATAATTTTTCAATGAACTAGGAAGTTCAATGAGTCAATTTATTCAATGCAAAATGACAATCTTACTCTCAAATTACAAAATTAAATTTTAATATATATTATAATTATCTCCTATGAATATCTCTATTATTACTTAATCTTAATATCTCTACCCATTTGATAACTAATTTTCATTAAAGTATACTAATTATTTTGTAATTAATATATATATATATATAGGGAGGCTCAATGAGGAACTAAAATAATTGGGTAACCTGGGAACTCATTCTTATTGGCCAGTTGCACGTTCACCAGCCACACCCATGTTCCTCTTTACTTGTAAAATTTGAATCAATTATCTGTTTCCATACTAAAACTCAGATTTTAATTTCATCTCAACAATATATCTACTAAATTAGTAATGCAAAACCGTAAGATACAAATTTCTATAGAACACAACTTTTTATATAATCTATTTTTACATAACACCACTTTTATATTTGTATTTTTTATTTAGAATATATACAGAACACCACTTTTATATATACAGAACATCACTTTTATACAGAACATCATAGTATGTTTTTACGGAACACAAGAACATAATTACAAATAATTACAGAACATATAAATATTTTATTTTTTTGCCTACTCCAATTTTTTTATATTTACAGAACACGTCAATTTTAATGAATATAAATAATTTTAATTTATTTACAGAACAATTTACATTTTTACAAAACACAAATAATTTAATTACAAAACACAATATATTTATACAAATATAAGTAATTTACTTACAAAATACGTTACATTTGTACAAGACAAAAATAATTTATCTAAAAAACATGTCATTTTTAATGAAAATAAATAATTTTATCTTATTTACATAACACATTAAATTTTTACTGAGCACAAATCATTTATTTAGCGTAACACAATTTTTAATATATTTTTTACTAAACTTAATTTGTTATTAACAAAAATTATTTTATAATGTAATGAAATATTTACTATTTTAAAATTACAATCTAAAATTTGTATATACTATATAATCATTTTGTATAGAACATAAAAATATTTTTTATTAAATTCCAAAAAAAGTTGCAAAATATTTCATTTTTATTAAAACAATATTATTTTCATACATATATTATTTTGATATATTATATCCCATACAAAAGAAAACAACAAAAAAGTGTAAAAAAGACGTGAACATGTCTTATCAATAACTCCTCCGCACACACGTGTATAGACTAGAGTTCCTAGGTTACCCATCTAACTAGTTCCCCAAAGAGCCTTCCCCTATATATATATATATATATATATATATATATATATATATATATAGGGGTTTACTCCAATACAAACCACTATTATACTACAAACTACAAACTAAAATAATTTTAGTGATTTCTGTAAGAATAAATAGTGATTTCAGCATAGATCTAGCTATTTATTTTTATATACGTATAAATTTAGTGATTTTACGATACAAAATCTGTAATTTACGTATATATCTGGAGAAAAAATCACTACATTTACGCAGAAATCACTATTTATTCTTACAGGAATCACCAACATTTTAGTGATTCTCGCAAAGCATAAATAGTAATTTATCGTCGGAATATATCAAATATGGTATGCAAATTGATCGTTGGGAGATGGAGAAAAATACGTTGAAGTCGGATTTCAAAGAAAGCTCTCCAATTGACGGGAAAAGTCAAATTAAAAATGGATGGGAATAAGTGTGATTGTGTGTGGGAGAGTGTATTTTAGTTGTGTGTTGTGCATATAGGGGGGTCATTAGATTAGATTAATCTAAGGGCTTAAATTGGTTCTTAGTTTGTATTTTAAAAAAGGTTTGTATTTGATCACTAGCCTAGGCTAGTGATCAAATACAAACCTTTTTTAAAATACAAACTAAGAACCAATTTAAGCCCTTAGATTAATCTAATCTAATGGCCCCCCTATATGCACAACACACAACTAAAATACACCCTCCCACACTCAATCACACCTATTCCCCTTCGTTTTTAATTTGACTTTTCCCGTCAATCGGAGAGGTATTTTTGAAATCCGACTTCACCGTATTTTTCTCCATCTCCCAACGATCGATTTGCATACCATATTTGATATATTCCGACGATAAATGACTATTTATGTTTGCGAGAATCACTAAAATGTTGGTGATTTCTGTAAGAATAAATAGTGATTTCTGCGTAAATGTAGTGATTTTTTCTCCAGATCTATACGTAAATTACAGATTTTGTATCGTAAAATCACTAAATTTATACGTATATAAAAATAAATAGCTAGATCTATGCTGAAATCACTATTTATTCTTACAGAAATCACTAAAATTATTTAGTTTGTAGGTTTGTAGTCTAAGAGTGGTTTGTAGTAGAATAGCCCCCTATATATATATACTAGTGATCAAATAGAAACCAAAATTAAAATAGAAATTAGAAACTAATATAAGTCCTTAAATTTATTTAATCTAATGGCCCTCTACATGCACCACACACAATTAAAATACAATCTCACCTACAAACCCACTTAATCCCTTCATTTTTAATTTGATTTTTCCCATGAATCGGTGAACTTTTTTTGAAATCCGACTTCACTATATTTTTCTCCATCTTCCAACGATCAATATGCATAACATATGTGCTATATTACGGAGTACTAAAATTTTAGTGATTTCTGTAAGAATAAATAGCGATTTCAGCATAAATCTAGCGATTTATTTTTATATAGGTATAAATTTAGTGATTTTGGGGTACAAAATTTGTACTTTCCGTATAGATCTGGAGAATAAATCACTAGATTTACACATAAATCACTATTTATTCTTACAGAATTTACCAAAATTTTAGTGATTCTCGCAAGCATAAATAGTGATTTATCGTCGAAATATATCAAATATGGTATGCAAACTAATTGTTGTGAGATGGAGAAAAATGCAGTGAAGTCAGATTTCAAGAAAAGATATAATTAAGAATAGAGGAAATTGGGTGAGATTGTGTGTGGGAGGATGTATTTAATTGTGTGTGGTGCAGTTTCTAGTTTATATTTTAAATTGGTTTCTATTTGAATAGGACTCTATATATATATATGGTCCTATTCAACTAGAAACATGTACTAATTAAAAACTAGAAACTGCACCACACACATTTAAATACACCCTCTCACATACAACCCCACATAATCCCCTCCATTCGTAATTATATTTTTCCCGTTAATTGGTGATCTTTTTTTGAAATCTGACTTCACTGTATTTTTTTTCATCTCGCAACAATTAGTTTGCATACCATATTTGATATATTTCGACAATAAATCACTATTTATACTTGCGTGAATCACTAAAATGTTGGTGATTCATGTAAGAATAAATAGTGATTTCTGCGTAAATGTAGTGATTTTTTCTCCAAACCTATACGTAAATTACAAATTTTGTACTGCAAAATCACTAAATTTATATGTATATAAAAATAAATCGCTAGATCTATGCTGAAAACACTATTTATTATTAAAGAAACCACTAAAATTTTAGTACTCCGTAATATAGCACATATGGTATGCATATTGATCGTTGGAAGATGGAGAAAAATATAGTGAAGTCGGATTTCAAAAAATGTTCACCGATTCACAAGAAAAATCAAATTAAAAATGAAGGGAAATATGTGGGATTGTGTATGTGAGGGTGTATTTTAACTGTATGTGGTGCAGTAGATGACCATTAGATTAGATTAATCTAAGGGCTTAGATTAGTTTTTAGTTTCTATTTTAATTTTAGTTTCTAGTTGAACAAAAGCCTATATATATGTGTGTGTGTGTGTGTTAGTTATTTTAAGTTATTTAAAAAAGCAAAAAGTATATATAATTAAAAGGTTAATGATGTTGAAATAGTTATAAATATGATATAATTTTGTGACATGGACTTCTTATTAATATGACTTGAAATAGTTACCTGTTTTTCAAGTGAGTGATGAAAAATAGTTATTAATCACCAAATAATTTTAAATATGCATGCAAAATCATATCGAGTAATAATTTTATAATTTTATTAACATGTAATATGGTCATTCATTTTTGTTAAAAAATATACTATGCAACAACAAATTATTGTGAAATCGATAACAATTTACTAATATCTAAATATTAGTCGTGTTTACGCGAACTTTCTACTAAAAAAATACAACATATATAAAATAGGAGATTTAATCTCGCAACAAATACTTTTAACTTAAATTTTTAAATAATTCATAAAATACGTTAAAATTAATAAAAAAATTATATAATATTCACGGGCTACAAAATTAGTAGTACTACTAATAGATAAACTTGCTTTACCAAGTGTGGAGGAGACTTGGACTATTTCTTGATTTAAAAGTCAACTGATGTCTACAGATAGCTGTGCAGATCCCTTAGAAATAACTACTGATCAGATACTGCAGGTCTGTAAGACTAATAACTATTGAGTCTTCGAACTCTGTCAAACAATTGTTATAACAAATTATCGACCTTTTTTAATTGTGGATAGGAATAAAGCGGGTCTATCAACCTTTTTTCTGGTTATTTAGGATTTTTATCTATCCGCTCTTCATAAGTGCGTCTTGTATTTGGGTCAATGGGGCGTTTGGGGTATCATGACTTATAGCTTAAAATGAGTAAGTGCTTTATAAGTGATAAGTTGATGGATTGTTATAAGTGTTTGGGAGAACTTAAAAAAGTGAACTTATGTATTATAATGAGTAAGTGCTTTATAAATGATAAGTTGATGCAAACTTATAAGTTACGTAAGTGTTTGGATAAATTTACTTATAAGTTAATAATTTTTTTGTTAAATTAAATTGAAAAAATAATTAATTAATATAATGATCTCGATAAATACATTTTAGATTAAAAAACATTTAAAAGTATAAATATAAAAATATAAACTACTAAAAATGATCTCGATAAATACATTTTAGATTAAAAAACATTTAAAAGTATAAATATAAAAATATAAACTACTAAATAGATAAAGAAATCATAAAAAATGAAATAATTTGAGCAAAATGTTAGTATTTTCTAACATTCAACTTATCAATTTATAAGTTATAAGTTAGATTATAAGTTAGGTAGACAAACACCCTCCATAAGTCATAAGTCATAAGCTAAAAAAATAAGTTATAATTTATAAGTTAATGAAATAAGTTGAGTACACAAACACCAGCTGAAATGAATTTATAAGTCATAAGCGGACTTATAAACCTGTGGCCAAACATGCCCAATATGTACACCAGCAACGCCTATAATCATCTACATAAGATGATCATGCATTGTTGGTTCTATCTATCTGTGCACTGTATATTTGCACTGGTCTGTTAATTGTTAACTGTTTTATGAGTATAAAAGTGTGCTCAACCAAAATATACACCAACTGAAAACCACTTGACTGAAAAGCCTAACCTTCTCAGAATCAAGGAAACATTTCATTTTGGTCATAGAGGGAGAATCCAAAGGCCAGGGAAAATAAGAGTTCCGAATTGAATCTCCGGGCTCGCCTTCAACTACGAACAGGGAGAACAGAACGAGGTTGTGTCTGTACTTAATTTTATCTAAATATTTGCTGAGAAACAGCAGGTCTTTAAGAACCGGAATGTATATAAACTATACAAGGCATACTGAACAACACTGGTGAACCTTACAGGCAGTGCCAAACCAATATAAGGCAACATTATTAAAAATTATACAAAAACATTAAAACAAATAACACAACTTAATGAAAGTTAAGCACCAACCACTTAAGCTAACAAGTTAAGTTCACTTCATATTCTAACAGAAGGAAGTACAAGTAAATGGTTTTCTCTAGGCAATGCCAACCCAAATTTTTCATCCATATCAAGATCACTTGCTGACATGCCATTAGGCAACTCATAATCAAAGCTATGCACCAACTGTGCCACGATTTGCCGGACTTTTACTAGCCCTAAATTCATCCCTGGACAAACTCGTCGGCCAGAGCCAAATGGCAGAAGTTCATAATTAAGCCCTTTAAGGTCTATTTTCTTATCAGCAAACCTCTCGGGATAGAATTCTAGAACATTTTTAGACCAAACAGCAGGATCTCGTCCTATTGCCCAAGCATTGATAAAAATTCTCGATTTCTTAGGTATGAAATATCCATCGATCACAATATCCTCCATTGACTGGCGAGGAATTAACAATGGAACAGTAGTGTGTAGCCTAAAACTTTCCTTGATCACCATATCTAAATATTGTAACTTACTTAAATCTTTTTCCTCAACAATGTCAGCATCTCCAACAACATCCTTGATTTCTTGCTGAAGCTTTTTCAATATTCTTGGATTCTTAATGAGTTCTGCCATGATCCACTCAATTGTAGTACGCGATGTATCAATACCTGCTGCAATCATATCTACTAATATTGCTTTGATACTATCGCGGTCAATTAGGGTTGTTAAATCACCTCCCTTCTCTTCACTTTTGTCCGACACTGAGAGCAATATATCAACGAAATCTGGCTCATACCCTTCCGGTCTAGTAGTGCTAGCTGCTTCTTCGTGCTCACTGATGAAGGTATCCAAGATTTTGTCCATAGTTTTGCGCATATCCTTAATTTTTCTAGTCAATCCCTGTATATAGTTGTAAATGAAAAGATAAAAATGAGTAAAATTTTAAAGAACGTGAACATTTCGAGCTAGCTAAGAAAAAATACGAAAAATCTGTGTACCTGAATGTCGAGGGGACCAAGCATAGGTACATAATCTGCTATATTAAAAGCTCCTGCTTGATCCATTATATCTAGCATTGTACCTTTAAGATCAAACCTAGCATCACTTGTTTTCCCAAACAACATCCTATAAGTCATTTTCTCGATTCCATCTCCAACTAAATCACTAACATCGACTATTTTTCCTGCCTTGGCAGCCTCTTTTATGGTATTCACCATCATCACTAGTTCCTCCCTTCTCATTTTCGAAAAAGAATCGATCTTCTTGGCACTAAACAGCTCTAGTGTGCACAACTTTCGAATGTTACGCCAGTAATGTCCATATTCACCAAATGCAATACCTTTGTTTCCGTAAGATACATGTTTGCCAGCTTCATTTTGAGGCCTGCTAGCGAAAACAAGGTCATGAGTCTTGAGAATCTTCTCCGCGATTTGCGGAGATGAAACAACAATTGTTGTGACATTTCCTAACTTCATTGACATTATAGGACCATATTTCTTGGCCAAGTCATTAAGGGAACGGTGAGGAAGTTTGCCTAACAAGTTTAAGCTTCCGATTATAGGTAGACCTCGAGGTCCAGGTGGTAACCTGCGGCTAGATTTGTATGGCAGCAGTGATATGATCAGACCCTTAAGAAACCAGAGTAAGGGTGCCAGAAAAAGTAAGAAAATAGCTAAATTGTATGGAGACATTTTACCTCTACTGAGGATTGTAGAATATTGGAAATGTTAATGATTATGCGTCCAAGTGCTTGGTTATTATGTTATTTATGGCCTAACCTCTTGCTCCCGAGTTTTAAATAGAGAAAAAAGTAAGTCAAAATAAATACAAATTAAACTCTCTTTCACTCCAAAACTCTTCTCTCAAAAATGAAAAGCACGTACTTTACTCGCTCATCACTTGTTTCCTTCTTATTAAAAAACTAAGACAAAGATATTTAGTTTAACTTATTTTCAAAAATAAGTACTTAAATCTCGAAAAATGTCAAAGCGGATACTTTTTCTCGAAAATAATGCAATATTAATTTTCTTTGTTTCTAGAACTCAATAATTATGTAACAAGTATTTTTCTTTGTTGTTTCTAGAACCGAGTATTTTTGTAAGCAATACTTTGATGGTTTTGGTTGCAACTATCTTGTAGTAAAGTCTAGCCGCCCGTATTGACTTTTAGGGATTAGATACCAGTCTTTAATATGCAGATAATTAAATTTTATAGATTAATGATTGGGATTCTGAATTTGATCTGAAAGCAGAGGATTAGCGATTGTTAATCAGATATCACAGCTGCATTGCTGCAAGAGCACATGTTGTTGCACGAAACCTTAAACCTTAAACATGCAACTTCTAATAAATAAAGAAAACGTGAAAGAATGTGCTTGCATGTATATAAGTATATTGGATTAAAATTTAATTTAATTTAAAACGAGCAAGAATGGGCTTTGGCATTTATTCTAAGAAAGAGATTCAAAGTTCTTAAGTTGATTTTTTTATTAATTAATCATATGTTAGAATATTTATTGGTCGAAAAAATAAGCAATGCTAAGAACCCCAAATTAATTTTTAAAATTATTCTTGAATACTAAGTATTAAGTATTGTATATTAATTCGTGAAGCGCATACAAATAGGTGAAATGCTTCTTAGTTTTTATAAACTACATTTAATAAAATTTTGTCAACTAAATATTTGAAAACATTTTTAAAAATTATTTTTAAAAAATCTAACATTTCTTTCTAAAGTATTTATAACTAGGTTACAAAGTCGCGTTTTGCGACGGCGTTATAAATTTTTAAAAAAAACTTTATTTTTAAAATTATAACAATTACTCATTACTCCCTAATAAGTCGTCCTCCCATAAAACACATTTTCTTTGTTAAGATCGAACTCCTAACTTTTATATATTGGATACTTGTATGCTCCTTTCTAATAAATCGTCTTGCCTTACAAACACTTATTCTACATTTGATAGATTTTTTTTAAATGTATTTTTTATAAATTCGAAAACATATTCTACCGATAGAACATTTAATTATATGTCTAACCTACAAACTGACAAAGTCGCGCTTCGCGTCGGCGTTATAACTTTTAAAAAAAAACTCTATATATAAAATTACAACAATCACTCATTTCTCCCTAATAAGACATCCTCCTGTTAAACACGTTTTCCTTGTTAAGATCGAAATCGTAAATTTTATACATTGAATACTTGTCTTATATATTAATTTTTTTGTTAACATACTCCTTTCTATTGAGCCGCTCTCTCGTTGAAAAAATACTAATATAAATTCGCACTCCAATTTTATTTTCAATAGAATTTTTAATTATATATGTCTTACAAACACCTATTCTACTTCCAATATAACTTTTTTTTAATATGTATTTCTATAAATTTGAATTCTTCTATTCTATAAATTCGAAAAACTATTCTACTTACCATAAAACTTTTAATTATATGTCTAACTTATAAAATCTCTATAAATTCGAACTCTTCTCTTCTATAAATTCAAACACATATTCCACGTACAATAGAACTTTTAATTATGTCTTACAAACGTCTATTCTACTTCCGATAGAACTTTTAGCAAATATTTCTTATATATTCGAACTCTTCTCCTCTATAAATTCGAACACATATTCTACTTTAAATAGAATTTTTAATTCTATGTATTACCTACAAATTCGAATTATTCTCCTATATAAATTCGAACACCTATTCTACTTCAAATCAAATTTTTATTTATATGTTTTCCCTGTAAATTCGAACTCTTCTCCTTAATAAATTCGGGCACTTATTCTACTTCTAATATGTTGAATATTTTTTTAATTTATTATTTTTTTAAATTCAAAAATTCTAGAAAATTAGAAAAATAGATCGAGAAAATCTTAGATGCGCCACTTAACCTCCCGTGTATCCTCATTTATACATATACTAGTTGAAAAAGCCGCGCTTCACGGCGGTATAATAATTTTAAAAAAAAACTCTATCAATTAAATTACGAAAATTACTCGGTCCTCGCTAATAAGTCGTCCTCCCGTGAAAAACACTTTCCTTTTTAATATCAAAATCTCAAATTTAATAAATTGAATATATACTTGTCTTATATATTAATTTTTATGTTACCATACTCCTTTCTAATGAGTCACTCTTTCGTTGAAAAAACACCTATATAACTTCACATTTTCTACTTCAAATAAAACTTTTAGTTATGTATTACAAACGATTATTTTACTTACAATAGAACTTTTAATTGCAAGTACTTTTTTATATCTGAACTCTTCTCCTCTATAAATTGAAACACATATTCTACTTCAAATAAAACTTTGCAAGTACTTCTTTTATATTTTAACTTTTCACTCTACAAATTCAAACACCTATTTTACTTCAAATAAAACTTTTATTTATATGTCTTCGTTATTAATTCGAACTCTTCTCCTCAATAAATTCGAACACCTATTCTACTTCTAATAGGTTGAAGGATATTTTTCATTTATTAGTATTTAAAATTCAAAAAATCTAAAAAATTAGAAAAATAAATTGAGACGGTCTTAGAACACCACTTAACCTCCGCGTATCCTCATTTATATATATATATTGATTCTTTTCTAACACACTCTTTATGTTTGTTGGGAACGTTATGGTCGTTATGCTTCTCACGATCTCAAATAAGTTTTTTTTCTCATATACCCTTCTTGTCTTGTACTCCTACTAGCTATTATTTCAAGTACGATGTCAACTTGTCAAGGGTCTTTATAAAAATACAAGCGTAAAATTTCGGGATATATGATTTAATTATTAAAATCCATCGAACATAAAGTAACACAACATATTTTTTCCTATGTAAACACATTACACTGTTTTAATTTATTTATTTTTAGTTAAACACACTAACATCGTCCTTACTTAAATAAAATTTAAATACTCGATATCCCGTAAAGAAGTCCGGTGAAAGTTAAAATCGACAACTCAGGCAAACACAAAGAAGAAGATGCAAGACACAGGTATAACTACTAAAGATAACGTATTTATAATAGAACAAACAAATCTTAAACATCAAGTCGTTGTAGTATAGTGGTAAGTATTCCCGCCTGTCACGCGGGTGACCCGGGTTCGATCCCCGGCAGCGGCGTTAATTTTTATTTTTACCCCATTTTAAAACCCCCACCAAACGACGCCGTATTACCTTCACAACAAAATGAAAAAGAACATCCCCAAATAGATTTAATTAAACTGATAAAATCAAAAAAAATGGTGATTACAATCCCCGGTTACAATTCATCGGCGTTTGCGGCGGCGCTTCTTCGTTTTCCGGCGACTCACCGTCGCATCTCCACCACATTCATGTCCAAAACTCTTTACTCAACCGCCGGAGAGGCGGCGCCGGCGACGGCGGAGGTGAATACTCCGGTGAAGAAGCCGAAGCCGTGGCTTATTGTTGGACTCGGCAATCCTGGAAAGAAATATAACGGCACTCGTCATAATGTCAGTCTTTTAGCTTCTTTTCGTATCTCGATAAAGTAATATTTTTTCTCGGTCCCAACGTAATAGAGATAGTGTATTTTTAATATCGATAAATTAATAAAGGTTATTAAGTTAATTAGTTTAAAGTTTTGAATTTTGGAGGTGATTAGGTTTAAAATTGTGAATGTGTTGTTTGTTTGTTATTGTTGGTTTGGGTATAGGTTGGTTTCGAGATGGTGGATGCGATAGCTGAATCGGAAGGGATTTCGATGAGTGCTGTTTCGTTTAAAGCGTTGTATGGAAAAGGTGCTGTATCGTTTTTTGATAGTTTAATTTTTATGTTGTAACTCTTCTTTAGATAGTATACATTATCGGTTTTATCGACATTAGAACGAGTCTTGATGAAAAAGAATCCGTTGTTTGTATGTGTCTAGAATTAGTTCAAGCAGCTCTCTTTTACGGAATCCAGCTTTGTTTTAGTTGTCTTTTCAGTTAATAGTTAGCAGAACTCAATGGAGCGTGGTTTCAGCAATTTACACAAAAAACTAGTTCTATCTAGCAGGGCAATTTTTGTTTTGCTGATATGAGTGGGATGCTAATTCTTGCCTATATTAACTTGCTCGGCTCGTGTCCGTGGATATTAATGTCTTTAAGGTTATGCATCTTCCTATGCTAAAGATAGGAGGTAACCTTAGGGCCAGGTGCCAATTTTCTCTGTAAGTTATATCTGTCTTTAATAAACTTATGAGATTAGGTATCGATTATTGGACATTATAATAAGTGGTCACAGAAGTCAAACTAGTAAGATCAGGGTGAGAGCTTTAATAAGTTACTATAGTTGGCTGCTTGTTATATCTGTCTTTTACTAGTGTACAAGATTGTTTTTGCTTATGCTTACAAAGGTTTGTAATTGATGACTATAAAATGATGCACAATGAAAGAAAATTGTATATTTGCTTACAAAAGTCATGACAAAAATTGGTTTTGTCATTTGTTTTGCTGAATGGTTTTGTCATTTTCGATTACAGGTTTAATTGGAAATGTTCCAGTTATGCTTGCTAAACCTCAGACTTTTATGAATGTTAGTGGTGAGTCTGTAAGTAACTCTTCAGCCAATATATAGTTGTGATATCAGTTGTGCTTCTGTGATTTTGTTTAGTAACCAGCGAATGTTTCATCCAATTTCAAGGTTGGAGCAATAGTGTCATATTACAAGATTCCAGCACAGCAAGTACTTGTAGTAAGTATGAATCACTCCCTCTGGACTAAAGAAACTGCGCCTACAAACTCTAAATCGATATCTTTTTGACAGATATATGACGACTTAGATCTCCCTTTCGCAAAGCTTCGGTTATTGCCAAAAGGTGGACATGGAGGACACAATGGGTATTTTTATATTATTTCTATAAAAAAATAAATTAAAAAGCATATTACTTCTTTATTAGTTCCTCCTGTTGTGAATATTAGTCATTTCTTGACCTGCATTTCATTTGCTTATTTCAGTTTTTATGTTATGTACAGTATATGAGTTTTTATGTCTGAGGGCTTGTATGTCAAATAATTTATGATCTAGTTTTCTGTATATGTTCTTACCCAAAACAGCATTTGTTCATTTTACTTGAAAATTAGCTGCTGGGAGATTTATAGTTGTCCACATTGTTGGGACATTTTAATTGGAAAAGAAAACAATTTGTTCTGACCAAAGTGTTTGTCTGCTGAATAAAGTCTGTTAAGTTTGATGATGCTTGTACACTGATGTTTTAAAATCTTTTAGGATGAAGAGTATAATGAGCCACCTTAAAGGAACCCGTGATTTTCCTCGTTTGAGAATAGGTAAGTTGCCATTTTAAAAATCGGATTTACCAGAATAGTACTACAGTCTACATATTTAAAGTTGAACTTTTATTTGTAGGCATAGGGCGTCCTCCTGGAAAAATGGATCCCGCCAACTTTGTTCTACGCCCGTTCACTAAAAAAGAATGTGAAGAGGTGATGAGCATGTTTGCAGAAGCAGATACAAAGATATAGTTCTTGTATTGATTTAGATTCTGGATTCTGACTGAATTTGTTAACTTTGCAGCTAGATTTTACATTTCAAACTGGCATAGAAGCAATGCGCATTCTGTTGCTCGAAGGTTTTAATAAAAGTGCAACGTTCGTCAACAGTCCTAAGACTTTGGAACATCTTGGTTAGATACTTGAAGTTTTCTTGTTCTTCACGTGGTACATAATCGCTGCAAGGCAAGCATTCTGAATCAGTTTTTGAGTTTAGCTGTCTGAAGAGGGTTTCGATGCATATTTATAATAATGCATAGTTTTGACATCAAAGAAAATCGAGTATTGATTATTCAGATAGAGATTTTCTCATTTTAAACGAAGGATAGCTCAAGTAGACTACAAAATGTGGTTATACTAGAGAGGTAATGGCTGGCCAGGTTGTGGTGTTATAATTTTTAAACTTGCAAATAGGAACCTCAAATTCACTGTAATAACTAATGTTAGCTCGCATTGAGTCAATCCATTTACTATTATTTTTCTTTTCCCTCTTTTTATGTCGTTAAGTCAAGGCCATAAAGTTTTTATTTATTCTTTTGAAATATATACAGTTACATTTAGCTTTTGCCTTTCTGGGAAGTGGTGTGATTACTCAAACGCATGCCTCTGTTGAAAGTCATCACCTTGATTACAAAGAATGCCGTTAGCTTATAATTTTAACTTGCTAAAGATTTTACATTGCGTTTAGAGAAAATTCAGTAATGAATTTCCACACCTAATGGATCATGATATACAACAATGCTTTTAAAAAAGACATAATGAAATTACCAAACTAAAGAGAATCTACTTCAAAAATATTTAGAAGTTTATATACTTTTTGTCAAAGTCGTGTTGAAATGGTTGTCAATTTTCATGTTAGAGAATCTACTTCAAGTCAAGTCCATTCATTGTTCTCCACAAAATTTTCAGATTTTGTGGGAATGAACTCGAAAATTTGTCCATATCTGCAACATTCAAATTATTGCTTTCTGCATGAAGGATGCAACAAAAGATTGCATACTATCCATGACAATGAATATAGGGATGTTATTACTTATTCCAGAATAATAATTATATCCAACAAGATTGTAGATTTGTAGATGTCTAGTTTTAACCTTTAAGTGTTCTCTCTGGCAAGATTTTGTGTGTGAATTAACAGAAACCCTCACATATTCTAACGGATTTTTTAATGTAACGTGTGTGTGATTTAAGGCATTCACCCAAATTACAAAACTAACAAATAATGGAAATTTCCGAAGAACAATAAGTAGACAGTAGACTGCAATTCACTGTACAGTAAATATACTGTGTAAAATTCACCAACCATTTGGCTTAATTGCCTTATTTGTGCTCTCATATACATCTTGTCACTGTAAATCATAGCAGATAAGTTTCAAACAGTTGTGCTTCTATGTACATATATAACCAGAATCCTAGTACCTTAATTCGACGCAGATAATATCTAGCCACAGAATTCTAAAATGCACTTAACAACCTCCACTTGCAGGCTCAATCGAACTTTGAAGACCATTACCTCTGAGCTGCATGCAGTGATCTTCAGCATCAACTTGATCACAGATGATTACTACCGCTAAGCCATTGTGATGTGCTTCTTGCATTATATTGACAGCATTGTCGACTGTCATCCCAGGAATAACCTTCATCAGCACTTGCACAACATATTCCCTCTTGTTGTAGTTGTCATTGTGAAGCATCACCCGATAAGGTGGGGACATTTTCCTTGATTTCCTGAGAGAAACAATATGGTGTGTTTCATTTTGAGGAAAAAACATTCCACATTTATTATTCACGTATGAAAATATCGAACCAGTATAGCAACCTCGGTAACTTAACAAACTTGAATGACTAATGACCACATATTTTACTAAATAAAACGATATGATCAATGAGGTGAGACATAAAAAGAAGTTTCCACTCAATTTTGTGATTCATGTTTTTAAATTTATTAAAAAAGCAATGGCAAAGTTCCTAAAATAGGATCCCAAATGCTAACATGATGAATTGTAATTAGCCATACTAACATTTTATTAATCTTTTTTTTGGGGAGGGGGGGGGGGGGGGGAGGGGGGTCTAGAGAGCCTAAATCTCATAGAGGTAAAACAAATCAAAGTTTTCCACCTAAACTTTTAACATCCATTTTGGGATACAACTTGGGAACTCTAGCATTTTTCTTATTTATAATGGCTAGACTTTTCGTCCAAGGAAGACCCAAGAAATGGGTATTGTCATAAACGACTTATGTTTTCCGAGTGTAATGATGCCCCTCCTGCCTTGCTGACAACAGAACTGGAAATGGGAATAGAGACTGATTTATAAAATTAAAACTATTCATATTTACTTTTTATTTAGCTGGATGAACATGAACCTAAACTTTTCTTCTTATCAGATTAAACTAACTGGCAAGAGAATACATTGAGTTCTGTTCTTTTGACAATCACTCGACTAAGCCTAAAGGACAGAAGACAATTTCATAGGCACCCGGATGTCAGTCACTAAATTTACTCTGCAAATTGGCACACTAAACTTACACAGTTCATTACCTGGAACTGTGATCCCTAGAAATGTGTAATCTCTTTAAAAATCTACTCGAATGATATAACCAGGAGTATACTGAAAAAAGTGTAATCTCCACTCATCAACCAAAAAAGAAAGATGACAACCTCACCAACATACCAAAAACCCGGCTATCCACTTCCACAACCAAACAGTAAGGCAATCATACGGTATATTGCTACTCTCTGTGTTTTACCTCTAGAGAGCCTAAATCTCATAGAGGTAAAACAAATCAAAGTTTTCCACCTAAACTTTTAACATCCATTTTGGGATACAACTTGGGAACTCTAGCATTTTTCTTATTTATAATGGCTAGACTTTTCGTCCAAGGAAGACCCAAGAAATGGGTATTGTCATAAACGACTTATGTTTTCCGAGTGTAATGATGCCCCTCCTGCCTTGCTGACAACAGAACTGGAAATGGGAATAGAGACTGATTTATAAAATTAAAACTATTCATATTTACTTTTTATTTAGCTGGATGAACATGAACCTAAACTTTTCTTCTTATCAGATTAAACTAACTGGCAAGAGAATACATTGAGTTCTGTTCTTTTGACAATCACTCGACTAAGCCTAAAGGACAGAAGACAATTTCATAGGCACCCGGATGTCAGTCACTAAATTTACTCTGCAAATTGGCACACTAAACTTACACAGTTCATTACCTGGAACTGTGATCCCTAGAAATGTGTAATCTCTTTAAAAATCTACTCGAATGATATAACCAGGAGTATACTGAAAAAAGTGTAATCTCCACTCATCAACCAAAAAAGAAAGATGACAACCTCACCAACATACCAAAAACCCGGCTATCCACTTCCACAACCAAACAGTAAGGCAATCATACGGTATATTGCTACTCTCTGTGTTTTACCTCTAGAGAGCCTAAATCTCATAGAGGTAAAACAAATCAAAGTTTTCCACCTAAACTTTTAACATCCATTTTGGGATACAACTTGGGAACTCTAGCATTTTTCTTATTTATAATGGCTAGACTTTTCGTCCAAGGAAGACCCAAGAAATGGGTATTGTCATAAACGACTTATGTTTTCCGAGTGTAATGATGCCCCTCCTGCCTTGCTGACAACAGAACTGGAAATGGGAATAGAGACTGATTTATAAAATTAAAACTATTCATATTTACTTTTTATTTAGCTGGATGAACATGAACCTAAACTTTTCTTCTTATCAGATTAAACTAACTGGCAAGAGAATACATTGAGTTCTGTTCTTTTGACAATCACTCGACTAAGCCTAAAGGACAGAAGACAATTTCATAGGCACCCGGATGTCAGTCACTAAATTTACTCTGCAAATTGGCACACTAAACTTACACAGTTCATTACCTGGAACTGTGATCCCTAGAAATGTGTAATCTCTTTAAAAATCTACTCGAATGATATAACCAGGAGTATACTGAAAAAAGTGTAATCTCCACTCATCAACCAAAAAAGAAAGATGACAACCTCACCAACATACCAAAAACCCGGCTATCCACTTCCACAACCAAACAGTAAGGCAATCATACGGTATATTGCTACTCTCTGTGTTTTACCTCTAGAGAGCCTAAATCTCATAGAGGTAAAACAAATCAAAGTTTTCCACCTAAACTTTTAACATCCATTTTGGGATACAACTTGGGAACTCTAGCATTTTTCTTATTTATAATGGCTAGACTTTTCGTCCAAGGAAGACCCAAGAAATGGGTATTGTCATAAACGACTTATGTTTTCCGAGTGTAATGATGCCCCTCCTGCCTTGCTGACAACAGAACTGGAAATGGGAATAGAGACTGATTTATAAAATTAAAACTATTCATATTTACTTTTTATTTAGCTGGATGAACATGAACCTAAACTTTTCTTCTTATCAGATTAAACTAACTGGCAAGAGAATACATTGAGTTCTGTTCTTTTGACAATCACTCGACTAAGCCTAAAGGACAGAAGACAATTTCATAGGCACCCGGATGTCAGTCACTAAATTTACTCTGCAAATTGGCACACTAAACTTACACAGTTCATTACCTGGAACTGTGATCCCTAGAAATGTGTAATCTCTTTAAAAATCTACTCGAATGATATAACCAGGAGTATACTGAAAAAAGTGTAATCTCCACTCATCAACCAAAAAAGAAAGATGACAACCTCACCAACATACCAAAAACCCGGCTATCCACTTCCACAACCAAACAGTAAGGCAATCATACGGTATATTGCTACTCTCTGTGTTACCCCAAAATTGATAGGTGTCCGAAGTCCGAACCGCCTTGATTTTAATAGGGTAGCGAATTAGGCTGCCCCTAGGCGTACACTAGGAGGATTAGGCGTTCAACTCTATATATATAATACTCTTCTAATATATGATTTGACTTTGCTTATTTTCGTCTTCGAGTTTTATAATTCATTAACTTGTACCATCAAACCATTATACTCATAACAAAAGTCTCAAAATTAAAGAAACAAATTTAATAACATCTATTTTGATTCAATCAAATAAACTAATCTTTATATTTTATAATTAAAACCAATCAAAATAGATCTACATTTATCTATCATATATGCCTATATAGAGTTAGATGCCTAATTCGCCTAACAGGCGGTTTGCTATCGCCTTGAAAAGTACGCTGTAGTAGCTTTTTTTCCCCTCATAATTCCCCTCATAATGATGTAAATTTAATGTGGGGTAAAATGTGTGTTACCGCCTGGTGTAAATATTCTGCACTTAGCATTTGTAATATAGGGCCAATTAGGCAATTATCACCATTATGCTCAAGTGCTAAAGCACAAAAACTGAAATTTTAAATAAAATATTACACATAGATCTATGTGGCCCTGTTCATTACTACTTTATTCCGCAGTTTAACAACCCACCAAAAGTATTTTCATGAAAGACTTTCTTCCTTCAAAAATCAACTAGAATGATGTTACTATTAAAGTAACACTGAAGAAAGAATTTGGTGTGATACCTTACGTCAAACTCAGATTCACGGCCCGGGGTTGTCTTTTCTATGACCGGCTTGTCCATAACCCCACCACCTTTCCCTACTCCTGTTGCTGACATTGCCATAAAATTGCTCCGGTTTGCGCATTGCTTATAAAGATATTTATCCCCTGAGGCAATTATATGAATATGAGAATCGCAATAAAAATTTACGACATAAATACAACGCCGCAGTACAGTGTAATGCTTAACATCACCAGTAAAAAGATAGTTCAACTATTAATAAGATAAATTAAGCCTGTCATCTGACCAAATTAACTGGAAAAGGGGGTTATAGGTTGTTGTTTTGCTATAACGTTTCTGAAATAATGTTCGGAGCAATGATTTGGTGGTTTTTAGTACCCTAATTCAACTTCATTGTATTGTACCACCACGTTTGCAGTGTGAGTGTGTGTGGATTTGGGGGGGGGGGGGGGGGGGGGGTTACAATGTGCGGCTAGGCAACAGAGGTGCAAACATATTACAATTATTGCTTACTGCACATTTTGGTGTATGTTATTTGACAGGAGACGTACGAGAGTGTAGTTGTGTAAGATATCACATCTTAGTGGTGTCATACGCAGCGCATTAGGAGGATAGGTTGGTAATTTGTACATGAAATTTTCCCCATGTGTTTTCCGCTTGTTTTTTTGGCGCCTATATTATCTGGAAGCAGCTTTGGTTGCTTGAGATACCGTCATACCCGCTTGCCTTGTTTGCTAATCTATTTCTTAATTAGTAATGTTAATTAGTGCAATTCACCTTCCCAAAAAAATGTTTGCAGTGCTTCAAGAACTTAATAAGCCTCTTTATAATGTACAACGTACATTTACAATTCTAGAAAACTTCACAGCTGAAATACCAACAAGCGCTCAGTCTAAATCTTTTACGAGAATCAAGCAATACGCTTTTTGGTTTTCCAAAATGGGGATGAGCACATGACCTATTACAGCATCATGTTAACCACAACAATAATACGTTATTGTCCAAGTTCGCGCCTTTATAATTAATTCAAAAGTAGCTGATCAGCAAAAGTACTTATAACAGCACAGTCATAACATTACTGAATGGGACCAAATGATCATCAAATAATACAATTCATAAAAAGAAAAACTAAAGAATCAATTAAAAAAACCATCTAATAATACAAGCATCAATAACACAATAACAACAAACAAAATATCAAGATTTTTCTTTTTTTATCATCACTGCAATTAAAATTAATGAACATATTTCCAGTAAAGTGTAACATCACTTTAAAATAATTATTAAGAACACTTTGATCAACCCAACTACATAATAACAGCAATCAAATTGGAAATTCAAGAAATCAGATATAAGCATTTCATCAAAAAAAAAAAGTTCTTGAAATTCATAAATATACACACATAGTACTTATACATGTAGATATATATTGGGGGAGAGAGTACCAGATTTATGATGAATGACATGATTAGGAGAAAGAGCAACACGACCACAAATGGCAGTCTCCATAGTCACCATCTCCCTCTCTCTCTCTCTGTGTCTCTCTCCCTCTCTCTCTCTCTGTCTCTCTCTCGCCAAGAACGCACCTTTTTCTCTATAATTTTACACCCAAATAATTCTTTTAATTTTTTGAAAAATGGGATTTTTAAAATTGTAAAAATAATGGGTTTTTATTGTACAGAAAAAAGATGAAATCTTTATTATCCAAATTTAAAAATGAGTCTTTTCAAAAAAAATAAATTAAAAATGAGTTGACAAAAAATAAAATGTATGGTTTAGATTTTATAATGTAGGCATGTAGCAAGAAATTTGAGAATGAAAATGAAAGACTGGGTCCCACTTTAGCATGAAGTTGGACATCCCCTCATGTTGATACATGTGGTAGTTGGTTTCTATACAATTACATTTATTTACGTGAAGTTTTTTTATTATGAGTAAAGTTCTATAGACCACTATTTAGTTGGAGACTTGGAGACCATATATGTTCTGTAAGTAAAATACATTCATAAAATATTCTATTAAATAATATATTGAGTAATATTTTGTAAACATAATATATGTGGCCTATAAAACATCCAATTTGATGATAATTTTAATTATACAAAGATATTATGCACATATCTTATTTGCAGAACATTTATAATGGAGTAATATGCATGACAATGTTCTGCAAGTATAACATGCATGATTTACAAAAATATTCAATTGCTGATGATTTTATACTGCAAGATATCTAATTTGATAATGATTTTTGTTATGTAAACTATGTTCTACACGTTATTTAAGTTGCAGAACGTAAACGGTCTCCAAGTCTCCAACTAAATCAGGTCTCCATAGAAATATAATATTTAAAATATGTCTGACATTATGTGTATAAATAATTACAGTGCATATGTATGCTTAATTTATAAATTTTACTCAAATAATATATTTTACAATATTTAATTCATAAATATTTACAATAAATCTAAATAATAGTATAATAAGATATAATATATGTTAGTGGGTTAGGCTCAAGAGAGAACCAATCACTAAAAAAAAACTTTAGAACTGTTATAAGCCGTTGGATTATTACTAGATCAACTGTTCAGATTCAACTCATTTTTATATACAAAATCTTATAAGGGTATTTTTGGAATAAAAGGATTCTACTGCCGAACATATTTTGTTTCATAGTATAAATATAGTGTTCTGTAGCTGAATTTTAAAAGTTATGCATATGGACTTCAAAGTTCTACAACTGAACTTACTTTTTTCCACAAAGTTCTACAAGTGAACTTGATTATTTTTATAATGTTCAGCTGTTGAACAATGTTATTCACATTATTTTCCTACCATAACTTTCGTGTTCTACCGCTGAACATAAAAGTCATGCAATCGAATTTGAAATCAAACACATAAATTTTAAAGTTCTGCAACTAAACTTACTTGTATTTAAATGTTCAGCTGCTAAACACTATTATCTGATATTGTGTTTATACAATAACTTGAATATTTTCACAAAAAATGATAAAAATAATTAGGGAAATTTTATGATGATGATGAATAATTTTGTGATCGATATCGATGTATGATTATTATCGTTAATAAAATATTAATTAGCTCTAAATTATGTATTTTGTGTTTTTGGACAACTTTACCCATGACCTTCATATAATAAATATATATTAATTTAAAAAATAAGATAGAGTTCTAAGGGTTTTAAGGTTAAGGGTTCTACAAGGAACATGACCCTATGTTAGTATATATGATCAAATATTATCACACATTTACATAAATGTATGTATATATGTATATATATATATAGTATATGTATAAGTATGCATATTAAATATGGAACATTTAATAATATGTATTAATAAATATATTGATATTAAAAGACTAAAATGACCCTGAAAATATATGATAGGAAGGAGGGCAAACCTATTCATGAAACACCTATGTTTTTTTGTATTAAGTAGCCTTTTCTAGCACACCCTCTTATATAGTGTTCTGTAGCACATCATTATAAAAAATATATAATATATATATATATATATATATATATATATATTATCATATTTTTAGTTAAATAAAATTACAAACTTTAATTTAGTAAATCAAAAAACATAACAAAATAAAAAAAATCAAATTCTATAACTTTTTCCTTTCAAAAATCATTGAAAATTATGAAATATTTTGGCATGATTCTACCACAGAATCAAAATTATCCAAAATGGTTATACTGTAGAACCAAATTTAAAATCAAACTTTTTTCTCAAGTTTTAAGTGATATTTTCTATAAAATATATATATCGTAGTATTTTATATAATAATCAAAATTTATATTTTCTGAAACAATAATAATAATATTCTATGATAAAATCAATAATGTGTTACGGAAGAATGACCCCGATATAGAAGAGATAGATAGATTAGAAGGGAGTGGAATTGGGCTTTTAAACACCGTAAGTTGTTGGCCCATCGTGTGTTTATTCTGGAAAGTCTATGGACTCTCATAAACCAGTAAGAATGCAAGTGAGAACCAAGTACAAAACTTGCATCAATGTGCAATTTTTTTAATTTTAATCCTCTTACAATTGACAGTAGTGTTTTAAAATCTATTAACTCGGACAAATACTTATACTCATATTCGAAAATAATCGGAAATCAATTAGTTTGGATTTGCGTAAATACTTGAATATTGAAAATGAGAACTTGGAAAAACCTATTTGAGGTCATTAATGTCACAAAAACGATTGAATGATCTTGCAATTTCATCAATTGAAAAGAAATTTCTGAAAAATATTGATTTTGATATCTCTTCTATATATAATAGGAAAACACAAGGGTAAAAAGAGCAAATAAAACCCCTGTGAAATTACAATTTTACCCTTTTATATTTTGAAATTACATGACATGTCACTACTCTCTTATCTAAAGAAAAAAAAAGTAAATAATGTTTTTGTGCAAAATCGAACCCCTGATCTTCACTAAGGAAATCATTCTTATTATCATTTGAGCTACATGACTCATTTTCGTTTTGAGTGAAAAATCACATTACATAAACCTCACATCATTCTTAATCCTATATTAATTATTATTTAAACTTTTAAGTAAAAATCAAGGTGATTTATAATATTTATTTTTTAAATTCTTTTTTTAGAGTATGTTTGCAAAGGATATTTATAATATTTATTTTTTAATTATTAAAATATCATACAAAACTATATACTACCAATCTTATAAAATTTTTATATTAAGTGTGTTGTATTTTTATCTTTCCTTTAGTTAAAAATAAATATTTCGGTTGTGTAACTTTAACTATAATATATTCTATTTTCTTATACAGGGGTCTAACTTTTCTTGTACTATACAATATATTTAAATTATTAAATCATACTTATTAATTTCTATAAAATCTCTTTAAAATTTTATAATAAAATTAGTTTGATAAATCATGATATATAATTTATATTTTAAATTTAATTTAATATTTTAAATAATAATTCAAATTAATATTTATTTAAAATAAGAGGTAAAATCAATATTATTGTAATTTAATTGTATTCTACATGTTAAAACTTTGAATTAGAAATATGGATTAAAAGTTTAAACTATAAGAATATATACAATTCATATTTATTCACAATAATTTATTTAATATACATGAAAATATATAATTTTTTTGTTAAATATAGAAATTGGGGACCGGGAAGCGTGGCAGGGAGACACTAATCCCTGACCCCATCCCGATCCCCGAAATTTTTACATATTTTTTCTCGATCGCCAAAAAAGTTCTCAATTCTCCACCTGAAACGGGGCAGAGAATGGATTGGGGTTGGGCGGAAAGGGGTGAATGTCTATCTCAACAATAAGCATTATTATATAGCACATATCGATAAAATATATACATGATATTTATGAATATTCTTCTTATGTATACAAGCATAGGGTCGGTGCAATGCAAATATGACTTTTAAATTTTTTATCTTATATGTATTTTAATAATTTATTTTATATTTATACTTTTTTTAACGAAGATGAACTTAAATTTAAATAGTTTTATGTGATTGTTGAACTCGATGTTGAATTGACGTATGTGTTTGTGTTTGAGCGTGATTAAATTGTGTTTCAAAAATTTTGTGTTTAACAGTATTTAAAAAATATTTTTTAATTAAAATTGTTATTTTTAATAAATCAAGGTCAAGTTGCAAAAGTAAATTGATTAAAGTGCAAATATCAAAATATGAGTATCATTCTAACCGACCGACTACATTATATTTTGATCAAAATCGTTGTTTTTAATAAATTAAGGTTAAGTTGTAAAAACAAAAGAACTAAAGTGCAAATACCAAAATACGAGTACCGTACCGATTGACTACAAAACTTTCAATGTTTCGGTTTTAATAATACAATATAAATAGATAGATATAATAAAAGTGAGTAGATTTATAATTAGATTGGATGCATTGTGTATATAAGACATTTTTAATTATTATCACATTAATTTTAATGTCATTTTATGGAAGAAAATAATTAGTTATTTGGAATTGGATTAATATATACATATATATAACATATGAAAACTATTTGTTTTGAATTAAAACAATTTAAAAGATGAGATAATAAAAATAAATAGATAGTACAACAACAAAAATTAAACGAATTATATGGTCATGTTGAAAAGGTTAGACAATATAAACACATAAATTTGGGTTGGAAAAATACTTGGTGATACTAATTTGTGTAAAAAATATATAGATAAAAATATATAGTCCAGTTAACAAATTTTAGAAAACAAGAGATTATATAGCATACAAAAATATTATGATCGGATCGATCACATTATAGACCCCAGATTATTTAAAATCATAGGCCCCGATCAATCAAATTATCTATATAAATTAAAGTAAGTATATTATAACGCGACGAACAAAATATGTACAAATATAACTAAATATAATATTTAAACAACAAAGAATAAAATTTTAATTTAATCACTAGAAAATGACCGTGCCTTGCACAGGTTCATGCAACAAAATATGAGAATTGAAGTTATAATAGCAAATAATATTTCACGAATGTTAATATTATTATCCATTAGACATACCCAGATCATTTAAACATAATTATGTTTTAAAATTTTAGTAGTAAAATAAAAAAAAATTATTGTATTTGAAAATTATTTTAATATATATATGATGCCGTCAAGAGTTTAAGTGGGGGAGTTTGTACTACTTGAGTCTCAAAATTGAGAAGAGTTGGGCCTTTAGTTCAGTTTATAACACAAAGTATTACTACAAATTGCACCAATAAATCATGATCTTTTGGGAACTTGGGGTGGGTTTGTGGATTATCCAAGTTGTTGCATTTGGGCTAATTACTTGACACTGAATTATTTGATGTTTTGAAAGTCTGAAAGATAGAGGAAGCGAAACAAAGGAAAAGAATGTTTAAAATCAACAAATTGCAAGAAAAGATATGAACGAGTTAGAAAGAAAGTTTTAAGACCTGAAAGCGCAAGACCTAAGTAGAGTATTAGAAGATTTACGAAGGCTTTTGATCAAAATCAGTAATAAAATATACTCTCCAGAATGTAACATCTTGAATAATTGGAAGAAAATTTAGGATTGCAATGTTCTAAAACTCATCTAGAACACCCAGTATCTATTCTATCCCGCAAAAAAAATTGTAAACTAACATGACAGCTATTCGTAATACTCGTATTAATTTCTAAATTAAAAACTTGAACATACTTAAGTAAGCACCCAATAGCTACATATACCATTAATAAGAAAAACTCTATATATATCAATCATATACTTGAAACGATAATGATCATGCATAGAATAATTTATAAACACAATTTAAACTAGCGGTCCGTGCCTCGCACGGGCTTTTATACTAGTTATAATTAATGATTTTACATCTCGAAAATCTCGCGGAACTCATTTTTATGAATTGTGTTGTTTGGATATTATAATTTTATTAGTGAAATTGTAGATTTTTTAGAAAGATCTCGAATTATTATTTTATCTGGGGCCTCCAAAAATAAAAAATCGGCCTGATGCTAAGTCTATCCATTTTAATTGTTGCACCTTCAATTTTTGACAAGAGAGCTTCAATTTATTCATGAGTATGAGATTATTTTATAAAAAATAAGTTTTTTTGCAAAATGTTAAAAATTCGCATCACATTCAAATTCTTATTTATTCATGATTATGAGATTATTTTATAAAAAAAACAAGTTTTTTGCGAAATGTTAAAAATTCGAATCACATTCAATTTCTCGATGATTTCTATATGAATTTTTAGATGTACACGTGTAGAACAGCAAAAGTTAGTTCAAGACAGGGGGCATGTGTTTACAACAAATTGAGCTACAAAGTTCAAGATCTAAGCATCATCAAACTTGAACTCTAGTAAAAAATCAAACATACTAAATTTAGCAGAAGTGGGATTATTTGACTGGTCTCAACAAGAAAATCAAACTCTTATAAGTTCCTAGAACATGTATTATTTGTCATTGTTAAGTAATCAGTCAGCTCTAAAATCTTAAGGCACGATTGACCAGAGAAATATGTATTTTAGACGAAGGCCCTCAATCATATGAACGAGGTGGCAAGACTCGAACCCAAGACCTCTGTCTGAATTAAACTCTAATATCATGCTAACTATTAAGTAATCAGTCGCTATAAAATTTTAAGATGTCAAAGAAAAAATTCCAACAAAATCTTATATTATTATACTTATACTTCTATATTCAACAGCAATAAAATTTAAATTTTACAAATTAATTAAAGCAACCTCCGAATAGCAGCAGCAGCCTCTTAAAAAATAGGAGTACTAAATAACAAGGATTTACCATTTCACTTCCACCTGAACCTAAGGTCAACAGTCAAAGAAAAGAACTAACTATTGAATCATCATAACTGAATTTAGTAAAAGTTTTTATTTAAAATATATTAAATTAGTTTCTTTTTAATATTTAAACTTATATGTCTTTCAATAAGTATCTGTTCTCAATTAATTTGAAGATAAACAAGAATTGAATCCTGAACCTGGAACGACAAAAGATAAATTTTATATCTATCGTTCATAAAAAATTAACATATTTTTTTAGAGAAATAATTAAATAAACATACATAAATTGGGATATCGCAAATATCAGGCATATACCAAAATTTGATCATTAAAGGTCTTAACCACATCTTCAATCACCGTAAAATTGTAGGGTGTAAGAAAAATATTTCAAGTAACTCTTTATATTACTCCCTCCAGTCCTCCACCCCTCTCTCTCGTTTTTTTTGCAAATGAAATGGACACGGATGTTAGGAAAAAAACGTAAAATTGTGAAAGAAAATAAGAAAAATAAGTAATATAGTGAGATTCATCATAATTTAATATATAATATGAGTGTAGTGGATATAATTAGTTTTTATATTATAAAACTTTATTATTTTTAAAAAATTTGAAATATAAAAAATTGAAAGATGTTCATTAAAAAAAAGAAAAATGTTAGAGTTCCCAACAAAACTTTCCAAAACATCTCCCAAATCCATCATTTATGATAACATTCCCGATAAAAATATGAAATCCCACGTGCATACATATGTGTCCACGAATTAAAAATTGTCAAGTGTCACCCACGTTATTATGTACAAATTATGAAATTTTTTATTGAGTGCTTTAACATTACTCTTAAAAATATAGTGTAAAAAAATGAGAGGGACAGAAGAAATATATTTTAAAATTAAATTCGATCGTTATTAACTAATAATCGGGTTAAATATCAAATCGGTCACTGAAGTGGAGGTCTTATATTAATTTTTCATCAATTTTAACAGAGTCTCATTTGAATCACTTAAGTCATAATAAATATCAAACAAATATCTTTAAATATATAATCGAGAAGTAAAATAATTTTTTATTGAGTTTTATACATTTTTATTCAATGCCCCCTTAACCAAATGAAAAGTCACGAACTCTAGTATTTTAGATAATACATTCAGAGTTTTTAAAATTTATTTTTAAATTTATAGTAATTTTCTTTGATTTAATTAAAAATAAATAGTAAATAAATTTTTAAAAATCTAACTATCAATATACTTATATAAAGGAGAAGACGGGGGCGGTGATGTGGCGCCTCTAGAATCGCTCCGTTCTATTTTTCTAATTCTCTCAATTTTTCATAATTTTTAATTTTAATAATTACAACTTCCTTTATTATTTTCGATTTTGTTGGAAGGAAATTGAAAATTACCCTTTTATTATTTTCAAACTTGATAAAACTTTCTTTTATTATTTTCAAACTTGATAGAACTTTCTTTGATTTAGAAAATTATAACTTCCTTATTATTTTCGAGTTTGTAGGCTTGATAGAACTTTCTTTTATAATTTTCAAACTTGATAGAACTTTTTTTGATTTAGAAAATTACAACTTCCTTATTATTTTCGAATTTGTAGGACTTGATAGAACTTTCTTTGATTTAGAAAATTTCTTTGATTTAGAAAATTACAACTTCCTTATTATTTTCGAATTTGTAGGACTTGATAGAACTTTCTTTGATTTAGAAAATTACAAATTCCTTATTATTTTTGAGTTTGTAGGCTTGATAGAACTTTCTTTTATTATTTTCAAACTTGATAGAACTTTTTTTGATTTAGAAAATTACAACTTCCTTATTATTTTCAAATTTGTAGGACTTGATAGAACTTTCTTTGATTTGGAAAATTTCTTTGATTTAGAAAATTACAACTTCCTTATTATTTTCGAATTTGTAGGACTTGATAGAACTTTCTTCGATTTAGAAAATTACAACTTCCTTATTATTTTCGAATTTGTAGGCTTGAATCTTGATAGAACTTTCTTTTATTATTTTCAAACTTGATAGAACTTTCTTTGATTTAGAAAATTACAACTTCCTTATTATTTTCGAATTTGTAGGACTTGATAGAACTTTCTTTGATTTAGAAAATTACAACTTCCTTTATTATTTTCGAATTTGTAGGCTCTTATGTTAATAATTGCAATTTTCTTTTTTATTATTTTCAATCTTGATAGAACTTTCTTTTATTATTTTCAAACTTGATGGAACTTTCTTTAATTTAGAAAATTACAACTTCGTTATTATTTTCAAATTTTTAGGATCTTATGTTAATAATTGCAATTTTCTCTTTTATTATTTTCAATCTATTTTCAAACTTGATAAAACTTTCTTTTATTATTTTCAAACTTGATAGAACTTTCTTTTATTATTTTCAAACTTTATAGAACTTTTCTTTTATAATACTTCTTGACTTTTAAACATAATGGATTTCCATGTTATTCACCTTACAAACACCTATAAATTAAAGGTCATTCATAACAAAAAATCTACACCGAAACGTTTTTACATAGCTTCAAATTTTTACAACCATATTTACAATCAATACAACTATGGCCTACACCATGTTGGATGCTTTGACTGACAATAACTATAACTGGATGATAAGAGTACGAGTGTGTAGAATGTGGGAATTTGTCAATGTCAATCAGTCTTGACATGATTTTGATCGATGAAAAGGTTAATAAATCAATATACTTATAACTTATTCGTTTGTCAAATTGTATGATGTTATTAACGTTTCTAAGATATGTTGTATGACAGGATAATTTGATCCATGCTACCATCCTGAAGATTCTGGTCTCTCGGTTCAAAAATATTTTAGAGGATGGCTCCGTGTACAACATCAAAAATCTGAAAGTTGTTTTAAGTACAGGGAAATATAGACCACTATCACATGGGTCTAAATTGCTCTTCATACGCATAATGTTGCCTAAGAGATTGGAAGAAGGTATCGTCAACATATCACTGCATGGATTTCAGTTCATATGTTCGGATATGACTGATGCACGTATTAATGACACCAACATACTCTCAGATTTTTGATGCAATAATATATTAGAGTAATATATAAGTAATACTATTATATAAGTTATAATTCAAACTATCATGTTCTAATATTATTTTTTCTATGTTGATTTAGATGTTGTGGGCTACTTGACCTACTTGGCTGGCATTGAAGTTGTCAAAGGCGCGCGGTTGGAAAAAAAGAGATCTCAGAATTGTCACAAATTAGTAAGTTATGCATTATATTAATTTTAATATAACTATTAATTATTTTTTATTGTTCTTGTAATTTTATATTACTTTTTTGGTTACCCCAATTTATTTGTTTTACTTATCTAATTTGTTCTAATTTTTTTCTTAAACAGCTCGTACCATAACTTTGTGGGAAACGTTGGCCGAGATGGTTGATACAAATTTATACAAAGAGGATGATGGACCCTATATAATAATTGTCACATCTACCCAGATTAAAAAATTTCAATGTAATTATCTTTATTAATGTTTTTATAATATATAGTTTTAGAAATTGCACATATATAAATATATCTTATCTCGATTAACGAATATCATTAGATATTATACAAATATTTGTTTCATTGATATTAATTTACTAGATATTACTAGATTTTAAATATTTATAATATTTTAGATATTAAATATTTAGAATATTTATTGATATTACTATATTTTTACCTTAATTTAGGTGTTGTATTTTATCCCTTTGTTTGGTTATTCAGTGATATCTACGGCTTCTTTATTATTGAAAAAAATCTATTAACAAAAAAAAATTCAACTAATTTTTATATAATCAAAACATGTTAATGTTTATTTTCATTCTCAATTTTATTTTGTATAATTTTTTGAAGCGGTCAATTTTTTTTATATAATTATGAGCCCTTTTGGCTAAACTTAAAATTATTATTTATGATTTAAAGTTACTTAAAGTTATAAGTAAAAAGTAAAATTTTAAGTTAATATATCTGTTTGGGTAATTTTGTATTATGATAAACTAATGAGTTATTAAAATTATAACAATTAAATTAAATTTGATAAATAATGCATTTAAATGATGATATTAATTTTTTATCAAATAAAAATATTAAAATAAAATAAGTCATTCAAAAAAGTACCTCCTACCAACTTCTGATTTTAAACTGTTTTTTTTTAAATTTAAGTCATTTTCTAAGTTATTACACAAACAAAAAAATTTCAACTTCAATTAAAAAATTAATTTAAGCCCCAACAAATTTTATTTCAAAATCCAAAATTTTGGGTTTAAACATATTCTTTTAACATACATAATAAATCTTAATATTAAAGATAAAATGACTAAAAAAATTATATTTAAGTATTTAAATTTTTATTATTACAAATAATTAGTATTTTTTTTAAAAATTAACAAAAAAAAATTAGTATTTTTTTATCAATATAAATTTCCTTTTATATATATATGGCAATGGTATCGGTCCAATAAAATAAAAAATCAAACTATATAAACAAAAGGAATATGTAAATACTTTATAATACTACCTATCCAAATGCAAATTTTATAGAATACATTTTATTTGATAATCTAAATAATTTTGTAGATATTTATTTCACAATTTTTATTCTAATATTCTTTTTCTTAACAAATATATTCTAATGCCGCTGATTTTATAGAATATATTTTATTTGATAATTAAAGGGAGAGCGGTTCATTAAAAGCAGCGTATTATATATTAGAATTAAATATTAATTATATATTTTGTATTTTAAAATTTAAGTTGGAATTTAAATTTTAAAAAAGATATAAATATTAATCAATATAAAAATATTCAACGTAATATTAAAATAATATAAATATTAAACAATTGCATTTTTCTATATTTATTCAGAATTTCTGTGAATGATTAAGATGACACGGAAATTACAAAAGAAACCTTATGTTTGAAATATAATTATTTATTTTATTTTAAATAATATTTTTATAGAATGTTTTTTCCTAAAATATAGAGAAATTATTATAAGGTCGCTGCGAAACGCGGCTTAGTAAACTACATAATTTTATAAAAATAAAATAAAATAAAATAATAAAATCAAGAATATGTCATCTTTAATCTATTAAGAATTAAGACGATAACATAAATAAATTTATAGAGACTAAAAGTTTTTGCTCTCTGTTTCATACGGCTCATATTTTTGTTTGCTTTTAGAATATTCATATTCAAACCCGAACTTTTACTCACTTACTTTTGGTTTTGATTATTTTTGTTTCTATGAAGATACAGGGAGACTAAAGTTCTATTGTACTACAAAGAATATGAATTTAATGATATCAGTTGTATTATCTAAGAAAAAAATGGATGTATGTACGATGACGTTTTGCACAAATATGCTCTCCTCGGATATGGATTACGAGGTGGAGATTTTACGAAATCTAATTTAGTTTTTATATTATTTTGATAAAAGTTACGGTATATTTATTCTCTCTTTTGTGTATTTGTTTCGGATTTCCTCGGTACTTTAACGTAACATATCTCATTAATATTGAATATATGTTATGTTCCAAAATTTCTTTTAAAAAAAAACATGTAAATTTTTGTAACTATTGGATTATATGTCAAGAATACAAAATAAATTTGAAAATCATGTAATTTATTTAGTAAATTAATGTGTTATATGTTAAATTTGATAATAACGAGAAATCTGCTCATTCTGAGAAAATATCTTTAATAAGGGGAAGGTTCATTAGGAGCAGCCTATTATGTCATAACATTAAATATTAATATTAGATTAGATATTTTAAAATTTAAGTTAAAATTTAAGTTTTGAAAAATATATAAATAGTAATCAATATAATATATCCTGCATAATGTTAAAACAATGAAAATATATTCATAATTTTCGTGAATGATCAAGACGATTGGAAAATTTCAAAAGAAATCTTATGTTAGAAATATAATGATTTATTTTATTTAAAAATATTTTTTGTAGATTATTTTAAAATTCTTTTAAAGATATTATTATAAGGCCGCTGCGAAGCGCGGCTTAGTAAACTAGTATTATATAAAATACTAGAATTCATGAATTTTGATTTGGTTATGGTGACATTGACAAAAAATGTATAGAACTCAATAAAAAAATTAATTTACTTCTCGATCATATATTATAGGTATTTGTTTGATATTTATTGTGATTTAAATGATTCAAATAAGACCATGTTAAAATCGACGAAAAAATTGATATATACTTTCGGTGATCAATTTGATATTTAATCCAATATTAATCGGTTTCCGTGTGAGGGACTAAGGATCTAAGTGGAGAATGGTAAGTGCAAATGTGCAATATACATATAGTATAGGTGTCAATTTTTTTGGGGAGTTAAAGTCGCATCTTGTTCATGTTTAAAGGTCGGCGCAAACGTGTGATAGATTTCCGGCCACTTAACAATTAAGCAAAAAACTTGCACTAGGAAAAATGCACGAAAACACAAACATGCTAGGCGGAATAGTAAGCAATAAGTCTCGTTAATAAATGGTAGTAATTTTTACCATTAAACAAAGAAGTCTAGTAAATGGTACTCCATCCATCTCAAATTACTTGTCATTTTGATTTTTTACGCGTATTTTAAGATATGTAAAAAACATAGTTTGGTAAAAAAAAAATTGAATCTTTTTTTTCTAAATTAAAATTTGATATTTGAATTTTTATTCAGAATTTTTTTTTTAAATAATAAATTGAGCTATACTCCGTATTTTCTAAGCATATTAAAGTACGAGTAAAAAGTCAAATGAACAACTAATTTGGGAGGGAGGGAGTAACTTTTACCCGACACCTCTTTTTATTTAGCTTGTAAAAAAGAATATAATATTTGAAAAGAAATAAATTAGTTTTCGATCCAACAATTAATTGAGTATCTCAGTTAATCAGTTTCAATTTTCGATTTTTAAACAATCAAGTAAGTCTACCAAAACTGACCAACAAAAGAAGTAGAAAAATGTTAAGTAATCAAACAAAAATTTCAAAAAAAATGTACAAAATAACCCGTATTTTAATTATTTTTTTGCCAAGAATTCGTATTTATTTTTAATTAGTAACATAATATTCCATTTGTTTCTTTTTATAAGTCGTTTGACTTTTTTGCACATATTTCAAAATGTTTTGATCGGGTACTTAAATTTTTTATTTTTAAAAAATTTCTTTTTTGAATTAAAATATATAAAGAATAGTTTAATTCAAAAAAAAATATAAAAAATAATAATTTTAAGTATTCAATTAAAATGCTTTAAAATATGTGTTAAAAAAAAATATCATATAAAAACCGGAGGAAGTAGCTAATAAAATAAATCCCACATACTCAAACAAGTAAGTATATCAAAAATTCACATTAGTCTGGGCTTGTTTGGCTTACATTATAAGTTATAACTTAGGCATTATAAGTTGATAAGAGTTTATGCAAAGTGTTTGTGTACTCAGCTTATTTGATAACTTATAACTTATAAATTGATAATTTGAATGTTAGAAATCACCAACATCTATTATCTATTATATATAATTATATATAATAGAGCAACTAGGGGTTGTGTGAGACAAAAAAATCAGAGTGAAATTACGATTATGTCCCCGGTTATTTGGTCTCAATTTACTAAACTACTCCTACTTATTATATAATAATAATTCTGTAATTAATGCATATATTAATTACATCTAATTCATTAGTCATCATTAATACCTATATATTTATTATCCATTAATATTAAATACAATAATTAATATCATCTATTAAACTTTTAACATTACATTTATAATGAAAAGTGGTTTAAATTTGCACATAAACAGATAAAAACAAATATTTACTTAAATTATAACACTTAAACAAATTAACTAATGACAATACATACTTTTGTCAATATTCGAATAACTCATTTATCACACTAAAAACATTCATAAAATTTTAAAAAAAATTGCGAATTCAGAATATATATGTGCTTTTGGTTACTAAAATTAACATATTTTTCAATTGATGCTGAAAGGAGTAATATGTTATTGTGTGAAAAGAAATTAAAGGAGTAATATGTTATTGTGTGAAAAGAAAGAGACATTTCAGATATCTTAGTGCATGGCGGATGACCTAGATAAATTTGTTATTCAAAAATTTACTTAATAATATTTCAAAATTAATATGTCAATACATACATGTGTGTGTATATATATTAAACTGTATCTCTAAACCCGAAATATTAAAAAAATTATCGATCATGTTGGACTTTTAGTTTTCGTTACACCTTATATACGTCAAAACCAAAAAGTATACACTTTGAACAGTGCAAGTGGTTGACTCTCACACATTTGATGAAATTAACGAGAAACAGCTGCTAGAGTGTATATTACAGATACAACATATAAAATTAAGGCAACTGATGTAAATCAACTCACTTTCTTCTCAATCCATTAACTATCTCTTCCAAACTAATGACATTTTTTGTGAACAAGGGTAGATCATATTAAAAATTGGGGAAAAATTAATTTTAAATGACAAGTAGTTCGTTTCTTAAACATGTAAGAAGTTCAACAAAATGTGAATTTAGATCATACCCGTGCCTTGCACGGGTTATAAAGCTAGTTTTACTTAACTTATCAACTTCACCTTTGATTTCTTTATTTTTCTAATATTTTATATTTTTATATTTGTGTTTTTAAATATTTTTTTAATTTAAAATACAAGTGTTGAAATCATTGTATTTAAAAATTATTTTTTCAAATTTAATTTAACAAATTATTCACTAACTTATAAGTAAATTTATCTAAACACCCTTATAATTTATAAGAATTCATCAACTTATCACTTATATAACACGTACTCATTTTAAATTATAAATCAATTTTTTTTAATACCCCAAACACGAGCTTACTGCACACTCTAGACAAGAACAAGAATCATTGTCAATTGTCATAATTTCCTGATAAAAAATTCAAGATTAATGGTCTTTCATCGTTTATGGTGTTTCCAAATGAATATATTCCTACATAAAATAGTCGACACATGAATTTTGGTGCCATATCCAACACCCACCACTATAGCTACACACAATTGCGACGACATTAAACCAAAAACCGAACGTGTCCCCATATGCAAACTCCTCACACGGCTAACTTTCAACATCTAACACATCATCAAGGTGTGGCACATATTTCACAAATATTTTAATACTCTTTCCGTCCATAATTAATTATCTTGTTTTGATTTTTAACAATTAAATTAATTTTTTTAATTAATATTTATTATATCTTCTAATTTTTCTTAAATATCTTGTATTATTATTTTATTTTAATGAAAAAAATAATTGACTGTACAATGATAATTTATCATTCGAAACGGTTTTGGGAACAGTTTCGGAAATTTGTTGCATTTCACTTCTTTTTAACCCTTTTAATAATTTTGACAGCACCCAATTACTAAATGGGACCCACTTCAAGTTTCAACCCAAGCCTCTTTCTTCTTTTCTATATGTGGCAGAAATATAGAATATCAACCTATACATAGTACATACACACAAATATATACACACACAGCATCTCTTAACTTTCGGTTTATGTCAAGAATCAACATTGTTTAACGGAAATATCTGTTAATATCTTCGTGTTTCTCGCTAAATCATATCCATTTTGATCCTATTTTCAAGAACTATACTTACAAAAATACATAAATATATAGATATATATATAGAAACTACTCAAAAGGATGCAAAGGGCTGTTGACAATGTCCTTGCTATCACCGAAGAGTGAGTCTTTTCTTCTTCATCTTTGATTTCTTGATCTTAAATTTGTATAATTTAATGACCCTTTTCAAGAAAAATAAAAGGGTCATTTTTAATTGTCCTTAAAATTTTAATTTTGGTGGTTAATTTGATGAAAGATTTGATTTTGTGATGTTGGGGTTTCAAGATTTTGAGTTTTGGTGATGGGTTTTTGATTGATTGTAGTTTATGGCTTTCTGTTGATTTTTGCAGTTTAAATGAGTTGAAATGATGCTTATTTGTTTATTTGTTTTGATTTTGCATTTGGGAATTTTTAGTTGAAGTGATTTGTTTGTACTGGATTTTGTGTATCTAGAATAAAGGAAGTTTTAAGCAACTTTGGGTTTTAGTAGAAGGTCTGAATTGGATAGTACTATGGACATTTGAACCCGAAATGGTTACTAGAAAGTAGAAAGGCCATTTTTTGGGATTGAAGAATGGATCATGAGGCGCAAAGAGGAAATATTTAACCTTTGTGTCCAAATTTGGGGGTACTTAGGGTAGAAGGGTTTGATCTCGAAACATATATTATAATAAACCTGAGTTTTTTGTGTCATTTAAGTTACCAATTCTCCTTAGTAGACGCGGTTTCAATTGGATCATATATATTATGATAGGGGATAGGGGCTGTGCGCGCACAACATTTGTCGATAGTCTTTGATTTACTTTGTTAGTTGCTCGTGGTTTTCAAAGTCATCCTTTTTTTGATTCGAAGTAGCTGGACATAGTTTTCTTATTTGTGCTGGAAACTTGGGGGTTTGGTTTGGACTGTAAATGAATGCAGGGCATGTTCATAGTTAAGGTGTGTGTATATTTTTGCTTGAGTTGTATGTTTGAATTTTGTCTTGAGCCAAACTGTATTTTGTTATTGTACGTTTTGACATTTATCAGTTCTTTGAATATAGTTATTTTGATTATTTATCTAATTGATTTTTTTTGGTTGCAGGTCAGTGAAAACCATCACTTACGAATCGTTGAATAATATTGTTAGATTCATAAATGGGGTCTCGGCACTCTTGTTGGCTATGATTCCGGGGAAGACTTCCATTCTGGAAGGAATGCAAGGTTGGGAACTTAGACCAACGTTTCGAGGACCCCGGCTTCCTCGTTGGATGGAGAAGTAAGTTATGTTTTGCCGAACTCTCTTAAGCGAGTCTCTTTTGGAGATTTGAGAGATACCTATATATGATTATAAATTGTCCGAAGTCTTGTATTGTATTTGTAGTGTTTTTTTGGCTAATTGAACTTGATTGATCTTCCTCCTCTTGCTAGTACAGATTGAAGCTCGCGACCTTACATTTTCATTTTTGATTTCTCCTTTTTGGTCGAGCATTTGTATCTGGGATCCCAAGTTCTTTAGGATTAAGTAGTAGTGCTGCTAGTTATCTAAATAGAAGTAGTGTTGCAGGGTCTTTTACAAATGATTTGAAGTTTGTGTTCTCTTTGAGTTTATAAAAAATCCATGTTATGAAATATGAAATGGATCATTGTCCTAATCTAAAAAAACTCATACATGGAGGTGCTAGTGAGACTTTATCTATTATACTTGGATTAGAATCCTTATTATTTAAATGAAGTTCTCTTTACTTTATATTTAGGATTGCAGAAAAGAATTAAATCTCTTAATCCCTTCCAGCCAGACTGCTAAAAAGACTGGAGACCAGTATGGTCTTGGACTGGGATGAAAGGGCTCAATTCTCTTTGTATACTTGTGCAAAACTTGTGTGGCCTTGTCTTCTCCTGGCCTGAGAAATATTGATTTTAATTATAACCCAGTTCTAGACCTGACTGGGCCAAACACAGGTTCTGCTCAAACATAGTCTGGAGGGCAACACTTCTCTCCTAAGTGGTCTTTTTTTCTGTTTATTATACGCTTCCCTTCTCACAAGACAAATGCTGCTTTTTGAAATTCATGGTTTTTTTTTGTGGTTATTGTAGTGGTGTTTCGTCTTTCAACCAATTCATTCACGAACTTTCAGTGGACTCTGATTCGGGTTCTAGTGTGGATTATTCATCTGGGGAAGATTATACTGATGATGATGACACTCCTTCGACTCCACTATCTCGAAGTTCTCGAGCCTCAAGAACAAGCAGCTTTAGTAGGCATGACAGGCACTGGGGAAATTGGGTGCTTTGGTTCAGATATATACTGGCATTGATGCTATTTCCTGCAAAGTTTCTGATGGGTATCCTGCTTTATTTCTCTAGTGCATCTCCTTTTAGGGGCTCAAATGTAAGCAGTACCTTGGAAGAGCTGCAGCAGTTAGATTCAGACAGCAACAAGAAAGCGTTGAAAGACCATATCATGCAACGTGCCACTGATAGGAGACGTGGAGTTATCGAGGTTTTTAAATTTATATAATTGTTGCAGGAGCATGTATTATTGTTATTCTTCTTATTTCTTCACATTACATATCCAAATCTAATATTTTGTCTCATGTACTATGTAAACCAGGATATTCATTTAGGAACTGAAATATTTATAGAAGCTGTATTTGTTGTAGTCCACAATGCAACACATTGTCTGCTATCACCATTAGAGACTTCCAAGAGATTATTAAGCTGGTTCTCTTCTAATACCAGCATAGATATCCCTGATGATGCTTCAAGTGTTTCCATTCCTACTGCTACTCTTGCTGAGACTGATCCCTCTCTTGGAGAAAGAACTGCCAATTTGTGTGATTCCCTGAATACAGATGGTCGAACATGTCGAGATGTCATCACGGAACTCGGGTAAGATTTTGTATTCTAAACATAACTATTATTACCTTGACCAGCTACGGAACTTGTTTATTTTTATTTCATTGGGACATTTGATAAGTTTGAAAATATGTTTTAGATCTCCTATTCGGGGTCCAGAAAAGTGGAAGTGTCAAACAGTTTGAATTTGTTTGCTTTCAGGGAAACTTCGTCTTAATATTGAACCAGAACTCTGAAAAAGTACTATCCCCTTGTTGATTAAAATTTTCCAAAATTTGATTTTTGGACCAAAGAAGTGAATCTAAGGGTCTGAAATTTATAGTTTTGTCTTTTGATTGAAAGACAATAATAAGTTCCTAATAAGGCAAGTCCAAACAAGTTTTGTTACTTTACTAACTGTCCCAAAACCTTAAGGTGTTGGAGAAAGCCACTAAAACAGATTTTATAATTTTTAAGATTCCCGACTCATTCAGAAAGCACATTATGGAAGTGAAGATTGGATCAGTATGAACCCATGAACAATAACCTTACGATCCAAATCTAATATTTGAGTATATCGAGGATAGTGGAGCGGGGCTCGAATTTGTGACCACTTGGTATACTTGTGCTTTGACACCTAATTGACCAACTCCCTCAAACTTTACTATGTTAGCAAAAGCGAAGAAAACGTTCTTATGTAAATGATGCACTGTTTGACTTTCGTGCTAGGATGTCAGAACTTGTAATGCATTGAGTAAGTTATATTTGTAGTTTAAAGTGAAGAAAGGCAAGTGGCCGGATTCATATAGGGCTTCTAGGTACAGTGAAATGCTTGTATACAATTTAAAATTAAAGGAAAATCTTTGCTCCTAAAATTTTAGTACTATTTAGAGAAGACAACTAAAAAAAATTGATTTTGTAGATATAGTGTTTTTTTGGGAGAAGTAACTGTTTAAGTTGCAAATTGCAACGGCTGGTGCTCTGAATGGGAGGTAGTTTTCTTGGTTAAGTTGTTTAATGTCCAATATTTTACTGTGAACCAATTATCTGCATTGGCTTGTGTTAATGGTAGCTACTTATCTTTTCATTTACATTTTGCTTATTTAACTTTGAGTCTTTGACATGCAATTGTATTAAAGGGGCATGCTATATCATTTTACTTTTAAGATTGAATAGTTGACTTGAATCACTGTAAACCCTAATCAAATGACAGTTACTACCACAACAATGCCTAGTTCACGAGACTCATATTTGCAATTGACTTTCTTTGGGCGATTGTAAAACTGTTTTTTTAATCTCAATGTGTTAGGTATCCTTATGAAGCCATTCGTGTAGTCACTGCTGATGGGTATGTTCTCCTTCTGGAAAGAATTCCAAGGTATTAAAAAGGTTTTTTCTGTTCCTGTTAATCAAACTGATTGGCGGTTTCTGTAAATGTCTTATAATACAGCGGCTGTAATGATTTGTACTTGCTCTTTGACTTCGCAGACGCGATTCAAGGAAGGTTGTTTACCTACAACATGGAGTATTTGATTCTTCTATGGGGTGAGTTATTTTCTCTCATGGATTATAATATGAATTTTATCGCTTGGATATTTTTAAAGTTTTTTTTCTTGTATTTTGTACACTCATTGAATCAACCAAATCTAGAGCTTTACTTCTGTCAGTGTGCTGTAATCCGACATCCGGCTCTTAAAGTTACATTTAGGTTCATAACAACTCTTTTATCTTTATGTCAACGAGAATTTGCTACATGTTTTGTTGATCTTCCATTTTGCAGTAAAATTTTAATTTACATATCCACTTTAGTTATAATTCAAAAATTGATCATTTTTTACCAGTTGGGTTTCCAATGGAGTTGTTGGCTCTCCAGCATTCGCAGCCTTTGATCAAGGTTTGTCATTTTTCTGCCTATTAAATTAAAAACGATGCCCTTTCAATTGTTTGACGATGTTCATATTTTTTATCGGACCCAATAATTTATCTACATCTGTTCTTTTCCCCTTTACAGGATATGATGTTTTTCTTGGTAACTTCCGTGGCTTGGTTTCCAGAGAACACATCAACAAGAATATTTCTTCACGACAGTAAGTTCTCATTTGCAATTTTGTGGAGTTTAGGGTGAAAACTTCAGCAACTATAAATTGTTCATCAAATTACTTGAATAAAATTTGGTTTAAATTGGAACACTCAAATGCAGATATTGGCGTTACTCAATAAATGAACATGGTCTGGAGGATATACCAGCGCTGGTTGAAAAGATTCATGAAGTGAAAACAGCCGAGTTGAAATCTATTCAACTCAAACCGGAGGAAGAACAAAGTAGCAGTGAACAGCCCTATAAGATGTGTGCGATTGGTCACAGTTTAGGAGGAGCTGCTATATTAATGTATGTTGTTGCCCGCAGGATTGAGGAGAAGCCTCACAGGCTCTCAAGATTGATCTTGTTATCACCTGCTGGTTTCCATGATGATTCCACATTTATTTTTAAAATTTTGGAGTGTTTATTTCGTTGGATGGCTCCTCTTCTTGAACCCATAGTTCCTGGATTTTATATACCAACTCGATTTTTCCGTATGCTGCTAAACAAATTGGCGCGTGATCTCCATAACTATCCTGCAGTTGGAGGACTTGTTCAAACACTTATGAGTTATGTTGCTGGTGGAGATAGCTCAAATTGGGTTGGGGTCCTCGGCTTACCACACTATAATATGAATGACATGCCGGGAGTTTCATTTCACGTGGCTCTTCACCTGGCACAGATTCTCCATTCGAAAAAGTTTCAGATGTATGACTATGGGAGTGCAGCCGCCAACATGGAGATATATGGTTCAACTGAACCATTGGACGTGGGCGAATATTATGGGTTCATCGACATTCCTGTTGATCTTGTTGCTGGTCGCAAGGACCAGGTGATTCGACCAACAATGGTGAAAAAGCACTACAGAAGGATGAAAAATGCAGGCGTGGATGTAACGTTCAGTGAGTTTGAGTATGCTCATTTAGATTTCACATTCTCTCACAGAGAAGAACTCTTAGCGTATGTAATGTCCCGTTTACTACTAGTGGCTCCGAGTCCAAGGCTAAAATCTTTAAGGTTAAAGAAGAAGAGATTAGAAGTTGATGGTGAATGAAGCTAAACCTGGTAAATTAATTCTTACCTACCGCATAGTGTTACTTCGGAATTCACGGTGCTTTCTGTTATTGTATACTCAATTAGATACTACGTAGAAGATTTGCAGAAAGATGGTTACGTCGTGTACACTGTTGTTCAAAAGATATAGAGAAGGCCTGTATATGCATCAGCAACAATTTCTCCGCCCGAGTTTTTTGAAGGCGTAGATTACCATGCTAGGTGTACACTTTTTAGTCCGTCTTGTTATAGGTTTTTTTCCTTTTGCGGCATAGTGTTGTTTGAAATTTGTCTTTGTAATGTATGATAAAAGAGACATTGATCGTTGTATAGAGGTTAGAGGTTTGCTGTTTTGTACACTTCTCAGGATGAGATCTGTATTTGTTCACTCAATCATGATCGCTTTGGTAATTCTTGGCCTAACTATTAGGCAGTGAAATTCATCTAGGGAGAACTTGTGATCATTGTCATCAGGGTTTGTTGAACCAAGGCATTCACATTTCTGGAAAGAATGGTTGTCGTAAGACTTTTGGAATATGTACTACTCAGCATGAGATGTGCTTGTAATCACCAGTACTGTTATCGTGATTTTTTTTTCAATCTCTGTTCTTTATGTTATCTTGCCTATATGCTAGAGCAAAACTTCCAGATGTTTGTGAAACCGCGTAGCTTGTCAAATTGACATAATCCAGAAACTTCAAACCTCCTCTGCATGGGGAATATGTTCTAACTTTAAAAAGACCTCTTCATGATTAGCTCCTAAATTATAGTATGCTAAAAAAAGAAACATTAATACTGCCGATAGCGTAAAACCTTTACTCTCTCTATCATATAGACTTCAGTTATCTTCTTTTCTAAACATTCAGAATGGCCCGAGACTCCTTGACAGTAATATAAAAGTTGCAACTCAGCAAAAGAGAAAGGGAGGGAAAAAGGACGGAAGGTCGCAAACGACTCAAAGAAACACAGACAGATAGCGAAGAGACTGAACCTCGATTCCAACAAGTGAGAATGACACTTATTTGTGTTTGGTCTTATTTATTAGGTTAGGATGCAACATCGCAGCTGACATTGAAATCGAGGAATTAAACTGAAACTATGTTGTGTTTGGTCTTATTTATATAGTTTAGGACCACTGAAGCTTCTAACTAATGAGTTGTATGATTTGTATATAAGTTGCTGCTTATAGTTTTCTGCAAAAGAAATTGTTTCTTTTCATTTATAAGAACATCTGTTATATAACGGGTGGCTCCTTATATCGTTGGTTTGTCAGTGATATCACATTTGGTGTAGAGTTTAAACGTTCTTGGTAGAATGATGTCCGTGTCTCGAGATATTATGCTAGTATATAGTAATAGAAGTAATAATAGATTAGTACTCTTTGTATCAAAATTAAATTTTTAGACTTCTCACTTCGGCAAAAAGAATAAAAAAATTTAGACTTTTAACTTTTCTCTACTTTGATTCGGAATCTTTTTATTCACAAAATTATTTTCATCTATCATTAAACACATCAAAACTTCAATGCTTCCCTAATATTAAGTTATTTATAATCAATATTCTTTAAATCTTGACCTCTTAAATATAAAACATGATATTTTTATAACCCAATTTAAACGGAGACAATTAGATTTGAGTAGTGAATCAGTGAAAATTTTGCATTTCCGAAAATTTGTACAGTCTTTTTTTAAATGCATTGTGTAATAAATCATGGAAATAAATTGTTAAGACAATTTTTAATTTATTATTTTATTAGGAAATATATAGTCTCTTAAACAATAAAGAGAAATTATCAAAAATAATACTTTTTTAAACTTTTTTTGTAATTTTACCATTTTCTGAAAATATTTATAAAAATATGGTCTGCAACTAGATACAACCTAAAAATATTAGCAAAAATACGGTATACAACCAACGTAATCAGATGCAACCAAAGCAATCAGATGTAACTAGATGCAATTTTTTAAAAAATTATTGAAAAATATTTGGGAATTCAAAAAAATTGTTAGTAAGAGTGGTAAGCTTCTGGTTGTCTTGATTTAGCTGTTCCCAGGGGTTCAATAGTTAACCTTTGGGGTTTAAAATTTCTATTTTGGGTTATAAAAATATTAAGAATGAGGAATAATCAGTATACGAACTTAGGGTTTAGGGTTGTTCATAGACTCTAAATCCTAACATACCCTGATTTTAGGGTTGTAAAATCAGGACGCCGAAAAAACACCATTTCTGATTAACAAGTTGCATCTGTGATTGATTTTGGGTGCGGTTGATTTTGCAGATATGGTTGCATCTGCAGTTGCAAATTTGCGGATCATATTTTTGCAAATATTTTTAAAAAGTTGGTATTTTTGCAAAAATTTTGGTATTTTCGCAAAAATAAAAAAAAAATAGTATATTTGCAAAAAAATATTATTGAATTGGATATTTATGAAAAAAATCCAATAATAAATTATTTTAACAAATAGCTAAAAAGGGATCAAAATATGAAAATATATATAATTAAAAATTTTGGAATTAACATATCGAAAATTATATTGATTATTATCACTGAGGAGACAAAAATGTAAATGTAAAATTAGAATCCACTCGATCAAATTTTGTGAATCTCAAGCTCTCTCTCTGTTTCTCCGTCTCAAGAAAAATATATAAACACCATTTCTGTATCTATATCTACCACTTCACTTAACTATACATACATAGATAGATACACAAGCAAAATATAGATACAAAACATGGATTTGGATCTATGGATATCAAATGTCAAAGATGGGCAACACTTGTCTGAAGATGACCTTCAGCTCTTATGTGAATATGTATGTATTTTCTTGCTTTTTTAAAAATTTTTTATTTAATTATTTAATTGAATCTTGTGAAATTTTGAATTTTGTGATATGGATTTTTCTTGTTTGATGTTATTTGTTGTGGGTTTTTTGTTTAGTGTAAGTTCTGTCAAGTGAAAAGTTAAGATTTTGATTTTCATGGTTCTTGATGGTTCTTGATTTGGGTTGGTGTGTTAATTGAACTGGGAAATGGGTTTAAGGAGTTGGGTTGGTTTTCGACTTTTCGTAGGGTTTGATTGCTAGAATATGTTGGGTTTTCGAGATGGATGTTGTAATAGTTGAGCTTGATTGAAGTTGTTGATTTGTTTATTGTCTAAATTGAGCTTGTTTAGTTTGATATGATAAGATAGCTTAGTCATATTTTTGGTCGTCTTAATTGGGAAAGAATGCTTGATTCAGGAATGAATTTCGAGTTTGGTAAAGTGGCAATAGTTAGTCTGTGGTCATTTGAATGTTGCAATTTTTGAAATGTGGAATGCTGGAATGGGTTTAAGTAGATGGGTTGGTGTGCGTAGGATTTGTTTTCCAGAACATTTGTTTCAGAAGATGGCTTCCCTGAGACTATTAATTTTGTTTATCGTCTCACTCGGGGATTTTTACTTAGATGCAACAAGATAATTTTATCGAAAAATTGTTTGTTTCACTCTTCCCTTCCAAGTTAAGAAAAATAGTTGATTTTGATAGTATATTTTGGGAAGATATCTGTGTGGCTGTGTGCCTTTTAAAGTATGGCCGTATGAGGCATATGGGTAGGAAATAAATACTTGGCAATAATAATGCTCTCTTTTGGGTCCACCACTTTAAGGATACCATCCTGCCTGTTTGAATGGTGGGTATGCTCTGTGTTTTAGGTTTGAATGGTGGGTAGGATTTTTCATGTTTGTGGACTTGCAGTATTGGGATTGACATTGATCAATAATTTCACTCACTTTGCGTCAGGAAGTTAAAATTATCCAGTAACCTGGGAACTTGGTCGAATTAATGGACTTATAGCCATATGTCTTTTTATTAGAAAATATAAACTTGAGCTCTCATCGAGTGACTATGTATCTTTGAATATCTATCGCCAGGTCAAGGATATCTTGATTGAGGAGTCAAATGTGCAGCCTGTCAATAGTCCAGTTACAGTTTGTGGTGACATCCATGGTCAGTTCCATGATCTGATGAAACTCTTCCAAACAGGCGGTCACGTGCCAGACACAAATTACATTTTCATGGTATGCTTTATATTTTCGAAGATGACATGCATCTTTTAAAAGTTTTCCGTCGAATAGTCTGTGGTTGAAAAGTACTTTGTGCTTGTGCCAGGGAGATTATGTTGACCGTGGATACAACAGTCTTGAAGTTTTCACCATTCTTTTGCTTCTTAAAGCAAGGTACATGCTTACCTGCTCACTTTATTTTTTTTACATTGATGCAAGTTTTCTTCAAGCCATGGCATATAAGTTTAGTAGTATAAGCTTTCATTAATAATAGGGACCCAGGGGATCATGCAGGGTTCCTCCCCACTTCAAATTCGGAGTTGCCTATTAGTAATGAATGGTGCCCGATTTTATAATGTGTCGGGTATTCTAGTTTCTAAATTGGAATTAATTAATAGCTTTGACCCTGCTTCACTTTCCCCTTCTTACATCAATTTTTCCTACCAACTCACTTCAATATTTTTTTGAGTCTTTTGGTTAAATTACTATTTAATATTTGTTAAAAATATACTTGGCCATTTTGCAATATTTACGTGGTGTTTGGCTCATGGTTAATGAGTCCGGTTAACGGGAATCGGAACCTTAAACCCAAGTAATATTGTTTGGATTAGCAATTTAGTAGTGTGGAATGGGGACCCCGATCCCTCTAGGTGGGTAAATCAAACCCATCCTACCTCTTGGGTTTCCGTTTCATTCCCATTAACCCCCATTCCCATTCACGATTCCGATTCCCATGATGCATCCAAACGCCCCCTTAGCTCGTCAAATAATTACTTGAATACACGAAAAATTATATTAAGTAAATATTAGATTATTATTATCAGAAATTACTTATTTGACAACTATTTTTAAAAATAAATTCTTATTTGTCTATTATTAATTTATTATTTACGTATTCAAATTAAACTAGTAATAAATTTAGACAACAGATTTTAAAAATAAAGACCTGCTATACGACAATGAATTATTAAATGTACTTTAGGTATAAAACTTGAATGTGTTCTGTAAAGAGTTTGGTACTTGTTTTGTATATTCTGTTTTTGATGTCCTCTGTATATCTGATGATGTTAATTCGTTGGAATTTTCATTCTACCAGATATCCTGCCAACATTACTCTCCTACGTGGAAATCATGAAAGCAGACAATTAACACAGGTAGTTAAGATTTTCACAATATTTTGTTTTTTTGCGGGTGTCTATTGTACAGCAGGTACCTTTACTTCTGTGTTGGTACTTATTTGGGTGATAATGGTTCTACTAATATTTCATAATTTCATGTGGTTCTTGTTGAACATTGGCTTACTTGGAAGAGATTTTGTCACTCTCTTGTGAGAATAGACGGCTACATGCTAGTCAATCACACGTAAGCATTAATTTCTAGATTCACAGGACTAATATCACTTGCTGCACTGTATGGACAGAGAAAAGATTTAAAAACTGTGCAGCAAGATTACCAATTAAAACATATAAGTTATAATGATACATGAAATATAAACCTACAGTAAATATGATAGCGTGTTGGTAAACCAAGTGCCTGGAAGTCTTGAGTAGCTGATTTCTGACCTTACTAGTTTTTTATGCTTCATTTTCTAGGTCTACGGGTTCTATGATGAATGCCAAAGAAAGTATGGAAATGCTAATGCTTGGCGGTATTGCACAGATGTTTTTGACTATCTAACACTATCAGCAATTATAGACGGAACTGTATTCTCTCTCGCTCTCTCTCCCTCTACCCCTCTCCCATTCCTTCTCTTACTCGTAAAATACGCATTATATCTATCCTTCTGTGTTTGACTGGTATATGACATTTAACCTCTCTTGGATTCAGGTGTTATGTGTCCATGGTGGCCTTTCCCCCGATGTTAGAACCGTTGACCAGGTTTGTGCTGTTTTGCTGAATGGCTTTTTTTCCTGACAAGTGTCAGATTGACGAGTTCTCATCTGGAGGGTGGTAGTTTAACAATAGTTGGATTTATGTTGTGCGAGCATATTGCAAAATTTATGATCTATTCCATTTTAGAACTATATAGCAAAGCAGTTTAGCTATAATCCAATTGGTCATCTTTGTAGTGTTTGGCTTGTTTGGAAGATTTGACTCGTAGTGTAATTTGAACTATTATAATCCCCTCTCCCTATTGTTGCCTCCCATCTTAGGCCTTGGCTGAAGGAATGAGATCTAAGAATTATTATGTTTGCACTTGGCAGATTAGAGTCATAGATAGAAACTGCGAAATCCCGCATGAAGGACCTTTCTGTGACCTCATGTGGAGCGACCCTGAGGACATTGAGACGTGGGCAGTCAGCCCTCGTGGTGCTGGATGGCTGTTTGGATCCAGGGTCACTTCAGAGGTATTTATGAGTAATTATAATATCTTGCTGCACCATTACCACATAATTTGAGCTTAACCTTTTGCATTTCTTTCTTGTTTCACTCCAGTACAATCACATTAACAAACTTGATCTAGTTTGTCGTGCCCATCAACTTGTGCAAGAAGGTCTAAAGTACATGTTTCAGGATAAAGGACTTGTGACGGTGAGTTGCTACTTCTATCTTTCTCATACAATAATATCAGTTCCTTGCTCTTGGATAATCTGATTTTAGAAGTTCTATAACATTACTTTTTTGCTGAATCAGGTATGGTCTGCGCCAAACTATTGCTACAGATGTGGAAATGTAGCTTCAATATTGAGCTTCAATGAGAATATGGTACTAAAAATTCACGATATAGTAATCACTTAATATTAGTTCTGCAGGGTTGTTTTTTTATGATGGTGTGATTTTTATGCTAGACGATTGAATACACATCTTTTCGAGTTCTTTTTTTTTTTCCTCAAAAGCCAGGGGTCTTTACTCTTTTGGAACCAATACCAACCCCTCTACTCCATCAGTAGGGTAAAGGTTTTACTCCACAAACCCGACTTCTGGCTGCATATGTTTGGTTTAGTTGAATATATTAATGAAACTGAAAGGACCATCTTCCTAAAGTTTCTTTTCCTTATGGGTGCAAATCTAGGGAGACAAGGGATCAAAAACCTAGCATGGCATGACCCCCCGGCATTCGAGGCCTTCCTGGTATTACTTGCATAAAGATCAGGAATCTTTGCAATTATAGCTTAGGGTGTCACTATGTATAGCAGCGCGTGGAATGACCGAGAGCGGACCTTTTTGGATATATAATCCAAGTCGAGAGTAGAGTTACGGGAACAGCCGTCTGATGGAAAACGGCTTTCACGTTCGGTTCAGAGAGCACATTTTTTTTGTTGAGAATTCGTCGTTCCCTTTCGTGTGAATTCCCCAGCGGCGAATTAAAAACTTGTGGGCCCTATCTATTCCATCTCTCGAGCCCCGAAGAAAACCACCCACCCCCCGGATTCCATATCTCTTTTGACTCTATATATGTGGGCACCTGAAATCTATGAGGTGGCTACAATTTGAATAAGGTAAAAGGGAGCCCGCTTACCATTACCAAAACCTAGTTGTGCATCTTCCTTTAGAATACATTGTAATGGTAAGATCACTACGTCGTTCAAATGGGGCTTGAAACCGGGTTTGGATGACAAATGGAAATACAGAGCTGTCTATTCTTACCACAAGGCCTTTCAGTTAATTGAAGTTGGCTGTATAGCATCTAATATTATTAATGAGCAAGATTGGCAGTTGTGAAGTTGTATATGATAGTGGACTGTTCAACATTCTTAATAGTATAGACTATTCAATCTAGTTTACGAATTTTTTATCATTCTGATTTCTTTGTAACAATTACATTTTTATCGCTAATGATTCTTTTTGTTTTTTCCGTAAATATCAAATCAATCAGGAGAGGGAGGTGAAATTTTTTACCGAAACAGAGGAAAACAACCAGATGCGAGGTCCCAGAACGGGAGTACCCTATTTCTTATAAGAAGATGTCGATTGCGTGATATTAATTCAGCATTAGTCAGTTGCTGCTCCAGTTGGGAAAAGCAAGAAATTATTTGGTCAGCCTAGCAAGGAATAGGTGGAATTTTATCTTCTGAAGCTGGCCTGCTTTTGGATAGTCTATTTGTGTATCAAAAGATAATGTAGTTGTTCATAATTATTTTTTGGTCCTTCCATAATCATGTTATATTATGACTAAAACGTCTGGCATCTATCTTGTATTTAAGTAAGAACTGGAAAACAAAAAATGTACCTACAGATTTCGGAAATGGTTTATTTTATTCCAAAATTGCGGAAATTTAATTATATTTGCATTGCTTTGTTTCCAAGTCAGAAGGCATCTCTAAAACACAAATCAAAGTGATATTAAATTTATACTTGCAAATCTGCGAGGTACTTTCATACTTTATTATTTTAGAAATTAAAAAAATATCTGTAAAAGCATAATTTATTCCAAAAAATTAGAAATAGTCACCCAACAACCACAACTCGTTTCTCTTTTTTGATACCTACCGTCTACCAAAGATTCCCACCTACTTTTCTCCTACACAAGACATTTGCAAGAATTGAGCAGCAAGAAAATGGCAACTTCAACTGCACAACCACAGGTCATAACATGCAAAGGTTAGTCTCCTTGTCTACATAAACATGCTTGATTATATAAATATTTTATCTGGTGACTGATATAGTTTGAACTTTGAATGTTGGTTTGATGTGAAAATGTAACATAGCTGCTGTGGCATGGAGAGCTGGGGAAGCAATGGTGATGGAGGAGGTGGAAGTGAGTCCACCTCAGCCTATGGAGATTAGAATCAAGGTGGTTGCCACCGCCCTCTGCCGCAGTGATTTCAATGCTTGGCTTTCTCAGGCAATGCTTCTAGCTCTTCAGTTTACTTGTTCTTTCATTTATTTGAGTTTCTGTTTTGTCATTTTGAATGTCAATGAGACTAATGTTACAAAGTTTGTGACTTGTGATTTTTTTGCAGGCAACCCCTCATCTATTTCCTCGAATTTTCGGGCATGAAGCATCCGGGTAGAGTTCTATATCCTTATTCTTAAATATAAATTACTAGCTACTTGACATTGTTGTTATTTGTTTGTTTATGGTGCGTTGCGTATTTTACAGTGTATGAGATTTTTTAAGTATGCTAGAGTCGGGATTCACAATCCATGGATACTAATCATGAGGAGGAGTTGTTAGATGAACTCGAAAACACACATTGAACTGTGGCAATTTTTCAAAGTTGGGTTGGGCATTGAGAAAGAACATCATGTTATTATTTATTAAATTTTGAATCTTTTCTTTCTTATTTTTGAGTCTAAATGTGAGCATATTCCAGTGACCAAAAGGACAATTTTTTTTTAAATTTAAATAAGCTTAATGATGGGATAAGAATGTGCCCTTTCAACCGAGGTCTATTTATTGTGTGTTTTGATAGATTTAGATTGATTTTTAACAAGAGATGTCTGACATTAGGCCATTGCTGAACTAGGCTTTAATTGGAAACATTGTGATGGAAGATCAAGATTCACTAACCTAGCAAAAAAATAAAAGATCAAGATTTATATATGTACATGATTGTCAATTTGATTTCGGTCTTTATAGTTTTGTTGAATTTTAGTCCACTAAAAGTTACTATATCCTGTCATTCCCAAAGTGAAGAGATGCTAACTTATAAACACTTTCCAGGATTGTTGAAAGTGTCGGGGAAGGAGTAACTGAATTTAAAAAGGGGGATCATGTCCTTACTTTATTTACCGGGGAATGCATGAGTTGCAAACAGTGTACCTCGGAAAAAGGCAATATCTGCCAAGTACTGGGTCTAGAACGAAAGGGGGTAATGCATAGTGATCAGAAAACACGTTTCTCTATAAAAGGGAAACCTGTATATCATTATTGTGCAGTTTCAAGTTTCAGCGAATATACCGTTGTGCACTCTGGATGTGCTGTTAAAGTCGACTCCAAAGCACCATTAGAGAAAATATGCCTTTTAAGCTGTGGAGTTGCAACAGGTAAATAAGTGTCTTCATTTCCTGAGGTATGTCTGTCATATATTATCTAGCCCGTAATTTTTTATTTCTTCCTTGCATTTTGCATTACCATGAATGATGTCTAGTGGTGGACACACGAAAGAAGAAGTGGATTCATGCATCCTTTTTGAATAGGGGAGCATGCTAAGTAGGGTGAATCATACACGTGGAAAATACTGAATATACCTCTATGTAAGGGCTAGACATACTCCGACCAGGGATGGAATTAGAAGTGAACTAATGTGAGCATGGGAATCATGTAGTCTTAAAAGTGCATTATGATTCATTTATAGCCTGCCTTCCTGCTAGTTATAGAATAAAATCATCCTTATAGCTCAATTGCTACTTCAAATATCAATATGTTTCACCCATGTTCATTCCAAGAGGAGTTTCAATTGACTCGCCAAGTTTTCCGATGCCTTTTTTATTTCATCTGTTTGATGAATTTCTTCACATTTTACTAATTTGTGATTACTGTTTCTCATAGTTGAAAATATGTTTTTAGGTCTGGGTGCTGCTTGGAAGGTTGCTGACATCTCTAAAGGATCAACTGTTGTAATCTTTGGTCTAGGAACTTTAGGCCTTTCAGTAAGTATATGGATTTGTGCTGCTTATTTTTCTCTGCTTGTCTAGGGTAAGCTAAAGTTTGAAGCCTCACCAATACTTCAACTGTTAATGATTTCTTTCGTGACTAGGTGGCCCAAGGAGCTAAAATAAGGGGAGCATCTCGCATAGTTGGTGTGGAAACTAATTCTGAGAAGAGCGTCAAAGGTAAAATATTTGTTCCTCCATATATCCTACATGCTCAAAAATAAATATATTGTCCTACAAATGATTTAAACCTATGTTACTCGGACTCGGCTAGAAGTGTCCGACATGGATACGTGTCCAAGTACCTGACTCGGCAAGATTTTGAAAAAAAAACATTTATTTGGCCTAAAATAAGTGTCCGAGTCCGAGTGTCCATGTCCGGGTGTCAAGTGTCCAACACGGGTACTTGAAGGTAAAATGAAGAGTCCGAGCAACATAGATTTAAACAGAATTGAGCTTTTAGGGTTCACGAACTGTTTACCAATCCCAAAGGGTAAAAGTTGTTTTTGTTAATAATTGCTGTAAAATGTAGTTAAGACATTGTTCGCAGAATAATGTATATAGACAAGATCACATGGTTTTGATCATCTTTACCCGTTGCAGCAAAAGCTTTTGGAGTAACAGACTTTATCAATCCAAATGACTATGATGAACCTATTCAACAGGTAATTACTGCATACAACCTTTTTTAGAAAGTTTACAGCACGATCTGTCCACATGAGAATGGAAGAAGATTTGTGTGTTGTTGAATTGAGGATAAAAGATGTTTTAAAGTAGCAGAAGTGCAGAACATGCGGTAAAAATAGAATACCACTGTGCAAGCCATCATTATTTGCTACTTTTGTTTTAAAATTGTAAGGAGACTATATAATAAAGAGCTGATCATCTAAAAGAATTTAAGGCCCTGTTTGGCAATTAGCGGTTAACTGTTAGCGGTAGCTGATTGAATTAGCTATTTTGATTAGAGGATTTGAGTTATCTGTTTTGACTAGCGGATTGAATTAAATGTATCGCATGAAAATGTTTGGTAATTAGCTGTTTGAATTAGCTTTTTGTATTTTAACTAGACACATCTACAATCATCTAATTGAAAAAGCTCCTCCAAGTAGCTTTTTCAAAATTAGCTTATTGAGTCCAAACTGCTATTTCAATCCGCTAACTATCAAACTCCCATATTAGAGGTTTCATTCGGTCAAACCTCTAATTTGTCTCAAACCTCTAATTTTAACTCAAACCTCTAACTTCCTAAATATTAAAACACCACCAACAGGTAGCAGCTAATTGGTTCTGAAACAATTTTGCAGGCACAAATTTATTTTAAGTTCGTAGATTGTTTTTCGTCCCAAGAAACAAATGTCTGGACTAAACACAGTGATTCTTTGCACACACTGCCAAATAAGCATATGAAACCATAACCTACAATGAAATGATTTTTGGAAAATTTGTGACTTCTCTTCTTTCAGGTTGTGAAGCGTATTACCGATGGAGGAGCAGACTATTCATTTGAATGTGTAGGAGAGACAGCAGTGATAAACACAGCTTTACAGTCTTGTTGTGACGTAATTTTTTAATATCCCTTGCTCATTTATTTATATAAAAGAAAACTATCTAATGTTTACCGATTCTTCTTTTTTTTTTCTCATTCTTTATGTTTACAGGGCTGGGGTCTGACTGTCACACTTGGGGTCCCAAAATCAAATCCAGAAGTAAAAGCTCACTTTTCGACATTCCTGTCTGGAAAAACATTAAAAGGGTCTATGTTAGGTGGATGGAAACCAAAATCTGATATTCCGTCATTGATTCAGATGTATCTAAATCAGGTAACTACAGCATCTAGATTTTATTGATTTTCCCTCGACTGGTTTCTGGAAAATTGTTATAATGCATTTCTCTTTGACAGATTTTAGTATTTGTCCTTCTGCCCCCAAGGCATTTTTCTATATCTTAAGATTTATTTTAAGAAGAGTGTTCTTTTTACGGATAATATCGCCAGTAAGTATATTTTAAGATACTATCATGAGTCTTGGTTGATGAACAAACTGGTATTATTGTTTTCATTTTCAATACACAGGAGATACAGGTTGACGAGTACATTTCGCATAATATGCCATTGGAAGACATCAATCAAGCTTTTGATCTTATGAAAGAAGGGGGGTGTTTGCGTTGTGTCATCCACATGCCAGAGTAACATTATGGATTCAATCATATCATAACTAATAATCGTTGGTGAAAACTACATAGATGAAGAACAACCAATTTGTGGATGTGTGGATGAAACCAAGTTCAAGACTCCTTCCATTGCTCAGTCCCAGTGCAAAGACAAAGTATAAATTGTGGCAGTGGAACTCGTAGAAGGTTACTGTTAATGCTTTCTAGAAAGTACTGATGAATATGCAAATGCTAGGTTGTCTATTCTCTTGAACAAAACATCACAGTTACGACTTACAAATTGAGACAGGTTTATGATCAATTGCGATAGATTTACATTTATGAATTAGTCATATGAACGTTCACCAGTATGATATACAGATACACTGAGGGGGTTAAGGACAAGTTGTGGGATGATTAGTTCTTTAGCAATGTCTGTACTGTAAGGTAGAATATAACATGGCCTCTGCCTATAAACATGCCGAGTGCATTAGATGTAGAGGGCATAAAAAGAGCAAACATATGAGTAAATTAAACTGTTCTGTGAATTGTTCCGGTAATGAAGTTGTTGTATTTGCAAGGCCTGTCACCCCCTTGGTTCCATTGGATAGAGCTCTTAAGAGGTTTGAATCTGAACAGGTGAACAGAAATTCGATTGATACACCATTGGTGGACTGTAGAAATAAGGCAACCTCTCCTAGGCCTAGGGAAAGTTGTATTTCGGAATAAAAGTGAAGTGCTAATCCCTAGCTTTGAGGAAACGTGATCAAACTCAATGAGATAATTCTCCATTTGATGCCCTCCTATGACGATTGAAGTTCTTGGCAATATCCCTGCATCAACAAATGCCAGACATAACACGTCCTTCTTCACCGCAACCATGGAATTGGCACCATAAAATCTCCAGTGAGTGTTGCCGGCCAGACCAATATCTATATATGGCACCACAGGTCCTGTCTGGCTTTTGGCTATAGTTTTAGCTTTGTAACACGCTCCAAAGGGCGCCACTGATGATACTCTTTTCATCTTTTTGAACGCTGCAGCCTTAGTAAAAGCACTAACAAGACCCTCATAAATGGAAGTCTCTAATTTTGTGTAAGGGGTAATAGTACTAAATAGAGTACCCCCATAGCCATCTTCATTGATGGATAGCAAAGAAGAATTGAAAGAGACAGGCTTATGATCGACTTTAATATATGTAACATCTACGAAACACAGAGCAAATTTACGAGGAATCTTGAACTGTGTTGACAATTGTGCATGTAATGAAGTTGTTGTATTTGCAAGGCCTAACATACCTTTGGTTTCATTGGATAGACCTCTCAATAGATTTGCATCTGAACAAGTGAATGCAAATGGTTCAGGAGTTTCATAGGTTATTCCAACTGCGACGACGCCATTGGTATCCACAGCAAATAAGGCATCCTCTCCTAGGCTTTGGGGCTCATATCTATATTCGAATGCATTGTATGAATTGAGACCACAGGAATCGTCAGTGCAGCCTGGCGTGTGAGGGTTAACACAGCGCATGCATCCGCTGCCAGCATTATACTCTGTACATTTTTTCGAACCGCACATGAGGGGCTTATAAGTTGGTAACTTGTAGGCATCACAGTCGAACCAGGTATGAGGGCCACCAAGATTCATCACTAGTGGTGCATAGTTTTCTCGTGTCGAAATTTGTAATGAGGGGTGGTACTGGAGTGTTTTTGTGTCTTTCCTTATGGAAAAAAGAAAGGCCTCTGGCTTGAACGGTTGAACCTCACACCAACTTCTCGTTTTAAGCTATTTTTTCAGCTTAAAGTAAAAAATCACTTTAAGACGGAGTCAAACAGCCTCTTAGATTTGGTAACTAAAATTATGTAGCATAAGGGACATGGATTTGTACAAATTAGATTTTAGTTAGATTTAAATTTATGTAGTGTCGTGTGGAGTGCTATGTATTGTTTTGTTTTGTCTTGATTTCTAATATTTGACAACAAAGCACAAGCTAGAGGATACAGCAAATTATGAACTCCCCATTACACAATAAAAATCTAATTTGTACAAAAAACACTTTCGAAGTACTAGTTTCTTTCAAACACATCACTCATATAATCTGCATCTACCTTCTACTTGCCCAACTAAATTTAAATGAACTAGGCACTCTTCTCATAGAGGGACATGGAAATAGCCTTCTGAAGGTTCATGAAAGCTTTCTCATACCTTACAAATCCCATAAACCAAAATTCAAAACCATCTTCCGTGACGATTTCTATGTACTTTTGTGCTGGCTTGTTTACATTCTCACCCTCGTTTGCTTCTTTAATCTTGATAATCGGAATCAAAACCTGCACAATGTTGCAATATACTTCAGTCAGCCATTGGTTTCAATCTTTCGAAACTTTCCAAGATTTGAACTTCAAATGCATTTAAAATTTGAACTTTATAGGCTAGTTTGAACTTTAAATGCATTTATCAGCTCAAATTTATAACTGATGTGTATCAAAAATGATTTCATTTACATTTTTCTTATATAAACCAACACTTGAAATTTATCAGTAAAAATAGTGTTAGCACATGTAGAACTTCATGCTGAGATGTTCAAACTTCAAAGTGTCTACTCTTTGCCACCGCTGTGCTAGTCAACATTAAAAACTTCCCTATACTCTTGCTGATGCGGAGACTAATGCACTGGGTACGGCCTTCGGTGCTAGTGGATATTCTTGTCTGTAATTATTGGCTATACATGAAAACTAACAAACAATTAGAGATTAACTGATGACAGAGATATAATGATTTACCTTATATGGTGTCTTTAAGCACTCTCCTTTATCAGAAGGCAAAGTGATTGATCTTTCACTGAAGAATGCAACTTTGAGAGTGGAAATGAATAGTATTCCAGCAATCGGACCAGCTGTGGTCGATAAGTAACATTGAGAAGCTTTTAACAGCTTCTCTCCTTCACTTATTCCAAATATATGTCGAAATATATTTTCTCTTCCACCTTTTAGTATTATTTTTGCCCCCACACTTAGCTTCCCTTTCACCGTTTCTGAAAACTTTGGTCCCATTCTCACTGCATTTTCATATCATGTATATAATCAGTATGATCTATGAACCACTCAATATATTCCAGTAGTCACACAATCAGTTAGACTTTCCGAAGTTGTATAACTATCATCTTTCAAATTGATGTACTATTCAAGACCCGTTTTTTCTATTGCTTGATTATGGCACGATAGTTCTTGTTGTTAGCATTTCTTAGCTTAATGAAACATGTTCACCCGTTTTTTCTATTGTTTGATTATGGCACGATAGTTCGTGTTCTTAGCATTTCTTAGCTTAATGAAACATGTTCACCAATTTTTCGTAGTAGTATTAATTAAGAAACTTGGTGATCCTGTTACGAAATAAATATTAAACGAGATGGTACAGAGTGATAATGCTTGAGGTTCTTACCATGCTCTTTAATCCTGAATGCAAAACTGCCTGCTTTTCTTCCAGGCTTGTTCTTTTGACCTGCTTTGCTATCTCTTTTGTCTGCACTATCAAGAGCAATGTTCTATATTAGCAAGTGTTTGATAATGAGGTATTATATTTCTATATATACATATACTTGAGCCTTCTTAATTTCCAAACTCCAGAATCTCCAGGATCACCACACAATTATACATGATTCACAAAATATACGAATTCAGTGAACTAAAAATTAGCATATAATTTACAGGTACAAAATTTACCAAAACACTGAATAAATTTCTCTAAGAACACTCAACACATCTATTAACCTGACTCTTTTATTCGGTTGGAGTACATATGTTAGACACATATGTGATACACTCGATACTCGGACATGGATATAAACACCTAGGCACTGGTGTTTAAAAACATACAAAATTTTCAAAATACTATTAAATCTCGAACTTGACAAATATCCATTTTGGACACTTCTAGCCGGAGATAGCAAGTCCAGGTAACATAGCAAATTAATCCACTGCTATGTATTTATGTATAAGTAAGTCAGGAAATGAACTTTTCTACACAAGCAGGGAGGGGCTAGCCTATTTTTCTTTAAACTCTTTTTTTAGTTAAAAATCAGCAAAAAATTTATTTTAAACCCCAACTAACGTTCAAAAATTAACGATATTTACTTTTAAGCTTCGTTGACTATTTTAAAATCCTGATTCCGCAACCGTACACTAATAGACATGCAAATATGTACACGAGGGGTTCATAGGAAAGGGAAGTGGAAAACATACTTGTTTCCGAAGCTGGAGAGCTATCTTCAGAATCTGAGCTATGACAAGAACTAACAAGTTCTGACAAAGAAGATAGTCCTCTTTGAGGTGATAAAGAAACATCATATGATGAACTTGAACTATGCATTGAATATTTCTCAGAAGAATCTTCCCCTTCAACTTCCATTTCCATTTCAACCTTCATTTCTTACGACTCAGTCCTCTCCTGTAATATTTTCTCTAATGTCTTGTGCGTGTGTATGTGAACAAGAAGTAAATGTCTGTATATATTTAATGTTTTTATGCAGAGATTCAGAGAAGGAAGTTGACAGGAAAGAACTATCGTATAGTTAAAAAAATACAAGGGGGTCGGTGTATAATTGAGCTGCTTCAGTCGTACACATCTTGGTCGAACTGGGAATCTTATTAAACAAATACTCTTCCGTCCGTTCATTTGTTTACATTTGAATTAGTTACGGAAATTAAAAAACACTAATAAAATAAGAAAAAAAATAGGAAAATTGGTTTATACGTATAAACCGAAAAAGGGGTTAACCTTTGTTCGTGTTCTATTAACGGTCAAGAGAAGTGGCTTGGATAGACACGGTGGAATATTTTGAATACGAACAAATGAAAATTAGAGAAAAGTATGGAGGTCACTATAAAATACAAAATGGTGTGCCCCAATTATAACTTCTCGGAAAGTGGCAAGATTTTGAAAGATAAACGTAAGGACTTGACTGCACATGGTTGGACCTACCTTGGACATTTTCTGGGTTTACAGCTGAGCTGCTCAGCTTTGGTCTTTTTTTTTTTTTTTAATTCTCGACGTTTCGTAAATAAAGCGAGTGAAATTTAGCTCGATTTTGAATTAATAGTACTAGCTTATAACCCGTGCTTGCACGGGCCGAGTATTAGTCGACATTAAAATATTAGTATTAATAAGCACGGGCCGAGTATGAGTCGAGTATTAATATTTTGGTACCGCGCGCCATTTTCACATTGTTTTGCTTATTAATAAAGAGTATAGATTTATGTCCGCTGAACAATAATTTAATTCATGGGTTGGAAGTTGGAACAAATGGACGTCTCAATTTTTGTACTCCCTCTGCCCGTGCCCCTTAGTTCTTTATATTGGGGGCGGGGACTCGGCACGTATTTTAAAACTCTTATAAAATATATTTTCATAAATTATTTTAAATATTTTTTTTTTTGAATAAAAGTATAATGTTTAAATTTTTATTTAGAAAAAGAAAATTTTGAAAATAAGTTGTAGAATTATACTTTATAGAATATTTTTTTTCTGAATAAAAGTATAATGTTTAAATTTTTATTTTGAAAATAAGTTGTAGAATTTTGAAAATAAATTGTAGAATTATACTTTAAATTCTGAATATTATGCTAATATAATCTAATAATGTATCAATACTATTATATAATAGACGAAACATTAAAAATTTGGTCGGTCGGTATGGTACGTTGTGATTTTACTTAATTGTCCTTTCTTAATTTCGTGTTTTTACTTAATTAACCTTACTTATTTATAAAAATATATTATTCAATAATAATATTACTTATTTATAATCAATTACCCTTTTCACCTAAAATACATTATTTTTTTATTTTTCTAACAAATTCCTCTAATTTTTCAAATATATCACGGGCAATTACCTTTTTTAACTAAAACATGTTAGTTTTTCTATTTTTCCTTACTAAAACTCATCATTTTCCAAAAATATCACGGACAAACCTTTAGTTATTTATTTTTAAACCTAATATTATAATTATTTTTTTAAAAGTTTACTTATTTTAACATGCCTACTTATTTTTCTTAACAAATGCAATTACTAAAAATATTAAAATATAAATAATCAAATACCTATTTATAACCAATTAACTTTTCAACTAAAACACATTATAAGCTAAAACACATTATAGATTTTTTCTAACAAAATCCCTCAATTTCTAAATATATCACGAGAAATTGCCTTTTTCAATTTACTTTTTCTATTTTTCTCACTAAAATCCATTATTTTTCTATAAATATCACGGACAAACCCTTTACTTATTTATTTTAAAATGTATTTAAAAAATTTAAATTATTAAATTTTAAAACCTCATTTTCCAAAAATATCACGGGTATTTACCTTATTAAACTAAATATATGTTACATTTTTTATTTTTCCATACTAAAACCAATCTTTTTCCAAAAATATAACGAGCAAACCCTTACTTATTTATTTTAAAATATGTTTTAATGTTTTTAATTAATTAAAAGTGTTTAGCTATTTTTACGTGCTTACTTATTTTTTTAACAAATACAATTAAAAAATAATAATAAAATAACAATTAACAATCCGTGCATCGCACGGGTTTTAATCTAGTATAAATATAAATTTGAGGTGAAGAAAAATTTGAGGGACCGATCTACACTCCAGTCCCTCATCGTTGGTTGGAATGGTGTAGCTTATAGAATGCGTTGACGCCAAGATATCATCATGAATAATTGAAAGTGTTAACATGTTTATGTTACGCGTTTCGCACGAAAAATCTAGTCCTGTTTTCCAAAATAAAGTAAAAACAAAGCTTACTGTTTTTCAAAAATATATTTCTTGATTGTCTCTACTCTCTGTAGAGCGGGTGTCAACCCAAGTCCCGCATCGATAAAATAAAAAAGAATTATCTTGAATATCATAACCAACTCCATTATGAGATTTTTTGGGAGGAACGCAAAAATAAATTTGTGCTGGCTTAACCACGGACTACAGCAAACAATATCATAACTAACGTGGAGTTAACGGGTGTTGCGCGATCCAATAGTCCAACAAAAATTATGTATGTTTGACGGGAAAAAAAGGTCTCGAACTACGTAACTCCACCCTATATAAACAGAATCAAATATCAACAAACAATGTCCAGACACTAGCCGGGAGAGTTTCTAGTCTGCAATGGTCCCAAACTTATAAATATACAAAAACGTAGTAGTTTACCTGTTCTAGGTTATGATATTGTTGTTTTTTAACTTGGGTACCTAATCTATATATTCAATCACCAAGTCAAGGAACAATGGAACATCTATAGCACTTGCTAAGTAAATAAATCAGTCCCTTAACTAAAAAAATGACGTTAAATTAGTTTAATCATCTAATGTGATGACTGAGCTGGAAGACTAACGATAATTAGGAAATCAGATTATTGAGTTGGTATGCTAAATTTCAATCATACACGAGTATTGAATTTGTAAAAACATGTGCAATTAGGCCTGTCAACGGGTCGGATTCGGATCGGATTACCCTAAATCCATATCCGAATCCGTTAAGATTTTTCGGGTTCGGATCGGATCGGATCAGGAGTCGGATTTTTTAGGTCGATCCATACCCGATCCGTTCGGATTTCGGGTTATCGGATCGGAGGTCCGACCCGTTTAATATATTAAAAAATAATAATTTTGTTCATTTTTTTAATTCAAAAAATATTTTTTTTTTAAATTTTTTTACGAAATTAAAATAAATTATGACATATACATTGACAAATTCAAATTTAAATTTCAAAATAATATTATTTATATAAAATATAAAATATTATATATGTTTTACATATAATAATATATAATATTAATATATAAAATATAAAATAAATATAATATATTCGGATCGGATCCTTATCGGATCGGATCATACTAAATCTATATCCGCTCGTTATCGGTTCGGACCCTTATCGGATCAGATCATTAACGGATCGGATTTTTTTTGACAAGATCCATACCCGTTAATTTAGCTACGGATCGGATCGGATCGGGTCGGATCTTCGATCCATTGACAGCCCTATATGCAATAATGTATCTTATATTGGTTGCAATGTGGATTTGTTTGTGGACGGGAATCCGTTGGTCTAAGCCTAACTCGCTATACTTTTGCCACTTCCACTTGTCTGCCGCGAGGAGAAGGGAAGATAAATGCTGATTTGTACTCTTCCTAGAACATTGGCATAAATCCTCGTTACGGGTACTAGTCAATAATCGTGCCAAGCACGAATTACGAATAAAAATTAAATTATTTAAAAAAAACAATTAATAAGTAATAAGAATTTTTTAAATATGTGGTTGTAGAGAATTAAAACATGAAATTAAGATAAAAGTCTATAATAGATAAATATTATTTAATTATGTAATTATAGAGAATCGAGTGAAATCAAATAAGTTGAATTTAAATAAATAAATAACTTGAATAATTATGTAAAAGATATTTCATATGATACCACATATCATTGTACAATTGTTTTTTCTATTTGGTACCGTTCGAAATTTTTGATATTCAAGTAGCACAATTGTATTTTTGACTTCATCCACATAATACTATACCGTTCTTCGACATGCTCCATAGAGCACACAGTTTGGGAAAGGATTTTGATTGATCAAAAAGAAAAATCTACTTCAACCGATATGCCTTAGGTGCGTCCATACATAACATAGAAATCACACATGGAAGGGGTGGACAATTAGTTAAAATAGAATTGATTGCAAAAGAAGGGAAATCAGCCACATTAAAATTATCTTCTGGGCGACTGTTATAAAATTATGAAAAAATCTCGTTTGGTATCATCCAAATTTTTTTATTTTCAAGTGGTACCGTTCTAATTTGGATTTTAACTCCAAAATATCACTATGTTAATGAATCTGATAAATTTGAGGGATCTATTGAAACTCCTAGCTTTTAGCGGGCAAAAAGATGCTCAACAATATTTTGAGGGGCATAAAATCAATGAGTTTGAACATATTCATCATATTCATTAAAAAGGTGGTATTTTGAAGCTGAAGCACAAAGTAAAATGGTGCCACTTGAAAATAAAAAAATTCAGAGTGGTACCAAATGGAAAATTTCATAATTTTATAACGATCGATTAACGTTTGGTTAACGAAGTGGTATTGTGTTAATGAAATTAAAAGTATAATGGTGTCACTTCGAAATTAAAAATTTCGAATGGTATTAAATGAAAAGTCAATTATACAATGTTATCAAATGAAATATCTTGTGTAATTGCACCAAATCGAACCCGATTTTGAAATGAAACCAATTAATTTAATTATATTATATAACCAAAATTTGGCTATGATACTATTGTGTTCCAACAAAAAATAGTTTATCTTCTTCATAAACTAATTTTATTAAGTTAATTAAGGTAATATTTATATGTATATCGCGATATACATGACATACAATACCGAGTGGGAGTATAGATTTAGTAATAATAATATTATAATTAATTTGGAATTAAGTTAATTTTATTATGCTAATCAATATCAATATCTTTATATATATAAAGGAAAACCCACATGAGCTCTAGAATCGCTTGATTCATATTTATCTATTTTTCTAGAGCTCCTCAATTTTTTTTTTTTTTTTTGCTAAGTTGAGCTCCTCAATTTTAATTCAATAAAATTAAATTTCCTTATTTACATACGAATTTTTAGGAAATACATTCCTTATTTACACTCAAATTTTCACGAAAGACAATAAATATATAAAAGTCAATCCTATTTAAAATTTAATTAAACAAATATCATCTTTTTCTTTCTCCACTAACTTAAATCCTATTTAAGTTTTAATCTATTTTTCTTGAGTTTCACTATTTTAATTCAATTCGATTTTTAGGGAAGACAATAAATATATAAAAGTCAATCCTATTTAAAATTTAATTAAACAAAATTAACTTCTTTTCTCAACTAAATTAAATCTTATTTAAGTTTAATATATTTTTCTAGAGCTTTTATATTTTTATTCAATAAAATTATCTTACTTAGATTCGAATTATAGGGAAGACAATAAATATATATAAATCAATATTTTTTAGAATTAAATCTTTATTTTAACGTTATATTACAATCATATTTAGGATTTAATCTTTATATTATAATCCTATTTAGAATTTAATCTTTATTTTATCTTTATAGTATATCTTAAATTGCCTATAAAATTATGACATACTAATTAGTTATCTTCACGTTAAAAATTTGAGGATTTTATGATAATTCGTGTTCATTAATAACATTGCATATTGATGATAATTGTTTGTATATTTTAATTTATTTTCTTCTTTCTAACAACTGTAACTTGAGGTTTTCCAGGTTATATATGTGCATACTTAAAAACTACCCCCTCTGTCCCCCTGAGTTCTTTACATTGGGGGACGGGGGCTCGATACGCATTTTAAGGCTCCTATAAAATATATTTTCATAAATTATTTTAAATATTTTTTTCTTCTGAATAAAAGTATAATGTTTAAATTTTTATTTAGAAAAAGAAAATTTTGAAAATAAGTTGTAGAATTATAATTTATATGAGCCTTAAAATGCGTGCCAAACAATATAAAAATCATGTAAATAAATGAGAGGGACAGAGGGAGTATTGTTAATCAGTTTTTTGATTTGTGTAAAGAGAATCTACCTAGCATGATAGAAAAATTCTCTACCTAAGCGGCTTAAAATCATGTTTTTATCAATTGTTTCGTAAATCTAACCATATCGATGAAAAATTTATGCAAAACTAAGTAGGTGTGCAAAATTTTATAAATTTTACCCTTTAAGAATACATTTAATTTAACATGATATTTTATATATCGTTTACAATATGAATGTAACAGCTCAGATTTTGTAGCATTTAGTGATTTAAAATTGCATCATATACAAAATCAATTTCTATGTAATTTTGTGTACCCACTAATTTTTGCTAATCTTTTAATTCGTACGGTTGGATTTTCGAAAAAAAACTATTGAAAATATGAATTTGAAAACGCTTAGGTAGATAATTTTTCTACGATTGGATATGTTAGGTATATATGCGTTTAGCACAAGTTGAAACACAAATAGAGACCTATTGTGGATACAATTTTTTCTAATTTGTTTTAGTTGATTTCTATATTTAATAATAATAATATTGAATGTTATCTTTTTATATAGTTTTTGATATATTCTTTTTGTGATTTTGGGAATTAATTAGAGTTATTCAATACCATAATCTCATAATTTTTTTAATTAACCATATTTAGATAATTGAATTTCTTTATTTATATTCAAATTCATAGTAAAAAAAAATAAATATATAAAAATCAATCATGTTCAGAATTCAATTAAACAAATGTTAAGTTTTTTTTCTTAACTAAACTAAAATTGAAATCCTTTACTTACATTCAAATTCACAGAAAAGACAATGATTATATAAAAATCGATTATGTTTCCGTGATTAACCTTTTATATTATAATGATGCATATGTACGCACTAAATTTTTTTATTACAACGTCTAAGAATATTTAAGAAATTTTTATTTTTGTGATAATACAAATAATTGAAGTTTGAAGCGGTGGTTAATAATTAAATTTTTATTATTGATTAATTTTATTATATTTAATTTATATGTATTTAGTGCAATGGCCGTCGGCTGAAGAAAGTATGACACAAAATCGGCATATAAATTCTAGGGATATTTAAGAAATTTGTAATTTTTGTTATTGATAGTATGTAATTCGTAAAGGGCCAATTCACCTATTAAAATCAAGCCCAAGTCTAAAACAGTGCATGCAAGGTCCACAATGCCTGCAAGGCCCACAATGCCTACAAGGCCACACTGTCTGCAAGGTCCACAAAGCCTGCAATGTCCACCAAGCCCATAAGGATTGGACATGACACGTTGCACAACAGACAAGTACGAACAAGACAAAGCTGACACAAGTACAACTGACATCTGCAACAAGGCTAGCACAAGTACATGGTTCAAACGTCAGGACAACATGCAACTGACACAAGGTGGACACTGACACCCGACCAAGACCCTAATTTGCAGCTTGTGTCCCCCACGTGGACACTCAGTCATGTGCACTGCACATGACATGGGCCTATAAATACCCCCTAGTCACTTCAATGTAGGGGGTTCACAACATTCATCACACTTTCACTATATTGAATTTCTGATAGGTTTTGCTCTACTTTCTCTCTACTTTCTCTCTCTAGAAATTAATACCTATCTATATATCTGTATTATGTTTTCCGTCCACCGGATACTTATTCTCACGCCGGAGGTGCTTACGGGGACATAACCCCCCGCTGGCATTTCCGTTTCAGGGAGCTCGGAGGCAATTCCGGTGGAGCTCAGACAAGACGCGTAAAGCTCAGCAAGGTCAACATAGCTCAGCAAGCCAGACAAGCCCAACAAGGTCGACAAAGCCAAACAAGCATTACAAGTCCAACAAGGCCGACAGAGCCAAACAAGCATTACAAGCCCAACAAGCCAAACAAGCACCTGTTCCAGCATAACACCAAGAAAGTAGAGCCCGACGGTAGAACGACTTATCAGTTATGATACTAATAGTTGAAGTTTGAAGCAGTGGTTAATACTTAAATTTTATTATTGAATATTTTCACTATCTTTTATTTGTATGTACTTATGCAACTGGCGTCGGCTAAAAAAATATGACACATAATCAGCATATAAAGTCATGAGATATTTAATAAATTTATAATTTTTGTGATAATACGAATGATTGAAGTTTGAAGTGGTGGTAAATACTTAAATTTTATTAATTTTACTAGCATTATACCCGTGCAAAGCACGGGAGTCTTTATAATTATTTTTATATTTTTTTTAACTTTGTTTAGAGTTAAATTCTATGAAGACCATCTTTTTTTGTGAAGACCTGGAGATCACATACGTTCTGCAATCTAAATTTGACAAAATAGATCATATTTTGTAATCAAAAATTTGAAAAACGTACTATTTTGCAAAGTATATTCTATGAAAATCACTATTTCATTGAAAATTTTGAAAATATGTAAGTTCTGCAAACTAAACATGAATGTTCTGCAAACCGAACATGTTTTTCATAACAATATGTTTTGCTATATTTTAGTTGCAAAACGTATATAATTTTAAAGATTTTAAATGAAAATAGTTATTTTCATAAAACATAATTTATAAAATATTATATTTTTCTAAATTTAGATTGAAGAACGTATGGGGTCTCCAGGTCTCCACAAAAAAGATGGTCTCTATAGAACTTAACTCACTTTGTTTATATTTTAGTATATTTAGTTTTTTTTTAATTTTAATTTTAATTGATTTTGTATATTAGATCATCAATATTTAATTTATACAATATATCCTTTTTTTAGATTTCCCAAGTATTACTTTTTAGTAGAAATATTATAATAAAATTGATTAGTATTCATTTTTTATTAAAATAGTTTTGTATATTAGTGATGAAATCTTTATTCCTTTGAATTTTAAATCACTGAATTTAAAATTTTTAATTTTTTTCACTCTAAAATATTTAGATACTACACGTTCCTTTCTAATAAAATGATATATAGTGTAGTTCATTACTAACTGTGAGCTTATCTTCTTGTATTTCGAGTATATCTACATTTTTCCTTTTTTCACTATAATAATAATTAATAATTTACTGTTTTAGCCCTGACGACCAAACTACCTAAACTCCCTTATACCAATTATATATAGGATATAATTTGATAAAAAATAAGTTGACATGTTAAAATCGCTAAACTTTTTTAAATAATTAAAAACATTAAAATTTATTTTTAAATAAATAGACCCATAAACTGGCCCTGGTAAATAGGTCTTGGAAATGCCTTTTAATTAGAATAGTTAAATTTATATTAATTATTATAACTTTTAAAAATAAATTGGGCTGTTACTCGAACCAAGTATATGGTATTAACTGAATTTTGTTAAGAAAAAATAAGTTCATTTAGAAATTTTATTTATATGTCCATATGTGTATAAATATAGATATGTATAATAAATAAGTCTAAATATTATGAGTAACTAAGTAAAATAATATTGTATCAAAAAATAAATATTAATGTGTTTGTTAATAATTTAGTAAGAGTAATTAAGTAAAAATAATTAAGTACATACAGTTAAATAAGGCAAGTACCGTACCAAAAAACAGGTACCAAAACTTTTTATGTTTCATCTTTAATAATACTAGCTTATAACCCGTGCAATGCACAGTTATTTTTCATAGTTATTTTTTAACATTTATAATTATATTAATTAACAAAATTATTTTTAAGTTAATGATGATCCAGTCATTATAATTCAACTGAAATTACTCAAACACCCAAATCAAAGATAAAGTTATGAATTTTTGCATTGACAATTTTATTCAGTTTAGAAAATTTACGTATTCTTGTTTAATATTATTAAAATTTTCTTTTTAGTATTTGAATATAATTCTAATAACAATTAAACACACTTTTTAATATTAACGGTTCTTATTTATCTATTTCAAAATCAATCGCCCTTATTTATTAGTTTGACGGCACATGAACCAAAGTTTTGGATAAGACTCCATGCAACGCATGACTCTTTTTTTAATATCTATAATTATATAAATTATTATTATTTTTTATTTTTTATGTTATTAAGTTTTGAACTTTATTTATTAGATTTCAGACGCTCAATTAACTATCTGTACTATATCTTGAGTTCTAAAAATCAGATTTGAACGCTTTACGGCACACACGAAACTCACAAAATAATATTTAATTTAGTGACAGTTTAACAATTCTTTTGCAATTGAAAATACCCTGAAACTGAAGAGAAAGAAAAAAGTGACGGATTTTTACATTGAGAATTCTTATTGAACTAAAGAAATTTATTTATATTTAGTTTAAAATATGAAAATACCCTTTTTTAATATTTGAATGTATTTCTACTAACAATCAAATACACTTTTTAATATTACATCCAGCGATTTTCATTTATCTATTTTAATATGTAACAAAATAATCTTTAATTTAGTGATGGTTTAATAATTTTTTTACAATTAAAATCTACACCAAAACTAAATATAGAATAAAGTGGAAAACTTTGAGAATTTTATTCGATTTAGGAAATTTTCATGTATTTAGTTTAAATTTGCAAGATATATTTTTTAGTATTTTTAATATAATTCAACTAACAACCAAATACACTTTTTTATATTCGATCCAATAATTATTATCTATCTATTTTAAAATCCAACGACCCTTATTATTTTGATATGTAATAGTTATAATTATTTCAAATCCAATTCTAATACTACTACTTTAACTTTTGACTTATATCCTTTTTAGATAATAATTTCTATTACTTTCACTTTTGACTTATATCTTTTTTAGTTAATAATTTCTATTTTTATATGTGATATGGACAGAAAAGTAATTATAGAAATATAATTGACAAATCAATGGAAAGGCCGATATTTAAGGCCCGACACCCTAATTATTCATTAATTTCGTAATTAATGAATAGGGAAAATATACAGCTCATGAAAAGAGTCCAAATTATGGCAAATTGGTCAAAGAAGGATCCAGAATCCCAATTAAAGGCAATTAATGAGTCATAGCCTTTATCAACAAGGAAAAGACTTATCCTGCAAGCAATACAATGCTTATCCAATAACAAAAAGGAGACTTATTCGCTAAGACTCCTAAACATACCATAAATACTAGGCTCCAGACGCCTATATAAGGTCCCTGATCCTACAATCAGAACTACGTCTTTGGCTTGATTCTCAATAACGATTTGAGATACGTAGGCATCTTGTGAGGACCAATTTAGTCCGGATACACGAGTGCAGCCATTAAAGCTCGAAGCTCATTAATCCTAGCATTAAATTCACAAAGCACGTTTTTTAATCCATAACATTTGGCGCCGTCTGTGGGAAGACAACATCAACCATGGCAAACACACGAAGAACAGCTCGGGATACTCAAACTCCCGATGATCGCCCTATCACCTCTGAGGCTGATCAGCCACCGCCGACTACTGGCACACAAGGGGCGAATATCCCCACCAACACTCAAGGACCGGAAATCCCGATTTCGGTTGAAGGGACGAATCCCCTGCAGATGGTCATTCATGGATCTAATCCACAAGAGACCGTTCACCAACAACCAATCACGACCTCCCCGCTGCTCATGAGTGCACCAAGGAGCCTTCGACTCCATACTACTGATCTCCCTCAATACGCGAATCAGACTTTGGGGATGCCAAGCTACGGCATGCCCCCTCGACCCATGGCGGGCGGTAGTGGAACTAATCCAATCTACCATGAGGCATATGTGCCCCCTTATATTCAAGGCCTGGGACCCCAACAACAACAAACTCGTCAGACCCCTCTCATTCAAGATTAATCTGGCCCATACACCGAGGATGAGGGTTATACAACTGGAGAGGATGTCGCCGCAAGAAGGAGACGTTCTTCCCAGACAAATCGGGAGCCACCCCAAACTACTAGGGAGAAACTTGGAGCCCGTGAGGCAGAGACTGCAAGGCTCAAAAAACTCCTTGCTGAAGAAGAGGCCGCTCAATCTCGGGGCCGAACGACTGAAGGAATCCCGATAATCAACTTGGATCCACCAAGAAGGACCAAAAGGGCTGAAGCCCCAAGGGGTGATCCTAGTATTCTTTTGCCCCTAGGAGATCCTGATGATCCTACACCACCGTTTACTCAAGACATCATGAAAACGGCAATATCCAGAAAGTTTAAGATGCCTTCGATCAAAGCCTATGATGGAATGGGAGATCCCGCAAATCATGTAAGGACCTTCTCCAATGCACTGCTGTTGCAGCCAACCAACGATGCGGTCAAGTGTAGGGCGTTTCCACAAACCTTGGCAGGCATGGCCCAACGTTGGTATAGCCGTCTACCTCCCAACTCTATTGGGTCCTTCAAGGAACTAAGCAAGGCTTTCATCAATTAGTTCATTAGTGGAAGGGTGCATGAGAAAAGTTCTGCATCACTCATGGCAATCCGGCAAGGGCAGAATGAGGCCCTAAGGGACTACATCAATCGATTCACTAGGGAGGCTTTAAAAGTCCCGGACTTAGAGGACAGAGTGGCTATGATAGCCCTGCAACAAGCAACCACTGATGACCACTTCAAACGGTCGTTAGCTAAACATCCCCCCGAGAGCATGCTGAAGCTCCAAGATAGAGCCGAAAAGTATATCAAGGCTGAAGAAAGTATGAGAAAATATGAACCCACTACTAGCGGTAGTGGAAACTCAAAGAAAAGAAAAGAAACTCAGGAGTACGGCGTCAAGGAAAAGTTTCCCCGAACATCAAAGAACTCTGATTCTCCCCCTAAGAGAAGCAATTTTGGACAAAAATTCACAGAATATGCAAGATTGAATACTCCCAGGAGTCAAATTCTGATGGAGATAGCCAAGGAAGAAGATATCAAATGGCCAAAGCCAATGAGGGCTGATTTGTCCAAATGGAACCAAAATCAGTTTTGTCGGTTCCACAAAGAAGTCGGTCATGACACCGATGATTGTAGACAATTGAAAGATGAGATTGAGTTTCTGATACGAAGAGGGAAACTCAGCAAGTTCACTAAGGATGGAAGCCAAGGGAGCCAAAGGGGGAACTACGAAAGGAAGGATTATGATAGAAGGGACAACGATCAAGATCGGAATCCCAAGCCCCGAGGGCCATTGATCAACATGATATTCGGAGGGCCAACTGCTGCTGGGTCCTCCCGAAACTCAAGAAAGGCTTACGCCCGAGATGTAATGACTGTGGTTGGAGAAGCACCGAAGCGTGCCAGAACAGAAGTGTCAATAGGTTTTGACGATTCAGACTTGGAAGGGGTGAAGTTCCCCCATGATGATCCTCTTGTCATAATACCTGTGATAGGCAATTCCGAAACAAAGAGAGTCTTGGTTGATAATGGAGCTTCAGTGGATATCTTGTTCCACGATGCGTTTATCAAGATGGGTTACACAGACTCTCAGTTAACACCCTCAAATATGCCTATATACGGATTAAACGGGGTGGAATCAAAAGTGAAAGACACTATCCAACTCCCAATGACTATGGGGCAAAGGATGAATACGTCTACTCAGATGTTGAACTTCATAGTTATAAAAGTGACTTCAACCTACAATGCAATCCTGGGAAGGACTAGTCTTCATGCGTTCAAGGCTGTTGCCTCATCTTATCATCTAAAAATCAAGTTCCCAACGAGGAATGGGATTGGTGAAGAACGAGGAGACCAAAATATGGCTAGAAGTTGTTATGTAGCCGCGTTAAGGCCTGATGGAACCGGGGGCAAGTTCTCCCAATTGAAGACATGAATGTCAGCGACAACGAGGACGGAAGGGGGAAACCGGCTGAGGACTTGGTTCCAATTCCCCTAGTCCCAGGAGAACCAGAGAAGGTGACTTATATTAGGGCACTACTGCCCGAACCGTTGAAGAGCAAACTCACGTCTTTTCTTCAAGAAAACAATGACGTTTTCGCTTGGACAGCGGCCGACATGCCAGGGATTGATCCCCAATTGATATCTCACAAATTGAATGTGGATCCAGAAAGGAAGACACTGAAACAAAAGAAAAGAAATTTTGCTCCAGAGAGGCTTGAAGCCATTAAGCAAGAAATGAATAAGCTTTTGGAAGCTGGGTTCATTGAGGAAATCCAATTCCCAGAATGGTTAGCTAACCCCGTGATGGTCAAAAAAGCTAACGGGAAGTGGAGGATGTGCGTCGACTTCACCGACTTGAATGATGCATGTCCTAAGGATTGTTTTCCCTTACCAAGGATTGATGCTCTAATAGATGCCACTGCTGGGCATGAGATGCTAAGTTTCATGGATGGCTTCAGTGGATATAATCAAATCAAGATGCACAAAGATGACATCGCCAAGGTATCATTCATCACTGACTTTGGTGTCTTCTGTTTCTTAGTCATGGCTTTTGGGCTTAAGAATGCAGGAGCGACCTGTCAAAGGTTGGTAAAAAAAAATCTTTGAACACCTAATTGAAAAAACCATGGAGGTCTACGTGGATGCCATGTTAGTCAAAAGCCTCGATAAGGCCAATCACATTGAGCACCTCCGAGAGGCATTCGAAGTGCTAAGGCACCACAAGATGATGTTGAATCCAGCTAAGTGTGCCTTTGGTGTAGGCTCCGGAAAGTTCTTAGGCCTGATGGTTTCCAAGAGAGGAATCGAGGCTAATCCCGACAAAATCAAAGCGATCCTAGACATGGAACCACCAAGGACTGTCAAAGATGTCCAGAAATTAACGGGAAGAGTGGCAGCATTGGGAAGATTCATCTCCAAATCAGGAGAAAAGTGTTTACCCTTCTTCAAAGCACTCAAAAAGGTGAAATTTTTTGAATGGACAACTGAAAGCCAAAAGGCCTTTGAGGCCCTGAAGAAATACATGGCTGAGCCACCACTATTGGCCAAACCAAAACCAGGAGAGGTTCTTTATCTATAATTGGCAGTATCCAACACTGCCCTGGGAGCTGTTTTGGTAAAAGAAGAGTTAAAGGTTCAGAAACCCATCTACTACGTGAGCAAGATTCTACATGGGGCAGAAATAAACTACTCAATGATTGAGAAGTTTGCCTTAGCCCTGATAATGGCCTCAAGAAAGCTACGCCCGTACTTCCAGGCACACAAGATATAGGTTTTGACTGATCAACCTCTAAGAAACATCTTGCATAGCCCTCAAGTTAGTGGAAGATTGATCAAATGGGCCATTGAATTGGGCGAATTCGACATCAAGTATAAGCCTCGAACGACCATAAAAGCTCAAGCACTCGCTGACTTCATGATTGAATGTGCCATTGACAACCAAGAAGTCGGGGGGCAGGAAGTAACAATGGAAGACAAGGAAACTGAAGACATAATCTCCAAAGAATGTTGGGTGCTCTATTTTGATGGAGCATCAAAAACAAAATCAAGTGGAGCCGGTTTAGTGCTACAAAGTCCTGATGGATTCCTCATAGAGTATGCACTAAAACTTGATTCCCAACGACAAACAATGAGGCTGAGTATGAAGCTCTGATAGCTGGCTGAGGGCTGGCTGGAGCCTTGAGGGTCAAAACTCTGAAAGTATGTGGAGACTCGAGGCTAGTGGTTTCCCAAGTAAATGGGGAATTTGAGGCCAGAGATGAAGTCATGGCCAAGTACTTGAAACTTGTCAAGGCCATCATGACTCAGTTCGACGAATGCTATGTAGAGCACATTCCAAGGGAAGAAAACATGAAGGTTGATGCCTTGTCTAAATTTGCTTCTTCCGAAATTGAAAACTATGCAGGGAGTGTATACTTCCAAGTCCTGAGGACCCCAAACATCAACGGAAAGTTGGTAGCACCCATTGATGCTGGCAGCTGTTGGATGGATCCCATCAAAGCTCATCTGGAAACTGGATGGCTACCCAACGATACTTCAGTAGCACGAAAGCTATACATCAGAGCACTAAGGTATACCCTGATTGAGGGACTCCTATACAAGAAGTCTTTCATCATTCCATATCTGAAATGTTTGAGACCCCAAGAGGCAGAATTGGCCCTAAAGGAAGTGCATGAAGGAATCTGTGGGCAACACTTGGGGGGCAGAACCCTTGCTCATAAAGTCACCCGTCTAGGTTTCTATTGGCCAAGCATACTTGCTGATGCTAAAAGCTATGTGAAGAAATATGAACGGTGCCAGAAACATGCACCAGTGGTTAGACAACCACCAGAGATGATGACATCCATTAACTCACCCATCCCCTTTGCCATGTGGGGAATGGATATACTTGGGCCATTTCCTATGGCAAGTGCTCAGAGAAAGTTCTTGATAGTGGTAATTGACTACTTCACCAAGTGGATTGAGGCTAAACCATTAGCCAAGATAACCACCAAGCAAGTAATGCACTTCTTCTGGGAAAATGTGATATGCAGATACGGAATTCCACGAGTCCTGGTTACGGACAATGGGACTCAGTTTAACAAAGATGAGTTCAAGAAATATTGTGATGAGAACGATATCAAGTTGCGCTTCACTTCTGTTGCCCATCCTCAAGCAAATGGGCAAGCTGAGGTTGCAAATCGAATAATCCTGGATGGACTAAAGAAAAGAGTTGAACGCTCCAGAAACACTTGGGTAAACGAATTACTCCCCATACTTTGGGCATATCGTACTACCTGCAAAGTCACCACTGGAGCTACCCCCTTTCTGTTGGCATATGGGGCAGAGGCAGTGGTTCCAGTGGAAATTACTCACATGTCTCCAAGAGTTGAGGCTTATGAACCAGAAGAAAATGAAGAAGGCTTGAGGCTAGCTTTGGATCTAATTGATGAAGTTAGAGATGAAGCAAACGCCAAGATAGTTGAACATCAAAAGGAAGCCTCTATCTACTACAACCTAAGGGTTAAAGAAAGGTTCTTTCGACAAGGAGACTTGGTTCTTCGAAAGATTGAGGCATCCGGAGTTGGACAAAAAGGCAAGTTGGCCCCAAATTGGGAAGGACCATATCGCGTCAGGAACGTGTTTGGACGAGGCTCGTATAAGCTAGAAACCCTCGAAGGGCATGAGGTGCCAAGGACTTGGCATGCCTCAAACTTAAAAGTTTATTATGTTTAATGCATCCTCAAAGGATCCGCTAGTAGGACAAGTAGAAATAAGGTTCGATGAAATCATGAGCTTCATAGAAAGCAGATGAAGGGTTGAACCCATTTTGATTGGTAGAAACATTCTCAAAGCATTGCCAAGACAAACTACAAATGAATGCAAAGGAAAACATACAAAATATGCATGTCAACTGCACAAATAGAGCTGAATACAATGAACCCCGAAGGGTGAATGTTGCTAATAAACATACAAAAGAAAGCCTAAGATGCTTATTGTTAATTAGCGAAAATTTAAAGCTCAAGAGAAGTTTGATATGATAGACTTGAGAATGAATCACTACGAGTGGGGCCATCAGTAAGAACTCGTAAGGGTGAAGGGTTGAAACCCCAGAAACCTAAGACATTCAGTCCAAACCCCATCATTCGATATGCTCAATGAAAGGCTTGAAGCCAAAACAAGACGGTATAAGACATAAAAGGCTTATGCAAATGTCAAGTTAGCCTCGAATAAGGCAAAATCGTCGTAAATGTGTAGGTCGCTCCACACTTTACACCAAGACGATACTCATGTGTTAGATCAGAATTCAATGATCGTCAGAAGCTAAACTCAACTGATCAGGATTGCTGACGTCATCAGTATTGCATGGTCATCAGTATTTGATCAAGCGTCAGTATCTTATTGATCATCAGGATTCCTACTCAGACTATGATCAGGTTTGATCATCAGGACTTGAAGCTGATCAGGATTCCTACTTCGAGTTATATTTGGAGTCTAGATAAACATGGAAGTTTATTCTATCTGTTCCTGGTTTGTAGAATGTAGCTATCGATTAAGGATAGGTTTCTATCTTTGTTATGATTAGGACTTATCTTGTTATTGATAGAGAAGCTGTGTGCACTATATAAACACAGTTTTGGTTTCGATTTATGTATTCATTCGAGAGAGAACATAATCGGAGAGAAGCTCTTAAGAACAGAATTTCTTGAGAGAGTTTTTGTAAGCTAGCAGCTCTTAAAAACATCAGAATTTCTTAAGAAAGTTTGTAACAGTTTTATATCAAAGTTAATAAAGCTGTTATTGTTATTGTTATTGATCTTTCATATTTGTGTTATATAAAGTCGAGAATCTTATACAATTGTATTCAACCCCCTTCTACAATTGTTATTTACTGGGCAACAATTGGTATCAGAGCAAACTGATTTAATTCTGAATCAGATACGATCTAAAGATGTCGACAACCAAGTATGAAAGCATGAAGATTCCCATCTTGAAGATATCAGAATATCCTACATGGAGGGTAAAGATGCTGATGTACCTGGAGGCTATGGATCCTGACTACTTGGACAGGATTCGTGATGGACCATATATACCAACAAAGTTCGTAGAATGAACAGATACAGTACCAGAACATTATGTGGTCAAAGCTAAAGCTGAATGGACTCCAGAAGAAAAAGCTCATGTACTCAGGGAACCAAAGATAAAGAATATCTTGCATAATAGCCTTGATGTTGTCATGTCAAACAGAGTGATTGCATGCAAGTCTTCAAAAGAAATCTGGGATACTTTGGAAACTCAGTGCCAGGGATCTGCATCTGTTAAGAAAAACAGAAGGGCTCTATTGATTCAAGAATATGAGCAATTCGATGCAAGACCTGAAGAGAGCCTGACTGATCTATATGATAGATTTCTGACACTATTGAACAGCTTATCCTTAGTTGACAAAGTATATGAAACTGAAGATTCAAACACCAAATTTCTTAGAGCTTTACCTGAAGAATGGGATACTCAGACCTCAATCATTAGACACCAGTATGATCTGAACATTGTGTCTCTTGATGAGATCTATGGGATGCTAAGAACTCATGATCTTGAAGTTCAACAGAGAAAGAACAAGAAAAGCAGCAAGGCAAAGTCAATTGCTTTGAATGTAGAAGCAAAATCAAAAGGGAAAGCTATGGAGGTCTCTAGAAGGAAAGCAAGAGTAGCTGAGTCAGATCCTGATGACTCTTCATCAGATACTGATGGCAATCCTGATGCCAATACTGGTGATGAATCTTCTGATTCAGACATGGAAGAGATGGTTGCTATGATTGTCAGAAACTTCAGAAGGATGAAGTTCAGGAAGAATAGAAGACAAGGCAACTTTCAGAAAAAGACCTTCAAAGCAGACAAAGACAAGTATATCAAGAAGGACAACAAGGGTAGCAAATTTGACAAGTCAAAGGTTAGATGCTACAAGTGTAATGGTATGGGTCACTTTGCTTCTGAATGCAACAAGACAAAGGCACTCATCACATCAAGCAAGGATTGGATGGACTCTTCCTCAGAATCTGATACTGAGGTAGTTAACTATGCGTTAATGGCCAATGTGTTAGTCATGGATAGTGGATGTTCTGTGCACATGACTGGAAACAAAGCCCTGTTATCAGAATATGAGGAAAAAGCTGGCCCAACTGTGTCTTATGGAGATGGCAACATTGGACAAACCTTGGGATATGGCAATATAATCATTGGAAATGTCATCATTGAAAAAGTAGCTCTAGTGAAAGGACTAAAACACAACTTGTTGAGTATTAGTCAAATCACTGACAGAGGTTATCATGTCAATTTCTATTCCACACATTGTGAAGTAGTCAGTAAAGCAACAGGGAAGATAGCACTAACTGGCTACAGGCATGGTAACATATATGAAGCCAACATTCTCTCAGATACTGATGGCTCCCCTACATGTTTCATCAGTAAAGCTTCAGTAGATGAAAGTTGGAATTGGCACAAGAAGCTTTCTCATCTCAACTTCAGCAACATCAATGAGTTGGTTAAGAAAGAATTAGTAAGAGGATTACCTAATGTCTTACATACACCTGATGGACTCTGTGATGCATGCCAAAAAGCAAAACAAAGAAGGACATCATTCCAGAGTAAATCAGAATCCTCTATTGAAGAACCATATCACATGCTACATCTTGATCTGTTTGGTCCAGTCAACATCATGTCCATCAGTAAGAAAAGGTACACTCTTGTAATTGTTGATGAATATTCTAGATTCACCTGGGTGTATTTTCTGCATAGAAAAGATGAAACTCCTGAAGTTCTGTTGGATCATGTGAGGATGATTGAGACAACCACAAAGTACAAAGTCAAGATTCTGAGAAGTGATAATGGTACTGAATTTAAGAATTCAAAGATGGAAGAGTTCTGCAAATACAAAGGAATCATTCAACAATTCTCTGCTCCTGGCACACCTCAGCAAAATGGAGTAGTAGAAAGGAAGAATAGAACTCTTATTGAAGCTGGCAGAACTATGTTGGAAGAAGCTAAATTACCTACATATTTCTGGGTAGAAGCAGTCAACACAGCATGCTATACACAAAATCTCACATTGATAAACAGGCATGGTGTCACTCCTTATCAGTCACTCAAAGAGAAGAAACCAAGTCTGAAGCATTTGCATGTGTTTGGCTGTAAATGTTTTGTTCTCAGAACTCATCCTGAACAGCTAGGGAAATTTGAAACAAAGGCTGATGAAGGAATATTCATAGGTTATCCTACATCAAGAGCCTTCAGAGTTTTTAATTTGAGAACAAGAACTGTCATGGAGTCAATACATGTATCTTTTGATGATAAGAAGATAACTGGAATCATTGAAGACTCGCATGATAGATTGTTATTTGAAAATGAAGCTTCCAAGGAACCTGAAGAAAGTGAATCAGAAGCTGTCCATTCATCCAGTACTGACGGGTCACCAAATCCTGATGACTCACCAGGTACTGATGGTGCTAATACTGATGATGCAAACAACAGTGATACAACTAGTAGTGCTAATGTTGAGGGGGAGCAACGGCATTCAACTACAAGTTCAGAGTCAACTCAATCATCAGGACAGAATTCTTCAGATACTGATTCAAGTGAAGATCCTGATAACACATCAGGAGGGCATAGCAATAATTCAGGGAGAGCTTCAAATCAATCAAATTCTTTCAATCAAGATAACACCAATCCAGGGGGAGCATCTACTTCAAGAAACAATTTGACACCAGCAAGGAAATGGACAAAAGATCATACTCCTGATTTGATAATTGGAGATCCTGATGCAGGTGTTCAAACAAGAAGTGCAACTCAGAATGAATGTTTATATAATAACTTTCTATCCAAGGAGGAGCCTAAGAAAGTTGAAGATGCACTTAAAGATGCTGATTGGGTTACTGCAATGCAAGAAGAACTGAATGAATTTGAAAGGAATGAAGTCTGGAAACTGGTACCAAGACCAAAGAATAGATCAATTGTTGGTACAAAGTGGATTTTCAAGAACAAGACTGATTCTGATGGAGTCATTATCAGAAACAAAGCAAGGCTAGTTGCAAAGGGGTATTCCCAACAAGAGGGAATTGACTATGATGAAACTTTTGCTCCTGTTGCAAGACTAGAAGCCTTCAGGATATTTCTTGCTTATGCAGCACATAAGAAATTCAAGGTTTTCCAGATGGATGTTAAAAGTGCTTTCTTAAATGGTGAACTGGAGGAAGAAGTTTATGTTGAACAACCTCCTGGTTTCATTGATCCTAAATATCCAGATTATGTCTACAGACTGGATAAGGCACTTTATGGACTAAAGCAAGCTCCAAGAGCATGGTATGAAACCTTAGCTCAATTCTTACTGGAAAGTGGATTCAAAAGAGGTGCAATTGATAAAACTCTATTTTATTTGAATCATGGTAAGGAGTTGCTGTTAGTTCAGATTTATGTTGATGATATCATTTTTGGGTCAACAAACAATAAGCTGTGTGAAAAGTTTTCCAAGCTTATGTAGTCAAGATATCAAATGAGCATGATGGGAGAAATGAGTTACTTTCTGGGTCTTCAAGTTAAACAGACTGATGAAGGGATTTTTATTAATCAGTCTAAATACACAAGGAATTTACTGACAAGGTTTAACATGCAAGACAGTACTCCTGCTTCAACTCCCATAGCTACAGCTACCAAACTTGATCCTGATCAAGGTGAAGAGGTAGATGTAACTCACTACAGAGGAATGATTGGCTCTTTATTGTATCTCACTGCCAGTAGACATCATGTTTGCAACCTGTCTATGTGCAAGATTTCAAGCAAAACCTAGAGAACCACATCTGATTGCAGTCAAAAGAATTTTCAGATATCTCAAAGGCACTCCTTCACTTGGCCTTTGGTATGCAAGGGAATCAGATTTTGGGTTGTGTGGTTATTCAGATGCTGATTTTGCAGGATGCAAAATAGACAGGAAAAGTACTTCAGGAAGTTGTCAGTTTTTGGGTAGAAGACTAGTTTCATGGTTCAGTAAAAAGCAGAAATCTATTTCCACTTCAACTGCAGAAGCTGAGTACATTGCTGCAGGAAGTTGTTGTGCTCAGATAATGTGGATGAGAAATCAGTTGTTAGATTATGGCATGTCATACTCAAAAATCCCTATTTATTGTGATAACCAAAGTGCTATTGCAATGACAGGAAATCCAGTTCAGCATTCTCTTACTAAACACATAAGTATCAGATATCACTTTATAAGAGAACAGGTTCTGGAAGGAACAATTGAACTTCACTTTGTTCCTACTGATCAACAACTAGCTGATATATTCACCAAGCCACTACCTGAAGCTACTTTCAATAAGTTGGTGAATGAACTTGGAATGATGAATTTTGAGAATTTCTGAGGGAAAGCTACAGAGAGGAAATCCTGATAACTGTCAAATCTGATGGTTATTCAGAAAGGTATGTATCTTTGATCAAATCCTGATAGGACTCAATCCTGACAGGAAGTCAACTGGTCAATCCTGATGTACAGGTCAGTATTTCATTACTTAATTTGTGCCTAATTTTTTGTCAGTATCTACTGATGGACGGTTGAGTTTTAGTAGGACAACTGTATGCGCGCGTGTGTTGCACTATTATAGGTATAACAATACATACACATAAAAGGCGGTGCAGATTTATTTAAATGACACACGTAATCTGTCCACTAATTCTTTGTGCACAAATCATATTTTGCCACCTGTCTTTGAGAGTAATATTTTGTTTTAACAAAATACTTTTTATTGGTCTACATCGTTAATTACTCTCTTATCATCAGTTTTTCGTTTTCTATCTCTCTCTGTGCTTTCATACCCTAATTGCTTCAAATCTTAATTCTCGAGTTTTCAAAAGCATTACAATGGCGTCTTCATCTTTCATGAACAAACAAACAGTAATTCGTGATATTACTTTTGCCACTAATAACTTTGTAGCCATTCTAGACCATCAAGAATTGCCTACTGAGTTCCATATAATTCAAGATTTTCTTACTTCAAGCCCATTGAAGTATGCTTTAACAGAGCCTGCAAGTGTTTCTTTTAAGTCTGTAATGCAGGTTTGGAACACAGTTGTTTTTGGTCAAAGTTCTACAGGAACCATTCTGATGCAGTTCGAATCAAATGGGGTAACTCATCATGTCACCCCTGCTGTTATTGAAGAGGCATTGCATTTGCCTATTCTGGGTGAAAAAGTTCCTAGGGTGATTTCAGACTCTGCTCTATTTGAGTTTGTCAAGAAACTGGGCTACAATGGAGAAGTAAAGAGATATGGAAATCTCTTTAGGACAAAGCTTAAGAAGGAATGGAATTTCTTCTTTGATTCAATCAGCCGCTGTTTCCTGAACAAGACATCAAATTTTGATGCTCTTCCATCAGGATCTCTTAAAATTGGGTACTCTCTTATCCATTCTACAGTGTTTGATTATGGGTCTTTTATCTTAAAAGCTTTAAGTGATAGGAAATCAGATAAGTTGGGTTCTGTCTGTTTTCTTAGATTTTTACAGTTGATATTTAATCACTTTTGTCCTAATGTTGTTTTTGAGGATGATGTAGTTCTACCAATCTGTAGAATTACTGAGAATAATATTAAGTCCTTAGTCAACAGTGATAAGGCAAATGGTTTTATAGGAAATGCTTTTATTCCTGATGAGGTTAGGTTTTTCTTACATCAGAAAATGCCTACTCGTTATGGACTACTTTCTAATGCTATGGTACAAGGACCAACCCACCTTGTTCCTGACACAAGCATGCAACCTAAACAGTCTAAACAGTTAACAACCACCTCTACTGTCTCTCAAAAGACTTTAGTTGTCAAATCAAAGAAATCAGCTAGAACTGATGTGTCTGGAAGGCAATCAGGTTCAAAGGATTTTTCCTCTACACCACTCACTAAAAAGAAGATACAAGGGGGTGTACAAGGGGTCCTGGTCAAGAAAGCTGATAAGGTTGTTAAGGATGTTCCTGTGAAAAGGAAGTTAAGGTTGATTGATGAAAGTGATTCAGAGGATGACTTACCTATATCCTCTGTGATGAATGTGAACAAGGAAGTTGCTGATACTGCTACTAAAGCTGTGGTACCTTCATCAAAACCACAAAAGACAAGGAAATTATCAAAGAGCAGGTATCATATTCCTTTGACAGTGCAAATGAAGGATACTGATATTCAGACATCAAATCCTGATGTTAGTATTCCTGATGCAGCAACAAAAGTTGTCTCTATATCAGACTCTCCAGCCTCTCCATCTCAGATTCGAGGACATTCTTGGGAGAAGGTTTCTACAACTGCTTCCTTGGTTGGTCTTACACCTACATCAAAGAAAAAGAGGAATGCAGAAGAGTTAGTCTATCAGAGACAGAAGAAGCTGAAAGGATCAAGCCCACAAGAACCTGAATTTCAGAGTAATTCAGCAGCTACTGTTGATCCTGCCACACAAGAACCACTCAATCAAAGTTTGGGTGAAGGCTTAGCTAGTGGAATGGTCACACAAGAACCATTTTCTCAAAGGGAGAATGAAGACATCAACATTCCAGCTACACAAGAACCATCTTCTCAAAGTGAAGATGCAGGCAAAGCTACAACTTCTGTTGAAAGATTGGTCGAGAACATTGTCAATGAGGGAAGCATACAAGAACCTTTAGCTCAAAGTGTTGAAGCAGCTTCTGAACCTCAAGCTCCACAAGAACCATTGGTAGCAAATACTGATGCAAGCATATCAAATCCTGACGATGTTCATCCTGACGCTAGTGGTGCTCCTGATAATGAACCTATTTTGATTCAGCCACTTCGTTCAAGACCAATGGATCATCCTATCTCAGAATCACAGGATAAACTGAAAGGTATTGCAATTCCTGATCCTGATATATCTCATGGTTCTGATGATGATAATTCTGATGATGATAGTGATGATGATAATGAGAATAGAAAAGAGAAGGAACAGCTTGCTACAGCACTCAAGATTAGTCTTGGAACTAATTTTGGTTCATCAAGTACATATATGGCTAGCAATGCTTTCACTGGGAAAGATCAGAGACAAGATTTTTCTACTCCTTCCTTTGATCCTGCAGAGGCATTTAGACAGAATGAATGGAACAATTCATGGCACAATTCTGATGAATCTATCAGTTTTTCTTCTGCTATTGAACATGCCTATAATGCAGTGAAGTCTATAGAGAATCAAGACTTGAAGAATCATCTGAAGGCTACTACTCTGTTATCCAAAAGCCTGAAAAGTGAGATTGATTCTATCAAGGGTTCAACTGAAAAAGTGAGGACTGATATCTTTAATAATTTTACAAAGGTGTCTACTACTTTCCAACTAAGGGTAGTGGAATCCCAAGTGAAATCTGTTGTTTCAGAACAAACCTCAATCAATCAAAGAATTGATTCTCTGGATACTAAGGTAACTGAAATTCAAGCCTCTCTTTCCTTAATTTTGCAATTATTGTCAAATCCTGATGTCAAAAAGGGGGAGAAGGTTATTCAGACAAAATGTACACCTGATCTAGTATTAAGAAATAATGATGATGATACTGGAGATGATGGTGGTGACAAAGCAATACAAGGAGAAACCTCTGATGCTGTTGTTATGAAGACAATCCAAACTTCTCAAAGTCAAACAACGCAGTCAACTCATGTTTCTGATTCTGGAGTTAAGACAGTAAGAACATTGGTGCAATCTCAGATCCTGACGGAAGATCAAATCCTGACACCTGGTCATGGACAAATTCTTGCTACAATTCCTGAAGGTGATGAAGATGTGATTATTGATAATCCTGAAGATGCATCAAATTTATTCCAGAAGTTTTCTACAAAAGACGGTAGAATTGTTACTCTTTATCACACTGATAAAAGAGTTCAACAATTATTTGCCAGAAAAGCACTCTCTACAGCAAGTGAAGAATATCCAGATCTCTCACATGAAGAATTCTTGAGACTACAAAGAGAGACAATGGAAAGCTATACTGCTCCTGCTAGAGGTAGAGGAAGCAGAGGTAGGAGAGGTGCTAGAAGAAGTAAAAGAGGTTCTTCAACTCAAATAGTACCTAGACAGACAAGGTCTAGAGGGTTAAGAATTGAAGAAATTCCTGAACCTATTCAAACTCTAGTAGTTCCTGACAGATCTACTTTTGGTGATGATGGAATTGTTGAAGAAGAACCTGAATTGAGAAGAAAATCAAGTAAATCAACTCTCAGCAATACAAATCAAATTGAAGATTCTAATCCTGACAATATTCAAGATCCTGACGAATCTGAAATTCTGCAAGAGGTTGATTTGATAATCTTATCTACTGTTGTTGATTGTCACAACAAAGAAGTAGATGAAGAAGAAGAAGCCATAAGAAGAGATATTACAAAGAGAACATATGAAGATTTTAATCTCTATCTACAAAGGCTTAAAGTTTCAAATGAAAGAAAATGGAGAAATTCAAGCAGACAAGAATCTTTACTTGAAAGAAGCTACGCTCATGAAAAGGAGAAATACAAGAAGTGGAAACATATTAGCACATTAAGTTGTGATACACCTATCAATTTTCAGTCTGGTGGAATTATTACAAGCGCTTCAAGTGTTGTTGATTTGTCTGATATGGCTAGATCAAAAACACTCTGGTTAAAGATGTTTTCAAATCTGAAGCAATTGTCAAGTAATTCAAGAGGAGGTATTGGACACAGAGATGGTGAATATCTGAATATGTCATATGTTGATCCTTACTCCTTGACAGAAATTGGAGGTACTTTAACTTCTGAAAACCTGAACAATTTATTAGCTGTTGATATAGTTATAGATTGTCATGATGGTTTTGAAAAGAAAGAAAAGCTTCTGTACTTCATGAAAGATGGTAGTGTGAAGATTTTATCTATTCAAGATCTGCTGATGAAAACTACACAGGAACTGAAATATGTTCACTATCTGTTAAGATGGAAGAACCAAGTGTACAAAGTATGGGCTGACATGATTTTGTCAACTATAAGAAGAAGACTGGATGGAAACAGTAATTTCGATGGTAATTATATTCCCATGTACTTAAATCAAAGAGGTCAGGATGTGGAAATGCAAAGGGGTACTGCTGTTAAAGAAGTAAATTTTGGCATGACTTGTCTTTCTCTCAATCCTGATGGGAAGGAAATTGCTTATCTTTTGCTTGAAGAACACAGTCTACAGAGAAACTCCATACAGAATCTCAGAGCAGCTATCTACCAGATTAATGAGGAAGATGAAGAACTCAGAAATCTTAAGGAAAGACTGATTCAAATTCTTGAAGAAAAAGAAGAAAGTTTATTATTCAACTTCTTGAAGATGAATCTGTTCTATCAAAAAGCTTAAACAGATAAGTTGTTTCTGAAGATACTCGTACATTTTGATACATGTTTTTGACATCATTGAATATTTGGAATCTATACTTTATTTTACAAAGTATGAGATTGGGGGAGATTGTTAGATCAGAATTCAATGATCGTCAGAAGCTAAACTCAACTGATCAGGATTGCTGACGTCATCAGTATTGCATGGTCATCAGTATTTGATCAAGCGTCAGTATCTTATTGATCATCAGGATTCCTACTCAAACTATGATCAGGTTTGATCATCAGGACTTGAAGCTGATCAGGATTCCTACTTCGAGTTATATTTGGAGTCTAGATAAATATGGAAGTTTATTCTATCTGTTCCTGGTTTGTAGAATGTAGCTATCGATTAAGGATAGGTTTCTATCTTTGTTATGATTAGGACTTATCTTGTTATTGATAGAGAAGCTGTGTGCACTATATAAACACAGTTTTGGTTTCGATTTATGTATTCATTCGAGAGAGAACATAATCGGAGAGAAGCTCTTAAGAACAGAATTTCTTGAGAGAGTTTTTGTAAGCTAGCAGCTCTTAAGAACATCAGAATTTCTTAAGAGAGTTTGTAACAGTTTTATATCAAAGTTAATAAAGCTGTTATTGTTATTGTTATTGATCTTTCATATTTGTGTTATATAAAGTCGAGAATCTTATACAATTGTATTCAACCCCCTTCTACAATTGTTATTTACTGGGCAACATCATGAAACACTAGTGTATATTAAAATCCCAAAAAGGGTAGTAAGTCCCGGGTAAGGGATAAAAAGACCCTAAGTCTCGAAAAAGACCGGTATAACTTCTATGAAATCTTCAAAGGATGAAGATTGTACCCAGAAAATCTTCAAAGGATGAAGATTGAACCCAAAAAATCAAAGAATACAACCGCGGAAACTTCGCCGGAAATCGCCTTACTACGGAATAAGAAGAGAGAAATTTTTAGAAAGTGAAAGTATGAAATGAAGAGTGATAGTGGAAACCCACTCTTTTATAATCAAAACAACCGTTCACCCAACCGGATAAGGGAAGGACAACCGTCATTAGCCGTTATATATCATAAGAGCTAAAGGTCCAATAAAGGCTAAATGCCCGATAAAGGCTAAAGGCCCAATAAGGGCTAAAGGCCCAATAAAGGCAAAAGGCCCAATAAAGGCTAAAGGCCCCATAAAGGCTAAAGGCCCGATTAAGGCTAAAGGCCCAATAAAGGCTAAAGGCCCAATAAAGGCTAAAGGTCCAAATTGAGCCCAATATATGTGGGCCTTAAAAGTCTAAAACGAACCAAGTATTCGACCAGAATCCTGGTCGAATGAGTTCGAACAAAGCTCGAAATGAACCAAGTATTCGACCAGAATCCTGGTCGAATGAGTTCGAACAGGGCCCAAAATGGAGCACATCTTCGATTAAAATCTTGATCAAAATCATTCGACTAAGTCCAAAAAAAGACATCAATCTTCGACTAGAAACCTGGTCGAAAGTGTTCGACCAGGGCATGAAAATACACATAAGTTCGACCAGAAACCTGGTCGAAACTATTCGACCAGGAGGTGAAATGACAATATGCTTCGATTAGAAACCTGGTCGAAACCATTCGACCAGGAGGTGAAATGACTATAGGCTTCGACCAGAAACCTGGTCGAAACCATTCGACCAGGAGGCAAATTCAGAGCAAAGTTCGACCAGAATCCTGGTCGAAAGAGTTCGACCAGGAGCTAAAGTTGAGGTCGAATTCGACCAGGATCCTGGTCGAAAATGAACTGAAAATTCTAAAGTTGATTTATTTTCCACGGAATTAATGAAAAATCCCTATTCCTGTTTTGGGAAATTACAAAATTGGTTTAGAACTATATGTTCGTCAAACCAAGCCACAATACGGAGCCACAATACGGAAGAAAATTTCGTAACTCCCGAATAAATAACTTCTACGATAATCCAAGAGAGATTTTCCTAGAAGTTGGGGGGCAAATGATATGGACAGAAAAGTAATTATAGAAATATAATTGACAAATCAATGGAAAGGCCGATATTTAAGGCCCGACACCCTAATTATTCATTAATTTCGTAATTAATGAATGGGGAAAATATACAGCTCATGAAAAGAGTCCAAATTATGGCAAATTGGTCAAAGAAGAATCCAGAATCCCAATTAAAGGCAATTAATGAGTCATAGCCTTTATCAACAAGGAAAAGACTTATCCTGCAAGCAATACAATGTTTATCCAATAACAAAAAGGAGACTTATTCGCTAAGACTCCTAAACATACTATAAATACTAGGCTCCAGACGCCTATATAAGGTCCCTGATCCTACAATCAGAACTACGTCTTTGGCTTGATTCTCAATAACGATTTGAGATACGTAGGCATCTTGTGAGGACCAATTTAGTCCGGATACACGAGTGCAGCCATTAAAGCTCGAAGCTCATTAATCCTAGCATTAAATTCACAAAGCACGTTTTTTAATCCATAACAATATGATATAATCTTGATCGTCTATTTTTAAAAATATTAGATTCAACGGCTGAGATTGTTTTGACGATACTGAGGACCAGACCAGAGTTTTGGATAAGATCTCTCTTACGCTTATTATATATAAGAATATAATAGTATAGATAGATAGTACACATTGATTGATTTTATATTTTTTTTTTCTTAAATAGTTAATATTTAAAATCTTACAAATATATTATAGGGCCACTGCGAAGCGCGGCTTAGTCGACTAGTACTTATATAAAGGAGAAGACGAGGGCTGTGAGGTGGCGCCTCTCAAATCGCTTCGATCTATTTTTCTAATTTTCTCAATTTTTTGAATTATTAATATCAAAAATTCAAAAATATCTCAATTGCCTTTAAAATATTCACTAATGGAAGAAACTAAAATATATCAATGGATTTAAAATCTTTATTAATGGAGGAAACTAGAAATACAATTTTAATATTTTCCTATTTTTTTTTATTAGACAATATCTCAATTGTCTTCCAAATATTTACTAAAAGAGAAAACTAGATATAAATTTTCTTGCCTTTAAAATAGAATATCTCAATTGCCTTTAAAATATTCATTAATGGAGGAAACTAAAATAAATTAATTGGAAAACTAAATATATAATTTTAATATTTTCCTAAACTTTTTTGTTAGACAATATCTCAATTGCCTTCCAAATATTTACTAAATGAGTCAACTAAATATAAATATTCTTGCCTTTAAAATAGAATATCTCAATTACCTTTAAAATATTCACTAATGGAGTAAACTAAAATATATCAATTGGCTTTAAAATCTTTATTAATGAATGAAACTAAATATACAATTTTAATATTTTCCTAAATTTTTTTGTTAGACAATATCTCAATTGCCTTCCAAATCTTTACTAAAATAGAAAACTAAATATAAGTATTCTTACCTTTAAGATATTTACTAACGAAGAAAACTAAATATACACACCCCTATATAAATTTTAAAGTTGTAAAGCCAAAAAAAATATTTTCTTTTCATGTATGTTTGTGCTGTTAATTGGCTTCATCGTGTTTTTGTTTTTGGTCTAATATTAATATTCATGTTAGTGACATGTTTGTTTTATCTTTGCATAAATAGTTCTCCAAGATTGTAAGTTAAGATTGTAAGTTGTTAGTGACATGTTTGGTAGTTTTTTTGTTATTCATATGTACCGGTACATATATCTGTATATATGTCTACAATTAAGGCGAATATAGACAATCATGTTACTAAATATTAGTTAAATATATATTTTGTATATGCATCGAGAGAGAAGTCATGGAGGGAGCCCAGTCGTCCGGTTAATCCGAGTACAATGTATTGTTTTAATTTAAATATCAAAGATGCACAAGTTCTAAATATAGGATACATAGAAAAGTGATGCCATATTAGTTGAAGACTTGATTTATGTTGTACTTTAACAAATATTTGTATTGTTTATTGATTTTAGAATATTGTATATGGAAAAGAGATTATTGATTCATTTTTAACGATCAATTTATAAAATATTCAGTGTTAAATAATTTAAATAATTTTATAATTGTTTATTCGTTATGTCATGAAATTTTAAATTGAATGATGATTAAACTAAATAAATATATGTGACAATATTCATTTGAAAGTGTTTCTGTTTGTTTTTTTGTTTGTATTTCTTTACTCTCATTTTCTCTTTGCTCTTTTTTATTGTCTATATTTATCTTGAGTTTGTGACATTAAGAAATTTTTTTGTTGATTTTAATTTTAGATAATAATGTTCCTGAGATTATCTCAGGATATTATTTATCCGAGGTAATCAAATAAAATATTACAGATTTTTGTATATATGAAAATATTGAATCAATTGTATGTTTGCATGTAAATTTCCTAAGGTAATCTCAGGAAAAATATTTTCTTAATTTCATTATCATTTATATTTGTGTTTGTAATGGTGATTGTTTATCAACGTCTATCTTTTTTTCTTTTTAATTTTTTTCTAATAATGACTCTTACTATTATACTATCTTAAAACTCATACGATGCACAATTATTTTTAATAGTTATTATTTATTTATTTATATATTACTATTTTATTATTAATTAGATTTATTAAAAAAATGTAAGGTTAGAGATAGTAATTTTATAAGCAAATATAAATAAATTTGTCATGTAGTCCAAGTAAATTGGCTTTAAAATAAACAAGTTGATTCAAATAGATAAGTTTTAGAGATGAAGTAAAATATATAGGTCCGTAAAACCGACCCAAGTAAATCGAATTAAAAATATATTTTAAAACAAATAGACCCGGTCCAATTATGTTGAATAGGTTTTAGAGATGTATTTTCATTATCATAGTTAATTTTTTTAATAAATATATTAACTATTGAATGAACAAATTAAAGAACGACCGACTAAACTACCAACGAAACTTTCTTTTGCACGAGTTGTTTTTAAATATTTATTATTTAAATTTTAATAAAATTTATGCATTCATTTGCTATACTGAATTGTAAAAAAATGAAATTAGAAGTGGATATTTATTTGACTTGATATGATTTAATAATTTATAGGATTGTTCGTGTATAATTTTCAGCATTTAGTGTCGCATTTGAGGTAAGTGATAATTAAATATATATTGCCTGTAATAATTTTAGAAAATGAGATATTTTAGTTAGAAAATATAAAAAGGAATATACGATTTGACTAAAAAAGGTAATCATTTAGTTATTAGTAATCATAATATTATTATTTTATTATATATAATGGAACTACCCGTGCTATTTTTGGAAAATAAGAGGGTTTAGTTAGAAAAAGTAGAAAATGTAATGTATTTTAGCTGAAAAAAGATAATTAACTATTTTTTAGTAGTTATAATATTATTATTTTCTTTTATTCAATAAATTTAATCGTAATGTTGTTAGAAAAAGAGAAATTTTAGTTAGAAAAATATAATAGGAGTAATTTTTTATTATTTTATCCAACGATTCTCATCGATTTGATTAGAAAGATCTAACAGATTGAGCAATGAAACTATAAAGATATAGAAATCGAGGCAAAAGTTCTGTTGTACTACAAAGAAAGAAGATGAATTTGATGACGTTAGTTGTATTATCGAATTAAGAAAGTGGATGTATGTACCATAACGTTTTGTACATATCAATTCTCATTCACACGAATTTCCACTACAAGGTTGAGATTATACGCAATTTAATTTAGTTTTTATATTTTGATAAAAGTGACAGATATATTTTCTCTTTTTTGTGTATTTTTTTCGGACCTCCTTCTTTAATATAGTTTATTTCATCGTTATTGAATGTAGGTTATGGTACAAAATTCCTCAAAAAAAAATTTAAAAATTTATTTTTAAGGTTATAAAGATAAATTTTTGTAACTATTGTATTATATGTCAAGAATATAAAACAAATTTTAAAATCATGTAATTTATATAGTAGATTAATGTGTTATATATTAAATTTGGTAATAATGAGAAAGCGGCTCACTGGGAGGAAAAATCTTTATAGAGAGGGCGGTTCATCAGGAGTAGCGTATTATATATTAGAATTAAATATTGATATTGTATTATGTATTTTAAAATATAAGTTGGAATTTAGATTTAAAAAAAATAAAAATGGTAATCAATATATTAATATTCAACATAATATTTAAATAATGAATATATTAAATAATTGTTTTTTCTATATTTATTCATAATTTTCGTGAATGCTCAATATGATACGAAAAATCCAAAAGAAACCTTATGTTATAAATATAATTATTTATTTAATTTGAAAAGAATTTTTGTAGAAAGTTTTTTAATTTTTTTAGAGAAATTATTATAAGGCCGCTGCGAAGCACGACTTAGTAAACTAGTACTTATATTATATAAAGGAGAAGACGAGGGCGGTGATGTGGCGCCTCTCGCTTTGATCTATTTTTTCTAATTTTCTCAAATTTTTGAATAATTAATGTTAAAGATTCAAAAATATCTCAATTGACTTTAAAATCCTTACTAATGGAGGAAACTAAATATACAATTATAATATTCTTGTCTTCAAGATCTTTATTAATGGAGTAAACTAAATATACAATTCTAATATTTTTGCCTTTAAAATCTTTACTAATGTATGAAACTAAATTTACAATTTTAATAGTCTCATAAATTATTTTATTAGAAAATATCTGAATTGCCTTTTAAATTTTTACTAATGAAGGAAAGTAAATATACAATTTTAATATTCTTGCCTTTATAATATTAGATAAATTCTCAATTTCTTTTTTTACTATTTTCTAACGGAGGAAACAAAATATAGTATGTTAATATTATCATAAACGCTCTTTATTGATCCAATCAATATACTTATATAAATGAGAAAACGAGGGCGATGACGTGGCATCTCTCAAATCACTTCGATCTATACTTCTATAAATATAGTTTTCAAATTAGTTAGCTAATTGAGTCATTTTTGAAATGAGTGACTAATTTGATACATTTGAACCAAATGAGTGATGACTTTGATAATTATCTCTTTCTTTAATACTATCTTTCAAGTAAGGAAGTTAAATATATAATTTTATGTTAAAAATGGTTTGCTTGACTAAAAAAAAAAAAAAAATCAAATGGAGGAAACTAAGTATACTATATTAATATTCTCCTAAACTTACTCCAACAGTCCAATTTATTTACTAATTTATATTTAATATCTTTTAATCGAGGAAAATAATAAAAAAATATGATTTGTGAGGTGCTAGACGATTTGAGTAGAAAATATCTAAATTGGCTTTTAAATCTTTAGTAATGGAAATATTAATTAACTTATATTCTCCTAAACTTTCTTCTTAAGTCAAATTATTATCTTTATCTTTAAGTCAAATTACCATGTTGATATTTTCTTAAACTTTCTTTTGAACTTAAAGTTACCATTTTAATATTCTCATATATTTTTTCTTGAAGTTCTAAAATTTATCTTAAAATCATATTATCATTTTTACATTCTTCTAAAAAAATTATTAGAAATTATGTTCTCATAATTTTTTTATAAAAAAACTCACGTTTAATTTATCTATATGTTTTACATATACATTAAAAATATTTTAAAATTTTTACCTTCTAATTATGTAGAAGATAATACTTACAGAAAATGCAAGTTTCTATATAATAAAATAAAATAAAATAGAGGAGTCTTATTTTCTTTTCATTTCTTTTCTCGAGTACCTATATTTTAAACAATTAAAATTAGAATTTTTGAAAAAGATTTGAATTAAATTTTATGATATAATAAAATTGATTAATAGATGATGTAATTGCTTATGTAATTAGTTTATTTTATGTTCAATTTGGTTCAATTTGGTAACAACGAGAAAGCGGGTCAGTGGGAGGAAACATGTTTACCGAGACAGCGAGGAGGAGCATATTATATGCTAGAATTTAATATTTATGTGTAAAATCCCACCTATTTATTTTGATTTCTATAAATTATATGTATTAGTTGAGCAAAAAAAAAAATTAGAAAATTTATTTGTTTTTCTTCTAAAAAAAAAAAGGTTAATGATTATTAATTGAATTTTGGGAGGTTACGTGAGTAGGTTAATGATTATCGAATGCTTGTGTACATATTTTTCATAACCATTAATGTTCTTTCTTAGATTTTAATCAATGTGTTCTCTGTTTGTCAAAATCAGCCTGCCATATGCTTCCTACATGCTCTACACGGGTGTATATATATGAATATATATATTAAAATCCATGTATGTGACTATCTGAAAATTGGACCCTTAAGACTTAAAGGACTTGATGTACCATTAATGCGGTTCTTAATTTAGATCGGTATTTACATGGGTGAATTATAGCATTAAATTGAGATGAACATATTGATTACTATTATGGTCTAGGACATTATCTTAAGATAAATTAGTGTAGGGTCACATTAATCGTTTTCTTAAAGTTTAAGTGCATGCTAATCACCCAGTTCTTGGGTCTCTCTGGGTTATCAAAAGAGATCAAATCACCTATGTCTATGCTAAGGTTCTCTTGCGATGATAACATAGACAATGGGCTGCTCTTCGGGTGGTGCGATGAGCAGACATGGGTCCGAAGGGCTCTTGTTCATGAGCAAAGACCTGAAAAAAGGCTCATTAGGGATCTCCCCATAGGGGATTTCTTTGGTACTTCGTGTCAGAGGTACAAAAGAGAACTAGGCGGGTTATAGATAATATTCTAACCTGGAGTCTAGTCTCTAGAGGGCCAAAGGCCTTCGAGAGAAGAAGAAATCCTGCTCGCTTAATAAATAGCAAAATTTTCATTAACGAGACTTTATGCAAATTTTGTTAACACTCTTATATGTGCGTATGCATGCTGTGGTGTAGTAATGAACTATGGCCTAATTATTTTTCATGTATTTAGTGTAATAAAGATGAGTTATTTGTTGATTTGATTATATATTTTAATGCCTTACATATCATTTAAGTGCTAGTTGTGGTTTTAAAGCTTGAATTCTGTTAACAATATTATTATGCATGTTTTTTTTACATAATACTTAATTTGATATTTACATTAAAGCCATAATGTAAATTTAAATTATGCTAATCGGTCATTAAATTAGTATTATATTCATCGGTTTTGCATGTCAAGTTTTAACATCTGTGCAGTGTTTTAAAAAGCGTTTTATGCGGGCGCTTATGCGGGTGACTATGCGGAAGTGGGATATAAACGCTACGATTAGTGCTTAATCGGGTTTTAAAACGGTTAATGAAGTTTAGGCGGTCAAAGCCCGCTTAAGCGGGTTGTTGACCGATTAAGCAGATGACTTAAAAATGATTAAATAAAACTTTTATGCGTTTTTGAAGATAAAGCGGTCTAGTGAGCGGATTAAGCGGTCATTAAGCGGATTTAAGCGGTCAAAATGATGTTGACCTGCTATTTTTTTAATTTTAAAATAATAATATTTATTATAATATGACTATAATTATCATAAATTTTAAAATACCTTTTTTGATTAAAAATATTTTATCTTTAAATTCTTATTACTTAATTATTACATAATTTTAATTTTACATGTAATAATATTATATTTAAAAATTTTAAAATATATATTATTAATCCGATTAGTGACCCGCTTAAGCGTCCGCTTAGCCGCTTAAGCGCTAAAAGGTCCTCTTACCGCTTCGACCGCTTTGCGTTTTTTAGAACCCTCCATATGTGGCACTGTAATTTGTGTACTTTTCACTCTTGTCTCATCATAGCTAGCATAAGAAATGTTTTCTGAATAAATTATATAATTTAAACATTCACGCATGCAACTTATTGGGGTACTTGAATACAGTAACGTCTTTACATGCTCTGTTTGTGTACCAACTAGTAAACTTAGTGACACTTAAATGGGATGGTTAAATACTAATATAAGATGATATACTAATTACAGGAGTGGTCGGTGATGGTGATTAGTATATTTTTATTATGCATGTTTTGCCGGTGAAATTTTAAGTATGCATTATAATGGCAGATTGGCAGGTGTTCCCTGTTTTCTTGTATTCGGTCCATTAGAAGGGAGGACCAATTATTTTAATTAAAGGTTTAAATACGTTTTGTGGTAATTTGGTAGCTAACATAGATAGAATGATATGCAAGAATAATTTTTATGGCGGTTAATTATAGATAATGAATTTACGTGATATTTTATGGTTAGATCGGATTTGAAGTTGGTAGCAGTTTTTTTGATATTTATCGGGTTAATTTATACGTTGTGTTAAGGTACGAATTCCTTATTCTTTTCTCTCTACATTTAAATTCTAAATATTCATTTTATATTGTTAAGTCAAACTTATAAATTATCACTCATTTGTATCATTTGTGTACTTCTGGATACGAGTTCTTTACTCTCTTTCTCATTATAAAATATTATTCATTACTCGTTATATTTGTTGTCGAGTTAATTTTATAAGATTGTGACCCTTGTATTCCGTGTGTACTTTTCAGTGCACATTCATATATTCGTTTCGTATTCTTTATTTTTGGAATTTGTATTGCCAGCTCATATATTTTATTTGTTTCGTTTCGCAACTTTATTGCGATATTGTCATTTTATTATGTTTTGTGCTATGAGTAAGGCAATATTTTTGTAACCTATTTGTTGGGCTCTTAGACCGATCTGTGTGGGTCAATCACAGACAATGTTCACATGAAGTTCAGAGTAAAGGTGAACTATGCACTTACTTGTATCAGTGCTGTAAGTATATGAGCACGTCTTTGGGGTATGAGATTGTGTATTGATCATGATCGCTATTGTGTGTTTTCTTTTCATGGATTACGGGAAAAGGATTCTCTGTATTGTAGAAATGCTTTGTGCATTTCATGTGTTTTCATCTCGTGGATTACCGGGGAAGAATTCTCTGTTTTGTACTTTGCTTTGTGCGAGTACATATTTGTATAAGAGACCCTTATGGATACATACCTTACTTGATTCAGCCTTATATTTGTTCTGTTTCGATTCAGTGCTTTATTCTCGTTGGCTATATTGTTTCATTTTATTTTCAGACTTTATTTGAAAACTTTGTGTTGGTGAGACACAATTCACTCGGTTATTAAAAACTTGATTTTTATTTAACAATTATATTCGTATTGGGCATTTGGCTCACTCGTATTGTTTAACTTTCCGCAGGTAATCAGGGGTAAACGGGATTGCGATGAGAGCCACCCACTTTAGCTGCAGTCTGCGTAGATGTTTTAATAAATTAGAGAACTTGTTCAGTTTGAGATTTCTAGACTTTTTAGTATTTTTATTTCAGAGTTTCAGAGATTGATATTTATAAGAATTATCAGTTGTTTTCTACTTCGATTTAATATAATTTATATTTTTGTTTTGATATTTGTCTATTAGTTAATGGTCCAAAAAGTCAGACTGTTACATTATGTATTATGTATTTTTAAATAGAAGTAGCAATATTTGATATAATATTAAAATAATAAAATATATTAAACAATTATCCTTTTATATAATTATTCAAAATTTCGGTAATGAACAACACTAAATTGAGAATTTAAAAGAAATCTTAATTCCATATTTTAAATATAATTTTGTTTAAAAACATATTTTTTAGAATAGTTTTTAGAAAATTTTGGAAAAATTATTATAAAGTCGTTGCGAAGCGCTGCTTAGTAAACTAGTTAACCTAATAAATATATGTATATCGTAATATACATGACATACCACTAAACGGGGGTTTATACTTTTGATAAAGAGTATTGTTTTAATAATTATTACTAGTTTAAAACCCGTGCGATGCACGGATTGTTATTAATAATTATTATTTTTATTATTTATGTTTTAATATTTTATTAATTATTTACATTTGCTAAAAAAATAAGTAAGCATGTTAAACTTTTTTAAATAATTAAAAGTATTAAAATAAATTTTAAAATAAATTAATAACTGTTTATCCGTGATATTTTTGGAAAAGTAGGGGTCTTAGTAAAGAAAAATAGAAAAAGTAACATGTTTTATCTGAAAAGGTAAGTGCCCGTAATTAAAAGTATTTAAATAGGTTTCAAAATAAATAAGTAGAGATTTGCCCGGGATATTTTTGGAAAATGAGAGTTTTTAATAATGAAAAATAGAAAGAGTAACATGTTTTAGTTGAAAATGATAATTGCCGGTGATTGTTTTTAGAAAAATAGAGGATTTTGTTAGAAAAAAATAGAAAAAGTAATGTATTTTAACTGAAAAGGTAGTTGGTTATAAAAATGTTATTATTTAATAATAATTTCTTTAGAAAATGAAAAAATTGAAAAAGTAACATGTTTCAGCTGAAAAAGTGCTCATAATTAAAAGTATTAAAAAAGATTTTAATACTTTTAATTATTAAAATAAAAAAATAGATTTTTAAAATAAATAAGTAAGGGTTTGCCCGTGATAGTTTTGGAAAATGGGGGGTTTTAGTAAAAAAAGAAAAAGAAAAAGTAACATGTTTTTGTTAAAAAAGATAACCGTCCGTGTTTTTTTAGAAAAATAGAAGATTTTGTTAGAAAAAAAATAAAAAATGGTAATGTATTTTAGCTGAAAAGGTAATTGGTTGTAAATAATTTAATTATTTAGTGATAGTTTTTTTAAAAATAAGTAAGGGCAATTAAATAAAATCACTAAGTACCGACCGTACGTCCATCCGACTACCAAACTTTTAATGTTTCGTCTTTAATAATATAGCTTAAAACCCGTGCGTTCCACGAATTGTTTTTAATAATTGTTAATTTTATTATTTATATTTTATATTTTATTAATTGCATTTGTTTAAAAAATTAAGTAGGCGTGTTAAATATTTTTAAATAATTAAAAGTATTAAAATAGATTTTAAAATAAATTAAGTAAAAGTTTGCCCGTGATATTTTGTAAAAAGAGGGGTTTTAGTAAGAAAAATAGAAAATAACATGTTTTTGTTGAATTTTAAAATATAAAAGTAACGATTTACCCGTGATATTTTTGAAAAAAGAGGGGTTTTAGTAAGAAAAATACAAAAGGTGACATGTTTTAGTTGAAAAAGATAATTGTCAATTAAAATTATTAAAATAGATTTTAAAGTAAATAAGCAAGGGTTTGCCCGTGATATAATTGGAAAAGTAGAGATTTTAGTAAAGAAAATAGAAAATATAACATGTTTTAGCCGAAAAAGGTAATTGCCCGTGATTTTTCTAGAAAAAGAGGGGAAATGTAATTACCATTTAAAAATATTAAAATATGTTTTAAAATAAATAAGTAAATGTTTGCTCGTGATATATTTGGGAAATGAGGGATTTTAGTAAAGTAAATAGAAAAAGTAACATGTTTTATCTTGAAAAGGAAATTGTTCATGATTTTTTAAGAAAAAAAATGGTAATGCATTTTAACTGAAAGGGTAACTGATTATAATAATTTTTATAATAATTAAATAAGGCAAGTACCATACCAAAAAAACAGGTCCCAAAACTTTCAATGTTTCGTCTTTAATAATATAGTATAGATAGATAGATAGATTTATAATATTAGTATTTTATGCTACTACTAAATGGAATAGTCCGTGATATTTTTGAGGTTTTAGTTAAGAGAAATATTGGTTATGAAATATAAAAATGAATATACGTTTTGGAAAAAAAAGCTAATTGGTTAGTCATTAATAATTATAATATTTTTATTTTATTAAATAGATATCTCTGTGATATTTTTGGAAAATGAGATGTTTTAGTTAGAAAAATAGAAAAGTAGAAATTTAAGTTAGAAAATATAAAAAAGAATATACAATTTGGTTAAAAAAAGGTAATGAGTTAGTTATTAGCAATTATAACTTTATTATGTTATTTTAGTAAATGAAATTGTTTGCAATATTTTTGGAAAATGAGATATTTTAGTTAGGAAAAATAGAAAAGATATTCTATATAATAATTTTAATATTTCATCTAACGGTTCTCATCGATTTGATCAAAAATATCTAACGGCTATGAATTGAGTGACCAGACTACAAAAATTTCAATATTTCGTCTTTAATAATATAGTATAGATTATACTAACTTAAAATTAAACTCATTATATTAAGCTAATTAAGGTATATTAGTTTGCAATTAAGTGAATTAAATTAAGCTAATAATTATATGTATACCGCAGTATACATGACACACTGTACAATTCCAATTAAGTGTGGATTTCTGCTTTTAATATGATTATTTTTAACTTAATAATTATTATTATATTAATTTGGAATATTTAAGTTAATTAAACTAATAATTATATGTATATCGTCATATAATTTTTTTAGTTGGAAGACTCCCGATAGTTGGTAGACTCGTTGTATATAACTAAACTATTATTGATAATTAATTTTAATTTAATTATAATAATTATATTAATTTAAAATTAAGTGAATAATATTAAGCTAATAATTACATGTATATTACGATATACATGATATATCATATCATTAAAAGGGAGTATATAAAAATTTAATTTTAATTTAATACTAATAATTATATTTATTAATTTGGAATTAAGCTAATTAAATTAAGATAATTAAGCTAATTATTAGATGTATACACGTACCGGAGGTTTCTGCTTTATTAAATAAAGAGTATAGATTCAAGTGAAGCAATGTAAATTCACTCGATTACTAGGAATCATTCAAGAAAAACATTTTGTTTTTAGTACACTTCAAACATAATGATTTACATTTCCCTAATAATTACTCAAAACTGAAAATCTGAAACTTTTCGGAATCACCAGAGGCCTCATATGAGACATATCAGTGAACAGACTTCTGTGTGAGACCTCCGGCTCAGTGCAAATCCTAGAACAAGTCTGGTACATTGAGATTTTGCAGCAAGCTGCATATTCAAGACAATTCATGCTTAAATGACATATGCAACTTTCGAATTCGATATATGATCAAATAACAACTCCAAAGAGATTTTTGCTAGTCTTACAAAGTTCATTCTTGACAATGAACTTGTTTTCATTATTATTTTTCTTTCTCGAAATTAGGCAGAGGGCTGATAAACTATCCAAGGATCATAGCCATGTCGAAGTTCATCCATAACCATTAGAGATTAGTTGAAACAATGTCCCCTCTTGTTCTTAGATAAAGAGTAAAGACATACCTTTTATACGACAACTTCTTTGTGAGCTATATATGAGAGCATCACGTTCCAGATTAAAGCAACGGAGTTGCATGCAAGGACCTGTAACATGACCAAGCAGCAGTAAACAGAAGTTACATTATAGTACAGCTGCAAGAAACACTTATGCAAGATATGGCTGATAAAGAGCTTGATCGGAAAGCTTTGGCTTTAATAAGTCATGTTTTCGAGTTAAGTTCACGTATCATTCTTCATATGAATTTTACAGTAAACGCAAAAATGGAAGGGCAACTATACCTGAAACTGCTGTGGAACAAATAGGAAGTTGAGAAACTGGAAAGGTACCCACAGTTTCCAGTTTGCGATAACTGAAGAGAACCACTCCTACAAATTAGAGGTCAAAAGTTGACATAAACAGCTACAGATTTAAACAAATTCAAATTAATTCCTGCCACCATGCGTGCAGATGCAGTGAAAAATTGGTTTCAATTGCTTAGAATGTTTTGATAAAAGATGAAATAAAAAGCAACACCTGCTGGAGCTTTGGCATTACTAGTGATGGCCTTCCCTCGAGTGTTAACAATGTAGATAAGAAAACTCCAACAAATGCAGGAGCAAAAAACAGCTGCATATAATCCATTTTAGTCGATTGGAAAATACATCAGGTTTAAACAAGTAGCGGCATGTACAAAGCAACAGGGTTAACTTTGAATCATGTGATCATAAAGAAACCTAACCTGATCAATTACAAGGCGTAAGAAAGCACCTGGTACTCCAGGTGTGGTGACCAGTTTACTCAGATATAAATACCTATATGGTACCAGAAAAGATTGGGATAATCGCAATCAAGTAATCAAGTGCAGAAGTAATCATCACAGATACATTGAAAAAAATAAACTTGTTCATGCATTCGATTATCATTTTTAAAAGATAGATGATCCTTCCGTCCTTTTGTTTCACACAAAAATATGAGGGTGCCTCCTATCAGTGCTAGATGGTTGGGATATGTTAAGAAATATGAGTCATGTTGGCGCGCTCTGTGTTTTTCCTTGGTGCTTAAAAGTTATATAGTAATCGATAGCTAAGTAAGATCATTACCAGAAGTGCAGCGTAGGACCTACCAACGCCAGTCCCAAAAACGTGAATAGAAATGCCCTCTTCAGGTCTAGAGATGGCACTTGATCAACCAGAAGCTGAAGCACGTAACTACTGAGATTAGTGTAATAGCCAACAATTTCTAAGTTATTACAAAAAATAATGTGTTGTGTTCTTGAATCATAATGAGAAGACTGATGCAACTACTAGGGTCGTGGCAGCTTTGCCACACATTATCGCATTTCTAGGACATTTACTTTTATTAGTAATGCGTAAGTAAGTACTCTGGTAAGTGGAGAACAGCCAAAGCAAGAGAACATAGTTATTGAAATAGTATAAATTGTGGACATGAAATAATAAAAACTCAAACAAAGGCGCAAGTAAAGCCTCAAAAAAGTAAGAAGAAGCCTTGTACATGCATCTTTACAGTTTTCATAAGATGCACATGGTTACATAATTTTGAATCTTAAGAATCTTGGCATGTCACTAGAAAGAATTGTGAGTCTGTGACTACTGCTAATTTTAGCAGTTCAGTGTCGTCGTAGCTGTTCAAATTAACTAACCAAAAGTGCGTAGACATTAACATCTACCTACAACCACAATGGTATGCAAATTGGCTATAATGTGAGATAATTAGAAACAGAGTATACAGGATAATGCATAAACTTTGAGTTGATCTGCGTGTTGAACATACTTGTTGGAACGCGAAGGATCACATAGTTAGAAATTCAATATGAGTAGCTCTGTAAGGCAACATATATGATGATCATGAAGCTTTACTTTATGCCCTACTAGAATTGAACTATGTAGTATATAAAAAGCTGCTCAGCGCAAAAGGCATACCTGACAGACTAGATTTCCGACTAAATTCAGTAATGCAGATGTCACAGATTTTGTCAACACGGGATGTCTTGCTAAAAGACCCAAATACCTGAAATGAGTACGATCTTGATGAGATTGATAAACAATGAGCACAAGAATTTGTTGACCAAATACGAAGAAAGACAGCCCTTGACAATATTGATCAAGCAGACTGCAGAGACAACTGAGCACGATTCCATTTCATTAGCTTTTGATATATCTGAAATTCTGGATACAACTATCACATTTTCATTCCCCCCTTTTTGACACAATTGAGTTTTTGGCTTATGACATATCACATATTGTTTAGTTTTTCGAAAGTGACACAAGGTTATAAATAAAAATGTGATGACTACGTGAGTCCTGGCTCAGTGTGTGCTTAGGACGATATGTTTTGTCATTCAAATTTGTTAGAATATAATATGTTATAGCCAAAATTCGATAATGGGTTTTTAGGTTAGGATCGGGTCAAGTATGAATTCAATTATGTTATTTTTATAATTAGGGTTTAAGTTTGGGACTTACCCTCATAGGGATAAGGACGCGCCCTCATAGGTTGGCCATCCCTTAAGGGCGCGCCCTCATGATAATGACAGCTTGATGGATGATTTGACGAAGGATAACAATTATATTGACATGGCATGATGTAAGGAAGATTCAGGACTTGTCCTCTTAGGGGAGAGGGTGTGCCCCTTTGGTCATCTAACCCCTAAGGACGCGTCCTCTTGGTAAGGACTGAACCTGATATGAATGGAAGACTTGACGGAGAATACCAACTTCATTTGACACAAGGCTTATGGCTTGGCCTCACGGGGATTAGGGCGCGCCCTTTAGGCAGTCTATCCCGTGAGGGCGCGTCCTCATGGTTTGAAGTTGCAACTTGATAATGAAAGATGGTTCCCTTGGCTTGGTATTGACAAAATATTGAAGAATTCCCTCCTAGGATGTGCCCTAGAAGGGGGATGTCCGTGGATGAAGGCCTCCTCCTGTATTCAATGGGCGCGCCCTCATTGGGGATGTGGGGTTAATCTTGGTGTGTGCTTTGGGAGCTCTGTTCCTGTACTCAATGGGCGCGTCCTCATTGGGGAACTTTGGAGTAATCCTGCACTTTGCACCCAAACACTTGGGATCACTTGTCCTGCTATCTGGTGGGTGCTTCTCATTCGGGGGACAAGGATGCGTCTAGCATTTAAGGTAAGTCATGGCTATACCTGCGTCTATGAATTAAGGAAATAGTTGGTAATGGATAGGACTAGTCCTCGACGGGGGAAGTTTCCTTATCCATGAAGTCCTGACGTCATAGACGAGCCTTGGGCCTTTGTGACTAGGCCTTATCGTTAGACATTCCTAAAGTGAGCTAAATCTCTAAGTAAGGAAACAGATGGAAGTCCTACGTTCAAGTAAGGAAAGATAAGGAAGACATATGTTTAAGTATGGAAAGAATCCTATACATGGAAGGCGGTGGAAAAGTCTAACGTCTAAGCATGGAAAGGCAGCAGAAGACTTCGGATGGGCTCCGAAGATCAAAGACCAAGCCCATGGAGGAAACTTCCTCCCCAAGAACTACGTTGGCTTGATTCCCTATAAATAGGGATACGTAGGCAAATTGTAAGGGGTCGAATGTTGAGAACTCTGAGGCAGCAAACATAAACCCTAAGCAATCTCAGCCACCAATCATATACAACCACCATACTCCGACGAATTCACCACCTAAGGACCACCGTCGTAAATCTTAATTCCGGCGAAGAACCCCAAACTTTGTTAATACCAAATTCCTCCGTTAACAAATTGGCGCTAGAAGGAGGGGTGCTAATTAAGATCTAAATCTTTGGAGGAGAAGATGTCACAAAATCCCAACGAACGTCCTAGGGATGAGGTCTTATCTGAAGACAGTGAAGAGAACAACCATGCCCGCCATGAGGAGTATGTCCCCCATAGTGTTCCAAATCCATCTAATGGAACACCTATTGTAGGGGGACGACCACCTGTGCTCATAAGTAATTCTGACTTGATGGAACAACTCTATCGCATGGGCGATGTTTTAAATGGCTTTGAAGCAAGACTGGATACGGTCGAAAGAGGCGAAGGAAGGGGTCGTGTCAGACGACAACCCCATAATCACCATCGTACAGGTAGAGGCACCGCGAGTCAAAGGAGGTTTCAGAATGTCACTCCAAGAAGGTTAGAGTATCAAGAGGATGGAGTCCCTATTGTTGAACTCCCCGATGATGAGACGGGCAGCCAAGATCAACCTAGGAGGGAACGGCGTCCATCTCCACACCCTCATAGGTCAGGGCGACCTGAAAGTGAAATTCGAAGGGCTGATGAACTCCACCGAGACCAAGAACAACGATTGAGCAGATTGAAGGATCGCCTTGGTATAAGACTTAATAATGATGATCTACGATTGTTGTTGGTCGAATGGCAGAGGGACAGAGAGGTAAGAGGGGAACAACCTCTTGATCCACAGCGTGAGCCCCCTGTTGACAGGTCGAGGCCCCATGGACAAGATCATACTCAACCTCGCAGTAATTCAAGACGAAACTTAGAAGTGCAACCTCATAATCCACAGCGAGAGCCCCCTGTACACAGGTTGAGGCCCCGTGATCATGAGCAAGCTCCCCAATCAGAAGGGTCAGGAAGGAGAAGGGATAGCGATCGAAGGAATAGGTATGATGCTCCTTATCATGGAGGACCCTCTGGAGGAAGGGATCCGCACATATCATCTGTTTCATCCCAAAGTAGAACAAGAGGAAGGCAGGAAGAGCCAAGGACTCGCTCTCATGGTCAGGGGGAGAGGACGCGCCCTAATAGTCATGAGGGAAGGACGCGCCCTCCAAGTCCCAATCCAAGAACACAAGAGACTCCTGCGGCCCAAGGAGAGACCCAGCCTCCTCAACCACCACCTCAACCTCCGCCTACTGATAATGCTCAGACAAATGTCCAAACAATCCCGGGTGTAGGAAGCTTTAATGTGGACGACCTAAAGAAACTCCTCACACACTTGGAGGGAGGAAGAGTGACTTCAACAGCCCAAACTCCCTCTCCATTCTCTACGGCAGTAAGGGAGGCACAACTTCCAACAGGGTACAGGAATACAACCAATGACTTGCGCTTCCATGGAAATGCCGACCCTGTTGAGTTCTTGGGAAGATTCAATATAGAGATGGATGTATATCAAGTGCCTGACTTGGCTAGATGTCGCCTTCTAGCAGCAACCTTTAGAGAGAGTGCACAACAGTGGTTTCAAAAGCTTGGACCAGGGGTGATTACTTCATGGGAGGTCATGAAAACTCTGTTCCTGACGAAATTCCAAGCTACTGTGAAATATGCCCCCCCAGTGACTACTTTGGCCAATATCAGACAGAAGGAAGGAGAAAGCTTACAGTCATACTTCAAAAGGTTCAATGCTGAGTCTACCATGGTCAGAGGGGCAACCGATGAGTCACTAAAAAGTTTCTTGATTGCGGGACTCCAAGTCGGAACTGATTTCTGGAAGCACTTGCAGGGGAAGGACCCAGCAACCTTGGCGGACCTCTTTGCCCAAGCTGAATACTTCAAGATCGTTGAACAATCTCTTGCTGACAATAAAAAGTCCGACTCCCAAGGGAAAGAAAAAGGAAAAGGTTCTAAGAGGAAGGATAGGTCCCCAAGCCCTGACTACCGGAGGAGAGGGTATAGTCCGAACAGGGTAAATGTCACCAATGCAAGGAGAGGTTGGACTCCACCAGACTACGACAGGTTGAATAGATATCAAACAGGGAGTTATACACTAGCCGCTTCTGTTGAGCATATCTTTGAAGTCAATAAGGATAAGGGTTTATTCAAGAAGCCAGCACCATTATCCTCATGGCAAAGTAAGGACAAAAAGAGGTATTGCTCATATCATGAATCTACTGGACATAACACCCATGAGTGTCGGCAGCTAAAGGAAGAAATTGAAGAATTGATCAAGGCTGGATACCTAACTGACTGGATTGTCAGAGAAGTGAAGAAGCATAAAGATGAAACTGACAGGAGGATGGAAAGAGAGCATGCTCCTGAAAGGGATGATGACAGATCTAAGGACGTTCAGTTTGCCCGGGCTGGAAGCATTCATACTATCTTTGGAGGACGCCATTTTGGTGGTGATAGTAACAATGCACTGGAAAGGTATGCCAGGGAAGCACGCCATAAGCCCTTAACTAATGTGAACAGCTTGGAACTTAAACCTCCCAAGTTGTTCAGGGGGGAATCAGTAGATATTACATTTACTGAGGAAGAAGCAAGATGGGTACATCATCCTCACAGTGACGCCCTGGTCGTTGCCATACAGATTGGTCCTATGAATGTACACCGAGTATTTGTTGACAATGGAAGTTCGGTGAATATTCTCTACTACAACACTTATAAGAAGTTGGGTTTGCCTGATAAGGATATTGTCCGAGAGGATGCTTGGATTTATGGTTTCACTGGAGAAGCTGTTAGAGTTATGGGTGCAATTAAGCTCCCAGTTACACTTGGTGAAGGTCCTCTGTCTGTGACTCAGATGATAGAATTTATGGTATTGGACCAAGAATCTGCCAACAATGCTTTGGTAGGAAGGCCTTTGCTGAAAGAGATGAAGGTAGTTACTTCCATTTATCATTTAATAATGAAATTCCCTACTCCAAATGGGGTTGGTTCAGTTCGAGGGTCACAATATGATTCGAGGGAGTGCTATCATAGAACTGTCAAGGGTTTTCGTCGTAATGGATTAGGAGGACGCGCCCTTCCCCAAGAAGATGCCCAGGGATTGCTCAAAAATTCTAAGGGAGAGATTCATGTTCATTACACGGTTCAAGAGCCAGAAGATGATGTTCCTCATCTAAGGGCGCGCCCTAAGATGTTACTATTGGAGACGCCCCCCCTAATTGATGAACTTCAAGAAAGAATTGTTGAGAGCACCTATACCCTTCAGGGCGCGCCCTCAATAGAAAACGCGCCCTCAATAGAGGACGAATTGGTGGAGGACGCGCCCTCAAGGAGTGAAATGCCTGTTGAAGATCCTCGTATCTTTGATCTTGATCTCGATCCAAGAATTCCTATCCTACAGGAGAAGACAGGTCCTGCAGAAGAAACAATCTCAATCCCGGTAGACGCAGCAGATCCCAGTAAGGTTCTCAAAATTGGATCACAGCTAAGCAATGAGTTGAGAACAGGTTTGACTAATTTTCTTTTGGCCAACCTGGATGTGTTCGCTTGGAGTCATGCTGATATGATAGGAATTGATCCTAATGTCATGTGCCATCATCTAAACATATATCCTAATAAGAAAGGAATGCGTCAGAAGCGGCGTGCAATCAGTGGGGAAAGGGCAGTAGCTTTAAAAGAGGAGGTCGACAGACTCTTGGATGTGGGTCTGATCAAAGAATCCTTCTATCCCGAGTGGTTGGCAAACCCGGTGTTGGTAAAAAAGCCTAATGGGAAATGGAGAACTTGTGTGGACTTCACGGACTTGAACAAAGCTTGCCCAAAGGATAGTTTCCCGCTCCCTCGGATTGATCAGTTGGTGGATGCTACGGCTGGTCACGCTCTCTTGAGTTTCATGGATGCTTACTCAGGGTATAATCAAATTCCCATGTATGGACCCGATCAAGAACATACATCCTTTATTACTGACAGAGGTTTGTATTGCTATATTGGAATGCCCTTTGGTCTTATCAATGCAGGGGCAACATATCAAAGATTGGTGAATATGATGTTCAAAGAGCAGATTGGAAAAACTATGGAGGTGTATGTAGATGATATGCTTGTCAAGTCCAAGGACGCAGTAGACCACGTGAGGCACTTGGAAGAAATGTTTGGAATTCTGCGCAAGTACCGGATGAAGTTAAATCCTCAAAAGTGTGTCTTTGGTGTTGAGTCGGGGAAATTTTTAGGCTTTATTGTGAACCATAGAGGAATTGAAGCTAATCCGGAAAAGATCAAAGCACTCCTTGAAATGAAGTCCCCTACCAGTGTAAAGCAGGTTCAAAGCCTTTGTGGACGAATTGCAGCTCTAAATCGTTTTGTCTCAAAGTCTTCTGATCGTTGCAAAGAGTTTTTCAAAGCCATTAGGGGGGTGGACAAGGATTTCATGTGGACTCCTGCTTGTGAAGATGCTTTTCAGAAAATCAAGGAACAGTTAGGTAAGCCCCCACTCTTGGCCAAGCCCGTGGATGGTGAAGTATTAATTCTTTACTTGGCTATCTCGATTTACTCCATTAGTGCTGTGTTAGTACGAGAAGAGGATAGTTTGCAGTCACCAGTTTACTATGTAAGTAAGAGGTTGTTGGATGCAGAGACCCGATATTCTAGCATGGAGAAGTTAGTATATGCTTTGGTGCTGGCTGCACGCAAGTTACGTCCCTACTTCCAAGCTCATAAAATTGAAGTACGAACTTCTTATCCCATGAGACACATTTTACATAAACCTGAGGCTTCAGGAAGGATGTTGAAATGGGCGATTGAGTTGGGACAATATGATTTGGAATATGTTTCTCGAACGGCGATCAAGGGACAAGCCTTAGCCGATTTTATTCTGGAGTTTGAAGATGAGAGTATGGGACGAGAAATCATTCTGGTGCACCCTAATCCTCTCACTCGGGAGGCAAGCCCTTTGATAGAAGAGTATCCTTTTCCTTGGTGGACCATGTATGTGGATGGAGCAGTTAACAGTGACGGGGCTGGTGCTGGAGTTGTCCTGACTTCTCCTGAAGGTCACCTTCTTATGAGTGCTATCAATTTCAAATTTTCGGTAACCAATAATGAAGCTGAGTATGAGGCATTGATTAATGGTTTGAAGTTGGCTTTGGAAATGAATGTGAAGAATTTGGTGGTATTCAGTGATTCGAAACTGGTTGTTCAGCAGGTTGAAGGAGGGTTCCAGGCTAGAGGACCGAAGACAGAAGCATATATGATGAGTGTACGTCGCTTGATTCAACAGTTTAACATAGTCAGACTTGAAGGAGTTCCTCGTGAAGAAAATTCCAAGGCCGACACTCTGGCCAGGTTAGGTTCCCAAAGAGACACGGTGTTGATGGGAGACATTCCATTGGAAGTTCAAGAAATTCCTAGTATCCCCGAGATGGAGCTAATGGTTGTAGATGAAGTACCAATGAAGACTTGGATGACTCCTATCCAAGAGTATATACAGAAAGGGATTTTACCCGATGATAAAGGGGAGGCCAGACGTTTGAAATACCAAGCAGCAAGGTATGTGGAATATGATGCAGTGTTATATCGAAGAGGTTTTAATCAACCCTTACTAAGGTGTGTTGATGGGGAGGAATGCAACTATGTCCTGAGGGAGGTTCACGAAGGAATATGTGGCAATCACTCGGGGGGTAGTTCCCTTGCTATGAAAGTGTTACGACAAGGATATTACTGGCCGACCTTGAAAGATGATGCTATGAAGTTTACAAGAGCATGTGACCAGTGCCAACGCTTTGCCAACTATTCATCTATTCCTGCTACTACATTAACTTCAATGATAAGTCCTTGGCCTTTTGCTATGTGGGGAATTGATCTCATTGGAGAGCTTCCTATGGCTAAGGGGGGTGTCAAATATGCTGTTGTAGCTGTGGATTATTTTACCAAGTGGGCAGAGGCTATGCCCTTGGCAAAGATAACGGCCAAGAAAATCAAAGATTTTGTTTTTAATTCCATTGTGTGCAGGTTTGGGATTCCCTACAAGCTCATATCTGACAATGGAAAGCAATTTGATAGCAAGGAATTAAAGAAGTTGTGTGAAGACTTGAAGATCAAGAAAGATTTTGCGGCGGTCTATCATCCCCAGAGCAATGGGCAGACTGAAGCTATCAATAAGATAATCAAGCACACCTTGAAGACCAAGTTAGAAGAAAGTAAAGGTAACTGGCCTGAGGAGCTTCCTATGGTGTTGTGGTCCTACAATACCACCTCAAGGTCTACTACTGGGGAGTCTCCATTTATGCTATCTTATGGATTTGAAGCAATGGTTCCTGTGGAAGTTGGATCTGGGTCGTTCAGAAGGGATCATTATGACAAGGAGTCTAATGAGGTCAACCAACGGCTTCATCTTGATTTTTTAGAAGAGACACGTGCAATATCATCCTTACGATTAATTGCATATCAGAAAAGAGTAGCTAGGTTTTATGATCGAAGAGTGAGAGTACGTCGCCTAAAGGTTGGTGATCTCGTGTTACGAAGGGTGATGCCTCATACCAGAATTGCTAGTCATGGGGTCTTCGGAGCTAACTGGGAAGGACCTTACAAGATCAGGTCTGTGCTTTGGGAAGGAACTTTTCACTTGGAGGATTTGGGTGGCAATCCTATACCAAAAGCATGGAATGTGGAACATCTGAAGAAATATTACCAATAGGGAGTGGTTGTGTACCCCCTATATTATCTATCTAAATAAACTAGAAGAAATAAATTTCTTCCTAGTCTAGGGGGGTAGTGCATGTACACCCTACCTTGAATAGTTGAGATTTTCAAGTTTGTTTTCCCCAAAGAGCATTAGCCTTGGGACCAGTGTGGTTTTCACACCGGAGCGCATTATTTATGAAGATTTTATCAAGGTCCTTCAGAATATTAAATTTGTTATGCTTGTTTAAAGAACTCTGATTGTTTAAAAACTTTGATAGAACGCGTCCTATAATGTACCATGACAGAACGCGCCCTATGTTAATGGATAGACAAACATGTCAGAAGAACGCGTCCTTGTTATGTTTGCAGTATTATGGAATGGGTATTTGTAAATATAGGGTACATCTCCAACAAATTAATAGTAATGTAAACAATAAAGGCATGCATTCCGAATTGAGATTTGAGATTAGCTTAAATCCTAGCATGAAGAAGGCGCGCCCTCATCTTAATTGAGTATAGGCACGCCTTAAATAGGTTAATATCTGAGGAACACATTAGTCATTGAACAAACAAAAGCCAGGTTTTAGGGGACTAAGCCCTAGATAAGAGTTAAACAAAAGAGGTTATCAGTTAACTTACAAATTGCAAGGCAGTAAAGGAGGGCCTGCACCTCAATATGTTTTCAATTTAAAGAAATATCAAGACGCGTCCTGAGTTTGGTTATTCACCTTTCCGACATCTTGAAGATTCTTGGAAGCTTCAGTAAGAACAGGAACTGACTCATTGAGAGGGGGACCATCAAAAGTATGCTCAGGAATACCATCAGAGGACGCGTCCTCTTCTTCTTCATTTGGCACAGGAGACGCCGCCTCAAGACCGAGGAATATCCTTTTTGCCTTGATAGAAGCTGCTTCATCAGCCTTGAACTTGGTGATCCATGCAACAGTTTCCTCTCCAAATTTCGTAAAATCATAATCAGGATCTTGTGCTAAGAATCCAGAAGCATAGTTCCTAAAGCCATCCCTGAAAGAAGTTTTTTCAATCTTCTTTTTCTCCAATGCCCAACCATTCTGTTGATCAGCAACAAGTTCAGCTATCTGTTCAGAAAGTTTGCTTTTCTCTTCCTTTAGGGTGTTAATGGTGGTACTCAAACCAATTGAAACTTCTTCTTGGGTCTTCAGCTCACTCTCATAATAACTTTCTTTAGAACGAAGTTCGCTTTTCAACTTGTCAATAATCTTATCACGATCTTCAACCTGTTTGGAAAGTTTGTTTCTTTCCTTCTCCATGATATCAAGGCGCGTCCCTTCTTGTTGGAGAGTTGATTGACGGTGAAGAGCGGAGACCAAAATCTCAGAAGATGCTTTGATTATTGCTTCATTTTCCTCAATAGGAGTCCTGTTTCTCCATTTTGTAATTTCATCATCCTTTACGTAAGGAATAACAAGAGGACTAAGAGTAGAAGAAACAAGTGAAAAGGATGAAGGATTGGTTTTGTTTTTCTTTGAGGACGCGTCCTCAGGAGTAGTGATGGTTTTATCGCTCTCTTTCCTTTTTCTTTCCTTTTCCAGGTTGATGATTGCTGGCTCTTTTTTCTCTTTCTGTGATTTTTTGAAGTTTTTCTTGACAGGACGCGTCCTGGCAGCTTTAGAAACTCCAACGCTGGGAGCAACTCCCATTTCAAGACCCCAACCAGCTGGAAGATCGTCCATACCTGTGGAAATTAAACAAGATATAAAGTTAGGGCGCGTCTTCAATATTAAAACAATTTTTATGACATTGGCATTCTACAAGAATAAAACAAGTACAGTGCATATTAAGTGAACTCTAAGATTGGAAAATTCATGCTACCAGGCTTGGAGGACGCGTCCTCATGAACGCTTTCCTCAAACTCAGTTTCTTCCTCTTCATCCTCATCAGAATCGTAATCTTTAGAACCTCTGATGGGAACACCTTTTCTAAAACGTTGGAAAGGCACAATGGATCCCACTTCTTTCCTCAAAATCCCAACTCTTTTCAGATTATCCTCAGTGATTAAGACTTTAAGATTAAACCTTGCAGGCGGGAGTGAGGTAATCTTTTCAGCTCGCTTCTTGGCTTCTCCAAAAAGTTCCTTTGTATTTCTGTTATCTAAGTTTTACAATTTGTGAATGAAAAATTAATTAAAAGGGAAAATTTTCCAAGGGCGCGTCCTTAAGGAAAGATTAAAAGGAATAAATGTGTGCTTACTATGGTTGCAGTTGAAGATGACTCTGACTCTCTCAACGTTCCAAAGATAAAAGAACGGTTCCTTCCAATTTTTCTCATTGCTTACTTTTCCACTGGAAAAGCCCATTTTATTATGCTTATGTTGAGAGGTCAAAAAGTAATAACCCTTAGAGCTCTTCCTGATGGCAAAGAAATAGCTGAATTCTTCCATGTTTGGAGGAGTGGATATTCCTTCATCATGGTATAATATAAACAAGGCGAGTGCTAACTTATATGAGTTGGGGGAAAGCTGAATTGGGGCTATGTCATACCACTGGAGAATATCCTTGAAATAAGGATGGAGAGGCGCGCCTACTCCTAATGACATTAGCTTGGGAGAAGTGACCATTCGTGGTACCCTGAAAGGTTTTGGCCATTCAAAGACATGAGGCCTCATCATGGAAGGAGGACGCGCCCATTGACCTTCCATACCGTAATATGTCATGCACCATGTAATCTCGGTTATGGATACAGTAGAGGACATCCCAACACAGAATAATTTATTGCCTTGTTTTCTCATTCTCCTTTTATCTGCCTCAGTCAACGTGTTTTCGTATTGGCCCCAATCATAATCCTTCTCCTCTTCGGTGATTTCAGGGTGGATGAATGGATTCGGAGAAGGTTTTGGAGGAGGTAAACGGTCATCAATATCTGGGTATGATCCTTCTGAGAACGTGTCCTCATCGTCAGGTGTGTTTTCAGAATGGGACGCGCACCCCTCAATAGGGGAAATGATTTTCTTTCCTTTTCTTCTTTGCATTCTATCTTCCATGTCTTTGTCTGTAATCCCTTCTATATCATCAATAACTGGTATAAACTCATGAGGGCGCGCCCTGTCACGTCGGCTAGTTACTTCGGGGTTTACATCATCAACATGAGGTAAGGATGAATTGGATTTGGTATTTGAAGACATTATTTTAGTGTTATTTTTGAATGGAGAAGCTCCTTGGAGATGTTCTATTGCTTGAGTGTGAAAAGAAAGGATTGAAGATGAGCTTTGTGCTGGAAAAGAGAGTGAAGGTGGGGAATAAATCCCCAAGCGTTTGTTAAAATCCTTGAAAGGATGAAACGGGGACGTGTCCTTACCCTCCAGCTGAAAAGAAAAAGGAAAAAGATGGTAAGGACGCGTCCTGCAAAGAAAGTATTAAAAAAAAAAAAAAAAAAAAAAAAAAAAAAAAAAAAAGAAAGGTGTAATCCGTGTCATGGTGAGAACGCGCCTCAAAAGTATATACGGGGTCATTCTTAAGTTGTAAAGAACGCGTCCTAAAATCTACGTTCGATAATTGAAGCGGCAGAAACATAATTCAAAATTGAACAACGGCAAAATGAAGATTAAAACATCGATAGATACATACATACATACAGAATTTGAAAAACATATAAAGAACTTCAACGGTCACATATCGGTTCTAAACAAAATACTCGGTAAATACATGAAATAAAAGTGTGAAATCATACCTTTGAAGTTGCTGAATGAGAATCAAGGAGAAAAAACGATTAAAAACCGAAGATTTGACCGGATTTTTGCTTGGAAGAATGAACTGCGGCGACTAGGGTTTTTTCTGGAAAAAGAGTAAAGTGAAAAGTGAAAACGACTTTTAGGTATTTATAGGTGAAGACACGCCTGGTGGAAGACAGCTGTCAACGCACGTGCGATCATATGATAAGGACAGGACGCGTCCAACGTTAAGACGCGCCTTAAGCAACAGAAGTAGGGATTTTTAACTAAGATTTAAAGAAATTCAATGTATTGTTTTTAACTTCACACTGAATTGGGGGGTAGTTGTTATAGCCAAAATTCGATAATGGGTTTTTAGGTTAGGATCGGGTCAAGTATGAATTCAATTATGTTATTTTTATAATTAGGGTTTAAGTTTGGGACTTACCCTCATAGGGATAAGGACGCGCCCTCATAGGTTGGCCATCCCTTAAGGGCGCGCCCTCATGATAATGACAGCTTGATGGATGATTTGACGAAGGATAACAATTATATTGACATGGCATGATGTAAGGAAGATTCAGGACTTGTCCTCTTAGGGGAGAGGGTGTGCCCCTTTGGTCATCTAACCCCTAAGGACGCGTCCTCTTGGTAAGGACTGAACCTGATATGAATGGAAGACTTGACGGAGAATACCAACTTCATTTGACACAAGGCTTATGGCTTGGCCTCACGGGGATTAGGGCGCGCCCTTTAGGCAGTCTATCCCGTGAGGGCGCGTCCTCATGGTTTGAAGTTGCAACTTGATAATGAAAGATGGTTCCCTTGGCTTGGTATTGACAAAATATTGAAGAATTCCCTCCTAGGATGTGCCCTAGAAGGGGGATGTCCGTGGATGAAGGCCTCCTCCTGTATTCAATGGGCGCGCCCTCATTGGGGATGTGGGGTTAATCTTGGTGTGTGCTTTGGGAGCTCTGTTCCTGTACTCAATGGGCGCGTCCTCATTGGGGAACTTTGGAGTAATCCTGCACTTTGCACCCAAACACTTGGGATCACTTGTCCTGCTATCTGGTGGGTGCTTCTCATTCGGGGGACAAGGATGCGTCTAGCATTTAAGGTAAGTCATGGCTATACCTGCGTCTATGAATTAAGGAAATAGTTGGTAATGGATAGGACTAGTCCTCGACGGGGGAAGTTTCCTTATCCATGAAGTCCTGACGTCATAGACGAGCCTTGGGCCTTTGTGACTAGGCCTTATCGTTAGACATTCCTAAAGTGAGCTAAATCTCTAAATAAGGAAACAGATGGAAGTCCTACGTTCAAGTAAGGAAAGATAAGGAAGACATATGTTTAAGTATGGAAAGAATCCTATACATGGAAGGCGGTGGAAAAGTCTAACGTCTAAGCATGGAAAGGCAGCAGAAGACTTCGGATGGGCTCCGAAGATCAAAGACCAAGCCCATGGAGGAAACTTCCTCCCCAAGAACTACGTTGGCTTGATTCCCTATAAATAGGGATACGTAGGCAAATTGTAAGGGGTCGAATGTTGAGAACTCTGAGGCAGCAAACATAAACCCTAAGCAATCTCAGCCACCAATCATATACAACCACCATACTCCGACGAATTCACCACCTAAGGACCACCGTCGTAAATCTTAATTCCGGCGAAGAACCCCAAACTTTGTTAATACCAAATTCCTCCGTTAACATAATATATGATCCTGGAAAGTGCCTCCACCCCCAAATGGATCTTATGCTATAAATTAACACAGAATCTTAGACGACCATTTAATTAATTATTATTCACAATTTTACAAGACTTCGCAACTGTCCACACTTTCAATAAACGAAAAGGTAAAGAAAATCAAGAACCAAGACCAAATAATGGCAGTGTGCAACATGTTACCATGAAATGAGTGACCACTTTTTCTCACCATCACCACAACCATCACCGTCACCAGAGTTCCCATCACCAGAACCACCACTACAGCCGCCACCAGAACCTCCACCTGTACCAGCAGAAACCCGAAAAAATCTGCAACCAAATTGTCTCAATGCAATCCTAGAAGCAGAAGGACCCAAAACACTCGAATCATACGAGGTCTGATACTTAAAGATAGAAGAAGTTTTAAAAACTGGAACCTTAAACGGTTTTGTTGGAATTCGAGATTCAGAACCAAAATGTAAAATGTGAACTGATTTACAAGACAGGATTGCAGGGTTTAATACCATCTTTGTAGGATGTATGCCTATATTTATGAGGTTTGTCTAAGGTTTTTCATGAACATAAGTTAACAAATGTGTGTTTTTGGACTTTGGACTTGCGAGAATATATGCTATTAAACAAAAACGTATACATAAAATATTTAGCAGTGCAATACATGCAACTTTGCTGAGGAACATGCCTTCTTTTTCCGTTATATAATGTCAAATTGTTGTGGGCTTGGGGTTATTAAATTTATTACGGTTTTATATTATTTTGTTTTATTTAGATTTTAAATTTTAACTAAAAGTATTATTTAATTTTTTAATTTAAAAAGTACGACAAATTATTGAATTGTTGAATATTTGTTAAATTTTTTGCATATATTACTAATAATAATTCACATATCTTGAAAGATTATGAGCCTGTTTGGCAACAGGTTTATAAGCCGACTTAAGGCTTTGATATGGTCAGAAAAGTAATTATAGAAATATAATTGACTGGTCAAACAAAAGGCCGATATTTAAAGCCCAATACCCTAATTATTCATTAATTTCGTAATTAATGAATAGGGAAAATATACAGCTCATAAAAAGAGTCCAAATTATGGCAAATTGGTCAAAGAAGGATCCAGAATCCCAATTAAAGGCAATTAATGAGTCATAACCTTTATCAACAAGGAAACGAATTCTTCAGCAAGAAATACAATACTTATCCAATATCAAAAAGAAGACTTATCCGCTAAGTCTCCCAAACATACCATAAATACTAGGCTCCAGACGCCTATATAAGGTCCCTGATCCTACAATCAGAACTACGTCTTTGGCTTGATTCTCAATAACGATTTGAGATACGTAGGCATCTTGTGAGGACCAATTTAGTCCGGATACACGAGTGCAGCCATTAAAGCTCGAAAGCTCATTAATCCAAGCAATTAATATACAAGTACGTTTTTTAATCCATAACATTTGGCGCCGTCTGTGGGAAGACAACATCAACCATGGCAAACACACGAAGAACAGCTCGGGATACTCAGACTCCCGACGATCGCCCCCTCACCTCTGAGGCTGATCAGCCACCGCCGACTACCGGCACACAAGGGGCGAATATCCCCACCAGTACTCAAGGACCGGAAATCCCGATTTCGGTTGAAGGGACGAATCCCCTGCAGATGGTCATTCATGGATCTAATCCACAAGAGACCGTTCACCAGCAACCAATCACGACCTCCCCGCTGCTCATGAGTGCACCAAGGAGCCTTCAACTCCATACTACTGATCTCCCTCAATACGCGAATCAGACTTTGGGGATGCCAAGCTATGGCATGCCCCCTCGACCCATGGCGGGCGGTAGTGGAACTAATCCAATCTACCATGAGGCATATGTGCCTCCTTATATTCAAGGTCTGGGACCCCAAAATCAACAAACTCGTCAGACCCCTCTCATTCAAGATTACTCTGGCCCATACACTGAGGATGAGGGTTATACAACTGGGGAGGATGTCGCCCCAAGGAGGAGACGTTCTTCACAGACAAATCGGGAGCCACCCCAAACTACTAGGGAGAAGCTTGCAGCCCATGAGGCAGAGACTGCAAGGCTCAAAAAACTCCTTGCTGAAGAAGAGGCCGCTCAAACTCGGGGCCGAACGACTGAAGGAATCCCGATAATCAACTTGGATCCACCAAGAAGGACCAAGAGGGCTGAAGCCCCAAGGGGTGATCCTAGTAATCTGTTGCCCTTAGGAGATCCTGATGATCCTACACCACCGTTTACTCAAGACATCATGAAAACGGCTATATCCAGAAAGTTTAAGATGCCTTCGATCAAAGCCTATGATGGAACGGGAGATCCCGCAAATCATGTAAGGACATTCTCCAATGCACTGCTGTTGCAGCCGGCCAACGATGCGGTCAAGTGTAGGGCGTTTCCCCAAACTCTTGCTGGCATGGCTCAACGTTGGTACAGCCGTCTACCTCCCAACTCTATTGGGTCCTTTAAGGAGCTAAGCAAGGCTTTCATCAACCAGTTCATTAGTGGAAGGGTGCATGAGAAAAGTTCTGCATCACTCATGGCAATACGTCAAGGAAAGAATGAAGCCCTAAGGGACTACATTAATCGATTCACTCGAGAGGCTTTGAAAGTCCCGGATTTAGACGACAAAGTGGCTATGATAGCCCTGCAACAAGGAACCACTGATGACCACTTCAGGAGGTCGTTGGCTAAACATCCACCAGAGAGCATGTTGAAGCTCCAAGATAGAGCCGGAAAGTACATCAAGGCTGAGGAAAGCATGAGAAAGTATGAACCCACCGCTGGCGACGGTGGAAACTCAAAGAAAAGAAAAGAAACTCAGGAGTACGACGTCAAGGAAAAATTTCCCCGAACATCAAAGAATTCTGACTCTCCACCCAAGAGAAATAACTTTGGGCCAAAGTTCACGGAGTATGCAAGATTGAATACTCCCAGGAGTCAAATTCTGATGGAGATAGCCAAGGAAGAAGATATCAAATGGCCAAAGCCAATGAGGGCTGATTTGTCCAAACGGAACCAAAATCAGTTTTGTCGGTTCCACAAAGAAGTCGGTCATGACACCGACGATTGTAGGCAATTGAAAGATGAGATTGAGTTTCTGATACGAAGAGGAAAACTCAGCAAGTTCACTAAGGATGGAAGCCAAGGTAGCCAAAGGGGGAACTATGAAAGAAAGGATTATGATAGAAGGGACAACGATCAAGATCGGAATCCCAAGCCCCGAGGGCCAGTGATCAACATGATATTCGGAGGGCCAACTGCTGCTGGGTCCTCCCGAAACTCAAGAAAAGCTTATGCCCGAGAGGTACTGACCGTCGTTGGGGAAGCACCGAAGCGTGCACGAACAGAAGTGTCAATAGGTTTTGATGATTCAGACTTGGAAGGGGTGAAGTTCCCCCACGATGATCCTCTTGTCATAGTACCTGTGATAGGCAACTCCGAAACAAAGAGAGTCCTAGTCGACAATGGAGCCTCAGTAGATATCTTGTTCCACGATGCCTTTATCAAGATGGGTTACACTGATTCTCAGTTGACACCCTCTAATATGCCCATATATGGGTTCAATGGAGTGGAATCAAAGGTGGAAGGCACTATCCAACTCCCAATGACCATGGGACAAGGAACGAATACATCCACTCAGATGCTGAACTTCATAGTTATAAAGGCAACCTTAACCTACAATGCGATCCTTGGGAGGACGGGTCTTCATGCGTTTAAGGCTGTTGCCTCATCTTACCACCTGAAACTCAAATTCCCCACTCGGAATGGGATTGGTGAAGAACGGGGAGACCAAAAGATGGCTAGAAGCTGTTATGTAGCCGCGTTGAGGCCTGATGAAGTTGGGGGGCAGGTTCTCCCCATTGAAGATATGGACACTAGTGACAATGAGGACCGAAGAGGGAAACCAGCTGAGGATTTAATCCCAATTCCCTTAGTCCCGGATGAACCAGAGAAGGTGACTTATGTTGGGGCACTACTGCCCGAACCATTGAAAGGCAAACTCGCATCTTTTCTTCAAGAGAACAATGACGTTTTTGCTTGGACAGCGGCTGACATGCCAGGGATTGATCCCCAACTAATATCTCACAAATTGAATGTGGATCCAGAAAGGAAGGCAGTGAAACAAAAGAAAAGAAGTTTTGCTCCGGAGAGGCTTGAAGCCATTAAGCAAGAAGTGAATAAGCTTTTAGAAGCTGGGTTTATTGAAGAAATCCAATTCCCGGAATGGTTAGCTAACCCTGTGATGGTCAAAAAAGCTAACGGGAAGTGGAGAATGTGCGTCGACTTCACCGATTTGAATGATGCATGTCCTAAGGATTGTTTTCCCTTACCTAGGATTGATGCCTTGATAGATGCCACTGCTGGGCATGAGATGCTAAGTTTCATGGATGGCTTCAGCGGATATAATCAAATCAAGATGCACAAAGATGACATCGCCAAAGTGTCATTCATCACTGACTTTGGTGTCTTCTGTTTCTTAGTCATGGCTTTTGGGCTTAAGAATGCTGGAGCAACCTATCAAAGGTTGGTGAACAAAATCTTTGAGCACCTGATTGGAAAAACCATGGAGGTCTACGTAGATGACATGTTAGTCAAGAGCCTTGATAAGGCCAATCACATTGAGCACCTCCGAGAGGCTTTTGAAGTGCTGAGACACCACAAGATGATGTTGAATCCAGCTAAGTGTGCCTTTGGGGTAGGCTCGGGAAAGTTTTTAGGTCTGATGGTTTCCAAGAGAGGAATCGAGGCTAATCCCGACAAAATCAAAGCGATTCTAGACATGGAACCACCAAAGACTGTCAAGGATGTCCAGAAACTGACGGGAAGAGTGGCTGCTTTGGGAAGATTCATCTCCAAGTCTGGAGAAAAGTGTTTACCCTTCTTCAAAGCACTCAAAAAAGTGAAGAATTTTGAATGGACAACTGAAAGTCAAGAGGCCTTTGAGGCCCTGAAGAAATATATGGCTGAAGCACCACTGTTGGCAAAACCCAAGCCAGGAGAAATTCTCTATTTATACTTGGCGGTTTCCAACACAGCCCTTGGAGCTGTTTTGGTAAAGGAAGAAGTAAAGGTTCAGAAACCCATCTACTATGTGAGCAAGATTCTACGTGGGGCAGAAATAAACTACTCAATGGTTGAGAAGTTTGCCTTAGCCTTGATAATGGCCTCAAGAAAGCTACGCCCCTACTTCCAGGCTCACAAGATAGAGGTCTTGACTGATCAACCTCTAAGAAACATCTTGCATAGCCCTCAAGTTAGTGGAAGATTAATCAAATGGGCCATTGAATTGGGCGAATTCGACATCAAGTATAAGCCTCGAACGGCCATAAAAGCTCAGGCACTTGCTGACTTCATGGTTGAATGCACCATTGACAACCAAGAAGTCGGGGGGCAGGAAGTAACTATGGAAGATAAGAAAGATGAGGAAGTGACCTTCAAAGAATGTTGGGTGCTCTATTTTGATGGAGCATCAAAAACAAAATCAAGTGGAGCTGGTTTAGTGCTACAGAGTCATGATGGATTCCTAATAGAGTATGCATTAAAACTTGACTTCCCGACGACAAACAATGAGGCTGAGTATGAAGCTCTGATAGCTGGCTTAGGGCTGGCTGGAGCCTTGAGAGTCAAAACTCTGAAAGTATGTGGAGACTCGAGGCTAGTGGTTTCCCAAGTAAATGGGGAGTTTGAGGCCAGAGATGAAGTCATGGCCAAGTACTTAAAACTTGTCAAGGCCATTATGACTCAGTTCGATGAATGCTATGTGGAGCACATTCCAAGGGAGGAAAATATGAAGGCTGATGCCTTGTCTAAGTTTGCCTCTTCTGAAATTGAAAACTATGCCGGGAGTGTATACTTCCAAGTCTTGAAGACCCCAAGCATCAATGGAAAGTTGGTAGCCCCCATTGGTATCACCAGTTGTTGGATTGATCCCATCAAAGCTCATCTGGAAACTGGGTGGCTGCCCAACGACACTTCAGAAGCACGAAAGCTATACGTCAGAGCACTAAGGTATGCCCTAATTGAGGGAATCCTATACAAGAAATCTTTTGTTATTCCGTACTTAAAGTGCTTGAGACCTCAAGAGGCAGAATTGGCCCTAAAGGAAGTGCATGAAGGGATTTGTGGGCAACACTTGGGGGGCAGAGCCCTGGCTCATAAAGTCACTCGTCTAGGTTTCTATTGGCCAAGCATACTTGCTGATGCTAAAAGCTACGTCAAGAAATGTGAACGGTGCCAGAAACATGCACCAGTGGTTAGGCAACCACCAGAGATGATGACATCCATTAACTCACCTATCCCCTTTGCTATGTGGGGAATGGATATACTCGGGCCATTTCCTATGGCAAGTGCTCAAAGAAAGTTCTTGATAGTAGCAATTGATTATTTCACCAAGTGGATTGAGGCTAAGCCATTAGCCAAGATAACCACCAAGCAAGTGATGCAATTCTTCTGGGAAAATGTGATATGCAGATATGGAATTCCACGAGTCCTGGTCACGGACAATGGAACCCAGTTTAACAACGATGAGTTCAAGAAGTATTGTGATGAAAACGATATCAAGTTGCGCTTCACTTCTGTCGCCCATCCTCAAGCAAATGGGCAAGCTGAGGTTGCAAATCGAATCATCCTTGATGGACTAAAGAAAAGAGTTGAACGCTCCAGAAACACTTGGGTAGACGAATTACTCCCTATACTTTGGGCATATCGTACTACTTGCAAAGTCACCACCGGGGCAACTCCGTTCCTATTGGCTTATGGAGCAGAGGCAGTGGTCCCAGTGGAAATTACTCACACCTCCCCAAGAGTTGAGGCTTATGAACCAGAAGAGAATGAAGAAGGCTTGAGGCTAGCTTTGGATCTAATTGATGAAGTTAGAGATGAAGCAAATGCCAAGATAGTTGAACATCAAAAGAAAGCCTCTTTCTACTACAACCTAAGGGTTAAAGAAAGGTTCTTTCGTCAAGGAGACTTGATTCTCAGAAAGATTGAAGCATCCGGAGTTGGACAAAAAGGGAAGTTGGCCCCAAATTGGGAAGGACCATATCGCGTCAAAAACGTATTTGGTCGAGGCTCCTACAAGCTAGAAACCCTTGAAGGGCATGAGGTGCCAAGAACTTGGCATGCCTCCAACTTGAAAGTTTATTATGTTTAAGGTGTTTCCTAAGTGGATTCACTACTAGAAATAAGGTTTGATAAAACCAAACCAAGTTTTTAAAACTTGAGTATTATGTAAGGGTCGAGCCCATTCTTCAAAGTTATGAATTATATACTCCTATTCATCATGTTTTGAATGCATTACATACTGATAGATATGTACAAAATGCTAACTAAACGTGCAAAAGGCAAGAAAACAACACAAGCCATGAATGGCCACAAAATATAAATAAAACTAAACTTACAAAAGTTTAAGTTAAGCTCAAAGGCTGGAAATACATAGAAAGAAAATACAAAGCCATGAATGGCCATAAAGAAACTACAAACTACGGCTGCGCATCACCATCCTTGACTCCCGCGTCTGTCTCCTCCCCTGAACTAGAGCTGGAAGAATGCTCACCAGCATCCTCAGCACCATCAGCAGAAGCGTCACTGAGGGGTGATGAATGCTCTGGAACTAAAATCCTAGCATCTTCCTCCATATCGTCAACTCCAGCCAAGATACGCTCCAAGGGAGTAGGAGGGTGAGGAGCAGGAAAATCAGCAGCATCAAAGACCCCAGGATGCTTGGCCAAGATAGCCTGAACAGCATCCTCCCATCCTGAAGTATGCTGAACTGGGAAAAGGACCTCGTCATGCTTCTCGATCAAGTCCTTGTACTCCTGAGAGTCAAGGTACTCATCAATGCAATCATCCTTGCCTTTCCTCAGCTCAACAATATCAGCCTGAGCGTCAGCAAGCTCCTTCTCCCTCCTGGCAAGAGTCTCCTTAAGAGACTTCACCTCCTCCTCAGACCTCTCCAGCTTGACCTTGTTGGCCTCAGAGGAGGTACGCCAAGATTTAGCTTGGAACAATACCCCCTGAAAGTTGGCATTGGTCTGCCAAAAGATAAAAGTTAGGAAAATATAAGCAGAAACTTCAAAGAAATAGCTAAGGTAAAGAAAATTACCGCAGCAATAGCTTGAGCCCCAAGATGCTCAGCACCCTCAAGGGTGGAATCTGCAACGAAATCCTTGTAATCACAAGGGGTAAGAGAGTGGTACGACCAGTCCACAGCATGTTTGGACACCCCAGTAATGGTGTCCTTCTTCCTGATACCCCAGTTGGGGCGCCACACTGAGGACTTGGCAGACACAGGAATGTCCACCTCATCCACAGAAGGGATCAAGAAGCTGGGAGCACTGGCTTTCCCCCTGGGATCATCCCCGATCCTAGCCCTTTTCATCCTGGATGTCTCTACATCCTTGGGCTCATTGGTCTTGTTGATAAAGGCCGCAGCTACAAGAAAAGCCGGAAAATGGTTAACAGAAAATCACAAAGAAATAAAAATAGGCATAATGAAAAGGGATAAGCAAAAATACCCTTATCATGAACAGTAGAGAGCCCAACGGACTTGAGGACGAACTCGTCCAGTAACTCCCAAGCCACGGTAGTCCCATTATCTTTAATGAGCTCTGAGTAGGCATGGAGCTCCTCCTCATTCAAGACAATGTTACCGGGACTACCATCAGAAACTCTCCCAAAAGATGTACGGAACAGGGTTCCCCAGTCCCCTCCTTCCCATACAAGATACATGAACTCATTTTTCCATTTGGGGTTATTATCTGGGATTGATTTGGGGTGAAAAATGAAAGGGAAGCCTACCATATGGCTTATATACACCCAACCCAAGTTGTTGGCTGAGCTATTCTTAAACTGAAAGATCTTTCTAAACAAAGGTACAGAAAGAGGAAAGTTTTTACGAAGGCATAAAACCATGAAACAATTAATTATCCTCCAGGCATTTGGAGGTAATTGGCAAGGGTTGACTTGGACATCTGCCAAAAGTCTAGGAATAAACTCGTGAAAAGGGAACCTAAGGCCAGCAACTATGGCATCCCTATAAATACACAAAGCATTTGACCGCCAGTGACAAGAACGGTCACCGGGGCCGGCAGGAACAAGCTTTAAGGGGGCCTTTACCCTATACATCTTATTATAATCTTTTATCATATCTACTTCATGGAATTTATTGCTACAATCATACGAATCTAAAGCAGACACTGACGGGTATTCATCCCCACGTTCATTAATCATATCATGCAAAGACATGTATTTTGAACGAATAGGAATGGGGGTACCTCTTTTTGAAGCGGAATTCATCTTTTGGAGGCGTTGGGAAGCTCGATCGGCCATTTCTAACCCAGAAAATCTTCAAATCTTCAAAGAAAATTGCCCAGAAATCTTCAAGGAAACCCAGAATCTTCAAAGAAACCCAGAATCTTCAAAGAAAATCTTCAAATCTTCAAGTGAAAACCCAGAAAACGGTGAGAAAATCTCGCCGGGAATCGCCTTGCGACAGAACCCTAGCAGAGCAATCTAAAGAAAATTTCGGAGAAAATTTAGCAGAGTAACTTTGAGAAAGTGAAATGTGAAGAATGAATGGAAACAAATGAGAACTCACCCTTATATAGGGATCACAGCCGGTCAATGGGCCGGTTGAAGGAAGGGCAACCGGCATTAGCCGGTACGGCCCATAAAAGGCTAAAAGCCCAATTGATAAAGTTGAACAGTAAAAGTTTTGGGCCCCCCTTAATCCCATAACTAAAATAAAAAATATTCTGATCGAATGAGTTCGAATAAAGCCCAAAATGGCTCTCATATTCGACCACAATCCAGGTCGAAAAGTTAAAGGCCCAATTGCAAAGTAAAGGCCTTAGGCCCAAATTGAGCCCAATATATGTGGGCCTTAAAAGTCTGAAACGAACCAAGTGTTCGACCACACCCCTGGTCGAAATCATTCGACCAGGTATCAAAATTGAAGTCATGTTCGACCACACCCCTGGTCGAAATCATTCGACCAGGTATCAAAATTGAAGTCATGTTCGACCACATCCCTGGTCGAAATCATTCGACCAGGTATCAAAATTGAAGTCATGTTCGACCACAATCCTGGTCGAAACCATTCGACCAGGAGGCAAAATGGAAGTAAGCTTCGACCAGAATCCTGGTCGAAACCATTCGACCAGGAGACAAAATGGAAGTAAGCTTCGACCAGAATCCTGGTCGAAACCATTCGACCAGGAGGCAAAATGCAAGCAAATTTCGACCAGAATCCTGGTCGAAGGAGTTCGACCAGGAGCTAAAATCAAGGTCAAATTCGACCAGGATCCTGGTCGAAAATGACATGAAAAATTCAAAAATCAATTTATGTTCCAGGGAATTGATGAAAAATCCCGATTCCTGTTTTGGAGAATTATAAAATTGGTTTAGAACTATACGTTCGTCAAACCAAGCCACGATATGGAAGAAAATTTCGTAACTACTGAATGAAATAACTTCTACGATAATCCAAGAGAGATTTTCCTAGAAGTTGGGGGGCAAATGATATGGTCAGAAAAGTAATTATAGAAATATAATTGACTGGTCAAACAAAAGGCCGATATTTAAAGCCCAATACCCTAATTATTCATTAATTTCGTAATTAATGAATAGGGAAAATATACAGCTCATAAAAAGAGTCCAAATTATGGCAAATTGGTCAAAGAAGGATCCAGAATCCCAATTAAAGGCAATTAATGAGTCATAACCTTTATCAACAAGGAAACGAATTCTTCAGCAAGAAATACAATACTTATCCAATATCAAAAAGAAGACTTATCCGCTAAGTCTCCCAAACATACCATAAGTACTAGGCTCCAGACGCATATATAAGGTCCCTGATCCTACAATCAGAACTACGTCTTTGGCTTGATTCTCAATAACGATTTGAGATACGTAGGCATCTTGTGAGGACCAATTTAGTCCGGATACACGAGTGCAACCATTAAAGCTCATTAATCCAAGCAATTAATATACAAGTACGTTTTTTAATCCATAACAGGCTTATAAACCCGTAAAAACTTATCGGGGTATTTGCCAATCCAACTTACCTCAACTTATAAATGTTGATAAGTTGAATGTTAATAATGAGGTACATTTTCCTCAACTTATTGACTTATTATTGATTTCTTTGTTTTTAATACTTTATATTTTTACCTTTGTGTTTTTAAATATTTTTTTAATTTAAAATGCAAGTATTGAAATCATTGTATTTAATAATTATTTTTTCAAATTTAATTTAGCAAACTCTTAACTAAATTATAGGTAAATTTATCCAAACACTCGTATAATTTATAAGAATCCATCAAATTATAATTACTCATTTTCAACTTTTTTATGATACTCCAAACACGAACTAGGTCTGCTGGATCACATTCAAATTGAATAAATTTTATTTTTACTTTTTTAACAAAACCGTTTAAAGTTAGCAACTTTCTAAATACCTCGTATATTGAAAAAATTCAATGAAAAATGTAAAATATTCAAATTATTTCAAAATCTAATTTGACATCTATATTTTTTATAAAATCCAGATTAAATGGCCATAAATAAATTCCAAACTTCAAAATCCAAGAAAATCTACTCTTAAAATTTTGTTTTGAGACCAATAAATTCTCCTTATTTTGTTTTGTCCGAACTCCAAAAAGGTCAAAATTGCGAAATAAAGTCCACAAATCATAGTCATCTATACACACAACCTATACATACAAAACAAAACATAACTAAACTAAACTCTCTCTTGTCTCCTTCAACCCTTGCCTAAATCTCCCAAATCTTGAAAATTCACTAACAAAATCACCCTATTTTACCAACCCAATTATTCCAAAATCACAATCACCACTTGCTACAAATACCCAATTGAGAAAAATAGATATAATCAAGTGTAAGTAATGTTCTTGGATTGATTGAGCTGAAAAAGGTGAGGTTGAGGTTCAAGAATGGGTGAATTAGGCCAAGAAACGGTGAAATTATCGACAATTGTGTGTCGAACAGCGGAGGAATCGTATGTTTCGTTGAAGGAGTTGGTGGAGAAATGTAGGGAGGATGAGTTGTCTGATTCTGATAAGAAGATTAGTATTTTGAAGTATCTGGTTAAGACTCAACAACGTATGCTTCGGCTTAATGTGCTTGCGAAATGGTGCCAACAGGTGAAAATTTGATCAAGTTTGCATTTTTCGGAATGTGGGTATTTATTAATGTGTGTTTGTTTATTGGTTTGTGAGAATTTTGTGGATGCTTGAATTGTTTGTATGTGTTAATGTGATTTGTAGAGGTTTCTGGTAATGGAAAAAGTGAAATTTCGAGAAAATTTGAGAGTTAGTAGGTGGAATTCAATAAATTTAGTTTGTAAGTTATTAGGGCAAGAAAGTGAAATCTCCTATTGGTGATATCTTGGTCATTTTTCTTAGGAGTATGATGTACATTATTAATAGCTTATACTTTTCTGAAGTTCGTATATAGATGTTACAACTTAATAACTTACAGTTATAGTTCAAAGTGAATATACGATAAATTTGACTAGTTCAAGTATAATTAGTGACATAGATTAGGGAAAAAAGTAGAATTTGACCTAGATTATAAGTATTAGGGGCAGAAGTGAAATGTCACCTAATCCGTAAGTTACTAGGGAAAACAGTATAATTTCAACCTAATTTATAAGTTATGGTAAGTTATGATTATTGATTAGGGTTATGTGAGATAAAGTGACGTGCTTTTAATAGTGGATTTTAGTGTAAAAATCAAATTATGATAAGTTGATGAGTTGTTGAAGAGTCGGGATTGTTTTTTCTTGTGAATTTAGGTATAAAGATGAAAACTTTATGATATTTGTAAGAAATTAAATGACTGTATTATTCAAGCATGTATTAGCTTCAGAAGAAGAATTTTGTGGCTGGCTTATGTAAACCCAAAATATTTAAAATGATAGTTCAAGTAAATTTTTTGAGTGGTTCAATTACTCTCCTATTGATGATATCTTAGTCATATTTCTTAGGAGTACAATGTACTTTATTAATAGCCTATACTTTTCTGAAATTCTTATATAGATGTTACAACTTAATAACTTACAGTTATAGTTCAAAGTGAATATATGATAAATTTGAGTAGTTCAAGTATAATTGGTGATATATTAGTCATTTTTCTTGAGTACAATGTACATTGATTATATCCTATATTTTGCTGAAGTTAATATATTGATGTTACAACTTATTAACTTACAATTAAGTGATTTTTCTTTGTGAATTTTTTTTTATGAAATTTATTCTCATTAACTTATGAGTTAGTGAAATAAGCAAATAGAGCTGTGCCTAGATATTTGAACTTATCATGATTGTTTTTTCATAAGGAATCAGAAGTTCTCTTTTTGTTATATATGAAATTAATCTAAGAGAAGTACATGACGGAAAAGAGAATAAGGTATCTGCCTTGAGAGAAGATGTCTTTTTAATTATCTTCCACATCTCTTTGGAAGATGGTGAGCAATGAGACACGCGAAACAACACCTTTATGCGCGAACCCCAACAAAACTTGCTCAGCGATCTTTAACTCTTGACCTACGCATGTTTTACAAGGATAATTAGGGTTTAGTTCAGAAAGGCTTGTTTCCTCCTTCGAGGAATTAAAACTTGCAAGATTCTATACCCATATAGTATTTTACAGATTCTGCAATTTATCTTGCAGGTTCCGCTGATACAATATAGTCAACAACTTGCATCTACTCTGTCAAGCCACGATACATGTTTCACCCAAACAGCAGATTCATTGTTTTTCATGCATGAAGGGCTACAACAAGCTCGAGCTCCAATCTATGATGTTCCAGCTGCTACAGATATTTTTGTGGCAGGGGGTTACCAGCGTTTACCAAAATGTGTGGAAGATGTGGGAATTCAGAGTACATTAACCGAGGAGCAGCAGAAGCCAACTTTAAAGAAATTAGACACCCTTGTTAGGTCAAAAATACTAGAAGTTTCGCTTCCAAAGGAAATTTCTGAAGTTAAAATTTCTGATGGCACTGCTTTGGTTCGTGTGGATGGAGAATTCAAGGTTCTTGTGACGCTTGGTTACCGGGGTCACCTTTCACTGTGGAGAATATTATATCTGGAGCTGCTTGTTGGTGAAAGAAGTGGTCTGGTGAAGCTAGAAGAAGTTCGACGACATATTCTGGGAGATGACTTGGAGCGTAGAATGGCTGCCTCGGATAATCCTTTTGTTACCTTATATTCTGTTCTCCATGAACTATGTATTGTTCTCATCATGGACACTGTCATAAGACAAGTACAAGCACTCCGTCAAGGCAGATGGAAGGATGCAATTCGGTTTGAGCTGATATCTGATGGGAACTTGGGGCAAGGTGGCAATGCTGTTTCTTTGCAAACGAGTCAAGATGGAGAAATGGATTCGACCGTACTACGGACTCCTGGATTGAAACTTTTTTACTGGTTAGATTTTGTTAAAAACCCAGGTGCATCTGATGTAGGATCATGCCCGTTTATTAAAATTGAGCCAGGGCCTGATCTGCAGATAAAGTGTCTTCATAGCTCATTTGTTGTAGATCCTCTTATGGACAAGGAGGCAGATCTTTCCCTTGATCAGAGTTGCATTGATGTTGAGAAGTTACTGCTTGGAGCTATTTACTGTAACAGGTATACTCGTCTGCTTGAAATATATAAAGAGCTTGGAAGAAATGGTCATATATCCCAAGCTGCAGATGACGTCCTCCTTTGTACCCAAGAGGATGACTCTGACGGTGGCTACAAAAAGGTTGGTAAAAAGAAATCTAAACCTCTATAAATGTGTAGTTGTACCCATATGGTGTATTACATTGTGGAGCTTTTTACTTTTATTTGATTTCATTGACTCTTTATATATATCTATAATCTATTTAGTGTGAAAATGCTTATTTCCATGTTTCTAAGATCCTAGATCTAAGTATAATGATTTGTCCTCTTGCGTTTCTTAATTATTCTCTACAGAGGGATGATGATTCTAATGCTAAAGGGAAGGAAGTTTTACGTGTGCGCGCCTATGGTTCGTCGTATTTTACTCTTGGAATAAATATAAGGTGTGCCTTTTTACTCTGTACAAGTAACCGATCTTTACTGACATGAAGCTACTTTCCTACTTTAAGCTAACTGTGTACTTTCTGATTGCTTATACTGAATAATAAAACCATAGTCAATCTGAAGTATTACATTGTCAAGAAGCTATGGCTTCCCTGTTGGAGTCACATGATGATGTAAATGCAAGGACGTTACGGCCTTACGGGATTCACTATCTTCTATAGAAGCATGGCAGATCATCTGTAATCCTGTTTATGATTTGAACTCTTGCATTGTATGACGTAGTATGATACATTAATCTTTTAAAATAATAGTAAATGGCTGGTCCGGATCGTTTAAATTGAATGGATGAGATTGGTTATTTGGTTTCTAGTTATTTTAAGGGTTGTTTTTATTTGAGCACTAGCCTATATATATATATAACGCTAAGAAGCTTATATGAATATTGAGTATAGATTACAAGAAAAATAAGTGAATTATCGTACCTAATTATAACTAGAAGTATAAGTAGGGCTGTAAATGAGTTCAGTCGAACCGAACTTTTTAGTGTTCAGGTTCAACTTGTTAAAAAATTATCTAGCATATTATGTTTGAGTTTGGCGTGTTAAGAAAAAATATTGTTCACGAACTGTTCGTGAACGTGTCTTACGAGTTTACTCACGAACAGCTCATGGGCATCACTCAAGAGTTTGCTCTTGCACTGTATAACGTAGACCCCCACTTACCGGAGTGTTGTTCTTGAATGATTTATATTTTCTAGATGAAAAAAGATATCTTATTAATCAAATATACAAGCACCGAAGCTCAGGAAGAACACGTAGTACATCCACCTTATGACCAATCAAACAAAAGGATTTGTTTAAAACAAACAATCAAAATTCACTAGTAGACATCAGTAGAGTTGGTAGAGATAAGTATAATGGCACTAGTAGACATCAAGTTCGAGTTTTAATTTGGTAAAGATAATTATCATTGAAGTTGATCTGCACTAGTACTTTTAGGTTCGTATTTCCGTTCACTTGGAAAAAATACATCGACTTTTGAGATCTAAATTTTATTTTTGTGTTAACTTTTTAACTTTAATCAATCGAAAACTTTGTTCCCTAAAATAAAAGATATTTAATATCTCCTACTTAGACCAAAAATTTTAAGCCCTTTGCAGTGTTCAATTTATGTTTGGGCTCCTGGCACCTATGTATGTATGAATGCATGAACTTGTTATTATGAGAAAAGAACTGTTTGTCTGCTAAAATCACACATGTATTTCCTTTGTAACTTCTGCATATTATCTTTGTAACTGCCCTTATTTTCTTTTCCTTTATAGAATATCATAGCGATTAAATCTTTAAGAGCCTTGGAGTGCATAATTTTGGGTTTAGCGGGTCTTATTATATTCTTCAGCGTATACCTTATTTATGAATCTTCTTTCGACTTTTAGGAATGGTCGATTTCTTCTCCATTCATCGAAAAATATCCTGGCATCGTCAACTCTGCTAGAATGTGAAGAAGCACTAAATAATGGTAGTATGTCTGCAGCTGATGTTTTTGTAAGCTTAAAAACCAAAAGTATACTTCATCTTTTTGCCCGTTTCGGCAGATTCTTGGGTCTTCAGGTAATATATGTTACTTTCATTTAATCTTCAGGACATATAAGTTAGGATTTTAAGTGTAAATTTACCACAAGTGAGCTAAAGAGACAATTTTTGTCAGAACTATTTTGCAGTCTTCTGGTATAAGCATGTTGCTTTACGGTCGACATGGAAACTTAAAACAGTGTGATAATAGTGTCCATCCATTTTGTTTTTCTCTAGGTGTATGAGCAGGGATTTTCTGCTGTGAAGTTGCCAGAGAATATTTTAAGTGGTTCTTCCATGTTGGTTATGGGTTTTCCAGAATGTGGGAGTTCTTACTTTCTGCTGATGCAACTTGATGAGGACTTTAAACCACTTTTTAAATTACTAGAGACTCAGCCAGACCCATCAAGAAAAGCGCAATCATTTGTAGACTTGAATCATGTAATTCGGTTGAAGAACATCGACATTGAAATGATGCATATACTTGAAGATGAATTAAATCTTAGTCTGCTCGATTCTCTTCCTATAGATAATGATATGGGTGCTGATCAGAATCCTGAAACTGGTCTTCTTTCTGAGTTCAGTACCAGAGCTTCTAATTTTAATTCTGTTCTCCCATCAAGTTTCTCTTCAGTTGTTGATGAAGTTTTTGTGCTTGAAAGAGGTTCATCTGCCCCTTATTCTGTTCAAAGTCCAAGCTCAATTTTTGCTAGTTCTCCAGCTTCTCATAGTGGTCCAGTTCCAAGAAATATATACGGCATGAGGGCTGGAACATCTCCTAAATGGGACGTAGGATCACAGATGAATAACTTAACAAAGGTTGCTAATATAAACACCAATTACAGTAATCTACCTTATTTGTCAAGTAATTTGACGGGCTTGTCGCAATCCAGTTCTGCCAGTTTACTATCTTCTGGCCCAGGGAAGAGCACGCCAATTAAGAATCTATCAGCTTCCAAGTCTGACCAAGATATACCTTCTCTTAGGTCTCCATATTCTGCTGAAGTAGGTCTTTACACCACAACTGACGAAGACCAGCTTGCAACGAATCAGTCAGCTCGACTTTCTCAACAAACTGATCTCCAAGTTTCTACAGCAAGTGCAAAAGTTATTTCTTCTACTAACTCGCTACCAATTGGGACTGCAACTAGATCTTTAAATGTTTCAAGGTCCAGATCATTGGTTACGATTCCAATGTGTAAGATATCTGATTTTAAAAGTAGTTTGTATAATTACATCAGCCAACTTGCTTTGCATTTAACTAAATGTCTCATTTTCCAGCTGAAGGACCTGATTCAGCAATTATTTCGAGGCAGGAGAAGGGATCTGCAGGAAAGCGAACATTGTCAGATATGCTGAACCTAATTCCATCTCTCCGCTTCTCAGAGGTCAATGGAAGATCTTCTAAGAGAAAAAAGCTCTCAGAGTCTTCTCTTACTCAACAGCCTTCATCCCAGATGGCCACAAAAGCTATTAGTAAAACTGATGGATACAGTTATGCGAGACTTATAGATGAGGCAAATAAAGGGAATGCAGCCTCCAATATTTATGTTTCAGCACTTCTTCATGTGGTTAGTCACTGCTCTCTTTGTATCAAGCATGCTCGACTTACTAGTCAGATGGAAGCACTTGACATCCCATATGTGGAAGAAGTTGGTTTGCGAAATGTATCCTCAAACTTGTGGTTCCGACTCCCATCTTCCCGAGGTGATACATGGAAGAACATATGCTTGCGGCTTGGCCGACCAGGAAGCATGTATTGGGATGTCAAGATTAGTGACCAACACTTTAGGGAGTTGTGGGATCTTCAGAAGGGAAGCAATTGTACTTCATGGGGTTCTGGTGTTCGTATTGCAAATACATCTGACATAGACTCCCATATTCGTTATGATGTGGAAGGTGTTGTTCTAAGTTACAACTCTGTTGAGGCTGATAGCATCAAAAAGTTGGTAGCAGATATTCAAAGGCTCTCCAATGCTAGGATGTTTGCTCTTGGAATGCAGAAACTGCTAGGTGTAAGTTCAGAAGAAAGGTTGGAAGACAGCAGTACATATTATGATGGTAAAGTCTCAGCCGGAGTAAAAGGTGTTGGTGAGGGCATTGACAAGTCTTCAGAACAAATGAAGAGGGCATTTAGAATCGAAGCAGTTGGATTGATGAGTCTGTGGTTCAGTTTTGGCTCGGGGGTCCTTGCTCGCTTTGTTGTGGAATGGGAATCAGGTAAAGAAGGATGTACAATGCATGTTTCTCCTGACCAGCTTTGGCCGCATACCAAGGTACAGATATTTGCAGTATGTCAGTTCCTTTGCATGCATAATACGTAAAGAATGCCAATTAATTGTTGGTTGTCAATGGTGATTGTTATCTATACGCGTGTGTGTGTTTGTGTGTGTGTCATAAACTATATACATCTACGGCACTACTTAATGAGGATTATAAAATAAGAATGCATAGGAAATTACAACAAGGTAACTTCCTCGTTTACCACCCAAGTCTGTGTAGCAGTTTTTACTATGCTCCAGAAAGTATGTAGAGTCTTGAAACTTTGCTGATAAAAGAGGCATACACTCTTTGGAAGGAGAGGGGGGGGGGGGGGGGGGACAAGTGATCCTGGTTTTCCCAAGTCCTACCTCGTATAGAAGCTAACAATAGAAAATTTTATCTATTGTACTGTTAGGAACTGCAGTACAGTAGCATTGAGTGATGGAAGTAGAAAGGGTATTTGTGTCATTACTGAGTGAGTTAGTTATGAGTCTATATACAGTAGTCATGTTTGTACCTACAGATTATGCGTTATGATTATCAGAAAATGGGACCTAGTTTTACCAACTTCTCTCTCCCTTCTCTCTACAGTTTCTCTCTCCAGAAACTTTCTTATTTCCCAAGCTATCTCTCTCTCTAATTTCTGGATCTCTCTCTGCTCAATCTCTCTGATCTCTCAGTCTATCTTTAATTCTCTTTTTTCTATCTCAACCTCTCTGCTTTGCTATTCTCTATCTTTGTTTTACTGCAATTATAATTAGAAAAGATAAAAGCATTCACATATACAGAAGTAGAAGGTTCCTGACATATTGCAACCATAGAAAATTTTATCCACTGGACCCTATAAAAGATACATGTTATTACCTGTTTGTGACTTTGTTTCGAATTGACCAACAAATACATTTATTTAGTTTATCAAGACGAGAGCCTCATGAAAAAAGTATGGATCTGCCTTTGATTATTACTAGAAGCTTGCCAAAGAATCAAAATTCCATTTTTTTAAAGCTAATCTGTCTTGGTCTGTAGTTGATCGAAACCAACTTATGCTCATAGTCGTCATAGACTATACTCTAGAGGCACACATACATTTTAGTGACAGTTTTTCCATATTATTAATATCTTCCTCATTCACCACAGAAATATTATTATAACGAAATTATTCGAATACAACGTGTGGGACCGAATTGCAAAAAAGACAAAACCCTCAACTCTCAAGTAACATTTATTAGCATCTTGGAAGCCTAGACATAAGTGAAGGAGATATATGGTCATTCCTCAACTCCCTTGTATGCCATCCATTTTTTACTCCCTCTTCCAATGATTGAGCTCTCACTGTGCTCTCCATGCTCTCCATGCTTCGAAGAAGCAATCAGCCTTAAGAACTTCCGAAGGGATTGAGAAATAAACAGCAGAAGCCTGCAGATCTGCACGAAGCCCATGTTGTAACTTTGCCGACTAACCATGATATTCAATATCATCTATAGCCAATTTTAAACTAGATCTAAAGAGTCGGCCATGTAATATGAATAATCTAGACTTCAAATATTCGCAACTACTATTTATAACATGATATTATGTGTTTGATAACAAGTTAGAAAATTTTAAAGAAAACGTTACAATTGTTTGGGCGGATTTTTTCTTTTGAAGGTGGGGGGATGGGTAGGGCAGTAAACTGATCCGGACTATCCGGTATCTCGGTTTATATCCGACTCGAAAATATGATACACGTCTCAGATTCGTTTTATAAATGATCCAAATCTAGCGGAAAAATTAAATCTGGATAAAGATGATCCTGGATATGAGCAGTCATATACCCGCGACCCGAATATGATTCTTGATCCATAATCTGTTCAAACCCGAATATGAATTATATTTTAGTTCATTACATTTCTAACTAAATAACATATTGTAATTTCTTAACATCATTTATAACTTTAAATTTTCATAAAGTACGAATTATCCACCCAATTAATTATCATCATATACTTAATAGATCATTTATTTAAGTTTTCAATTCGTGATTATTATGTTTTTACAATATTATATTTATTTTAGAATAAATGACTATTTATATAGTTAAAAAAAATGATACCTAATGTTAGTCGACCATATTTGATTCGTATTCTTGGATGGATCACAAACTACCCAGTTAGAAAAAAAATAGGGTACTGGCTCATTTTGGTTCAGATCTGAACCTCAATATCCGGGATTGGTTTAGATCCAAAAAGAATGATCCCGGACCCAAATCTGGACACGATAAAAGTATAATGATCCGATACTTGGGCAAAGGGGTGTTCGGTTCTACCCAGATCATTTTACACCCCTAGGGGTGGGGGGGGGGGGGGGTCCTCAAACGGAATTTAAGGAAAAAACAAAAGGTATGTTTTTAAACTATTAAATTATGTATTACAATGTGAGGAACTCAGTATGTAGTTTTTTGTATTTGAATGTTTTATTGTTTTAGGCTTTTAGAAGTGCAGAAAAACAAGATAACAGCAGAGAAATAGAGAAGACAGATTGAGAACAGAGAATTAGAGAGACTGTGATGCAGAACAGTGTATAAAATCAAGATTATAATATGATTACCAAGAATAATCAGTCAAATATTATTCCCAAATTTTTTTTAATCGAGCGTAACAATAATATGTATCACACGGTATAAATACTTTCAACCCAGCGGGCCAGAGTACTAAATCCCAAAACAACCAGGCTGTAAATAAATAAACCGACGAATTAAAACAACATATAATAAGTCTCTCTATATATTTTATCTGGACTGATCCCTATCAGACTGAGCAGAGAGATAACTGAGAGAGATGATTTCAGATAGAGTATAAAAGAACTTAGTTATAGAGAGAGTTGGAGAAGATTGGTGGAACGGAATTTTATTTTCTGCAATATCAACATATTAGAAAGTTTGCAAACACTAATGCTATACATAGACCATAGACTCTTGACTAGCTGAAGTGAATATTTGAAACGACACAACTACTCTTAGACCAATACTGAACTAAACAGACTATACAATTCCTGGCCTACAATTATAATTTTAATACATTTACTATAAATATGCTAAACCATATGGAGTTGTCTGGCTTTGAATCCTCACCTTTAAATATGAAACTAAATTGGGTTATGTTTTGTAGTTTTCTCTGGGTTATCTTTTGTAGTTGTTACGAATGAAACTCAAGACAATTCTTATGCCAATATAACTTTTTTATATCTGAACCATATTTTAGTAGTCGATGTAATGGTCCTTATGGCGGTACAGTGAAGACCAATTTTTATCAGTATCTTTATCTATTAGTATATTGTATAAGTCTCTATTTATTTGCTTTAAATTTGTTTGTTTTTTTATTACCTTGTGAAATCTAAATGTTCTGCTTTTCTTCAGTTTTTAGAAGATTTTATAAATGGAGCTGAAGTTGCACCGCTTTTGGATTGCATTCGCCTGACTGCGGGACCCCTACATGCTCTTGCGGCTGCAACACGTCCTGCAAGAGCTGCTCCGGTTTCTGGGATTCCTGGTGTTACAGCATTGAATTCTACTGTCCCAAAACAGAGTGGGTATATTCCCTCTCAGGGACCAACCAGTTCAGGTACAAATACTATTCAGGTCCCATCCGGTATTGGAGGAAATACTGGTGCTTCTACGAATACAGGCACTCTTAGTACTCACAACCTTCAGACTGCTGCGATGTTGGCTGCTGTTGCTGCTGCTGGGCGTGGTGGTCCTGGCATTGTTCCTAGTTCACTTTTGCCCATCGATGTCTCTGTTGTCCTTCGTGGCCCCTACTGGATTCGGATCATATATCGCAAAAATTTTGCTGTTGATATGCGGTGTTTTGCTGGAGATCAAGTTTGGTTACAACCAGCAACACCACCCAAAGGGGGCCCATCAGCTGGTGGATCTTTACCATGTCCTCAGTTTCGCCCCTTCATCATGGAACATGTTGCTCAAGAGCTGAATGGCTTTGACCCTAATTTTACAGGTGTTCAGCAAGCAGTTGGCCTGGGAAATATGAACGTTGCAGGCCCAGGTACAGGCTCTGGTACAAGTCCAGGGTCAGCTACACAGCTGTCTGCTAACAGTGGAAACCGAGTTGGCATCTCCGGCTCTGCTGGAATTTCCCGTTTAGGTAACCAAATTAATGGTCTAACTCGTGTTGGAAATTCTCTTCCAGCGTCCTCACCTTTGGCTGTTGTTAGTTCTGGGTTGCCATTGCGAAGATCACCAGGACCAGCTGTTCCTGCTCATGTTAGAGGTGAACTAAATACAGCAATTATTGGACTTGGGGATGATGGAGGTTATGGTGGTGGGTGGGTTCCTCTTGTTGCTCTGAAGAAAGTTCTTAGAGGAATTCTCAAATACTTGGGTGTCTTGTGGCTTTTTGCTCAGTTACCAGATCTGTTAAAGGAGATATTGGGGTCTATTCTTAAGGACAATGAAGGTGCACTATTAAATCTTGATCAGGAGCAACCAGCCTTGCGCTTTTTTGTGGGGTGAGAATTTAATTGTTTAGCACTTGTTAGCAGCAACTTTCTGTTTAATTTTACTTTTGTTTTTTAGTTGTTTTTAACTAATTGTTGTTCATTTATCCTTTTTAATGTTATTTTGAGAATCTTTGCATAAACCCAAAACCTTTTTACTTTGAGCTGTTTTCTTCACACAATTGTTTGGTTGATTATTAGGTGAGTTTTATAAAGTACAAAAATGATTTCACGCAACATATGTGACATGGGTGAAGGTTGAAGGGTGCACTAAAATTTATGAACGTTTGGATATATATATATATATATATATATATTTAACTTTGTATACTTTGATTATGATGAGGCATATTTTTGGGGCAAAGCTAACCCTTTGTGAATTATGTAGAAGTAAAATATATATGTTAAACTGAACTAGATGAACAAATAGATTTATCAGTGTGTTATATTTTTATTTAAATACCATACTAAAGGACAGGATCCGGTAAAAAGAAGTTGGACAGAAGTGACAGATTCGTCTGCTAAGATAAGAAGATGGTCTAGTTTTGATGTCTTCAACTTCATGTTGACGCTTTTTTTATCGGACTTTTATCCGCGAAAACAATAGTCATAGGAGTTGTCAGTTACTGTTTACTTTAAACCCATATCCTAGCTGTTCCCTTGGGTCTAAAGAGCTGGAGTTACATGTAACTGTGCCAACAGATAGTCGGAAATGCTATACATGTTCCCGATGTGTCCACTTTCTGAAGAAACAGATTGACTGTATTGAACTCACATACATATAGGCTATAGCCATTCTATCTCTCTAACACCTGAATATCCACATAACAGTCCACACTCCCATGTCTTTGTATTAGAATTTTTGGTCTCTAATTCTGAACTTCACACATGCACAGGAATGCTATGAAAAAAGGATAGGAACAGAAAAAGGGGATGCACATTGACTTATTTTTGTGACACGATAAGAATGCATAAATTCTAGTCAACACTATTTAGTTCAACTGATTTAGCATACATAATAAATGACTTATATTTATTTGTTATTTAGTTCTTAAAATCGCTTATATGATTCATGTTCCTGGATGCAGGGGGTATGTATTTGCCGTTAGTGTGCATAGAGTTCAACTTCTTCTCCAAGTTCTTAGTGTGAAGAGGTTTCATCACTCACAACAGCAGCAGCAAAACCCAGCTATTGCTCAAGAGGAGCTTACCCAGTCTGAAATAGGTGAAATATGCGACTATTTCAGCCGTCGTGTTGCATCAGAGCCTTACGATGCTTCTCGTGTGGCATCTTTTATTACTCTTCTTACATTACCAATTTCAGTTTTGAGAGAGTTTTTAAAGCTTATAGCATGGAAGAAGGGATTGGCTCAGGCACAAACTGGAGACATAGCCCCTTCACAAAAGTCTCGTATAGAATTATGTCTGGAGAATCATTCAGGATTAAATATCCATGGGAACCTGGAAAATGTATCTTCGTCAAAAAGTAATATCCATTATGATCGTCCTCATAATTCAGTTGATTTTGGGTTGACCGTTGTTCTTGATGCTGCTCACATGCCTCACATAAATGCTGCTGGTGGAGCTGCTTGGTTGCCATACTGTGTTTCTGTGAGGCTAAGATATTCATTTGGTGAAAAACCAAATGTGTCGTTTCTAGGGATGGAGGGAAGCCACGGTGGACGAGCTTGCTGGCAACGGCTTGATGACTGGGATAAATGTAAACAGCGGGTGATTCGAACCGTGGAAATGAATGGAAATTCAACAGGGGAAATTAACCAGGGAAGGTTGAAAATAATTGCAGATAGTGTACAAAGGACACTACATGTGTGCCTACAAGGATTGAAAGATGCCAGTGCAGTTCCTGGGAGCACGGTAATTTGATAGATAAGTCTATATGCTGCACATCAAAATCTTTATTAGCATATTATTGAACGTCTCTCATTTGTTGTAGAGGGAAGCTGCAGTTATGATGAATGACGAGTTTCGTATCTGAAACTGCTGATTTTGATTTAGGTAGGTTGCTGTTTTTCGTTGTACAGGTAAACTTTTTTTTTTTGTATAAAAAAATGTTTGCTCCTAGTGTAACTCCCTCTTTCCCAACCAAATCCCAGAACCATGCAACAGATGTGTGGCATCCTTCCTTGTGTGTACAAGCAGCTGAAGGGTGTTAAAGGAGCTTCTGCTAGGAGGTGGACGATATATAGATCTCTAAAACATAGATTTTTGTTCCAGACAAGTACAGATGTAAATGGGATTAAGTTTTCATATTTTATGTGTTGTAATGGTAGAGCAGATTTTTTGTATGGGTTCATTTTCTGCTGTCGCTGTGAAACAGGTAGAGGAAAATAAATAGAGAGAAAGTGTCAATTGTCATAGTATGTTTGCAGATAAAAGTAATCAAAATCTTTTTAGAATCTTTTAATAACTTGAAATCAAAACTGATTTGAAGAATTTTAATATCAGAAATTTACGATAAAAGTCGCGCTTCGCGGTGCTGTAATAATTTTTTTAAAAAATTCTATCAATTAAATTACGAAAAGTACTCGTTTCTTGTTAATAAGTCGTCTTATTATGTCTACAAACACCTAATTTATTTTTAATAAAACTTTTAATTGTATGTATTTTTTATAAATTCGAACTCTTCTTTTTTTATAAATTGGAACATCTATTTTACTTTCAATAGAATTTTTAATTCAATACCTTGCTTATAAATTCGAAATATTCTCTTTTATAAATTCGAACACATATTCTAATTCAAATCAAACTTTTATTTATATGTATTTCTTATAAATTCGAACTTTTCTTCTCAATATATTCGAACACCTATTATACTTCTAATAGGTTAAATGATATTTTTTGATTTATTAATATTTAAAATTCAAAAATTCTAGAAAATTAGAAAAATAAATTGAGACGATTTTTGAAGCGTCACCTAACCTCCCGTGTATCCTCCTTTATATATATACTAGTTTACTAAGTCGCGCTTCACATCGACTTTATAGTAATTTTTCAATTTTTTTAAAAAAATATTATACAAAAATTGTTTTTAAATAAAATAAATAATTATATTTTTAGAATAAGGTTTGTTTTGGGTTTTCCGTGTCGTATTGGTCATTCACGAAAATTCTGAATAAATATAGAAAAAAGGTAATTGTTTAATATTTTCATTATATTAATATTATGTTGAATATTATTATACTGATTACCATTTTTCAAAATTTAAATTATAACTTATATTTTAAAAATACATAACATAATATTAATATTTAATTCTAACATATAATATGTTGTTTCTAATGAACTGCCCTCCCTTTAAAGATATTTACTCCCAGTGAGCCGCTCTCTTATTATTACCAAATCTAACAGATAATACAATTAATCTACTTAATAAATTACATAATTTTTAAATTTGTTTTGTACTTTTTACATATAATACAATAGTTAAAAATCTCACATTTATAGTCTTGAAGATAGTTTTAAAAAATTCTTTGTTAAGAATTTTGGACCAAAACCTACATTTAATAACGATGAGATGTACCATATTGAAAAACCAGAGAAAATTCGAAAAAACACAAAAAAAAAAAAAAAGATAAAATAAATATACCAAAGATTTTATCAAAATAATATTAAAACTAAATTAGATGGCGTAAGATTTCTACCTTGTAGTAGCCTAGTAGAGAGGTGAGGAGATTAATTCGTCTGAATCACAATTGATACGTCATACATGCATCCATTATCTTACTTTGATAATAGGACTAATGTCATCAAAATCTCTTTTTTGTAGTACAACAAAACTTTAGTCTCGATTCCTTATCTTCCTTTAAACAAAAACAATCAAAACCAAGAGTAAATGAGCAAAAGTACTTCAGGTATGATAATGTAAATATTTTAAAAGCAAACACAAATATGAGTTGGATGAAACAAAGAGAAAAAACTTAAATTTGTTTATATAATCGTTTGAATTATTAATAAAAGAAAGTTGTCATATTCTTGATTTTTATAATTTCTTTATATAAATCATTATAGAACGTAATTAAGTTTATAATTATAGGATGATAGATATAGTCAATTAATTGTAGAATTTGAATATATTTACAATTTATAGAATACTTGTCTTTTATAAGTACTGCATGTTCTACAAATTAGGAACTAAAAAGGAAAATTTCAATTTTTAAAATTTAAAATAGAGGCGAGCTACAAAAATAGATTAAACTGTATATTTACTTCCTCCATTAGTAAAGATTTTAGGGCAAGAATATTAAAACTTTATATTTAGTTTCTTCTGTTAATAAAGATTTAAAAGACAATTGAGAATTTTTCTAATCTTTGCTATTATTAATTCAAAATTTTAAGAAAATTAGCCGTCTTCTCACTTATATAAGTAGTAGATTTATAATTTTTAGAATACTTGTCTTTTATAAGTACTACCGTTTTTACACATTAGGAATAAAAAAGGAAAATTTCACTTTTTAATATTTAAGATTGAGGTGCTCTCAAAAAATAGATTAAATTGTATATTTACTTTCCTCCATCAGTGAAGATTTTAAAGAAAATAATATTAAAATTGTATATTTACTTTATTCCATTAGTAAAGTTTTAAAGGCAAATTGTATATTTAGTTTTCTCTGTTAGTATAGATTTAAACGGCAATTGAGACTTTTTCTAATTTTTGGTATTATTAATTCAAAAAATTGAGAAAATAAGAAAAGTAAATCGAACAAATAAGAAAATTTTGAGAAAATAAGAAAAGTAAATTTGAGAAATAAGAAAACTAATATTAATATTATTAATATTAATATTAGTTTTGAAGAGAAAAATGGGAGCCACCGTCTTGTTGAACATGTTTCCTTCCGATAAGTCGTTTTCTTGTTCCCCAAATTCAACATCAACATCCTTTTAACAAATTCTAATATCTATTAAGTTATTTTATTATATTATTAAATCTAATTTATATATTCCAAAGATCAGAAAAATATTAATAAATCATAACAATCCGAGAGACCTCACCGTATTCTTATTAGTTCCACTTGCAAAATTAATAAACTCAATTTTAATCGACTTGTAAAATTAATTAAACAAATTTGAAATTTATGTTGAGATGTACAACCTTTAGCATAAGTCTAAACAATATCATAAAATTACCTTGATCATGTTTCTTATGATTCACAACTCAAATCACGTGTTTGATTTTATTTGTTCACTAATAAGTCCATAGGAACTATGAACTATCCATGAGCTTAGCTGTAAAATGAATAAAAAAATTTAATACGACTTCAATCCTTGAAGATGAGCTGAGCCCGAGCCCATTGTCGGCTTTATCCTACATAACCAAATATTAAACTATCCTTCCGTTCCATTATACATGTCTCTTTTGAAAAAATAATTGTCTCATTTTACATGTTGCTCACTTCTTTCAATACAAATTTAAGGATAGTTTTACAAAACTATCCCTACATTTATTATTTGGTAGATTTGACTTTTTTCAAACTTAACATTGTTCTCTTTTTTCAATGTATTTATTAAGGGTATTAGTTGAAAAACTTTATCCAACCAACTTTTTTTTAATATGTGTTATTTTTTTCAAAAGAGACATGTAAAATCAAATTATTAAAATATTAACAAATCTAGAACCCTATTTCATTTAATACTAAATAAACATTTATGATAAAAAAACACACATAAAATTTCATGGTGTGCACATATATAGGAATTTTATGTATCTGGAAGGTGTGGTATTACCTAGCTTGGTGCATCGCGTGTATATATTGTTTGAATCCGCATGATCAAGCAACCTTGTTAGTTTTGAATTTATATAATTAAACGAAAATAATCACAAGAGAAGACATCACGGAGAGAAAAAATCAAAATAGTTTATAGAGCAAAATTAGAAGAACAAAAAAAATTAGCACAACAAAAGCGAATAGATGAAGTCAGAAGAGAAAATTTGCAGAAGGAAGAATTTATATAATACATAAATCGATTTAAAAAAGTTAACGTTCTCTGAAATAGTAAATAAATTAAACTTGTAGAAGAAGTTTAAGAAAATATGAATATAATATATTCAATGTTCTTAATTAGAAGATAGTAGAAAAAGAAATATATTATATTTTAATATTTAATATTTTTTAAAATTTTAAACATTGACTTTTAGGAGAATATTAAGATAATATATTTAGTTTGCTATGTTGGTAAGTATATTTATAAATAAATAATTTAGAAAAATATTAAAATTGTATATTTAGTTTCCTCTATTTGTAAAGGAGATATTTTCTAATAAAAAATTTAGGTGAATATTACAATATTATATTTAGTTTCCTCCGTTAGTAAAAATTTTAAAAGGAGTTGTCTTTTATAATAGGAGTTATAGAAATAAATATTAAAAGGTTTCAATTTGTTTCCTCTAAAAAATAGGACATAAATAAGGAAGTTTTGATTTTAAATATTTAAACTGGAAAAAACTCTAGAAAAATAGATTAAAACTTAAGTATGATTTAAGTTAGTTGAGAAAAAAATGGTAATATTTGTTTAATTAAATTTTAAATAGGATTGACTTTTATATATTCATCATCTTTCTTGAAAATTTGAGTGTGAATAAAGAATGTCTTCCCTAAAAATTCGAATGTAAATGACGAAATTTTATTTTATTGAATTAAAATTGAGAAGTTCTAGAAAATTAGATAAATATGAATTGAGCGATTCTAGAGCTCCCGGGTTTTCCTTTATATATATAATAAAGATATAGATTGAAAAAAGGGAAACAAAAAAAAATCATAATAAAAATATATAAGAAAATTGTAATATATTAGTGGAAGTTTCAATTTAAGTGTACAACGCTTCCAATTATATTTATATGGCATGTTCCTTGTAGAACCTTTAACTTAAAAACTCTTAGAACTCTAACTAATGTTTTAAAAATTATATATTTATTATAGGTAGATCAGGAGCAAAGTTGTCCAAAAACACAAAATACGCAATTTAGAGCTAATTAGTATTTGATTGACAATTATAATCATACAACGATATCGATCACAAAATTCTCCATCATCATCATAAAATTCTCTCATTATTTTTATCAATTTTTGTGAAAATATTCAAGTTATAGTATAAACACAATATGATATAACAATGTCCAGCAGTTGTTCGAAATTTAAAATTTATGTGCTTGACTTCAAATTCGATTGCATGACTTTTATGTTCAGTAGTCGAACACGAAAGTGATAATATAATAATATGAATAACATTGTTCAACATCTGAACATTATAGAGAAAATCAAGTTCACTTGTAGAACTGTGTGGAAACATTAAGTTCAGTTGTAGAACTTTGAAGTTCATGTGCATAACTTTTATAATTCAGTAGCAGAATATTGTATTTATACTACGAAACAAAATAGGTTCTGCAGTAGATTTTTTTTTATCTTATAAATCCTTTTCTTGTATAAAATTTTGAATAAAAAAAAAATATAAATTTTAAGAAAAAATTAAAATTGAAAAAACAGCAAAAAGATATGTGAGATAAAAAATTAAAATAAAACGAGAAGAATTTAAAAAATGAGTAATTGATTAAACTTCCTTATTTAAATTAATTGAACTAATAGTGTAGTTATTTTATTCCAACAATACCCTTATAAGGATTTTGTATACTAGCTTATAACACGTGTAACACACGGTTGTTTTTTACAATTTATAATTATATTAATTAATGAAATTATTTTAATTTAATGATGATTTAGTTATTATTATTCAACTAAAATTACCCAGGATCCCGAATAGAAGATAAAGTTATGAATTTTTACATTGATAATTTTATTCAACTTAGAAAACCTACTCATTTTTTGTTTATATTATTAAAATTCAGTTTTTAGTATTTGAATTTAATTCTAATAACAATAAAAACACTTTTTAATATTGGATATGGTGGTTTTTATTTATAAATTTTAAAAATCAATGATCCTTATTAGTTTGACGGTACATAAACCAAAGTCTTGAATAAGATATTGTGCAACACATGACTTTTTTTAAAATCTATAATTATATTAATTTATATATATTTTTTATATTTTTGTGTTATTAATTTTTGTACTTTATTTATTTGATTTTATATGCTCAATTAACTATTTGTATTGTATCTTGATTTAAAAAAAAAAATCAGATTTGAATGTTTTACGGCACACACGAATATCACAAAATAATATTTAATTTAGTCACGGTTTAACATTTTTTACCCAATTGAAAATACCCTGAAACTAAAGAGAAAAAAAAAGAGTGACGAATTTGTACATTAAGAATTCTTATTGAACTTATTATCAAAATAATCTTTTTAGTATTTGAATATAGTTTTACGAACAACTAAATACAATTTTTAATATTACATCGACGATTTTCATCTATCTATTTTAACATATAACAAAATAATCTTTAATTTAATGATGGTTTAACTAAAGATCGAAGAAAGTGACAAATTTTTTACTTTGAGAATTCTATTCGATCTAACTAAATAATCTATTTTTCACTTTTTCATGTTTGATCTAACGATTCTCGTCTATTTATTTTAAAATCTAACTTTCTTACGAGAAATTAATACAATAATTTTGTGAAAGCAATGAATATTGTATATGCAAGTATTTCGGTAAATAATGTTATTTGTCAAATTCGGTCGAATAAATTATATTTATATATATAATAATCGTAAAATAATCTTATTCAAAACTTTGGTAGTCCGATTCCTGTATGATCATTGTACAACCAAATGAATAAGGATTGTGATTTTAAATAATAAATACGAATAGTTAGATCAATATTAAAAACTGTACTTGATTAATAGTACGATTATATTAAAACTAAAAAGTGTATTTGATTAATAGTATGATTATATTAAAACTAAAAAGTGTATTTGATTAATAGTAGAATTATATTTAAAAACTAAAAAGTGTATTATAATAATCTAAAACAAATATAATTGGGTTTCTTATATCAAATATGATTCTCTATATAAAAATTGGTAACTCTATTTTCCATACAATTTATGAGTAGTTCCAGTTTGATAATAATTGTTCATATCAATTATATTATTAAAAATTTCTCAAAATAATGCTCATGTATAGAATAGCTAAATCATAACAATTACGTTTTTAATTTTTTTTTCAATATAATGCTCATGTAACCATGGCTAACAATAATACACATACATCATATGCATAAGAAGAGAGACGTAACATAAATCATGTACATGCATTTATGTTGCAAATTTTACTGTAGAAATTACAAGTAAAACGACTTTGTTAATTAATATTAACATAAAACTTTTTTAAAGGGACATACAATTTGATTCATCCAAATTATATTATCTTATTTTACATATAACAAATATAAAAGGACAATATTAAATATTATTAAAAATTGAGATTTTCATATTTATTAACGATAATTTTAAATATATTATTTATAAAAAAAGGATCATGAGGTTAATCTCACCATACTTTTCCTATGATCACAATACATGTAAACAAATAAATCTAATCATCTATTGTTAAATATTTACCTAACATATATTTTCATTTATTTATAAATTAGAAAAGTGAGTAATTAGATAGTTGATATAATACACTCAAATGATCAATTACTACCTCAGTAGTCGGGATCTTTATTCTCATATTCATAAAATACTAACAAAAAATTAAGTTTCGAATCACCTCAATAACATATTAATATTACATATTTCAAAATTTCACAAAAAATTAAAATTTTGAATAAATACACATAAAATATATGTCTTTTGCACGTGGTAAATGAAACACAAAATAATTTATCCAAAAATATATCCTTACACTCCTTTCGTTCCACCCAATTGTTAACATTTGTGTAGGGGAACGAAAATTAAGAAATGTAAAGAAAAGGGAAAAAAAGTGGGTAAGTTGGTGGGACTTGCTAAAATTAAAGAAGAAAAATATATTATTTTATGAAATGTTAATAATTGGATGGGACATCTTAAAAAGAAAAGTTTTGACAATCTGTTGGAACAGATGGATTATATTTTATCCATAATCTTGGTCGTCACGGTACAATAGCAATAATAAAAAAAAAAGAATAGCTCAACTTTTAAATAAATAGATGATAATTGTGAGGTGTTCGAACTCCATCAACGATTATCAAATATAAAAATGAATATTTTTATCTCTAAATATTATATATATATATATATATATATATATATATATATATATATATATAAAGTCCAGAGTTTTTGATCGTTAAGGGACGATAATACTACAAAAAGGTAAGTATCTTTGGATCTTAAAATAAATAGATTAGAACTGTTTAATATAATGTCAAGTAATATTTTATACGTTAATAGATAAAGTATTTTTGTAAGTGCCCAAGATTCGAAATTCGCCAACAATATATTAAAAAAAATTATATTTTAGAATTATAAATATTAATAAAATTAAAATTTTAAATAAATATGAATACTAATAAATTTGTGAATTAATATAATAAAAATTATTAAAAAAATATCAGTGCATTGCACTGGCTATAAGCTAGTAAACAAAAAATGAGTAGGTTTTCAAAGTTGAATAGAATTGTGAATGTAAAAATTCATAACTTTATTTTCTGTTTGGAATTCTGAGTAATTTTAGTTCAATAACAATAACTGAATCATTATTAAATTAAAAATAAGTTCATTAATTAATATAATTATAAATTTTAAAAAATAATCGTGCATTGCACGAGTTATAAGCTAGTACTAATAAAAAAAGTGTTATAAATTCATGGATAATTTTTTAATATTATAATCATAATGAATGGTTATCGTGATATTTGGTGTAACAATTATTATCTAACTGGAACTACCTTAAATTCAAGAGAAAAGATAGCTAAGAATTTTTACATAGAAAAATTTTAAATTATCAAAATACACTTTTTAAGATTTTAAATATAATCCTATTATTAATCAAATACACTTTTTAATATTAGATCTAACAATTCTCATCAATCTATTTAAGGGATCGTTTGGTTCAAAAGACGGTATGTGTTTGGAATTAGGAATCGGGTTACGCTGGTACGGGGTTGAGGTATCATTCTTATACCATGTGTTTGGTTCAGTATTGGGATGAATCTTTTTAATTTGAAATATAATTAATAACTCATTTTTCTATAATGTGTAAGTGTACATTATACAGTGATATAAAAAAAAATATGTGATTTGTAAATTTTAAATTAACCAACTAAATAATTATATAATATTTTTATAAGATATTATTTATTAGTATGAAATTAAAAAAAAAGAATAATCAATTTTTTCAAAACATAAGTATAATCTATTCAAGATTAAACAATATCATGTTTAAAATATGTATATTGGGTATGTATTTAATTTAAAAAATTGAATTTGATACCTCGTACCACTCCCTCAAACTCACCTCCCCCAAGTTATCAAATTTGATTCCAGAAGGTTTCAGGAATGTGTATCAAAATTTAAAAATGCTCAACCAAACAGTTGGTATGAGTTTGGAATGAACGAAACCATTACCTGAACCAAACGACTCCTAAGATCTAACGGTAATAATTAATTTGGTCGTACAATGATCGTACACGTACCAGATTGATTTAAATTTTTTCTTAAATTGATTTTAATATTTTATTGAAAGAAACATAGAATTTCTAAATTTAAAAGGATTAGGAAAAAAGATTTAAATTGGTGCTACAATACTAAAAAAATATTTATTAAAATTTAAATATTCACTTTACTATTTGGGCTCTATTTTAAGTTTTAGACATCGGATTTTGACGATTTTACAACTCACGCGAAGTTAACGAAATTATCTTTAATTTAATGATAGTTTAATGATTATTATCTAACTGGACCTACCATAAACTAAAGAGAAAAGATAATTACGAATTTTTACATAAAGATTTCTATTCAATATTGAAAACTCATTTTTAATTGGTTTAAATTATCAAAATACACCTTTTAGTATTTAAATATAGTTATACTATTAATCAAATACACTTTTTAATATTAGATCTAACGGTCCTCATTTATTTAGATAAAATCTAACGGCTCTTATTTATTTGGTTATAGACCGACTACCAAAATTTTGTATAAGAACCTCTTACGCTTGTTATATATAAGAATCAATATACTTATATAAAGGAGAAGACGGGGGCGTTGAGGTGGCGCTCTAGAATCGCTCCGTTCTATTTTTCTAATTTTCTCAATTTTTCACAATTTTTAATTTTAATAATTACAACTTCCTTTATTATTTTCGATTTTGTAGGAAGAAATTGAAAATTACACTTTTATTATTTTCAAACTTGATAGAACTTTCTTTTATTATTTTCAAACTTGAGAGAACTTTCTATGATTTAGAAAATCACAACTTCCTTATTATTTCCGTTCTATTTTTCTAATTTTCTCAATTTTTCTCAATTTTTAATTTTAATAATTACAACTTCCTTTATTATTTTCGTTTTTGTAGGAAGAAATTGAAAATTACACTTTTATTATTTTCAAACTTGATAGAACTTTCTTTTATTATTTTCAAACTTGATAGAACTTTCTTTGATTTAGAAAATCACAACTTCCTTATTATTTTCGAATTTGTAAGATTTGATAGAACTTTCTTTGATTTAGAAAATTACAACTTCCTTATTATTTTCGAATTTGTAGGCTTGATAGAACTTTCTTTTATTATTTTCAAACTTGATAGAACTTTTTTTGATTTAAAAAATTACAACTTTCTTATTATTTTCAAATTCGTAGGACTTGATAGAACTTTCTTTGATTTAGAAAATTACAACTTCCTTATTATTTTCGAATTTGTAGGCTCCTATGTTAATAATTGCAATTTTCTTTTTTATTATTTCCAATATTGATATAAATTTCTTTTATTATTTTCAAACTATAGAACTTTTTTTGATTTAGAAAATTACAACTTCCTTATTATTTTTGAATTTTTAGGATCGTATATTAATAATTGCAATTTTCTCTTTTATTATTTTCAATCTTAATAGAACTTTCTTTTATTATTTTCAAACTTGATAAAACTTTTTTTTATTATTTTTAAACTTGATAGAACTTTCTTTTATTATTTTAAAACTTGATATATTTTTAATTTTAATAATTACAACTTCCTTTATTATTTTCGATTTTGTAGGAAGAAATTGAAAATTACACTTTTATTATTTTCAAACTTGATAGAACTTTCTTTTATTATTTTAAAACTTGATAGAGCTTTCTTTGATTTAGAAAATCACAACTTCCTTATTATTTTCGAATTTGTAGGACTTGATAGTACTTTCTTTGATTTAGAAAATTACAACTTCCTTGTTATTTTCGAATTTGTAGGCTTGATAGAACTTTCTTTTATTATTTTCAAACTTGATAGAACTTTCTTTGATTTAGAAAATTACAACTTCCTTTTTATTTTCGAATTCTTAGGACTTGATAGAACTTTCTTTGATTTAGAAAATTACAACTTTTTATTATTTTCGAATTTGTAGGCTCTTATGTTAATAATTGCAATTTTCTTTTTTATTATTTGCAATCTTGATAGAACTTTCTTTTATTATTTTCAAACTATAGAACTTTCTTTGAGAAAATTACAAATTTATTATTATTTTTGAATTTTTAGGATATTATGTTAATAATTGCAATTTCCTCTTTTATTATTTTCAATCTTGATAGAACTTTTTTTATTATTTTCAAACTTGATAAAACTTTTTTTTATTATTTTTAAACTTGATAGAACTTTCTTTTATTATTTTCAAACTTGATATATTTTTAATTTTAATAATTACAACTTCCTTTATTATTTTCGATTTTGTAGGAAGAAATTGAAAATTACACTTTTATTATTTTCAAACTTGATATAACTTTCTTTTATTATTTTCAAACTTGATAGAACTTTCTTTGATTTAGAAAATCACAACTTCCTTATTATTTTCGAATTTGTAGGACTTGATAGAACTTTCTTTGATTTAGAAAATTACAACTTCCTTATTATTTTCGAATTTTGTAGACTTGATAGAACTTTCTTTTATTATTTTCAAACTTGATAGAACTTTCTTTGATTTAAAAAATTACAACTTCCTTATTATTTTCAAATTTGTAGGACTTGATAAAACTTTTTTGATTTAGAAAATTACAACTTCCTTATTATTTTCGAATTTGTAGGCTCTTATGTTAATAATTACAATTTTCTTTTTTATTATTTTCAATATTGATAGAACTTTCTTTTATTATTTTCAAACTATAGAACTTTCTTTGATTTAGAAAATTACAACTTCCTTATTATTTTTGAATTTTTAGGATCGTATGTTAATAATTGAAATTTTCTCTTTTATTATTTTCAATCTTGATAGAACTTTCTTTTATTATTTTCAAACTTGATAAAACTTTCTTTTATTATTTTTAAAATTTAAGATACTTTCTTTTATTATTTTCAAACTTGATAGAACTTTTCTTTTATAATACTTCTTGACTTATAAACATTATGGATTTCCATGTTATTCACCTTACAAGCACCTATAAATTAAAGGTCATTCTCATTCATAACAAAAAATCTACACCGAAACTTTTTTTACATAGCTTCAAATATTTACAACCATATTTACAATCAATACAACTATGACATACACCATGTTGGATGCTTTGAATGACAGCAACTATACCTGGATGATAAGAGTACGAGTGTGTAGAATGTGGGAATCTGTCAATCCAAATACTGAAGAACTGATTAGTCTTGACATGATTTTGATCGATGAAAAGGTTAATAAATCAATATACTTATAACTTATTAGATTGTCAAATTGTATGATGTTATTAACTTTTCTAAGATATGTTGTATGACAGAAAAATTTGATCCATGCTACGATCCCGAAGATTCTGGTCTCTCGGTTCAAAAATCTTTTAGAGGAAGGCTCTGTGTACATCATCAAAAATCTGAAAGTTATTTTAAGTACATGGAAATATAGACCACTATCACATGGGTCTAAATTGCTCTTCATACGCATAATGTTGCCTAAGAGATTGGAAGAAGGCATTGTCAACATATCAGTGCATGGATTTCAGTTCATATGTCCGGATATGATTAATGCACGTATTAAAGACACCAACATACTCTCAGGTTTTTGATGCAGTAATATATTAGAGTAATATATAAGTAATACTACTATATATGTTATAATTCAAACTATCATGTTTTAATATTATTTTTTCTATGTTGATTTAGATATTGTGGGCTGCTTGACCTATTTGGGTGGCATTGAAGTTGTCAAAGGTGGTTGAAAAAAAAAAGATCTCAAAATTGTCACAAATTAGTAAGTTATGCATTATATTAATTTTAATATAACTGTTAATTATTTTTTATTATTCTTGTAATTTTATATTACTTCTTTGGTTACCCCAATTTATTTGTTTTACTTATTTAATTTGTTCTAATTGTTTTCTTAAACAGCTCCATCACCAGTACCATAACTTTGCGGAAAAAGTTGGTCGAGATGGTTGATACAAATTTATACAAGAAGGATGGTGGACCCTATATAATAATTGTCACATCTACCCAGATTAAAAAATTTAAAAATAATTATATTTATTAATGTTTTTATAATATATAGTTTTAGAAATTACACATATATAAATATATTTTATCTCGATTACACGAATATCATTAGATATTTTACAAATATTTGTTTCATTGATATTAATTTACTAGATATTACTAGATTTTAAATATTTTAGATATTAAATATTTATAATATTTATTGATATTACTAGATTTTTACATTAATTTAGGTGTTGTATTTTATCCTTTTGTTTGGTTATTCAGTGATATCTATAGCTTCTTTATTACTGAAAAACATCTATTAACAAAAAAAAAATCAACTAATTTTTATATAATCAAAACATGTTAATGTTTATTTTCATTCTCAATTTTATTTTGTATAATTTTTTGAAGCGATCAATTTTTTTTATATAATTATGAGCTCTAGCCTTTTGGCTAAACTTAAAATTATTGTTTATGATTTAAAGTTACTTAAAGTTATAAGTAAAAAGTAAAATTTTAAGTTAATATATCTGTTTGGGTAATTTTGTATTATGATAAACTAATGAATTATTAAAATTGTAACAATTAAATTAAATTTGATAAATAATGCATTTGAATGATGATATTAACTTTTATCAAATAAATACATTAAAGTAAAATAAGTCATTCAAAAAAGTATCTCATACCAACTTCTGATTTTAAACTGTTTTTTTTAACTTTAAGTCATTTTCTATGTTATTACACAAACAAAAAAAATTCAACTTAAATTAAAAAATTACTTTAGGCCCGAACAAATTTATTTCAAAATCCAAAATTTTGGTTTTAAACATATTCTTTTAACATACATAATAAATCTTCATATTAAAGATAAAATGACTAAAAAAAAATTATATTTAAGTATTTAAATTTTTATTATTACAAATAATTAGTATTTTTTTATCAATATAAATTTCCTTTTATATATATATGACAATGGTATCGGTCCAAGAAAATAAAAAATCAAACTATATAAACAAAAGGAATATGTAAATACTTTATAATATTACCTACCCAAATGCAAATTTTATAGAATATATTTTATTTGATAATTTAAATAATTTTGTAGATATTTATTTCACAATTTTTGTTATGATATTCTTTTTCTTAACAAATATATTTTAATGCCGTTGATTTTATAGAATATATTTTATTTGATAATTTAAATAATTTTGTAGATATTAATTTCACAATTTTTATTCTAATATTTTTTTTCTTAACAAATATATTCTAATGTCGCTGCGAAGCGCGACTTAGTAACTTAGTATATATTAAAAGTACAACGTAGAACTAAAATAAGTTATAATTGAATTAAAATTATATTTTGTTGAATATAATTGAGATATTACATTCATCAGTTGAGAGAATGACCGGAATGCCTATGGTTGAAGATAATTGGCCCGATATACCTTTTTGCGGGATCGTGGCCCTATCTACCCACCATCTACGCACTATATGCATGCGTATGCTACATAAGTTATGAACTTACACCTGTAATGCTTGTTGAGTGATTACCTGATTCGGTTTAATCATTTCTTTATTTATTAAATAATGCAGGGCCACACATACAATGCGTATATATTAAAAACAAAAAAATGAAAATATAATTTAAACAGGACACGCATGACTCAAATGCGAAATAAAAATATTAACCTTTAGGATTCAATGTTTCTATTAAGAACGACGAATAATTCATATACCCTAAATCCTAAACTTTAAACCCTAACCTACCCTGATTTTAGGGTTGTTTACAACCCTAAAATTAGGACGCCGGAAAAATACCATTATTAACAAGTTGCATCTGTGGTTGATTTTGGTTGCAGTTGCAGATATGGTTGCATCTAATTACAAACCGTATTTTTGCAAATATTTTCAAAAAATTGGTATTTTTTCAAATATTTTGGTATTTTTGAAAAAAATTTAAAAAACACATAATATTTTTGCAATTTTTTTTTTTGAATTGAATATTTATGAAAAAAGTCCTTAAAAAAAAGATAAATGTTTGCTACCCGCTTGTTAGGAATGCGTGTACTAAAGTGTCTTTCTCTTTTATAGCTAAACAACAGGTGAAGGAAATGGGGACAACACCCACGCATGTACAACATGCGTGTACTTAAGCTTCTACACATATTTATTATGCGTGGCCCACCATCCAGAATCCTATCCAGGATGTTGAAACACGGGGACAACAACTCTAATTTGTAAGATATGGTATACGTATTAAGATAAGGCGTGTATGATGGGTAAAAAAGGACCACATAATTGGAGCGCAGGTATTTTGGGCAAATTTACATATAAAATAGGTAAAATGGGCCATCACCCTCATGAGTTCTAATTAATCATACATTTATTTAATTTGATAAATTAAAAAAAAAACAAAAGAAACATATAGAAAAACAAACTAAATTTAATAAAAAATAGTAATATATTCTCACACATTCACAAACTAAATCTCACTTTTGATAAACAATACATTACATTACATATAATCATAATTAGAATATGATAATATTTTAAAATTTTGAATAAACTTCAAAAATATTGTTATATTTGCATATAATTAAAAAATATTGTTATACTAGCATATAATTAAACCAAAACTGATTCTTATTGGGATTTTAGTAGGCCGACCCACGCTGGAATTCAGATCTTTTATATAAACGTAAAAAACACAACGAAACCTACACAACTACACAAGAAAGATTAAGACAAGACAAAGATAAAGACAGGAGACAAGATGGTGTTAGCAGAATTACAAGGGAGTATAATTGGTGCACTTCAACAGCTGCAACACGCAACAATCGTTGATGACAAAGTTGTAAACGAATGTCTCAATGAAATCACCAGAGCTCTTCTTCAGGCAGATGTTCAGTTCAAACTCGTTCGTGACATGCAAACCAATATTAAGAACGTTCTCGCTACTCAATATGGATCTGCTGGTCATGATAAACGTAATAACATCAAAAAGGTTACTACTACTTGCCCTCTTCTTCTTATTTACTTAGCTATAACAATATAGGGTTCGGGTTCTTGGCAGATGATTGTTACAACATATCTTTCGTTGTTTACAAATTTTAAATACTTTATTATTATAATGGTTTTGGAGGTCTGCTCGGGCTTAAAACAATTTTTGAAGTTAATTAGGATTGTAGCCTAGGCTAGCCCCTGTTCCGGGCATTATAACAATGACATGTCAAGCAATTTAATGTTTTCTTGTTTTGCAAGTGCAGTTAGTTTGTAACGAGCTTTGCAAAATACTGGATTCTGGGAAGCCTTCATTCACTCCAAAGAAAGAGAAGCCAAGTGTGGTCATGTTTGTAGGTTTACAAGGTACATTGGTTTTCCCTGATATATGATGATGCCTCTTTTTTTTGTATGTGTTACTGTGTGTTGTTTTAATGTAGTGTGGCTGCCTCACAGTCTTGAACCGAGGTAGTCAGACACACGAGGGCAAAGAATTTGTTGTATAAATTAATCCTGTACTGTATTGGTTCTTGCTATTTTTCTATCGCTCCTTGTAGACGATAAAAGGCTTGTTTATATTTAACATAATTAACTTCAGGTTCCGGGAAGACCACCACATGTACAAAGTATGCATATTATCATCAGAAGAAGGGCTGGAAACCAGCTTTAGTATGCGCAGATACATTCAGAGCTGGAGCTTTTGACCAGTTAAAGCAGAATGCTACAAAAGCTAAAATTCCTTACTATGGAAGGTAACATTCTTCAGGACTCTTTTCTTTTTCGTTGTCCATATTACTTCAAATTTACAATAGACTCTCACAACTATGTAGATTTAAATAACAAGAACTATGGTATTACTGAAGGGGCAGTAGAGCCTTCATGTTAAAAAAAATATATTTTACAACCACAAAGAAGATATAATAAGATATAATTAAATGTTTCATTTGCAAATTTAGACACATTAACATCTTCTTGTAAGTGACAATTACCAACATAGATGTATATAGGTTTGTGTAAATGTCACAAGGAAATGTTTAACAAGGGTTACTCGCAGAAACACGCATTATATTAACTTCTTATAATTTGAATGATTGTCTGAATGTATAAAGCTAAGTTACTGTTTATGTGCCTTATGAAGAGCACTTTTCTTGTTTCTCATTGTAAATTGTAGAGACAATAAAGGGAAATTGAGTAAGAAGGTCCATAATTAGCTGCCTTATTTTTCTCCTATTCCTGTGTTTAATACATTCCTTCTCAAGGGTATGAAATTGAATTTCAATTTTATTGATGTTCCAATTTCTTCCCAGCTGTCTTGACATCTCTGAAGTTAGAACACAAATCCTATTACGATCTGCATAACACGTCTTATCCTGACGACTAGAGAAGTCAGTTTCCATCCATTGTGGAACCTTACATTATATTAGCAAATGATTTTACAATTCTGATACACCTATTAATAAATCTTGCAAGATATGAGCATATAAAATAAATCTGAAAAGTTGATGTTTATCAAGGATTAGTGATGCACGAGTGATCTACCAGAACATGAGACTTTTACTGATAGGTAATTAAATTTCCACACTGCAAGACATGAGTTGAGTGAGTTGAGTCTAGAACCAATGTGCTCTCAGATAATAGAATTCTGAAAACATGATGTTTATCAAGGATTCATAATGCACGGCTAATCTTCCAAAACATGAGTCTTTTACTAGAGGTAATTTGAAAGTAAAAAAGCTTTAAGGGGATATCCCAGCCCAGAGTTGTAAAATCTCCATACATGTATTGAGTCTAGAACCAGTATGCTCTTATTACCCAGTTTCATGATGCTGTTCTTGAATATTAAGAATAACAAATCTACGACTATCATCCTTTATAGTTTCTTTTGAAAACTGACACACAGTACTATAAGTATCCTTCATTTTTGAACTCAATTTGTTTTTAGTGGATAAGGGCTATGTAACATCAATGATCTGTATAAATATTCATGTTAATTGGAGGGCTATGTACCATCAATGATCTGTATAAATATTGATGTTAATTGGCCTAATTATTGTAGAGATCAATATATAATTGGATTATCACCTGGTCTCCACATTAACATTTTGATTCCTTTTCTTAATAGCTACATGGAATCAGATCCTGTGAAAATTGCAGTTGATGGTGTGGAAAGATTTAAGAAAGAAAACCGCGATCTTATAATTGTGGACACCAGTGGACGCCACAAACAGGAAGCAGCTCTTTTTGAGGAGATGCGTCAAATTTCAGAAGCAACGGTATCTATCTCTAGAATAATTACACATGCAGTTCCTTATGATCACAAATTCTAACCTCTTATCTATTTGCATTTTCCAGAAACCGGATCTTGTAATTTTTGTTATGGATAGCAGTATCGGTCAAGCTGCTTTTGATCAAGCTCGGGCATTTAAACAAAGTGTCGCCGTCGGAGCTGTGATTATTACCAAGATGGATGGACATGCAAAGGGAGGGGGTGCTCTTAGTGCGTAAGTCTAAATCTGATTGCATCACTGAAGTTATTTAAATTACATATATGATCCAGAAGATTTAGATTCATTTACTGTGCGATTGTGTCATTTCAAGCCTATTTGCATTGTTCCATGCTTTAGAACCATATATGTCATACTAATTGAATTTTCAAAAGAATATTAGGAGACTTTCTTCATTTTGTGAGTTAAGTTGAACATCGTGAGAAGGGTTTTTGTTTGTCATAATATGGAATTCCAATTATAATCATCTCCACCTTCCAATTTCAGAGTTGCAGCCACTAAAAGTCCTGTTATATTTATTGGAACTGGAGAGCATACGGATGAATTTGAAGAGTTCAACGTAAAATCATTTGCGGAGCGTCTTACAGGTTCGTTTACCTTTCTCGCACCCCCCCCCCCCCCCTCCCCCTCCCCCTCCCCCTCCTTTCTCCATTCATTTGTTTGGATCAGTTTTTAGTCTAAATCTTATAACACTCTAAACTTGAAACTTATAGGCATAGGGAACTTGTCCGGATTCGTGAAAAAAGTCCAGGAAGTTGTTCCTATAGATCAACATACTGAGCTTCTGCAGAAGCTTTTGGAAGGAAAATTGACCCTGAGGAATATGTATGAGATATACCAGTACAATCTTGAAATGGGTCCTACTAGTCAGGTTTGCAGCTTTCACACAGTACCTTCTATTACAAAATCTCGGATACTAAAAATATTTGAATGATTGACAAAAAACCTATGTTTGTGTTTGCTAATTATGTATACCTGAGTGGTGCTCAAAAGCTCCACAAAAATTTGTTCATTCATCCCTTTCCTAGTACATTAAACGCGCAATAACAATATGCTTGCTTGTTGTACTTTTTTTTCAATCTCAAAGCTAAACTTGTCTCATCATCTGTATTAGTGTGTGTTGCATCTGCATAGTTTTCTAGGTTGATGTTGCCATATTATATCAGTAAATCTTTTCTGTTCTGCCCAGATTTTATCAATGCTTCCTGGAGGCGCGGAGTTGATGCCAAAAGGCGAAGAAAAGGAACAGCAGAGGAAGATAAAACGCCGCATGATTTTGATGGATTCTATGACTAAACAAGGCAAGTTGCTCTATTTTTTTGAAACATGCATGTTGTTAGTAGTACGACTTTTCTCTATAGTTTTCTAATTCCATGACCGAATGCAGAGCTAGATAGTACTAATCCAAAGCTCATGAATGAATCTCGAATGATGCGGATAGCAAGAGGATCCGGAAGTCAAGTAAAAGACGTAAAGGAAATGCTTGAAGAATACAAACGAATGGCCAATATGCTTGCTAATACCAAGGGGCTTACTAAGAAGGGCCTTAAGATTCCGCAGAATAGAGAGACGAATGCACGGCAAATGAGCAAGGCCCTTTCTCCACAGATGTTGAAGCAGCTTGGTGGGATGGGTGGCTTGATGGGAATGTTTAGAGGTGGAGACATTTGATATCTTTCCTGTTTTCTGGTGAAGCTGGTACATGCAACCAGAACATAGTGACAATGTTTCTTTTTAGTAATGGTATGGTTTTTATTTATGGAGGTCGTTGTGTAATGTTTTTCTTTCATTTGAAGGAGATCAACTAAATTCTTTATTTCGGTTTTCTCCGATATTATATTTTGATACAATTCATGTACGGAAAATATCATACAATAAAAAAATATCCGCACCTACTCTGGCTACATTTTATCAAGAAAAATAACAAAAAATAAATTAAATCACAAAATAGCATTAATTTGTAAGTAAAGGCAAAAATCAACAAGATTTAAAAAACAAAGGGGCAAAATTGAAACGGAAGCAAACTTAAAGGCATAAATCAATGAAATTTATACTACGATACTATATCGCCGCTATCAAAACAACACAATTGGTTGCCTGTGAAATAAGTTAAGCACAATAATCTCTCCCATCTCTCTCTCTCCCTCTCTCTCTCTCTCTCTCTCACACACACACACACACACACACACACACACACTACTCTCTCTCTCTCTCTCTCTCTCTCTCTCTCTCTCTCTCTCTCTCTCTCCATCTCTATCTCTCTCTCTCTCTCTCACACACACACACACTACTCTCTCTCTCTCTCTCTCTCTCCATCTCTATCTCTCTCGAAATCTGTGCTTTATTATTTTGTTTTCATTTCTTGAAATCACAATGTTGAAACTAATCGAGACGAGTGAGTGAGTGAATCGCTGAGTGGACTCGTGAATGGCGACGATTGGAGCGGTTCCTGAGTTGTGTGTATGTATAAACACCAAATTGTTGAGTAATAAGAGTGAGATTTGTGGTGGATTAGTGAGGAGTAGTGGTAGTAGTAGTTGTGTTAGGATTTTGAATGTGTACGGAAAGAGGAGGAGATGTAGGAGGTGGAGAGTGAAGGCGGCGGCGAGGAGTGATGTGAATGTGCGTGTGATTGAGAAGAGTAGTGGGAGTGGTGGTGGTGGTGGTAATGTGAATGGTAATCGGAGTGGACTTGTGGATATTCCGGTCTCTTGCTACCAGGTAATGTGTCTCTTTATGTATATATGTGTGTCTATCTGTATGTTGTATCAAATGTGTGTGATTATGAAGCTGTATAATGTTATGTTTGTTATTTTGTGTGTGTGTAAGAGAGAGGGGGAGAGAGAGAGAGAGGGAGCTATAGGGAGAAGGAGAGAGAGAGAGAGATGAAGCATAGGGAGACAGAGAGGGAGGGAGAGAGATGAAGCATAGGGAGACAGAGAGAGGGAGGGAGAGATGTGAAGCATAGGTCGAGAGAGAGAGATGAAGCTATAGGAAGAGAGGGAGGGAGATGAAGCTATAAAGAGAGGAGGGGGAGGGAGAGAGGGAGTAAATTTAGGAATTAGAAAATGATCAGCAACATATGTATGTCTTATGTGTGTGAGCAAGAGTGAATTAAAAATTAAAATTATAAGCAACATTTAAGTTCGTAGGATTTGTAATTTAATAGCATTTGCTGTAAATTGAGTTTGTATATGTATGAATCTTTGTATTTTTGTATGGGTGTGAGTCGGTAGATATCATGTGATGTAATAGCAATTCCTCTAGATTGAAATTTCATTTGACTTGAGCTTTGTTTTGGTGTAGATCGACAGTTGGTAGTACATAGATGAGTACAAAATTCATTTAGTGCAAATATTATGTGTTAAAGCATAGTTAAAAGGCTTTTATATTAATTTGCAGCTTGTTTTTTATTAGAATTTGTAAATAGTGTTCAGAAAGAAATTACGTCATTAATGGCAACTAAAGAGCATTCCTCGGGGGTAAATGTTGCTTATTACTCTGCACCTTGTTATCCCAAGCCAAGAACAGCAAACAGTTCTTCTACCATGACCAAAATGTTATTCTGCAATTAAATTATTATTATATTTTCTTTATTTAGGTGCAATCAGGTTGGAATGCTATGCTAATTTGTTGCAATTAAAATGTAGTAACTATTCAAACATTTACCTATCAGGCCTCGTGATTTTGATCCTGTATTATCTTTCCTATATTTCAAGTCAGTGAAAAGAAAATTATATACTGGCACTTCATGTAGAAGCGAGTCTTTTTGTAAATTTGTGTTGCTTCTTCCTCCTCATTTTCGTGTTAGAATTTTGCAGCTCCTTGGTGTTCCTGATCAAGCTGAGAAAGATGAGATTGTTAAGGCAGTCATGCATTTGAAGAGCTCTGAGATTGATGAAGGGTACACAACAGATGCTGTTGTATCTCGCCAGGTGGGTACACCGCAAATTTATTATTTGTACTTCCTAGTAGCTAGTGTATTCCTCTACCCTTTATTATGAGCATGTTTATATTATTTCATATTTCTTACATCTAGTCTCCTGCATAACTTTTTTCAGAATCTTTTAGTGGATGTGAGAGACAAGCTACTTTTTGAGCCGGAGTATGCTGGTAATACAAGAGCAAATGTTCTACCGAAGGCATCTCTTCGAATTCCATGGGCTTGGTTGCCTGGAGCTCTTTGTCTTCTTCAAGAGGTACTAATGCGCTTATATTTAGTACTTTAAGAATTTGTTGATTCTTTGTGTCACCTTCTTTAATTTTCATAATATAATTCCTTGTCTAATAATACTTTAAAATCTTTTATAATATAGGTGAATCTTTGTTGTCTACAACTTAGATGTATTAAAGAATGTGGCTATGTATACTCACTTTCATTTTATTCAGGTTGGAGAAGAGAAGCGTGTTCTAGATATTGGCCGATCTGCCCTGAATCATGCCGATTCTAAGCTTTATACTCATGATTTGCTTCTTTCTATGGCCCTAGCAGAGGTAAGGCAAACCGGATGAGGTTAGGTCATCGCAGTGATTTCCATTGGATATTCTGTTATGCTCCCTTTTCTTATTATAGGTGCTTTCTTGAAGTGTGCAATTGCAAAAATTAGCTTTGAGAAGAACAAGATTTCTCAAGGATTTGAAGCTCTTGCACGTGCTCAATGTCTTCTTAGAAGCCATGTATCATTTGGGCAGATGTCTTTGTTGTCGCAGGTTAAATTTCTTGTCACTTGCTTCTACATTTAATATGTTATCTCTACTTAAGTGAGGTTTAGTAATTTAATCAAAAATATTATTGTGTTCCGGTCTTCTTTGTTTTGATGAAATTTCTTTGCAAGTACATGTTCCTTGTAAGTGTGGATAATTTGATGTATCACACTCTATAGCTGTGTTTGTACATTTTTTCAGATCGAAGAATCTCTGGAGGAGCTGGCACCTGCATGCACTTTAGAAATATTAGGAATGCCTAACACTCCTGAAAATGCTGAACGGCGACTAGGTGCCAATGCAGCCTTGCGTGAACTGCTTAGACAGGGTCTTGATGTCGAAACTACATGTCAAGTTCAAGATTGGCCATGTTTCTTGTATCAAGCACTAAGTGTGCTGATGGCTGTAGAAATTGTTGAACTACTTCCTTGGGAAAAATTAGCGTCCATTCGGAAAAACAGAAAGTCCATAGAATCACAAAATCAGAGAATTGTAATTGATTTCCACTGTTTTTACCTGGCCTTGATAGCACATATTGCGCTTGGATTTTCAACCCGGCAAAGAGATTTGGTAAGCCTTTCTGATTTCGTGCTAAAATTGGGTCAGATATGTTTTTATGACTTGGAAGAAAAAACTCATTTGGCCTGTTAGAAATTTTGGCTGATCAAGTAGATGTCATAGTGGTTATGTTAATTTTTGTTGTAAAAAAGAATTGAAAATCTGAGGTGATAAAAGGATATTGAATATGATGATGTGTCTAATAAAGACACGCACAAATGTATATACATATAACTTTTATGTTCTATTACATTAATATTAAACATCTCATGCAAGATTGGCAAGGGAAAAGTGATTTCCGAGAGCTTAATAGCTTCAGAAGGCACTGACTTGAAATTTGAGGAAGCTTTTTGCCTATTTCTTCTTGGACAGGTACATTTTTCATTTTTTTGGATAATGTATTTACTTCTTTATATGCATTCTGGTGAGCTTATCACCTTCTTATGTCGTTATCCAGGGTGACGAATCTGTGGCTGCTGAAAAGCTTCGCCAGCTTAATCTTAATTCAAGTACTACTTCAAGAAATTTGATATCCGGAAAAGAAAGTAGGGAGGTGCCGAGTGCAACCCAGTCACTAGTATGTCTCAGTTAATACATGCTTGAAGTTACATTAATGAAACTGCTCCCCAGCCATGTATTGTATCTTTGGGTTTTAAAGAGTGAACCACTTTGTTTTCTGTGAGCCAGATATGTAATACTGTCTTTGACTTGTTCCAACTACCACACTTCTTTGTATCTTCCTGTTTGACTATTCTGTACTTTGCCATGTCTGTGATTGATTTCTAATTTAGCCTAAATTCTAGGTCTTGTCCTAATATTTTGCATGCATTTTATTTTGTTCCTATTTTCTGGTTTCATCAAAATGCAATGTGAATAATCTTAATATTGTTCTGGTTTCAAAAGTTATTATATATACCTCTGACCTAAAAGTCTTCTGAATTATCAGGAATCCTGGATGAAAGGAAATGTTCTAGTCTTGTTTCCAGACACAAGAGATTGTTCTCCGTCTTTGGTAAGACAATGGTATACTAGTATAATTGATAGTTCTTTCATTGTTAAACAATGATGAAATCCATAATTCTTATTTGGAAAGAGCATGCATATTTGAATGTTTCTGTAGGATAACTATTTTGCTGGTGAAAAGAAAGCTGGAAAGAAGCAATATAAAAGAGCTCAACCAATCCCCTCTAGCATAAACCTCAGACCACTTTCCCATAGTACATTTGATAGAAAAACTTGTGAGCAACCTGATTCCAGTACAAACTTCTCTCAACATCTTGGAACTGCTGTAAACCAGTTATCTCCGCCAAATTTACAAGCCCCTTCTATTGCAGTTAAGGTTAATAGTGGAAACAATGATAGTTTGCCATCTGTGCAGTTGAAAAGAAATTTGGGTGCACAACATTATAATGTCTGGGCTATTTGGTTTGGTGAACATAATGTTGGTGGGAGAATGATGGTTGTTACAGCTCTAGGATTTATATTTTTTCTTACCTTTAAACTATTTAGTGTGCAATTAGGGAGTTCTAGATTTACATCTGGATGGGCCTTGAAGAACCCAAAGACAGATTCTGTTGTCTCTACTACTGATTCCTCTTTACATCAGAAACGAGGACCTGCTTTCCTCAAGGAAAACAGTATTATCAGCAAGCTTGCACAGATACTCCCATCACAAAAGGTGCAGCTCAGGAGCTCATCTGAAGCTGGAGCATTGAAAACCTCTTCACTTGACAATATGAATTCACTGAAGGCAGCAGTATACCAAAGGCCAATGCATATGGAAGAAGCTGAAACTCTTGTCAAGCAATGGCAAACTATTAAGGCGGAAGCTCTTGGCCCTAACCATCAAGTTAATAACCTTTTTGAACTTCTTGATGAGGCAATGCTTGTTCAGGTGATTTTCATGTACATTGTTGGCATAAGTAGTACCTTTCAGTGTTTTATAATTTGAATTGTAAGTGCATTTGTTGAAGTAATATGTTTCAATTTCACACGAAGTAAACTTGCACAGACATTCTGTCTTTCCTATATACTTCAGATGTAGTATTCCCTATCTCTTATTTGCGTTGTTAAGTTATTATTTCTTTCACTTGAGGGAACATCTTCGCAAAGTTGCCAAGAGGCTCTTATATAGGGGAAATATGTGTAGGGAAAGTAGTCAAACATTACAACTTTGAAATCCACACTTACCTTTTCATAGTTAATTGGCTAGTATTCTCATATCCTTTCTGTGCACAAATATGAAGGTGCTCGCCTTAACATTCTTTTAGTCTAAATATGTCATTTCTATTACAGTGGCAAGCATTGGCTGATGAAGCACAGAAAAGATCTTGTTTTTGGAGATTTGTTTTGCTGCAAATGTCTATACTTAGAGCTGACATTTTATTAGATGAGATTGGAAATGAGATGGCAGAAATAGAAGCTCTCCTGGAGGAAGCGGCTGAACTGGTTGATGCTAAGCAGCAGCCAAAGAACCCGAACTATTACAGGTAAAGGTAGTTAATATGAATGTGGATCCGAGTAGTTAACTATCTTCCGATAACACTGTATGCATTTAAGGAGTTGTGAAAGGGATGACGAGAAAAAAGAGACAGTTAGGAGGTAAAATATCCAGGCTTAAGTGAAATGATAATGCCACTCGTTCTGCATCTAATATTGTTTTTAATAAAACAGATGTCATGTAGGATACAAGTATGAAAATCCAAGTTTTTCTTTTGGGAAAAAGACTAATAACAAAAAATTGTTGCAAGTAAGATTGAACCACTTCTTATAGGGACTTTACTACAAAACTAATAATTCATTCACTTTGTATCCCTATAAAGAAACATAGTAGATGTTATATTTGATGTTAGGGTTGTCTACAGGTTTGTCGGATTTGCAGAACGCGCCCTGTATATTGTCTGAGGATACAAGGTCTAATGTTATAGTGCTGGATCCTTGTGTTAAATAGTTTTATAGTGAAATCAAATCCTGCTTTGGCTCTCATATTTGCATACTATCTTCAAAATCTTTTCAACTATAATGCATAATTTATGATCCACTTTAAGAAAGCATGTTTGTAATCCTTCTTTTTATGTTATTATCTGCTCTAAGGAAGTATTTAATTGCATGATTTCTCAAATTAGTCCCAACTGATTGCAGTACGTACACTATACGATACCTTTTGAAAAGGCAAGAAGATGGCTCGTGGAGATTTTGTGAAGGCACTGTTCAAATTCCGTGATTTATACGCCAGAAGGGTGACATCTTAATCTAATTTTAGGTGTATATTTTAGCTCACACTGTGCATAAATTCCTCTACTGTTCTAACATGTCCCAAGCAAATGCATGTGGGTGCAACTAATGTAAAAACCGGTGCAAAGGTATTGAAATTCATAATTGTTTTGAACTAGCCTTGTGACAGTGCTGAATGTACCCACTATTGGTAGCCTCAACAGGAAAATGTAGGTCAGATTTAATTTCCCTTGTTAATGAAACAGAAATTATTTGTTGATGCAGATGGTGTTACGCGGAACATTTTGTTTGTTTTAGAGTTATGTACAAGTCAATGTATATTTGCGTGTTAACCAATTTGTAAGTAGAAACTAAAAAGTGTTCTAAGAAGGGTGTCTTGTAATTTTAGCTGTACTTAAAAAGGATTGGCCATATGTTATCAAACGTTCGTATAAACAGCCACAATGATTTAACATTCATTTACTTGATTTTATGGAAATATCTTATTAAGAAACAGCTGTCTCAACTAGGGTGAATGACTCAAAGTAGCCTTAGTTTGCCATTCCATATGAAATCACCAAACTACTTCAGGGACTGTAATGGGAAAATTGTCTTTTCAGTTGGCTTAAGCTATGAAGGCATTACTCCCAGACCCCAGTTGGCAGTGGCACTAAAGCATAGATTCCCGTCGGTATAAACATTGATTTCTGACAGTACCTGGGCGTTAGAAAGTGCAGGATTGCTTGTGGTAGTCAGACATTAACAGTGGTCCGAGATATGGTTTACAGTGGAAGGAGAAAGCAGACCAGACCTCTTTCAGGTTTGCAATTGCAAGCCATTGGTCTTATGTTTCTGCTAGTATTGCCTTGATCCTAAGCTCCCTTATTAAAATTTTGATGAAAATCTAGAAATATCGAGATGTAAATATCGAGATGTACCTTGGTGCAATTCATAGTTTTGATGCAAGGTCTCAAATGGTGTGGAGTTCGAAACATAATTTGTTTATCTTAATACATATAAATGATACAAGATTTTAACTTGTACAATGTCTTGATAAATAATAAATGATACAAGATTTCTACTTGCAACTGCTGTCACGGTGAGGTTGCAGAACTGGAGCATCACAAAAACAAAAAAGTTACAAATTCTTGACACAAAATTGAGACATTTGAAAGCTCAGCTTAGGCCCCAAGAGCTGCAGGAAGAAAAAAACAGAGAGAGCAATGACAATAGAACTATTGGATAAATGATGTGCCGATTTCGAATTACTTTGGTATCGAGAAAAGTAAATAAAGAACACGAAAGAATCAAAGAAATTATATACATACAGGATCATTGTTCCAAGTACTGATTTACAATCCTGTCTTAACTTTATAAGATAATCTACATATGTTCAAATTCGGCACAGGTCCTCTGCTTTCAAGAGCTTCTCTGCAAAACAAGATGAATAAACGGTAAGAACTCGACTTAATATGCAAAACCACATAGGGGGTTCTTGAGCATTATACGTTCTGATGATTCCGTTAACCTAAATGGAGGGGGATGAAACAATCTCACCGGAGTAAACAGATCCTAGGGGCATCACTGCAGGAAATGCGACTAGGCTCAATAGAACTCGGTCTAGCTGGTGAAATACTTGAAACATGCTAGATATATCATGAATGCCTAATGTCCCAATTAGACTGCTTACCAGTAAATATACTCATTCACAAACCCTTCATTCCCATTCCCGATTCCCGATTCCCATTCCCATTCCCGATTCCGATCCAAACGTCCTAAAGGTTAATGCTCCTAGCTATATGGTGACAGGAAAAGATGTTTTAAGGTATACAGGTTAGCAGTTGCAATAATCAAGAATATACCACAAAACCATCAGAAAGAAATGCAATACAGATAATTAAACGTATTGTTCATCGAAGTTACTCACGATCACAATATATTTAGTCGACATCATCTGCAGCTTGGCTATCGGTGTTGGAATCTCCAGCATTCTCATTCCCCGTCCCACTATTTCCAGTTCCGCCATTGCTGGTTTCCCCTCCGCTTCTAATCAACATTGGCAATTGTATCCTAAACCTCCTCTCCATCATCCTCGGACTATTATAAACACTACCCAAAGACCCTCCAATACCAAGAGCCAACGGCCTCCCTCCACTCAATTGCACCAATCCACCTCCACTCGATTGTCCTACCCCACCTCCACTCGACTCCACATCACCGCCACGCTTCCTATTCTCATAATCCTCATCATCCGTCGGCAACTCAAACCGACAAACTGGACAAGAATTATGCATCTCCAACCACGGCAAAATACAATCCGAATGAAACAAATGTTTACACGGCATTTCCTTGGCCTCAACACCTACCTCAAAAATCTCCATACAAACCGCACATTGCCAATAATCACCATCACTCATCTCATCCCTAATCTCAACACTCTTAAGCCCTTCCACCGCTGATTTTGCAGCAGGAGGCGGTCCGTGTCTATTCGGATCATTCTCCGATAACTGCTGTATCAATTGTTCAAGTCCAGGTCCAACAACATAATCTCCTAAATTAAACGGAATACGAAATCCAAACGGATCAAGCAAACTATCAGGATCATTATAAAATCCTCGACGCTCATTATTATTATTATTATTACTACTATCATTGTTATTGTTATTATTATTATCAACGACAAATTGTATATTAGCACCACCAGCACGCAATGTATGCAAATAAGTCATGAAAAACGACAACGGATCAAATTCTACCCGATTCTCAAACCTATTTCCGCCTCGTAAAAGAGTCAAGAAGTCATTATTCTCCGAAACTGGTGGGAAAAAATTAGGTACATTGAGAATAGGATGAGGACTAAGGGCAGAAGATTCATCGAATTCTTCGAGAAAACTGCCATTACAATTAGGACAAATGAGTTCAGAGGACGGAGATTGCGGTGTTATAGTCACCGTAGAATTGCATTGGTAGCAGAAATAGCGGTTGGTGACGGCACCGGTGTCGGAGACGGTGGACATTTTTAGAGAGAGAAAGTGAGGGGAGAGAGAGAGAGAGAGGGGAAATGAGGAGCGCGGCTAATCAAAAAGTTGGTTGATTGCCGCGAGAAAAATAAAACAGAGAGGTGTGTGTTTATATAAAACAGTTTGGTTTTTGAATTTTTTATTTTTATTTTGGGGATTAATTTTGACCACAGGGATAATATATGTTTTTCAAAATAATTTTAGACCATTAAAATTAGTAGTCATTGTTGAAACTTAGAATTGAACAAAATCTCCATATACAAGGGAACTTTGATCATCAACAAAATCTGCAAAGAGTTTACTACAGACTACAGACATCTTTCTCAGTTTCGAGACCTGATGCTAGCAAGTTCTATGCGAGTTTGTTGCAAAGATCAAGATAAAAAGAGCAGAAAAGCAGGGTAAAACACGAAAGTATCCGAGGTGCAAGATCATCCAAAGCCTTAACAATACACAACGATGTAATATTATTGTAACAACGTCAATGAAACTAATTCTCCATATCAACCAAGTTGAAGGGATTCAATAATCTTCACATGCTAACCCATTAAGAAAAAAACAGTTAAACACGAGCAGAGAATCTACCTAGCAGAAGCATGATATAAAGGCTAGTGCCTTCAGGTGCATGTAGGAAGAAAGTGATCCAGATTTCTGGTTCACAAGCATCAAGTATCTGCATTTCTCAAGAACCACGATTATCATATTCAATTTTCAATTTTCTATTACAACCAAGCTTGGATTTTAACATACGAGACATGCTAATAACCTAAAATACCACAAATCAGTTTCAAGTACATCACCAATGAAAAATAAATTGCAAATAGAAACAACAAAACAAATTAGAATGAAATGAACTACAACAAGTGGTAAAACATCAATTATCAGACAAAGATAAATGGTAAAATTTGTAAAACCTTTATTATTGGCATCAGTTCAAGCCAAAAAAGTACCTCAAAAAATAACTTGAATGATATCACTGATACGTGATAAGTATACTAGCAAGGGTAGAAAAAACTAAGTGACTTAAGAAACCACTAGGCTCCGCTAATAAGATATTACAGTTTAACTCCCTATACAATGTTGCAACTAAGTCCAAACTTAATCAAAAAGATTGCTCTGTCATAACAGATTTAATAGACAATGCAAACTTATTAAACCTAAAGGAGTAAATAAATATCTAAAAACTACAGAGAAGATTACCCCGGCATTTTAAATCAAAGCACCCTCTGATTCTGGACGCCGAGTTAGTTAGCACTGCAGTCACGTACTAGCATTAGATGGAGCACCAAGTGGGCTTCGAAAATCAATAGCTATCTTTCGATGTCAGAAGTCGAGCTTTCTGCATAACCCTCTGTCTGTGATCATAGATTTCCGTCCAAACTTCACTGGTGCAGGAGGACAGGTATCAGCAATCAAAGGGAACAGAGGTTCAGGGGTCTTGAATGCATCAAGGATAACATGCTTCACCAAAACGTCATCTAGACACATGTCGTGCTGAACTGAAGAAACTTGTGTTGAAACAATAACTTTCAGTAAATCATGAAACAAAAATTCCAATAACCTCTGTTCCTCCAAGGCATTCTCTTCATCACTTTCACAATATTCCTCCATTGCAAGCCTCACAGAAGAACAAAAATTAAGACTCCGAGCAGACCTACTCCTTGCTTCTTTCGAATATTTGCTACCTTGTGGAGCCATCATCAACTCACCACTACCAGGAGCAAAAGGGTCAAAGCTATTCTTGGGGGTGCAGGGGCTACCTGCATCTGGAGAACCAGGGGAATGAGATTTTCGATAAGCATCAACACAAGCTAACTCCGGAGGCAAAATAAGCACAGTACTTGGCGATGTAAAAGCTAAAACTACATGTTTACCTTCATGAGCATCAGGAGAAACAGGCATCTTCGATGGCGACGAATGCTTCACAGCCTTCTTAGCTTCCATGTCAACGCCACTCTCCTCCAATTTCACCGGTTTCACTTCCCCATTACCCAGTTGAACTGCATCAGCTTCACTCCCCATTGTAGCACCACTCTCCTCCAGCTTCACCGGTTTCACTTCCCCATTGCCCACTTGAACTGCAATAGCTTCACTACCCATTGCTGCAAAAACAAAGCAACCAAAATCTGTCATACAAACCGATCGAAAACAAAATAAACCGAATCAGCAAATTCAATCCTCTAATCAAAAAAAAATCTCAACTTTTTCATTAAGAACACATTAAAAATCATCTCACAAAAAATAACCCTAATTAACCACATCTCACATAAAAGATATAAATTTATGCTAACATTGAACCAAAAATAAAGGCTACAACAACACAACAAATCCCACCAAAACATTTACACAAATGAAAACAAATTAAAAAGCAAAAATCAATCAAGAATCTACAAAAACTTGAATTCCATACTAAAAATAGAGTCTTTATACAATAAACATAAGCTAACCCTAATCATTAAACCAAAAAACAAACACACACACCACACACACAAAACAACACAACACACACAACACACACACACACACATAACACACACACACACACACACACACACAAAACAAACACACACACACAACACACAACAAAACAAAACAAAACACACATACAACACAAACACACACACACACAAGAAATGCCAAAATGAAAATTAACTATATATCAATCAAGAATCATATAAAAATAGAAACTTTATCATTTTCACACAACATTTACAATAAATTCTTGAAAAAGATCCAAACTTTACAAGCAAACATTGTAAAAAAGTAGAATCAGAGCCAAAAATAGAAGGTACCTCTGTAAGAAGATCCAGGAACTCTGTCAATGCAGCTGAAACGGGGGGGCGGGGGTTTTAGATATGTATGTATGTAATATATATAGCTGTGTCTATTGTTGGAAAATGTGTCAGAAAAGTAACTCTGTTACTACATAGACATGTCTCTTTCAGTTTTTTAAGCCTATTTTGCAACTAAACTTGTCCTAAAAGATAAAAAGAATCCTATGTTTTGATTTTTATATTATTTTTTATTTTTTTTAAAGATAATTACCAAATTAGAAGATAACATTTCTTGAGATTTTTGGATCATCAAAACATTATTCGGTTGCGCTTTCGGTTTCCGGTTTATTAAATTTTTAATAAAAAATATTATAAATATAACAATAGCGTCACATACGGAAAACCGTGTTTTTGTTTTTGTTATAATGTACATAATTTAAATTTAACATAAAAAATCATGTCTGATCCGGTAACCGGTTTCTAATATATTCATCGGTTTCATAGGGAATTTGTAAATATATCTACACCGGATATTCGATACGAAATTCTGATCGTAAAAATATTTTTTTTTTCATATTTTAATCAGATACCTGATCAAGAATACCAATATACGATTGCTGAATTTTTTATATTTAGCTCTTTTATATATTTCTATTTTTCTAGGAATATCTCAACTTTATGAGAAAATTTTACGTTTATTTTTTTTCATTTCCTTTAATAATATCGTGTTAACTTTTTCATTTCGATCTTATCATATTATTACATTATTATTTTTTCTTTCTCAGAGTCTTCGAATATAAAGTCCCAACATATATGATAAGATAAAATAACAAGCGGTTTGGTCTCCTATAACAACATAAGTCTAATTACCAAAACTATTGAGGAAGGAATCCAAATGTAAGTGTAAGTTTATATGTCCACCACAATGAAAGAACCTAGTCGTTTTAAGAATGAACTCGATTAGTGTCTGGCTCAAGGCATGTTTGAATATCACTATTAACAAGCCTACACCTTGTGACTGTGTCACTCTACATGATCTGGTGAAGTTTATCACTGGGATATATTATAAGTCTTTATTGTACTTGTCTTGTAATCATGTACTTAGCTTCATTCTGTATGCTCAATTTTATAATGAGCTTAGTGAGTTTCTAGCAACTAGAATGTATATAGGCCATGAAATAATCATCCTGGAAGAAGTTCAATTTGTTCATGTAGCAGGATAAAAGTGAATAAGACCATGAAAAAATAAGTTGCAGAAATTTGTCTAAAACCTTAGATCGTGAAGTCAGAATGAGTTATGGCGTGATGTCCTCAAAGCCCATGTCGTGAAGTGTTGAGATCACATAGTCTGAAATGTTCTAGATCGTGAAGTCATCAAAGGCTATGTCGTGAATTCTGTAATATGCCATATAGCATACTCCTAAAATGGTCATATAGCAAAGTCCACATATAGCAAAGTCAGAAATGCTCTATGTCGACAAGTCACAGAATAAGAAGTATGCTGGAGTTCACGATATCAACACTTAGGCGTTTTACAACAAGACAAATCAAGGTACATAATCAAAGATCATGGAGACAAATACTGGAGCATCTGTTACGGTTAAGTGGTCCAAAGACAGATGGCAAATCTACAGCATAACTTGGAGAGAAAGAATAGAGACAAGCAACTAAAGATAAGGAAAAGGACGACAGAGAGCAAGTGGTCCTTACTGGCACAACTAACCTCTTTTGGAAAAACATCATGGAGTTACTGTTAGGGGTGTCTGTGTAATTAGGTGTGTGTACCCGTCTGTATAGGTCATATATATTTTGTGCACACCCTATAGTTAGCTCAAAGAGAGATACAACATAGAATTATTCAAGCACTCTTTTCTCTGTAAGAAAACAAGAAAGTACTGTTCTTGTTTAGAAGCCAGAATTTCAATTGTGAAATTTTGGAAATTGTAGTATTTGATTTACTTTCTACAGAGTAGATTAAAGTGATTGTGTGTGTTCAGTTTATTTTCATTTTCGCATTCTCATACATATACAATCAAACACAGATCTAAGCTTCAAGAAACGAAAAATCTTCAAACTATCCATTCACCCCCCTCCCTCTAGTTTACTAGTGATATTCATAACTAACAAGTGGTATCAGAGCAGGCTGTTGAAATATAAACAGTAAAAGATCAAAACTGAGTTCACAGAAACTAAGCAATATCAAGATTCCTCCCTTTAACAAGGAACATTACAACCTATGGAAAAAAAAAAGATGATGATGTTCATCAAAGCTTTAAACCCCATGTATTTAGACATTCTAAAACATGGTCCCTTCATTCCACATATTGAGATTCCTGAAACAACCGTTGGTACTGAGAAAATACCAAGACATTATGAGTCTAAAGATCCTTCCAAATACATTGATGCTGAAAAAGAGAAAGTTGCTCTCGATGGAAACTTTCAACTCATCATTTGTGAATCCATGGATCTTAGCATGTATGGCATTGTTGCTCATTGTAGTAGTGCTAAAAAGATGTGGGATAAACTTGTCCTAAAAGATAAAAAGAATCCTATGTTTTGATTTTTATATTATTATTTAATTTTCTTTAAGATAATTACCAAATTTGAAGATAACATTTCTTGAGATTTTTGGATCATCAAAATATTATTCGGTTGCGCTTTCGGTTTCCAGTTTATTAATTTTTTAATAAAAAACATTATAAGTATAATAATAGCGTCACATACGGAAAAACCGTGTTTTTGTTTTTGTTATAATGTACATAATTTAAATTTAACATAAAAGATCATGTCTGATCCGATAACCGATTTCTTATATATTCATCGGTTTCATAGAGAATTTTAAATATATTTACATCGGATATTCGATACGAAATTCTGATCGTAAAAATATATATATTTTTTCATATTTTAATCAGATACCTGATCAAGAATACCAATATATGATTGCTGAATTTTTTTATATTTATCTCTATTATATATTTCTATTTTTTAGGAATATCTCAACTTTATGAGAAAATTTTACGTTTTTTTTTCATTTTCTTTAATAATATCGTGTTAACTTTTTCATTTCGATCTTATCATATTATTACATTATTATTTTTTCTTCCTCAGAGTCTTCGAATATAAAGTCCCAACGTATATAATAAGATAAAATAACAAGCGGTTTGGTCTACTTTAACAACATAAGTCTATTTACCAAAACTATTCGGGAAGGAATCCAAATGTAAGTGAAAGTGATATATTCTTTACTTTCTATATGCATTCGCTTACTTCGAAGGTGCTTACGTCTACTCTAAAAATCTACCACTAATTATATCATAGTACTCATATTATTCAACTTGTTCATAATAAGTATTCAACAATCATCCATTGACATTTACGAACTAAGTCAAAGTAGTTGTGAATTTTGATAGTGATTGGTTAAAAATCTACCAATATACTTCAAGCATATACGTAAGGTACCCTTACGTGACATATAAAATATATGTGTGTCTGTGTGTTTAAGTATTGGTTTCAGCGAATTTGGTAGAGAGACACAATCACCGACGTGAAAAATGATCATCAATCGATGAAAGATGGTGATGCAGTTATATTATATATACGGCAGATGGTAGTCGCATTTTCATGTTTGTATTTGATGTGTTCGTGTGTATTCATTGGCTGGAAAGTGAGTAGGGCGAAGTGTTAGTAATGAATGACACTTAGAAACTAGACAGAGGGGAGGTGAATGGATAGTTTGAATGATTTTCGTTTTCTTAAAACTAAAATGCTGTAAAGGATTATGTAGTATGTAGATGCGGAATTAAAACGAATAGCACATACACAATCACTTTAAGCTACTTTGTATTAAGTAAATTAAATACTACAGCCTCCAAAATTTCACAGGTGAAATTCTGGCTTCTAAACAAGAACAAAGTTTTCTTGCTTTTCTTACAGAGAAAAGAGTTCTTGAATATTTCTGTGTGTTACTCTCTTATTGCTAACAATAGGGTGTGCAAGATATATATAACCTATACAAACTAGTGCACACCTCTATTTACACAGTTATCCCTCACTGTAAGTCCAACTTGTCCTGCCATAAGAAGTTAACTGTGTCAGGAAGGACCACTTGCTTTTCAGAGTCTTTCTCATTTTTGTAGCTGCTTGTCTCTTATCTTTCTCTCCAAGTTTTGCTGTAGATTTGTCATCTATTCTTTGGACCACCTTACCGTAACAGATGCTTCAGTATTTGTCTCCTTTGAATTTTGGTTCTGTACCTTGATTTGTCTTGTTGTAAACGGCTAAGTGTTGATATCGTGAACTCCAGTATGTTCCTGACTTCACGATATATCCTTTGAAGACTTCGCGACATAGCCTTTGAAGACTTCGCGACATAGCCTTTTTGAGGACTTCGCGATTTAGCCTTTTTGGGGACTTCGCGACATAGCCTTTTTGAGGACTTCGCGATCTAGCCTTTTTGGGGACTTCGCGACATAGCCTTTTTGAGGACTTCGCGATCTAGGCTTTTTGAGGACTTCACGATCTAGTACATTTTGACTTTGCTGTATCAACACTTCACGATATGAGCCTTGAAGACTTCACGACATAGTTCATTTAGGACTATGCGATCTCAGTACTTCACGACATGGATTTTTGAGGACTTCACGACATAGCTTTATTTTGACTTCACGGTATAGGGACTTAGATAAATTTCTACAACTTATTTTTTCAGGGCCTTATTCATCTCCATCCTGCTGCATGAACATTTCTGAACTTCTACCAGGATAATTATTCCATGGCCTATGTACATTCTAGATTGCAAGAAACTTACTAAGCTCATTATAACTCTGAGCATACAAGATAAAGCTAAGTACATGAAAACAAGACAAGTACAGTAGAGACCTATACTATATCCCAGTGAAAGAATTTACTAGGTCATGTAGAGTGACATAGTCACAATGAGTAGGCTTGTTAATAGTGGTATTCAGACATGCTTTGAGCCTAACACAGAGGGATGTCAGAAAATGAAAAGAGAAGAAAAAAGCTCCTAATAACGTGATAGTGGTGGCTGAAGAGAAATATATATGGATGTACATGTATATAATTGTGTGTATGTGTGTGCATATAGATATTTGGTGATATAAAAATTTAAGATAAAGTAATTAAATTTAAATAAATAGATGAAAATATGATATTGAAATTAAAAATACTTTACGATCAGTATGTGTAATTCATTCCACAAATTTTTGACAGTTTTACGGGAGAGGATGGTCTTGATGTATAAAATTGATACTTTAGTAACTAAATTCAACATTTTTAAATTTCAATTATGAATATACGATAATGTAAACTTGAGTGGTTAAAGTGAAATATTGATACTTTAGTAACTAAATCCAACATTTATAAATTTCAATTTTCAATATATACAATAATGTAAACTTGAGTGGTTAAAGTAAAATTAAGCCTTCGGTTTTCTCCCCCTAGTCCAACAGACAACACGTCCCTCATTTTGTTCTTGTTTCCCGTTGAACTGGGTCGGCCCATTCCTTCACGGGCCTAGCAGAAAATTAATAAAAATTATCTTTATGCTTAAATTTACTAGAGTCCTGACCAATTAAACAACAATCACTTCCTGGACAGTTGGATTAACATTTCAACGGCCAGGATAAAAAAATAAAATTTTGAGTCATTTCGCACATATTTTTCGCCGAGAACGGGCCCTACTTGTTTTTTTCCCGCGAAGCGTCTAATTAATAAATTGCCCTTAATTTTCTCCGCGTAAAATATGCGCAGAGCGGCTGTAATCGATATTACATTCAGGTAAACCCGATTTCAACCCGAATACCCAATTCAATACAAACCCTAACTGCTTGCGTATTTAGGTGCGATTGCAGCATTTGAAGTCATTTTCTCCAGCAATTCAATCGATGAAGCATACAATGAAAGATTACAGTTATAAGTATGTCTCATTCTTTGTTTTTTATGGCTGCATATGATTTTAATCAAAGTAATTTGAAAATTTAGGGTTACGTTTTTTTATTGAGCATATTAATTGATGTTTGGTTGTTGTATTGTTGAATTCGAAGATATTGTTGTTGTGTTTGATGCTATTGTTGTTCAATTCGAATTACTTCAATTTAATTCAAGTCTACTTTAACATATACGCTTATCAATAAAAACGTTTAATTCAGCTATTGAAATATCAATATTAGTGGTTACTAATAACAAATCGTTATTTTTTAAAGAAAATTGTTTGTGCATAATTTCAAAAAAGTGAACACATTAAATCTTTAAATACATATACTTGTGTAAGTATGCATGTATGTATTAATTTGAGTGGATTTTGTTGGTGATTGTACTCAGGGGCGTAGCCAGAAAGTTAAACTAGGGGGTCAAAATTCAATTTTTTTTTCATAATTTCAAATTTAGTGTATAAATTTTATTTTAGCGGGGTCAAAACGTTAATTTTATGTATAAATTTTGGTTAAAATATACTAAATATAGTAAAAATTTACACATAGTTATGAATTGAGTGGGGTCAACTGCCCCCTTTCCCCAACACTAGCTACGCCTCTGATTGTACTGCAACAAAGGGAGATATAAAGGGGGAGAGGTAACTATTGACGTTTTGAAAAAACGGTTGCCAATCGGTGGAGAATGGCGATGTAGTTGAATTTATATGCATGTTGCATGTTTGTATTTGATGTGTTCGTGTGTGTTTCTTAGTTCGGGAGCGACCGAGTGAGATTAAACAGAGAGATGTAAAAGAATAAAGACAAAAAGATGCTCAAATATCGCGACGATGATGATCGAAAAATATACATGTTATTTTCCAAATTTTCCAGCTGCTTTATTGGAGGGGATGGTCAAGGAGTAAAGATTGATACTTCAGTGACTAAATCAAACCCTTTTAACTTTCAACAATCGATATATACGTTAATGTAAACTTGAATGGTTAAAATGAAAATAAACCAAAAAGGACCGTGATACGGAGGTCAAGCAATATAAGTAGGGAAAAAATTAAGAAAAATATGTAAAGTGATGGAACCCGTCAATATTTAAAGTATAAAGTGGAGGAAAGTAATGAAAGTAGTTAATTTTTATATTATAAAACTTTACTATTTTTGGAAAATTTTGGAATGTAAAGAAATGAATGGGACATTCAAAAAAGAAAGTGTAAAAAAATGGATGAGACGAAAAGAGTAACTTTTTTCACACAAAATTCTTTGCAACTCTCTTTTCATGAGTGATGATTTTTTTTCTGTAGTCCTCTCTTTTTCTAATAATATATTGTTAACAACATCAAAACCATGATTGGCTAATAGAATCTAGTTAGATCAAACAACAAATGACCAATATGAAACTAACTTGCAAACAAAAACTGGTAAGCAATTTTAACAGACAGATAAGTATGACAATGGACCAAGAGGTCTTTGTTGGCATAACGTAAATAGCACATGTATTCATATTACCCTCAAAACATGAGTTCTAGTATTTGATTACAAAGAGTATCAAAATTTCCTAGTAGAAAGAGAAGGAAAGAATGTACTATGCAAGATACTATAAATAGACCTTAGACACACCATGCAAAGTACTAGTGGGGTTGGCACAACATTAGAGGCGTCGTAATGATCACGTACTGATTACAAAATTTGTCATTCACGTCGTGTTCTTTTTCTGATTACTGTACTTCCCGTATTTCCGAGAGATCCCTGCATCAGTAATTGTATCCCATACCTGCAAATATCGTGAAAGAAAATTTTATTTTCCTTGGTAAAGCACAACCAGTAAAACAGAAAAGGTTGAATCGTGCTATAAGATGTATGGTTCACAGCTAGTGTCTACTTACTTCCAGTTTTCCTTTAGAACCACCTACAGCCAGCAAAAAGGGGGAATCTTCTGAAAAGACTACGGAGAATACAGCTCCCTGGTATCATTACATGTAAGTGAGTCAGAATTAAACTACCCATGACTAAACTATTTATTCATGCATGAATTTAAAGATTCATGAACAAAGAATCACATACAGCTTTAGGATTCTTAGATGCAACAGATGAAGGTTGGTTGTTTGAGAGATCCCATAGTTTTACCTGCAGCAATAAATGAAGCAGTAAGTATAGAGAAACTATTTGTAGTGCGGGACACATAGTTATAGGAACTGTGGATGTGGGTAAGCATGAGAAAAATTCAGTCTGCCACGAGGGACTAACCATCTTATCCGTAGAACCTGTTGCAAGAAGCTATGGGAAAAAGATAAAAAGAAGTTAGTAAGACCGTTGAATAATTGAAACAATAGGGGTCAGGTGCAGAGAGGTATGTACATTTGGAATCAGAGGGTTATAAGAAATAGAAGAAACGGCTTTGTCGTGAGCATGGAGAGTAAAACTTGGCTTTGTCCCCGATGATGCGTCGGCCTTGGCAGCACGTATATCAAAACCACTAACAGTGCCATTTTCAAGACTGACCTGAAAATGCATCAACAGAATGTTCATCTATAAGGTCTCTCCATGGGAAACTACATAGTTTATAGCACAGAGATACTTCCACTTCTTATTCAAAGAAACAAAAATTCAAGCTACTAACAGCTATACTAGTCTATTTGAATAAGAGGACAGACCACAAATGAGTGCTCGGTGTGAGGATCCCATGCCAAGCTCTCGACATCAGCATTGACCGACCACTTAAATCCAGTATGTTCTGGTATTCTTCCATCTTTCTATAATAGGGTGTGGGGAGGCGGATTAAAATAATGAGCATACACATAATCTCAATAATAGAGGAAACTATAAGTGACAATATAACAGCTCTAGGAGTTGGTGTATATTACTGGAGACAACATTATTACGTAACTATTTACCATGACTACTGAATGATCGAAAGATCCACTGAGAAGAACTTGGGGAGCATAATGGTTCCATGCAACTGCTTGAACCTGATGGCATAAAATCAGAAAAAGCACAATTAAAGGTGGGTGTCATTATTTATCAACACCTATTGATGTGCTTCTGTATCCAAAATGAAATCAGAGTTATGAGCACTTGCTTATAAACAGTACTACACTGGCATCTTTCAAATGTCCAAAATTTTTAAATCAGTGACTTTTACAGTCGATAGTGTAGTAGAACCGCAACATATGAATCAGAAAAATCTATGACCAAAACCCCGATATATTCAATACTTCAGTTTACAAGGTTTAGGTGAAATTAATCACTGAAAACAACTACGATATTCAATCAAGTAATTACTCTTTGTTTTACTAATATAACATTTGCTAAGCATTAACATTATTGCAATGCTAGTACCAACACCTGCTAAAAAGTGTCAGTACAAGACCTCCCTACTTACCACTCAACGAGAAGCCTACATATCTCTCTCATAAAGCCCGTCCACTTGCGACCTGCTGTATCTAAGCATCAGATTCTCACATATAGAAACCAATTCGAGATCCCTCTCTTCTTGTTAATAAGAGGTCGAGAGTTCAAGTGTTTGTATTATAATCCTCTTGTTCTGTTTTCCCTTCTTCCAATCACCATTTAAACTTCATTTTGCATCTCATACTGCTCGGATTTTGTAGAATAAAGGAAAAAGAAAACATGGCATTCTTATATGTAAGAACAAGGCATCCAGAGCCAGCTACACCCGGGCAGCACCCTGACTCCGTAAGGATATTTGCAGCAAACATTATCGCCTAAAAGGCGAGTGTCAGACACTCAGACCTGTTCTAGCCTCCTCTTTATACATATTTTACATGTAAAATTATATATATGAAACTGTGATGAGATTATATAATCAAAATAACTTTTGATATTTTCATTGATGAACTCATGCATAAACAACTAGGTTAAATTCAAGTGATCGCCCACTCTCCACTCCACACACACATTGATATCCAAGTCATGCCTATCCCAACATGCAAATGTTTTCCTATATGTATCCCTGATAACATATTCCCAACAATTCTCCCTCTCAGATTTGTGACTGACGCGATGCACAATTGACTCCACCAAATCCTCTAGAATATTCCCATTCAAATTCAGCACATCCTTCGTTTTAAATTTTTCAACAATAACACTAATTATGCCTGCCTTCATTAATATTAAGGGACTATCAGTAAGGTAGAAGAGACTATATTGATCCAAAATAAATTAATATAAGCCTCCATAAATATATTGGAGCCGAGCATCAACTATATACAGAAGCGACTTCTGCCAGAAGGTATACCGTATATATCATTTTCTGCATGTAGAACATACTAGAAGAATACATATAACACTCAGAAAAGCATAGTACTCACCTTATCTGTATGGTGTTCCATTGTGATATTGCATTCTCCGGTCACCACGTCCCAAATCTTTACTGATTTGTCAGCACTAGCACTAGCAAGAATATTTCTGCATACAAACAGAAGTGAACATGTTGAAAGCATGGTACTATGTCACTTAAACTCCAAAGACCAGATATATCATTTGCTATTACCTGTACTCTTTGTTCCAAGCAAGGCCAAGTACTGAATCTGTGTGACTGCCTTTTTTGTATTTAATAGATTTCTAAATGAAAAAGAAAATTTAGAGGTAGAATAATAAGAGTTCTTCACAACTGAATTTTTAGAGAAATTACAAGAACAATAATAATGAGATACAACTAAACTAAAAAATCCCCCATCTTTAGACAAGCTCTGAAACTTTGCATGTAAAGCTCAGACATTTGCTGATTCGCATGCACTTTGAAAAAGACTAACTGACCTTTGTTCCCTTTTTCTTCTTCTTCTTTTTCTCCTCAGCAACACCTCCAAGTATCAGTGATGGTTGGACTTCATCCATCTAAAAGTGAAAGGAAATGTTAATTATTTTTAGTGTAATGATAAAGTCATTTGAAACTATATTAGGTTTGTGGTCTATGAGGCACATACAATATCAAGATCCCATATCTCAATTGCTGGGTCCATGGATCCAACAGCGATGAAGTTCCCTGTCGACAATAACAACCAATAACTGCTAATCTAGGAAGGAGAAAAGAGGACTAGGAGAGAAAGCGGAGATAAATGGAAAACATGTTTATATAAACAAATGATATTTGTCTCCGATAATTTTCCAGAGAGAAAACGAAGACAGATAACTTTAAACTTTATTGACTCTATTGAGTTCTTTGTAAATGCTATATTAGCTACAATATAAGCTTTTCAGTTCTCACTGTAAGTTGAACCAACTAGAAACTCAATTATCAGTACTAACGAGCTAATAAAAGAAAATCAATCCCGTAATGTATCCCCAAAATACAGTGATAAGCGTAGATGCATGGATGTGTGGAGAAAATGATTACTCATTCACTAAATTACTGTGACTCGGTTATGAGCCTATGCTTCTGTAGGATCAGTCTTGGGATTTCTAAAGCAAGAAAAGTAAAAGGCTTTTAATACCGTAATACTTGGTGGACTATCGTTCCTAGTTCGTAATTTTGAGCAATTAGGCTTTTAAAGTCATGATTGACAAAACATTAGTAAAGGTAATCTAGCATTCTGTTATTTAAGATACTACATCTGCATTTATTAGAAAAGATTACAGTATCCATTCTAAGAGTAGATAAACCACCTTAAAAGTAAAATATGATATTTCCGGTGGAATGTAAGGAGGAATAGATATCTTTAGAAGCAGTTGCTAAAATTATATATACATGAAAATATTTTTTTTGTAATATTCTTGCAAAATAGCAATTAAAAAAGTATTGATAAATGATTACATGACTATAACATATAAAATCACTGAAATGTAAAAGTGACATACCTTTTTCTCCACCTTTTATCGGGCAATCAAGCCATGCTGTGCAGAGGGGAAATGCCGGGAGTATAATATCATGATGGATAAACATGTTTTGATCATTATCAACATTATCAAGATTATCTTCCAATATCCAGATCTGTCATATAAATCAACCTCACCAATTTATGGGGTGTTCATTTATAAAAAGCGAATGAGAAAAAATAGTCTGCAAGTCAACAATGTAGTACATGCCTCAAGATGGCTGACATCATCTTCGTTACGTGCACAAATTATCACAGAGTCCTCAGCTTTTATAATCATATCTTCGAGCTCTTCCGAGTCATTACCCTGTAAAGAAAATGCAATATAAAAAAACATTGAGGATCAGAATGGCTAACAAACAATGAAGACCCAGATTAAAGACACCAAGAGATGAAATAACTTACATCATCCTTCAGATATGGATCCTCTTCGTTGCCTTTGTAGTAAGTATCCCCAAGTCCCTTACTGAAAACCTCGATGCCTAGTGTCAAATCAGGGATATACTGCTTTACTATTGTTAAAAGATAATGCCCACAAAATTATTCAAAGAAGGATGAAAATTAGGTGCTAAGAAAGGATTAGTTAATACTCTCTGCTGTCTATAGGTGACTATAATGTAGAGGCTACAAGAAAAGCGATTTCCAAAACTCTTAAAAAACTGAAAACTATTAAATGAACAAAATAGATAAAGATACCATCATCCTCTTCATCATAGTTATCCATATCTAATTCTCGTAACCCATCTGCGATGTCCTCAAAACCGATACTCTTAGATGACTTCCCAATGGCATCAGCTGCCGCCAATGCTTGAGCAACCTCATCAGGCTCCTCGACAGCCTCCACATCCATACCTTCATCACCTTGTTCACTTTCACCATCTCCACTGCATAGAAAAAGAAGTGTTCTAGAATAAACTAACTAAACCTATGGTATGTAGTTCACTGTATTGAATGCTAAATTATCTTTCATCCGCTTCCCATTTACCACAAATACAAGCAATGCACTGTAAAAAGCTCATAACTAGATAAGCCTTATATATGTTCTATTTGTCAAATGAAAGGGTAGTCGGCAAATAAGCTGCTTATCCCTGACACTTAATAAAGTAATAACAGTTCTCCTTGCGGCCTGGATAATGTTCCCGTTAAAATGACCACAAATATTTATCAAATTACATATGCACACACGCACATACACTAAGATGTCAAATTTCTCATCATACTTAGTTGCACTCAGTGTACATGAAGGGCAAGAAAGTGAACATGGATTACTATAAAGGGGTGGCAATGTATGACACAACCCGAAACCCGGCACGATTTTACACACATAAAACCCGAAAATGAGTCCAAAAATGACCACAAATCGTTATCAAATTACATATGCAAGCACACACACACACACACAAAATGTCAACACACTTCTCATTATAATTAAATAAACTCAGTGTACATGAAGGGCAAGAAAAAGAACACGGATTGCCAAAACGGGGTGGCAATATCAGCCACAACCAGAAACCCAATTTTACAAACACAAACCCAAAAACGATACGACACGTCTGGAACAACCCGAAATGACTCGTTTATCATACTTTTATTCCTTTAAACGTCTAAACTAACATCAACCAAATGCAAGTAAATTTTGAAACTAAACGACATTAGCACATTCACAGACACACGAATGCAACCCAAAAACCCGAAATTACCACCCAAGCAAAAACTAACAAACCCCAACATGAATTAAACCTAAAAACCACATAGCAACACATTATAAACATTAAAACTACTAAAACTAACACAAAGAGAAAACCTTTCTTCCAATACACCACTCTCAATAAGCTTCTCAATCTCCTCTTTCGAAGGCGGCTCAGCCGCTTCCGGAACAGGCTTACAAACCCCCTTAGGGATCCAAGAAACAGCAGCAATCATTCTTCAATCTCAATATCACAATTCTTTCCTGCCAAGCACAACAAACATATAGATACAACAAACAAACAAAATACACACAACCCACTTAAAAATACACATATATAATCACTTTTATCAACAAATCTTGGAACCCCATGTAATCAAAATCAAATTTTGACAACTCTATGTAGCTCAATTAATTTACAAATTAAAAACATTTACTTTAAAACTACAAAAAGATTAAAAATAATTGAGAGTAAATTAATATAATACAAATGATGATGTGAAAGTTTGTATGTATAGAAAAGATAGATACAAAGAAGGGTGGAGCTTACTGGGTTTACAGGGGAGGCTGAGAGTAGCAGCGATGAGTTTTCAGGGTTTAAGACTTGTAAGAAGCTGCGCCTTAACTATTTTTTTGTTAAATGCAATAAGCAAACAAAATTTTATTTATATTTACTTTAGGCCATCGGCAAAAATAGGTAATTTGACAGTAATTGAAAATTTGATTTTTTTTTAGTGATTAATTTAGTAATTGGAGATAAATAGAAATGATTAATTTGAGTATTAATTATATTTTTTCTAATATTATTTAATAAAAATTCATTAAAAATAATAATATGATAAATCAAATAATTGAAATAATTTTATATTTAAGATCAAATAATAAAAAAATTTGAAACAAATATTAATACAATAAGATGTTATTTTTATGTAGGCTATTATTTTAAAATGAACCATCTTATATAGAGTCTCGTTGCACATTATTGATTCTATAGTAGAATATCATAATTATTATTTCACAAAACATAAAATTCGATTCTCATATAGAATACTAGAATATGTATATTTTATAAGAAATTTAACACTTCAAATTTAAACAAAAAAATTGATTTTGAATTTGGTTCTATAGTAGAACCATTCTGGATAATTTTAATTCTACTGTTAGAATCACGCTATAATATTTCATAATATTCAATGATTTTTGAAAGAAAAATGTTGTATAATTGCATTTTTGATTTACTAAATTGAAGTTTGTAATAATATTTAATTAAAAATATGATAAATATGTATATTATAAGTATCTATATAATGGCGTGCTACAGGTAGGGCTGTAATTCGAGTCGAGCCAGGCGAGTTCGAGCCGGGTATTAATTCGAGTCGGGCTTTTTTTCACGAGCCGAGACTAAACGAGCCGGCTCGTTTAACTAAACGAGCCTAATCTTCTGCTCGAACTCGGCTCGTTTAATTTCACGAGTCGAGCCGAGCCGGTTCGTTTAGTCAAACGAGCCTATTTAAACGAGTCAGGCGAGCTGACTCGTTTAAAATTACACTTAAACGAGCATAATCTTCTACCCAAACTCGGATCGTTTAATTTGACAAGTCGAGTCGAGCCGACTTGTTTATTTAAACGAGTCCGGTCTTGTGTTCGAGCTCGGTTCGTTAACGAGTTTGAGCCGAGCCGAGTCCTGTTAAACGAGTTCGAGACGGGCGAGCTCGCGAGCTACCCGACTCAAATTACAGCCCTGGCAACAGGACTCTGTATAAGAGAGTGTGCTCTAGAATGCTAACCTTGTTATGTATTTTATAACAAGTATTTAAAAAGTAGTTTAGCTAAATGTTTTTGGATATTTGTCAAAAATACCAATTTTTCTTAGTTTTTGTTTTGGCGATTTTACTATATTATGAAAAAATAAAAATACCTTCAGCAACCAAATGCAACATTGTCTTAATTAACAATTTGCATATATGACTGCGTAGTAGTTTGCAAGCAGTTACATATGGAGTATTTTTGCAAAATATTTTTAGAAGATGGTATTTTTGCAAAATTATTTTGAGAAGATGGTATTTTTGAAAATTATTTTTAGAAGATGGTATTTTCGCAAAATTGAAAAGATATTTTTACAAAAAAAATGTATAGTAGGTATTTTTCAAAAAACCTCTATTATTATATATTATATATGTTATATGATAATATACATTAATGAGATTACGAAAATTGAAAAAATTATTTAGATTTGAATTAATGACCTTACCATAAATATTATAAATTACATTAATGATATTTTTTTTTGATAAACCCACTTTTCGTAATTAAAAATGGGTCAAATAGTAAAATGGATCTTGTATAAACCTGAAATGGATAGTAAATCAAAAATATGGATAGTTCATGGATCATACAAACAAATTATTTCATATATCAAATATCATTAAACTTTTTTGAAATCATATGAACGAATTAGTTCATAGATTGAAATTAATTGTATCAATGAGGATTATTTGTTTTAAACTTGTTAGTAGAATAGATTAGAAGTTTACCAAAAGTTGTGAAATCAAAAACAAAAATACCAAATTCAATACACATACGTAAAAATTATTATATTTAATACATTTAATACGGATAAGCCTCTTTCATGTCGTGCTTCTTTCATGTCGTGCTTGAAGTTTATTTGATTTTTGTCTCCCATAATACAAATAGAGGTGAATTTAAGCACTTCAAGACTCGCCTCCTGCAACTAAATCTATATATCGCTCTATCCAATAAAATTGGCCCTAAGACTTTCTAAGATGATGAGACTATAAAATGTTTGAGAATTTTTTTTGATCCCCGAACACTACCGTCTAAGGTGTATCAACCATATACGTTATAGGTATAGAGTATCGCACATGGTTCTGCAACTTGATTATGATATAAAGTATGTTTATGCAGCAGCCCTTGAGACGCTTCTGACTCTAGAGCATCCTATAGATACGCTACACACGAGAAGTGTTGAAATATATAAAATCATGTCGGGGGTAGCATGGTATCGGAGTTCAGGAAGTGATCTCGGGTTCGAGTACTCTCACCTCTATTTGTTTTATTTAAATAATTGTTGATATTGATATTGGTATATACTTGGTTATGTAAGTTGTCTGGTCAATCGTACGATTGAGGGGGAATGTTGAAAATTTTAAAAAAAATCTGAATCTTTGCTATGACACCTTAAAATTTTACGTAAATATCCCTAACAATAGTGTATATATATATATATATATATATATAGGCAAGTGATCAAATGAGACCCTATGTTAAAATGAGAACTGAGACTAAATCTCAGCCACTCAATTTTAAAACTACTTTTAATCTGGACCACAAATAAACACACATATCTTTAAATTAGAATAATTATTTCTCTCTCCTCACATCAGTCATCCACCCACCTCTCTCTCTCTCTCTCTCTCTCTCTCTCTCTCTCTCTCTCTCTCTCTCTCTCTCTCTCTCTCTCTCTCTCTCTCTCTCTCTCTCTCTCTCTCTCTCTCTCTCTCTCTCTCTCTCTCTCTCTCTCTCTCTCTGGACCACGTATTATATAAAAATAATACATATGTATAGTATATCTATTTATCCTCTCTCACATTTACCGCTATCTAACCTGTTTCACTTCCGGCAAGAAAGACTTTCAGTTCCGATCTCCAATTCACTATCTGATCCTCCTCTAATTTCTCAATTAACCATCTTCTTCTTCTTTACTAATCACATGCTTTGCTATTACAACAACCTCCTTTTATATTACAAATTTCGGCCGCTTCTACCATAAACTCTGGCAATATCTTCATTTCTTCTTCTTCCCCCCCCCCCCCTCTCTCTCTCTACTATAATCTTTTTCTTGTGAAAAGGAGATATGAAAATGCAAAAAGAATGTTGATTTTAGAAGATGAAAAAATTTAATGATTCGATCTGTGTAATTTCATACCAGTACATAGTCAGATCTGATTGTTGTTTTAGTGATTTACGCTATTAATTTTTGATGATTTTCATTTGAAATTTGGTGATTTGTGTTAAAGTTTTGGTGATTCGGGATTGTAATTAGGTGATTCAGGATTGTAATTTGGTGATTTTGTAGGTTGTGGGGGTAGCAGTATATTAGTGATGATAAATTTTTTACTTATTCTCGATTTGATTTTGGTGTTGTAAGTGATGTTATTGGCGATATGGTGGTGATGGTGACAAATATGTTGTGATAATAGTGGTGATAATTGCGGTGACATGTTTCTGTTGCTGATGATGTGGTGGTTGTGTTTGTGGTGTTGGTGATTGTGATGGTAGTCTGATGGTGATGACCTCGGCAGTAACAGGAATGACGGTGGGATGAAAGCACTCATACTCATGTTGTAATACATGTACAGTATATAGTTTTAGTTTTAGTTATTGGGCCTAATTTTGTGGCCCAATATGCAGTTCTCATAATAACAGGGTCTCACTAGAATAGCTCTCTATATATATATATATATATAGTTGCACTCTAGGAAGAACACCTTATATAAATAACAATAAAGAACACCATCATCATAAACACTTTATTTTTTCATAAAAATTGATTTTTTAAAATTAGAATCATAAAATTGAACAACAATTAAGCCTAACATATCGAATTTAACGTAGAATTTCATCTAAATTTAAAAATTAAACATTACATATAATCCCGTACATAATCTTGTATATATATTTATCACAATGAAATTACATGTAATTATGTTTTATTGTGGAGCAATGGCCTGTATATATATCTTTTAATTGCAGGATCATGTTTTATTGTGGAGCAATGGCCTGTATATATATCTTTTAATTGCAGGCTCTCCGCTTGGTGAGGGTGATTTTCGGGCGCAACACTCTTTTGTATAAATATAAAACTTTAGAGCGCGTCTGTTTCGCATTGCGGAAACAGAATGAGATTTAGAAAGAAAAATGAGGAGAAATGAAACTAATGATCCTCAATGTTTTACTTATTTGGTTTGGATATAGAAATAGAATGAAAAATTATATTATTAACATATAAATTATTGTATAAAACTAAATTATATATTTTTTATTTTAAAAAATAATTTACAAGTTAATCTAATTTTTTGTGTTTTAAAAGATAACTTTTAATTGAAAATATAAAAGAAGTCATGAAAGGGGAAACAAATACACAATAAGAAGCGTGGGATGGGAAATGAGCATCAGTATTCAGTATTCACTACTACTAGTCTACTGTTGTATTATCGTAGAATGAAGTCTTGATCTTCTCTGCACTAAAACTATCCTCAAGATATTGATCACTACTGCTAGTCTACTGTTGTGATAGAACTTCTTGAATTCGAGACACGAGTTGCAAAAACACACATATATCTGTACATTTTATGCTGTCATAGAAATGGAGGTATCAGGTGCTAGGAAAAATGCAGAAGTTAAAATTGACAAACTAAATGAGTTGAAACTCCGGATTCATATTCCAGTGAACACATAATGCAGAAATTGACAATACAAACGAAACCAGATTTCAAATGCGCATTCTAAATGGGCGCATAAGAATCAGTAGAAATCCCAAATATACATTCGACATGAATGTAAACTCTACTATGAATCTGATCATCCGAATGACCTGATTTTACAAATTTAAAGTCCAAAATGCTATACATTCGACATGAATGTAAATTAAAGTGTACTATGAATCTGATCATCCGAATGACCCGATTTTACAAATTAAAAGTCCAAAACGACACCTCTATAGGCAAAACTTATGATGCCCTTGCTGAAAGTAGAGGTGTTAAAACTCTTGGATTCAGGGACAATTCGCTTGAAAATAATCAAACTTCACTCAACGATTAATCATTTCTAAAAATCTTTGGTCCGATTCTTGTCGTTGTAATCTCATATCCCTGTTGAACTTACTAATAAACGCTTCAATTCGGTTGTTCAACTCAGCCTGACCTACTGACATGTCCTTCATAAGGCCACCTCTCTGCCTCCCCAACAACGACTCATTAAATGTCTCCAATTTTCTCATCTCCTTCTTCCCTGCTGCGGCCATAACCACTGGAGGTGCATTCCATGTTTCCATCTTCTTCAGCTGCTTCTTTTCTGGCAATTTCCCGGCCTCAACTATAGCCTCCCATGTTGCCTCCATTGAATCGAAATCTTCATCAGAATTTTCAGGAACTGGCTGTTCAGTAACTAAGATGTTTTTGATGTGTTCCGGAGATGATGAAATGTGCTTTGCCTCTTCATCTGTTTTTTTTCTCCGAAGAAACAATCTTAGTGGTGTCTAGACTATGGAGTGGTAATGTTGTTGGAGTTTCATGGGAAAAAAAGAAATCAACGTCCTCATTCTTGTCGATTTCTTCTGTTGATGAAGGTTCTGGTGGCACTTGGAAAGCGCCACCAAAACCTTCATCTCGTAAACGAGGACTAACATATTCATGACTATGTTGGTCCTCGTTTACCCTGGGATGATATAAAGCGGAGGAAACAACTACGAAAACAATGATGATATTGATGATAACGTAGATATAAGGTGGAGATAACCAGAACTTAAGGGAGAGCCAAAGTTGTGGTAGTGTAGAAACTTTAGAAAAAGAGTATGGTATGACAGCTGTTTTGAATACAAGTACTATTGAGATGAACCCTACTAATAAAAGTAGTAGTTGAATGGCCCAAACTGTGGTTTCCAACCTGCTCTTCCCTCTGTTTCCAAACAAATCTTTTGCCATTAAGAATTTTCCATTAACATTTGCCCTAGAAAGACAGTAAATAACAACGAAAAAGGAATTTCCGAAAAATTTGAAAACACTTCTGAATGGTTTTAGACCAAGAAGTATAATCTGTAATATTAAAGTTTTGGTCCAAGAACTTCGATAAAAATGTTCAATGGAATGACCAATTGCAGGAAAGAAAGATTTAAAAGATTTAAAAAACAGGATAGAAGCCAAACTAAAACTAGGCCAGTTTCATCTGCTCAAATATACATGCAGGCACACACGAGAGAGAGAGAGAGAGAGAGAGAGAGAGAGAGAGAGAGAGAGAGAGAGAGAGAGAGAGAGAGAGAGAGAGAGAGAGAGAGAGAGAGAGAGAGAGAGAGAGAGAGAGAGAGAGAGAGAGAGAGAGAGAGAGAATCTGTATGCCAAAGAAATGGAGGATAGTTCCACTGATTACAAATTACTACATACCTGTGCTGATGCAGACTACAGAGGAGAAACAGAGGGAGAGAGCTGATGTTTGAACTATATTAATGCAGAAGCACCCACTTCATTTTCTTTATGTAGAGAAATAATGCCTTTAGAAATTAGGCATCAACAACCATTATAGGTTTGCACTTTACAATTATTTCCTGGCCGTTGATTAGTACTATTTGTGCCCAAGCCGTTAGATTAATAGTCATTATTAATTCAGTGTCAATGATATAATTCATGCACCACAAGATTTGCAACTTAAAAAAAGGTGACATTTAGTTGCAAGTTGCACAAGAACAAGGAAAAATTAAAATTGTTATCATTGATAAGATAAAATCGTGAAGAAAACGTACTCACTTATCTCGCTCAAAGAGTATGATAAGTCAAGAGTCTTTTATCGTTTAACCACTGAGCCAACTCGACTTTTTATTATTGTTACTTTCACTTGCCCTGATCTACCTGAACAAGTCCATTGTCGTGTTCTTGTAATTTACAAAAGGTCAGCTGTTTGAAACAGGGAAACAACTATGATCTATTAAAAGCTTCTATATTACAGCAATGCAGAGACACTTTCCAGAACTCTGGATAGTCTGGTGTAGTTTCGTTTTCGTTCGACTCACTAGGTGGCTGTTCCACTAGCACAACTGGTGTCGAAACATCCAATATAGGCTTCCTTATGACAACCGTCCACTAGAAGAACAGTGGTCATGATGTAAGGATTCGCATTAAATCATGTTGGACCTTTCTCGTATATCTTAAAATTTTAGATGAATCGGTTACTTTAAAAATAATACGGAGTACGGTGAAAATAATATTGTAGTAATTTTTTATGGGTCTATACAATCAATCATTGGTTGTCAGTAAATTAATAAGTAGTGTAGTAATATTATTATATTACAAATATATGAAACTCAATTATTTTGCGGAAAAAGTTGGTGAACCGACGATAGAGGAGGAGTTGCCCAGCCCAGCTAAAGTAACTTATCAAAGAATAGAGTAGTATAGGATTAAAGCTATATATAGATACATTCTAGGGTTACATTTAATGGCCATCAATGTAGAATTAACTAAAATATCTCATCCACAAGAATACACAAAACGGTCACACCACTGGTGCAGTCCTGGTGGCCGGTGGGGGTGCTCTTGGTGGAGCTAGTGGTGGTGGGCTCTACGCAGCTGTGCTTCAATCTCTCTCGCTATTTTTTATAAGCTCAGTTTCGTAATAGATGATTGTTGCAACACTTGTGAATAAAGTAAACACAATGACGTAAAATTAGAAACACTAATTTTAAGCACGATCAGAGTAAACGGATTCTTGTTTTTACATAAAAAATAACAGCTATTTCTTATGTATGTTACAAAAATCATTTGTCAGGAAGCGGAAGCGAAGACATTCTAATGGTCGATGTCAAGTTTGAAACTTCAAATGGTTGGGGAATGAACAATTTAAATTAGTTGGGGGTCCTCCAAACTGGGTGAAAATGAAACCAATAGAAGAGCAATTATAGCTAGCATGTTATAAAAAATATTGCTTTGCTTTTAAGATTAGGGTTTTAAAAGTACAATGGTGGAGCACACTTATATGCCAAGCTAAGAGCATTTTCGGGTTGTCAGTTGTCAATATGTTACCTATAGCACAATTGTATATACAGTGACACTGTTTTTTTTACAGAAATTTCGAACATATGATTTTTGATCTACGTAAGTGACTAATACGATGTTCGATCTTTCTAGTCGAGCTCGAAAAATTCATATATAAAAAAGAACTCGAATGTTTTTGTTGGAAAATCTAATCGTAATACATGTGTTGACTTCCAGATTAGCTTGCTTGGAGTTGGTTAGTATACTACCTTGATTCCCTCAGATAATTGATATATAATTGAAGTTGCTACGACAACCAGATTCCTCCGCTTAAAAATGTTAAGGTTGTACTTAAAAATATGTAAATTAAACAAACTTAAATATTACATTAGCCTAATCTTTGGTCTCTTGTCTCCTTTTAAGGCATCGGACTTGTATAAAAATAAAATTTGAGATACAGCTAAATAAAGAGGTGTTGGATAGTATATCAAATTATTACTCTTTATCACGGTATTACAAGCTAGAACCACTTCTCCTAGTGTTGAATAAATAATTATGAAGTTCACAAAAATATAAAATCTGCTTTTCCGTAAGATATGGTGATATTTCTTACCACTAACTAGCTTAATCTGGATTCTAGATAACAATTTATGACAAAAATAATAAGTTACTCCCTCCGTCCCTCTCAATTCTTTACGTTGAGGGACGACACAGAGGTTAAGAAAAAATATAAATTAATGGTAAAAAGTAAGAAAAATGAGTAAAGTGGTGGGACCAATCAATATTTAATGTATAAAGTAGGTATAGTAGAGGAAAGTAATGAATGTGATTGAATTTTATATTATAAAATGTTACTATTTTTGGTATGTAAAGAAATGAGAGGTACGTACCAAAAAGGATCGTGTAAAGAAATGAAGGGACGGAGGGAGTATTTTTTTCTTTTTTATATAATTACTAGCCGATAACCCGTGCGTCGAGATTAAAATAGTAATCGAAACCTGGATGAAATTCAAAAAAAATAAATCAAATCAAAAAAACCTTTAAATTACGTAGTTATAGAGAATCGAACCCGGGATGAAACCAAAAAAATTAAATCAAATAAATAAATCTTGTTTAATCATGTAATCGTAGGGAATTGAACCCGAATTTTGTATTAACCAAATTTGATACTTTGATACCGCACACCATTTTCAAATTATTTTATTTATTAATAAAGAATAAAGATTGTCTTGTATTTTATCCTTGTATTAGTAAATAGATAACTTTTGCTAAGTGGGCACTCCAAAAATAAAGAAACAAGTTGGAGATCAATGAGCCCAGAGCCATAATAATTAACTATGGTACTACAAGCTAGATACATGTTATAAAAAGAAAAGGAAACGAATAAAAGTGAGTAGGGTGGGTGCATTGAACATTTAGTTAATTGGTCATTTTCACTAAGATATACAAAGTTAAAGCATCCTCTTCTCAATGAGCAGAACAAGCAATGTTAATTAATCAATTTTTATAAATTTAAAGATTCTTGTTTGATTTGCATGAACGAAATTTTACTTCATGTTATATTCATTGATACGGATTCTAATCGTATTTCGAGTCGAATCTCATCGACTTTATACATATTTACATAACATCCGAGCTCACGACTTGATGCAATTAATTTTCATCAATTATTTACATGTTCTAAATAGCATCGAAACTCATGATTCAATGCATACCATACTTAATGACCCACAACTTGATGCAACCATACTCAACAATTCACCCCACCGAACCCACGACTTGAAAGCTAATCGACTTGTTCATCATATAAACGGCTCAAATGCTCTTTTTACTAAGAATAATGTTAGATGTATCGAATTTGGTATCGAAATTTGGTACAAAATGTCATGTGTTATATTTAGATTGGCTAATAATAATGAACCCCTGCATTCACCTTAATTTCCCCAATAAAATCATTCTAAATTGTTACGTTATTAATGTCACATCATTCGATACCACATTTCGGTACCCAATTCGGTACTTCTGGCATTATTTTTTACTAAACGATGGGAGGATATACCTCAAATATTATTTGCCATCTCCGGGCCATGTCTGCAGAGCGCAGAGAATGTGAATTCCTTCTTATTCTATGTTCTAAATCAGCAACTTCTGCTAGACTCTTTAATTTCCCAATAATTATGACATAATTTAAACAGGGTTGTGGGGTTTATTAGGGCCTGAGAATATGACTGTTGGGCTGTCAATTGTCATACTCATACAACAAGATAATTATAATGACAAGATACAAAGCAACAAAATATGCTCCCAGTTTTAGAGGCAAATGGGTCAAGTCATCTTATTAGAAAAGCAATTTCCCTTTGCATCTTATATTACTCCCTCCGTCCCCCTCAATTCTTTACATTGGGGGACGGGGGTTCGACACGCATTTTAAGGCTCCTTTAATATATACGCATCGGAGTATATGATATATCCAACTAGTAAACAAGTTTTCTGCAGTTTAATAGTTTTTCATACAGATACAAAAAATAAATAAATTTGAGTTGTTTAAGAATGCTTACTGCAAGTGTTAGTTAACAATTCCCTCTGCAACAAAGTTGCCAAAGCTCGTAAAGAACCAGAAATATGAGATATAAACAAGAGCAATGTATTATTCATAGCAGGATCGAGCTTACGGAAGAGTAACATGTGCAGGGACCTTAGCCTGCTCTAGAAACTATTTCTGAATCAACAACCCGGCATTTGAGAAGACACTTGAAAGTACAGAAAAAAGTTGAAAATTGCGGAATTTTTTTTAAAAGCATATATTTTTTTTTATCAAGAATACCAGAAAACATCGATAAACAAAAGACGCGGACAGGGGAACTACCGTAATTAAAATTAAACATGCATTTAAATTTACTGGATTTTCTGAGTTCCTCTGGCTGCTTAGTTCTGAATACAGTCTCATAATGCTATGGGGGTTTGGTTTTATTAACCCCTCTATCTGCATTCCATTATCAACCTTCTATGTTCAAATGAAAAGCAAGGGGTATCATTTTATGCAAAAGCATTCAATCTAAACGGCACTATGACTTACTGAAATTAAGCAGTCAAGTGCTTCACAGCCAAATGACAATAACTTGCGACAACTAATGTGAGAAAAATTCCAATGCTCACTGATCGGTGTCATCCACTAAAAACATCAGCCCGAAAATATGCCAGAAATGGGAGATACAGACTTATTCTCAATGGAGCAAGTAGGTTGGTTGAGACAGTCAGTCCAACTATGTAATTTATCATTTATACGAACCTTGTGCACTTTCATTCCGTTTAAAACTTGTATATTGGTTGTGCTAAACAATTTATTTAAATATATCAGCACATCGACACAAAGAGGATGCTACATAGAGGCAGATAATTGACGGAAAGGTCACAGAAAAACTGAAATTAATAGATTAAGCCTGACAAAATTAATTGACTGTAGCAAAGTTTTTCTTGAACAAACGGCAAATCATTAACGAGAGAAAGGTACACCTGAAATATGATGTTTCCATTGCCGGACATACTAAAAACCAAAATTTTTGAAACGGATAAAAAAACACTTCTCCTTAACTGTGAATCAACGGAGAGTTAGAAGGGATCTCATGCAAACCATGACGAAGTAGAGTAGAAATTCTTCTAATAGCTTGAATTCCTGCAGTACATTTTCAGAGAATAAATGTAGTTAATTAAAAAAAATAGGTTCATTGAATATAGTTTTGATGGTGGTATTTCTGATTTAGCGGATTCAGATACTAAAGACTGATAAGAAACCAATCAGAGATGTGTAATAGTATACAGAGTTTAAACGCACAGATAGTCATTCGCAAATTTGCAAATATCAACTACATTTTTCTTTCATCTATATGCATAAATATAGATACCGTAAACAAAGTGATTACGCTAGTACTAATTAGAAAGTAAATTTTGTATTAGATTAAGCATGCAATTATTCGGACAGCTACTTCACATAAATAAGACACTTACAGTAGAAAATTGATTAAATATGGGAATTTAACTTGTAGGAAGTTAGTAATATGACATTGTAGTAACATCTTTCCACCAACATATGTCCTAAACTCCTACGGCTCTCTACAATTCTGAAGTACTCACGTCCCATATTCAAATGACACAATGGTGATGTCCCATAGGATTAACTTTGCCATATTATATCAGTACAGGTATCGGACTGGACACTTCATCCAAGTCGATGCAACTTAACCACCAACTCGAGGACCAGTATAAGAAATTAATTTTAGTAACTACGGATCATTATATTTAATCATGTGAGACACTTCAAAATACTTGTAAACTCTTTGATTGTCTGCTTCTGAGTGCTTCATTGTTCATAACTTCATACATCCTCAGCTACAACCGGTCGTACTAAACGAAAAACGTAAGTACTTATGTCATGAAAGCGTTTGTAGTCCAACGGTTAGGATAATTGCCTTCCAAGCAATAGACCCGGGTTCGACTCCCGGCAAACGCATGATAGTAAGTGATAATATTATTTTTTGATATCTGTGATCCAGCATTGGCTACTAGACATGGCAAATCGGATAATCGATCGGATTAAGGACGCAAACAATTTTTCACTAAACATCATGCAGAAGTTACTGGAATGTCCGATGCATATGAAGGGGCATACCTTTACTTCCTACTTCCATCTGTTAACTAATGCTTCAGGCAACATCCTGGTGCCATACTCTGCTATAGCTCTATTAGAGCAGCTCCTGCATGTACAAATTCATATCATAAACTGATTGCTGATGCTGCTACAAAGTGGTTGACTCTATCATGTAATTTATGTAAACATGTTTTATCTAAACTTATGGTTCTTTGTCGGTCTTCATGGATCCTTATTTGTATGTTCCGTCAATTAAAAACAAATTCTATTTCTGTAAGATATGTGAAGTAAGCAGTGAAACTAAAGAGTGTTCTTACAATCAAAAGTTGCCCAGCGGGAAGGAGGTACAACAGTACGGTCATGTTCTGAGACATAGAGCAAACCGAAGAGATCTGTACCAGCATCACTCTTCTTTGCCGATGATGTATCATTTTCAGGGACACTCTCGGCAACTGGAGGTTCAAAGAAATTCCCCTTCAAGTCCAATGAAAGGGAAGCCTGTTATGGTAAATAAATAAAACTCTGAATAAGTAACACACATCCTCTGTTATGTGGTGCATGATGAACTTGAAATTAAAAGAACAAAAGTTAAATAAAAGAGAGAGATAAGAAGCATCAAGGGAAATGCAGCCAAAATACTACCAGAGTTTGAAAACTACAGCTCATTCAACATGGCTAACTACATGATGCAACCTGCTGCATTCTATGGCAATATCTCTTACCATGCATTAATCAGTTAACACTTAACATTAAGTACCAACATACCATGTGTTGCCGTGTAGGAGCAGACTGCGACGTGTTCTTAATGATTTTCTCTTCCTCCATAGAATATTTTCTTACTTTCTTTGGAATGGGAATCTTGACTGGACCTTCTGGTGAATTATGATGATTATTGCTACTTTGAAAATCTGAAGGATTTGGTTGTTTTGCAGTTTGAGAAGCCCACATTCTTCTCTCATACCTGAGAACTCCAAATCACTTTATTAGATAAGAAAGAGAGAAGTGTACTTATGAATAGCAATTCTACATGCTATCACAATTTTACTTTATTAGCTGAGATATTTTACTTGGCACGTATAAAATTTTGAATGTTACGCCTGTCATCGTCCAGTGGCAATTCAGCTTCCCAGTAACTGTTTGCCTTCTCGTTGCCCATAGCTGCACCACAAGAAAAAAGAAAGATTTTCTTATATATAGAGATAAAGCCTACATTGTAGCCTAAGAAGCAACTAACTTGCTATTTGTAAATGTGTGACTTCTGATATAGCCAAAAAAGAAGTGTAACTTTTGGATAGAAATATGACCAAAGCATTGTATAAGCTTTTCCCAGGCAACACTTATCTGTTCCACAGAATAAGTCTAGGACCAAAATACTTTTCCTAGTGAGATTAATGCATCTCAAGTTTAAAAGCCTTGCTAATGTAACGGCAACCTCCTATTGTAGCCTCAGGCCCTCAACATGATGATGCTTGTTTAAGTGTTTCTGCGTTTGTGTGTGTGTGTGTGTATGAGAGAGAGAGAGAGAGAGAGAGAGAGAGAGAGAGAGAGAGAGATGAATACGTCTTTACCTTGCATGAAGGAAACCTGATCTGGTAGCCAAGTATCGAGTGCTGTAGATCTTACCTATTTCATGAATAAGAAATGAACTGCTTTGAGAATTCTAATGCAGCTAGGAAATTTGTTAATACTATGAACTTGCTGCAAAAAAAGAAAAAAAAAACAGAGTGTGAAATGGAACCTTTGATATGTGCACTCCAAGACTTCGATGTATTCCTGAACACTGCATGCATATAAATATTCCGAGGTTTACACTTGCCCATCTTGGCGCCCTGAATAAGAAGTACATTGCAGATACAAATTATTATACTACGCCATTGAATATCAGTATTCAGATGGTATATTGGTATATATTCTACGCCATTGAATATCAGTGAAGAATATCATACTTGGTGTGACAATCTGCACATTGCTTATTTTCTGGCAGCTTGAGAAGACCCTCCAATATCTACAATTTAAGAAAGAAATTTGCAGAACTGTAAAAGAGGAACAAATGAGGCTTTACAATGATATCTTCACCAGCAAATTGATAAATGTCACAGTTCACCCCATGAACCATTTCACTGCTGGCGCACATTATTTTTGATAGTTAAACACGCTCACGCACCCATCTTGTCTTTGATAAGGTTTGAATCCTCGACATCCTATAAAGGGAGCGAGGGAGATACCGCTAGACCAAAAGGTCTTTGGTACTGCTAGCGAACATATTAGCAAAGTGTGATCACATATTTAAGATAAATCATTCATTTAATTTCAAGAACATGTAGAATTTTGCATGATCGATCAATGGAAAATAACATCAAAGAAGACAATTAAAATAAAAAAAAAATTATATAAGGAAATTTGTACCTTGGTGTGTTTATTATGAAGTTCCTTAGAGACGGAAGCTTTACCATTCATCTTTGCCAAAATTTAATTTAAACTGGCTTCAAGAAAAAACACTAAAAAGCAAAGAAACAGAAAGAGAGAAGGAGATGGGATGATTTTCAAATTTATTTTTTAATTCCCAAGCTCTTTCATCTTTCCATTTTCTTTCGAAGTTTTAGTATTATTTTTCAAATCTTTATTCAAGAATGGCAGATTGGGATTGAAGAAAGAAGCTTAAATTTGATGATGATTAAAACAATCTAAATTTTTAGTGGTGCATAGCATGCAAACATGACTAAATAAAAATAGTTGAGAGCTTCCTTATTACCCGGTACCACTACAAAAACCTTTTTTCGCTACATTCTAATAAATATTCGTCCAAAATATTATAGTTCAGCAAGTTTAGTTTTCTTTGTTTAAAATGATATGCTGTATTTGTTGATTCGATTTTTAGAATCATAAAATAATTTGAATATATTCATTTTACGAGATTATTTAGTTATCTCGTAAATTTGTCTTACAAGCTATTCATTTATCGAACTTCTGGTAAAACTGATTTTGGATTTTACAGAACACAAAACAATTTGGTTACAATCCAGCATGCATTTTTATCTCAAGAACAATCACTTGGGTGGTGGAGTACCAATTACAATTATAACTATTTCACAACTCATACAGTATGAAACTAAAAAATAAAAATGAACATGTACTATGAACCTGAAATTTGGAGAAGATATCTGATTCTTAGCTTTTTATTATGTTTTATCTAATGGGAACAAATACTTGAATAAATTTGACAACCATGCACAATCTGGGATTCAGTCGCTTAATGATCCAATCCAAACTTAATAATAACAAGAAAATAGTCGCTCAAAAAGAACATTTCATTTATATAATATAAGTACAAAATGACCATTCACCAACAGCCTTGATAGCCGAGTTACCCGAGTCAATTTTTAAGCTTCGCCAAGAAGTTGCTTTGGCCATAGCTCAACTCAGATGTTATAAGTTGACAATCAGGATTAGAGTAAGCAAACTCTTCTAATAATGATAATATTAAGAGCAGTCAAGTGGTGCCCAAACTCATCTACAGACCCAAAATAGATACCAAAATTCCCAACATTTACCAAGACCAAAATAATTGATAATTAAATCCGAACTTCGAACTCCTATCTCAGTCACCATATGTCATATACAGGATCTCATGTTTCTGATTGTGCAAGGTGAAGTGAATAGTTGACTAAGAAATCGGCAAGTGCATTAATCAGCTTCAAGTTCAGCTCCAAACTCCTCCAATCTTTTAGCATCATACTCCAGATCCCTTATAGCAGCATGGTTGACTAATCCATCATCTTCACTAGCCTGTATTTGCCTACCACCAAACCTAGAATCACAAACAGGGATATTAGGGCACAATTTACAATCAATTATGCGAAGGATGGCTAGATGACAATATCCGTAGAGGCTACAATCAGCGATGATCAAAGGGTACAAAGCAATCCGAATTATAGCTTAATACTGATTAACCATATGCATCACTGATAAATGGTGATGTATATCAGTAACAAGTTAACAACAAAATCTCTAAACTTATAGATGTGATCTGGTTTATCATTCCGAGTGTCTCCATGCACCCAAATATTAATTTATGATAGAACATACAGCTTGATTGAATTTAATTCCTGTTATTAAATGGTTAATGTGACCATGTTGCATTGACTTTGTGAAAACTGTGCTGGATGGGAAAAATATACAAGCAAGCACATAACTAACATAAGCATGCTCGCAGAAAGTCAAAAATGTGTAGATGAAATGAAGTCCTATGCTGATTATGTAAAACATCGCACTGTTCTTTTCAGAGAAAAAACAAACTTTGAAAGCGTAAGAGGTGTAAGTTACCATCTTCCATTCATCACTTCTATGCACTTTCGGGCATCTTTCCTGTCCTTGAATCTCACCAGCACAACACCCTGTGGATGATTCTCACAGACCTGCAAACATGGCAATAGCCACTTAAAATGTGCATGCCCAAACTTAAACTTAAATCAATTTTCAAATGCTACATGGCAATTGAGCAGACGGTGTCTAAAATGCTTGGGGCATTCCTTCCTGAACATAACTACCTTCGTCTTATTTCAAAATGTTTCAAACACAAAGGGGAAGCAGAATATATAGTGAAGCCAAGTCGGAAGCTTCCTTCCACAAGGGTAAGAAAACCTAACATTTAATGTCTGATACAATTACATAACCATTCGACCCGCTTTTGCGATACACTTATAGCATAATAGAGGCCTGGCTAATCACAAGTGCGAGAAGACCCTTGGCACAGGGCCCCACATTTATTGTAAGCCTATATCAAATACTTGCATAAGTGTTGTTTAGCATAAGTACTCCTGTAGGCCAGTTCTCGAATTGATATTCATTAGGTATATTTGATTAACCAACGAAAATGGAAATAAGATTATAAAATGAAATAAATACTAATAATTTATTAGTTTAGTTTCTTAAGAGTATTTCACGATATCATCAATTTCTATCCTAGTCCTTCCCAATAATTTTATTAAAAAAACTATATTCTAATATGAAAAATTAAATAAACTTAATTTCAACATAAATTAAAGTACCCACTATTTATTTAGTTAAAAAAAAGGCCCCATTACTATATTATCCGCACAGGGCCTCTCAAATGTACGAGACGGCCCTGGCATAATATATATATATAAAATATATATTATATATATACATAGTCTCGTGATACTAGTATATTTCAACATTATAGAAGGATAAAGATCCCCTACTGTAATTAAAATTTTAATTTCAGAAGATGCAATTATGGATATACAAGTTGCCATCAAGATACCACCAGCACCTCAGTATTATATTGTAGACTATAAATCTGTGGTAATGGCGATGGTCAGGCAAACAAATTGATTGGTTATAATACCAAGATGCAAAACTGACAACTGAGGAACAAGGTTGTGACAGCCAAACTGAATGACAGCTTAGTTATAATACCTTCACTGATTCCAAAGGACCTTGCTTTCCACACTCATCTTCAACATCTGCCGCTAACTCAGCACGTAGATCCTCATCCGCCTGAGAGCATTACAATTTTACGTCAGATTCTGAATGTTAAAGATACATATAAGTATAGAGAGAGAGTCCCACTCCAATGAGAATCACTTAAATCAACAGTTCTCAAAATTCTGTTTGAGCACAAGCCTAAACATATTAAAATGTCTGCAATGTAGTGCGGCCCAGTAGGGTACTTTAAGAAGTTTTAAAATTTAATATCTTGCACAGTTGCAGGAACCACTCAAATTTTGATCGTGATGGCACTACTATATTGGTGTACGAAGTTAACTATGTCAGGCTTGCCACAATATACGATAATTTTAAATTTTCTCTTTCATCCAGATATTTGATGTTCTGTGTGTTAAGTGCGCTCATGCATGCGTGTGTGGAGTGTGCTATCGTTCACATGTTTTAGGTTGTAAGGAACATAATAATTTACCCTCATTTCTGCAGGAGAGAACATAAAACGGAGAACAACAGTTGTTGGAATCATCAACTTCGAGTCATCACGGCCACCTGAACCATAATAAGAGAATGCTATCACAAGGTCCTTGAATCATGCAAAAGGTATTAGAATTTTGACATTTTAATTAGCAAATTTCTTGGGAGATACAGATCAATATATCAAAAAATCAAATTAGATATCCTTATAACCCCTATATGAGTCTGCCTTACAAATATTCTCTCTTCCTATGATAAAACATTCTTCGAAATGCTTTTACAGTTTCTGTGGGACAGTAAAGCCATTATCTCTGGTAGCTTGATAATTTTCACAAATACATCTAAACAAAGGTGTCCCGCAAATTGCTGGTTCCTGTACAAGCATTTGAGCCTCAAAATTCCTGCAAAGAAACCTGTGCAATAGATCCCAACCCCCCCCCCCCCCCCGGGCTCCCTCCCTCTCTCTCACATAGGACTCAATTATTCCAAAATTTGAAGCCACTTCGGACAAGTTACGGGAATCAAAGCATGTAACTGATCATTTGCAGCAAGAAGATTTCACCCTCCGGCCTCCAACACCAAAATTAGTAGTAACTAATTATAAATGTTTCCGTGTAGTTCACACTAAATAGCTAAAGATCAGAATGCCACGTAACCACTAAAAACTGCAATCACATCAAACAAGTTCCCCAACCCTCCCTCTCATGAAATGAACATGAATATATTTGGATAAAATGTCACAAAAATGTTCAAATAGAAAAAAAAAATCCTTTATTATCCAATATCCACTATATCTTAAAGCTTCTGGCTAAAACACAAAGTAAGAAAATATAGAGAAGACACAGATCCGGATAAACACTTGGTTTAAGGAGACATTAAGTCAAGAAAAAGGCAGAATTATCCACTATATTTTTCTTATTTAGACCTGGATAAATATCTGGTTCAAGGACATTAAGTCATTACCAAAGAAAAGGTAGAATTACAATTGCATTTTCGAATATCATCACTCTTACCCAAGGAAGATTTGGCCAAAAAAATACAGTAAACGAAAAAGAAAATATTATCACATGTGAATATGTGATGTAAGAACCTACCCCAGCCAAGCATCTTGTGTTCAACCTTCTCAAGTTTTCTTTTCTTCCTCTTGTCAACTTGTTTCGAAACAAATTTCTCCCCTGCAAATAGTATAGTGAACTTCAATATAAAATGGGATGTAAACTTGTCTATAAGCCAAAATATCTAATACATAATTTAAACAAATGTAATTGTTTCAATGTTCTATATCCTATGGTATATTAAATTAACGAAACATATAAAATAACAAACTGAAACAGTCAAAAGTCCTGTGGCCGGAGCATTATACCTTTCTGCTGAAACTTGGCTACAGTAACTGACATAGGAATCTTGTCACCAAGCCTTAGAGGTGATCCGTCCAAAAGTTGCAAGGCAAGATGAACCGAAGGCTCCTAACAAATTGAAAGAAAAAAAGAGAATAAGAATGACACAAGTAACACAATTAATAAATATCCAGAGTTGACAAGTCAAATGATCAAACATTAGTAAACATTACCTTCATATATGAAACTAGAGCATCCCCCTTCTTTTTTCCAGTCTCCTTGTCAACATAGATCTTCACACGAGGCTTTTTTGTTTCAGGGTCCTAATCAACAATACAACATAAAAAGATTGATTAAATAGATGTATCAGTAGGTCAGTCCAGAACTAGTTACAACAAAAGAATAATCAGAATGGTACAATAAAGTTGAGTTTTCTTAGAGCAGTCAAAACCATAGCACCAAGGTGCAACGAGTTCACAAAATATAACAATTCTTAAACATAGTTGCGACAGGGTCTAGGTTAGGCAATGTGCTTTTATAGCTAATGGACACCTAAGCCCTCACTTGCCCAATAAGCTGCAACCCCAGGCAACCTCCAACTTAAGCAATAAGTGGTCCACACTAGGTTGCCATCAGGTGATAGTGATACAGAACTTTCTCTTAAAATATAGCATTAAGCCTAGGTGTCACCTAACAACATTTAGACTACACCTTTGTAGCTATGATGGTTCAATCTTAATGTATTATATAAATAATTCTCTGTACAATCTCCACATGTCATACATGATCCACCATGCACAAGAATTCCACCAAAAGCATATCAACAACAATTGTTACAAAGACTTGAACCATAAACCATTATTCAATATATGAATATGACTACTCCACTATCTGCAAAGCACAATACTTGGTCAAAGGCTATTTAAAATAACTTATATTTTTCTTAAAAAAAGTGACAGACATCAAAATAATTGAGAGACTCTAGGATTTGCTGGCAAATGGATGATGCTGTCCTCAATAAACAATTGAGAATAGAAGGATACATATACAATTTGGATTTGCATGCTCATTCGCATCTCTTATATTCTCTTAAGACCTGTCTATATATATTTTTCTTTTTACATCTTTATTCCATCGGTACATCCACATATCTCTTTTATAAATTTCTCCTACAAACTTAAGTTTCTCAACTATCTACACTCAACTCTTAGTCTTACTGATTGCTGCTACAGTCTGGAAGATTTACTTCAAAACTAAGAGACATTCACTAAATAAAATAATAGGAAAGTAGTACAAAGAAAAGAACCCACCTCTTTTATTATTCCGCACTTGGAAAATACTTCGACCACCTGAATGGTAATTCATTGTTAGCATAAGAAACAGTAAACAAAAAGCGACTGTAAAAAAATAAACAGGGCATCCACACAAAGATTATACTTTGTTATACATCCAATGTGCTAAGGATGAAGCTTTTTAAGATACAAGATACTAAAAGAACGACAAGATTACCTCATCAAAAGTAACATCTTCTGGCAATCCAGTCACATAAACATGTGTATTAACTTTTAATTCAAACCAACTGTCAGGAGGCTTATTAGGTTCCTGAAAAAAAAAAGTTTTGTTTAGAAGAAAAAGACATCATTTAAAAAAAAAAAGGGACCTCAATATAATACAAAAACTATTTTTTGAAATGACGTATACGATTGTACAAAGGGAACGAATTTAACAGCTAAGTCATGATTAACTATTTTTTGAAATGAAGTATACGATTGTAGAAGTAAAAAGTATGTGCCAAAACATTTTAGTATGCTTGTATCCACAATTATAAATATAACAGGTTGGTAAACATGGATAACTGAAGTAAAGACCACGGACAAGAATGCACACGATACCTACCTTCTTATCAGCTGGCTTTTCAGGTGACTTCCTCTTAGCATCAGGCACTGGCTCTGCAACTTCGCTGCTAACAGTAACATTTTCCTTTCCTATAGCATCATCAACTGTCGGAAAGAGTTCCTCTTCTTTCTCAAAAGTCATCTTTTCTACATCATACTTGCCATCTTTTATGGTGCTTTCACTCTCCTGCCATATATCAAATAAGCCATGTCAAACTCTGATTACAGACGTTTCTTTCATGCATACCTTGGTAAGATGATGAAGTCATACACATGTACAGTAAAAGTAAATGGGCATGATACCAATTTTACAAAACACAAATTACTAATACTCATTTTTTTGCTAATTGTGAATAAGACTCATAAATCACAAATGACTGGTTAATATAGTTTAAATGGGCACCTAATTACCACTCAGAAAAGAACTCGACTTGAAATAAATAGCTATCACAAAGTCAGGAAAGAGTATTTTTAAGTGTTTGTCTTTCTTCTACTTTCTATTATCATCTACTTACTTTACAACTGTTAATCTAAAATCAAAATTTACAAATCCCAACTTTGATATATATGTACCTACTCGTAGATCAATTATGTAGTCAAATTAACCCCTAATAGATCTTATAAATCAAACTAAATACGTAGTCAAATTAACCATCATATACAATTAATTAACAAAACCAAGAGTAACATATAAATCAAACTAAACATGTAGTCAAATTAGCCCATAATAGATCTTATACATACATCAAACCATCAATCCATCTTGATATAACATATAAATCTGAAGCATTTGCATACATATATGCAGAGAGAAAATCCTGTTCTTATTTCTTGTTTAAATTGGACTGTAAAATTACTGGAAATTAGTATTTAAATATTAATTAAGAGAGTTCACCGCTTGGCATTGTCCCTTCTATTGCTAGCATAGAATTATTATCACCATGGTAATACAAGAATTAGAGAACAATAACCATACTCATGCATAATTCTGGAAGGTACTCAATTTTTTTTCCTGATATTGTCAATTCCGGATAATACTCTTATTATAAGAAGCTAAAGCATCTCACATGAGAAAGGTAATCCCGAGTTCAAAGAGTAGAATTAAGCAGATAAGCTAGTATGTAATATTTTGACGCCTACCTGAGGAACCCATGCTCTAAGTCCCCTGTCCCACTTGTAGGTAGTCCCATCGTCATCAGTGAATTCTTCTTCGCCGTCTGGGGGTGTAGAAGGTCTTTCAGCATCATCATCCAGTTTATTAGAGGCAGCTTTCAACATCTCTGCTTGTGCCTGTGCTTCTGCTTCCATCACCTCCTTCTGCCATTGTTCATACTCATCACCATTGTTCGAAGGCAAAGGAACTGAATAACATAAAAAATTACAATCAAACATAGGAACCTCTAGAAAACGACCACAAAGCAGAAATAGAATCATCATAGTACTCATTACCTTGTTGAGAAATCCCAGTAATCACCCCAGGTATTGCCGACAACGGCTGCCACTCGGTCCTTCCTTCAGACCAGACAAGTGTACTTCCAGTGAGATACCCGCTCAAAAAATGCTCTGTCGAGGCCAATAAACAAGCTTAAGTACATTGTTCAATAGGCCGTAATGCCCTAGTTGTTACTTGTCGAACTGAAATAACAAAAAATAACAGTATAAAAAACAAAAAAGGGTACCCAAACAACCATCAATCTTTCACATCAGCATCAAATATACCGCAACATTTACAAATTAAAAGATAAAAACAACTACACGATACTAACCACGCAACTCGGAAACAGCATAGGGTCCAATATGTTGTTGATCTTCACTAAGAATAAACCATCCCACTTCACTTACTTTTCCCAACATCTCATCACCACCACCACTTTCCGTACCTACAGATTTCAAAACATAAGCCCTCCACACACATACACATACACCCAATACCAAACCAAATAACCCGACATTATAATCAAAACAAAACACTAACAAATCCTATAATCAGTTATCTACAAAACTCAAATTTCTACACCTACAAAACTCGAATTACGATATACAATATCAACCGAGAAACACGAAAACGATATCCTATATTCTTTCGAAACTCAAATAAAACTCATACACATGAACCACAATTAGGGTTTCAATTCTCACACACACATACAACACTAAAGAAAACAGTGGATATATACATACATGTTTTCATAATCAAAAACATATAAGTGAAACAAGAGGTTAATTAGGGTTTTGAACTTATACAATAACAATATAAATGCAAATATATGAGATGAAAATAGACACAGATATATGTATGTATATATGAGTGTTACCGTGATCGTTGATTTCAGAGTTGGCCATTGATTTATCTCCGTTTGTGTGTTCTTCTTCCTCTGCTGCCATCAAGCTTTAATTGAAAAAAGCTCTGTTGTTTTTATTGGATCAGTGTTTTATTTGGGAATTTTTGTGTGGGCTTGGCCCAAGTTGTTACCATGGGTTTGTTGATTCATGTGGGGCCTACTGGCCCGGATTCATGTCTTGACTGATGTTGCATGGTAATTTTTTTGATGTGGCAACTTTTTTTTCGTCATTGATTTTCTAGAGATTTATTACGGTTCACAAATATTTAATTCGTTATAAGTGAGACATCTATCTATACTATATATATCTATCTATATTATCTTATTAAAATGAAACATTAAAAGTTTTAGTCGGTGGTATTTGGGCATGGTCTATCTATAATCAATTTATTTATAATCAATTATCTTTTCCACCTAAACCACATTACCTATTTTATATTATATAACTAAAATAACTCATTTTCTAAAATTAACACGGGCAATATATATATATAAAATGGTAAAAAAAAACACATTGCCTATTTAAAATCAATTATTTTTTTCAGCTAAAACACATTACCTTTTTCTATTTTTTCAAACAAAATCCACTCATTTTCCAAAAATATCACGGGTAATTACTGTTTTCTACTAAAACATGTTACTATTTATAACTATTTACTTTTTTCAGCAAAAACAAATTACTTTTTCTATTTTTTTTAAACAAATTCTCGTCCTTTTTCAAAAACATCACGGGTGATTACCTTTTTCAACTAAAACACATTATCTTTTTCTATTTTTCCTTACTAAAACCTCTCATTTTCCAAAAATATCACGGACAAACTTTTTTTTTATTTTAACGCCTATTTTAATAATTTAAATTTTTTTACTTATTTTAATATGCATACTTATATCATTTAACAAATGCAATTTATAAAATATTAAAATATAAATAATAAAATGATAATTATTAAAAATAATTCGTGCATCGCACATGTTTTAAGCTAGTACTATATTATTAAAGTCGAAACATTGAAAGTTTTGGTTTTCAGTTTTCGGTCGGTGTTTGGTACTTTATTCTATTTAATAAATAATATAAAAATATAAAAATAGTAACTAAATGATTGTCTTTTATAATTAAAATATTTTTTTTCTAACAAAATCTAATCTTTTTCTAAAAATATCACGACAATTATCTTTAAATTAAAACATATTACCTTTTATATTTGTTATCACTAAAATCTCTTCCAAAAATATGAGGTTCAGTCCTTATTTATTTATTTTAAAACCTATTTTAATACTTTATTTAATAAATAATATCTTTGAATTAAAACATATTTATACTATATTATTACAGCCGAAACATTGAAAGTTTTGATTTTCGGTTTTCGGTTAGTTTTTTGTTTTCGGTACTTTTTCTAATTAATAAATTAATAATATAATCAAAATTCGGGAAAGTTTTATTCTACATTAATATTTCACTATATTTTACTACATAAAAATCAAATAATATTGAAATCTAATAAAAAAAATTGAAATGTAGAATCTAATTTGTTTAAATTTAGGATACACTGTTACAAATATACTTCTTTATTTTTAGGATAACGAAAACTACTACAAATCAAATAATATAAAAATAGTAACTAACTGATTGCCTTTTATAATTAAAAAAATCTAACAAAATCTACTCTTTTTCCAAAAATATCACGACAATTACCTTTAAATTAAAACATAATATCTTTTATATTTGTTATCACTAAAATCTCTATTTTCCAAAAATATGAGGTGCAATCCTTACTTATTTATTTTAAAATCTATTTTAATACTCTATTTAATAAATAATAAAATAATATAAAATTATTAACTAGCTGATTGCCTTTTATAATTAAAATATTTTTTTTCTAACAAAATCTTCTTCTTTTCCAAAAATATCACGGACAATTACCTTTAAATTAAAATATATTACCTTTTATATTTGTTATCACTAAAATCTCTCTTTTTTCCAAAAATATCAAGTGCAACCCTTACTTATATATTTTAAAACTTATTTTAATACTTTTAATTATTTAAAAAAAACTTACCTATTTTAATAAGTGAACGTATTTTTTTAACAAATACAATTAATATAATTAAAACACATCTAAAAATATTATAGGTAGTTACTTTTTTAATTAAAACATATTAGCTTTTATGTTTGTCCTTATTTAAAAAAACTTACTTATTTTAACATGTCAACGTATTTTTTTAATAAATACAATTAATATAATTAAAATACTTCTAAAAATATCACGGACAATTACTTTTTTTAATTAAAACATGTTAGCTTTTCTATATGTTATAAAATAATATTAATAATACCTCATTTATCTTCCTCATCCCCATATGTATTTTTTTATATTTTTTATGTTCCAATTAATATTTAAGTTTCTAATTTTATAATTTATCATATTAAATTTTACTTTTATTTTAATATTTTCCGTTCACATTAAATTTTTTAGTTTATTATATTTTAAAGCTCATGCACGGGTTATAGGCTAGTTAGGATTTATTTTCAAAATAAGTTTAGGATCTGGATAGTATTACAAGAATGAGAGTAAACTTCAAAGTGGTGGTCAAACTTTACCCACTTTTGCATTTTGATGGCCCGAATTTTAAATTTGTAATTTATTGGCTAGATATTACTTTCAGTTTTAAAAAAGATGTGGCTAATAGCCACTTTTTTGAAAAAAAAAAGGTAGCTTGTAACCACCTTTTTGAAAAATAAAAATAATGTTGGGCTACCTATTGCAAATTATCAATTTTTTTAGGGGAAAAAAAAACTTTAAAAAGTGATCCGTAGCCACCTTTTTGAAAAATAAAGGTAATGTCCGATCACCGTATTGCAAATTAGAAAATATGGCCATCAAAATGCAAAAGTGAGTAAAGTTTAGCCACCATTTTAAAGTTTACTCCAAGGATGACAATAAAAAAATAAAGAGTAATGCTAGAGATAATGAAATAGGTTATAAAATGATAATATATCAAATGATGCATTTCTCAAGATAAGCAACTTAAAAAGGGAGTTCTATTTCCTCACCGTGGTCCGTGCATACTGTTTTCAATATTTCATCTTTAAAGAAAATCAGCAATGCTGGCATGGCACTTCAAGGTTTAGATTCAAGCATAAGCATATGATTGATATGAACTAATAGAATTTAATATCCTAAAACTGCCAAATTTAGATATTTTAAAATATTGGAAATTAATATTTCGAATGAACTACATATGGATATTTCAGATTCTCTATGTAACGGCTAAGATATTTCACAAATTAATGCAGCAACAGATTTTCAAAATCCTTATTTGTCACACCCTTAAAATCACCATAATCTTCATATGCATTGAACAAAATATTTTTAGGTGACTGAGAAAGAATGAGCAAAATCGAAGAAGTTTCTAGCAACTTGTCGAATAAAAAGACGGGGCTGGGATGGATCGAATGGCTACGAGGATGCTTTAGTTTGATGCACGAAATGTTGTTTCAGAGAATCATGACTAGACATTTGGAAAATCCGTTGCCTCTTCCTCCTCTTGATCGAGATTTTACTTGCATTGTCACTGGTTGCACCAATGGCATTGGTCGCGAAATTGCCAGGTTTTTAGTCCATTTTGTAACATTTTTTCTATTTTCTTGAAGTCGGAATTTTTTGCAGGTGTAGTTACTAGTTAGGTTACATGTGGTTTTGTTGTTTCGGACAGGCAGTTAGCTGAAGCAGGGGCGCACGTTGTAATGGCAGTTCGGAATACAACAAGTGCTGATGAATTGATCAAGAAATGGCAGCATGATTGGTCTGGAAAGGGTCTTCCTCTTAATATTGAGGTACATACTTAACACACTTGTATGTTTTGGGCATCGATAAGTCTGGAAATATAATTCATCAGGGTCGATTAGAATTAATCAATTAATGTGCAAGTAAATATGAGCATCAACGACTTTACAATCTAAGGAATACAGTAATATAACTCATCTGAATTTCGACATTCAAGGTGATGGAGCTTAATCTTCTCTCATTGGACTCTGTTGCAAGATTTGCTGAAGCATGGAATGCGCGTTCAGGCCCTTTGAACGTGCTCATTAACAACGCAGGGATCTTTTCCATCGGAGGTTAGTGTCAAGCTAATTAGTTACTTTCAAGGGACTTGCATTTTTCATGATACTTTCCGCAACATTTTATAGATCATTCAGTAGAAACTTCATCAGCTTGTTCCCAACTTTATGAAAATCTGTAAATTATTTGCCAAGTCATTTCTTTCATTTGGCGTTCGTTGTCATGCTGACCTGCTGTCCGTCCGAGTTGCTCTTATTTGTTTTTCTGTAATTTATCGTAAGTATAAGCAAACTGAATGAAGGTTTCAGTCTTCCCTCTTGCATTAATATTTGTTCTAACAACTGTGTTTAGAACCACAAAAAATTTCTAAGGACGGTTTTGAAGAGCATATGCAAGTGAACCATCTAGCGCCAGCCTTGCTTTCAATATTGCTTTTGCCATCTCTTCTCAGAGGCTCTCCAAGTCGGATTGTTAACGTTAGTTCGACAGTAAGTTCTATGTTGTGATAAATCTGTTCGTGTTCTCTTCATTAATTACCATTATTTCTCTGCTCCATCTATTTATGTGACATTTCTAATTGTTTTTTCCCCTTGCTGAAGATTCATCATGTGGGCTTTGTTGATCCTGAAGACATGAATGTCTTGACCGGAAAGAGGAAGTACACAAATTTAGTGGGTTACTCAGGCAGCAAATTAGCACAGGTAATTGGATAAAACTTTAATGCAATATGATTTTGCTGTTAATTCTTACTTCTTACAGCGCTGTTTTAGTTTTTTTGTCGACTGCCTCCTCCCCTTTATTAATAACAAAGTTGTTCCTACTTCCTACACCGGAATCTAATTTTATATTTTAAAGATGTGATAGAAAGGATCTTAATTTGGCATATGAAAATGCAGGTCATGTTCAGTAGCGTTCTCCACAAGAGGTTGCCTGCAGAGGCTGGCATAAGCGTAGTGTGTGCATCTCCTGGAGTAGTTCAGACCAACTTTGTAAGTTTTACGATGATCTGTTCTTTCTTTTCATCTCTATTTGGTTCAATATTTGGAATTTAAGTACGATGTCTCCCTAGTAATAAATTTCACTCTATTGCAGGCCAGGGATCTTTCCAAGATTGTTCAAGTCGGCATTCGTCTATTTCCATATTATAAGTTCAGTCCTGAAGAAGGCAAGCTTCTAAATGCCAGTTCTTACTTATTTATGATCACTACTATGTTTACATTTATACGACTTTTGTGGAGTTATTCATCAAGACAAGTTCAAAATGCAGCAAGTGGTTTATAGAATTTTGCTGAATAGGTTTCGACTAATTTAAAAATCACTTGTGCAAGAAAAGAATTTTGCTCGACATAAATACTGAAACTTAGTATTATTCTTCGGCTGCAGGTTCCAGAAGTGCCTTGTTTGCTGCCACAGATGCTCAGATTCCTGAATGCTGCAAGAAGTTGAAATCAGACGAGTGGCCAGTTTGTGCTTTCATTTCTCACGAATGTCGTCCTACAAATCCTTCTGAAGAAGCGCACAATCTTGAAACTTCTTACAATGTGTGGGAGAAGACAATGGAAATGATTGGCCTTCCATCAGATACAGTGGAGAAACTTTTAGAAGGGCAACAAGTTGAATGCAGATATAGGTCTCATCAAGATTAACAAATATCTGTGTTTAAATTTAACTTCTGTGCTATAAAATTTTGTTGGTTAATCGATTTACCTAATACCCTACTTCCGAAGAGGACATACTTCGTACGTGCATATTTGTTTCGTTACGGAAAATGTAAAAGAAAATTCAAACTAGAGTGTGCTACATTTGAAATCAAAATAAAAGCACACATCTTAAAGAAACATAGCAAAAGTTGATGCAAATAGTTTAGAATCTGGCATTCAATTTGTGTTTTTTGCCTTTCCAAAAAGCTTGAATTTTGTTAAATATAGAGCTTCTCTCCTCACCAAATCACTAAAAAGGCTTGTGTTCTAGCCCCAAGCTTTTTATTGCTAGTGTTTTTTAATATTCAAATTTCAAATAAATTTGAAATTCACAAAAGATGTGTTTTGGTCAGAAAAAGAAATCAAAAGAGGAAGAAAGTCTTGCTTCTCACAGCAATGTGTCATCAAGAACATCGTAAATTGTAGTACTCCTTCCCTCCGTATCATTCATTTTTTTACACTTAAGGAAGGGACATGGAAGTAATATTTATTCGAGAATTAATTTATTGTAAAAATGTATTTTGAAATTTTCTCAGAACTTACACATGCTTAATGTGATAACAGTAAATAGGTTTGGGACCCTGCACATTTATAAAAATTGACAGATTTAGTACCCTGCTTCTTCAGCAAAATATTAAATATTTCTTTCCCTACAGCAGACATGTCTATTCGACAAAACTTGACTGGTTTCGTTTCGCCCATTTTCAACGATCTTCTGTTCCTACTGTGCAGTCTGGGGACAACATATAATAAATTCATCGATTCATTTCGTAACTTTTTAATTATCTGTTAACTTAAAATTATTGTTTATGATTTAAAGTTTGCTTAAAATAATAAGTGAAATGTAAAATTTTTAAATTAATATTTGTTTGTATTACGAGTAACTATTAAAAGGGTTAAAAGAAAGAAAAGTTTGATAAATAATAAATTTAAATGATGATATTAACTTTTATCAAATAAAATTACTAAAATAAAACAAGTTGTTCAAAAAAATAGATTCGACCGACTTTTAATTTTAAGCTATTTTTTTTTAATTTTAAGTTATTTTTTGATTATTACACAAACAAAATTTTTCCAGGTTAAAATCAAAAATCACCGGGAGTCAAGCGGTCTCTAAGTCTATAAAAATATATAAATTCATGAATTCGTTTCGTAACTTTTTAAGTCTCTAACATATAAATTTATGGATTCGGACGCATGATTGTAATTATTTATTCGTGAAAATATTTTGTGAATATGTTTAATATAAAATATTGACGTAAATGCAAAGAGGTTCTTGATTATTTTCTTTACAATTTTACCTTTTCATGATTTTTTTATTTATTTTTGCGAACGAATGATTTGACGAGTAGGATTGCAATTATTTTTTTACCAATTAACAGCTACGAAGACTTAACCAAAAATAAAAATAAAATTGACGAATGATAAATATGATAAAATGAAATGTTTTAATATCCGTAGAGAATGGACTACTGAGATAGACACATGGATATTAATTTTTATATTTGGGCATCACCTTCAAGTCCCTTTCTTACCATAAAGCCCAATTATGATCAGTCGATAAGTAGATACTAGACTGTATGTAGAGAATGCATACACAAACACATTATATTTATTACTCTCTCCACTCTTCTCAGTTCTCAAGCTCTGGTTTACCACACTTGACTGCCCACTAGTTGCATGGTTCCAACTTTCTAGCCTTTATTTCTCAGTTTCTCTCTACAAACAAAGGTATGTAATGTCTATATGCTGATATGCATGTAAGAAACACCAAATAACACTCCTCTACCACACACACACAGGGAGAGAGAGAGAGAGATTGCACAGAGGGAGAGAGAGGGGGGAGAGAGAGATTGCACAGAGGGAGAGAGGCAGAAGGAGAGAGAGATTGCACAGAGGGAGAGAGGGGGGGGGGGAGAGATTGCAGAGGGAGAGAGAAAGAGAGAGACTGCACAGAGGGAGAGAGAGAGAGAGAGAGAGAGAGAGATTGCAGAGGGAGAGATTTAAGCAACTAGTTTGAAAAATGTTGTTGCGAGCCGTTTCAGAAATGCAATCTGCAAAATCCCAACCCTTCATTTAGTCATGCATCAATGTTTTTAGTGTTTCTCATTTTGCTACTTAAATCTGTTTTATTCTCTGTATCTTTCTTCTCAATCTCTTCACATGTTTGTCTCTACATGCAAATAAACCAATCCTTTTGTCCATAGCTCGCCGGCAATTAACACTTCCCTACATATAACATGTGTTAGTCTTTAATATATTCACCGACTGTAGTTTTATCTGATCTTGTTTCTTTTCTAGTTCAGCAGAGTAAAGGTTTGTAGTTGTTGGAAGACATTAAAGAATCAAAGATGGTACTAAAGAAAGGCAATGCATCAGCTGTATTTTCTTCATCATCTTTATACGAGTCATCAAATCAATCAAGTCGAAGCCTCTTCCCAAGCACAAGACCTTCTTGGCTTCTTGTCTCAATTGCAGGTACTGGACCCCACCCCTCACCTATTTTACAACCACACTCTCTTTATTTTTGCTTACCCTTCTTTTGATTAAATGTCGTTACAGAAATTTAAATACTTTCGCACATCTCTTTCGCAAAGCGTTGCATAAATACTCGATCTTTTGTTACACAAGAACACCCATTAAATTAAAATTTGAAGATTTCCTACAATTTTTAATTCTGAAATAATTAAAAAATAATTTAGTGCAGTAAATTCTTGTTGATGTGAAGTGAAACTTTTGCATTTTAGTGTGTGTAATTTTCACACAGTGGAGGTGAATAGTAGATCACAAGATATTGTTTGCAGAAGGAAAAGCCAATTCAACAAAAAAGCCTGTTTGACAATACTTTACATTGGTCTCTTTTTAGTGTTTACTGTCAGAAAAGAACATCAAGTTCCATTGTTGTAAATTTGAATTTATGCAGAAGATTCAAAATCCCAAAACGTGTTGCAGAGGATAAAATATACTCCCTCCGTCCCAACAGGTTCTATACATTTGGTTTTTGCACGGAGACCAAGGAATATTCTTAAAATAAGTGAGGTAGTGGATGTAATAGTGTGTTTTATTGTTAAAATAAATGAAGTAGTGGGTGTAATAGTAATTTATTGTTAAGATAAGTGAGATAGTGGGTGTAATAGTATAAAGTATTGAAAAAGTGGAGTGAAGTAGTGGATGTAATAATGTATTATATTATTAAAAGTTACTATTTTTAGTAATGTAAAGAATTGGTGGGACGTCCCAAAAAGGAAAGTGTAAAGAAATGACTGGGACGGAGGGAGTATATATTCCCTTTTCTTGATTTCTCTGCCACCCTACATAACAGATTCTTTAGGTGTCTTGACTTTTTCTGATCTTGTGACTAGTAGAATAAAATACTCCATTATATTACAGATTTTACAACTGCACAAGATTTTTTTGGTGAAAGTTACTTAAATGGTATGGTAGCTGGTAGGAGTCTCATCAAAATCATCTTTATACAGAAGAAAATCAAATTGTGAGATATGCTATTTCTGAAAGTTGTCATTGTGGGTTTTATTTCTGAATACTAAGATTCAAGAAAATATATGAACTGCAAGAAAATAAGCACTAAAGATTTTCATAAGCAGAGAAGGAATTCGAAATAAGACTCGAACCTAGTTTAATTTATACGATTTATTAGGACACAAATACGAGATGATTAACCTGAATTAACTTTGTTTCTTTGAAATTATTTATTTATACTATGTGATAAGTATTAATTCTCTTGAATTTAAGGATAACAAAAACTGACACTACTCCCCCCTTGAATTTATAATTTCAAAATGTTCTTTGATTTGATACAAATTTGGAGTTGCAGATTTGGACAAGAGAATGAAGATGGTATGTTCAAACAGCATCAAAGAACACAAGGCTGACAGCTTCGCGGAACAAGCTGAAGCATATTACCAGAAACGCCCTCAGCTACTGTCCCTGCTCCAAGACCTCTACAATGGGTATCTCACACTGGCTGACCGTTATTGCCGAGCATTGGCTAAGCAGCATAACTCTCCTATTATGACTCCGGTCTCAATTAATCAGAATTCAGACGATGAAGTATGCAGCAATGAGGTGTCTGATGCTGAGAGCTCAATCTCATTCCAAACTCCTGTTAAGCCACATGTGGTAATGAATGATGCTGATGGCGTTGTTGCTGAGCTCGTGATCAAGAATGTGGAGTGTGAGATTGCGGTTGATGAGATGAATGAAGAGGAGAAGAAATGGACTGAGTCTTCGAGAAAAATGGAGTTGCAGAAGAGCTTGTTAGAGGTTTTGGAGACCGAGAGGTTAGTTTTGTTGAATGAGAATGCAAGGCTGGAGTATAAAGTGGAAACATTGGTGGATGAGAACAAAGCACTGGGGGAAGAGTCCTTTTTCATGAAAACAAAGGCAAGTGAGCTGGCGCGTTGTGTTTTGAAGTTGAGGGAGGATTACAAGGTGAACATGCCTAGTAGCAAGATTGAGGACCTTCATGAGCAAATATACGCGTTGGAGAAGCGGAACAAAGAGTATTATGATCAGCTGGTAAAGCAGAATGAGGGTAAAAACAAGATTATGAAGGCCAAGCGCAATACCATTGTGCTAATGAAGCGTTGTTCGCAGAGTCCAAAGAAGGTTTCTAAGCTGTGGAAGAAGGTGAAGAACTTTGATATGCTGAAGTGTTGTTCAAATTACAACAACCCTTAGTTGCAGCACAGCAAAAGACACCTATCACACTGCAAAAGATGGGCAGTTCTGACATATCAAAGTCTTTAGGTCAGGCTTATATATTTTGATCAGAATGTTCTAGTATGTTTTGTTGCAGTGGCATAACCCTAACTAATTTCTAGGAATCGGGTGATGGTATATTAGTAGATATAGATATGCTGCTAAAATATATATGGACCATCATGTTCTGCATTTCCTACTTGCTAATGACATGATTCTAAGATATGCCCAAAGAAGGGTTGTGTCTCTCAAGTTTCGTAGTGGTAAAAGGCAAAACATGTTTGCAGGAAGATTAACAAGTGATCAACTATTTTATTTCATGCACGTGTTTTTTTTTTAATTTTAATCTCCCTAATGCTTAAAGTTTGATATGAAAGTTAAAAGTTTAAGCAGACACTCCTGATTTGATAATTTTTTTGAGCTATAAACGATATTATCACTCAGTGCACCAGAATAAAGCTGGCAAAAGAAATCATATAAACCGGATATGAGTTATAATTTGGAAGATAGATGCGAAGAAGGGCAATATCAGACACGACTTGAAACACAACTCGAACCCGACCCAAAAGCTGAAAGTGACCCAAAAATGACCCGAGATAACCTTTAGTAGAATTTTATTCTTTTACACTTAAATATTTAATATCATTTGTTTAGCAAAAAAAAATTGATTGTAGCTCAATCTAAATTTGACCCGTTCAAAATACTAACTGGGCTCGAAATTTGAAATTCCCACCCTGAGGCACATAATTCACATAGAGCTCATTTCATCAGAGGTACAATGCATTCTAATTTCTACGCTACTTCAACATGACCAAAAGAGTTGCTAAACACCAGTACCTTGGATAAATTCACAATAAACTTTCAAATCCATTATATTATGTCATATTCAAATCTTGATTGACTAGTTATCTTTTACAAAAACAGAGAATTATTATTGCACTATACTACATATAACACAAATTTACAAATTAATACCCAACAGTGATGCACTGGCAGAAGTAATTTCATACAACTCAATGCATCTGAAACTCATTATCAGTGGGAAAAAAGTTAAAATTGTTTTCCAGAGATTACCCGTGTCACCGGACTGTATGGCAAAATCATCAGACTGGGTTTAAAGAAAACAATCATCCTGGATACGCACCTCAAGAATCCTGAGGAAGGAAAAAAGATGTAGAAATTTAGATACACATAGCAAACATATAAGAATCAATTTGCACATATTTTCTACAGATGGGATCAATACACATTTTTTTTAACTAGTACATATGTATGTAATATGTTTATGAACAAGTAACAAGTATCTTGTAAAGTAAAAGGGATACGAACCCTCCTTTCTACCGAAAATGCATTAGACATGTATGACATGGACAAATCTACATGAAAGACTGAAGCTGATATACACATAGCACAACATCTACTGAGTTCAAGAGCATTGGCAGTAAAACAAAATCTGGAATGGAGAAGCACCTTGTTTACAACCAATTGGTGCATGTCTATTCAATCAGACGAACTACTCACTGAGTAATAATGAGTTTCTCTTGAAGCTTTGCAATGCGAACCTGCAATAGTTTGAAAATTTGAATGCTCGTACAAGGTACTTTTCGATTAGAACAACGTGAAGTGTAAGAGCAGAGGAAGTTGAAGGTATCACAGGGATGTCTTCAACCCTGTAATCGGATTTCGATTTGATCAGTCTCCTATACAAAACTGTATTCCAGCGACATGTGTTAATGTTTTCTGTGAAGTCCACCCATCAGTATACCTACCAAGTATACTGTATACCTTTTAACTTTTATATACTACAAGATATGATCCTTCCTCTACAGCATTTTAATGCTGAAACCATCATCATTAAAATAAATGGAACATATGGAAATTTAATCTTTAGTGGCTTTTTAAAATCTTTTCACTAGACAAAAAAAGTTACGGCAACCCTCGACTTTGGCCTAGTCCTACCAAGTGGTTGAGAGTTCAAGCCTCCGTACATGCAAACTGGAGGGTGAGTTCAGTCACCAACATAAAATATGCTATATGTTTAGTATTGATTTCTTTTTTCTTTTGCAAATTGGAGTGTGAGTTCAATTACTATTGATTTCCCATTATTTTCTTCACATAAAGAAAATGTAGACTGGAAAAAACTCAAATTACACCAAGGGAAAGAAAATATATTGTAATACCACAGTCCGAGTCAAATTAGTACTGATTTACCATGGTCTTCACTTAAAAAATATGTAGACCAGAAAAAACTCGAATTACAACAATGGAAGCAAAAAAAAAAACTTATTGTAATACCACAGTCTCGCATGACTTGTAGGTCAAAGTCTCAAAGATATGTGTGCTTATAATAGGACTCAAGTTTACTATTTTATTCAGATAATTATACATTACACGACACAGCATATACTGCTGAGAACCTCATAAAGAGAATAAAAATACCTTGAATGATTTGGATCGTCGTTTGGAAGGATCTAGCTCTAAAGCCTTGGAATAAGACTCCTCAGCACCATCAAACTGCTCAATGGCCATAAAAGCATCACCTTGGACAATATAAGCCTGTCAATTTCCATAATGTAATTATCTTCCTTGATTTATGCAGTCAGAATTTCGTATGATCAGTTCAATATCTCAAAAAGACAAATTAATATGCTTTCACGGAGGTTAGCAGGTCATCATCTTGGCATACGCGCGTAATATAATCTAACACATGTAGTAAATATGATGCTAATCAAGTCGTAGAGACGCAGAATGGGAAAATTAGCAAGTAGCAATATATAAATTTCAGCATAACTGCTTAAGAACTGAGAAGGTTTTCTCCACCTCAAGCAAAATTTGTAAATGAGAAGGTAACATTACAAAAAACCAGATATGGTGGCTTCAAAACATTTGCCTTTAGCTCACCTCAGTATAGTTGGGAGCCAGAGTCAAAGCCTCTTTAACATCTTCAAGAGCATTACTTACATCACCTATGGCAATCCTTGCAGCAGCCCTGAATGTAATATTGGTCTCAATTAACTTTTTTATGTCAAAACATTGCTCGGATAAAGAAGTATACTATATCACATAACAATATTGATTTTAGATTCACAAAGCACACTCGGTTTTGAACTACGCATTCAAAAATAGATAGTCCACACACTCGGTTTCATAATTCCCATATAAAAGGAGCAATAAAAGATAAATTGAAAACAAAAATACTTACAGAGCCTCCAAACACGTGAAAAATGGACAGACATAGTAAAACATAAATGAATACATTCACAAACATAACGATACACAACTTCGATGAACCTGCATTTAGGCTGTCTGACTTGTTTATAAGCTGTACGAACTCCTATATTTTTCTTGCTAAATGTAGTTGCATGAACTTTAATCAATTATTCCCTACAAACCTGTCCTTATACAGAACATGTATACCTCCATGTGGTTTAAGTTCTATTGCCTGAAACAACACAGAAATATGGCATCGTCAGCTCCTTTTCCGAAAAATACATGGAGATTAAGTAACTACCCAAACAGTTCTTAGAAAGGTATGGTAAAACACTTTTCTTGAAAAAGACTATTATTTAGCAAACATATCCATGCACAAAGTGAATACGAGTACCAGAGCCAAAGGTTATCACCACAAGTAAAAACACTAAATAAGCAACAAATCAGTAACAAGGATGCAAGGTAACAATTAAGAAGAAGGATTAGGACATAGAACAAAAAGACTGGGTAACAATTACGAATAAGGATTTATAGAATAGAGCAACAAAGCGTAAATCTAAGGTGATTTAACTGCATAAGAATCACTACCCTACGGAATCCTAATCAGGGAGGGAAGAAAATATAACATATCACAACCCATAAAATAAAAATAATCAACTGAATAATTCAATTCAAGCTTTAAAATAATAAAAGATTACATCTCATCATATAGGTGGAGAACCATAAAACTAAACATAACATGCTTATTTATACCAATCCAATTACATGATCAAATGAAAATACAACTCATTTTATACTTTACTACCATAACTTGGAATACAGTATATTACAAATAACTTACTTATACAATATGATAAAACTTTGTAGTGAATTACAACAAAATTAAATATTATATAATAACTTGAGTAAATACAAATTAATATTTTAATTCCCTCCTCAGCATAAGAATACCTCCATTTAATTAAGGCCAATTATTGAATGAAAGATCATAAAAATAAATAGATGGAGGAGCTTGTTACTTGACCGGTATGCTAAAGATAAAATATGATCGAATTAAGTCTGCATTCTGATACCATGGTAGCGATCATAACAAAGTCTTAACGTACTAGCAATTGTGAGCATAATTTGATCAAATTGCATCAATAAGACTACATCACATTAAATCTACCGTAAAATCTAGAGGTAGTAGGAATCAAGCATAATTTGATCATATTACATCTATAAGACTATAATTTACAATAGGTAACAAAATAATATACCTGTGATAGTAAACCTTCAGCTTCCGAGAAATTATCCACCTCCATTTGAGCCTCAGCTCTTCTCTTCAAAGCAAGTGCTTCCAAACTCTTACTCCAAGACCCCACTTCACCTTCACAAGCATCTGACAAAAGCTTAGCAGCCTTAGCAGCAGTACCTAAATGACTAACAAAAACAGGCCCGGGAAGCAACACAACATTCGGACCAATGCCACATTTACCAAGACACCCACAAGACTTGACAGTGAGGTCAGGAGGTGCAAGATCAGTGAGCACTTGCAGGGTCTCTATGGAACCTTTTCGACTGCAAATTCTGTGTAAACATACTCTGATTTCTTTGATTTTTTGTGGTGGTGGTGTCTCTGAGGCATTTGCTCGAACAGGTTTGGGGTGTGGTGATTGAATGGTGGTGTGAGAAGATGTTCCGAGAAAAAGCATGCCCATTCCCGCTCTTTTCCGGCCAGTAATATGTTATCCTGTTATAGGGGTCTGGCATCGACTCCAAAGTGTTGCTAAATCGGATTATCTTAATTTTCGGTCATTTAAAAAATTCGAAAATTAGGATATCCAATCCAAAAAAACCGGATCGAATATCCGATCCAGTTTTTTTTATAAATTCGGATTCGGATCCGGATCTCAAATCGAATATCCGCACTATATTTAAAAAAAAATTATATATTTAATAAATAATGAATATATTAAAAACAAATAATTCAACATATGATATATTAAATTAAGTAATAAAGTATTAATATTAAATTAAAGAAGTTTTTATGTATTACTCGAGTTTATAAGTATACTAGCCTATAACCCGTGCAAGGCACGGGCCTTAAAAATAATAAACTAAAAAATTTAATGTGAATGAAAAATATTAAAATAAAAGTAAAAATTAATATGATAAATTATAAAATGAGAAACTTAAATATTCATTGGAACATAAAAAAATATAAAAAAAATACAAATGAGGTCGAGGAAGATAAATGAGGTATTATTAATATTATTTTATAATAAAATAATATTAATAATAAGGTCAGATAGAAAATCTAACATGTTTTAATTAAAAAAAGTAATTGACCGTGATATTTTTATAAGTGTTTTAATTATATTAATTTTATTTATTAAAACAATACGTTGACATGTTAAAATAAGTAAGTTTTTTTAATAAGGACTAATAGAAAAATTAACATGTTTTAATTAAAAAAAAAAGTAACTGCACGTAATATTTTTAGATGTGTTTTAATTATATTAATTTTATGTGTTAAAAAATACGTTCACTTGTTAAAATAGGTAAGTTTTTTTAAATAATTAAAAGTATTAAAATAGGTTTTAAAATATATAAGTTGCACTTGATATTTCTGGAAAAGAGAGGTTTTAATGATAACAAATATAAAAGGTAATATATTTTAATTTAAAGGTAATTGCCCGTGATATTTTTTGAAAATAAGTAGATTTTGTTAGAAAAAAATGTTTTAACTATAAAAGGCAATCAGCTAGTTACTATTTTTATATTATTTTATTATTTATTAAATAAAGTATTAAAATAGGTTTTAAAATAAATAAGTAAGGATTGCACCTCATATTTTTGGGAAATAGGGATTTTAGTGATGATTTGTTTTAATTATATTAATTGTATTTGTTAAAAAAAATACGTTCACTTGTTAAAATATGTAAGTTTTTTTTAAATAATTAAAAGTATTAAAATAAGTTTTAAAATATATAAGTAAGGGTTGCACTTGATATTTTTGGAAAATAGAGATTTTAGTGATAACAAATATAAAAGGTAATATATTTTAATTTAAAGGTAATTGCCGTGATATTTTTGGAAAAGAAGTAGATTTTGTTAGAAAAAAAATGTTTTAATTATAAAAGGCAATCAGCTAGTTAATATTTTTATATTATTTTATTATTTATTAAATAGAGTATTAAAATAGATTTTAAAATAAATAAGTAAGGATTGCACCTCATATTTTTGGAAAATAGAGATTTTAGTGATAACAAATATAAAAGATATTATGTTTTAATTTAAAGTTAATTGTCGTGATATTTTTGGAAAAGGAGTAGATTTTGTTAGATTTTTTTTTAAATTATAAAAGGCAATCAGTTAGTTACTATTTTTATATTATTTTATTATTTATTAAATAGAGTATTAAAATAGATTTTAAGATAAATAAGTAAGGATTGCACCTCATATTTTTGGAAAACATAGATTTTAGTAATAACAAATATAAAAGGTAATATATTTTAATTTAAAGATAATTGTAATGATATTTTTGGAAAAAGAGTAAATTTTGTTAGAAAAAAAATATTTTAATTATAAAAACCAATCATCTAGTTACTATTTTGGTAGCTTGACAATAATACAATTCTATTAAAAATTTGATTTGTAGTAGCTTTTCTTAGCCTAAAAAGAAAGAAATATATTTGTAGTAGTGTATCATAAATTTAAACAAATTAGATCCCACATTTCCATTTTTTTGATTAGATTTCAATATTATTTGATTTTTATGTAGTAAAATATAGTGAAATATTAATGTAGAATAAAACTTTCCCGAATTTTGATTTTATTATTAATTTATTAATTAGAAAAAGTACCAAAAACCAAAAACATACCGTTAACCGAAAACCAAAACTTTCAATGTTTCGGCTTTAATAATATAGTATAGATTACGCGAAATTACATAAATGTACACTTGAAATTATATTTGAGAATGAACTTATAAATATAACTTCATATATTTCTATATGTAAAATCTTTGTGACCTCGTAAATCAATCTCATGTATATTTTTCTCTAAATTTATCATTTTACTTAAAATGATATATTTATATAATGAACATATTAAAAACAAATAATTCAACATATGATATATTAAATTAAGTAATAAAGTATTACTATTAAATTAAAGAAGTTCTTATATATTACTCGAGTTTATAAGTATATTACGCGAAATTACATAAATGTACACTTGAAATTATATTTGAGAATGAATTTATAAATATAACTTCATATATTTCTATATAAAATATTTGTGACCTCGTAAATCAATCTCATGTATATTTTTCTCTAAATTTATCATTTTACTTATAATGATATACTAGCTTAAAACCCGTGCGATTCACGGATTGTTAATTATTATTTTATTATTAATTTTTTAATTGTATTTGTTAGAAAAATAAGTAGGCATGTAAAAATAGCTAAACACTTTTAATTAATTAAAAACATTAAAACAAATTTTAAAATAAATAAGTAAGGATTTGCTCATTATATTTTTGGAAAAAGAGGGGTTTTAGTATGGAAAAATAAAAAATGTTACATATGTTTAGTTTAAAAAGGTAAATGCCCGTGATATTTTTGGAAAATGAGGTTTTAAAATTTAATAATTTAAATTATTTAAATACCTTTTAAAATAAATAATTAAAGGGTTTGTCCGTGATATTTTTAGAAAAAAGGATGGATTTTAGTGAGAAAAATAGAAAAAATAAATTGAAAAAGGCAATTTCCCGTTATATATTTAAAAAATGAAGGACTTTGTTAGAAAAAATCTATAATATGTTTTAGCTGAAAAGGTAATTGGTTATAAATAGGTATTTGATTATTTATATTTTAATATTTATAGTAATTGCATTTGTTAAGAAAAATAAGTAGGCATGTTAAAACAGGTAAACTTTTAAAAAAATAATTATAATATAAGGTTTAAAAATAAATAACTAAAGGTTTGTCCGTGATATTTTTGGAAAATGGGGGGTTTTAGTAAGGAAAAATAGAAAAACTAACATGTTTTAGTTAAAAAAGGTATTTGCCCGTGATATATTTGAAAAAGTAGGGGAATTTGTTTAAAAAAAAGTATTTTAGGTGAAAAAGGTAATTGGTTATAAATAGATAATATTATTATTTAATAATATATTTCTATAAATAAGTAAAGTTAATTAAGTAAAAACACGAATTTAAGAAAGGGCCATTAAGTAAAATCACAACGTACCATACCGACCAACCAAACTTTTAATGTTTCGTCTATTATATAATAGTATTGATTTATATATATTATTAATGTCACTTAAAAAATATTTAAAAGAACCAATTAAAGAAATGAATGAGAGAATTTATGATAATTTAAAACAAAATTAGAAAAAAATGAATTCATAAATGTTAAAGTATGAAATGCTGATGTCTAAAATGTTACTCCCTCAATTTTCGCAATAATTGTCAACTAAAAAAAAAAATCAAATTAGTTGTCCGCTTTTAATTTCAATGTAACGTTTCGAAGACTAAATTTTAGTTTATGTTTTCAAAATTAAACTCACAACACATATAATTATTTAATCTTTAGTTTATACTAGCTTATAACCCGTGCCAAGCACGGGCCGAATATGAGTCGATATTAAAATATTAGTATTAATAAATATTATTTAAAAATGTATTTCTCGAGAATTGAATGGTAAAAATATATAATAAATAAATAACTATTTAATTATGTAGTTATAGACAATCGAACTGTGCATAAAACTAAAGAAATTAAAGATAAATAAATCTTGTATGATTACCAGGCCCGGTTCTGAGGGTAGTTCAGAGGGGCAATGGCCTAGGGCCCAAACTTAAAAGGGGGCCCAATTTTTTTAGGTTTTGTAATTTTAGTAGCTTTTTTTAAAGCTAAGAGAGAGTTTTTTAAGCCAGTAGAGAAAAGATTGATAATTGAGTAAAATGAAAAAGCCCAAAAAATTAAAATCCATGATAGCCACTTAGCACTCTCCGGTCTCCGGGCTTCGTTCTTATTTGTACCAAATTAATTTCTCATATTCTCCCCCTTTCTCAATTTCTCTCATATCCAAACTACTTTTCTTAATATTCTCTCCACCTATCATTAAATCTCAATACTTCCCAAGAATTAAACCGTTGTTATCATTTATTCTTCTTGGAAATTAGATTATGGCAACAGGAAATTTTCTCTCTAATAGAGACAAAGTCCAATTGAATAGTGTATTAGTATCACTCACAAGTTTTAGCATCGATGAATTGGAGTTGTTCAGAGATTCTGAAATTGAGAATTTAAGGATTCTCTTGTCTCGGAAATCTTATTGACTGTGGTTGTTTGGTTACTACTCTATTGACTGTGGTTGTTTGGTTACTACTTTGTGGGAGCCGGAAGGGTCGGACATCAATTTTGCAATTGGTTGCTTCTTGCCAAATTCATTCGCACATATCACAATAATCAAGGTGTTATCATTTCATTCTCTAGTTTTCCTGTCATTTGATTTAATTGTTTGATTTACTTGTTATATGCGATGTTGTCTAAAAAACAAGAATGACTAAATGGTCTTCCAATTTTATCAAGTTGTCTAAAAAACAAGAATGACTAAATGGTCTTCCAATTTTATCAATCGAGAAGGAACTTTTGGAAAATATTGATTATGATGTTATCATCAATGATTTTGCATCACGGAATGCCCGTAGAACTCATTTTCTATGAATTATTGTGTAATATGCTTGGATATTGTAATTTTATTAATAAAATCGTAGTGGCTTTGAATTATTATAGTTTTTTTTTCTTTTTGAGAGGGGCCCCCATTTATGTTTTTGCCTAGGGCCCCAAAAAAGTCAGGATCGGGCCTATTGATTACGTAGCTGCAAAGAATCTAACGCTCGATGAAACTATTGAATTTAAAGTAAATAAATAAATCTTGTATAAATTACGTAGTTGTAAGGAATCGAACCCTGGATTAAGCTAAAGAATTTAAAGTAAATAAATCTTGTATAATTATGGAGTTGCGAGGAATCGAACCCGGGTCAAGTGATAACCAAATTTGGTACTTTGGTACTTTGGTACTTTAGTACAGCGCGCCATTTTCACATTGTTTTGCTTATTAATATAGAGTATAGATTTTCAAGAGTAATACTATAGCATTAACTAATATTCGATGTAGTTTATGCAATACAATTATAATTTTATTATCAATGTTAGAATTTCATAATATGCATTTTTTTTAAAAGTAGACAAATATTATGAAACAGAGGGAGTATTAATAATTTTACAATTTGTAAAGTTAATGATAACTAATTAAAAAAATAAAAATTATTTGCTACAAATTAAAATAAATCTTATTAACTAATTCGGATCTGGATTATCCGATTTTCGATCCGGTTTAAATGGATGTCCGAATTCCGAATATCCGATTAAACTTGAACCGGAACCGAAATAAATTTTTCATGATCCGAAAAATCGGATATCTGGTTCGAATTTTATAAACCGGACCGGAAATATTTTATTTTTTAAAGTGGAAATTACCAAAATACATTGTTTTGGGGGTTTTTTAGTCAAAAATTATGGTTTTTCTTAAAAATGACTCAATATATCAATTTCAGTAAATTATTGAGAAAATACCAAAACTATATTATTTTTTAATTTGTTTTACAATTTTTTTCTGAAAAACAATTAAAGTTTCCTTTGGTCTTTAATGTGTTCAAACTCGACTATTATACATGTTAAGCCTCATGTTCAAACTCGAATCAAACCGAACCGCGGTCAGATTTAATCAAGCTGAGCTTGAAGCCAACTATAAAAAAAATCACGGGATAGTCAACATCAAACAAAAAGAATATGATCTAGATTTAATTTTAAGATGCTTTCATATCTTTCTGTCCTGCGAATCAGGTAGTACAATATAGCAATTAAAAATGGCATTCCTTGTGTGAATCTACACTAAACCATGTGTTTATCAGCACGGCATTCTTGAAAAAATTCGAGACTAATTTCCTATAAATGCTAGTCTTTTCTGCACTCTCTTATTCATGAGGAGAACATTTCTCGACCAACAATGCCTTCTTCCATTCACCACTACACTCTAATGATCTTATTCTTTGTTCTTGAAATTTCGGTTTCGAGTGCTGCCAAGTATAAACGACCAAAACCTACTGCCCTTCTTTTTCCGATAAGTAAAGACACGAAAACGCTCCAGTACTACACTACATTAGACATTTCTAAACAAGAAAACAGTGTACAACTAGTGCTGGATCTTGGCGGCCCTCACACCTGGCTGAATTGCGACGCCAATGAATTACGAAGATATAAGTCCATTAGGTGCGGCTCTCAGAAATGTGCAAAGTATAACACCCTTGACAACAAATGCTGCAATCGCCCTTTTACACCAGGCTGCACCAAAGGTGCATGTGCTGTCTACTCCTACAATGCCTACATTTTCGGACCTGTTTCATTAGGCCTTCGAGAGGATGCCTTGTTTGCTGTAGATACCAATGGTGTATCAGCAGGAGCACCCTACCAAGCACCAAAACCATTTCCATTCACCTGTTCAGATTCTGATCTCTTGCGAGGTCTAGCCAATGGAACCAAAGGTATGACAGGCATTGCAAATACAACAACTTCATTACCTGCACAAATTACAACACAGTTCGAGTTACCTCATAAATTTGCTCTTTGTATGCCCTCTACATCTGAATATGCACCTGGCCACATGTTTGTAGGCCGAGGGCCATACTTTTTTCCACCATATCTTAAAGACATTGCTAATGAATTAATCAAAACACAACTTGTCGTTAACCCCCTTAGCACTGCACCCGTATATCATACCGGTGACCCTTCATACGACTATTTCATAAATGTTAAATCCATTAAGGTAGATCATAAACCTATCTCCTTCAATTCTTCTTTGCTATTCATCAACGAAGAAGGGTACGGGGGTACTACATTTAGTACTCTGACTCCTTTTACAAAATTAGATACTTCCATCTACGAGAGTCTTGTCAGTGCTTTTACCAAGGCTGCAGCTTTAAGAAAGATGAAAAGAGTATCATCCGTGGCACCCTTTGGAGCGTGTTACAAAGCTAAATCTGTAGCCAGAAGCCAGACGGGGCCTGTGGTTCCTTACATAGATATTGGTCTGGCAGGGAGTAAGAAGGACTGGAGATTTTACGGTGTCAATTCAATGGTCTCAGTGAATGAAGAAGTCTTATGCCTGGCCTTCGTGGATATAGGGCAATTTCCAAGAACTTCAATTGTCATAGGAGGGCATCAAATGGAGAACTATCTTCTTGAGTTCGATCTGGATTCCTCAAATCTGGGGATCAGCACTTCACTTTTACTTCAAGATACAACCTGCTCCCAGTCTCGAGAAATGCAATAGTTATAGAAACAAAATCTTCATAGATAATCCCCCGCATTGTAGCTTGTGGATATCTTCCTTTTCTTGGTAACAAGCCGATCATAGTTCAAGTCTAAAGAGCAGTTTCAATAAGACTATTTTCCTTCCCAAACATGTTCTTAATTCAAATTTGTGTCATTGGTGGTTTTGTAAAGTGCTTCTTAAGTTATACATTTTTCAGGAATAATGACTGAGATTCGAGACTGTGGTTGGTGCTATTTTTTTTAGCTGGATCCAGCAATTGCTGGCTGCTTGAATTGTTATTGAATATTAAGACGAAGAATATTTTTCCAATGGATATATTAAAATGAGATGGCGAGAGTGGCTATTTACGTTTAGAATAATATGACAGTGACCTGCAGAGGTCCAAAGTTTAGCGGCATCAAGGGACTGTCCAGCGAATCAGCTTGACAGGATCTAAACACTCGATCTTTATATGTTAGTATGTCTTGCACTCTATTCAGTGTTAGGAAACCATTTCTTTACAACAATGTCGTCTTTCAATCACCACTATAGTTTACTCATCTTATTTTTTTTGCTGTTGCAATATTCTCGGTTCTTCAGCAACCAATAGTACAAAAAGAGGAGCATTGTTGTATTGTTGCTGGAAGAAGCATGTTATATCCACTTTGTTCATGCATGTAGCCTAGCCAATAGTACAAAAAGAGGAGCATTGTTGTATGTAGCTGCCTCAGTTTGTTCATAGTTGTCTCTTTCATCAGAAAACTTTCATATTTAGGTCCTCCAACAAGAAAAATTGAAACCGCTTGCCTTCCTACCATGATGATGAACTTTACGTGGTAGTGGTTTCTATAACCAACCATATAATCTGTGGCTCTTGGGTTGTCTCCAAGAATGTAGCCCACCTAATATACATAACTTTTTAGGATTTTACTGAACCTGCATAGCCCAAAAACGAGCCATCCACTTCAGGATGGCATTGGGGATCTGCAGAAGGGCAAAGAATTTGACCAACGCTCATTAATTAAATTGTACATGCGAGGATGCCAGTTTTCTCATTAGCAGTTTCTGGACGAATAGCGCGAGGAACAGCTAGGCCATGGTTGGGTATGTATGCAAACCTTGGAGGCTTTTACTTGCTGGTTTTGCCTTTGTGTTGGGCTTTGGCTTTCAAGGTTCATCTAGGACTTGGCTGATTGCTGGCAGGATTCTTTGTTGGGATGGTTGGTTGCCTAATCTTATTGTTGGTGCTATATTTTTTAGCTGGTCCAGCAATTGCTGACTGCTTAAATAATTAGCAATGTACTGCACTACAGCCCAGACATCAATCTTGACAGAGACAACGTCTTCTCTATCATGCACTCTATTTCAGCATTAGGATACCGTCTCTTAATTAAGAACAATGTCTTCTTCCAGTCTCCGCTATAGTTTACTCATCTTATTTTATGCTGGTGTAATATTCTCAGTTCCTACTGCAGCCAAGTTCAAACAACCAAAACCTACTGCCTTTCCTTTTCCGATAAGGAAAGACACGAAAACGCTTCAGTACTACACTACATTAGACATTTCAACGCGAGAAAACAATGTAGGACTAGTTACGGATCTTGGCAGTCAACACACCTGGTTCTGTTGTGACGCCTATGAATTACCAACCTATAAGCCCATCATGTGTAGCTCTAGTAAATGTCAAAAGTATGACACCGATGTATGCGCTGCGTAGTTGCTCACACGCCAGGCTGCACTGCGATTCCTGTGTTCTTGTTTCATACAACAATGATTTTGTGAATGAATATGTTCCCCAAAGCCTAGGAGAGGATGCCTTATTTGTGTACTCTACCAATGGCGTGTCAGTCGGTTTAACCTACAAATCTCCCAAACCATTTCCATTCACATGTTCAGATGCAGATCTCTTGAGAGGTCTATCCAAAGACACACAAGGTATGACATGCCTTGGAAATACAACAACTTCATTACACGCACAATTGTCAACACAGTTCAAGATACCACGTAAATTTGCTCTGTGTTTGCCGTCTACATCTGAATATGCACTTGGCCACATGTTTATAGGCGGGGGGCCATATTATCTTCTCCCATACAGTAAAGACATTGCTAGAGAATTAATCACCAGACCACTTGATATTAACATTGCTAGCAGAGCCTACAGGTCTGGATTTAATGAAACTTGGTATGAATATTTCGTTAATATTACATCTATTAGCATCGATCATAAACCTGTCTCTTTCGATTCTTCTTTACTATCCTTTAACGAAGATGGCTTTGGTGGTACTACAATAAGTACTCTTACTCCTTACACAACATTAACAACTCCCATCTACCGAGCCGTTGTTGGTGATTTTAAAAAGGCTGCAGCCCCCAGAAAGATGAAAATGGTATCACCTGTGGCACCCTTCGGAGCATGTTATAAAGCTAAGTCTATAGCCAAAAGCCAGACAGGGCCTGTAGTGCCATTCTTAGATATTGGTCTGGCGGGGGCCAAGGACTGGAGATTCTATGGTGCCAATTCAATGGTCTCGGTGAGTAAACACGTGGTATGCCTGGCCCTTGTATATGGGACCATATCCAAGAACTTCAATTGTCATAGGAGGGCATCAAATGGAGAATTATCTTCTTGAGTTATCGCTGTGGCAAATTGCAAAAATTATCAGTTACAAGTACAGCCAAGTTCAAACAACCAGAACCCCCTGCCCTTTTTCTTCCCATCAGGAAAGACACAAAAACACTCTACATTAGACATATCTACACGAGAAAACAATGTAGAACTAGTGATGGATCTTGAGTGCTTCCAAACTCTAACTCCAAGACCCCACTCCGCCGCCACAAGTATCCGACGAAATCCCAGCAGCCTTAGCAGAAGTACCTAAATTACTAACAAAAATAGGCCCTGGAAGCAGCACAAAATTGGGTCCAGTGCCAGGTACAAGATCAGTGAGCACTTGAAGGGTCTCTGTGGACACTTTTTGACTGCAAATTCTGTGCAAACAGAAATGAATATTGCGAGTTTCAAATATATATTTATTATGGCAGTTGTATTGGAGTTGCACTCTTTTTGTTACACAGAGAGGACATGGAGCATTAACAAATTAAAGGGGCGGAAATGTTACTAAGAATGCCTATATTAGTCGGTATAACATGTACATATGTGATACAACAATAACTAATCCGACAGTCGATTAATTTTGACATTATCTGTGACTAAATCTTTTAGTTGATTATGTTCGGTCGGAGATAAGAGTCCCTTCAGACGAACTTCTAAAGATCACATTTAGCAAAATGCCAGACAGGACCTGTATTGCCATACATTGATATTAATCTGGCAGGAGGCAAGCAGCATTGGAGATTTTATGGTGCCAATTTCATGGTCTCAGTAAAAAAAGGACGTTTTGTGCCTCGCATAGGAGGCACAAATGGAGAATTATCTTATTGAGAATTTCATAGGTTCATATACAACTTCAATCGTCATAGGAGGGCATCAAATGGAGAATTATCTTATTGAGAATTATCTTAGGACAATGTGAAACAGAAAACAGATCTGATCTTATCTTGCTATAAATAGTACCGGCTGATAATCCTGATAATCGGTGCCAAGCACGACGCCGATAATAAAATATTAATATTAAAAAAATATTAGAAAAATATTATTAAAAAATATACTTGGTAGAGAATTGAATGATAAATCTATACTCTTTATTAATAAACAAAACAATGTGAAAATGGCGCGCGGTACTAAAGTACCAAAGTACCAAAGTACCAAATTTGGTTATCATTTAACTTAACCCGGGTTCGATTCCTTGCAACTACATAATTATACAAGATTTATTTACTTTAAATTCTTTAGCTTCATCCAGGGTTCGATTCCTGACAACTACGTAATTATACAAGATTTATTTATACCAAATTTGGTTATCACTTAACCCGGGTTCGATTCCTCTAAACTACATAATTATACAAGATTTATTTACTTTAAATTCTTTAGCTTCATCCAGGTTCGATTCCTTACCATTACGTAATTATACAAGATTTATTTATTTACTTTAAATTCAATAGTTTCATCAAGCGTTAGATTCTTTGCAGCTACGTAATCATACAAGATTTATTTATTTACTTTAATTTCTTTAACTTTATGCACAGTTCGAACTACATAAATAAATAGTTATTTATTTATTATATATTTTTATCATTCAATTCTCGAGAAATACATTTTTAAATAATATTTATTAATAATTGATTAATATTAATATTTTAATGTCAACTCATACTCGGCCCGTGCTTGGCACGGGTTATATGCTAGTATATATAATAAATAAAATATCATTTAGTTTTGTAGTTATAGACCATTGAACCTAAATAAAACTAATGACTTTGATACATCGCGTTAATAAAGATTATAGAAGTTATAAGTAATTGAACCCCGAATGAAATTAAAGTAAATAAACTAATGAAACTAAAGTAAATAATAAATCTTCTATAATTTTGTATAATTACTATAATTACGTAATTGTAAAGAATCGAACTCCGGGTGAAACTAAAGAATTTAAAGTAAATAAATTTTGTATAATTACGTAGTTGCGAAGAATCGAACCCAAGGTTAATTATGTAGTTATAGACAATTGAAGCCTAAATGAAACTAATGACTTTGGTACTTCGCGTTAATAAAGAGTATAGAAGTTATAAGTAATTGAACCGGAGATGAAATTAATGAAATTAAAGTAAATAAGCTAATGAAATTAAAGTAAATAAATAAATCTTGTATAATTATGTAGTTATAAAGAATCGAATACTGGTTGAAACTAAAGAAATTAAAGTAAAATAAATCTTGTATAATTACGTAGTTGTAAAGAATCGAACCCCGGGTGAAACTAAAGAATTTAAAATAAATAAATCTTGCATAATTACGTAGTTGCGAGGAATCGAACCCGAGTTTATTGATAACCAAATTTGATATTTTGATAATTTTGGTATTTTTAGTACCGCACATTATTTTCAGATTTTTTGCTTATACTCCAATAGACAAGATCTAAGAGCATGTTTGGCAATCACTTTAAACCGGGTGTTTAAAGTGATTTTTGACTTTAAGTTGAAAGATGTCTGATTGTGTAATAAGTTAGAAAACGATTTAAAATTAAAAAAATAGCTTAAAGTCAGAAGTTGATAGTAGGTATTTTTTTGAACAACTTATTTTATTTTTGTAATTTTACTTAATAAAAGTTAATATTATAATTTAAATGAACTATTTATTAAATTTATTTTTATTTTAATGTTTTTAATAATCCATAAGATATCCACGGTGGCAATTGAATATGGTTAAGCCTCCCTCTCTCCCATGTGTTTGTATACTAAACGACTAAACTATGTATTGGACCAGCTAGCATTGCATTTCCAGGTTCCAGCCATCAATCTTGACAGGTGACCGCATGGTTCAATGACAAAGATAAAAAATTTTGATTCCCACGAAAAAGAAAAGAGATCTCCCAAGAAAAAAGGTCTCCTAATGATAGTACTTTAACAGGATTTATGGTCTGTCCAAATTAAATATCCATAGTTGCAATTTTATATGGTAAAGCCTTCCTCAATCTCCTGATGATAGTCAAGATTCGTGAAGACTACTCTTCTATAAATGTTAGTCTCTCTTTTATCCGAGTTGAAAGATAGGAATGTAATTGTTAAGTTTGTTAAACGGTCTGCGAATATGGTAGCGCACTTCTTAGCTAAGTCTATCCATTCTATAGCTGATCGGATTTGGCGGGTGTGTGACAACCACCCGGGGTTCATTGATGTATTGATGAACGATTTGATTCATGAATGAAATCATCTTTCCTTTGGCAAAAAAAATGTTAATAAAAAGAATATGATAGAGATTCATTTGTGGGATAATCTGAAGACTGTTGGCGCTCTCATTTTGCATCCACTACGCCATAAATGGCCTTTTGCAACCACAAAACTATGTTGCTATAAGCCCAGTTTCGCGTTGCTATAGCCCCAAAGAGGCCTATGGTAACATCAGAGCCGTGTTACGTTCTCAGCAGTTGCTATAGTGGTCTATAGTAACATACAGAGGACCCCTAAAGTAACATAGCAAACTGTGTTACTAAAGATATCTATAGCAACACAATAAACATTCTACAGCAACATACTTTCTGTGTTACCAAAGATATTACATTTTTGCAGAAACCAGAGAGTGGGTCCCACTGTGGGGTCCATTAGATACCTATTGTAACACATTCTAATATCTATTGCAACCCACAATTATCTATTGTAACACATTCTAATATCTATTGCAACCCACAATTACATAGTCAGCTGTAACACACTTAGGTACCTATAGTAACACCTTATGTGAAATAAAATAAGAAAATACCATTGAAATGTTATATTTCCCATCAAATTAAACCAACCAAATTCAATAATATCCATACCAGTAACAAACTAACACCATGCCACCAACATCAACAAAGAAAATCCACCAAACAACCAACACCATCCACCAAACAACCAACACTAAAGAACATAAATTAAAACATACAAGTACTAAGACTATACAATAGCCTGTACTGTCAAAAGGTACTGTCTAAAGTAATAGAATTCTAAGAGCTAGGTCCGTTGGTCATCGGAGTACCATCACCTCCTGTAGTCCTGTGTCACTGGAAATCGTCGCACAAATCTCACCAATATTAATATTCAGAGAGGGGTTTGCGTCAACTAATTTTTTAAGGACCAATGTCAAGTTGTCCTGGACCTTCTGATTGACCTTCGCATCCACTTCTTCGCTGACCTTCTGGTTTAGCTTCGCTTCAACTTCTTCAGCAACTTCCTGTCGTAACTTTTTTGTCAGCTCTTGTATGTATGAATCTGTTGGAGCTGGTGGAGTTGTATTCTTGAGTAGAAGTTTTGACACACTTCACATCATGTCTACCTATAAGTTTAGAAGAAGAGGTAACGATTATTTAATTCTCTTGTTATTTGTGATTTTGGATTATTGTTAAGTTTGACCGCTTCTTGGACTTTTGTGAAATTTTGGATTTATTGAATAAAGAAACTATTGTGCATCAGAAAACCAAATCTTTACAACAATCTCTTGTTCCAATCACCTCAGTAGTGTACTTATCTTAGGTTTTACATCAGAAAAACCAAATCTTTACAACAAAATGTGGTTCCAATCACCACTATAGTGTACTCATCTTAGGGTTTGCTGTTGCATTATTATCAGTTACAAGTACAGCCAAGTCTAAACAACCAGAAACCTACATTACTACACTACATTAGACAGTTCGACACGAGAAAACAATGCAGAACTGTTAATGGTCACACTTAAAAGGATAATTATGAACCTTTTTTCTTTTAATGGTAAAAACAAAGGACCACTAATACTAACAAAAAAAAGAAAAGAATAAGAACTCAATTCTTAGGGAATCAGTAAAATATGGTAGATCCTCCCTACTTCCCCATGTGTACATGATATACTAGAAGAAACACTATCTATTGAATTTATCGAAATGTGAATCAGTTGGTACTTCTCCCCATGTGTACATATACTAAATTATGTAAATGTTAAATCTTGAAAGATTTGGATGATAAATGTTAGCCATAACGTGAAACTAAATAAAAACGGCAAACATGGTTCGATTTGTTAGAACAGATACTAATTTGTAAGGTATATAAGTCTAATTATTAAAAAAATAATCTTAAACAGGATTTATGGTCTGTCCAAATGAAATAAACACAATTGCAATTTTATACTGTAAAGCCTTCCTCAGTCCCATATGTGGATAAACTAAAATGTAATGACCAGCTAGGTTAGCCCAGCCATCAATCTTGAGTCAAGATTTGTGAAGACTGCGACTCTTCTATAAATGTTAGTCTCTCTTGCAGTAGCTAATCATATCTTTTACAACAATGCCTTCTTCCATTCACAACTATGGTCTAATCTTCTTATTTTCTGCAGTTGCAATATTTTCTGTTGCAAGTGCAGCCAAGTTCAAACAACCGAAACCCCCCACTGCTTTTCTTTTTCCCATTGGGAAAGACACAAAAACACTCCAATACTACACTGCACTTGACATTTCTAGTCAAAGAAACGATGTACGACTAGTGCTGGATCTTGGTGGCCAACACATTTGGTTCAATTGTGACGCTAAGGAATTATCGACCTTTAAGCCCCTCAGTTGCCGATCTAAACAATGTAAAGAGTATGAGAGATTGAGATGCATGTTCTGTGGTGACCCTGACCCTGCTGATAATGTAGGCTGCTTTAAGGATTCCTGTGTTGTCGACTTCAGAAATCCATTCAGTAAAAGAGATATGAGCCGAGGCCTAGGAGATGATGCTTTGTTTGTTGACTCTACCAATGGCTTATCAGTTGGATTAAGCTACAAATTCCCCAAACCATTTCCATTCTCGTGTGTGAGTGCAAATCTTTTGGAAGGCCTGTACAGTGAAGCTAAAGGTATGGCAGGCCTTATGAATACAACTACTTCATTGCATGCACAACTGTCGACACAGTTTAAGATACCTCATAAGTTTGCTCTTTGTTTGCCCTCTACATCTGATTATGTACCTGGTCACATGTTTATTGGTGGGAGGCCATACACATTTCCACCGTATTATAAAGACATTGGCAGAGAACTCATCACCGCAAAACTTGTCAGTTACCCTGTTAACACTAGGAGAGTATTTAATGTAGGTGACCCTTTTGATGAATATTTCATAGATGTTAAATCTATTAGTGTTGATCATAAACTGGTCTCTTTCAATGCTTCTTTGCTATCCATCGATGAAGAAGGCTACGGGGGAACTACATTAAGTACTGTTACTCCTTACACACAATTAGAGGCTTCCATTTATGAAGGCCTTGTTAGTGCTTTTACCAAAGCTGCAGCGTTCAGGAAGATGAAAAGAGTATCATCAGTGGCACCATTTGGAGCGTGTTACAATGCTAAATCTATAGCAAAAAGCCAGACAGGACCTGTAGTGCCATACATCGATATTAATCTGGCAGGGGGCAAGCAACATTGGCGATTTTATGGTGCCAATTCGATGGTCTCAGTAAACAAGGACGTTTTGTGCCTGGCATTTGTAGATAGAGCGTCAAATCCAAGAACTTCAGTGGTCATAGGAGGGCATCAAATGGAGAATTATCTTATTGAGTTCGATCTCGTTACTCCAAAAGTGGGGATTAGCACTTCACTTTTATTCCGAAATACAACTTGTTCTCAGTCTCGAGTCATGTAGATTTCAGGGAAAATATCTGTTAGATAATCCCCAGCATCATAAGGAGTGGATGTTCATCTTTGAGTTTTAATGAGAATGTTTAATCTTCGGAGTTTATGATTTGTTAAAGTACTTATTCTTAATTTTCAAGAATAAACTTGCTAGTATATCTTTTGAGTGGATTCAGAACTGTACTAATTACTACTATAACTTGAAAATTTTAGTGTTAATATAATGTGTTGGTAACTTGCAAGTTGCAAAGTAGATGCTTAATAATAGAAGTAATGTTTAAATCGATATGATCATATGAAGCTAGTTACAGTTGAGCTATCGATGAACAAGCTGTCTGCACCTTGCTGCCGAGTTTTAAAAAGTATAGGAAAACAAGTAAAAAGTAAAGTACGTTTATCTTAATTTTGAAGCAAAAGTATGTCTAATTTGCATCCATCTTCACACGATTTCACAACACTATCTTCTATAGCCGGTCTCGAGTCGACCTCACTAATAGCTCGACTCGAGCTCGTGTTCATATTGTTTATATTTGATCAACATTTAGAGACCTGTAGCATAATTACAAGTCATCTTTTACCATATTAAAATAATGCATTCTGTTTATAACAACTTAAAATAATAATAACTTACTATTTTTAAGATATAAATAATCATTATAGCCAATTCCACTGAAACAAAACACGTTCAGTAATTTTAAAGTAAAAGTAAGTCTAATTTGCATCGATTTTCTCATGATTTCACCCTATTAAAAACTCGAGAGCAAAGTGTAAAACTGAGAACTTATAAACAAAAATACAATATACGAGATATACCTGTACAGGACAATGTGAAACAGAAAACAGATCTGATCTTATCTTGCTATAAATAGTACTAGATGATAATCCGTGCCAAGCATGGACGTCGATAATAAAATATTAATATTAAAAAATTATTAAAAAATATACTTGATAGAGAATTGAATGATAAATATATATAATAAATAAAATATCATTTAGTTTTGTAGTTATAAACAGTTGAACCTAAATAAAACTAATGACTTTGATACATCGATTTAATAAAGACTATAGAAGTTATAAGTAATTGAATCCCGAATGAAATTAAAGTAAATAAACTAACGAAACTAAAGTAAATAATAAATCTTGTATAATTACGTAGTTGTAAAGAATTGAACCCGGGGTGAAACTAAATAAATTAAAGTAAATAAATCTTGTATAATTACGTAATTGTAAAGAATCGAACCCTGAGTGAAACTAAAGAATTTAAACTAAATAAATTTTGTACAATTACGTCGTTGCGAGGAATCGAACCCGAGTTTAATTATGTAGTTATAGACAATTGAAGCCTAAATGAAACTAATGACTTTGGTACTTCGCGTTAATAAAGAGTATAGAAGTTATAAGTTATAAATAAAAGTAAATAAGCTAATGAAATTAAAGTAAATAAATAAATCTTGTATAATTACATAGTTGTGAATAATCGAACACTGGGTGAAACTAAAGAAATTAAAGTAAAATAAATCTTGTATAATTACGTAGTTGTAAAGAATCGAACTCCGGGTGAAACTAAAGAATTTAAAATAAATAAATCTTACATAATTACGTAGTTGCGAGAAATCGAACCCGAGTTTAGTGATAACCAAATTTAATATTTTGATACTTTTGGTACTTTTAGTATCGCGCGCCATTTTCACATTGTTTTGTTTATTAATAAAGAGTGGAGATTCCGATAATGTAATCAGCTAGTAGCTGAAGAGAAATACTCCTTTCGTCCCTCTCATTTCTTTACAGTTTTTTTACCCTGTTTGACATGTATTTTAAAACTCCTATAAAATATATCTCAACAACTTATTTTGAGTTCGATCTCGTTACTCCAAAAGTGGGGATCAGCACTTCACTTTTATTCCGAAATACAACTTGTTCTCAGTCTCGAGTCATGTAGATTTCAGGGAAAATATCTGTTAGATAATCCCCAGCATCATAAGTAGTGGATGTTCATCTTTGAGTTTTAATAAGAATGTTTAATCTCCTTCTGGTACATGTTTATCTTCGGAGTTTATGATTTGTTAAAGCACTTATTCTTAATTTTCAAGAATAAACTTGCTAGTATATATCTTTGAAACTTGCTAGTTTGTTGGGTGGAGGGAAGTATATCTTTTGAGTGGATTCAGAAATGTACTAATTACTACTACTATAACTTGAAAATTTTAGCCTTAATATAATGTGTTGGTAAAAAAACTCGAGAGCAAAGTATAAAACTCGAGAGCAAAGTAAAAGTATGTCTAATTTGCATCGATTTTCACATAATTTTACCCCTACTAAAAACTCGAGAGCAAAGTGTAAAATTGAGAACTTTTAAATGTCTGTTTAAATGTCTGTTTGCGTGATAAATTAGAAAACGATTTAAAGTTTAAAAAAAAAAAAGAATAGTGCTAGGCACCCCAAAAATTGTTCCCAAAATATTTACAAAATGAGGTGGACGACACGTGTTTTTTTTAATTCGTGGACGCATATTAATGCACGCGGTGTCCCATATTATTATTAGGAAACTTACTATTCTAAACTCATTTGGTAACAAATTTTGAAAATAGTTTTGGGATCTTTAGCATTTTTCTAAAAAAATAGCTTAAAATCAAAAGTTGATAATAGATACTTTTTTGAACAACTTATTTTATTTTTGTAATTTTAATTAATAAGAGTTAATATTATCATTTAAATGTACTATTTATTAAACTATGTACTACTTGTGAATAAAGATTTCGACACGAGAAAACTATTTGGACACGGCCATGAATGTTGAAGATAAATTAAAAGGCAACCAGCTTGTGAATAAAAAACAAATAAATAGTGATTCATCTGCTAGATAATGTGTCAGATATCTTGCCAATAAAATAACCAAGTAAATATAGGATATAAATATAGGAAAGCTCCCACACTTCTCCCCATGTGTGTTCACGTTAGATTCGTAGTGAGGATATATGAACGTGACCGACATAAATAAATATAGGATTTGTTTCTTTTTTTAAATAATTACATCCTATTTAAAGTTTTCTATAATCTTCCATAAATAAATGGAATTCTGTCTTGCACTTGAAAATTAACCAATGTTGATGCATGGATAATCTATTTTATTTAATTATTTTATGACCAATCGAAAGTTGACACTTCCATCTCGGAATTATTTTGTGATCTAATTTGAGAATTTTAGCATTTTCTTTTTCCCATAATACAGATCTCCGTACAGTAGCATTATTTTAAATATGATAAAAGCCTTCCTCACACTCATGTGTGTCCAAAAAATATCCCAAATTAGTTACCAAATATTTGCGTAATTGGGATTACACAATTACACAAAGACACAAAACAAAGGAAAACTATGATGCCAAGTCCAAGCAAAGGGTACTTGCGATTACTGTGCTCTACACACAGACAATGCATTCGGTCATGCAAATGCACCCCAAAGCCTAGGAGAGGGTGACTTATTTGTTGCAGATACAAATGGCGTATCAGGTCCCAAACCATTTGCATTCACCTGTTGAGACACTTTTAAAAGTAGATGCATATCTATTTCAAGGTCTGGCCAATCAAACCAAAGGTATGTTGGGTCTTGGAAAAGCACCAAATTCATCATTACATGCACGTACAATTGTCAAAACATGAGTTCAAGATACCTCATAAATTTTCTCTTTGTTTGCCCTCTACCTCCGAATATGCACTTGCCAACATGTTCATAGGCGGGGGACCATATACTAAAACATTGCCAAAGAATCTAAATTAATAGCCAAAAGCCAGACAGGACCCGTAGTGCCATATATAAATATTGGTCTCAGTCAAGAAGGACGTCTTATGCCTGGTGATAGAATATATATTTGTATATATTTTAGATGATTTTATTTCCATATCAGTTATATTTTGCATTTAATTGGATCTTTATTAATTAGATTTTAATATTCTATTGTAGGAAGCAAGAAATTCTAAATTGGAAAGGATTGGAGCTAAATTGGAGGAAAATTCGGATTTATTGGGCTACACGCGCAATACACATTGTTTGGGCCGTATCTTGAGTTCTGCATATCAGATTTGGGCGATTAAACAGCCCACGCGAAGATAGCGAGATTTTCTTTTAATATAAAGTGACCCAGATATCAAAATCCAGTTGGAGCAGCCCTGGAAGTGCAGAGAAAGTCAACTACGAATTTTGACTTTAGAAATCTTTTCGGTTTGGGAAATCTTGTTTATTCCTTAAAACAATATAAAAATACTTTGTATTATTAGGTTATTATCATTAGACATAATAGACACATATCGAGAGCCACCGAGAAGAAGCCAAGAGGAGGAGAAGGAGGACTTTATGCGTGGAGATTTAACATCAACATAGGGATAATTCTTCTACCTTTATACTTCGTATTGTATTATATTCTTCTCATGTATTTTATCACTTTCATCATAAATATGGTTGGCTAGATATTATTGTTGGATGGCTGTTTTGAAGCCCTAGACTTTATGACAATTAAACAGTTTTGATTTTCTGAGATGTGTTATTGATTGTGCTTATATATACGTCAATGCTTATGGAGATTCTTGAATTAACTATGGTATGTGGTCATCCAAAGATGTTTTGTGATTGCTATCTCTATAAAGTCAATTAATCTTTCTATGTGGTCATGGGATTAATTGTATTAGTGTGTAATTCGTTTTAACCTTTCTATGTGGTTCATGGGGTTAAACGGATAGCAGAACTTGTTTCTATGTGGTCATGGCAAGTTCTCTATAAGTATCTTTCAGACATATCATAGGAGTTTCAGAATTGTGTTATGGGTTTAGGGTGGATCTACATGCTTTCCAACATGTTTCAAGAATTGCTTACAAACAAACTTTCCCTTGTTTACTAGTTAATTTAGTTAATAGATAAAAACAACAAACCAAATCCATCTTTGATATTATTAGCAGAATAGAAGAAAAGTGATCCCTTGATCCTTGGCGTAGAACGATACCCTATTTACTCTAAATTACAAACGAAACAAAAAGGGTTTAAGTTGAGTCACATCAATTTTTGGCGCCGCGCTGCCGGGGATTGAAATTTGCTTTTCTTTTGTTTTTTTTTTGTAAATATATTTTTCTTTTTCTTTTCCATCTTTTCTCCGCCTATCCTTGGTTGTGTTTCAGGTATAGGTGAAATTTTTGAGTGATTGACATGGCTGCAATGACTACACTTCGTGATGATGTTGTGGTGTCGATTGCTGGTATTGGGCGTACTTGCATGGTGTATCCTAATCCTTCTGAAGGAAAGAGCAGTACTTTTGAGCTCAAACAAAATCTTCTTATGAGACTACCGGTCTTCCATGATCTTCCTACTGAGGAACCGAATCAACATCTCTCTCGGTTTGTGACCATTGTTGAGTGTATGGGACCATCTACAGCAGATCCTCAAATTTTGAAGATGAAGGCTTTTCCATTTTCTCTTGATGGAGTAGCTTTGGATTGGTTCGATGATTTGCCCACGGGATTCATTACTTCTTGGGAGAAGCTAGCACAAGAGTTCTTGCAGAAGTTTTATCCAGCAACTAGAGTTATGAGCATGAGAAGTCAAATTGCTGGACTTCAACAATATGCAACTGAGACATACACGGAGTACTATGCTAGATTTCAGAGGTTACAAAAGAGGTGCCCACAACATGGTTTCACTAAGGGGAGTCTGCTGCACTTCTTCTACCAAGGTTTAGATGTGACAGAGAAGAGACTACTAGATTCTGCTGCTAAAGGTGTGTTTATAGATTTGACGCATGATGTTGCTGAACAATTGATCTCCAAAAGAGCTGCTAATGAACTGCAATGTTGGAGTCATCCGAGGTCAGAATCAATTCCTGGAGTTGAATCTAATCCAAGTTTGACAAAGATTGAGCAGAATATTGAGAGGTTGAGTGCATTAATTCTAAAGGGAAGAACACCTCGAGCTCAAGTATGTGGTATTTGTGTAGCTCCTGGCCATTTTGATAATGCATGTCCGCACTTGATTGCACCTTGTTATGAAAGTGTCAATACTATTGAGTATCAAGGAGAAAACCCGTTCTTAGATTCATATAATCCAACATGGAGAGGTCACCTCAACTTGAGGCATGGTGATCACAATCAAATTGGGTTTGAGCGTCAAGACACTTCTATGCATTCCGATTTTCAACAAAGAGAACAAGTCCATCAAGATTCAGCTTGTGAAAGCAATATTGAGCAATTGTTGGCAAGGTTAACTGAAGGACAGTTGAAGATGCAAAAACAGTGTGCTAAAGATTCTCAGGACATCAAGGAGATGCAAAAGCAACTTGGAGATGTGGTTACAAAGATAAATCAAAATCATGAGTTTGACGAAATTTATGAAATTACGAAACCGCAACAGAAGTTTGAGCATGTGAAACTCATTAGCACCTACAACCCTTCACTAGGTGAAAGAAGTATTCTTTCTCATGCTAGTGATGTACTTGATGTGCCACAAGGGGAATCTGATAGTATGCAGAATGACACAGAGGAAGAGATTACAACAAGAACCAAAGAGAAGTCTACTGCTCTTTCTTTTCCATTTGGTGCTAATAATCGTTTCGATTATGTTCCTTTTCCATCTAGGTTGGTGCAAATCAAGATGACTGAGATTGAGGATAAACACCATATGGATACAGAAGTATGTTTCTCAGAGAGTAGAAGAGAGAGTGTTGTGCAAGAAGACCTTACGGTCATGAAAGGAGAAGAGGTGGAAGACATAATTACTGAAGATCATGCTAAAGATTTTCTAGTGGAGGAGTATGTTGGAATTGATGAGAGTTTTGTGCCTCACGCAAGTATTGTTGAAAAACCAACTCCTCCATTTATTCTCGAATTTGAGCGTGAAGAAATTCCTATTCTTGAGGGTACACCAAATATTGTGAAAGAGTTATTGAGACATCCTGTCTTGTGTGATGAAGCTAAGTTGGAGCGGAAACCTTCACCAACTCATTTGATGTATCATATACCGTTTTCTGATTGGATTGGTGATTTTTCAGCAAGTCACATGTGCCCAACTGGCACTACAATTCTATTCGAATTATGCAATTCTCATGCCGCCTTTCACATGCTGAAGATGGAACATATATCGTGGATGTATCCGCCTTAAAATTGAGAGGTATATTGTCTAGCCAAAGACAATAAAGAAGAGCGCTTTTTTGGAGGCAACCCAAAATTGTTGTAAAATTTTGTGTGGAGGTTAAATTAAAAAAAAAAAGAAAAAAAAAAAGAAAAAAAATGTTAGTTAAAAAATGGAGTGCACAAGGAGCTTCCCGCGGTGCATAAATTCCTACCTGCACGGCATATTTTTCTGTGAGTTTGGGTATTTTCATTACCCATGGTGCGTGATTGCTACCCGCGGGTTTCAAATATCTGTGTTAAGTGAAGGACGAATTTTTCGTACATTACCCATGGTGCGCCCCTAGCTACCTGCGGGTGTAGATTCCCTGTTTATTTTCCTTGTTAGCTGAATTCAGCACACGCGCGCGTCTCTTGCTCTATAGCAGAGCTTGTTCAGTCCAGCCCATTCCTTGGTAGCCCAACTGCTGGCCCAGTTTGTATTCAAGCCTTCTGCTGCGGTCCAGTACATTTCATTAGCTGTCCAGCCCACTAGCTGAAGAGGCCCAATTGCTGGCCCATTTTTCCTGAGTTGAGACTTGTGCCTTGTTCAAGGAAAAATTAAATCGCTGCTACTGGGAGTTGAACCCAGTACCTACTGCTGGGAGAATTTCTAATTGCCACACACAACCACTTCATCTAGATTGATTCAGTTGTCATTAACTGGATTATAATATCTTTATACCGAATCTTGGCCTTATGTGAATTAAGTGGAGGCATCATTTCTCGAGTCTGGCTTTCAAGCGGCACTTCATGCGAAAGCATAGGGGAGTTCTCCTCACTTTTCTTTGTATATTTCTTTCTTTATTTTTGTATTTCTTTTATTAGGATAATTTTTTTTCTTTATATATGTATATATTATATAATGTATTCATTGAGGACAATGAACCATTCAAGTGTGGGGAGGTGTTCTCAATATTATTAAAAATCCAAAAAAATTAAAAAATTAAAAAATTTTGTATATAATTGCCATGTCAAGAGCATGTTAGCGAGGGTAAGTACACATTTTGTAGACTAATTTTGCATGATAAATTCTGAGTGTGCTATCAATGAATAAAAATCGTTTGTTACTTGATAATTCCTTGTGTGTGCTTGCGAAAATTCTAAAACTTGAGATGCGTCTCAGTCAAATTTAGTAAGTTGAGCATGCTTTCACCTTGTGAGATTTTGAGCCTAATTTGTGATTGATACATTGTATATCAATCGAATTCTTTTGTTGTGTGGTGTTCGTCATTTAGCATGTGTTCTAGAACTTGTTTTGATACCATTTTGAGACTACATGATATGTGTATGCATGAAAATGATAAAGGCACTAGGGTTAACCTCATTGACCTAAACACTACCTTTATGAGTTATATCCTTAGTGAACCCCCTTGAGCTTATATCCGTTTCTTCCATATATCACCACTCTAAAAATTTTGAGCCTACTTGTTCATTCTTGTCTTGATTTACTGGTAGAGCATTGTGATTCAACTTAAGGGTGGGTGAATATTCAAGTGTGGGGATCTTCTGTTAAAGTCTGATATTTTGGCGGGGATTAATAAGATGTGGTTACTTGATCTTTGTTCTTGAAAAAAGAAAAAAAATATAAAAAAAAAAGAAAATGAGAAAAAAAATGAGAAGAAGAAGATTGAAGAGAGTTATTGTTCATTATTTATTGCAATATGAAAATGGGAAAGTACATAGTCATGTGCTTATGGGTTTAATGATTGTGAAAGCTTAATCACCTTTTACATGATCTATATTTCATGTTGAGTGCTACAATTGAAAATGAACATGATGCTCTATTAGTTTATCAAGTTTAGCCACTTGTGAGCCTTTTCTTTGAACTCCTACCCTGTCCCTAAGCCACGTTATAACCTTTTACAAAGACCTTTTGATTCGTGCATGCATATGTACGAAGTAGTGGAGATTTGGTGGACAACCAAGCATATGGTAGCGCATGTCTATTTTGATTGAATTTGAGTGATACACTACACTTATACACTTGTGTGAAATGAGAGTGATGTGAGATTTTATATCCATAGCGTGCTTACTTATTGAAGGCGACTTTGATGTTTATTTCATGATATTTTTGTCTATCCAGACATGTGTGCATACTTGGATGATTCTGTACAAGTGGTGTACTTTCAGATATTCTCAGGCTGTTGTGTGATTGAGGTTTGCATATGTGGCGTACTATGAATTGTTGCATGTTTGAGACTTGGTGATTGAAAATATTTGATTTTGTGGGTATATCTTCTATAAACCCTCACGAGACACAACTCGTCCTACTAGGGCTGCTTAGGGGTTTAAAGGCTTGTTGCATATGCTCAATGCAATCGTGTCATCTACGAAAGTGGTGTTTGTTAGTTAGATTAGATTTTATTCTTTCTATTTGCCCGAGGACGTGCAAAACGCTAAGTGTGGGGATATTTGATAGAATATATATTTGTATATATTTTAGATGATTTTATTCCCATATCAGTTATATTTTGCATTTAATTGGATCTTTATTAATTAGATTTTAATATTCTATTGTAGGAAGCAAGAAATTCTAAATTGGAAAGGATTGGAGCTAAATTGGAGGAAAATTCGGATTTATTGGGCTACACGCGCAATACACATTGTTTGGGCCGTATCTTGAGTTCTGCATATCAGATTTGGGCGATTAAACAGCCCACGCGAAGATAGCGAGATTTTCTTTTAATATAAAGTGACCCAGATATCAAAATCCAGTTGGAGCAGCCCTGGAAGTGCAGAGAAAGTCAACTACGAATTTTGACTTTAGAAATCTTTTCGGTTTGGGAAATCTTGTTTATTCCTTAAAACAATATAAAAATACTTTGTATTATTAGGTTATTATCATTAGACATAATAGACACATATCGAGAGCCACCGAGAAGAAGCCAAGAGGAGGAGAAGGAGGACTTTATGCGTGGAGATTTAACATCAACATAGGGATAATTCTTCTACCTTTATACTTCGTATTGTATTATATTCTTCTCATGTATTTTATCACTTTCATCATAAATATGGTTGGCTAGATATTATTGTTGGATGGCTGTTTTGAAGCCCTAGACTTTATGACAATTAAACAGTTTTGATTTTCTGAGATGTGTTATTGATTGTGCTTATATATACGTCAATGCTTATGGAGATTCTTGAATTAACTATGGTATGTGGTCATCCAAAGATGTTTTGTGATTGCTATCTCTATAAAGTCAATTAATCTTTCTATGTGGTCATGGGATTAATTGTATTAGTGTGTAATTCGTTTTAACCTTTCTATGTGGTTCATGGGGTTAAACGGATAGCAGAACTTGTTTCTATGTGGTCATGGCAAGTTCTCTATAAGTATCTTTCAGACATATCATAGGAGTTTCAGAATTGTGTTATGGGTTTAGGGTGGATCTACATGCTTTCCAACATGTTTCAAGAATTGCTTACAAACAAACTTTCCCTTGTTTACTAGTTAATTTAGTTAATAGATAAAAACAACAAACCAAATCCATCTTTGATATTATTAGCAGAATAGAAGAAAAGTGATCCCTTGATCCTTGGCGTAGAACGATACCCTATTTACTCTAAATTACAAACGAAACAAAAAGGGTTTAAGTTGAGTCACATCACCTGGCATTTGTTGATACAACTTGCACCCAGTCTCAGTACTTCACTATTATTTCGAAATACAACTTGCACCCAGTCTCGAGTTATCTACATTACATAGAAACAACATCTTGTTACATAATCCGTAGCAATATAGCTATGTGGAGTTTAAGCGGACTATATTAAATTTCAGTTACTGTGCAACTAATAATAAAGGAAAGGATGCGGTAGAGATTCATTTTCAGAACAATGCGACCTATCGAAAGAAAAATGCTAGAGAACCCAAATATATTTTCAAAAAAAATCTCTCAAATCTCCTTCAATTGGTCACATTTTTAATAAAAATATGAGATTCTTTATATATATATATATATACTAGCTGATAACCCCGTGCCAAGCACGGACGAGTCAATATTAAAATGGCAATACAAGGACAAAAATTTATACTTTAATAAATAAGAGTCGTCATGGCCTAACGTGCCGGGTAGCTCGGCATGCCCAGCCCGGCCATCAATCTTGATTCTTGACAGATGGCCATATGAATAGGGAAAAATATCAAAGTCATCACTCATTTCATTGAAATATATCAAATAAGTCACTCATTACAAAAATGACTCAATTTAGTCACTAATTGTAAAATTCGTATCAAGAAGATCACCTGAGAATGACTAGATTGATACAAATTTTCAACTTTTAAATGACTAAATTGATACAAATTTTCAAATTTGTGACTAAATTGAGTCATTTTTGAAATGAGTGACTCAACTGATGTATTTGGATGAAACGAGTGGTGACTTTGATATTTATCCCCATATGAATATGAATACAACAGTGTTCTATAAATGCAAGTCCGCCTTGCACTCTGTTTTGGCACTTGAAAATTAACCATTTCTTCACAGCAATGTCTTCTTTCATTCACCACTGTGGTCTAATCTTCTTGGTTTTTGCAGTTGCAATATTTTCTGTTTCAATTGATGCCCAGTTCAAACCCAATGCCTTTCTTTTTTCGATAAGGAAAGACACGAAAACACTTCAGTACTACACCTCATTACAAGTTTCCACACGCGAAAACTACGTACCACTTGTGATGAATCGACTGTGATACCTACAAATTAACCAACTTATAAGCCCCTCATGTGCGGCTCTAAGATATGTGAAGAGTCTAATGCTGGCAGCGGATGCATGCGCTGCCCTAATCCTCACACTCCAGGCTGCACTGAAGATTCATTAACTTTTCATGGTGAAACCCAAAGCCTAGGAGAGGATGCCTTGTTTGTTGTGGATACCAATGGCGTATCAGTTGGATTGACCTATGAAACTCCCAAACCATTTCCATTCACCTGTTCAGGTCCTGCAGGTCTATTGGAAGGTCTGTCCAATGAAACCAAAGGAATGTTAGGCCTTGCAGATACAACTACTTCTTTGCATGCACTCAACTACTTCTTTGCATGCACAATTGTCAAAACAATTTAGAAAACCTCAAAAATTTGCTCTTTGTTTACCCTCTACGTCTGAATATGCACATATTATTTTCTTCCATACAGTAGAGACATTGCCAAAGAATTACTTACCACACCACTTGTCACTGACCCTGCTAGCATATCCGCTGGGTATTCAGATGAGCATTCGTATGAATATCTCGTAAATGTGACATATATTAAAGTCGATCATACAACTGTCTCTTTCAGTGCTTCTTTGCTATCCATCAACCAAGATGGCTGGGGGGTACTACATTCAGTACTGTTGCTCCTTATACAGAATTAGAGACTACAATTTATGAGGGCCTTGTTAGTGCTTTTACCAAAGCTGCAGCATTCAGGAAGATGAATGTACTACCCCAATTTAAATTTAAATTTAAATATTATCCAATTCACGTGCTCCAATTCAATTAAACAAATCATGGGGCAAGAACTGTCCTATTTTCGAAAGAACATTAGAGAGGGACGGGGTGCTCGTTTTCTGCTACCTCTATTGATAAGAGCCCTCCTGCCTGTTCAGCTGGAAATATAATTGGCTTCTTGTCTTGTAAGAAGATGATCTTGTCCTAAACCAAAGGAACAACCGGTTTATATCTTCACGATCAAGAAAAGAAGTACTCTTTCAAATAGATGAGATTTAAAAAAATTATTGCTAATTTTGCAATTTCATCCAGAGTTCAAAATATTTTTACTAAAAGCCTGAACTTTAAAAATATTCTTTACTAAATATTAAAGTTCAACTTTTAGCTACATGCAGAGAAAACAAATATGAATGTGATCAGGATTCAGGACATCAGGCAGTGCACTAGCAATTAAATATGGGCGCATGGTACTGAACATTAAACTACGTATTAACAAGCTTGCTTTGCCCAGCCGTGTTTTCACCACTCACCAGCACACATCTCTTGACGGATTTGAACACATTTCTTGACGAAATTGGAAACTTGTATTTTCTATAAATGTTAGTCTGTCCTGCACTCTCTTTTGCATCAGGAAAACATTTCTCAGCAACAATGCCTTCTTCTTCTTCTTCCATTTATCATTGTTGTCTAATAATCCTATTCTTTGCTGTTGCAACATTCTCAGTTTCAAGTGCAGCCAGCTTCGAAAAACCAAAACCCAATGCCCTTATTTTTCCTATACGGAAAGACAGTTTTACGGGCCAGTACTACACTACATTAGACATTTCTAACCGAAACAACTCTATACAACTAGTGCTGGATCTTGGAGGCCCTCACACCTGGTTCAAATGTGATGCCAGCAAAATACGAACGTTTAAGTCCATCAGGTGCGGCTCTGCAGAATGTAGAGAGTATAACACACTTGACGAAAAATGCTGCCCTCTCCCTGTCCCACGAGGCTGCACAAAAAAAGATTCATGTGCTCTCTACTCCTCTAACCCATGTTCTCAAAAATATGTTCCCTTAGGCATAAAAGAGGATCTATTATTTGTTAAGTCTACCAATGGAGTATCAATTGGATTAACTTACCAATCACCCAAGCCATTTCCATTCACCTGTTCAGATGTAAATCTCTTGATAGGTCTAACCACGAAAACCTTAGGCATGACAGGCCTCGCAAACACAACAACTTCACTGTCTACACAACTATCAACACAATTCGAGTTACCACATAAGTTTGCTCTTTGCATGCCCTCTACATCTAAATATGCACCTGGCCACATGTTTATTGGTGGGGGGGCATATCATTTTCTACCATACAGAAAAGACGTTGCCAAAGAATGAATCGCCAAAAAACTTGTCATTAGCCACCTTAGCACTGCCCCAGTGTCTAAATCTGGCCAGCCTTCATATGAATATTACGCAGAAGCTAAATATATTAGTGTTGATAATAAACTTGTCACTATCAATTCTTCTTTACTATCCGTTGACAAAGTAGGCAACGGGGGTCTTACATTTAGTACTATATATCCTTATACAACAGTAATGACCCCCATCTACGAGGCTCTTGTCCGTGATTTCACCAAGGCCGCAGAACTAAAAAAGATGAAAAGAGTAGCATCTGTGGAACCATTTGGACTCTGTTTTGAAGCTAAATCTATAGCCAAAAGCCAGACAGGACCAGTAGTGCCATACATAGATATTGGTCTGGCGGGCAAGAAGTATTGGAGATTTTATGGTGCAAATTCCATGATCCCGGTGAATAAAAAAGAGTATTATGCCTGGCATTTATCGATGGAGGGAAGAATCCAAGAACTTCAGTTATTGTAGGAGCACATCAGATGGAGAATTATCTTATAGAGTTCGATCTTGTTTCCTCCAAGATTGGGATCAGCACTTCACTTTTAAGTCGAAATACAACTTGCTCCCAGTCTAGAGTTGCATAGTCCATGAAAAAGGTTATGTTTTGATAGTTTGAGCAATGTGATTGGGTTATGCAGATACTATAGCGATGCTTATGATGGATGCATCTCAATAAGACGTTCTAATTTCTTTCTTACTTTTCGGAGTTTTTGTCGTTGTGATTATGTTAAATGATGTTAAAGTTGCGAGTGAATTGCATTTTGTTGATTGTGATCATTTTTCTAGCTAAACACAAGAAGTATGAAACATGAGGGTTAGGTGAAAGCAATGTGTTGTTGGAGGAATTTCGTAACAACCCAAATCGGAGGTTGCTGGAATAACGAATTATGAAAATATGGGGATTTGGGATTTTTGGATGTTTGGGGCTGAACTTGGGAGGTGTCTCGATTTGTCTCAGATATCGGATCCCTTTGCCAAGATGCCTGCGTACCAATTTATACTGGATCAAGCCCACGCAGTTCTATGCAATTGTGTTTATCCCTGAGAGACTTTAGGGATAAACTTTGTTAATGTGGTAAATTACCGATTTTTATCTTGGCGTTATGATATCTTCCTGATTTGAAGGATATCGTTTGGGGATATTTTCCATTATTCGTTGATTGAGATTGATTCTTTCCTCGTTTCAGGGAGAGGATATTACTTAGTGGTCAAGTAATTAATTATTAATCTAAATTAATAATTATTAAATGGAGAAATTTGGATTATGCCAAAATGTGGCATAACACAATGGCTGAGGAAATAAGAGCACTCGAAGATCAAGAAACATGGGAGTTCAAGGAACTTCCGGAAAAAAGGCACTGTGAAGTAATTGGGTGTATACTGATAAATACAGTGAGCATGGAGAATTGCAGAGACTAAAGGCAAAATTGGTGATTTTTCAAAATCATCAAATGAAAAGGGTAGACTATAATGAAATGTACCTTCCTACATGCTCCAGTCAGCTGTCTCTTTCCCACATGTATTCTGTTAGGTGTCTTTTGTGTATAGTTTCCATAAACCGAACTTCGAGCTTTAAACGAACCGAACTTCGAGCTTTAAATTTACATTCGATTCATTTACAATTCAACTAATCACATGTGATCGAATTTTAAGTAATCATACATTTATATTATGCATGGAATAGTTGACATTATAGTGTCAACTATAATACATGTGAGCATTATACTAAGCTGCTACTAGGTCTAGGTTAATTCTCCCAGCCATCAATCTTGACAGAATTCGAGACTAATTAATAATAGTCTATAAATGTTGGTCTCTCGTGTACTCTGTTTTTGTCCTACTAAACCACATCTACACAACAATGTCATCTTTCATTCATCACTATAGTCTAATCTTCGTGTTCTTGGTTGCGATATTTTCAGTTTCAACTGCAGCCAAATCCAAATCCGAACCCGAACCCAAGGCCTTCATTTTCCCCTTAAGGAAAGACCTTAAAACACTCCAGTACTACACCTCAATCGGAATTTCCAAACGAGAAAACAATGTACCACTAGTGCTGAATCTTGCTGGCCAAAACACCTGGTTCAGTTGCGACGCCTATAAATTACCAACCTATAAGCCCATCATGTGTGGCACTGATAAATGTAAAAAGTATAACATCAAGAATGCTGGCTGCATGATCTGCTTTGGCACTGTACCTCGCACGCCAGGCTGCACTCTTGGCGCCTGTGCTCTCAGTTCAGTTAATGATTACGCTTCTTTAAGCGGTGGACAAAGCCTAGGAGAGGATTTCATATTTGTTGTAGATACCAATGGCAAATCAGTCGGATCAACCCACAAATCTCCCAAACCAGTATTCCCATTCACCTGTTCAGATGAAGATATGTTGGGTGGTCTATCCAATAAAACGAAAGGTATGGCAGGCCTCGGAAATGGAATAACTTCATTACACGCACAATTGTCAACACAGTTTAAGATATCTCATAAATTTGCTATCTGTTTGCCCTCTACATCTGAATCTGAACCAGGCCACATGTTTATTGGCGGGGGGCCATATTATTTTCTACCATATGGTAAAGACATCGCTAAAGAATTAATCACCACACCTCTAGTCGAAAACCCCCTTAAAGTTAGGGGTTTCGAAATAGCACATGATCCTGAGTTTTCATATTTCGTAAATGTTACATCTATTAGTGTCGATCATAAACTTGTCTCTTTCAATGCTTCTTTGTTATCCTTCGAAAAAGATGGCTCCCAGGGTACTAGTTTAAGTAGTACTACAACTTATACAATATTAAGGCCTTCCATCTATGAGGCTCTTGTTAGTGCTTTTACCAAGGCAGCAGTGTTCAGAAAGATGAAAAGAGTAGAATCTATCGCACCCTTTGGAGCGTGTTATGAATCTAAATCCATAGCCAGAAGCCAGACAGGACCCGTTGTGCCATACGTAGATATTGGTCTGGCAGGCAACACACATTGGAGATTTTACGGTGCTAATTCAATGGTCTCGGTGAACAACGATGTGTTATGCTTGGCATTTGTGGGTGCACCATTTACATCTAGTTCAATTGTCATAGGAACGCATCAAATGGAGAATTATCTTCTTGAGTTCGATCTCAATTCCTCAAAGCTGGGGATTAGCACTTCACTTTCATTTCGAAATACAACCTGCAGCCAGTCTCGGATCAGTTAGATTCCAAGGAAATAGCCCCTAGCAGTTTAGCTAGTTCGAGGCTAGTGAGGACTTTTGATGAATAAAGACTGTTAATTTCTTTTCAAATATGTTTTTCTTCAGAATAAGTCATGTCAATTGTACTTGATTTTGTTGAAGTGCTGATCAAAAGGCAAAGCCATTTTCAAGAATAATGACAATGTATCATCGTTTGGTGCAATTTAAGGTTCATCTCATGAATTTTTCGGTGTCAATATTCACCAGTTCTTCATGCTATCTCCTGTGCAAAATTGAACAGAAAAAAAAATGAAGGATTCAATAATGTGGTTTAGTCAAAAGAGATTAGTCTTGGTCATAAGATTAATAACTGATAACTGAATAATTATTTATACTTGTGCATTCTGCATTCATGCATTGACTTAATTATTCTTCTCTTCGTTCTTGCTTAGGGTTGCTTAGTACCATGAAACAAACATGGCCCTGGTTTCTTGCAAAAACGCAATTAACATAACAAAGATAGTAGCAAACTACCCTGGAAAAACCTTGTGTGTTTGAGTACTATAATGCAGTAATAACAGGCAGGTTTTACGCTTAAAACTATACTTCCTGAATGATTCGGCTAACATTTTTAATCTTCCTGAAGCGTTGAGAAAAACTTAGCATACGATGACCCCCTTAGCTTGCTCTAGGGGTATTACAATTAGCATGATATTTTTTCTTTTACAAAATTAGAGACTTGATCCATAACATAATAGATACTTGAAGGGCTTTTATTGACTGTTAGAAACTTAGATCTTACCAATGAAACAATAGATGTTAAATAATGGTGAAGCCTCCCTCACTTCCCGCCATGCATGTGTGCATAATACTAAACTGCTACTAGGTTAATTTTCCCAGCCATCAATCTTGACAGGATTGATGAAGACTACATATTCTATAAATGTTGGTCTCTCTTGCACTCTGATTTTGCACTAGTAAACCAATTCTACACAACAATGTCTTCTCCCATTCATCACTGTAGTCTAATCTTCTTATTCTTGGTTGTTGCGATATTTTCAGTTTCAAGTGCAGCCAAGTCCAAGTCCAAAACCAAGGCCTTTATTTTTCCCCTAACGAAAGACACAGAAACACTCCAGTACTACACTTCAATCAAAATTTCCAGACGACAAAACAATGTACCACTAGTGCTGAATCTTGCTGGCCAAAACACCTGGTTCAGTTGCGACGCCTATAAATTACCAACCTATAAGCCCATCATGTGTGAAACTGATAAATGTAAAAAGTATAACATCAAGAATGCTGGGTGCATTATCTGCTTTGGCATTGTACCTCGCACACCAGGATGCACTATTGGTGCCTGTGCTCTCAGTTCAGTTAATGACTATAATCGTCTTTATTATAGTTATGGTCAAAGCCTAGGAGAGGATTTCATATATGTTGTAAAAACCAATGGCGTATCACTCGGATCAACCTACAAGTCTCCCGAACCAATATTTCCATTCACCTGTTCAGAAGCAGATATGTTGGGTGGTCTATCCAATAAAACGAAAGGTATGGCAGGCCTCGGAAATGGAATAACTTCATTACACGCACAACTGTCAACACAGTTTACGATATCTCATAAATTTGCTATTTGTTTGCCCTCTACATCTGAATCTGCACCAGGCCACATGTTTATTGGCGGGGGGCCATATTATTTTCTACCATATGGTAAAGACATCGCTAAAGAATTAATCACCACACCTCTAGTCGAAAACCCTCTTAAAGTTAGGGGTATCGAAATAGCACATGATCCTGAGTTTTCATATTTCGTAAATGTTACATCTATTAGTGTCGATCATAAACTTGTCTCTTTCAATGCTTCTTTGTTATCCTTCGAAAAAGATGGCTCCCAGGGTACTAGTTTAAGTACTACTACTGCTTATACAATATTAAGGCCTTCCATCTATGAGGCTCTTGTTAGTGCTTTTACCGAGGCAGCAGTGTTCAGAAAGATGAAAAGAGTAGAATCTATCGCACCCTTTGGAGCGTGTTATGAATCTAAATCTGTAGCCAGAAGCCAGACAGGGCCCGTTGTGCCATACGTAGATATTGGTCTGGCAGGCAACACACATTGGAGATTTTACGGTGCTAATTCAATGGTCTCGGTGAACAACGATGTGTTATGCTTGGCATTTGTGGGTGCACCATTTACATCTAGTTCAATTGTCATAGGAACGCATCAAATGGAGAATTATCTTATTGAGTTCGATCTCTCTTCCTCAAAGCTAGGCATTAGCACTTCACTGTCATTCCGAAATACAACCTGCAGCCAGTCTCGGGGCATCTAGATTCCAAGGAAATAGCCCCTAGCATTATAGCTTGTTCGAGTCTAGTGAGGACTCTTGATGAATAAGACTGTTTTAATTTCTTTTCAAATTCTGTTGAAGTTCTCTTCAAAAGGCAAAGTCATTTTCAAGAATAATGATGATATATCTTCTTTTTTTTAATGATAATGTATCTTTGTGAATATTATGTAAGTTGAATATTATGAAAGTAGCAAACACATGACTGGACCCTGTTCGAATGTGTTCATACCATATCTGGTCTTTCATATCCTTCTATTCTGGTAGTCAGTTGCAATAAAATATGGTACTGAAGACTCCCTCAGTTCTCACCTTGTTCATATCATGTGTGCATGTACTAAACTATATTTGACCAGGTACTTTGCCCAGCACATGATCTAGATTCTTGACAGATCTGGAGACTACTCTTCTATAAATGTTACTCTGTTCTGAACTAGCATACCATCATCACAACAATGTCTTCTTCAATCCACTATTGTCGAATCATCTTAGTCGTCGTGGTCACAATTCTTTCGGTTTCAAATGCTGCTAATGTCGAAAGACACAGCCCACTGCCCTTATATTTCCCAAACCAGACAACAATATAAACCTGGTGATGGATCTTGATGGCCAACACACCTGGTTCAATTGTGACGACTTTGACTTGCCAACCTATAAGTCCATCAGTTGTAACACCGAAAGTTGTAAGAAGTATAGGGGCTACGATTGCATGAACTGCGCTCTTCTGGACCCTCTCCCCCCACGCTGCACTAACAATGAATCATGGATGTGCTGTCACCTATGCCAATCCATACGCTTCTCAAGCTATTAACAACAGCTTAGCAGAGGACATCTTATTTGTTGAGTCTATGAATGGCATATCAGTCAGATCAACCTACAAATCCCCCAAACCATTTCCAATTTCATGTTCCGATCTCTTAAGAAATCTAGCCAGTGGAACCGAAGGTATGATAGGCCTCGTAAATACGACTACTTCCTTGCATGCACAAATGTCAACCCAGTTTAATTTACCTCATACCTTTGCTCTTTGTTTGCCCTCTACATCTGGTCCTGCACCATATTACAAAAACATTGCTAAGAAGTTAATCACCACAAAACTTGTCAGTTACCCTGTTGACACTGACAAAATTTATACAATAACTGACCCTTACGACGAATATTTCATAGATCTTAAATCTATTACTATCGATCAGAAACTTGTCCCTCTTGATGCTTCTTTACTATCCATCAACAAAGATGGCTTCGGGGGTACTACATTTAGTACTAAATCTCCTTTTTACAAGTTTACAAACTTCCCTCTATACGGTCTTTATTGTTATTTCGTGGTTTATGATGATCAAGCATATTCAACAACCTTGGACATTGTGTTATGCAATGAAGTTAAACATAGGATAAGATAAGTTGTAAATTCGAGTTTGACTGATTCTCTACTTATCTTTTCTAAACAAACTTCTTGATAAACCTAGTTTGAACTTTTCAAAGACTTATCTATTTCCAAGGTTTATCTTTACAAACAAACTAACGGATTGATTTCAAAAGATTTATTCAAATATTTTCAAACAAACCTTTAACCTAATCTTATCTTGTTTATTGTTTGAAAGCTCTATCCGTTATATTGTTACTATATATTCAAACTCATTCTTTCAGAAAGACTACCGATTACATTGTTTTCCTAAGCCAAATTTATTCTCAGCTTGCTTTCTGAAAAATACATTCTTGTTCTATAAATCTTCAAGATCATTCAGTCAAACAAGAATTAGTTTGAGTTGTAATCGTTTCTTTGTGTGGATTGTATTTATATCAACTTGTTGCCGGGTTGTGGCATAGTATTGGTTTCAAAGGTTAGTCAAGGTAGCAAGTGTGCTAGGTAGCAAGTGTGCTAAAGGAAAGGATTTCTTTCAAGGGACTATCCTGTTGTAATCAAGGAAAGACTGTAAGTTCTTTATTAAAGTTGATATAATACATTCTCTATGCTAGTTGGCATGGGGACTTGGATGTAGGCCATAGACTAAGAGTTAAGGGCCGAACCAAGTGAAAAACTTCTGGTGTTCTGCAGTTTATTATTTGTGATCATAACTGATTTATATTGCTTATCATTCTGTAACTGTTTATAATTGAGACTGTCCCATTGCCTGTCTCAATTAGAAAGAGACCGTCTCATTTGCTATATTCATAGTAACTTTTATTATATAGATTGTGCCATTCAAATTTCATTTGGTATCAGAGCAGGTGCATTTAATTCTCTGTTTAGTGTTTATTTTGCTAGCGATCCATGGCTCAATCAGATAGGCATTCGAATAATATACCCCCAATGCTTCATGGTGCTGAAGATTACAATGATTGGAAATTTCGCATGAAAATATTTCTCCAGCGAGACATATTCGAATGGGATGCTGTTGAAAATGGTCTCGTAGTTCCAATGAGAGATGGAAAGCCAAAACCAGTCAAGGAACTCACTCCTGAAGAAGTGAACTCTCTCAACTATAATGCTAGGGCTATGAACTCATTGCTTAATGGAATGGTGGCTACTGAGTTACGAAAAGTATCAGCCTGTACAACGGCAAAACAAATTTGGGATACAATCAAAGTCAGCCATGAAGGTACATCCAAGGTACGTGAAGTCAAACTAAGTATGCTAATGAGTGATTATGAAGCTTTCAGGTTGGAAAGAGATGAAAACATAAAGGATGCTCAAGGAAGATTCTTGACGTTGATGAACTCAATAGCTCTCTTGGAGAGAGTCATCCCTCAAACTGAGATCAACAGAAAGATTCTCCGAGCTATGCCAAAGAAATTTGCTCCCAAGGTTACTATACTCCAGGATTCTGTTAGTCTCTCTACTATGGATACTCTTACTGTATTCAGCGAGTTGGAAGAATTCGAGAATCAACTACGTAGGTATGATGAAGAAGAAACTGCTCCTCGCAAAAAGACATTGGCACTTAATGCAGATGCTGATGAATCTCCTGATGACTCTGATGAAGAAATAGCTCTCCTAACTCGGAAGTTCCATAAATTTCTGGCTAAAAGGAATACATCAAAGCACCCTATGAAGTCTCAGTTTCCAAAGAAAGATTTTAAAACTTCTTCAAATAAGGTCAACAAAGCAGATCCAAGCAAGGACGCCTGCTTTGAATGTGGAAAGAAAGGACATTTTAAGAAGAACTGTTACAAACTCAAGGCCAAACAAAAAGCTTTACTTACATGGAGCGATGACGAATCAGATGTGGAAATTGACTCCGATGATGAAGTAGCTCAGTTGTGCTTTGCTGGATTTGAAGATAGTGCAAGTGATAATGATGAGGTACAAACTGTTCAAGATCATTTACATACGAAAATATCTCCTATAGTACTAACCTTGCAGGCACAAAACAAGAAGCTTAAGGAAAAGAATTCCTACTTAAAACAAGCTTTAAGTGAAGTTCTAAATGAGGTCGACGATTCACTTAAAGATGAAGCGGTAATGTCAGAAAATAGATCATTAGTCGCAAAGGTGGCTAAACTCACGGAAGAAAACATCTATCTCAAAAATGAGATCGAAATGAGAGATGCATGTCTTGAAGCTCTTAAGAAGGAACCAATGACAACTACATCTGAACATATCAAAGAAGAAAAAGTTTCTGATCTCTTAGTTCCTGAACTAAAACAGAAAGTGGCTCAGTTAGAGAAAGATCTAGCTAAATGTTTCCATGGTGAAGGGACACTAAATGCTCTACTTGCGGAACAGAAATCATCCCTGGACAAAGAAGGAATAGGTTGCGAATCAACCAAGAAAAGTGCATTTCAAAGTGGATACAAAAGAACACCAATGAAGTACAAAATGCCTTATGAGAAATGTCGAGATTGTGGCAAACCAGGTCACACTACATCAGAATCAAGATTGTGTGGTATCAAGGGCCACAATCCTAACTCATATTATAGATATTCTGTTCCTACATCCGTCAATGTTGTTCAAATCTGGATTAAGAAATCAGAAAGACATTTATATAATATCTGTGATACTAACACATCAGGACCCAAAGTCAAATGGGGACCTAAGAGATAGAATATTTCCTGCAGGTATGTTTGAAGGTCCATGTTCCTAGTAACAAATGGATTATTGACAGTGGATGTTCGCGTCATATGACTGGGGACAAATCCAAGTTTCTCTCTCTAGAAGCTAAAGAAGGAGGTTTAGTTACACTCGGTGACTCAAATACTGTTCGCATCATTGGTAAAGGCACTATTGGTAACAACAGGTTTGCTATTACAAATGTACGTTTAGTTGATGGTTTAAAATATAATCTTATTAGTGTGAGTCAACTTACAGATGCAGGTCACGAGGTAAGTTTTGGTAAAGATGTATGTTATATTGGTATGAAATCTAACAAAGTTTCCTTAGTAGCCAAACGAAAAGGAAATATTTTTGTGTTAGATTTTGATGAACAGCAGTCAGATATTTGTCTTGCATCTGTTCAAGAACAACAGACCTTGTGGCATCGACGTCTTGGACATGTTCACATGGATTTAATTCACAAGATATCTTCCCATGACTTAGTTCGAGGTTTACCAAAGCTTAAATATAAGAAGGTGGAACCATGTTCAGCTTGTCAACTGGGAAAACAGGTGAAGACATCTTTTACCAGTAAGAACAAAGTGTCAACAACAGTTCCTTTGCAACTTCTTCATTTAGATCTTTTTGGTCCAGAACGCTATGTAAGTCTTGGTGGTAAGAATTATGCTTTTGTGATAGTAGATGATTACTCTCGATTTACTTGGGTATTATTTTTGCGTACTAAAGATGAAGCTTTTGTTGAGTTTAAGGATTTGATTACTAATCTGGAAACTAAGTATTCTGTCAAGCTCAATACTATTCGTAGTGATCATGGTGGTGAATTTGAGAAAGATTTCATCACTTACTGCAAATCTAGAGGAATCACTCATGAATTCTCAGCTCCAAGGACTCCTCAGCAGAATGGAGTAGTTGAACGCAAAAACAGGACCTTACAGGAAACAGCTAGAACATTACTTCATGAGAGTAAGCTCCCAAGAAAGTTTTGGGCTGAAGCGGTACACACTTCCTGTTATGTTCTAAATAGAGTACTTATTCGTCCTATTTTACTTAAAACTCCTTATGAACTGCTTAATAAAAGAACTCCTAACATTAATTATTTTCGAGTTTTTGGTTCAAAATGCTTTATTTTAGATACTCAGAATACTCGAGGTAAGTTTGATCCAAGATCAACTGAAGGAATCTTTTTGGGTTACTCTACTACAAGCAAGGCATATAGAGTTTATAATTCTCTCAAAAACAAAGTGGAAGAATCTATCAACATTACCTTCAACGAATCTACTCGCAATTTTTCTCCACTAGAAGAAGATGCCCCAGAACTACCGTCTCAATCTCAATTGAGGCAGTCTCATTCTCAAAAGAGTCCGTCTCTTTCTGGTCAATCAAGCAGTCACGATACTCCCAGTTCATCTCGGTCACATATTTCTTCACCAGGTTCTTCGAGTAATTTAGAATCATTGTCAGGCTCTCCTCAAACACCTGGATCAAGCGCTCGATTGAACACTGATTCTCCAACTACAATGGGACAGTCTCATTCAAATGAGACACCTCTCAATCATTCTCAGACAGATAATTCCAATGTAGAAGAAATGAGTAATATTCAACTTCCAAAGTCTTCCAGAACAGTAAAGAATCATCCTCCTGACAATCTTCTTACAGACATAGATCAAGGTATTTCTACCCGAAGTAGACTTAGAAATTTCTGTGCTTTTAGTGCTTTTGTTGCAGAGTTCGAACCAAAGAATGCTCAAGAAGCTGTGGCAGACGAACACTGGTCAGTAGCAATGCAGGAAGAATTGAATCAGTTCGAACGTTGTGAAGTATGGGAACTTGTCCCACCTCCTCCAAATGTCAAAGTCATAGGCACTCGTTGGGTTTTCAAGAACAAACAAGATGAAGCTGGAAACATCATTCGAAACAAAGCTCGTTTGGTCGCACAAGGATACAATCAACAGGAAGGCATCGATTTTGACGAAACATACGCTCCTGTTGCTCGCTTAGAGGCTATTCGAATTCTAATGGCATTTGCAGCTCATAAGAACTTCAAACTGTATCAGATGGACGTTAAAAGCGCGTTTCTTAATGGTTATCTTAAGGAAGAAGTTTTTGTCAAGCAGCCTCCAGGTTTCATTCATGAAAAGTATCCTGACTATGTTTATAGACTCAAGAAATCAGTCTACGGTTTGAGACAATCCCCTAGATGCTGGTATGATCGTCTCAGTCAGTTTCTTGTTCAAAATGGCTTCATTCGTGGTACACTCGATCCAACTTTATTTATTTTTCATAAAAATCGTCATTTGTTATTGGTACAAGTTTATGTTGATGATATTGTGTTCGGATCTACTAACGAATCATTGTGTAAGTGGTTTTCTGATTGCATGCATAAAGAATTTGACATGAGTTTAATGGGCGAACTTCAATATTTTCTTGGTTTGCAAATAAATCAAACTGCGACAGGAATATTTATTCATCAAGGCAAGTACATTGCTGATCTTCTCAAAAGATTTGCTCTTGATCATGTTTCACCTAAGTCTACACCTATGAGTACATCTATCAAGCTCACTAAGGATGAACAAGGTACCCCGGTAGATGTTACTAAATATCGAGGTATGATTGGTTCTCTGTTATACTTAACTGCATCTCGTCCTGATATCATGTATAGTGTATGCTTGTGTGCCCGGTTTCAATCTCAACCTAAAGAATCTCATTTACATGCTGTTAAACGTATTTTTAAGTATTTAAAAGGTACTAGTGACTTGGGATTATTTTATCCGAGCTCTACTTCCTTTGACTTAATTGGTTTCTCAGATGCTGACTATGCAGGGTCACAGGTTGATCGAAAAAGTACTAGTGGTGCTTGTGAATATTTAGGTGATTGTTTAGTTGCATGGCACAGTAAAAAGCAAACATCTGTAGCTCTTTCTACTGCGGAAGGCGAATACATCGCAGCTGGCAGTTGTTGTGCTCAAATTTTATGGATGCAACAAACACTCCAAGATTTTGGTATTTCAGTATCTCATATTCCTATTTACTGTGATAATACCTCTGCCATTAATATCTCTAAAAATCCTGTCATGCATTCTCGTACTAAGCATATTGATGTTCGTCACCATTTTCTTCGAGATAATGTATCGAAAGGTAATATTGAGCTCATCTATATTCCTACTGAAAATCAGCGTGCGGACATTTTTACAAAACCCCTTGCTGAGGACAGGTTTTGTTTCCTCCGTCGTGAACTTGGTATGTGTTCTATATGAAAATTGTTCACTGATTGTATGTGATTAGCTGATTTGGTGAAATTAATTGTTTTCTTACTCACTGTTGTTGCGTGTATGTGCATTAAATAAATATTCCGTATTTCTCTCTGATGATATACATGCAGTGTACTGTCAAATAGTTTCATAATTTCTTTCCTTGTTTCTCGCGCCGGTTTCAATTCTGGACACGTCTTTTCAGACTTCTCTACATTCTCAACTTCTTCTCCTTTATCACTCTCTCTCTCTTTCTACTTTATCCTTTTCACCCTTATTCCTCTTTCTTTTCTCCATCTCTATACACTCTCATGGCTCGTCGCAATACAAAATCTCGGGTTCCCGGATCTTCATCGGCCGTTCACAAACGTCGACGCACAATGCCTGCCGACTCTGAGCAATCTGCTGCTTCCCCAGCGTCGTCTCCACCACATGCCACTACTAGCACAAAGGTTTTGTCCAAGCAGATTCTAAAAGAACGATTGGTTGATTTGGATGTTCTCAATCGTGCCGGAGTTGTTGATTTGTTCAAAACTCAGGGTTGCTCTCCTCTCCTTTTTCCCTCCGATGTTATTTACCCAGAATTGGTTCGAGAATTTTATTCCAATTTCAAGCTCTTGGACGACAACATGGTTTTCTCGTCTGTTCGTGGTCATCCTATCGTGTTCAAAGCCGATATCCTGGCAACAATCTCTGGAATCTCAAACAATGGAGTGTGTCCTCATACAACACATCAACCTTTCTTGGCAATTGAGGCTTTGGATTATGAAGCTCAGTTAAAGACTATCTTGGGTGATCATTTTGTCTCGGTTTCTATCAAACCTCTGGTATCTGAACTTTCTCCTCTCTCTTTACTACTCTTCAAATTATTTCATACAAATGTGTTGCCTCGAAAAAGTGGTCGTGACAGGGTCACATATCAAGATACAATTTTGTTATCAGTTTTTATGAAACGCATTCCTTGTGATATTGCTTCGTTGGTCATTTTGTCTATGTCGCATTGCTCTTCTCATGAGTCTATGCATTTGCCCTTTCCTGGTTTGTTGACATCAATTTTTCAGTATTTTTTAGTTCCTTTAACTTCTGAGAAATCTGAAAAATTATCTACGGTGTTTGATCTTTCTGTTCTCACTGCTAATAATTTGGTGTTTAATGCTTCGGGTGATTTGATTTTTGATGATGATCATCGCTCTTTTGGTGGTCTTCCTAATTCTCCAAATTATGCGTCTGATCCTCTAGATCAAAATTCCTCTGCTGTTCTTAATTCTTTATTAGCTAAACTCAATGAAAATTCTGTAGCTATTGAAGCTCTTAGTCGAAAACTATCCTCTGTTGAATCTCTTGAGTCACTAACATCTCAAGTTAGTATGATGCGTGCATCTTATGAAGTGTTTAACAAATATGTTTCTACTTCGCTTGACTCCATCAATGCCAAACTCTCTGTGTTGTACACCCATGATAAACGTCTGGCCAAGACTGTTGATTTTGAGTTTAACACACTTCAAGAAGGCATGACTTCAACTGCGAAAGCTTGGGAAAAAGAGTTTGTCAAGCTTTTCTTCAAGCTTGGTTCGGAAACACAATTTCTGTCGAAACAGCTCACTTCTATGCAGCATAAACGCTCTATGCCGTGGCATAACAAGAAAGATTGGATTGGTGATTGTACTCTCGAGGAAATTACTGCACCTCTACCTCTTCCCGCAATTCCTCCTCCGTCTGTTTTTGGCATGACTCGCGAAGAATACAAGGACAAGATCTTCGAGTGGCTTGCAGAACGTGATGGTGCAACTCCTGACAAGACGGCCTTCGACAAGCTTTTCTCTGAGTATGGTCAAGAACCCGTTTATCCATCCTCCAAAAGTCAAGGCAAGAGGAAGGGAAAAATGATGAAAATTATTATTTATGGTTTGTTAAACATTTTGTTGGAAAATGTTGGGTTGTTTGATGACATGACTTTATTTTTAGTTTGCTGATTTAAACATCTTATCTGGTTTGTTTATCCCTGGTTTATGGGATACTGATTCGTAATGAAATGCATGTGTTTATTTCGTGAAACTTAAAACTGCTTTATTCTATATGTCTGTCTCATTATCATTCCATAAACATCTCATTGCACAATGTTATATATTGCATATAGTTTGTTGTTGTTTGAACAGGTATCAAAGTATCTTTGAAAGGGGGAGCTTCTTTTCCTTTTCATCGATATCATCATAAAAGGGGGAGAATGTTATTTCGTGGTTTATGATGATCAAGCATATTCAACAACCTTGGACATTGTGTTATGCAATGAAGTTAAACATAGGATAAGATAAGTTGTAAATTCGAGTTTGACTGATTCTCTACTTATCTTTTCTAAACAAACTTCTTGATAAACCTAGTTTGAACTTTTCAAAGACTTATCTATTTCCAAGGTTTATCTTTACAAACAAACTAACGGATTGATTTCAAAAGATTTATTCAAATATTTTCAAACAAACCTTTAACCTAATCTTATCTTGTTTATTGTTTGAAAGCTCTATCCGTTATATTGTTACTATATATTCAAACTCATTCTTTCAGAAAGACTACCGATTACATTGTTTTCCTAAGCCAAATTTATTCTCAGCTTGCTTTCTGAAAAATACATTCTTGTTCTATAAATCTTCAAGATCATTCAGTCAAACAAGAATTAGTTTGAGTTGTAATCGTTTCTTTGTGTGGATTGTATTTATATCAACTTGTTGCCGGGTTGTGGCATAGTATTGGTTTCAAAGGTTAGTCAAGGTAGCAAGTGTGCTAGGTAGCAAGTGTGCTAAAGGAAAGGATTTCTTTCAAGGGACTATCCTGTTGTAATCAAGGAAAGACTGTAAGTTCTTTATTAAAGTTGATATAATACATTCTCTATGCTAGTTGGCATGGGGACTTGGATGTAGGCCATAGACTAAGAGTTAAGGGCCGAACCAAGTGAAAAACTTCTGGTGTTCTGCAGTTTATTATTTGTGATCATAACTGATTTATATTGCTTATCATTCTGTAACTGTTTATAATTGAGACTGTCCCATTGCCTGTCTCAATTAGAAAGAGACCGTCTCATTTGCTATATTCATAGTAACTTTTATTATATAGATTGTGCCATTCAAATTTCATTTATTTCCGCTTTCACTGAGGCTGCAGCTCCCAGGAAGATGAAAAGGGTAGACGGACCCTTCGACGTGTGTTACAATGCCACGGACATACCTGAAAGCCGGACAGGACCTGTCGTGCAACCTATAGATATCGGTCTTGCAGGGGGCAAGAACGAATGGAGACTTTACGGAGCCAACTCAATGGTTTCAGTTAACGAACAAGTATCATGCCTAGCATTTTTTGATGGAGGAAAATATCCAAGAACTTCAGTTGTCATAGGAGGGCATCAGTTAGAGAATTATCTTATCGAGTTCGATCTCGTTTCCTCCAAGGTAGGGATTAGCTCTTCACAACTAAAAATACAACTTGCAGACAGTCTAGAGTCCTGTAAATTTCCTAGAAATAGGTTCTGGTTGGACACATGCAAATGAACAAATGGTTTGAGAATCTTGCCATTGTAATAGTAATTTGTTGGGTGCGAGATGGTGTTCTAAATGTCATTGATTTAATTTTGTCTAAATTTAGATCAAGCGTGTGTTTGTGAATTCGGATAAAGTTCGGTTTGAATTATTGTTAAAACCCAGATAATTTTAATAATTTTTTGATACATGTGCATTTGTAGTATTAATTAAAAATATAATATTTTTTGTGAGATTTAATTTTGAAATTTATAACAGCCGTCAGCAAAAATTAAAAGATATTATTTTCAAAAATATGGAAAATTTAGAAATACTTTAGAGAATTAAACATAGTTACTCTATCTCAATCATTTCTTTACATTTTTTGTTGGACGTGTGTTTCAATTTTTTATATTTCTAAACTTTTCAAAAATAATAAATTTTTAAAAATATTAAAATCAACTACTTCTACTACTTTTCTCCACTCTCTTCATTTATACATTAAAAATTAATTAATTCCACCACTTAACTCACTTTTTCTACTCTATTTTTTTCACTATTTTATTATTACTTTTAAACCTTCGTACTTAACCCAAATATAAAATAAGTGAAGTACTATCTATCTTACAATTTTTTTTTCGCGTTTTGTATAATATTTCAAACAAAATCGATGATATATATATATATATATATATTTTTGTCATAGTGTTCATATATCTATTTTGGCCACATCTCGTAATTAAAAATCCTATGTAAATTTATACAAACTTATTTAGCAAAAATAAAATAAAATTATACAAACTTCCTCTTTTTTCCCCCTTTTTTGCTAAATAAATTACAAACTTATACACACACACAGTCCCTCAAAAACACACACACCGAGTCACCGACTCATAAACCCCCTTTCCGGTTCCTACTCTTACCGACTCATTTCAGGTACAATCTTGTTCGCTTTAATTCCATTTCAATTCTTAATTGTACGGTAATTCTGTTTTATCATGCTTAATTGATGATGCATTAGGTTAGTTACTCATGTTTTAAATGCTATGTTTGATTGCAATTGTTTATCTTTCTTTTTTGAAATTAGGGTTTTGCTTGATTATGGAATACATTGTGTGCAATTATATGTATTTGTGTGTGTATTATAAGAAGTGCTGTATATATAGGGTTTAATTGTTATAAATGAATTGTTGTCAAGTGTCCGGAGGATATAGAATCATTGCTGATTTGAAAACCAATTAGTTTCCAATTAGTCGTAAACAACCTTTACTATTTAATTTCCTCAACTTGTTTTACTTTACGCAAATTCAACCAATGTTAAGTATGTGTACTTCTTCATGATTATGTATATGATGCAGGCCTTAAATAGTAAAAACAGATGTGTTTTGTGTGTGTGAATTGGTAATTAAGACGAAACTGATGCTGGGGGTGATAAAGATTCAATGTTATTGAGAATATGGTTATAATTTGGGAGGAGACGGATTAACAGAAACTAGAATATGTTTTGATCTTCTATGCGAATAAATAATTTTATTCCAATAGACTAGACACGGTTTAAACCTAATTATTATTGTGGAGATCAGGTTTTATTAAATTTTTTGATTTTTTGGTTTAATTGATACTTTGATATTGTGATTGATTTATTTATTATATGAATATTTCTGGATTTGAGTTTCAAACAGAAGCAATGGACGATCTTTCTGAGAAGTTTCAACAAAGTATTATTGATGAGATTTCAAAAACAAGAAATTTTGTCTCCGAGGAACTCATGGTTATTAATGAGAAGATCGACCGTTTGCAGATCAGGAACGCTCAAACTGAACAAGGAATGGTATGATATCTTATCAATTACGTGTATATGATGTGATGACCAGTAGTTCTTTTTAATATTTTCCTTATATTTTTTGTATCAAAATTATTTTAATCTTTGGGGTATAGCTGATTTCTTGCGTCATTTGGTAGATTTATGTCATTCATTGTCTTGATATCTCCTCTCTTCTCCTTTATCTATATACGCATAACTATGTTTTTGTATATATGTTGCTTGTACTGTTCAATAACTCGATTTTCCTCACTCTTACTTTTTAACTCATTTTCATTCTCTCTGTATATTTATGGAAAGAATGAAAAGCATGTAAATTGTGGATTATTACTTTTTCACTTGAAAACATCTCTTGTATTCTCTTTTTTTCTATGTAACATACATAATTTTAGGAAGTCAACAATATGACTTTCCTCAACAATCAAAACATGGTCCCTGATTTACTTTCCTTGTGGTGTTAAGTAATAGATTTTTCGTGACACTTTTTGCCCCATCCAACCACTAAGTCATAAATTATAAGAACAACTATACTCTTAAGTTCGTCGTTAATGCAAGCAACGGTATCATCAAGAATCCTTTCCTTTTGGCCATGGATTTCTTTTGGTAATTGTTATCCATGAACAGGTGAACAAAAACAAGTAGCACATATGTAGAAACTAAAGCTATGTCAATTGGCTATTGGTTTATCATCTCATATATGAATAAAATGATATTGTTCAAAAGATATGCGGTGGAATTGATATTAGGTTTAGTTGACACTTTAAGATTTAAGATTGTAATTGATTTTTTTGGATTGTTGAATTGCAGTTTTATACCAGGAAAAAAGAAGATCTTTCGAAGGCGTTGAAGCAAACTCTCATTGTTATTGATGAGATGTTAGAACCACAAAAGTTTTACTCGGATTTTTTCGCAGGAGAACTGAAGGTGATTAGTGAGAAGATTCAAAGTTTAAATGATCAGAAGTTTGAAACAGAAGAAGACATGGTATCGTATCTCATTCATTAACATGCATGTGACGAGTTGCAGTGTTTCTTTATTCTTATTATTATTATTACTAATTGGACGGGGTAAAGCTAAATTCTTTGTGTCATTTTAGCATAATGTGAGACATTGCATTGGGAGCTTGTATTTAGCATCTCTATATGTATGTATATATTTTAAAATAAGTAATTTTTCTTTTCATCGTTACTTATTCACCCTATCTATTTTTTCTTGTACTTGAATTTTAAATTTTAAGACGTGCACTTTACATTACACATGAAAAACATGCTTTCCGGTGTTTCTTTTATTTATTTATTTTTTTGCTAAATAAAAGAATTCTTTATTGAAGTCGAATAAAATATTATTGAATTTAGTTTGAGTTGAGTTAATCGAAACTAAATTGTATCCTATGAATCTCTCAATTCTTTAATTGTGAATTTTAATTGTACATTATGTTTTGTTTAAATTAAACTATTGTCTCTTGCGCTTTATTTCTCTCTACTCTCTACTACTCTCATCTCATAGGGTTTCTTTTTAACTAATTAATTATTAAATTTATTTGTGTGTTATTACATTTTTTTGCTCTAATTAGTGATTCTATTGCAATGAATCCCACTTATTTTTTGTTACGATTAGATTTCATTCAAATTTATTTATTTGTTTAATCGGCAATTTTTATAATCTCATATATGAATTGATGATTTTATTGCAACAAATGTCATAAAACTACTGAATACTGATACTTTGAAATTTTCTTGTTTTCTTGTATTGTTAAGTCGAAGTTTCATACAAAGGCCATGGAAGATCTTTTGACGAAGTTGGAGCAAAATGTCATTGATGAGATATCAACAAGACGATGTTTCATTTCGAGAGAGCTCAAAGTGATTAATGAGAGGATTGAAGATTTTGAGAAGGAGGAAACATATTTGGGCATGGTATGGTAATTCATCATTTTAGTTTCTTTTATTTTTAGTAATGATGGTAATATTATTTATTGGATGGGGTAGAGTTAATATTCGGTGTCATTCTAGCATCATGTCGTTCATTGTATTGGGTGCTTCTTTTGTCCCTTTATCTATTGATATACATTTTTGTGTATAATCTGTAAATATTAATGAGACATCACTTAGAAACTTTGTTAAAAATAGGAAATTATATATTTTTATGTTGAACCATGGTCTATATGTGTTTGAGTTTAATAAATTATACCTAACGCCTACTATATCTTTGGGGTTTTATTTTACAAAATTAGGGGATAGAAATATGTAGAGAATTAATACAGTAGTTTGTCAGATTGCAACTTTCTTTATATGGTTAATGTATCGATTACATGTTAATTAAGGTTTAACGTGATAGTGAACCTTACTAACGCATGTATAACCTTATTTTTAGGAAAGTTCTAGGTATTTACAAAATGAAACCGTTTTTATAAATTAGCATACGTGTATAACTTTATTACACTTGCGTTGAACCCCTGTGTATGATAATAGTTCTGCAATTGATTTTAAAAAAAAATGCAACTGGACACCTCCTTAATGTATCTATATTTGTAAATATTTTTCATAAAGTTAATTTCTTTCACTTTTACTTTTTGAATTCATCTACAATCTGTCTATATAGCTATGCATTTCAAATATTTGATTTTTGGTAATAAAATGTATGAATAGGTGCTTTCCATGACATGCATACACCTAGAGCATTGTGATTGTTTTCTTAGAATATACCTAGGGTTGAACAAAAAACTGAATAGATTTGAAACCGAAATCGCTAAAAACCGAACCGTATAAAACCGAGCCGAAACTGAAACCGAAAAATAAAAACCGCAACAGATTGTTCGGTTCCGGTTACACGTTCCAGCCGAAAAAATAATTAAATAATACTTTGTATTTTATATAAATTTAAAATTAATATATGATTATAATCACAGCTCTTTCTGTTTGTTTTGAAAGTAAGATCATAGACACAAGTTCTGTGGCAAGTATAATTTTCAGGTTACTGACTTTACACTTGTGAGTAAAGTGTGTGGTTTAATGTTATACCTATTGAAATACCTATTTATTGTTCTTGAGTAGGTAAGGTATACACCAATTTAATATGCATGAAATTGTCAAACTGCAGATAAGTTAAAGGACCTCTGTTCGAACAAGGTAATTCTAATAAATGAGTTCTAGTATTTTTAAACAAGGTAGTTGCTCAAATAAGTTAAAGGACCTCTAGCCAAACTTAAATTATTTTGAGTTTACTCGTGAGCTAGTCCAGTCAAGTTTACACGCGAGCTCAACACTTAAAAACATACATGTAAAAACTTACTTAGTATTCTACTTATGAATAACAAATATAGATTCTTAGTGATAATTTATTTGTAAGTATTCGAGTTTAAGACAACTTGGGTCTACTTGTTTAATTAAACGAGCTTGAACTTGGATCATATGCGAGTTCTAGCCAAGTTTTGTTAACGAGTTCGAGCTGCTCACGCAATGATAGCCATACATAAACCTTACATACATATTTGAATCTCTTTACAGGAGTTTTTAGAACATTATGCTCAAGAGAGCGTAATCGGAGAAGGGAGCATGGGAAGAGTGTACAAAGTCCGTGATCTTAAAACTAGGAAAGTATGTGCAATGAAATCCATTGGCTTGGATGGAAATCATTTAACTCCAAAAGTGGCTCGAGAGATATCAACACTTTTTGAAATTGAACATGATAATATTGTGAAGTTGGAGAAGGTACACTCCTGTGAAGGTTCCTTGTACCTCATTATGGAGTACGGGGGTGATAATTTGAGTAATTTCTTGCAGAAAGGGGGGAAAATCGATGTTAATATTGCCAAGGTGAGAAAATGAAATTTTTTATATCTACATTACCAAAACAATTCTACAATCACTTGACTGAACTGACTGTGTTATTATCTTTATATCTAGGATTGGTTAAAGGCTCTTTTATTAGCTATTGACTTCCTGCACGAAAGAGATATAATTCATTGCGACTTGAAACCCGAAAACATAATTATTGACTCCAACCTAAAACTGAAGATTGGTGGTTTCGGCTCAGTGAGGAGGATTCTTGATGACACAATGTTATCTCCGGTACTAATTAGACAATTCTATGGGTGGCTACATAATTATAAGTTACACCATGTTTACGAGCCATTTGCCTTTTTTTTTTCAGGTGACTACCGCCCCTTTTACGGCTCCTGAATTGTTACTTGGGTCTAATGGCTATGGTAAGCCGATCGATATATGGGCAATAGGTTGCATCTTTGCAGAAATGGTGGAGGGGAAGAGCCTTTTTGGCCCTGAAGATGAATCTGAAATCCGCATTTTACACGAGATATTTAGGTATTTTCTCATCCTAGAAACCATTCGGTTAATTTGCATTTGTTTGTTCATTTTTAATAGTTTAATGTATCCTAATTGAAGAAAAATTGGCACACCAAGCCAAAATAGCTGGCTATTCTTTTTGCCAAACTTCCTAGAAGATGTGCATCAATACCCTGAGGTGAGCTTCTTTCTAATCCCATTATAATTTCCATCTTGTGGCTAAACAAAATTTAACGTGACATTTATTTTTCTAGGCATCTGAAATTTTACCTAACCTTGATGTGGTTGGTAATGATTTGATCAAGGTACGAATACAACCGAATTTATAAATGTACCCAAGTTTTCTTCTCTATTAACAATAGGTTGACTCTATATATATTCCTGTGAAGAAAATGCTTGCGGTTGACCCACTGGAAAGGATTACGGCTGGAGACGCTCTCAAGCATCCATACATTAAGGTATCATATTATTATGTCACTACTAGTTATAATCTGTCAAGCATATTCTTATCACATAACCTATGTTAAGAGAGTTTTTTAAAATATCTTAAATTATAATTAAAACCAAATGAAACTAATATTTCCAATGTATCCCTCTCGTAGACCCAGGTTGAAGTACACAGACCTTACAAGTAGTAGTAATAGGAACATTTTATGTATCAATATACTATTAACCACCTTTTTTTTCTTTGTGCATATTATAGCGGTCAGTATAATCTTGTGCATAATCCTTATGGTTGTAATTATATTTGGGTGGCCTATTCTGCTAGCTGTCCGTTAGAGGGATCTACTAGTTTAAGCTTTAGATTAGCTGGGGGGATGTGATGTGAGTTTTTTTGTTCTAATTTCCATGTTAAGTTGTCTGCTAATGAAATTTGTTCGAGGCTGCTGTATGATGGCTGCCCTTTTGCGGAGTAGTATATGGTTGTAATTATATTTGGGTGGCCTATTCTGCTAGCTGTCCGTTAGAGGGATCTACTAGTTTAAGCTTTAGATTAGCTGGGGGGATGTGATGTGAGTTTTTTTGTTCTAATTTCCATGTTAAGTTGTCTGCTAATGAAATTTGTTCGAGGCTGCTGTATGATGGCTGCCCTTTTGCGGAGTAGTATATGGAATTTATTTTTATTATTCTGGACAACTAAGTGTGTTTTTTTCATCTGTTTGAACTCGGGGGTGGTAGTTTTGTCCTTTGTAGAGGTGTCCTATGCATTTTAACTGATTATAGTTTTGAACTATAAATTGAGCTGGGGCTGGTGTCTTTTGGTTTCCCGAAATCACGATCAGTTGGCATCATTGGAATGGTGTGAGCAAGTATAGGGATAGTGAGTGTTATTATTTGTACTAATACTCAGCTCCAGCGTTGAATCCCCTCACATTTTTGTTTTGTAAAGTGCTGCTGATGCATTATTAGGTGTATTCTTGGAAGAAATATATATATAGTACTGGGGTTTCTTCCTGTTTGTTGTGATCCCATGTTTGCTGCAAGATTGTGGATACATGGCTCAGTTCTTAAAAAAAAACAGGTGCTTTCAGTTTTTTATATTGTTTGATCACTTCAATTTGGGGTGTTTAAGGTGAGTTTTTTTTCTTGTTACGATTGGGTCATGTTCTTCCTCCTGGTGATGAGATAGAGTTTTAGTCTAGTTCCCCCTTTTGATTTTTTTGGTTTTTTGTTTTATTGATTGGTGTTTCGGGTCAAACGTCTTTGTTTGCATGTGTTTTCTATGTTATTTTGCTCTTATCTACTAATGGGCTGCTATCCCATTCACCCAAAATAAAAAGTCCATTGTACCCTCTAAATTAACGTCTGCAAATGGTTCTGCTGTTCCAGCTACAAATTATGGTAATATTCCCAGGCACGCATTCCACTTCATTTTACATTTGTCTTTCACTACTATTCTTTTTATTTAAGCATTGTCAGTTTGTGGACGCATCTAAAGCTGTGAAAGCTGTTCAGTTTTATAAGTCAGTGTTTGGAGCTACAGAGGTCAATACTGTGATGCATCCAAAAAAGAAGGCAGAACGATAACTCCCACTTGTCTTGGCTCACCTCAAAACTTGTTTTAACCACTTTTGTCTTCTTCGATTACGAAAATGCTCCTCTGTGAACCTCTCTTGCTCGCTCTCTCCCTCTCCCTCTCCCACTCTTGCTCTCCCTCCCTCCATCTCTCCCTCCCTCTCCCCCTTTCTCCTTTTACCTTCATTTTTTGGTAAGATATGTGTAATATAATTTGGAAGTTGCAATCATATTTAAGTGTTTAATGTTTTCAACTATCCTTTAAATATCTTCTTTTTTTACACTGTTTACTTTCTGAACGTATTGCGCTCCTATATTAAAAGTGTTGGTGTCTATATACTCATGTTTATAACTGTGATTTCTTTTTCTAAGATTTGATTTTCTTGCTGTGAGACATGTGTAGTATAATTATTGACTTGAAGGTGGTTTATTGCTACGGCTTATACATATGTTCAAAGTAAATTCTATATTAGCAGAATTTTCTTGTGCTTTGTATGTTCCTCTGATTCTTATAATCTTATTTAATTTTATTAAGTTATTTGATCTGATTAATTGACGTTCCCTCTACTGCCAATGTTGTGAAGGCTGGTGACGTTTCCGTGGGTGAAATTGCTTGAGGTGAAGGCGATACGTACAGGGTGATTCCAGTTTTTACCTCTGTTGTGAACAAGAGAAGTTAGGATGATATAGCTTACTGCCAGTCGTTCCCTTGTGTTTCGGATTGCTATTTTGGAAGCGCCCCCCTTTATCCACGGGCCTGGATGTAGTCTCTAGCTAAAAAAACCATGGATATGTTGTTGCCTTGTTTATGTAATTTGATAATTTAGCAAGGTGGTTCTTCGACAGACTGCGAACATGGAATATTATAATCTATGTTGTAATGTTGCATACCTTTTTGGGGAACCAGATATTAATTAATTTAATCAAGTTTAGTAAAATGGAGAAGTTTCCAATTTAATGAAAATGATATGCACACTTTCATGTTCAGTATATTATATTATACTGTAATTTACGTATAATGATTTTGTAGTCTAAAAGTTGTTCATTTGCAAATGGCATATCCCTAGTTTAGGGTTAAAAAAAAAACACAAGTGCTGCTCAAAAAGCAGTCTATTCAAGCATGGTCCTGGGGCTTTTCTACATCAATATTACGATAATCACAACTTTAATTATTCTATTAATTAATATATTTAAAACGTCACTTACATCGTTTTTTCAATCTTGTATCAAAAACTAAAATTAATGTTTTATACAAAATAAAAATTAATAATATTATTTACAAGCATGTCATCCAAATAATCTATACTATATTATTAAACTTATAAAATAAAAAATAATTACATTACAGAAACTCGGTACATTACAGAGCACATATTTTATTACTTGTACTTTAGTCATTTTTAGATTTTTTAAAAATAAATAAATACAAACGGTTAGATCTATTATTTAAGAATATTTTATATTTTAATATCTAAAATACTACTAAAGATTACGTCAAAAAATTATTAAATTAAAATATTTATATAATTAGATATATTAATCCAATTTATTATATACACATATAAATATATATATTAAAATTTCATCAAATAATATATAATTACAAAAATCTAAATAAAAAATAATAAAATATTAAAGAAAACCGATAAAGCTACTATTTATAAACCGAGCACATTGAACGCAAAGTTAAAGGGTAATTTTGGATGGAGCAACCCATTGAAAACAAGTTTGAAAATCTCTCTCTGTCGTCGGAACCCATAGAGAATGAGCTTGAGGAGAGTATTATCTCTCTACCGTCCGAACCAACAGAGGAGCAGCAGTTTCAAAATATAAGAATTTCAATATCCTCCAGGTTTCTTAACTGCCTCGATCAAGGTACCCTATGATAAGTTTAATTTTTTGTATTGCTAGTTTTTTTTCACAAATTTAATTGTCCCTTTTAACCCTAGGGTAATTAAGCAATAGGGCCATGTTTGTTGTTTCGTAGGACTATAATCTTTTAAATTTTTTATTTCATGTTTGTTTTGTAAAAAATTATTTAGGATTAGAAAGGATCATAAGTTTATACTCCCTCCGCCCCGTTGAATTTTATACATTGGGGATGAACATGAAGACCAAAAAAGATATAAAAAATGAGTAAAGTTAGATGAAAAATGGGTAAAGTGGTGGAACCATTTTAGATAGCGGAGGAAAGTAGTGGATATAATAGTGTTCAAAATAGAAACTGTATAGAAATGGATGGGACAGAGGGAGTAACCCTTTAAAATAGTATTTGTTTGTTTGGCGGGAATGCGGGATAAGGAATTGGATTATACTTCTGTCTAATACTTGGTTGAATGAGGTATTTTTTAATTCTCTCTTACAAGTCATTTTTTTAAAAGATTATAATTCATTCACTATAATCCCTTGTAAAACAAACATAGAATTAGAAATTTTAAAGAATAATAGTCCAATTTTATGTTATCTCTCAAAACAAATATGGGAAATGATAATTTAAAGGATTAAACTTTTTTACCGTAAAATAAACCAATTTTACCGTAAATAGATTACTTAGAGGAACTCTAACAAGGGGTGTCGATAAGGATGCTAATGACATGTGGCATGACATAACACTCTTGTTAAGGCTTTATTAGATTTGCAAGGATGCTAAAGAAATATCCACGCGTTGGATAGAGATTCCAACTCGGGATGCCAAAAGTTGTCATCGTTTTAAAGTAGGGTGCTAACTTATTTTGTGGAATCTATAATGGATGCAATATTAGTTTTCTAGTAGTACACAAACATATTTGTATTGTTCAATATTTTTACATCTTATATAAAAGTGTCAATCACACCAGTGTTTTTTGAAAAAAAGATGCCAAAAATTATTTGCAAGAAAAAGAAGATAGAAAAATTGTTTTTGTTGATGTGTCAAAGACCAAAGTTGACATCCTTTTAAGTTTGTGCGAACTGTTGGAGTTGCTCTTACTACTGTTCCTAACTCAGCTTGCATTGCAGGCCATCAAAATTGATATTTTTAATTAACCTAGGGTGGTACTACTTTCCACACTAGGGGTAGTGCTAAGCATAATTAGCATCTGGCCTACTAAGATAACAATGACATTAACTAAGGGAGGCCAGAGGTTTGCCGCAAAATAACTTTTGTGTGTTCTTGTGCATCTGCGCAACGCAACCCATAAAAGGCTTTGGGCCTTTAGGCGGAGTATTGATGCAGGACAAAGTTAACAAGGGGGGTTGAAAGAGGGTACAGAATCTATCTCAAAGAGAATTGATAGTCAAAAATATATTCTCTCAAGTCTCATATATCCAATATAAATCAATATTTTTACTTTTTAAAGTTATGTTACATTGTTACTAGAGAAACATGTGCACTAATTTTTCTTTTCTTACTGTGGTTTGATGTGCAGCGACTGCTGCTCTTGTCAGGAGTGCAAAGGGCATGCACCTCATGGTCTGGGGTCCTTACATGTTGCCAACCCGGGTTGTAAATATTACAACGGGATTAACGCCATCTCCTGAAGGTATATAGCTTGTTTCTAAATTTTTAACATTTCGCTTAATAGATGGTTTCTTTAAAAACACCTTAAGATTTTAGATGAACCGGTTACTTAACAATGTGATCTGAAAAGATGTATGATTTGGAGTTGTACCCATGTTCATTTTTTTATGATTTTAGAAGTAGATTTTGTTGATGATTTTACATGTTTTTCCACATTTTTCACTTTTGGATTATGGGGAAAGATAGGAGTGTCAAAGTCTGCATCCTCATTTTATAATCTCTTTAGATATGAACAAAGTGGGTTATTTTTGCAGCCTTTAATTCTACAATCTGTAATTTTATTAGATATGACATGAATGGATTAACTTGCTGTTTGAAGTTCAAAATGGGATGCTTGCTTTGGCAGATATATAGTATAGACTGAAATTAGGCATAGGGTTGCTTGTTGGATAAAGGGGAGATATGGATTGTGGCAACATGTAAGGACCCTGCTAGTGGTCTTGGTGTCCGCATATTAAAGGATAGAAATGCAACTTTCGAGCCCCTGCTAGTAATGGGAAAGGGTGCACGTCGGTTTATAAGCTGATTGATCCCAAGAGACCAAAATGTCAGTTGTGATTTTTACTTTTTAGTGTGTTGATCCCTTTGTGCCAAGTTTTGTCATGCATAAGAATAATGAAGATCTTAAATTTTGAACTGTCTGATATTAGATTGTCCACGTTGGAAAAGCCTTGGGTTGTAAATTAAATATATTATTACTTTCTGATCTGCAAGATGTTCTTAAACATACTCTTTTATGTTTTGTCGGTCAGGATTCAACCTTGAGTGCGATTCTGAGTTGCAATATCACGGGAGAGTTGTTGATGTCCTCGGCTCCAGTGAGTTGGTTGAGCAGATGATGTCAGGTGTTCGTGCTTCTCACGTCAACGTTGAGGTTGAAGTTGTTGATCTAGGAGGCCAGATACAGTGAGCAGGGGCGAGTTACTGCGAGCTAAACCATGATTAGTTAAATTTTGCTTGTAAATTTGTAGATTAGGCAACTAAACCCCCCCCCCCCCCCCTATTATGATTTGCTTAGCACAAAATTTTAAAATGTCATGGGTTTATCTTGTATTTTCTTTCAAGAAGAACCTTGGTTGACTAATAGTAAACTTGCCCAAAAAAATCATCTAAATTGTATTCTTAATCAACTTACACTGTGTTTTTGGTCTCACCTAGCTGTGATTTCATTAAATATAATAAAATAAGTACTGTTGTTTATGTGCAAACTTTTAGTTTTAGCTTGGATGTGAATCGGTTATGACACCATCAATCAGTTAATTCATCAATTAATTTGATAAAATTTGTTACTGTGCAAAAAACAAAGCTAATTTTTTTACTTTTTATACGGCATTTACAAATAAATCAATGCAGCGATCATTGCATTACTATATTACATCAATCCGTTTAACGAGTCAACTTCTTTTCAGATATATTGAGTTTGCTTTTCATATTTGTAATCCATATAATCGGAGTATTTCATACCATGAAATATGAAATAAATCAATATGATGTTCTATGCTCTTGCTACGCTCTTGCTAGTTGCTACACAGCTTTGGGCCATTCATCTGGGCCTCAACCAAGCTCGCCTAGCCAACTGTGAGCTCCTTACTCTCGAGACACATAATTTCAACATGCTTGGATGGCAGAGGAGACAAGACTTGCCTGTATGATTATTATTTGAAATTAATTTTTTTGCATTTTTGTATATATTTTGATAGAAAATACAATTTTTTCCCATATTATTAAAAAATATTGTTTTTGTTTCGTAAAAATTTTTGTTAGCCTTTTTTTTAAGCCAAAAAATTGATCAACTACCAAAAATATTTAAAACATCGAATAATTCACCGAAATTATTGGGTGTTGTCCTTTTCTATCACAATTCTTAGATAAATTGTCCTAAATATCACAACTCATTATAAAATGACACTCTGTATCACGTTAAAACGCAACTTATAATAGCCACGGAGGACGAAATTGCGTTTCTTGATAACGTTCCTGTAGCTGGAGTATTTGTATGGAAAATTATAAAAACGAGGCAATGCAGGCTTGAACCCGCGACCTCACGCTTGCAAGAGAGCCTCTCCAAAAGCTACGCCAACACTTCTATTGCTCCTAAACATAAACGCTAGTTTATACTCGAAACTATTGCTGAAGCCATCATCACTCTCTCTCTCTCTCTCTCTCTCTCTCTCTCTCTCTCTCTCTCTCTCTCTCTCTCTCTCATACGCACACATATACAGTCTCTCTCTCTCTCTCTCTCAGTCTCTCATACGCACACATATACAGTCTCTCTCTCTCTCTCTCTCTCTCTCTCTCTCTGGCCGCCAGTTTGTTAGGTAAACCAATTTACCCTCTCCATCTTTCCAATTCTTGGGGCGGAGTGTCTATATCTTTTCAAATTGTAAAGAATCAAGGTAATAAGATTTAAATTATGATGTAATTAGGCCTTATCACCATATGAAATTGTAGATTTGTAATTCAAATTTGATTCTTATAGTTGTGTAAGTTTGATGTTAGTATGTGTATGTTACATTCTTTTGTTTCTGTGAAATGCTAGCTCTGCGATGGAGGAACCCGGAAAGGAGAAGATTCGAGTTGTCATGTCGTCGAGGAGTCTCAAGGCAGTAGATGAAGGTGCTTATGAGAATTTGTGCTTGTTAGTCTAATAATATCTAGTACATTTAATTCTTTTAAGTAAGATAAATTAATTTGTTTATCTGTATGATGGTATGATTAATTATCGTTAATTGTTCACCAGGGCTCACTAGTAGGTTACTGGTGAGCTCAAGCTCCTACATTCCTAATTTGATAGAAAAGAAACGATGTTGTCTCGAGTGAGTTTAGGGCAGTGGTGAGCATATTTAGCATCAAGCCATTTAAAATAGGCATTCTCATGTATGAATACATAATCACATAAATGACCTACTATTTGATGACATTAACTTAGCGAGGGAGAGTAGCAACAAGAGATAAGGTACTTATTAGAATTCCCTGGGTTCAACACCTTAGGGGTAGGAGCGATCCCCCCGGTTAATACCTTACGACATGGGGTGTCTTTTGTAAACTATACATAAGCAGCTGGGGCCTGCTTTGGGCATTTGTGAGAATGACCAAAAGCTCTGCAGCTATTGCATCTCGCAGGATCCTCAGGGTACGCAGACTCCATTGGTCATTCTCAACAAATAACGGGTCTTCCACTTTAGGAAGATCTGGATTGGCTGATATTGCTATGCCGATTCTAGCTAAACCTAGTGGTCCAGTAGACTAAGGCCCAAACAACTGAGGTTTATTATGAACTAGGGGTGGCAAAATTTGACACGACCCGAAATCCGACACGAACCCGACACGGAAAAGTACGAATTCGGGTTGAGTATTTTGAGTTTCGGGTCGGGTTCGGGTTGGGTAAAAATTTACCCGAAATTTTCGGGTCGGTTTCGGGTTGACCCAAAATACCCGAACCCGACCCGAAAATTTAATATATATAATAAATTATTTAAAATATATGAATTTATATTTAATAATATAGACATATGTGATATATATTCATAATATTTAAATAATTTAATTCATATATCACATAATAAATTTTTTATTATATATTTTTAATATTTTATAAATAAAATTTAATTTTTTATATATAAAAATAATTATTTTTAATTATTTTCGGGTCAAACGGGTCATTTTCGGGTTGATCGGGTACTAACAGGTCGGGTTCGGGTTGAGAAAATTTAACCCGTTTCGGGTCGGGTCGGGTTCGGGTTGACTGAAAAATAAGACCGGGTATAGCAAACCCGACACGAACCCGACCCATTACCCGAAATTGCCACCCCTATTATGAACAGCATACATATGTGATAACTCCTAGCTCCACATGTAATATAAACACACCAAGTTCCCTATGCTAAATGTACTTGAACTATGTACTAATAATATTAAATTCTTTTTAGTTTTCATCCTCCATCATATTTCTACATCTTGATTACTTTGCTATCCAAAAGTTCGAGGAAGGTAAACCTAGGATGAGCTTCAGTAGAAAAAGTCCAAGAGCAGCTTCCATACTTTCTGTTTAAGTTGTCTCACTATGGCGGAATAAATGCAACAGCTGGAGAGAAAGATAGGTGATCAGAGTAGGAGAGAGGGGAAGGAGAATGTTGAAACCTGTTTCTAGGACAACATTGATGTGATTTTTTCAATAGAATAAGATACTTTAAATATAAAGCTGTATAATTTGATATGAGCATGTGTCTGCGTATTACAGTAAATTATCAAATTAATGTAAAGTATTTATTATAGAAAATTAATATAAAAAACAGCTGATTTACGGTGAAGAGAGTTTTGAGAAGTAGAAACAAGGTGGCGTCATATGAGTAAGGGAAGTTAAAAGAAGGGCATACACGAAAAAGATGCTATCCAGGCCCTAGAAGTTTCAACCTTTCTCTCCTTACATAAGTTTGCGTCATGCTGTAGGAAACCTTGGAACCCTCTAGGAGTTTCAAGAGCCTTGAGAAAGGTAAATTCAGGTTCTGTTATGCTATTTTAGTGAATCCATTTAATTGAAATTGGGTGTTACTCTAATATGGGTCGTCTCACCATATCTTTATATGGGACCTATCACCTATGATAATTTGTGCTCAATTAATCTCTGATTACTAAATTTAGTTTGTAATTAAGCAATATTCTCTTAGGGTCTCAGAAGCTTTATTTTTTTCAGAATCTGTAATATGAGTATAATTGCATCAGAACTTTTTTGTAGTGGTAATTGTAATTTTAAGTTTTTATGTTTGAACCTATTGTACTTCAGTGAGATTATTTAATAGTGAATAAATGGGACACTAGGACATTAGAGTATAATTCATACAAAAATTTATAGAAAATCACCGAATCTACTCTGTGTGTCCTAATTCAGCAATTTTTATCACGTAGTAGTCTGTCTCTGTCCTACTTTGTGATCCTAAATCCCAGGTTTTTCTGTTTGTGTTGATTTGTTTGATATGATTGCATTATTTGCTTTCAGGACTTGAGTTTTAGTTGGCTACATAGCAGTTTTATATATGCACTAATTTTCCTTTTCTTTACCATGCTGGCGCGCAGTAACTGCTCAATTTGTCAGGGTTGCAAAGAGCATGTGCCTCAAAGTCTGGGGTCCTTGCAGAGCGCCAACCCAGGTTGTGGATATTAAGACGAGATTAACCCCATGCTCTAAAGGTATATATAGCTTGTTATAATTAATTTTTAGTCTTTTGCCTATTAGATGGTTTCTTTTAAAAGTTTTCAATGTTGGGGGAACATTGAGGACGAGATTCTTTAATCAGAAAATATGTATGATTTGGGGTTGTTCCATAATAAATGCAAATCTTGACAACTACGTGGTAAATGGTGGTATGATTTGGTTGGTACCTATCTACAGTTAATGAACTTGTATCTTTAAACCTTGATAACTCTATAGCAATACTGTGTATCAACTATGTTCAACACTAAATTATGTTGGTATGTCTGCCCATTTTATAATCGTGAAAGTAGTTGTTAATGGTTGGACCTGCTTTCCACATTTTTTACTTCTGGAGTTTGGCCTATGATATGTTGAAGTCATGTTAAAAAAGTCTTCATCCTACATTTTATAATCTCTCTAGAAGTGAACAAAGTGGATTGGTTTGCAACCTGTAATTCTACAGTCTGTAATGTTTTGGTATGTCATTGATCGATTAAACTTGCTGTCGGAGGTTTAAATCATGGGATCCTTGCTTTCGCATCAAGACAATGAATACTGAAAATAAGCATAGGGCTTCTTGTTGGTGAACGGGGTAGGTAAAACATGAGTCGTGACCTTGTAGGCCATGGTCTTATTGTTCGCATCTTGAAAGATGATCATTGGTAATGTAAGTTTTGAACCCCTGTGCTACTATTCGGGAAGGGCGTGATAGTGGGTTAGTTGATTGTTCCTAAAGACCCAAATCCTAATATTAATATTGGTTGTTGGCATGATCATCTCCTTGTGCAAAGTTTTGTAATGCATGAGACACTGAAGATCTCAAATCTTTAGGATTACTCAAATTTGAACTGTCTGATATAAGGCTGTCCATATTATAAAAACTTAAGGTTGTAACTGTTACGTGCTAATCTGTAGTGTGTTCTCAAACTTATTCGTTTTTGTTTTGTCATTTAGGATTAAGCCCTTACGGAAATTTCAAGTTGCGAGTTTACGGGACAACAGTTGATGTCCTCAGCTCCACTAAAGTCGCTAAGGAGATCGTTTCTGGTTTGAATGCGGGTGAAGTCGAGATTGAGATTATAGTTGTTAAGACAGCAAGCCGAAGACCTTGAGCAGGGGTGAATTGGTGCAGAGTTTAGGGAAAGTCTGGGATTAGGTTTAAGGAAATTTACTTATGTAACTTGTTCGGTTTGCAGATGTTGTCATTATTGTTCACTATAATGGTGCACTAAAAATGATTTGATATTATAATCTCATTTCAGTGACCATTTTAAAATTTAACCCTTTTAAATCTTATAAATTGTTGTTCCTACATCGAACGTATTTTTATGAGAAAGAAAATTTCAAAATTTGTACAAGAAAAGTGAAGCAAAATAAATTAAATATAAAATTTTCAAAAATGTTTAATTTTCAAATATTTGGGTGTGACTTTTATTAAATTCGTTCTTAAATTCCAAATTTCTTTTGTAAATTCTGCTAAATTTGTTATTTTACACATGCAGGCTTCTCTTATTGTTTGTAATGAATTTTTAATAACTGACAGTACTTTTTTCTCTCCATATTTGTGAGTCTAGTTTTCTCTCCATATTTGTGAGAGTCTAGTTTTCTCTCCATATTCATAAGCACTTGTGAATACTGTGGGAGTGGTTTTCTGGCATTCGAATGGCAACTAGTTATGATATCGATCAGCAAATGGCTGAACTGGGGATTGACGAGGAGGAGAATGAAGGGTTTACGTTAGAAGGTGACATTGAAGAGGACATCAACAAGTACGATCTCTGCTTGGTAGGAAGATTATTGACGGAGAAAAACATCAATGCTAGAGCAATGAAGTCCAGGTTAGCTGATGTCTGGAACCCGGCAATGGGAATTACTATCAAAGAGCTCGAACAAGGTATCTACTTGTTTCAGTTTTTTCGAAAGGAGGATATGCAATGGGTGACAAAAGGAGGTCCATGGTCATTTGATAATGCTATGTTAGTGTAGGAAACAGTGCCTCCGGGGGAGGATCCAGTTAAGGTCAAGCTTTGGCATTTGAATATATGGATTCAACTTCATGGTATCCCGATGGGTTTCATGGTGGAAGCAGTAGGTAGACAGCTGGGTAATTTCTTTGGAGAATTCCTTGAATATGATGCAAAAAACAACGTATCCATTTGGAGAGATTGCATGAGGATCAGAATCAGACTTGATGTAAGGAAGGCCCTTAAACGCAAGAAAAAGATTGTGAAGAAAGATGGGTCAGAATTCATTGTCACCTGCAAGTATGAAAGATTAGGTGAGTCTCCTGTGGTATGGTCACACATACAGATCGTTTCTGTAGAAAGCGCATTGAAACTGGAAATGAGGAAGTGGCAAAAGAATGGGGGAGCTGGCTGCGAGCGCCACCACGTAGGGCGGCGGGTCAGAGTGGTAACAACCACAATAAATAAGGCTAATTTGAAGGGATTCACTACAACGTCTAATGTGCTATATCTGTCTAATGATGAGGATAATGATGGACTACAACTGGAAGAGCGCAAAGAAGGAGAAGTGAGCTAGAATTGGGCGGTAAAATGGATTTTGAGATGGGCCACAAGGAGACAAGCATCAAACAGAGGCTGTTATTTCTGTTAGCATCTATTTTTGTTATGCGTGGAGGGACTGTCATTATCTCTGAAAAAATGCAGCTCAGGAAGGTCGAATTAAAGGTTGCAAAATTAGCAACTCAGCACCTTCAGCAACTCATCTGCTGTTTGCTGATGACAGTTTTTTATTTTTCAAGGCAACAACAGAGGAATCGAGCTCAGTCAAAGAGGTGTTGAACTCTTATGAAGCATTTTCTGGCCAAGCTGTTGAACTGAAGTGTTTTTCAGTTCGAATGTTAGAAGGGATAAACAACTGGAAATCAAACAAGTACTGGGGGTTCATAATGATGTTGGAGAGAGTAAATACTTGGGCTTGCCATCTCTCATTGGTAGGTCGAAAAAGACAGTGTTTAAATACTTAAAGGATAAGGTTTTTCAACGTATTCAGGGGTGGAGCTCGAAGCTGCTTTCTCGAGCCGGGAAGGCTGTGATGATCAGGAATGTAGCCCAGACTATTCCCTCTTATACAATGTCCTGTTTTCTGATTCCTAAAACCTTATGTCAAGAGATAGAAAGAATGATGAATGCATTCTGGTGGCTGGTAGTCAATTGCTACCCGTGACTGTGGACCAATTCCCTTTATATTAAATTCAACTATCCTCATCTTAATACTTTAATATCTGACGATTTCTATTAATGTTTGGTCATTAGAGATAAAAAATGAAATAATATTTTGCTAATTATATATAAAAAAATGCTAATAATAATTTAATATCTTAACACGTGTAATATATATTTGTTTATTTTTACAACTTATCTATTTATAACTTAATTTATATGTTTTTCTTGAAACTAATTTATATATCTAAAAAATAAAATAAACTTACGTGCACGTGTTGCTGAGATCGAATCGAACTATGATTATTTCAGTAATCAAAATTTAAACAAATCCAATTCAATTTAGTAGGCAATCATTACTCATACAGTCATACTTGGAAATTGGAATGGGTAACTTTTTATGTCCGATAAAGTTTTGAATTAGTTAAGTTTTTGGGCTTACGTATATATTACTCCTTCCGTCCCCTTCAATTCTTTACATTGAGCGAACGCGTTAAAAAAATGTAAATTAATAGGAAAAAGTAAGAAAAATGAGTAAAATAATGGGACCGGTCAATATTTAATGTATAAAGTGAATATAAAATAGATATACTGGAGGAAAGTAGTGAATGTGATTGAATTTTATATTATAAAATGTTACTATTTTTGGTATGTAAAGAAATGAGAGGTACATATCAAAAAAAAAATGTAAAAAAATGAGAGGGACAGAAGGAGTAAAAAAAACAAATTACTTCAAATTATTTTAAATATAATATACTATTTTAATACAGTAACAATTGACGTGTAATTTTGCTACAAGTACTTTTTACACATTTTCTATAATATTTAAGGCATGCCATAAGAATTTTTAGCGCTCTCTCTAGGGCTGAGCAACGGTCGGTTTGGTCGGTTTCTATCGATCAAATCAGACCGACCATATATGACGGTTTTATTGGAAATCAGACCAGACCAGACCGTTTGGAGATTGTGACCAGACCGAACCAGACCGTAATTAAACGGTTCGGTTCGGTCGGTTTCGGTTTTAAACCTAACAAGACACATAAATAAATAAAAACATTGTTCTTGAATCAAATTACAAAATATACTACTGGTGTCCATTTAATAAACCATGTTTTTAATGATACACATCATTAAAATATGAAAGTCTTAGCAAAATTAGAAATATCTTAAAGAAATTCTAAGAAATATTTTAAAGAAAGTCTAAGAAATAGACTAGGGTTTGAATTTTTAAGATAAAAATTAGAAATATCTTAAAGAAATTCTAAGAAATATCTTAAAGAAAGTCTAAGAAATAGACTAGGGTTTGAACTTTTAAGATAAAAATTAGAAATATCTTAAAGAAAGTCTAAGAAATATGTGAGGTATAAAATTAAATGATTAAATATAATATATTATATTAATAAAAACTGAAGCGGTCCGATTCGACCTAAACGGTCGGTGTAGATATGAAAACCGAACCAGACCAGAAAATAACGGTTTATTGTTTTACCAAACCTAAACCAAACCAAATCGTCCAAAAAACCAAAAAAGACGGTTTGATTAGTTCGGTCCGGTCCGGTTCGGGCGGTTTGGTTTTTTTTGCTCAGCCCTAGCTCTCTCGATACTTCTCTCATCACTCTCTCTCTCTCTCCCTCCTTCTAATCTCTCTCTCATCTCTCTCTCTCGTCTTTCTTGCCTTGTAATGGAGCATCGTATAGTGAAGCGCTTTCAGAATCTCTCTCTCGTCCTCATCGCAACCCAGAGAGGAGCAGTTTCAGTTTCAGAGGAATCTCTCTGTCCCTCTTTGCCCTGCAGTGGAGGAACCTCCAGAGGAAACGTTTCATAAGATAAGAATTTCACTATCCTCCAGGTTTTCAGGCAACTCAATGAAGGTACCTGTCATGATCTGTGCTTGCTTTTATTCATCTACTTAGTTTGCTTATAAGTCTTGTGATTTCTTTAAATTAAATTATGCTCCTTAAGTTCGTAATTAGGGGACTTATCTAATTACACAACATATTTTGATGACTAATTATTTGGTTAAGTTCTGGAATTACAAAGTACCCCCTCATGTGTATGATGAGTCTAATCTTATATGCAAACTTTTAGTTTTTTTAGTTGGAGTAATGTAGGAAAATGTTAAGAGCATCCCCATCCCAGCTTATCGAACTCCACCAATCCGTTTAACAAATCAACTTGTTTTTTCCATTGGTGCGTATGCCTTAAGAAGAGGGTCGAAAGAGGGGCATATTTTAACTCAGAGAATTGATAGTCAGAATTATTTTCTATGACCTGTGAAGCACGTTGATAATATAATATTCGAAACCTGAAGAGTATATATAATTATATTTTTTCTTTGGAAAGTTAAGTTACTATTGAAACCTGTGCACTAATTTTCCTATTCTTACTGTGTTGTGATGTGCAGTAGCTACTATTATGGCCACGGTTGCAAGGGAGATGGACCTCATGGTCTGGGGTCCTGGAAAATTGCTGAGCCAAGTTGTGAATATTACGACCAGCTGTTTAACCCCATGGTCTGAAGGTATGTCGCTTGTTTCTAAATTTTTAACATTTTGCTTCTTAGATGGTTTCTTTTATAACTTTTGAATGTTGGTAGAATTTTGAAGATGAAATTTGTTTGATCTGAAAAGGTATATGATTTGGGGTTGTACCCATGTCAATTTGTTTTCTTTTTAATATGAAAGTTGAGTTTCTTGATGATTTTACATGTTTTTCCACATGTTCCACTTTTGGAGTGTGCCCAAAGATAGCAATGTAGAAGTCATTGAAGAGAAGTGTTCATCGTGCATTTGTAATCTCTTTAGAAATGAACAAAGTGGATTATTTTTGCACCCTTTAGTTCTAAAATCTATAAATTGATTAGATATGTCATAATTGATTAACTTTCTGTTTAAAGTTCGAACCATGGATTGGTAGATGGATAGTGAATACTGAAATTAGGCTTAGGGTTGTTTGTTGGATAGCCCCTTCTAGTAATGGGAAAGGGTGCACGTTGGTTTATTAGATGATTGTTCCCAAAATACCCAAATCCCAGTTGTGGGTTTTTATCAGATGAATTTTACTATAATGCATGAGAGATTCTCACCGGTCACCCTTACCTTTTTCCAGGCTCTTGTAACTCCTCACCTTTTTCCAGACTCTTGTAACTCCTCGAGGAAATAATGATTCTTATCTTCTGTGAGGCAAAAAGATGAAGGGAGAGAGAGGTCAAAAGCAGAAAAGCTAAGGCCAGGGTAGAATGGTTTCTGACTGTGTACACCTTTTACTTCCCTTTCTCATATCACCTCAGCCTTGTCAAGAAATGTGCAAGAACACACAAAAGCTATTTGGCCAATTTACCCTCGAAAGTATAGACATACCTCTCGCCTCCCTTACCTGGTCAATCCAATTTCTACATTGATCAGCTACCGGGGCTAATAAACACTCACCCTCAATAGCTTAATGTCATCTTAACTAGCAAGGGAATGCCTAGGGCGGAAAGTAGCAAGTTACTACCACAGGATGATGACTCATTCACATCTGCCACTTAAGGCCACATCATAAAAAATATAGTATTTTCTGGAACAGGGTTGATAATCATGCATATGTGTGAAATTGTTAGTAATTTATCTGCACAATATTTCAACAAAGGGAAAATGACTTAAAAGTTTTTGACGAGCATGTATTACAAGATACCAGTTGAACTATTGTTCGAACTATCCTTATAGCTGGTGTATAACTTTAATCATGGTCATCTTTCTATTATTATGTACCAAGCATAGTCCATTCAAATTAGTCCCTCGATCTTAGTCTGAAGACATCTTCATCAATGTAGAAAATATTATGCCTTAACTTGCGCAGACAAAATACTTGTTTAGTACAACTAGAGATGAACAGAAATTTATCGTAACTATCTGTACGTGGCATTAAAGATCCACGCACTTACATCCACAAGTATGTTAATCTCAATCCTAAATAGGGGAATTCAAGGCACCTTCAATTTTCTTTACAGTGTTCTCAACCAAGATTTTAACTACATTCACTGAAGCCTTGCTCAATTTCCCTGACTTTGGATTGCTCACTATTGTTTGTACCACAACTGTAACAAGTGATCCAATCGATATTTCTCCCACATCAGACTTTCACCCAGCATCAGGTGATATTGCGAATCCCGATGACAAGAAGGGGATGAACGGGGGGTCTTCACTGCTCATGACTTTGTTTATGGAAGGTAGGTCTAAAGTGCAGTACACAACAAAGGCACCTGATGAGTCAAGACAGGTTTCTTGAAGTATGAACTTGTTCTTCTGGCTGGTTTTGAAGGCCTGGTCATTATAAGATTTAAATTTCATTTATACAAGCTCTAAAAAGAGCCCCCCATAAAAAATCTATGCTTTAAACATTTTTACTACAATGTATACCTACAAACCAAGAAACAATATTTCATAAATAAACATTTTACTTGAACCTCAGCCATGAGGACATACTTCACACTAAGTCACGGTATCTGGCCTCCTAGAAATCAATAACTTTATACTCAATGTCGACCCTAAATGCACCAAACCCTGAAATGACCTGCTCAACCAACTCAATGGAGCCGATGACTTCAATAACTCTCCCGTAATACTGCAACTCAGAATTGCGCACAAGGTTGTATCCTGAACGACAAAACATAAAATAGTAAGTTTGAGAACATATTGCAGATCAGAAAGTAGTAATATACTTAATTTACAACCCAAGGCTTTTCTAGCGTAAAGAGTCTAATATCAGACAGTTCGAAGCTAAGTACCATTAATATCTCATGCATGTCAAAACTTTGCACAAGGAAATCATCACACTGAAAAGTAAGAAGTGAAAACCACAACTTGGATTTGGGTATTTTTTTTAAAGTTTGAGCTTATTTATTTTACTTCTGAATGAATATTACCTAGTGGATGAATACGACACTCATCCGACACTAGAACATTAGAGCTTGTATAAATGAAATTTAAATCTTATAATGACCAGGCCTGCAACACCAGCCAGAAGAACAAGTTCATACTTCAAGAAACCTGTCTTGACTCATCAGGTGCCTTTGTTGTGTACTGCACTTTAGACCTACCTTCCATAAACAAAGTCATGAGCAGTGAAGACCCCCCGTTCATCCCCTTCTTGTCATCGGGATTCGCAATATCACCTGATGCTGGGGGAAAGTCTGATGTGGGAGAAATATCGATTGGATCACTTGTTACAGTTGTGGTACAAACAATAGTGAGCAATCCAAAGTCAGGGAAATTGAGCAAGGCTTCAGTGAATGTAGTTAAAATCCTGGTTGAGAACACTGTAAAGAAAATTGAAGGTGCCTTGAATTCCCCTATTTAGGATTGAGATTAACATACTTGTGGATGTAAGTGCGTGGATCTTTAATGCCACGTACAGATAGTTACTATAAATTTCTGTTCATCTCCAGTTGTACTAAACAAGTATTTTGTCTGCGCAAGTTAAGGCATAATATTTTCTACATTGATGAAGATGTCTTCAGACTGAGATCGAGGGACTAATTTGAATGGACTATGCTTGGTACATAATAATAGAAAGATGACCATGATTAAAGTTATACACCAGCTATAAGGATAGTTCGGGCAATAGTTCAACTGATATCTTGTAATGCATGCTCGTCAAAAACTTTTAAGTCGTTTCCCTTTGTTGAAATATTGTGCAGATAAATTACTAACAATTTCACACATATGCATGATTATCAACCCTGTTCTAGAAAATACTATATTTTTTATGATGTGGCCTTAAGTGGCAGATGTGAATCAGTCATCATCATGTGGTAGTAACTTGCTACTTTCCGCCCTAGGCATTCCCTTGCTAGTTAAGACGACATTAAGCTATTGAGGGTGAGTGCTTATTAGCCCTGGTAGCTGATCAATGTAGAAATTGGATTGACCAGGTAAAGGGAGGCGAGAGGTTTGTCTATACTTTCGAGGGTAAATTGGCCAAATAGCTTTTGTGTGTTCTTGCACATTTCTTGACAAGGCTGAGGTGATATGAGAAAGGGAAGTAAAAGGTGTACACAGAAACCATTCTACCCTGGCCTTAGCTTTTCTGCTTTTGACCTCTCTCTCCCTTCATCTTTTTGCCTCACAGAAGATAAGAATCGTTATTTCCTCGAGGAGTTACAAGATCCTTGAAAAAGGTAAGGGTGACTGGTGAGGATCTCTCATGCATAATAGTAAAATTCATCTGATAAAAACCGAGAAAAGGCCCCATATGGCATAATTATAAGACAAATGGCCCAAAATGGCACTATTGAAAAAAATGGCCCAAAATAGCACGTTAAAACGCTACATCGTCTAGCGTTTTGAAAATAGCGTCAAAACACAATTTAAAGTAGCGTTTTCATCCAAAACCCCACTAAAGTAGCGTTTTTACCCGAAAACACCACTTGAAGTAGCGTTTTCGGTGTCAAAACACCACTTCATCTAGCGTTTCCAGTATAAAACACAACTTAAATCAGCGTTTTCCAATCTCAGAACAAACAATAATTAAAGTTGATTTATTCTGGGGTTCAATAGTTAACCTTTGGGGTTCAATGTTTCTATTTTGGGTTTTAGAAATATTAAGAATGACGAATAATTCGTATAGAACCCTAAATCCTAGACTCTAAACCCTAACCTACCCTGATTTTAGGGTTGTTTACAACCCTAAAATCAGGACGCCGGAAAAACACCATTATTAATAAGTTGCATTTTTTGTAAATATTTTGGTATTTTTGCAAAAAAATTAAAAATCCACTACACAACATTAAGTTGTGTTTTTGATGCCTAACACAACATTAAGTTGTGTTTTTCACCTGTAACACAACATTAAGTTGCGTTTTTCACCTGTAACACAACATTAAGTTGCGTTTTTGTTAACACAACTTAATCTAGCGTTTTCTGTCTAGAACACAACTTCATCCAGTGTTTTCAACGTAAAAAAAAATGAACATGTACTAACGCTACACGCCTTGGCGTTTTAGCGTGCCATTTAGGGCCATCTTTTCCAATTGTGCCATTTAGGGCATTATTGTTCAAAATTGCGCCATATAGGGCCAACACCCATAAAAACCTCACCCGTCTACGGTCTATCTGTAAGTGAATTTTTAATTTTTTTTTTTTAAAGTTTGAGCTTATTTATTTTACTTCTGAATGAATATTACCTAGTGGATGAATACGACACTAGAACATTAGGGTATATTCATAACAGATTATGCGTCGTAATTTATAAGTAGTGACCGTCTTACATTGTGCTCCTAAATCCAAGGGTTTATAGTAGATTGAAGAAGACATGGTTGTGATGATATGGTTTGCTGGTGCAGAACAGAAGTAACATTTATAGAAGAGAAGTCTCCAGAATGTCAAAATTCTAGATTCATATGCTGTGCAATAAAGATATATATCATTATTTGAACACTGTAACAACTTATTCAGCAGTCAGCACTTCAATTACACCCAAAGTTCACAAGAAAAACATGTCCCCAAAAGACTGGGTGCAATATTCAACTATATTCCCAGAAAAACTATATGACTCTAGATTGCCTGCACGTAGGACTGCGGGTTAAAAGTGACGTGCTGATTCCCACCTTGGAGGAAACAAGATCGAACTCAATTAGATAACCCTCCATTTGATGTCCTCCTGTAACAACTGAAGTTCTTGGATTTGACCACCATCCACAAATGCCAGGCATAACACTTCTTTGTTTAGTGACCAATAAAATCTCCAAAAATTGTTGCCAGCCAGACCAATATCTTGGTAAGGCACTACATGTCGTGTCTGGCTTTTGGCTACATTATTTGATTCAAAACATGCTCCGAATGGTACAACTGATGCTACATTTTTCATTTTTCTGAGCACTGCAGCCTCGGTAAAAGAACTAACAAGACTGTTATAGATGGAAGTCTCTAGTTATGTAAGAGGAGTAATAGTACTAAATGTAGTATCCCCTTAGCCTTCTTCATCAATAGATAGTAAAGAAACATTAACGGTTACAGGTTTATGATCGACACTAATAGATTTAACATCTATAAAGTATTCATCCGAAGGGTCACCAATTGTATACACAGGTGTAGTACTAAGGGGGTTAATGACAAGTTCAGTGGTGATTAATTCTTCAGCAATGTCTTTATAGTATGGTAAGAAAAAATATGGCCCGCTGCCTTTAAAGTTTAAACATGTGGCCAAGTGCATAAACAGATATGGATGGCATACAGAGAGCAAAATTGCAAGGTAGCTTAAACTGTGTCGAAATTTGTGCGGGTAATGAAGTTGTTAGATTTAAAAGGCCTGGCATACCTTTGGTTTCACTGTATAGACCTCTCCGGAGATCTGGAACTGCACATGTGAATGGGAAAGGGTCAGGGGATTGGTAGCTTAGTCCGACTAAACATAAGGCATCCTCTCCTCTCCAAGGTCTAGTGCAAAATCTCCTCTAAGGCCTTGGAATGCATTATAAGAGTAGACAACACAGACATTGTTACTGCAGCACGGCGTACGAGGGAGAGCACAGCGCATGCATCCGTCGCCTATATATCTTTTGCATTTTTTGGAGCCACAAATGATGGGATGATAGGTTGGTAACTGGTAGGCGTCACAGTTGGACCTATGTTGGCCACCAAGATTCAAAACTAGTTTTGTGGTGATTAATTTCTTAGCAACGCTTTTATAATATGGGGGACATATGGCCTATAAACATGTGGCCATGTGTATAGGACCAGATGTAGAGGGCTAACAAAGAGCAAATTTATGAGGTAAATTAAACTGGCTTGACATTTTGTGCATGCAATGAAGTAGTCATAATTACAAGACTTATTATACCTTCTGTTCCATCAGCTTCTTACAATTCTCGGTGTTGCGACTGATGGACTTATAGGTCAGTAAATCGAAGTCGTCACAATTGAACCAGGTGTGTTGGCACCAAGATCCATCACCAGGTTAATATTGTTGTCTGGTTTGGAAATGTTTAAAGTAGTGTAGTTCTACTGCACTAGCGTACTTCTGTGTCTTTACTAATGGGAAAAATAAGCGCAGTGGCAGTGTCTTTTCGACATTAACAGCATTTGCAAGCAAAACAACTGCAAGCGAAAAGAATAAGAGATCAGGCTATAGTGGATTGAAGAAGACATTGTTGATCAGACTATAGTGGATTGAAGAAGACATTGTTCTGATATATGTTTTGCTACTGCAGAACAGGGTAACATTTATAGAAGAGTAGTCTCTGAATCTAAGTACCTTGTCAAATATAGTTCATTGCAAGATTTGCTACTGACTACAAATAGAAGGATATGGAAGACCACACACGTTGTTACACACATATATCTACTACTGTCTACTGGAAGCAAGTTAGGTAATGCGAAGTGAACCAACGGGACTCGTATCTGTCAACTTAAGTCATCCCTTTCCGAATGTAAGAATAATACTCGTTTATTCACCGGGATCACTGAATTTTCACCGTAAAATGTCCATTAAACCAATATATATATGTATGGCACTACTGGTCCTGTCTGCCTTTTGGCTATAGATTTAGCTTCAAAACACAGTCCAACACTCCAACTGGTTCCACAGATGCTACTCTTAGTTCTGCAGCCTTGGTGGACAAGAGAAGAATTGATAGAGACGATTTTATTTACAACACTACTATATTTAGCATCTACGTAATATTCATACAAAGGCTCACCAAATTTATACATTGGGGCAGCGCTAGGCGGCTAATGACAAAATTATAAACATGTGGCCAGGTGCATATTCAGATGTAGAAGCAAAGAGCAAAATTATGTGGTATCTTGAATTGGGTTGATATATTTGTAGACAGTGAAGTTGTTGGATTTGCAAGGCCTGTCATACCTTTGGCTTTAATGGTTAGACCTATCAAGAGATTTCTATCTGAACAGATGAATCCATCTGAAGAATAAGATAATTAGACTATAGTAGATTGAAGAAGACATGGTTGTGATGATATGGTTTGCTGGTGCAGAACAGAATATCTACGCTCTTAAGTTAATCTACTGAATAGATGTATAACTCCTCTTCGGCCCAATGGTCAATCGCATCAAATAAATTGAATAAGCGACAAACATAGCACAGGGGTACGTGAACAGCCAACAAATGGTGCACCTGCTACAAAAATTAGCACCAACCACAGCCTATTATTCCCGAAAAATGTAATAACTTAAGAATTTATGGACCACCGCCTATTAACATGTGGCCAAGTGCATATTCAGATGTAGAGGTTAAACACTAAACACAGAGCAAATTTATGAGGCAACTTAAACTGTGTTGTCATTTGTGCAGGTAATGACGTTGTATTTGCATGTCCTGTCACACCTCTGGTTCCATTAGATTAACCTTTCAAGAGATCTGAATCTGCATAGGTGAATGGAAATGGTTTGGGAGATCCAGCACTAGTTGTACATTGTTTTCTCGTTTAGAAACGTCTAATGTAGTGTAGTACTGGAGTGTGTTTGTGTCTTTCCTTATCGGAAAAAGAAGGGAAGTAGCTAGGTTTTGGTTGTTTGAACTTGGCTGCACTCGAAACTGAAATTTCAAGAACAAAGAAAAAGATTAGCAGAGTACTGGAGCATGTTCGTGTCTTTCCTTATTGGAAAAAGAAGGGCAGTAGCTAGGTTTTGGTTGTTTAAACTTGGGTGCATTCGAAACTAAAATTTCAAGAACAAAGAATAGAATTAGCAGAGTACATGAGAGAATGGAAGAAGACATTGTTGGCTGATGAATGTTTTGGATATGCAAAAAGAGCCTGCAGGGAGAGTGCAAACTAGTCTCCAATTCTTTCAAGAATGCAAGCTGGTGAATACATAGTTTATTGTACAACCTGATTCGCTGGATAAGAAGATACTAGATATGGTATGATCGAACAATCCAACTTCAGCTTGTTTAAATCTGACTTTCGAGTTTGAACGATTAAAGTCCGAATCAAAAATGTAAAAGAGATACCCAATCTCACATTATCTCCTTACCATTACCATGAATGGCTTATTATTGTTTTTTTTAAAAAAAATTTATGTTGTTGATTGTAAAAATTTATGAATGTACCGAATTGTATTGTATTGACCGGGCCTTTGTGATGGACTGATTTATTGGACCGATTATTAACACTAGCTGATTTTACCTGGGCCTTTGTATAAACTGGTTTGTTGAACCAAACCCAACATTGGAGAGTCCACAATCAGAATTGCTCCAAAAAATATAATTTAATATAATTGAACCATTTTATAATTTAATTATTATCTACTATCTAGTAAATATTATGTGCAAGTTGTTATGAAATTGAAACCAAGGATTATCAGTTTTCTTGATTTTTACTAATATTTTGTTTACCATAAATCCAACTAGATTCGAAATCATTAAAATATTGAGTTCTGGACTTGACTTGGATTTGCACTTTTGATTTTTTTTGTCAGGGATTTGTGCTTTTGATTTATTTGTTAAAAAACCAAGAAATATCTGGATATCGCTACCGCTATAGATGAAAATGATAAAGTCTCTCTCCTCCTCTCTCTCTCTCTGTTATCATCATTTTTGCGTTTCGATGGAGCAACCAATAGAGAAGAAGTTTGAAACTCTCTCTCTCTCTCTCTCTCTCTCTCTCTCTCTCTCTCTCTCTCTCTCTCTCTCTCTCTCTTCCGAACCAACAGAGAAGCAGCCATTTTAGGATATAAGATTTTCAATATGTTCCAGGTTTCTCAAGTTACTCGATGAAGGTACCCTACGATCTTTGATTTCATTAAATAAAAGTAAATAAATGTTGTTTATGTGTATAACGGTTCTAATCTGATGCAAACTATTTCATATTGTTAGTTGAACTTTGTATTAGTTAAGCAATAAGTAGTTGATTTCGCTGCGCATTAGGTCACACTTTCCACATTGCTTAACTATAGAGACCTTAGACCCTTATCAATCGATTAGTCCACCAAAATAAAAATAGTCTTGCCGTAAATAGAATCACTAATGTTCCGTAACTCACCTTGTAGGTTTAATTCACCTTAGGTGCCTACTACTTTGGACATTAGGGTAGTAAGCATAATTAGCATCTGGACCTACTAAGATGACAATGACATTAACTTAGACCGAGGCCAGAGGATTGTCTACACTTCTCGAGGTGAATTGGCAAAATAAATTCGTGCATTCTTGGGCATTCGAATGTAAATAAGGAAATTTAATTTTATTGAATTAAAATTGAGGAGTTCTAGAAAAAAGATAAATATTTTTTTGACGATTTTAGAGCTCCCGGGGATTTTTCTTTATATATATAAAGATAAAGATAAAGATTTTAAAAAGTTTTCGATTTTTTCCTTTTATACAGTTGTTTCTTTTATAATTTTAAAAAAGTTTCAATTAGAGGTATACTTACCTTTTATACAATTGTTTCTTTTATACAATTTTAAAAAGGTTTTGTTTTTTCTTCTAAAAAATAGGACTTAAATAAGGAAGTTTTAATTGTAAGTTTTTTAATTAGAGGAGCTTTATAAAATTAGATAAATATGAATCGAGCGATTCCGGAGCGATTCCGGAGCTCCCGGAGATTTTCCTTTATATATTTGAAGATATTGATGATTTGTGAGATATATTTGTATTTTTTTGTTTTACTAGTCAACAAACAATTAATTCTACATTAAATTTTGTCATCTGCTACGTTATATAAATTTAACGTTCGTTGGTAATTTTTAAGAAAAGGATTTTAATTAAAAAAATTGAAAAATTAAATTATCCGAAATAAAAATTTTTATTTGAAAACACAGACAATAAAATATCAATAATTGAGTGATGTATAAATTTAATTTCGTAAGTTAAATATCAATAATTGAATAACTAATGAAATAATTTTCCTCTATTATTGAATGTTGATATTTGAATACGCTTGGAGGCATGGAGGCATAATGGAATTTATGAATATTATCGAATATTCATAAAAAAATAGAAAAGAAGGAAATATACAATTACAATCGGATATACCATATTGGAGATTGGGAGGAGGACCGGAGGAGAAGACTCAGAAATGTATCTCACATCGTAACCTAGTGAGTCTCTCTCTCACACACTACACTCTCTCTCTCTTCTCTCTCGAAATCTGTGCTTTATTATTCTGTTTTCATTTCTTGAAATCACAATGTTGAAACTAATCGAGACGAGTGAGTGAGTGAATCACTGAGTGGACTCGTGAATGGCGATGACTGGAGCGGTTCCTGAGTTGTGTGTATGTGTAAACACCAAATTTTTGAGTAATAAGAGTGAGATTTGTGGTGGATTAGTGAGGAGTAGTGGTAGTAGTAGTTGTGTTAGGGTTTTGAATGTGTATGGAAAGAGGAGATGTAGGAGGTGGAGAGTGAAGGCGGCGGCGAGGAGTGATGTGAATGTGTGTGTGATTGAGAAGAGTAATGGTAGTAGTGGGAGTGGTGGTGGTGGTGGTGGTAATGTGAATGGTAATCGGAGTGGACTTGTGGATATTCCGTCTCTTGCTACCAGGTAATGTGTCTCTTTATGTATTTATGTGTGTGTATCTGTATGTTGTATCAAATGTGTGTGATTATGAAGCTGTGTGTAATGTTATGTTTGTTATTTTGTGTGTGCGTGTGTGTGTAAGAGAGAGGGGGAGAGAGAGAGAGGGAGCTATAGGGAGAAGGAGAGAGAGAGAGATGAAGCATAGGGAGGGAGAGAGATGAAGCATAGGGAGACAGAGAGAGGGAGGGAGAGATGTGAAGCATAGGGAGAGAGAGAGAGATGAAGCTATAGGGAGAGAGGGAGGGAGATGAAGCTATAGAGAGAGGAGGGAGAGGGAGAGAGGGAGTAAATTTAGGAATTAGAAAATGATCAGCAACATATGTATGTCTTATGTGTGTGAGCAAGAGTGAATTAAAAATTAATATTATAAGCAACATTTAAGTTCGTAGGATTTGTACTTTAATAGCATTTGCTGTAAATTGAGTTTGTATATGTATGAATCTTTGTATTTTTGTATGGGTGTGAGTCGGTAGATATCATGTGATGTAATAGCAATTCCTCTGGATTGAAATTTCATTTGATTTGAGCTTTGTTTTGGTGTAGATTGACATTTGGTAGTACATAGATGAGTACAAAATTCATTTAGTGCAAATATTCTGTGTTAAAGCATAGTTAAAAGGCTTTTATATTAATTTGCAGCTTCTTTTTTATTAGAATTTGTAAATAGTGTTCAGAAAGAAATTACGTCATTAATGGCAACTAAGAGCATTCCTCGGGGGTAAATGTTGCTTATTACTCTGCACCTTGTTATCCCAAGCCAAGAACAGCAAACAGTTCTTCTACCATGACCAAAATGTTATTCTGCAATTAAATTATTATTATATTTTCTTTATTGAGGTGCAATCAGGTTGGAATGCTATGCTAATTTGTTGCAATTAAAATGTAGTAACTATTCAAACATTTACCTATGAGGCCTCGTGATTTTGATCCTGTATTATCTTTCCTGTATTTCAAGTCAGTGAAAAGAAAATTATATACTGGCACTTCATGTAGAGGCGAGTCTTTCTGTAAATTTGTGTTGCTTCTTCCTCATTTTCTTGTTTGAATTTTGCAGCTCCTTGGTGTTCCTGATCAAGCTGAGAAAGATGAGATTGTTAAGGCAGTCATGCATTTGAAGAGCTCTGAGATTGATGAAGGGTACACAACAGATGCTGTTGTATCTCGCCAGGTGGGTACACCACAAATTTATTATTTGCACTTTGTAGTAGCTAGTGTATTACTCTTCCCTTTATTATGAGCATGTTTATATTATTTCATATTTCTTACATCTAGTCTCCTGCGTAACTTTTTTAAAGAATCTTTTAGTGGATGTGAGAGACAAGCTACTTTTTGAGCCGGAGTATGCTGGTAATACAAGAGCAAATGTCCTACTGAAGGCATATCTTCGAATTCCATGGGCTTGGTTGCCTGGAGCTCTTTGTCTTCTTCAAGAGGTACTAAAGCACTTATATTTAGTACTTTAAGAATTTGTTGATTCTTTGTGTCGCCTTCTTTAATTTTCATTATATAATTCCTTGTCTAATAATACCTTAAAATCTTTTATAATATAGGTGAATTTTATTCAGGTGTGCTAGATATTGACCGATCTGCCCTGAATCATGCCGATTCTAAGCTTTATACTCATGATTGGCTTCTTTCCATGGCCCTAGCAGAGGTAAGGCAAACCGGATGAGGTTAGGTCATCGCAGTCATTTCCATTGGATATTCTGTTATGCTCCCTTTTCTTATTATAGGTGCTTTCTTGAAGTGTGCAATTGAAAAAATTAGCTTTGAGAAGAACAAGATTTCTCAAGGATTTGAAGCTCTTGCACGTGCTCAATGTCTTCTTAGAAGCCATGTATCATTTGGGCAGATGTCCTTGTTGTCGCGGGTTAAATTTCTTGTCACTTGCTTCTACATTTAATATGTTATCTCTACTTACCTTATATGTTGAGTCTACCAATGGCCTTGGAGAGTATGCCTTATATGTTGAGTATTCCAAAAAATCTATGATGAAGTTGGGAGTGTAGATAACTTCATATTGGCGAACCTAGAACATGTTTTTAAATCACAGGACAGAGTTGTTGAGTCTGTTCAAATATACTTCAAACATGTAGGTCTACTTGAACATATTGTTCCTTGTTATATTTAAACTCAATCTCGACAAAACAAGCATCACAACGAGAAATTATCTGCTCAACCACCTCAGTTGAGTTGAGGACATCAACGGCTCTCCGTGCAATTGCTTCTCAAAGTTGCGCGTACGGTGATATCCTGACCAACAAAACATTAAAAAGTAAGTTAGAGAACATACAGACAAGAAAATGATATATTTAATTTCGTAAGTTAAATATCAATAATTGAATAACTAATGAAATAATTTTCCTCTATTATTGAATGTTGATATTTGAATACGCTCGGAGGCATGGAGCCATAATGGAATTTATGAATATTATCGAATATTCATAAATTCCATTATCACAAACCATTCCAAACTAAATTTAAATTTTAAAAAATCTCGAACGAAAAATTATGGCCTCCTAGAGTAAAATAGAAAACGAATACGAGTGAAAAAAAGAAAAGAAGGAAAGATACAATTACAATCGGATATACCATAGTGGAGATTGGGAGGAGGACCGGAGGAGAAGAATCAGAAATGTATCTCACATCGCACTAGTAAACTAGTGAGTCTCTCTCACGCACGCATATACTCGGTCGGTACACACGTGTAGCTCAATACTCACATTAATTTTGAAGGCAAGTCTCTTTGCCGAATTCTCATCATATGTATAAGTTATATAAACATAATTGTGTATATTTGTTCTTTCTATTTATGTTTATGTTTCTATTTTGGTGAATTTGTGGCTCTAGTGTGTTTGTGCTTTTTAAAAGACATTGAAAATGTGCTAGGGAGGTGTTCGATAAAATGTCCAACTGAGTACCATGTTGCTAAATTGAACCAAACGCCTCATTTTGCTTAGATTATGAATTTTGTAGGTGGTTTGAGTTCAATCACATATGTACTTTGCTTAACAATGCCACTCACCTGTTAAATTGAACCAAACGCCCCCTGATGTTTTTATTTGAGTTAAATCATTTGAAATGTGTTTCCGTTGCTTAGATTGTGAATTTGGTAGGTGAGTACTTTGCTTACTAAGCCTTTTTACACAATTATATGTCGCATTAGTTCAAGTGATAAAAAGTTTTATACATATATGCTAGACTATATCCTTACTGGCCGTAAATACACACAGTTCGCTCTTCAATTATAGTAATTTGCCATGCTTCTAGGGTTTTTACAGTATGTGGTCCTTAGTACTAACATTTGAAGTATGTTCCTATACTTCGGTAGTAGGAAAGTAAATACGTTAATTGTTTTTTTTCAATATTCTTCTTAAAATTTATTGATGTTGTATTCTGGTTTCTTGCTCGTAGCATGGCAGAGTTTGATTCTGCCAGTTAGAGTTAGAGTTGTGAACAGGAGAATAAAATCCCACGGTTGCAATCCCATGCATTATTCTAACTCTAACTGGCAGAATCAAAGCAAAATGAGGCGTTTGGTTCAATTTTGCAACATGGTACTCAGTTGAACATTTTATCGAACACCTTCCTAGCACATTTTCAATGTCTTTTAAAAAGCACAAATAGACTAGAGCCACAAATTCACCCAAATAGAAAGGAGTCACTTAACAGGTGTGTGGCATTGTTAAGCAAAATACATATATGTGATTGAACTCGAACCACCTACAAAATTCACAATCTAAGCAAAAGGAGGCGTTTGGTTCAATTTAGCAACATGGTACTCAGTTGGACATTTTATCGAACACCTCCCTAGCACATTTTCAATGTCTTTTAAATAGCACAAACACACTAGAGCCACAAATTCACCAAAATAGAAACATAAACATAAATACAAAGAACAAACACAATTATGTTTATTTCACTTATACATATGATGAGAATTCGGCAAAGAGACTTGCCTTCAAAAGTAATGTGAGTATTGAGCTACACTGTACCGACCGAGTATATGCGTGCGTGAGAGAGACTCACTAGGTTACTAGTGCGATGTGAGATACATTTCTGATTCTTCTCCTCCAGTCCTCCTCCCAAACTCCACTATGGTATATCCGATTGTAATTGTTTCTTTTCTTTTTTTCGCTCGTATTTGTTTTCTATTTTACTCTAGGAGGCCATAATTTTTCGTTCGAGATTTTTTTAAATTTAAATTTAGTTTGGAATGGTTTGTGATAATGGAATTTATGAATATTCGATAATATTCATAAATTCCATTATGGCTCCATGCCTCCGAGTGTACAACATTCAATAATAGAGGAAAATTATTTAATTAGTTATTCAATTATTGATATTTAACTTACAAAATTAAATATATCATTTTCTGGTCTATATGTTCTTTAACTTACTTTTTAATGTTTTGTTGGTCAGGATATCACCGTACGCGCAACTTTGAGAAGCAATTGCACGGAGAGCCGTTGATGTCCTCAGCTCAACTCAGGTGGTTGAGCAGATAATTTCTCGTTGTGATGCTTGTTTTGTCGAGATTGAGTTTAAATATAACAAGGAACAACATGTTCAAGTAGACCTACATGTTTGAAGTATATTTGAACACACTCAACAACTCTGTCTTGTGATTTAAAAACATGCTCTAGGTTCGCCATGGATTGAATATGAAGTTATCTAACTCCTCTAAGACCTTGGAATGGATTATAAGAGTAGACAACATAGGCATTGTTATTGCAGCCTGGCATAAGAAGGAGAGCACATCGTTGAACCACGTATGTTGGCCACCAAGATTCAAAATTAGTTCTACGTAATTGTCTCGTTTGGAAATGTCTAAAGTAGAGGCTCTGCTAACAGGGTTAATAACAAGTGGTGTGGTGATTAATTCTCTAGCAATGTCTTTACTGTATGAGGGAATACAATATTGACCACCGCCTATAAACATGTGGCCAAGTGCATATTTAGATATAGAGGGCAAACACAGAGCAAATGTAGTACTGGAGTGTTGGCAGATTCGAGTAATAGATTAACAAACAAACTTAATTAATTGTGTAATATAGTTTTTTAGCAAAGAAGTCCGCATGGTCATAGAATTCGAGTATAAAGAAGAATCAATAATGGATTATGATACATAAATATGACACTGCAACTGCCTTGTTACTTGTATGTCTGTTAGGGCTTAATGCGGAGAAGTACGTAATGAAGATAGATATAGCCTAAAAGGAAAAGAGAATCACCATTTCTGAAAACAAGTTGGCAAAGAAATGTTATGCACAAATGACATTATACAATTAACATTTTTAAGTAAGAGAACATTCAGACTTTATAATATTCACTCTCTTAAGTTAATCTACTCAATAGATGTATAACTCCTCTTATGTCCTGTCACACCTCTGGTTCCATTAGATTAACCTTTCAAGATATCTGAATCTGCATAGGTGAATGGAAGTGGCTTGGGAGATCCAGCACTAGTTGTACATTGTTTTCTGGGAGTGTGTGTTTGTGTTCGTATATTTCCTTATCGGAAAAAGAAGGGCAGTAGCTAGGTTTTGGTTGTTTGAACATGGCTGCACTCGAAACTGAAATTTCAAGAACAAAGAAAAAGATTAGCAGAGTACTGGAGCGTGTTCGTGTCTTTCCTTATTGGAAAAAGAAGGGCAGTAGGTTTTGGTTGTTTAAACTTGGGTGCATTCGAAACTAAAATTTCAAGAACAAAGAATAGAATTAGCAGAGTACATGAGAGAATGGAAGAAGACATTGTTGGCTGATGAATGTTTTCGAAATGCAAAAAGAGTGCAGGAAGAGTGCAAATTAGTCTCCAATTCTTTCAAGAATGCAAGCTGGTGAATACATAGTTTATTGTACAACCTGATTCGCTGGATAACAAGATACTAGATATGGTATGATCAAACAATCCAACTTCAGCTTGTTTAAATCTGACTTTCGAGTTTGAACGATTAAAGTCCGAATCAAAAATGTAAAAGAGATGCCCAATCTCACATTATCTCCTTACCATTACCATGAATGGCTTATTATTGTTTTTTTTAATTTTTTTTTTTTATGTTGTTGATTGTAATAATAAATGTATGTAGCGAATTGTATTGTATTGACCGGACCTCTGTGATGGACTGATATATTGGACCGATTATTAACACTAGTTGATTTTTACCTGGGCCTTTGTATAAACTGGTTTGTTGAACCAAACCCAACATTGGAGAGTCCACAATCAGAATTGCTCCAAAAAATATAATTTAATATAATTGAACCATTTTATAATTTAATTATTATCTACTATCTAGTAAATATTATGTGCAAGTTGTTATGAAATTGAAACCAAGGAGTATCAGTTTTCTTGATTTTTACTAGTATTTTGTTTACCATAAATCCAACTAGATTCGAAATCATTAAAATATTGAGTTCTGGACTTGACTTGGATTTGCACTTTTGATTTTTTTTGTCAGGGATTTGTGCTTTTGATTTATTTGTTAAAAAACCAAGAAATATCTGGATATCGCTACCGCTATAGATGAAAATGATAAAGTCTCTCTCCTCCTCTCTCTCTCTCTGTTATCATCATTTTTGCGTTTCGATGGAGCAACCAATAGAGAAGAAGTTTGAAAATCTCTCTCTCTCTCTCTCGCTCTCTCTCTCTTCCGAACCAACAGAGAAGCAGCAATTTTAGGATATAAGATTTTCAATATGTTCCAGCTCGATGAAGGTACCCTACGATCTTTGATTTCATTAAATAAAAGTAAATAAATGTTGTTTATGTGTGTATAACGGTTCTAATCTGATGCAAACTATTTCATATTGTTAGTTTAACTTTGTATTAGTTAAGCAATAAGTAGTTGATTTCGCTGCGCATTAGGTCACACTTTCCACATTGCTTAACTATAGAGACCTTAGACCCTTATCAATCGATTAGTCCACCAAAATAAAAATAGTCTTACCGTAAATAGAATCACTAATATTCCGTAACTCACCTTGTAGGTTTAATTCACCTTAGGTGCCTACTACTTTGGACATTAGGGTAGTAAGCATAATTAGCATCTGGACCTACTAAGATGACAATGACATTAACTTAGACCGAGGCCAGAGGATTGTCTACACTTCTCGAGGTGAATTGGCAAAATAAATTCGTGCATTCTTGGGCATTTCTGGACAATGCAAAAATCTTTGGGGATTTAGGTTGAGTACGTTGCAGGGACAAAGGGGGGGGGGGGGGGGGGGTTGAAAGAGGGTAAAAATCTATCTCAGAGGGAATTGGTAGTCAAAAATATATTCTCTCATCTATCAAATATTCATCCAATATATAATGTTTGAAACCTAATGATACAAATATATTATTACTTGGAAAAGTTATGTTACATTGTTACTAGTGAAACCTGTGCACTAATTTTACTTTTCTTACTGTGTTGTGATGAGCAGTATCTGCTGCTGTTGTCAGGGATGCTGCAAAGGGCATGCACCTCAGGGTCTGCGGTCCTAGCGTGTTGCCAAACAGGATTATGAATATAACGGTGAGATTAACCACAAAAGGTATTTAGCTTGCTTCTAAATTTTAACATTTTGCTAATAGATGGTTTCTTTTAAACTTTTGAATGTCGGGGGAACGTTGAGGATGAAATTTGTGCGATTAGAAAAGGTGGATGATTTGGGGTCGTACCTTGTGAAAAGCAAAGTTTGTATAATCACGTGGTAATTGCTGTATGAGTTAAATAGTTTTAAGTTGTGAATTATCGGTTATATAATTGATCATGAAACCAGTTGCTGCACTTGAGAAATGGCTGATACTGCCTTTATATGCAATCATGATAACCTATAAAGCTCGATAAATCAGTAACGCCGGTCTATCGGCCGCTATGTTATTTTGTCTCCACCATGTAGGCATAAAAGTAGTGTACTCCACCGCGTGTTTTTAATCATAAAAGTAGATTTTGTTATGATTTCACATGATTGTTCCACATTTTTTACTTTGAAGTTTTGGGCAAAGATAGCAATGTCAGTGTCATTGGAGAGAAGTCTTAATCCTGCATTTTTGAATCTCTTAAGAAATGAACAAAGTGGATTGTTTTTGCAGCCTTTAGTTCTACATTCTGTAATCTTAATAGTTTCGTTATTAATTGATTAAGTTGCTGTTTGAAGTTCAAATCATGGGATGCTTGCTTTGGATGAAAGATAGTAAATAGCGAAACTAAGCATAGGTTATCTTGTTGGATAAAGGGGAAATATGTTTCTGGCCTCGTAAGCAGTGGTCTCGGTGTTAAAAGATAAATGATCATTGGTAATGTAAGTTTTGAGCCCTTTCTAGTTTGGGAAATGGCGATGTTGGTTTGTTAGCTGATAGTTGTGGTTTTTACTTTTTAGCGTGATGATCACCTTGTGCAAAGTTTTGTCATGCATGAGATACTGAAGATCTTGGAATTCGAACTGTCTGATCTTAGGGTTTAGACTCTCCACTTTAGAAAAGCCTTGGGTTTTAAATTAAAATATCACTTCCTGGTCTGTATGTTCTGAAACTTACTTTATAATGTTTTGTTGGTCAGGATATCACCGTACGAGTGACTTTGAGAAGCAATTGAACGGGAGGGCAGTTGATGTCCTCAGCTTACTAAGGTGGTGGAGCAGATCATATCTCGTTGTGGTGTTTGTTTCGTCGAGATGGAGTTTGAAGTTGTTGATCTTGGGGGACCACATACCGCGAGCATGGACAAATTGGTGCGAGCTAGGGTAAAAGTCAGTCTCCAGGGCTGATCGGCTATGTAATATACTTGGTTTGTTGGTACGTCCCAGTGAAGTTTAATTTAGGTAAATTGAGTGCACCTTTCATACCTCTAATCCAGATAAATTAAGTATTTTGTACTTTCATGGATTGTGTCAATTAACGTGGTGAATTGACATGTAAATAATTATTGATATAAAAAATTCTTTTAATCATTATAACTTTTTTTGTGTTCTTCAAAATTGATATGTTTTATTTTGAGAAGAAGAAACGTATGTACTGAACTGTATTGAATGAATGATCTATCAGAAGTGTCACAATATAAACAATCTGCAGCTTCGATAACGGGAAAATCTGTTAATACTTCTGTATTGGCCATTATAATAGAAAATCTGTTAATACTTCTGTATGGGCCATTATAATAGACTGGTTTATCAGACAGATTACTAATACTAGCTGATTTTTTCTGGGCCTTGATAATGGACTGGTTATTGAACCCAACACAATGCGGTAAAGTTCACAATCATAGTTGCTCTAAAAAGTATATTTTAATATCTCAACATGTCCAATATATATTTATTTATTCAAACAACCTAAGTATTCTAGTTTTACTTATTATAGAATAAATATTATGTGCATGTAGTAATGAGATTGAATTGACAATAGTTTTCTTAATTTTACAGAAATCTCTCATCCTCATCCTCATCCTTTTGCCCTGTGATGGAGGAAACCATGGAGAAGCAATTTCAGAGGATCCTCTCTCTCCCGTCCGAACCAACAAAGAAGCAGCAATTTCAGAATATAAGATTTTCAAGATCCTCCAGGTTTCTCAAGTGCCTCGATGAAGGTATCCTATGATAATTTGTGTCTTTATTCATCTCTGATTTACAATCCAACTTACAATTATTTTTGGGGTCTCAGTAGCTGTGATTTCATAAAAAAAAGGGTTATTAAGAGGTTGGCCCTCAAAGTTCGACTGAAAATACACAGGAACCCTCAAAGTACGAAAACGTACCTCCATGCCACTGAAGTATGTCCAATGTACATCCCAACCCTTTTTCCGTTCAAAGTCATTATTATTAAATCGGTTGAGGGGTAACTTTGTCATTTCCATTGCTTTGTACGTTACATAAAAATAGTATGAACGTTTTGGCCCTTGAAGTATGGATTATTATACACCTTTACACATTCTAGTAAAAAAAATCTGTAATGTTTCTTTTAAGTGTACTTATCATTTTCGGACCTTTAAATAACATAGTTTTGCAATATATATTTTCGAGTTTTTTGACTTCCACCAATGTAGGACGTTCAAATTTTAATAAAAATATAAAAAATGCAAAAAAATATGTAAAATATAATTTTTATGCCCGTGAAAATGCCTAGACATAAGTTTTTAAGAAAATTGTGATTTTTTGTCATTTATGAATCTAAAATAACATAATTCGGCATTTTATTTTTTCATCATTTTTGGCTTGTACCAAAGCAGTACGTTCAAATTTTAATATAGAACAAAAAAAGAAAAAAAATATTATGTAAAAACATATTTTTTACGCTCTCAAAATGCCTATCATGATAAGTTCTTCTAAAAATTTGGTTTTTTTGGGTCATTTTGGACCTTAATATAACATAGTTTTGTACTTTATTTTTTTCGATTTTTTAGGTTTGTACCAAAATAGGACGTTTGAATTTTAATACGAAACAAACAAAATAAAATAAATAATATTTAAAAATATAATTTTTAGGCCAAAAAAAAAAAGCGAAATTGCATTATTTTGCCATTTTCTATAACTTAGCAATATTAATATATTGACCCTTAAAGTATGCACATTTGTACACATTAACACATATATTCCGATATTACCCCTATGCCGAACGACCGATATGTAATTTTTATCTCCAATTGTCGGAAAAAGGGCCGATACATACAAAAGCCATACTTTAGTGGCCCAGATATACGTTTTTATATTTTGAGGGTTCCTGTGTATTTTCGGGGAAACTTTGAGGGCCAACCTCTTAATAACCCTAAAAAAAAAGTAAATAAATATTGTTTGTGTACAACGGTTCTAATATGATGCTAACTTTTTGTATTGGTAGTTTTACTTTGTATTGAATGTGAATCAGTCATGACATAAGGAGAAACCAAACTACTATGCACAAATTTTATTGTCCTTATACCCTATAAGTAGTTAAGCAATAAGTACTCGATTTTGCCGCACATTAGGTCACTTTTTTTCCTACTATCTGAATCCGAACTCCTCATGCTGAACTAAGTAGACCTTATACAGTTAGATTCTTATCAATGGATTAATCCGCCGAAGTAAACTTAGTCCTACGTAAATAGATTACTTACTATTCTTCCCTAACTCAGCTTGTAGGCCGTCAAAATTGATATTTTTAAATTTATCTTAGGTGGCTACTACTTTCCACATTAGGTGTAGTGCTAAGGCCTAAGCATAATTAGCATCTGGCCCTACTAAGATGACAATGACATTAACCTATTGTGGGTGAGTAGCAACAAGTTATAAGCTGCAAGGTAACAATTGGATTGACTGAGGCCAGAGGATTGTCTACACTTCTCAAGGTCACAAAGTTAAGAAGGGAGTTGAAAGAGGGTACAAAATCCATCTCAGAGAGAATTGATAGTCAAAAATATGTTCTCTGATCTATCAAATATTCATCCAATATATAAATGGTACGTTTAGAAATGTCTAATGTAGTGTAGTAATGCCACGTATGGTAGTCTCTAATCTTGTAAAAGGAGTACGAGAACTAAATATTGTAGTACCTCCCCAGCCTTCTTCGTTGATGTATGGGAGAAATAAATATCTATATAAGTATATAAATTAGCGAGCCCATTAGTATAAGAAAATTAATTGTTTAGATAGCTTTTTCATTTAAGTCGTTTTGTGTCACATTTTTTTGAGCCGATACTCGTTAATATAAATTTTTTAACATGAAACATATACACATAAAACCATTAACCGCACGCAATAATAAAATTTAGGTATTGACTCTTGAATATTAAACAATTTAAATTTCAATCAATCTCATAGCTTAAAATTTAATATTCATATTATTATAAATAAAACTACTAATAAACTTTAAGAAATTAACAAAATTATAAGTACAATAATATTTTGTGAGTTAATATAATTATAAATATTAAAGAAGATATCCTATAAAAGTCATAAATTCTTTTTTTAATGTGCATGGAATTTTCCAAATAAAATTTTTCTGGTACTTGAAGTAAGTCTGGCATATATTTTTTTAGTTAATTAGCTTTTGGCACATATTTGTATAAAGCTTTGCATAATATTATTCAAGTCAACAATCGAGATTAATAAGCACAATTGAATTTTTTTTATTTAAATAAGATAAACATAGATTTTAGTACGAGTCAGTATTACTACCTTGATTTGTGATGCTTGACTGGATTATGTTTCTCTTGATTTAATGAAATCGATTTTACTTTTCGTTTATGAGCGTCCAAAAGATATCTTAAAAAAAGAAGAAACTCTTCATAAAATTTTAAAACATGAAGATGAGTCTCAGCTCCAATATTATTAAAATAAAAAAATAATCATTTTGAAATTTCGAAAAAGCAAATATTTTTTCATTTATTTTTTTGTTCCCTACTGGTTTGACAAGACTAAACTCTAATTTGTTAATAATTATAATTTATTGATTAGGTGAAAATATAAATAATTATTTTTATAAATTAAATATTAGGTGAAAATATAAAATTTATTTTCTAATATTTTTAATTTGAGACTAAATTATTTATAAGTAAAAATATTAATTAAATATACACGTGTCAAAATAAGGAAAAAAAATCAAGATGTCAATATGTGGTATAAAAGTTTTAAAATTTTTATTAACGTGGAAGTAATTAAATTGTAGTTACTTTTTTTTTTGAATTTAAAAAAAATATAAGTTATATATAAAAAAATTAAATTATAAATATTAAGTATAAATTATTAGAAAATTAAGTTATATGTAAAAATTTGTCATTAGAAAATTACAAATAATAAGTATAAATAATTATAAGAGGCTATATTTTTTATATTTAATTAATAAAAATAATTCTTTATATTTTCACCTAAACAATAAATTATAATTATTAACAACTTAGAATTTATTAAAGAATAAAAAAACAAAAAAAATGCTTTGACATTTCAAAATAAATATTAATAAACTATTCTAGTTATTTTCTAGAAGTGAACAATCTATTTTTATTAAGTACAAGAAGAAGGAAGAAGCATCAGCAGCAACAGCAGGAACAAAAAAACAAAAAAATATATATAAAGAAGAAGTCGCCACCTCGAGTGGCGTTTTTGGAAGGGGTCGCCACATGAGTTGGCGCCCTATACCATTTTTGCATACAATGTTTCAGCTGTACCATTTTTGAACAGAAAAAGTTCTAGTATACCAGAAAACTGAAGGAGCTGTAGTTCAGCAATAAGTACTTAGACCTTAGACCCTTATCAATCGATTAATCCACCAAAATAAAATTAGTCTTACTCTAAATAGATTACTAATGTTCCGTAACTCAGCTTGTAGGTTTAATTCCCCTTAGGTGCCTACTACTTTCAACATTAGGGTAGTGCTAAAGTCCAAGCATAACTAGCATCTGGCCCTACTAAGATGACAATGACATTACCCTATTGAGGGTGAGTAGCATTGAGTGGTAAGCTGCAAGGTAACAATTGGATTCACCGAGACCACAGGATTGTCTACACTTCTCAAGGTGAATTTCTTGTGCATTTCGGGGCAACACAACCCATTAAAAGCTTTGAGTATTTAGGTTGAGTACGTTGCAAGGACAAAGTTAAGGAGGGGGGTTGAAAGAGGGTACAAAATCTATATCAGAGAGAATTGGTAGTCAAAGTTATATTCTCTCATCTATCAAAGATTTATCCAATATATCTAATGTTTGAAACCTGACAAACTTGTACACAAATATATTATTACTTGGGAAAGTTATGTTACATTGTTACTAGTGAAACCTGTGCACTAACTTTACTTCTCTTACCGTGTTGTGATGTGCAGTAGTTGCTGCTATTATCAGGAATGCAAAGGGCATGCACCTCATGGTCTGGGGTCCTTACATATTGCCAACCGAGGTTTTGAATATTGAGTACAGATTAGCCCCGTCTCCCGAAGGTATAGAGCTTGTTTCTAAAATTATAACATTTTGCTTATTAGATGGTTTCTTTAGAATCTTTTGAATGTTGGTTTTTTTGCGGATGAAATTTGTGTGATCTGAAAGGTGTATGGTTCGGGTTGTACCCATGTCCACTTGTTTTTCTAGTATCAAAGTATATTTTGTTGGTGATTTTACACGTTTTTCTACATTTCACATTTTTGGGGTTTAGGCAAAGATAGGAATGTCAAAGTCATTGGAGAGTAGTCTTCATCCTGTAACTTATGATCTCTTTAGATATGAACAAAGTGGATTGTTTTTTGCAGCCTTTAATTCTACAATATGTAAATTTATTATATGTGATGAATTGATTAACTTGCTGTTTAAAGTTCAAATCATGTGATGCTTGCTTTGGCAGATGGATAGTGAATACTGAAATTGGGCATAGGGTAGCTTGTTGATATTTGGGAAATATGAGTTGTGGCCTTGTGGTGCGGAGCGTAAAACAAAAAAACTAGTTGTTTATTGTTTTATATTGTTATTTCGATGTAAATATGTTTGTAATTATAATTATATCTAGTTAGGAACATTCTAGATTATAGATATATTGTAGTAAAATAAAAATTAAAGAAAAAAAAAGATTTGTTTCCTTTAATTAATTATGGTAGTATGTATAATTAAGTATTTAGTTTTCAGGAAATTACTTGGCTTCCAAGTAATAGTTATCTATATAATCTCATGTAATCTTCTATTATGAAATAGAGTTGAATATTATGAATTAAATTTGCGGATTTTGTGTGTTTCTTGACGATTCTCTGCAGAGATAGGCCTTATCCCCTTGTTTAGCCCTTCCCTTTACTCCTGTCCTACATCGCCTCTTAGGCTATGTCTTGGTGTCTGCATTGTTAATGGATAGATATTAAAGGATAGATACTCATTGTTAATGTAACTTTTGAGCCCCTGCTACTGGTGGGAAAGGGTGAACGTTGGTTTATTAGCTGATTGATCCCAATAGACCCGAATCTGAGTTGTGGTTTTTACTTTTTAGTGTGCTGATCTCCCTATGCCAAGTTTTGTCATGCATGAGATAATGAAGATATTGGAATTCAAACTGTCTGATACTCTGATATTTGACTGTCCACATTGGAAAAGCCTTAAGTTGTAAATTAAATATATTATTACTTGCTGTTCTGCAATATGTTCTCAAACTTACTTTTTTATGTTCTTGGTCAGGAATCAACCTTGTGCGCAATGTTGAGTCGGTCCATCACTGGAGAGTTGTTGATGTCCTCGGCTCCAGTGAGTTGGTTGAGCAGATTAAGGCAGGTGTTCTTGGGAATCATCATGTCAGCATTGATGTTGAAGTTGTTGATCTAGCCGTCCTGATATAGTGAGCAGGGGCGAGTTGGTGCTAGCTTGGGGTAAAGTTCCCTGAGGTCCAAGTAAAGTTTATCCATGAAATATACTTTCTGGGTTTGTATATAGTGATGTTAAATTCAGAGACATTTGGTTTGTATGAACTGATGTTAAATTCAGATACATTGAGTTTACCTTTCATGCTTAAAATGCAGATAAATTGAGATTTCCTACTTTATAATAGTATTTTGTATTGTGGTAGGAAAAAATCCAAGTTAAAAGTACACTTTGTTGCCTACGGTGGATACAAGTACCACTACACTTTGATCCCCAGTACCATCACGATACATCCTCGTCGTCCTCGAATCCTATATTAACAAATTAACCTTAAAAATCAAAAGTAACTCCACTCTAAAAGGAGTAATAGTACTACATGTAGTACCCCCGTAGCCTTCTTTGTTGATGGATAGCAAAGATACATTAATGGTTAAAATCTAGAAAATATTCATCCGAAGGGTCACCTGTGGTGATTAATTCTTCAGCAATATCTTTATAGTATGGTACGAAAAAATATGGCCTGTGGCCAAGTGCATGTACAGATGTGGATGGCATACAGAGAGCAAATCTGTAAGGTAGTTTAAGCTGTGTCGAAATTTGTGCGGATGATGAAGTTGTTAGATTTGCAAGGCCTATCATACCTTTGGTTTCATTGGATAGTGATAATGCTCCTTGCTCCACTCTACCGTACTTGTCCCTCTTCCGGCAATGCTTGGTCGGGAATGTGGTGTGCTGTCGGTTGGGACTCTGCAAAACAATGTCTGACCGGGGGTGGTGGTCGTCAAGCACCTCCGGTGTGAGAGTATTGGAGAAGGGAGCAGCTTTTGACAGGTGTGAGTTGATATAAGAGTATTGGAGAAGGGAGCAGCTTTTGCCCAAGAGGTGGAAGGTGCTGGAGGAAGGAACTGTTTTGGTCTAGAAGAGATAGTATTGCATTCACTTATTTTCCTTAGTCCACTTTGGGTGTGACGAGTTGTCCATTGAATTCTTCCGGGACATGGTCATATCTGGCAGGTAAATAGACTTCTTCCGGGCAAAGAGACTTCTTCCGGGAGGGTATTAACAGATAGACCTCTCAGGAGATCTGGAACTGCACATGTGAATGGGAAAGGGTCAGGGGATGGGTAGCTTAATCCAACTGATAGGCCATTGGTAGACTCAACATATAAGGCATACTCAACAACACAGGCATTGTTATTACAGCCTGGCGTACGAAGGAGAGCACAGCGCATGCATCCGTCGCCCATCTATCTTTTGCATTTTTTGGAGCCACAAATGATGGGATGATAGGTTGGTAACTGGTAGGCGTCACAGTTGAACCACGCATGTTGGCCACCAAGATTCAAAATTAGTTCTACGTAGTTGTCTCGTTTGATAATGTCTAAAGTAGTGTAGTACTGGAGTGATTTTGTGTCTTTCCTTATCAGAAAAAGAAGGGCAGTGGGTACTAAAGGTAGTACCCCCGAAACCATCTTTGTAGATGGATAGTAAAGAAGCATTAAGTGGGACAAGTTTCCGATAGATGCTACTAAATGTAATATCTATGAAATATTAGTCGTAAGGGTCAGTTATTGTATAAATTTTGTCAGTGTCAACATGGTAACTGACAAGTTTTGTGGTGATTTTTTGTTAACAATGGTGATTTTTAAGTGGTGGTTGAAGGTGGTCGCAGGAAGTGATGGCCGAAATTAGTGGTGATTTTCTGATCGATTGTGGTGATTTTGTGGTGGCAACCGGAATCAATTGTGATTTTGTGGTGTTGATCGGAGATGGTGGCCGAAAGTGATGACCGGAAATAATGGCCGGAAGTAGTCATTGGTTGTGATAAAATATTGTAATGGTGGTGATTTATGTTTTTCGGTGGTGATTTTTTGTTTTCCGGTTGTGGTTGAAGGTGACGATAGTGGGGTGATTTTTTGTTTCCAGTGGTGATTTTTTGGGTTGACCGGAATTGGTCGCCGGAGATGGAGGTTCCCGGTGACCGGAGATGGTGGATGGGTGGGGATGGTGAAAAATTAAAATATTAATAAATTTAATGAGCGGTGAGAGATTAATATACTGTATTTAAATGAATGACTATGATTAGATCTCATATCTCACATTTCACAATACAATAGTGAGAGTTCTCATTTGAGCACGGCCCTTATTACATATGTATTGAGTTCTATGAAATAAGAACCGAAAGCATAAATACACACAAACAAATTACATTTTCTTATAGCACTCAACCACACCATACAAGCCTTCTACACATACAAGTGCAGTACCTTGAAAACCAGCTTCTATTGCCAGCTTTTCAAATTCTTTAGCAGACCTCTCTTTCCCCCCTTTAAACTGAAGCATCATGCCTACATCCATCTGAAATGTATTCTTAGCGACGATGTCTTCATTTCCGGTCAGCTCTGCAAGTATCATCTCCATAATTACCACCTTTCCGGAATATGGTAAAGCTTCGTGACATTTCTTTAAAATCTTCACACTTCCTTCATCATCCCAGTCATGAAGGACCCTCTGCAATTTAAATTCTGTCTTTAGTGACTGTTTGAAAAAACATATTAGAGAGTGAAATCAGGTAAAGCTCCACACTTACTTGAAGCAATATAACATCTCCGCTAGGAACAGATTCAAACACGTCTCCTCCAACATGAGTCACACCTGATACATAGAAATGTTAGTTAGAAACTTCTTATATCTGAAATGTATTCATGAACTTCAATTCTTCCGAACTTATAACTTAATTAATCTTTCACTTAAATGCTGGAAGGTTCATGCTTATTAAGTTTTAGTTAGGCCACTTTAATTATTCAAATGCAGCTCAAGTGGTCTGCTATACGCTAGAAGGTTTCTACTTGCCATTTTCAGAACACCGAATGTTATAGACTTATAGGTACCTGGCAGTGCAGGTGCATTTTGAACCACATGAGGTAGATCAAAGTTGATTCCTTTAATATTAGGATAGTTTGAAACAATAGAGCTCAAAGTTGCACCAAATGCACCACCAACATCCACTACCTCTTTCACCCCCTCAAATCCATTGTACTTCTCAAGAAGTAATGTCATGGACGGAGCGATAGACTTGGCCATTGACTCGCTTAAAAGATCAGCCAGTCCTTTATTTTTTTCTAAATACTCAAAAAAATTCAGACCCTTGTGGGATTTATTAAATGAAATCCCTCCTTCGAGAACTGCATCTTTCAACCTATACCTGCAAATTTAGTTCGTGTACACACAATAGAATCAAACAGTAAGTCGAAAAATATATATCTGCATTGATAAGGCATATAATTAATTGGGTACAGAGATAAGAGATGAGGAGACACAAACCAACTACTCTGAATTTCTTCGTGATAACAAAAGAGGTGTAATGGAGCAACAGAATTTCCACTTTGATCTCGAACATAATATTTAGAGATAGATGTTAAGCCATACGATCTAGTACTTTTCTCCAGCTTCCATTTGACGATAGAGTGGCTGGCAAGGAGGCAGAGCATACGATCAAGCATACTAGATGCATCTGGGTTTTTTGCATCAAGATTTGATGCTATTTCATCAGGACTCACATAGCCATGCAGTCCAACTTTTTGCATGATAATGTCGAAGACCTTAAGCTCACATAGAGTTGTTAGCACCCTCTGTACAGTTCCTGCAGACATTAATGCCATAGCCTCTAAGAACCCTTCTTCATCATGTGATCCCATTGTTTGTTTTTGTCTCTGTCAAAGAAATGGCCCTGAGAATCGTTTATTTATACACCTCCTGGATTATTGGCACTGTGACTTCACTCTTTTTTTTATGGAAGTGGTAGAGTGATGGAGTTCCAACATGTTCGGGGTGTAGAGGATTTTAGTTTTTACAAATACTTCGTGTAAATAAAAAGCATAAAATGAAAGAAATAATAGTAAACGAAGTACAGCTAACATGATTTGATCTAATAATTTAAAAGTAATTACAAATAATTGCAATTATTTACTTTTGTTTGTAAACTTGATGTGAATTATTTATACAGAAGCGTGAACATCAGGGTATGTGCCATTTTAGACTTAGTATACGCTACTCCCTCCGTCCCACCCAATAGTTATCATTTGGGTTGGGCACGGAGTTTAAGAAAAATAGGTAAATTAATGGAGAACAGTAAAGAAAAGGAGTAAAGTGGTGGGACCCGCCAATATTTAAAGTATAAAGTAAGTAAAGTGGAGGAAAGTAGTGGAAGTAATTAATTTTTATATTATAAAACTTTACTATTTTAGAAAAGTTTTGGAATGTAGAGAATTGGATAGGACATCCCAAAAAGTAAAGTGTAAAAAAATGGATGAAACTGAGGGAGTATTTATTTACGAAGAAAGAATCTATATACTTTAAAAGGTTTTAGAAGAAATTTGGAAAATACAGGCTTGTGCATATTTTCCAAATACATACAATTTAAGTAGAACCAAGAATGTAATTTATTAGCTTTTTAATGGCCTGTTGGGTACCAAATTTAAGATTCGTAGCCTTAAACGTTTGTATGTTAGTGAACTAGGTCATTAGCGATCAAATTTTGCTCAGCGATCAAATTTTGCTCACCAAAATTGATCGAGCACGTAACTGACCATGTTTTACCGTTCAAGTTTGTGGTCGTTTTAAGTCAAGGTAAAATCGATTATTGTTGGTCAGTTATGATATGTTGGGCTCACTTTTTAGTCAAACACCAAAGTCAATCACCACGTCATGAGTTATTATTTCCGACCAATTACATGTATGGTCAGTTATAATACGTCAGCATAATGTAACAATGACGTAAGATGCCAAAAGTGATGATAATTTTAAGGATGATAGTCGTATTTAACGATGATGGTTGTATGAATTTTTTGATGATAATTTTATGTTATCTCGCAGGTAATCATTTCCAACCATTTTTCACCATATATATTAGCCCAGAAAAGTAACCAATTTCTTCATTTCCAACCAATATTTACCATACCATTTTCCAGAAAACTGACCAAATTCTATCAAATACAACCAGATTCAATATATATCCGACCAGAAACTGACCAAATTCAATCAAATACAAGCAGATTCAATATATATCCGACCAGATTCATACACTTAGCTGATGTGGTCGGTATTGTGTGTCTTTGATAAGAAAAGCTTGTTCATAAATACTCCCTCTGTCCCAAATCTTTTGTCCTGTTTGACTTTTTGTGGTCAAATTGACTCAACTTTTACTAACATTTACGTGCAATTTTTTTATAATTTACAAAATCTGAAAATTACATATTAAAGTAGATTAAATATATTTTTTAATGATATAATTTTATTGTATTATTTATTTATATTATATATGTAATTTTTGGTCAAAGTTTGGTCAGTTTGACCATCAAAAGTCAAACAAGACAAAAGATTTGGGACGGAGGGAGTAGCTGGCTAATAACTTCTAGAATGGTTGTCATCGGTATTATTCAATGAATCAATTTTATGATTTTGACATATGTAATATCCAATAGGTATATAAGTTTTACACCAAAAAAATATTTTTACTTCAAATTAGATAGGTTGTGATACTAAATTATAACTAGCATAATAATCCGTGCGAGGCACGGGCTACCTTCTATTTTTCTGCTAGTTTTTTCTTAAGCATCAAGAGCAGCTGTCCCCTACTAAAAAATGTTTAATTTTACACAAAAATATAGATCACTATCCGTGCTTCGACCATTGATCAAATACCCATGCACAAAATACACTCCGTGACAGGCAATTATACATGATTTACTCTCTAAAAGTCAGTTCATCGATCGGTAACGAGATTCTTAATATAATCAGGCAGGAAATACTAATCTTTGAAGTGATTGATTGGAATCTAGCTGCCTACAAGTTGTTAAAAAAAATAACCAACTTATAATTCGCAAATTAGTGTGGAATGATCTACTATACTTCAGGACACCAAACTAATCAAAATATGAATGAATAGGTATGCTGGCTAAAAACAACTTAAACATCGACTGGCAACATGGCATGGCTGAAAATTTCGAGAGCGCACACAGATACACGCACATTAAGGCAAAAATCTTATTGCAAGTGCGCACACAGATACACGCAAATTAAGGCGAAAATCTTATTGAAGAAACATGGGAGAAAATCTCATTTATTTGGATAATCTCACATAACATATGATCCAGGAAAGAGAAAACCAGAATGTGTACATATTTTAAAAAACCGACTAACACCATCCAAGCGACAACGGTCATCATACAAGAAATGAGTTTTCAGAAAAAAAATGTAGATTTCTTTTTGATGGGGAATTCCAAACATGGTAATGCAAAATGGGGTACTTTTTTGTTATTTAGTTAGAAGAACATACAGACATGATCCTGAAAGTTTCCCTCACCTTTTACGACTGGGACAGGTAATTAGGGCCTCATTCAGAGTGGACAATTCTGGCAACCAATCATTAAATAGAGCTTTGTACAAGGGATGGAGCCAGATCCCAGATGATGGATGGAGTCCAGGGTGCGATTAGTGTTTAAAGGCTTAAATGCTTAATAGTGTTTCCTCACCATCCTGTGCAAAAATCAAATTAAGCATTAACTTAAAAACTTTTAAGTCATATTACTCAGAAACTCAAACAAAAATAAAGCCACACACCTTAACAAAATTTTAATCTGCCTACCACCAAAACCAAATATGATGATAAATATAGATAACAATGTATCACCCTAAGTAGTTAATATAATGCAAAAATACCAAATTATCAATTTAATTAGACCGAGTCATTCTCAAATTGAGATAAAATTTTAATTTTCCACTCACAATGCAACACAAATTATGATGAAAATGTAGTCAAAGAATGTAAACAATGTGAGCATCAAGTTGACGCCGTGTAAAGGAGCTACTAAATCCAAATACAGTGCATAAATGACATATATTAAAGTAATAATTCACTGTGACTCGATTATTGAAAAACTACACGACTAAAAGTTCACAAGTTTAATGATTTTCTGGCAAAATATACTAAACCTAACATGATAATAAGAGTGTGCTTACATATTTTCCTATTAGAATTTCCATTTCGTGGATAGAGGTGATTATAGAGAATTATTGAACATTGTTTCCATCAGAGGACACAAACTGTTCAACCGTTGAAGGTAGTGCCCCTGCTGTTGTCCCACTGGCAGATGATTTGGCATGTTTGAGCTATTTCAATGGTGCAAAGTCAATGTTTAAATAAGACATCATGCCATAGGAACCTAAAAGCGATGCAGCATCTACATGATTTATGAACTTGATACCTGGTTGAGATATACAGTTAAGTAATGGTTTTCTCATAGACTGTGTGTGCGTTTTGCGCAACTATAATATTTGACGTTCTGTGAAGGTATGTAACAGTTTTAGGGTTAAAAATTATATAGAATTGTAAGTTTCTTCAGTGTATTTTGTGGGAGGCCATTTTTGACCTGCAGGTATGCCAATGTCTGGACTAATTTCATTGTTCCAAAACACACTTAGTTGGTGAGTCTAGGTCGACGTTTCTGTTTGGTAGGGCTGTTCACCTTTTGTAGTATTAGGTGTACACATTAGCATTAAGGAATTCTAAACAACTATATTGTTAATAATTTATTTCCGAACAAAGTGGGCAAACTATAGCCCACTTTTAATTTTTTTTTAACCATTATGTTTGTTTAATTTATTAGATTTCTTCAAATCACACCGCAATTACTTAAAAACGTATATCTATCAGGTAATATTTATCATCAAGATCAACACCTAGGCTACAAACCTATAGAGTTTTGTTTCATCTAAAAAGTTGTTTCTTTTCTTTGGCTCATTTCACTAAGTTGGGTTTGCTGCACCTTCTGTTTTTAATTTAGGGCCATGCCTAATTCTCTACTTATAAGATTCAGTAAAGTCATATATTGGAAGGCTCTGGTCAATTTATGGTTGATTGATACTTTTCTATGATTTCCATGATTCTAATCAGGTAACACGTTTGGGGAACCATATGTACAGCTAATGCAGTTCTCAGTTCTGTCTGATTCTATCTATATTCCCGATCATTTAGCAAATTCCCGAAATCCTAAATTTCACAAATCAAGCAATCCACAAACACAACCACATACTTCAATTAACCGAAAAACAGACAAAAAGAAGAATTAGGAAAATCTTAGATCAAGCAATACCTGAGAGGCAAATTGAATTGTACTTAATTCAATTGTTTATCCATACGTATATGTATATCCCGCCCCGATGTAACTATTACACCCGATCACGAAACTATTTCTACAGCCGTCTCTGTTGACGTAGCTTTACTTTTTCAAAGTAACTCAAAATCAAGGGTAAGCACAATCATAATATAATTTATTACGATTCTCGAGACTAAAATAATATCTCTTTTTCTCTCCACAGCCGCCTCACTTTTCCCCTCTTTTTCTTGCCTAATCGTCGGGCCCCAAATCTTTTAATTTCCTTTGTTTTTGTTCTTATTTTTCAATAATCTCCCTTCTTGGTGAGAGTTTTCCCAATTTATTTGGGTTTAGTTTATCTCTCCTTGTGAGAGTTTGGTGCGTTCTTTGTGTGTTTGGTGTGTTTAATATCCGGGATTTCATATCTGCAAGATTTTTTTGGTTTTGATGGATTTTTATGGTTTTGATTTTGTTATTCCCTTCTTAATAATTGTGAACGGGGTCTTGATTTAGTGATAAAGTTTTGTATGGGTACCAGTAATCGAAGATGCACAAAGTGGGTACTTGTATTTGTATATACTTTATCTTCAAAATATCGCTGGTGTAGATGTCGTATGGCTTTTTATTATTGAATTAACACCTTTATTTCAAAAAAAAAACGCTAAAATAATATAATTTATTTTCTACATAAATATTAAAGGAGCGATGTTTTTATAATATTTTTAAAATTTTTTAAAATATAGAAGCAAAATCATAATTTTACACACGCACTTTTTGCCCTGGTTTGATATCTATACTATATTATTAAAGACGAAATATTAAAAGTTTTGGTCGGTCGGTCGGTCGGTATTTGGGCCGATTCACGGGCCTATCTATAATCAATTTATTAATAACCAATTACCTTTTTTCACTACATTACCTATTTTATATTTATTTTTTAAACCAAACCAACTCATCTTCTAAAAATAAAACGGGCAACATATATATAATATGGTAATATTATTATACATTTATAATTGATTACCTTTTTCAGCTAAAACACATTATTTTTATATTTTTTACCTAAAACAACTCATCTTATAAACAGGACATATATGGAAACCAAATTATTGATAACCAATTACCTTTTTCAGCTAAATTATATTACCTATTTCATATATCTATTTAACTAAAACAAGTCATTTTCTAAAAATAAGACGGGCAATATATATATAAAATGGTAATATTATTATATATTTATAACCGACAGCTAAAACACTGTGTTTTATATTTTCTAACTAAAACAACTTATCTTCTAAATATAATACATGCAAAATAAATATACAATGGTAATATTGTTTTATATAAATATTAATAAATAACAAGTTATTCTTTTCAGCTAAAACAAATTACCTCTTTTATATTTTCTAACTTAAACAACTAATTTTCTAAAAGTAATGCAGACGTATATATAAAAAATTAATATAATTTTATATAATTGTTAATAAGTAACTAATTGTCTTTTTAAGGATATTACCTGTTTATATTTATTAACTGAAACAACTCATGTTCAAATTAAAAATAACACGGGCAAAAGATAGATATATTGGTAATATTATTATATTAAACTTATGAAATTCATGTTTATTATAATTTTTTTAACATTCAATTTAAACGAGATAATTAATTAAAATAAAAGTAATAGTATATTCAAATAAACTCGGTATATTGAACAAGCACATATTTTGATATTTGCACTTGAGTCCCTTTTTAGATTTTTAAGAGTAAAAAAATACGAATAATTAGATATGTTATTTTAAAATATTTTATATTTTAATATCTAAAATACTACTATTGATTACGTCAATAATATATTAAATTTAAATATTATATTGTTAGATTTATAAATCCAATATATATATATATATATATATATTAAAATTTTATCAAATTATATATAATAACTAAAATCTAAATAAAAAATAAGAAAATATTAAAGAAGACCGTGCATCGCACGGGATATAAGCTAGTATAGTAGTAATATATAGATACATGGATTCAAGCTTGAATTTCTCAATTTTAATTGTTTTATTTTAAAAATTATGAGGGTGGATATTTGAATTTTATTAGTGCTAGTGTTTTAATATATAACCATAAATTATATAACGAAAAATATATGCTACTAAGTTTCAATTTGTATGCTAAATTTTGAATAAAATGAATTTAATATATGAGAAAATAAATTAAATAAATTATATCCGATGAGTAATCCGAATACATACTCCGAGTTTTCACCTTGTTTTGAGTACTCATTTTTTCGAATCAAAAATTAGCCGAACCTATTTTTGATTTTCACAACCATGTTTATAATTAATAATATGAATTTTTAATTTAAATCTATTATTGATGGAGTTCAAACCTTAGATTTTTTATAGGATTCGAACCTTGAATATTTAATAGTATAATTTAAATATAAAATATTTTTTAGTGTTACACTAAAGATTGCGGTCTATTTATTTAAAATATAACAATTTTTTTTGTGGTTGAACTATTTGAACAAAATTACAAACAGTTATACCCCTATTTGATTATTATAGCGGTTATTTTTCTTTTTATGATTAAACTATTAAAGTAAACTACAAACAATTATTTTGACAAGAAAAATTACAACAAAATATAACCATATTTTCTTATTATACTTTACTAGCCTATAACCCGTGCAAGGCACATGCCATTAAATGAGATCAAAAATGACAAATTAAAAAAAAATTAATGGGAACGGAAAATATTAAATAAAGAATAAAAATTAATATGATAAATTATATAATGAGAAACTTAAATATTAATTGGAACTTAGAAAAAAATAAATAAACAATACAAATGAGGTTGAGGAAGATAAATTGGGCATTATTAATATTTTAATTGGAACATAGAAAAAAAATTAAATTAAGAATATAAATGGGACTGTGGAAGATAAATGAGACATTATTAATATTATTTTATTATTCATTAAAATAATATTAATAATAAGGAAAAATAGAAAAGCTAACACTTTTAATTAAAAAATAAATGCCCGTGATATTTTTAGAAGTATTTTAATTATATTAATTTTATTTGTTAAAAAAGCATACGTTGACATGTTAAAATTGGTAAGCTTTTTTAAATAATTAAAAGTATTAAAATAAGTTTTAAAATAAATAAGTAAGGGTTGCACTTTTTAAAAAATGAGTAGATTTTATTAGGAAAAAAGTGTTTTAATTATAAAAGACAAATAATAAGGAAAAATAGAAAAGTTAACATGTTTTAATTAAAAAAATTTAATTGCATGTGATATTTTTAGAAGTGTTTTAATTATATTAATTGTATTTGTTAAAAATATACGTTGACATGTTAAAATATGTAAGTTTTTTAAATAATTAAAAGTATTAAAATATGTTTTAAAATAAATAAGTAAGGGTTGTACCTGATATTTTTGGAAAATAGAGATTTTAGTGAGAACAAATATAAAAGGTAATATATTTTAATTTAAAGGTAATTGCCCGTGATATTTTTAAAAAATGAATAGATTTTGTTAGAAAAAAATATTTAAATTATAAAAGGCAATCAATTATTTACTATTTTTATATTATTTTATTATTTATTAAATATGATAAATAACCAAACACCGAAAACCAGGACCATCTAAGAGGGTGTGCAAGGAGCCCAATAGCACAGGGCCCCAAAATTATTAGGGCCCCCAAATCAGAAAAGCCCATGTAAATATTCTATATATGTCCATCTAATTATCAGCAAAATTCCATCAAAATTGACTAATTCAGTTACTCACGTCCATAATCAATAACTCCTCTGATGTCTTTTCAAATATCACGCATAATAATTAGGAAATTATCATGTAAAATTGTTGGAAATATATTTATTATATATAGCTTGTTTAAATTTTGAATAAATTAAGGGTCAAATTTTATAATTAGTTAGGACCCATGTAAAGTTTGAGACGGGCCTGCCGAAACCAAATGTTTCGGCTTTAATTTGATAATATAGTATAGATTAGTATTTAGCAGTGTTGTAAAAAGCGGGAATCGGAGTTAATCGGTGAAGGCACCGTCCAGGGATTAATCGGGTAATCGGGGATTAATCGGAATGATTAATCGGATCATTAATCGGAATAAATTTAATAATATTTTTTATATACAATTATATTCATATATATAATTGTTTCGTTATTTCAACTAAACATATGTTATTATCATATATTTATGCAAATATGTTAAAAATGTTATATAATTGTAATAAATAAAATTTTGAAGGTTTAACTTTTCAATTAGAGATCAATTTAAGAGGAAAAATAAAGAGAATTTATGATTTAGGCATCTAAAATTATAATTATATGTACAAAAATAATATTTTTTTCCTATTGTTTAATCAAGGTTCTACCTTTTAAATTTTAATTTTTTTTTTTAATTTTAACTATTTTTTATTATTTTTAAATAATTAGCCCGATTTTTGACCGATTAATCCGATTTTTGACCAATTCAGCCGTTTTTTGACCTTTTTTTCTGAAAAAACGATTAATTGACCGATTTTCGCTTAATCAGTTCGGTGGCCCGCCTTCTAGCGATTAATCCCGATTAATCGCAGACTTTTAGAACACTGGTATTTAGTATAGAAAAGTATATAGATCGGCTGCAGGTTGTACTTTGAGTTAAAAGTGAAGAACTAATCCCTACCTTCAATTAAACGAGATCGAACTCAATAAGATAATTTTCTTGTTGATGCCCTCCTATACCGAGTTCTTGGATAATTTTCGAGTTAATACTTCTTTGTTAACTGAAACCATTGAGTTGGCTCCGTAAAGTCTCTATTCGTTCTTGCCCCATGCTAGACAAATATCTGTATGTCAAACGACGGGTGCTGTCTTGCTTTTTGGTATGTTCGTGGCATTGTAACACAAGGGTCGGTTGACTTATACAAGAGCGGTGAAATATAATTGGGACTTTTTGGTATGTCTTTGTTTAATAATTATTAATTCAGATTAATAATTAATTGCTTTATCACTAAGTAATATCTTTCCCTGAAACGAGGAAAGAATCAATCTCAATCAACGAATAAACGGTAAATATCTCCAAACGATATTCTTCAAATCATGGAAAGAAATGCGGAGATGCCGCAAGATTGTAGGAAAACATGTGAAGAACAAACTATTTATGGGAACGTGGTGTGGATGGATAAACGCTGACTATTTCTGGGCTTATCCAATGACTTGTTTTTCAAGAATTACGTGAGGCTTGATTCCTATATAAAAGGGTACGTAGGCACCTTGTATGATACAACAATTAACACTCAGGAAAGAGGAAGAGAAAGAACTCATTCTCTATTCAATTTCTGAGGAGTCATCATACGAGCTCAGCCCCCAAACATCCAAAAATTCTAAATCCCCCTATTTTCATATTTCATTATTCCAGCAACCTCCGATTTGTGTTATTACGAAATTTCTCCAACAACATGGAGTATACAAAGACTAAAGTTGACCATTTTTTTTAGAATAATTTTTTTTGTTTATTTTATCAAAAAAATATTTATTTTTATAATTTTCTCTCTCTTTTCATCTTCCCAAGAGTTGCAGCCTTCGTAAAAGCACTAACATAAACCATAGAGAGGGAAGTCTGTAAACTTGTAAACGCAATTAATAAAATATAAAAAATAAAATTAATAATTATTAAAAATAATTCTTGGGTTTTAAGTTAACTTTTGTAGAAGAAGATGATGAACAGAAAGATTGTATTGAATTGAAAACTGTATTTACAATAGGTGTAAAGCAATGATATTTGTACTAAACAGAATGGAGGGAAAAACTGTTATTCCTATTCTAACTAACTCTGCCAGCTGGAATATCACTAATACTAATAATTAAAATATAATATGACTAGTATTAACTAGTATTCTCTAATACTGAAATAGTAGTCTCATTATCCCCCCTCAAGCTAGGTCCAGAAGGATGAAGGCCTAGCTTGGAACAAAGCTCCTGCATGTGGTTTGAAGGTAGAACTTTCGTGAGAATGTCAGCAAGTTGGTTCCGGGTAGGAAGATATGATAACTGGAGAAAACCTTCAAGGACTTTATCACGAGTGAAGTGGCAATCAACTTCAATGTGTTTAGTCCGTTCGTGAAAAACCGGATTCTTTGCAATTTGGAGTGCAGACTGATTATCACATAAAAGTGTCACTGGTTTCAAGTTTATAACACCTAAATCATTCAACAAACTTATAGCCCAAGTGACTTCAGAAGCAGCTGCTGCCATGGCACGATATTCTGCCTCAGAACTGGATCGTGATACTGTAGTTTGTTTCTTGGACTTCCAAGTGATAGGAGAACCTCCCAATAACAGAACATAACCAATAACTGATCTTCGAGAATCAGGACATGAGGCCCAATCAGAATCACTAAAAGCTTGTAAAGTCAAGGAATCAGGATTTTGCAATTTAATTCCTTGTCCTGCAGTGTGAGCAATATACCTTAATGTATGATGCAAAGCATCAAAATGAGAAGTTCTTGGTTCCTGCATATATTGACTCAACAATTGAACAGTGTAGCTAAGATCTGGCCTTGTGTTTGTAAGAAAGTTAAGCTTGCCAATGAAAGATCTGTATAATCCAGGATCATGAAAAAGAGCACCAGAAGTAGCATCCAGCTTAATATTAAGAGGCAATGGTGTGACTGCCTTCTTAGATAAATCCAAGGCACAATCCTGAAGCAATTCTCTAGTGAACTTATTCTGACTTATGACAATCCCATCTGTCAAGTAAGTAACTTCCATACCCAGAAAGTAATGAAGTAATCCAAGGTCCTTAATACTGAATGTATCATGTAAAAAGGTTTTAACAGACTGAATATGAGTCAAATCACTGCCTATGATGATTATATCATCAACATACACAGCTAAAATTGTAAGATGCACATCTGTTTTAAATGTGAACAAACTGTAATCATTCTTGGACTGAATAAAACCTTGGTGAATCAAAGCCTGAGTAAGTTTATCATACCACTGCCTGGAAGCCTGTCTAAGACCATATAAAGACTTTCTCAATTTACAAACTAGTCCTAATGGATTATCAATTCCTTCAGGAACAGTCATATAAACTTCTTCAATCAAATCACCATGCAAAAAAGCATTATTGACATCAAGTTGAAAAATGTCCCACTTTTTACTAGCTGTTACAGATAAGATACACCTGACAGTACTCATTTTGACCACTGGAGAAAAAGTCTCATTGTAATCTATCCCAAACCTCTGATTGAAACCTTTGGCAACTAACCTAGCCTTACATCTCTCAAGAGTACCATCTGCATTGAGTTTAACTTTATAAACCCACTTACAGCTAATTGCTTTTTTTTCCTTTAGGTAAAGGAACTAAATCCCAAGTGTTGTTTTTGTGAAGAGCTTCTAATTCTTTGGACATAGCTGTTACCCAAATAGGATTTTTAGAAGCTTCAATGTAGTTTGAAGGTTCAGTGACAACAGATTGTTGAGATAATAACATATAGTGAGAAGAAGGAAAACAAGAGTTGGACACAAGATTACACCAGTGTACAGGAGATGCAGAACTGAGATGACAATAGTAATCATTCAAATAAGAAGGAGGAACCTTATTCCTAGTAGAATTTCTAACAGGAATAAGAGAAGTAGAATTAGTGGCAGATGTTAAAGAATTCTCAGAGTCTGAAGTAGAATTATTAGAATGCGAATTATGGGAAGAAGAATGAGAGACAAAGTTATCATTCATGGGAGAATCAACATGGGGCTGGGAAGTGGATGAAAACATGTCATCAATAATATTTGAACCACTAAATTTTGGTAAAAAAGTTTCACCAAGAAACTGTGAAACTGAAGAATGAGATATAATGTGGAATGGAAAAACATGTTCATGAAAAACCACATCTCTAGAAATGATAGTTGCATTTGTTTTTAAATCATGAACTCTATAGCCTTTAGTAGTGTTTGAATATCCTAAAAATATAGCAGCTGTGGCCCTAGGATCAAATTTGGTTGTATGAACTTTAGGAGTTGAAACAAAACAAAGGCAACCAAAGGTTCTTAATAAAGACAAATCAGCATTAGAATGATATAACTTGAAGTAAGATGTGAGATTACCAATAGAGGACAGGGGCATTCTATTAACAAGGTAAGTAGCACACAAGATGGAGTCACCCAAGAACTTAGGTGGAAGTTTGGCTTGAATGAACAATGCCCTGGCAATCTCTAGTAGATGTTTGTGCTTTCTCTCCACAACACCATTTTGTTGTGGAGTGTAAGCACAACTAGTTTGATGTATTATGCCTTTGGACTTATATAAAGAATCACAATAACCAGCAGTGAGTTCTAAATCATTATCAGATCTGATATATAATACTGAAGTGCTGAAATGATTTTCCACATAAGTAAGAAAATTGGTAAGAATAGAAGGTACCTCTGATTTGAATTTGATAAGATGTACCCAAGTAAATCTTGTAAAATCATCCACAATTGTTAAGAATTGATTACAACCAGTAACTGACTTTATTTTGTATGGTCCCCATACATCAATGTGTAGCATTTGAAAAGCCCTCTCAGATTTGATTGTACTATAAGTAAAAGATTGCCTAACTTGTCTAGCTGCAGGACACACTTGACAAACAGTAGAAGCTGAACACTCTTTAGTAGAAATATTAGGGAGAAGAATTTGTAGTTGAGAAAATGGCAAATGACCCAATCTTTGATGCCACAGTTTGGCTTCCTCAATACCACTTGATTTAACAGTGCTACAAAACTTAGTTTGATCTGGAAAAGCAACTGGAGCTGAAGAAGACTGCACACTGTATAAACCATTTGAAAGCCTACCAAGAAGAATCTGAGGCCTTCTCAAGGAATGGCCCTGAAGAAAACACTGTCCATTAGTGAATGTAATACTACATGACAGATCTTCACAAAGTTTGTGGACAGATATCAGTTGAAAATGAAAATCAGGGACATGGAGCACATTCTGTAAAATTATGTCATCAGTTAATTTCACTGTCCCCACATGCAAAACCTTTATCTTTTTTCCATCAGGAATAGTAATGGTATTATCATCTCCAGTGACAGGTTTATATTGAGTAAAATGATCAAGGTCAGGACATATATGATCTGTGGATCCACTATCAAGAATCCATGAATTTACAGCATTAGATAGTAAACAAAATTTACCTGCTAGAAGTGTTGTTTTCTCAGAAGATACTTCAGTAACACCAGGATTAATTGTCTGATTGAACATTTGAAGTAAATGATTATATTGAGCCAAACTGACAGTATCATTTAGAGAATATGTAGTTGAAGAACCTGCACCAGTTGCTGAAGAAGTTATAGTGTCAGGATCAGCAAATGAGGTACTATCATTCCCTACTTGAGCAATGGCTGCAACCTTTCTATTTGATCGATTCTGAAATCCAGGTGGATATCCATTTATCTCGAAACATCTCTCAATACTGTGTCCTGGAATTTGACAATGGGTACAAAAGTAGTAAGGTTTAGATCCTTTCTTGTGAAACTGAGAAGGAACAGCATGATTAGACTCAGCTCTCTGATTCTCCTGAGCAGAAGAATTAAACTTCCTGATTCCTGAAAATTGATTATTAAACTTTCTTTTGTCTGCATAGAAAGCCATGGATTCAGTTTGAGATGTAACAGAAGAAATCTCTTTGTGCCTCTCTTCTTGAGCAAACATCCTGTATGTCTGTGAAATATTAGGAAGAGTTGGCATCATCGGTATATTTCCTCTGACTAAAGAGTATTGGTCAGACAATTTCATCATAAACTGCATCACTCTTTGTTCTTGTTGTTTCTGAACCAATCTTTGAGACAAATTACAAGTACAGTTGTTACAGGTACAATAAGGCAATGGACTAGCATCATTAAGCCCATCCCACAAAGTTTTCATTTTAGTAAAGAACTGCGATACAGAATCACTGCCTTGATGAATCTCTGATAATTGTTGTTCAACAGAATATACCTGAGCCATGGAAGTGTATCCATACCTATCTTCCAAATCTTGTCAAATGTCCTTAGCAGTTTGCAAAAATAACACACTTTTGGCTATGACTTCATCTAGATTGGCAATTAACCAAGAAATCACTAGATTGTTACAACGTTCCCAAAATTTGTACTCTGGAACAGTAGCAACTGTTGTTGAAATCGTACCATCAACAAATCCCAATTTATTCTTTGCAGATAAGGTCAGAGTCATTGACCATTTCCAGTTGTGAAAACCAGAGCCATTGAACTTTACACTAACTAACTGTGTTGTTGACGCATCAGATGGATGAATGTAGTACACACTAGAAGGATCAAGATTTCCTTGTAATGTCGTCATAAGACTCAAAGAACAGACTCAAGAATTTGCGGAAAACAAATGATGATTCAGGTATTTTATCAAACAGGTTATACGCACAAGAAAAACAAGAGTAGATTGAAATTGTTTCGAAAACAAGATCAACAATCAAGAAACGCTTAGACGTCAACAAGATAGTATAGATACGATGGATTTTGTATATATATTTTGATTTAGACCTAATATAGTATTGATGTATGAGGTTAAATTTCAGAGATCAATGAATTATATCAGACATATCAAGAAACTTGATGATTGATGTATGCGAATGAAAGTATGAAGAAAGAACTTAAGCAACTGTTTAGAACACAATCAGAGAAAAAATAGTGCAGAGTAGATAAGAATTTTAACACCTGGAACTTTAATCAACTTCAAAGAAAACCGCCATTAAAGCTTTGTTAGCAAGCTTTGATACCATGTTAACTTTTGTAGAAGAAGATGATGAACAGAAAGATTGTATTGAATTGAAAACTGTATTTACAATAAGTGTAAAGCAATGCTATTTGTACTAAACAGAATGGAGGGAAAAACTGTTATTCCTATTCTAACTAACTCTGCCAGCTGGAATATCACTAATACTAATAATTAAAATATAATATGACTAGTATTAACTAGTATTCTCTAATACTGAAATAGTAGTCTCATTAGTTTTAAGCTAGTATTTATTTATTCATAAAACCTAATTATTTTGTTAAAATATAATATTTATGTAGTGATGAGATTGAAATCAATTTTCCTTTTTTATGAAATTAACTATTAATTTTCTTAAATTTTAAGTATTTAAAGGTAAATCCAATTCGATTCGGAATCATTTAAATTGTGAGCCCTAGACTTTGACTCGGATTTGCATTGTTTTAGATTTATATTTTACAAAAAACAAGAAATATCTGGTATCCCTTTACGGCCTGTATAAATAACAAATACTGCAATAAAGTCTCTCTACCTGTCCCCTCTCTTCTCTTCTCCCTCTCTCGCTAAAATCTCTCTCTCGCTAGCTAAAATCTCTCTCTCTCTCTCTCTCTCTCTCTCTCTCTCTCTCTCTCTCTCTCTCTCTGTTCGTTTCGATGGAGCAACCGATAGCGATGCGGTTTGAGAATCTCTCTCTCTCTCTCTCTCTTCGGAACCCATCGAGAATGAGTTTGAGAGGATTCTCTCTCTCCCGTCCGAGAAAAAGCAAACTCAGAATATAAGATTTTCAATATGCTCTAGGATTGTCGAGTTACTTGATAAAGGTACCCTATGCTAATTCGTGCTTGCTTGCCTTTTTTCAGAATATTGTTTGTGCATATATCCGTGTTTGTTTGTTTATTTGAGCTGAGATTGTCGGTTGCTTTGGGACACGTTTATTTTGTTGAGTCGTGAATGCTGGTTTAGTATATGATTGCTGACCAAGTAATGGAATTACAATAGCAAGTGTATATGTGAATTGTTTTTTGTCTGAATCAAATCATCTTATCAATCGATTAATCCACCAAAATTAACATAGTCTTCCGACATTAGGGTAGTGCTAAACCTAAGCATAACTAGCATTTGGCCCTACTAAGATGACAATGCCATTAACCTATTGAGTGATAAGCTGCAAGGTAACAATTTGGATTCACTGAGGCCAGAGGATTGTCTACACTTCTCAAGGAGAATTTCTCGTGCATTTCGGGGCAACACAACCCATAATAAGCTTTGGGCCTTTAGGTTGAGTACGTTGCAGGGACAAAGTTAAGAAGGGGGGTTGAAAGAGGGTACAAAATCTATATCAGAGAGAATTGGTAGTCAAAGTTATATTCTCTCATCTACCAAAGATTTATCCAATATATCTAATGTTTGAGACCTGACGAACTTGTACAAAATATATTATTACTCGGGAAAGTTATGTTACATTGTTACTAGTGAAACCTGTGCACTGACTTTACTTCTCTTACCGTGTTGTGATGTACAGTAGTTGCTGCTATTATCAGGAATGCAAAGGGCATGAACCTCATGGTCTGGGGTCCTCACATATTGCCAACCGAGGTTTTGAATATGGAGTACAGATTAGCCCCGTCTCCCAAAGGTATATAGCTTGTTTCTAAAATTATAACATTTTGCTTATCAGATGGTTTTTTTAAAAACTTTTGAATGTTGGTTTTGTTGCGGATGAAATTTGTGTGATCTGAAAAGTGTATGGTTTGGGGTTGTACCCATGTCCTAGTATCAAAGTATATTTTGATGATGATTTTACACGTTTTCCTACATTTTACATTTTTGGAGTTTAGGCAAAGATAGGAATGTTGAGGTCATTGGAGAGTAATCTTCATCCTGCAATTTATGATCTCTTTAGATATGAACAAAGTGGATTGTTTTTTGCAGCCTTTAATTCTACAATCTGTATTATATGTGATGAATTGATTAACTTGCTGTTTAAAGTTCAAATCATGTGATGCTTGCTTTGGCAGATGGATTGTGAATACTGAAATTGGCATAGAGTTGCTTGTTGGATATTTGGGAAATATGGGTTGTGGCCTCGTGACGAGGAGTGTAAACCAATTAAATTAGTTGTTAATTGTTTTATATTTTATTTCGACATAAATATGTTTGTAATTATAATTATATCTAGTTAGGAACATTCTAGCTTATAGTAGTAAAATAAAAACAAAAACAAAAAAGATTTGTTTCCTTTAATTAATTATGGTAGTATATATAAATAAGTATTTAGTTTTCAGGAAATTACTTGGCTCTTCCAAGTAAAAGTTATCTATATAATCTCATGTAATCTTTTATTATTAAATAGAGTTGAATATTATGAATTAAATCTGCGGATTTTGTGTGTTTCTTGCCGATTCTCTGCGAAGATAGGCCTTATCCCCTTGTTTAACCCTTCCCTTTACCCCTGTCCTCCATCACCTCGGAGGCAATGTCTTGGTGTCTGCATATTAAAGGATAGATACTCCTTGTTAATGTAACTTTTGAGCCCCTGCTACTGATGGGAAAGGGTGGATGTTGGTTGATTAGCTTATTGATCCCAATAGATCCAAATCTGAGTTGTGGTTTTTACTTTTTAGTGTGATGATCTCCTTATGCCAAGTTTTGTCATGCATGAGATATTGAAGATCTTGGAATTCAAACTGTCTGGTATTTGAGTGTCCATATTGGAAAAGCCTTGAGTTGTAAATTAAATATATTATTACTTGCTGTTCTGCAATATGTTCTCAAACTTACTTTTTTATGTTTTCTCGGTCAGGATTGAACCTTGTGCGCAATGTTGAGTGCCAATATCACTGTAGAGAAATTGATGTCCTCGGCTCCAATGAGTTGGTTGAGCAGATTTTGTCAGGTGTTGGTCATAATCATGTCACCATTCATGTTGAAGTTGTTGATCTAGGAAGCTTCTTACAGTGAGCAGGGGGCGAGTTGGTGCCAGCTTTGGGGTAAAGTTCCCCCTTAGGGCTGAGGTCCAAGTAAAGTTTATCCATGAAATATACTTTCTTGGTTTGTATATATATAGTGATGTCAAATTCAGAGACATTTGGTTTGTATGAACTGATGTTAAATTCAGATTACATTGAGTTTACCTTTCATGCTTAAAATGCAGATAAATTGAGATTTCGTACTTAAGTATTTGGTACTTAATAGTATTTCATGCTTAACAAAATTTACAATATTAAATAAAAACTAAAATTTACAATCAATTTACATTGTTTTTTAGTCTAAAATTTAAATGGATTTTAACTCTTTTTAGAACGATAAAATAACTTGTAAATCTGTATGATATCATACAACCTCAAATTTTGTTATGAATTACCTTATTGAGGGTGGGTAGCAACAAGGGATAAACTATTTAATAGCCATTGTAGGGATAACAAGAGGGGATAACTATTGAGGGTGTATGAGTTGAATAATTTTGGGTGGTACAACGATTTTCTGGTTATACTTGCATGGTGTCAAACATTGGTTCTATACTTGATCATGAAACCTGCACTGTAGAAGTGGCTAATACCACCTTAATATGCAATCACAATAACCTTAAAGCTTGATAAATCAGTAACAATGCATAAACTTTTGGAGTTTGGGCAAAGATAGCAATGTCGAAGTCATTGAACAAAAGTCTTCATCCTTCATTTTATAATTTCTCGTTGTGATGCTTGTTTTGTCGAGATTGAGTTCAAATATATGTCTGAACGAACTTAAAATTTGTAGAAAATATTCAGCTGGGTGATAGATGGAAAAGATAGAAGATGAGAGTTAAGTAGAAAACATCCTGCATTCTGTTGATATAAAATGAGAAGCATTAAGAGGGACAAGTTTCTGATCGATAGTAATAGATTTAAGATCCATGAAATATTCGTCGTAAGGGTCAATTTTTGTATAAATTTTGTCAGTGTTAAGTGTTAACAGAGTAACCGATAAGTTTTGTGATGATTACGAGGTAAGTTAAACTTGTTGCCAGCCAGACCAATATCTATGTAAGGCAATACGGGTCCTGTCTGGATTTTGGCTACTTTTCTGATTCAAACATGCTCCAAATGGTGCAATCGGTGCTACGTTTTCCATTTTTCTGAGTGCTGCAGCCTTGGTAAAAGCACTACCATGACTGTTATAGATGGAAGTCTCTAGTTTTGTAAAAGGAGTAATAGTACTACATGTAGTACCCCCGTAGCCTTCTTTGTTGATGGATAACAAAGATACATTAATGGTTAAAATCTATGAAATATTCATCCGAAGGGTCATCTGTGGTGATTAATTCTTCAGCAATATCTTTATAGTATGGTATGAAAAAATATGGCATGTGGCCAAGTGCATGTACAGATGTGGATGGCATACAGAGAGCAAATCTGTAAGGTAGTTTAAGCTGTGTCGAAATTTGTGCTGATGATGAAGTTGTTAGATTTGCAAGGCCTATCATACCTTTGGTTTCATTGGATAGACCTCTCAGGAGATCTGGAACTGCACATGTGAATGGGAAAGGGTCAGGGGATGGGTAGCTTAATCCAACTGATAGGCCATTGGTAGACTCAACATATAAGGCACTCTCAACAACACAGGCATTGTTATTGCAGCCTGGCGTACGAAGGAGAGCACAGCGCATGCATCCGTCGCCCATCTATCTTTTGCATTTTTTGGAGCCACAAATGATGGGATGATAGGTTGGTGTAACAGCCCGACTTTTCGGACTATTAAATCTAAATACAAAACTAAAACACAATACAATTTATTAATCTAAAAGTTAATTACAAAGAGAACTATTACATAAGCGCAGCTAACAATGACAATCCAAGCCAAACTAGTCCAAACCTAAGATCCTCGAACTCCAAATCACATCCACTCGATCTTAACTCGAACCTGAAAATTGTAAGGAATGAGCTATACAACCCAGCAAGAAACCAATCGATCCAACTAGTCGGGCAAATAACATGTATACATACAAGATAATACGATATTTAATACGATACAATAACGATACACAATACATAACTTACGATACACATATTCTTATTCTTATTCGATAGATACGATACCACATAACAACAATAACTCGAAACCCATAATTCATGCCACGACCACTACAACCCGGTGATAACGGTCCTAAATTTTCAGAAAACTGTCACTACAACCCGGTGACTCGGTCCTTATTCTTATTCGATATTTTCACAAACCATGGCACAAATCCGAATCCCAAGACTATTGCTTACACATAACACATATACAATAATACACATCACTTCAAAATATATCATCACTAAGCCCAAATTTATATAATCAAAGCACACACACAACACATAGTTTCGAAAAACACTAGAAAGAACTATCGGAAACTTACCTCAACGCGAAAAATCAAGAATCAAATCATCCTAGAGCACATACTCAATTCTGACCAGAACTGTATTTACTCATTTTGACCCTCTAAACAACGTTTTCATGAAAACGTCAAAGGACGAAAGTCGTAGAGAACGAAAATACCTTTCTGACAAGATAAGGCTCATCAGAAACTGACTTATAACGAATCGGGAATTGAATAAAACGTCCTCTGAATTTGAACAGAAACTGAAAAACAAGATCTGTTTGTGTTTTGTGATTTTAAGAACAGTTAAGAGCATAATCTGGAAAACAACTGTGAAACAAAAGTTGTAGAAAATTGAAAGAGCTTTCTGAAAAGTCCAGAATCAACAAATTCTGACTTACGATGAATTTATTACGAATTTTACAAGACAACTGAATTCTATGTATAAAAACCCTACGAATTTTGACAATAAAAACGAAGAAAGAGAATATGATGTTTATATAAAGACTCGGAACCCTAATTCCAAACCTACTACTTACCCGTGTTCAAATCTGATCCAAACTTTAGGCCCATTAGTCTAATTTAATTTTAAATCTTATTCTTTATCAAAAAATTTCATTATTATTAATCTAAAAATTACGGGATATTACATACTACTCTCCTTAAAAAGAATTTGGTCCCCAAATTCACAACAATCCTATACTCCAAAAACTCGTGACACATTTACCCACTAATCTCCTACAAGTCAAACTTAAACTATGGTCCACAAGATCGCACCCTAGAGAATGTATTAGTCCCATACCTAACACACTCCGAAGGACAGCCTGCTCTGATACCAACTGTAACAGCCCGACTTTTCGGACTATTAAATCTAAATACAAAACTAAAACACAATACAATTTATTAATCTAAAAGTTAATTACAAAGAGAACTATTACATAAGCGCAGCTAACAATGACAATCCAAGCCAAACTAGTCCAAACCTAAGATCCTCGAACTCCAAATCACATCCACTCGATCTTAACTCGAACCTGAAAATTGTAAGGAATGAGCTATACAGCCCAGCAAGAAACCAATCGATCCAACTAGTCGGGCAAATAACATGTATACATACAAGATAATACGATATTTAATACGATACAATAACGATACACATATTCTTATTCTTATTCGATAGATACGATACCACATAACAACAATAACTCGAAATCCATAATTCATGCCACGACCACTACAACCCGGTGATAACGGTCCTAAATTTTCAGAAAACTGTCACTACAACCCGGTGACTCGGTCCTTATTCTTATTCGATATTTTCACAAATCATGGCACAAATCCGAATCCCAAGACTATTGCTTACACATAACACATATACAATAATACACATCACTTCAAAATATATCATCACTAAGCCCAAATTTATATAATCAAAGCACACACACAACACATAGTTTCGAAAAACACTAGAAAGAACTATCGGAAACTTACCTCAACGCGAAAAATCAAGAATCAAATCATCCTAGAGCACATACTCAATTCTGACCAGAACTGTATTTACTCATTTTGACCCTCTAAACAACGTTTTCATGAAAACGTCAAAGGACGAAAGTCGTAGAGAACGAAAATACCTTTCTGACAAGATAAGGCTCATCAGAAACTGACTTATAACGAATCGGGAATTGAATAAAACGTCCTCTGAATTTGAACAGAAACTGAAAAACAAGATCTGTTTGTGTTTTGTGATTTTAAGAACAGTTAAGAGCATAATCTGGAAAACAACTGTGAAACAAAAGTTGTAGAAAATTGAAAGAGCTTTCTGAAAAGTCCAGAATCAACAAATTCTGACTTACGATGAATTTATTACGAATTTTACAAGACAACTGAATTCTATGTATAAAAACCCTACGAATTTTGACAATAAAAACGAAGAAAGAGAATATGATGTTTATATAAAGACTCGGAACCCTAATTCCAAACCTACTACTTACCCGTGTTCAAATCTGATCCAAACTTTAGGCCCATTAGTCTAATTTAATTTTAAATCTTATTCTTTATCAAAAAAATTTCATTATTATTAATCTAAAAATTACGGGATATTACAGTTGGTAACTGGTAGGCGTCACAGTTGAACCACGTATGTTGGCCACCAAGATTCAAAATTAGTTCTACGTAGTTGTCTCGTTTGATAATGTCTAAAGTAGTGTAGTACTGGAGTGATTTTGCGTCTTTCCTTAATGTTATGCACAAATGACATTATACATTTAACATTTATGAAATAGTCATAAGAAGGGTCACCAATATGATATACAGGTGCAGACTTCTAAGAAGATCTAAATCTGAACAAGTGAATGCAAATGGTTTCGGTTATTGGTAGGTTCGTTAATATTCCAACTGATACGCCATTGGTAGACTCAACAAATAAAGAATCCTCTCTCGAGCCTAAGGAAACAGGTCCGAAAATGTACACATTGCAGGAGTAGACAGCGCATGAACCTTTGGTGCAGCCTGGCGTGTAAGGGCGAGCGCAGCATTTGTTGTCAAGAGGGTTTTACAACTTCAGCTTGATTAACTCTGACCATTGTTCGGTTTGTTTCTGAGTTTGAACATGAGGCTTAACATATTGAAGTCGAGTTCGAACACATTGAAGTCCGAATCAATATGGACTGGTTTATTGGACTGGTAACAAAAAGTGGCTGATTTTTTCTGAACTGGTTTATTGGACCCAAACCAATATGGTAGTCCACATAGCTCTCAAGAATGCTATATTTTTTTGTTTTTTGATTTTTTATGAAATAGCTATATTTTTTTTTGTTAGATGAAAGAATGCTATATTTTAATATCTCATCATGTTCAATATATATTTTATTTATTTATTTATTTATTCATACAACCTAATTATTTTGTTATTTTAACTATTGTATAATGTAAATATAATAGAGTTAAGTTCTATGAAAACCACCTTTTTTGTGAAGACTTGGAGACATATATGTTCTGCAATCTAAATTTGGCAAAATAGATCATATTTTATAATCAAAAATTTGCAAAACGTACTGTTTTGCAAAGTATATTCTATGGAAATCACTATTCATTGAAAATCTTGAAAATCATGTAAGTTCTGCAATTCAAACATGAATGTTCACCAAACCGAACATGTTTTGCAGAACAAAATGTTTTGCTATGTTTTAGTTACAAAACATATATAATTATAAAAATTTTAAATGAAAATAGTTATTTTCATATAACATAATTTATAAAATATTATATTTTGATAAATTTAGATTGCAGAACGTATGTATTGTCCAGGTCTCCACAAAAAAGGTGATCGCCTTCAATTAGTGATGAGATTGAAATTAATTTTCCTTTTTTAAAAAAAAATTAACTAATAAATCAAAATAATGTGATATATTTAATAAATAAATAAATAAAATTGAAAGCCGTTCGTGGAGTAGTTTTAAGTAAACGTAAATCCAATTCGATTCGGAATCATTTAAATACTGAGCCCTAGACTTTGACTCGGTATATAACAAACATCTGGTCTCTCTACCTATCCCCTCTCCTCTCCCTCTCTCTCTCTCTCTCTAAAATCTATCTCTCTCTCTCTCTCGATGGATCAACCGATAGCGATGCGGTTTGAGAATCTCTCTCTGTCATCGGAACCAACAGAGAAGCAGCAATTTCAGAATATAAGATTTTCAATATCTTCTACGTCTCTCAAGCTCCTTGATAAAGGTACCCTATGATAATTCGTGTAATTGTGCATAAATCCTTGTTTTTCTGTTATGTTTATGTATAAAGTGTAGGATATATGTGTGTATTACTATTTATGTTTCATATTTGGATCGATAATTTGATATGTATTGATAGTTTTTGGATTTTGTTTGTTTGTTTAAGCTGAGAAATTACAATAGCTTGTTTTTGTATATGTGAATTGCTTGTTTTTGCATGCGTGTTTTGAATTAAATGATCTTTGAGGTTGTCGTGTTTTGTATGAGCTTACTTTACGTTTGAATGATTTTGTTGTTGGGAGTGTAGACATTTGGCAGAGGACATTTTGTTTTTGGATGTTTCTATGTTTGAAGAATGTGATGATTGAAATTGAGTTTTAGTATTCTGATAGTGGATGGAATTGTTGTTTGTATTGGATGTGAATCAGTCATGTCCCCCGGGGTAGTTCAGCAATAAGTACTTAGACCTTAGACCCTTATCAATCGATTAATCCACCAAAATAAAATTAGTCTTACTCTAAATAGATTACTAATGTTCCGTAACTCAGATTGTAGGTTTAATTCCCCTTAGGTGCCTACTACTTTCAACATTAGGGTAGTGCTAAAGCCCAAGCATAACTAGCATCTGGCCCTACTAAGATGACAATGACATTACCCTATTGAGGGTGAGTAGCATTGAGTGGTAAGCTGCAAGGTAACAATTGGATTCACCGAGGCCAGAGGATTGTCTACACTTCTCAAGGTGAATTTCTTGTGCATTTCGGGGCAACACAACCCATTAAAAGCTTTGAGTATTTAGGTTGAGTACGTTGCAGGGACAAAGTTAAGGAGGGGGGTTGTAAGTGGGTACAAAATCTATATCAGAGAGAATTGGTAGTCAAAGTTATATTCTCTCATCTATCAAAGATTTATCCAATATATCTAATGTTTGAAACCTGACAAACTTGTACAAAAATATATTATTACTTGGGAAAGTTATGTTACATTGTTACTAGTGAAACCTGTGCACTAACTTTACTTCTCTTACCGTGTTGTGATGTGCAGGAGTTGCTACTATTATCAGGAATGCGAAGGGCATGAACCTCGGGGTCTGGGGTCCTTACATATTGCCAACCGAGGTTTTGAATATGGAGTACAGATTAGCCCCGTCTCCCAAAGGTATATAGCTTGTTTCTAAAATTATAACATTTTGCTTATTAGATGGTTTCTTTAGAATCTTTTGAATGTTGGTTTTGTTGCGGATGAAATTCGTGTGATCTGAAAGGTGTATGGTTCAGGTTGTACCCATGTCCACTTGTTTTTCTAGTATCAAAGTATATTTTGTTGGTGATTTTACACGTTTTTCTACATTTCACAATTTTGGGGTTTAGGCAAAGATAGGAATGTCAAAGTCATTGGAGAGTAGTCTGCATCCTGCAACTTATGATCTCTTTGGATATGAACAAAGTGGATTGTTTTTTGCAGCCTTTAATTCTACAATATGTAAATTTATTATATGTGATGAATTGATTAACTTTCTGTTTAAAGTTCAAATCATGTGATGCTTGCTTTGGCAGATGGATAGTGAATACTGAAATTGGGCATAGGGTAGCTTGTTGATATTTGGGAAATATGAGTTGTGGCCTTGTGGTGTGGAGCGTAAAACAAAAAAACTAGTTGTTTATTGTTTTATATTGTTATTTCGATATAAATATGTTTGTAATTATAATTATATCTAGTTAGGAACATTCTAGATTATAGATATATTGTAGTAAAATAAAAATTAAAGAATTTTTTTTTTTATGGTAGTATGTATAATTAAGTATTTAGTTTTCAGGAAATTACTTGGCTTCCGAGTAATAGTTATCTCTATAATCTTGTGTAATCTTCTATTATGAAATAGAGTTGAATATTATGAATTAAATATGCGGATTTTGTGTGTTTCTTGCCGATTCTCTGCGGAGATAGGCCTTATCCCCTTGTTTAACCCTTCCCTTTACTCCTGTCCTACATCACCTCTTAGGCTATGTCTTGGTGTCTGCATATTAATTAAAGGATAGATACTCATTGTTAATGTAACTTTTGAGCCCCTGCTACTGGTGGGAAAGGGTGAACGTTGGTTTATTAGCTGACTGATCCCAATAGACCCGAATCCGAGTTGTGGTTTTTACTTTTTAGTGTGCTGATCTCCTTATGCCAAGTTTTGTCATGCATGAGATAATGAAGATATTGGAATTCAAACTGTCTAATACTCTGAAATTTGACTGTCCACATTGGAAAAGCCTTGAGTTGTAAATTAAATATATTATTACTTGCTATTCTGCAATATGTTCTCAAACTTACTTTTTTATGTTCTTGGTCAGGAATCAACCTTGTGCGCAATGTTGAGGTGGTCTATCACTGGAGAGTTGTTGATGTCCTCGGCTCCAGTGAGATGGTTGAGCAGATTAAGGCAGGTGTTATTGGGAATCATCATGTCAGCATTGATGTTGAAGTTGTTGATCTAGCCGTCCTGATGTAGTGAGCAGGTGCTAGCTTAGGGTAAAGTTCCCTGAGGTCCAAGTAAAGTTTATCCATGAAATATACTTTCTGGGTTTGTATATAGTGATGTTAAATTCAGAGACATTTGGTTTGTATGAACTGGTGTTAAATCCATAGAAAGAATGGACTTGGCACTTACGGAATCTAATGAATCTTCCGAAAGCAAAATCTCTAGGAAGTCCCCCGCTCGCCAGTAACTCATAGACATCCGTCCAAAAAACTAAATTTATAATATTATTAAATAAAAAATTAATTAGAATTTGACATCCGTCCAAAATATTTGATCAACTGCCTAAAATATTTATAATGGGCCTGTTTGGCGGCAACTTTATAAGTTAACTTATAGCTTATAAACCCATTTTCAGCTTATGAGGGATGTTTGTGTACTCAACTTATTTCATTAACTTATAAATTATAACTTATTTTTTTAGCTTATGACTTATGGGGGGTGTTTGTCTACCCAACTTATAATCTAACTTATAACTTATAAATTGATAAGTTGAATGTTAGAAAATACTAACATTTTGCTCAACTTATTTCATTTTTCATGATTTCTTTATCTATTTAGTAGTTTATATTTTTATATTTATATTTTTAAATGTTTTTTAATCTAAAATGTATTTATCAAGATCATTATATTAATTATTTTTTCAATTTAGTTGTTTATATTTTTATATTTATACTTTTAAATGTTTTTTAATCTAAAATGTATTTATCGAGATCATTATATTAATTAATTATTTTTTCAATTTAATTTAACAAAAAAATTATTAACTTATAAGTAAATTTATCCAAACACTTACGTAACTTATAAGTTTGCATCAACTTATCACTTATAAAACACTTACTCATTATAATACATAAGTTCACTTTTTTTAGTTCTCCCAAACACTTATAACAATCCATCAACTTATCACTTATAAAGCACTTACTCATTTTAAGCTATAAGTCAACTTTTGCTTGATACCCCAAACGTCCGCAATATGATTCAAATACAAAATTTTGGGTTCGGTTCCAAAATTAACTGGGCCAGAGTGATGAATGTGGACTTTACCTAATGGTCCAGCAACACGAAACATTTCTTTGGCAAAACCCAACAGAATCAAAATACCCAACCCATCAACTTTCATAGAAAATATTTTACCGATAATTTTATATTATATATATAATATCGAGAAATCTTTGTGTTAAAGACAAGATCTTTTTTCGAAAATTTAAACACAGGATTTGAACGAGCAATTTTTAAAAAATAAAAAACGTTGAAAATGCACCAGATTTTAACGAATTGTTTTAAATTTAAATTAAATACTTCAAATATTATTGAGTAATTTTAAAATCAGAGTTTAATACTACTATGTGAATTTAAATATATACAAAACAGATCCTACATAATCAATCCTGAATACACCACCCTAATCATACACTAAAGTAGTATTTACACTACAAGGAAACATGACAAACCAGACCAAACAAATCGGTCGGTTATGTCAAGAATCGGTCGGTTTAACAGTTAAAACCGACCAACTGCATTGGTCTGTTAAACCCTGGTCGATTATGCTGAATTGGTCAGGTTTAAGGTCATAACTGACCACAGTCGACAGTCGGTTATGTGACTTCGCATTTTATTCAAAGTGGGTCCTCTTTGCCACACATGTCCATGCGTGGCGCCAGGTCAGCAACAAAAAACCAACCATCCTCGGTCGGTTTTGTGGTTGCCATGTCAGTAGTATAACCGACCGATCTTATTGGTCGATTTTGTGCTTGCCACGTCAGCAAAAACGATGTCGTTTTCTTTTAATCTGCAGTCATAACCGACCGACTGACAGTCGGTCGGTTTTAACCGCCCTAATTTGTGTCAGTCGGTTTTGCCCTGTTTTCTTGTAGTGTTAACTGTTAAAAAATTATCTGATACATTTTTCGGAAGCAATTCTGAAGCTCATTTTTTTGCTACATGTACAATATTTGCTTAGAATAAAATCGTAGCGGAATCAAGATTAAATTTGAATTCGGACTAAATTATTATAAAAAAAATTTGTCTAACTTTAAAATTTTAACTTGGGCTATAATAAAAAATAAATTGTCATTTTCAAATTTCATCCCGGGCTAAAAAATATTTATGCTTGTTTTTTTAAGTTTAGTCGGATCAATCGCTCAAGTACAGAATGTGTACCGTCATGACCCTTGTTCCAACCAAAACTTCCGAATCATGAAATGTTACATTTTCAGGTTGGGCAAAGAGGGCAGAAAACAAAAAATTCCGTCTGTTTCCCGCCAAACACATAAATCCTTTACAAACTTTGTTCTCCCATTACAATACACCCAATTTGATCCTCAAAACTCAATCTTCAAACTTTGTCTTCAAATTTTTAAGCTCCGATAAGGTTTCAAGATTTTAAGTGCTTTTTGTTATTATCTTAAGGACTAATGTTTATACAATTGTGAAAATGTATGTATTAGTCTACTTATTTCTCGAGATTCCCCTCACCGTCACCGATACCTATCATTTCACGATTCAGGAGTGCTTGTCGGAGTAAGGGTAGATATACACAATCGATACTTAATGGATTGACATGTATAACAATTTTCTTTAGAGATTTATGCGTATATAAGATCATACTTGGTTCAAGTTTTTTTTTGCTAAGCAAGGTTCAAGTTTTAATTAAGCCTATAATTTATTACTAGAATTATTATCAACCAAAATCCTGTGTACATACCACTATAGAACAAAAATTATAATCGACCAAATATAAGATTAATACCTATTTACTACACGAATGACGAAACTCATATTTGCTCACTTCACATTCTTCAACGGTGACTTTCCTTCTAATTGGTACATGACCAAACTCGTTGTGAAGGAAGTGTCTCCCGTATAATGCGAACGAAATCAGAATTCCCTACAGATCCATGTTGTGCAAATCCAAGATGTTTATTTTGCACACTGATAAATAGATTTAAGATCTATGAACTATTCGTCGCAAGGGTCAGTTATCGTATAATTTTTGTCAGTGTCAACAGGCTAACCGACAAGTTTTGTGGTGATTAATTTCTTAGCAATGTTTTTATAATATAGTGAAAATATGTATGCCCCCCGCCAATAAACCTGTGAATGTAAGGACCAGCTGCAGAGTGCAAACAAAGAGAGAACTTAAGAGGTAAGTTAAACTGGTCTGTGCATGCAAGGTAGTAGTTGTATACCTTCAGTTCCATACTTCCATTGGATAGGTAGGCAAGACACCATTGAATTGGTACCGTAAAATCTCCATAACTTGTTGCCAGCCAGACCAATATCTTTGTAAGGCACTACGGGCCCTGTCTGTCTTTTGGCTACATTCTCTGATGATTCAAAACATGCTCCAAATGATGCAAATGATGCTACGTTTTCCATTTTTCTGAGCGATGCAGCCTTGGTAAAAGCACTAACAAGATTGTTATAGATGGACGTCTCTAGTTATGTAAAAGGAGTAATACTACATGTAGTACACCCGTAGCCTTCTTTGTTGATGGATATCAAAGAAACATTAAACTGTGTTGAATTTGCGTGGGTAATGAAGTTGTTAGTTTTGCAAGGCCTGTTATACCTTTGGTTTCATTAGAAGACCTCTCAGGAGATCTGGAACTGCACATGTGAATGGGAAATGTTATCAGGTGCACAACGAAGAGCATTCATCACAGTAACAATAGCAAGATCATAACTGAATTCACTTAATACATTGTCTTTGTAAACGAACAAGAGGAAGAAAGATTACTGGGAAAGAAAGAGTAAAGCTCTCAGAGAGAGAGAGAGAGAGAGAGAGCATCTGTTTTTGTTACAGGAAAATGAAACAATTAAGGCTAATTAAAGAAAAACAACTCTAACAACTTTAACAAACTTTCGCGCCTTTCACTGCTGATGTGGATTCATTTTCTGACTTGGAACCTCTAGCTGTACTATTAGCTGTAGTAGTAGTGTCATGTTCAATACCCCCCCCCCCCCCCCGGCAAGCTGGAGAGGGGTAGAACCATCCCTAGCTAGGACTTGAGATCATTAAAATGAGGAGAAGGCAGAACCTTAGTTAAAATGTCAGCAAGCTGAGATGTCGTTAGAAGATATGAAAGTTCAATCAAACCATCAAGAACCTTCTCTCTAGTAAAGTGGCAATCAGTGGCAATCAATGGCAATGTGCTTAGTCCGTTCATAGAAAACTGCGTTCTTCGCTATGTAGATGGCAGATTGATTATCGCATTTAAGTTGAACATGCTATAGGTTGTCAACACCCAATTCAGTAAGAAGACGCACAAGCCAAGTGATTTCAGAGGCTGCAGCAGCCATGGCCCTATATTCCGCCTCAGAAGACGATCGAGAAACAGTGGACTGTTTCTTGGACTTTCAGCTAATAGGCGAATTACCAAGCAATACGAGGTAACCAGTAACAGATCGACGAGTATTCGGGCAAGATGCCCAATCAGAATCAGAAAACGCCTGCAAGGTTAACTGAGAATTAGCTTGCAGAGGAATCCCTTGGCCAGCAGTAGAATGGAGATAATTGAGTGTGTGATATAAGGCTTGCAGATGAGGCTCGTGAGGGGATTGCATGAATTGACTCAGAGTTTGGACAGTGTATGATAGGTCTGGCCGAGTATGTGTAAGAAAGATAAGTTTACCCAAGAGACAACGAAAATAAGAAGGGTCAGAAATTAAAACACCCGAATCAGCCGAAATCTTAAGAGAAAGAGGGAGAGGTGTTGCCACTGATTTAAAAACAGTAATACCACTGTCATGAAGAAGTTCACGAGTAAATTTTCCCTGAGTGAGAGTGATACCAGTTGAAGAATAGCCCACCTTAATGCCAAGAAAAAAACTGAGATGACCAAGGTCTTTTATGCTAAATGTCTTATGCAAGTGATCCTTGAGTGACTGAATTTCAGATAAATCACTACCTGTCAGAATTATGTCATCGACATAGACTGCAGTTATTGTCAAATCAGAACCAACCCGTTTTGTAAACAAGGAATAATCGTTTTTAGACTGAATGAAACCTTGAAATCGTAGCTCATTTAACAATTTAGCAAACCACTCCCGGCTGGCTTGGCGTAAACCATATAAAGATTTTTTAAGGCGACAAACCTTGTTCTCAGCAATAAGGCCGGGAGGAAGTTTCATATACACCTCCTTATGTAAATCACCATGAAGGAAGGCGTTAATAACATCTAGTTGAAACAATTTCCAGCCCAGCAGCTAATGAAATGATGCTACGAACAGTTGTCATTTTGACAACCGGTGAAAAAGTTTCATGAAAATCGATACCATATTTCTGAGTAAATCCCTTTGCTATGAGACGAGCCTTGTAACGTTCAATGGTACTATCTGATTTAAGTTTAACTTTATAAACCCATTTGCAGCCAATTGTTCGCTTTCCCTTTGGTAATTCAACAAGGTCCCATGTATTGTTCTGAGCAAGCACTTGAAGTTCAAGATCCATAGCTTTAACCCAATTCTTATCTGTGACAGCCTCCTCATAAGACACAGGTTCAATGATTTGAGAAGTGCGAGCAATAAAGGCTTTGTGAACTGTTGGCAAAAGGCTGTAAGACACTAGATTGCACCAATGATTAATAGGTAAAGAATTAGAAGTGACATTGGTGCAAACATAGTCATCATAGTGAGATGGTCTGTGAGAAGATCTAGAAGATCTTCTAGGTGGATCATTGATAATGATAGTACTATGTTCAAAAGAATCATCCAAGTCAGCTGATGTAGAAGAAGAATGTGGTATACTGAATACATCAATATTGACATAATCAGTAAATGGAGGAAGATTAGTGTGAATAGGGAAAAAAATGGAGGAGGTTATGTAGGAAAATTAGAGGATATATGAAAGGGGAAATGATTCTCAAAGAACCGAACATCTCGAGAAACAGAGATCTTCTTAGTAAGCAAATTGAGAACACAATAACCTTTTTGGGAAACGGGATACCCAATGAAAACACAAGTATTAGCTCGAGGATCAAGCTTACTACGATCATGTTTGAGAGTAGACACGAAACAAAGACAACCAAAGGCTTTAAATATTGAGTAATCTGGTTTATGACGAAATAGTATTTCAAAAGGAGAAACATTGTTAAGTTTTCTGGAAGGCATGCGATTAATGAGATAAGCAGCAGTTTTAACACATTCCCCCTAGTAAGAAATTGGTACCTTAGATTGAAGGTAAAGTGCACGAGCTGTCTCCATTAAATGTTTGTGTTTACGCTCCACAACACCATTTTGTTGTGGAGTTTCAGTGCAACTAGTCTGATGCAGAATTCCATAGGCACTGTAGAAAGAACGAATAGCACCATGACACAATTCCTGGGCATTATCAGTTCGAATAACCTGAACAACAGCAGAAAATTGAGTTTTGACAAACTTCATAAAAGAAGTCAAAATCTGTACAACATCAGATTTATTGTGCATCAAATGAATCCAAGTAAGTCTGGAAAAATCGTCAACTATGGTTAAGTATAAACGGCAACCATCATGAGTAACAGACTTGAAAGGCCCCCAAGTATCTACATGCAGTAACTCAAAGCATTTAGTTATTTTAATATCACTATGACCAAATGGTAATCGTTGTTGACGTGCTTGAGGACACACAGTGCATAACACATTATCAGACAAGTCATGACCAAACATCCCATCTTCAATGTACTTCAGTTGACTGAAAGGAACGTGTCCCATTCGTAAATGTAGTAATTTAGCCTCTTCAATCTTTGAAGATACTGCATTGTTAGCAAAATGAGTAGAGGTCGTGCAAAAATCTGAACACAAGGCTGAGCCTGTAGTAACCAGTTTTCCATCATTCAGATACAAACCATGTTTAACAATGCCCAAAATTAATGGTACCTCCATCTTAGTACTCTGTAGCAAACAACCATTGGAACTAAACTGAATGGTGCAATTACCATCCGTACACAGCTTAAGAACAGAAATCAAATTGAACTTGAACGCTAGCACAAAAAGCACATTTCTCAGTGTAATGTGGTCATTAACTTTGATAGTTCCCATATGTGTCACTCGTATCTTTGTAACATCAGGAATTGTAATGTAACTATTATCATCATTAATTTCAACATAGTCATCAAACAAAGCCAAATCATGACACATGTGGTCCGAAGCACCACTATCCAAAATCCATTCATTACTAAAATGATAAGATAACAAACAATGAGTACCTGCAAACAGCCCACTACAACCAATTTCACTGCCACTTCCAGAACATGAATTGTCCTGATCCTTTTGTTTGAGATTAATCATAGAAAGTAAATGATTATATTGATCTAAAGTAATATGCGGAGCTGAAGAATTAGTCTCAATACAACTACCATTTTCCAGTTGATTAGAATCATTTGACTCTTCACCAGAAGCATACGCATCATATCTTCTTGGATAAGAATTTTGCTTAAATCCAGGTGGATATCCGTGAATCTTAAAACATCTTTCCACACTATGACCCAGTACTTTGCAATGATCACAAAAATACCTCTTAGTATTAAACATTTTCTGACCAGAATTACCAGTATTGTCACTTCTTGACACATTCTGTGGCATATTAGGGAACTTGTTTGTCTGTTGTCTGTCTCCATATGATCTTCTTTCTGCTGCAAAAGCTACAGTATCTGTTAACACATTCGAGCTTTTACTAATTTCTCTATGCCTTTGTTCTTGCAAGAGCATCATATATGCCTGAGGAAGGTTTGGCATGGTCTCCATCATCAGGATATGAGACCTAACATTAGCATACTGATTCGACAATTTCATTAAAAACAACATCAACCTTTGATCCTGTTGAACTTTCAAGAACTTCTGTGTAACATTACAAGTGCAATTAGCACATTCGCACGCATGAAGAGGCTGCAAGTTATCCAATTCATCCCAGACCTTCTTCAATTGTGTGTAATATTCAACAATTGGTACATTATCTTGACTAGTCTGATAAACTTCTTGTTGCAGTGCATAAACTTGAGCATATGTCACTTGGCCAAATCTATCTTCTAAATCTACCCAAACATCTCTAGCCGTATCAATATAGAGTATACTAGCAACAATTGACGGATCAAGAGCAGTTATTATCCAACCAATAACCATCGAATTACACCTACTCCATGACTTAAAATTTTCAGCAGTTGTTTTAGGCTTAGCTAACGTTCCATCAACAAAAGACATCTTGTTCTTAGCAATCAAACCTATCGACATCGATCTTTTCCAGTTTGCAAAGTTTGAACCAGTGAAAACAACATACACTAATTTCATTCCTGTGTGATCTGAAGGATGCAAATAATAGACACTACTCGGATCTTGATTCAACTCCATCTTTTAGATCTTTAGCACAAATTTTCGATCAATTTTAACACGAAACTTCTACTAATCAACAATACAGATTATACACACATCGATGACCAGAATTACTGAACAATTCAATATCAGAAAGATCAGACAAAGAAATTCATACCGAATCTTTGCAGAAACAAGACTTTCACGGTGAAAATTACAGATCAAAAACTCACAGCAAGCTCTGATACCATGTTATCAGGTGCACAACGAAGAACATTCATCACAGTAACAATAACAAGATCATAACTGAATTCACTTAATACATTGTCTTTGTAAACGAACAAGAAGAAGAAAGATTACTGGGAAAGAAAGAGTAAAACTCTCAGAGAGAGAGAGCATCTGTTTTTGTTACAGGAAAAGGAAACAACTAAGGCTAATTAAAGGAAAACAACTCTAACAACTTTAACAAACTTTCGCGCCTTTCACTGCTGATGTGGATTCATTTTCTGACTTGGAACCTCCAGCTGTACTATTAGCTGTAGTAGTAGTGTCATGTTCAATAGGAAAGGATGGAGGGATTGGTAGCTTAATACGACTGATAGGCCATTGGTAGACTCAACATATAAGGCATCCTCTCATAGGCCTAATGCAAAAACTACTCAAGACCTTGGAATGCATTGTAAGAGTAGACAACACATGCATCATTACTGCAGCCTGGCGTGCAAGGGAGAGCACAGTGCATGCATCCGTCGCCCATATATTTTTACATTTTTTGGAGCCACAACTGATTGGATGGTTGGTTGGTAACTGGTACGCGACACAGTTGAACCAGGTATGTTGGCCACGGGTTTTCTGCATGAATTTTTGATATAACCTTGTATGTTATGGTACAACATGTGATTGACCTAAATTTTTTATATAGTAAAGCCATATCAGGGCCTCCAGCTGTTGTGCGCAATGTTCAATCTGCACGAAGTTGGCTAGAGGGGCAGATCCAAGTTTGTAACAAGTTGACGACCGAAAACTTCTTGAAAATGGTAACTTAATTGTTTCAAGAGTAAGAGCTTCTACTGATCTAGATGAAGAGAATCCAAATTTTCACATTGGTGCTAACATTCTGCTTCAAAATATTGGTACGGGGATTGCCATTATATTTATTTAGACCAATTAAGACCCTTTTAGAAATCTTGTGTTTATCAAAGAGGACGGGAAGAGGATTCGAAGGGACTTGAGTAGTCCATCTTTGAGTAACCAAATCATCAAATTGGAACATGAATTCAAGTACGGTAAAATAACGAAAATGCCATGCTCTATTGTACAGTGTACCTGCGATTTGCGAGGTATTCGTCTTCTGCTTCTATCTACCTCCTAGATTTAACCTCACGGGTCATCTCTCCAATAATATGAAACGTAAATGTGTTAGGTTGATTATATTGATAATCTGTAAAGGGTGTGTTTTAGCTTAAGATTGATTAGGGGGTGCCAAAACCCTTGATCGATTTGCAATAATTTACCCTACAGTCCTACACAATAACATAGTCGGTTGTTCAATTTTCTATTCCTCCAACTTATTGCAGCGGTGAGCATGATGATTGATGACCGTGGTGGAGCAAAGAGAAGAAAGCTTGCAGCCACAGGCGACAAGCAACCAGCCCGTGTCCAGAACTTTTGAATTTGTCGATTTGCATTGTGTAAGTTCTCGTGTACTTATATTAGTTTACAAATGCTTGGAGACAATGTGCATGTAATCGGTATATGAATTCTATGACTGCTGCTGCAAATTTTCAAGTTTATCTGATTTTCATATGATGTGATCAAAGCCTTTTTGGAATGAAATTCAAGGATTCATCTATTAATTGGGTGCACTGCGTAATTTTCAAAAGCTTTCTGTGGAAAGTATTTCAACATTTCCTTTGGTGTTCAAATATTTTAGTTCATCTATTTGATTGCTAACTTTGTAACTTGTGCAGACATTAGTACGTACAAAAGAAATGTTGAGAAGAAGCAGGCTCTCACATATGAAGAGATGGAAGCAGAAAGAGAACAGGTAACATATTTTGCTTTACTTTATGCCCTCTAGCACATACCTTCCAGAAAACGTGATTAGATGTTAATTGTTCAGTAGTATGCTTTTTGAAACTCCATTATGCTCCTTTGAAGCAGTCAGTGGCGGATACAGGTTTTTCAGAATGGTGGGTCACAAATTTATTACAATTGTTCTCGACGAGTTTTCATATTTTGATACCTATCAATAATATCACTCATCTTAACATTCAAAAACAAATCTCTCTCTTGATAAGTAATCAAGCAATCATTCAACATTTGATCTCCCATACTATTGCGTAACTTAGCTTTCACTTGGGTCATTCCAGAAAATACTCTCTCAACACTTGCTGTTGCAACCGGAAGAATCAACACCAACTTCAATAGCAAATAGACACTTTCATGAGTCATATGCTTTCCTGTCTCAACTAGTTTCACAGAAAGCTCACCAAGATTTTTTAAATTCCAAAACCTCTCATCTCCTCTAACAGAAATGATAAAATTTTCAAGAGAATGCTCAAAGAATAGCAATTCGGTACTTGAAAATTCATTCGGATAGAATGTAGCAAGTTGTGTCAATTTACTTTTATCAATGACACTTAGAAAAACTTCAACTCGAAAATGATGAAAATTTGTTATTCGCGGGCTCTTACCTCTGTACATCCTTCTTCCTGGTACAATGTAATTTGCCTCCATATTTGGAACCTCAACACCATATTTAACCATAAAAGAAGTGACTTTGTCCATATGCAAATTCCATCCTTCGTCTCGCAATTTCTGTAAACTAGTCTTGGTTATGTCAACCATAGACATAGCATTTACAATATCTTGATCATGCTTCTGCAATGCCACATTCAGCTCATTTGTTATCCCAAATATAGCAACCATCAAGTGTGCGACAAACACAAAATCAAATGACATCAACAAGTGTGTGATAGATTGTGCTTTATTGGAGTCAATTGTATCAGAAACTTCTGCAATAGCATCAAGTGACTCAAGTATTGTGGGATATAGATCAAGCACATTCAATATTGTTTTAAAGTGAGAACCCCAACGAGTGTCACATGGTCTACCGAGACCACGTTCTTGATTTAGACCACTTCCTGTTTCAATTTTGCCTAATGATAACGCTTCAACAACTCGAACAGCCTGTTTCTCTCGAAGAAATTCTTTTCTTTTTGATGACCCCCCCACAAAATTTAGTAAAGGTGCAAGTACATCAACAAAGAGCCAACCACAATCTGAATTCTTCTTAGCAATAGCAACTTGTGTCAACTGAAGCTGATGTGCAAAACAATGCACAAAGTATGCTTGAGGACATTCATTCAATACTAAAGTTTTGAGACCATTAATTGAACCTTGCATATTGCTCGCCCCGTCATAACCTTGACCCCGAACTTGAGAGAAAGTCAACGAGTACTCCATGAGCAATGACTCGATAGCGGCTAAAAGTGTCAATGAAGTAGTATTATGAACGTGTACAACACCGATAAAACGTTCACATACTTCACCTTTTTTATTTACATATCTCAAGCAAAGGGCCATTTGTTCCTTATCAGAAATATCAGCTGATTCATCAGCAAGAATAGCAAAAAACCCACCATTAAGCTCCTCCAGTATTGCTTTGGTTGTCTCTTTTGCACAAGCATTAATAATATCTTTTTGAACTATCGGAGAAGTAAGTTGACAATTACCCGGGGCCATTTTCAAAACAACTTTAGAATATTCAGGATCATGTTCCGAAAGAAGAGCCAATAATGAAATGAAATTACCTCTATTCATTGAGTTTTCGGATTCATCATGTCCACGAAATGGGAGGCCCTGTAGTAAAAGCCATCTAATAGCGGTAATTGATGCCTCCAATCGCTTACGATATGCACTCATGATCTCATCTGTTTGTTTGGATAAAGCAGTAACAATACTGCCCTTTTGTTTCGTAAACAACTCCATAGCGATCACTGCATTGTTATGAGAACTTGTGTGCTTGCCAACATGATCTCTGATTGTCTCTATTCTGTTCCAAGCCTTGAAACCTTCACTAACAAAAGCATCACCTCCTGCTGTATTTTCAGCTTTAAATAAATAACAAATGAAACAAAAAGCGGCATCCTTAAAGACACTATATTCTAGCCAAGGTCGCCAACTAGAATCAAACCATTTCACATTAAACCGACGCTCCTTTGTTCCAAATAATGTTTTAGGAAATACATGATCTACCGGTTGACAAGGCCCCCTTTGTATGTACATTCTCCTTACTAAATCCCTCTCGTTAGGATGAAAATCAATCAACTTTTTTCTTTTTCCCGGATCATGTGAAAGATTAACAATATCGACGACCGGTGGAGGTATAGTGACCGATGGAGAAGAACCTTGTGCGCTTGGTTGAGGTGCCCGAGTGATATTAATTTCCGGAATAGGATTTTCTTCACTTGTTTGAACTTGAGAAGCATTTTTCGTAGTTGATTTTTTGGTAAAGAAACTTGAAATATCTCGCGTATTTGACCTTTTCATTGTGTTAATATACACAAATCAACTCATATCAAAAAAAAAATCATTGTGGCATTTTGACAAACACCTTGTAACCTCTCTTTTTTCTTTAGCAAATTGCAACTTTTGATAATTCTAATAAAGCTATAATGTATTATGTATATAGAGAATTTGGAGAATGAATTTATATGAAAATTTTGGGGGTTTACGGTTTAAAAATAAATATTGAAATTGGCATGGAAGAGAGACAGTAGAGAGGGGAAAACAGGGGAGAAGCTCTGTCTGTATGTATGAGAACACAACTGTCAACTAGCAAGTCTTAATTTACGGACATAACAATATACATATTAACATATATGGGCTAATTTAAGATAAAGCCCAACCCAGCCCATAACTTAGTTTAGCATTTTAGCATTACATAAACAAACGGTTTGGCATTTTATGTTAATATATATAAAAAAAAAAAATTAAAAAAAAATAATGGTGGGTCCTGTGACCTACCATGTTCTATCCTCCCTCCGCCACTGGAAGCAGTGTTGCTAGACTTTCACTACTAGAAAAAGTAGATACAACATCGGTCCTTTAACATCGGTTAGAAAAATCACCGATGTTTAACGTGTTTTCGACATTGGTTTGTGTTTTAGCGATGTTAAAACATCTTTCAGACATCGCTTTATAAATTAGCCGATGTCTATTCTATTTTTTAAAAAATTGAAAACTGCTAGTACGGTCCTCACATTCCCCCCTTATTACACAAATAATTCCCCTTGGTCAAAATTCTATTGTGTTAGGTTAGTCTATTGTAGATCCTAGTGTTCCTTATGTTATGAAACCCATTGTCAGTTTCTGCACTGAATTCTTTCAGCTTCACAAATATTTTTGACTTAAATAAGGGCAATAAGCTTCACTTTTTTTGTTTTTAGGTGATCTCATATGATAATTTAGGAAGCTTATTTACTATCTTTTTATGCTGACATTTAGGTACTTCACCTTCCGAGGCTCGACTTTTATGTGATCTAGAGTAATAGGAGCCTGCATGGTATACTTCTTCGTATATGCATTTAAATTTGGGTGGATCATCTGTGATCCTGCGCTTTTAAAAGTTTAAAATTTTTCATTCTACTGTAGGATAGTGAGGCATGTTGGAGGTGCAATGAGGGGTGCTGGTGATGATCAACAAATCTCGGTTAATGTGAGCACTTGGCTACAAGTTAGATCATGAGCAACTAAGAGTTGGATTTTATTTTAATTTTCAAAGAGGTGCTCAAATGACCGTCACAGTCTCTTCAGTCAATAAAATGCTAAGATTGCTGTTGGAACCAGTTTTCTGTCGGGTTACTCTCCAGGAAGCTCTTCGGGGCGACCTGTCAAAAGAGAAGAATGCGAGGGATTGGGCCCCCGATTCACCTCCGGTGTGAGAATAAATTAGAGGTTCCAATTAGGTTTAAATGAACGTGTAAGTATTTGTGAGCGTAAAAATGAGTCCCTTTCATTCAAACCTGTCAGGTGCTTTTATAGGCACTCTGGTAACCGTTCGCCCGGATTCTTCGGGAGCAGCAGCCACGTGCGTGGTCCTGTTCTTACGCCTGAATAGTCGGGCGACTCGGTCAAGCAACGGTCAGATCCAACGGACCTGAACGAAGAAGTGGGATGTGACCGTTCGGCCCAATTACTTCTCGACCCAATCACTATTCGGCCCGATCTCGGTTGGGCCCCCAACATGTCCCTGGACTTCGGTCGGATGTCAATGCGTCCGGAGTCCTAACTCTTTACTTCTCTTCGGGATAGACTCCAACGGTTCCGTGTCTATCCGTTTATGACACGTCACCTAGAGAATCGTGTCGTAATTAATGATGACAACCGTAATTTCTCGAGATTAGTACTGGATCATCACCGTCGAATCCCAGACGACTTGGATCGTGCGATCGAGATTAAACGTTTACATTTTACTGTCCAAACGTCACATGTCCTTCTGTATAAATGCCAAATTTCCCCCCAATCGTCGTCACTCACATATTCAAAAGCAAAGACATTCTGCCAGTTTCTCTCCAGCCCATCTATTCGCAGTTATCAACAATCTCCATTATCTCGGGTTCAAATCCTCCTCCAGCTCGTATCACAAGTAAGTTCTCTGTATCTTTTTGCGCGATTTCCCATTTCTCGTTGAACTTTTCCGATTATGTCCACCATAATTTAGGCATAATAGTATTCGCATTTTGCTTTGGGTTATACTTGCTGTTGAAAAGGTAGCCATAATTATGTCGGGAATCAGACCAGTAGGTAGATTCATCCTAAGAACAATTTCTGAGGCCAGTTTGTCCCTAGAACGATCTTCGGGATGAATTCGTCCTTAGAACAACTTTCGGGACGGGTCCATCCCTTAGGACAGTCTTCGGGCTGCGTAGCTCCTTTACAGATTTCTCTTTTTTTTTTCTTTGGCTTAGAAGCCAGTAATTTCCCGACCGATCCAAGCCCCCTGTACTCGGCGACCACTTTTCTTTTCTTCTCTTTCTTGTTCATGTCCGAGTACAAGGCTAATTTCTTCATATTAATGCAGGAATTATGGATCGGTCGGCTTCTACATCGGGACAATCTCCCAGATCTATATCCCCGGAAAGATACCCGTTTCATGATGCCGATGAATTCCCCGCGGCGAATCACCCGACTCGGTTGTCTGAGGATAGGGTAGCTAAGTTTCCGAAAGAGTTCGATATCCCGACCGGTGCCTGGCACACGTATCTGCCGAGAGCTGCTGACCGGATGTGGTTTAATCCTCCTGTCCCAAAGGGCTATGGTGATGTGGCCACTGGAGTCTCTGAAGCCGCTTTAAAATGCGGTTTTCGGGTTCCGATGCTTCCCATAGTGAAGCAACTATTCGCCCAGATGGGGATAGCTTTGGGTCAAATGGATCCAAATGGGTTTTTGCATATGAATGGCTTCCAATGCCGATGCCTGGCGGCCAACGTCGACCCTACTCCCGCCCTGTTCTGGCACCATCATGATTTCCGGAAGAATGGTAAGAGCAAGGGTTTCTACTCCATCGCTCGCCGTACTAACAGGGCCGAGTGGGTAGAGACCAATTCTAACAACAAAGGCAGTCATGACAAGTGGTGCTTTATCTCGGGCCCTAAGATCGGTGCGGTGTCTCAGTGGCAGGTGGTCGATCCTTCGACCAAAATAGTTAAACCCACCCTTTCGGGTGGCGAATTGCATGAATACCAAAGATTGTGCAATTTTGATATGGGGCGAATTCCCTTAGAGGACCTTAGGGATCGCCAATGGCTTTTCGCCCTATGGGGTAATGGTAACATTCCTCATCCCTTGCACTAGATTCTTATTTTTACTTTTCTTTCTTTTGTGCTTCTGTCTTCCCTTTTATGCTGTCTTTTAAAATGTCTAACACCCTTTTCTTCCTTTCACAGTGTCTTCTCGCCAGGCTATCGTTGAGCGAAAGAGGGCCAAGTTTGAGGCTGAGCAGGCGGCTCTGGCGGCCAGGGCGGCCGAAGCCGCTGGGGCGGGGGCTGAGACTGATAATGATCGCCGGGAGGGCGATAAACGGGCGCCTGAGCGATCGGAGCAGGCGACCGAGACTGAGAATGCGGAGCAGGTGCCCGAGACTCCCCTGGTTAGAAAGAGGGTTCGGCGGGGGGATGTTCTGAAGACGTACGTCCCTCAGTGGGCGATCTTGGAGTCCGATGCTGTCACCTCGGCCGACCCTAAGGCGATCAAGGAGATAGCTCCTGATCTATGCCGGGCTTTGGTGCTTCCGGCTGATCGCCCCAACTACGATCGGTTGGATATCGCCGATGCCTGCGCCGACATGATGGCCTTCCTTTCTCTGGTAATATATTTGCTTTTCCTTGCAATTTCTTGTCCTTGCATTTTCCTAACCAAGGTCTTTCCTTATTTCAGGCGACGCCGATGGCTGCTGTCATCACCGACAAGGTGAAGGATATGCAGGGTAGATTCGGCCAAATCTAGGAACTGGAGGTTCGGGCGGTGAGATCGGAGACTGCTCTCCGCCAAGCCGTTGGTGATGTGGAGAGGTTGGAGGGCTAAGCTGCGGCGTTGAGGGCCGATCGGGAGGCGATGCAGAAGGAAGTCGACCTTCTCCGAGCCAGGCTAACCACGCGCAACCTCTCTCTGAAGGCTTCTAGGAAGATGGCCCGGAGGGAGACCAAGCTTCGGTTGAACGCCGAGGAACGCTGTTATCAGATGGGCCACGACGAGGTCGTGAGGAGGGCGGCTGCCATGGGTTTGGACCATTCACCTTTGATAGAGCCCGGCTTCACCGACCCAGTTGGTCGCCCGGATGAGGACGAGCCTCCTGTCGTATCTTCTGGCGAGGACGAAGAATTATCTGATTAGGACTTTTTATCTTGTACTTTATTTCGCCTTCGGGCATTTAAACTTCTATAGCCTTCGGGCATTGAATGTACTTGTCTTTCCTAATGGATTTCCCCAGTTTGTATAATTCCATCGTCTATGGCCTTTTTTATGTATCTTCGGCTTATTATTGCCTTGACATAATTTGTAAAATTTATGTGTCTTTGGCTCATCAGCTTCGCCTTAACATAATTAACAAAATTTATGTGTCTTCGGCTTATCAACTTCGCCTTAACATAATTAATAAAATGTATGCATCTTCGGCTTATCTTGCCTCGACATAATTTACAAAATTTAAACCAAACTAATGTGTCTTCGGCTTCATTTTTACCTGACATAATTTAACAAAATTTAACAATTATATGTATCTTTGGCTTCTATCTTCGCCTTAACATAATTAAATCAGTTTTATGTATCTTCGGCTTATTTTTGCCTTGACATAATTTGTAAAATTTATGTGTCTTTGGCTCATCAGCTTCGCCTTAACAAAATTTATGTGTCTTCGGCTTATCAACTTCGCCTTAACATAATTAATAAAATGTATGCATCTTCGGCTTATCTTGCCTCGACATAATTTGCAAAATTTAAACCAAACTAATGTGTCTTCGGCTTCATTTTTACCTGACATAATTTAACAAAATTTAACAATTATATGTATCTTCGGCTTTCTTTTTCGCCTAACATGTCTGGATTCTCCCAAAGTTTGGCTGTTTGGTTATCCAATCGCCAAATTTATAAAGCATTATTCAAGAAGTCTTGTGGCATTTATCGTTTCTGGTCGTCTCCAGATAAATGTTCGACTTATAACATTATAATGCGTAACTGATAAAATAAGTAGAACGGGGGAACATGTATTTTATTGATAAATTATTCAACTTTACATGCTTGTCAGAAAAAAAACTTAGTATGAAGTGAAAACAAGAACTTGAGTGGCGAGCACCTTTTGTTCGGCCATATTCCTCTAGACTGGATGAAGGCTATTGATAATATCTTCGTAACCTGGAGGCGTGCCATGTGTTCTTGATCGGATTGCCAGACATGGCTGCTAATTTGTAGGTACCAGGTCGAACCACCTCAGTTACTTTATACGGGCCTTCCCAGTTTGGCATTAGTTTTCCCTGCTTAGCTGGCATAGAAGTCGCCAATTCCCGCAGCACTAAATCTCCCACCATGAAGGTCCTTTTCTTTACTCCGGCGTCGTAGTATTGGGCTGCCTGGAGGTGATATTTCAGATTCCTTAGGTGAGCTGCCTCTCTCTCTTCTTCCAATAAATCTACATTGGCCCGAAGGCCGAATTCGTTTGCTTCGACGTTGAATACCTCCGTTCGGTAGGAGTCCAGTCCGACCTCAACAGGAACCAGGGCGTCGGTCCCGAATGCCAACTTGAAAGGTGTTTCTCCGGTTGATGAACGTGGGGTCGTTCGGTATGCCCACAACACCCAGTTTAACTCTTCTGCCCAAAGCCCCTTGGCATCTCCTAGTCGCTTTTTTATTCCATCGAAGATGATTTTGTTTGCAGCTTCGATTGCTCCATTTCCTTGAGGATGACCGACCGAGCTAAATTTCTGTTGTATTCCGAAATGCGTCAAGAACTTCCGGAATTTGTTCCCGATGAATTGGGTCCCATTGTCGGATACACAGACCTTCGGGATCCCGAACCTGAGTATGACTTGCTCTAACATGAATTTTTTGGCTGCTTCTTCGGTTATGGTCGCCAGAGGTCTTGCTTCAACCCATTTGGTCATATAGTCGATCGCCACTATGCAGTACTTGGCTTGTTTCGTGCTCTTAGGTAGAATTCCCACGATATCTACAGCCCACATGGCGAAAGGAATGGGGCTTAGGACTGATGCCATTTCTTCTGGTGGCTGCTTCGGGATAGTACTGAATAACTGGCATTGTCGACACTTCTTTGCGTAATCGGCCGCATCTGCTCGCAAAGTCGGCCAATAAAACCCTTGTCTGAGGATTTTGAAGGCAAGTGACCGACCGGCAAGATGTTCTCCGCATATTCCTTCGTGAACTGTTTCTAAGGCCAGTATTTGTTCTTCGGGATCCAAACATCGGAGAAGGGGTTCTGTTGCCGACCTTCTATACAACTTGTTACCGATGATGGTGTAGCTTGCTGCCCTGTACTTCACTTTTTGAGCCTCCTTCCGGTCCAGGGGCAAAGTATCTTTTTCTAGATAGGCCCTGATCGGGGTCATCCAGTTAATGCCTTGGTGGATTTCCATGCATTGTTGCTTGTCGATTGAAGGGCTTTTCACTTCAGTTAGGTAGATGGATCCTGTGAGGTTGTGTGTTTCGGCCGAAGCCAATCTTGACAGAGCATCGGCTCGGCTGTTATCCTCTCTCCCTACTTGACTTAATTCGAAGGAATCAAATGAGGCCGATGAGTCCTTTACCTTTGCGGCGTAAGCCTTGAGTCGAAGCTCTCTTTGTTCGTACTCTCCTGAAAAGTGTTTCACCACTAACATAGAATCACTAAATGCTCGTAAATTTCTTACCTCGAGATTTTTGGCCAGGTTTAAACCGGCTAGCAATGCTTCGTACTCGGCCTCATTATTGGTTAGCGGGAAAGTGAATCTTATTGTTTGGCAGATTTCGAACCCGTCTGGACTTGAAAGGATTAATCCTGCCCCACACTTTGACCCGGCTACCGACCCATCTACGAACAATTTCCACTTGCCTGGCGATCGGACCAGCTGCTCTTCGGGAGCTAGGTCTTTTGGTCCTGAAAAATAGCATTCGACCATGAAGTCTGCCAATGCTTGTGCTTTGATGGACGTTCTGGGGATGTATTCCAAATCGTATTCTCCCAGCTCGATGGACCAAGCTACTATCCTTCCGGACGCCTCTGGTCTTGTCAAAATTTTCTTGAGGGGTTGATCCGTTATAACCTGTACCGTTCGCCCCTGAAAATAATGACGTAGCTTTCGGGTCGCCATTACAAGGCCGTAGGCGAACTTTTCTGCATTTGGATATCTTGTTTCCGCATCCTTCAGCATGTGGGATACATAAAACACCGGGTGTTGAGAGCTGTTATGTTCTTTCACTAGTACTGCTCCAAGAGTTCGGTCGCTCACTGCTAAGTACAGCTGTAAAGTTTCCTTCGGATCGGGCCTCATCAGGAGAGGCGCCTTGGTGAGATACTCCTTCACCTCCTCGAATGCTCTCTGGCACTCCGATCCCCATTCAAAATTCTTCGATCCCCGGAGTGCTTCAAAGAAAGGCAGGGCCTTTTCTGCTGATCTGGAAATAAATCTTCGCAAGGCGGCCATTCGACCGGTCAATTTCTATACATCCCGAACTGTCTTCGGCTGTTCCATGTCGATCACTGCTTGTATTTTTTCCGGGTTTGCCTCGATCCCTCGGAGACTCCGAAAGTACACTTGTTCGGATTAATCTTCATGCCGTGCTTCCTTAATGTCTCGAAGCACTCTTTGAGGTCTTCCATGTGATCTTCGAACTGGGACTTAACAATCATATCATCCACATAGCATTCCATGTTTCTCCCAATTTGTTTATGGAAAATCCGATTGACCACTCTTTGGAATGTGGCTCCTGCGTTTTTCAGGCCGAAAGGCATTTTGATGTAGGCATATGTTCCTTTCGGGGTGATGAATGCTGTCTTTGGAATATCCTCGGCATTCATTGCAATCTGATGGTATCCTGAAAAAGCATCCAAAAAACTAAGTACCTAATATCCAGCAGTGGCGTCTGTCAGCTGATCAATGCTAGGAAGTGGGTAGTGGTCCTTCGGGCACGCTTTGTTTAAGTCGGTGTAGTCCACACACATTCGCCATTTATTGTTAGCTTTCTTTACCACCACCACATTGGCTAGCCAGTCCGGGTATTCGATTTCCTCTATGAATTTTGCTTCCAAAAGTTTTTCCACTTCAGCTTCAATGATCCTCTGTCGTTCCATGGCGAATGTTCTCTTTCTTTGCTTTACTGGCTTTGCCTCGGGTTTAACATTGAGACAATGCTTCGCCGTCTTTGGATCCAAGCCAGGCATATCCTCCGGCCCCCAGGCGAAGACGTCGTGGTATTGTCTGACAACTTCGATCACTTTCCTCTTGAGGTCAGGTTCCATATTTTTCCCGATTCGCACCATTTTTCCCGAACAACCCGCATATAGCTCTACCTCTTCGGTTTCTGCTGCTGGTTCGGCAATTGGGTTGGATAGGTCCGCACCAAATTTCTCTAACTCAATATTTAGGGTTTGGCGACTTCCGCTGATTTCGCCTTCGGCCCTTTTCCTCTTACCTCCTTCGGTCATCTCAAAATCTTGATCCTTGTCCAGATCGTCCAATATGATGATTCGAGCAGTTTTTTGATCGCCCCTCATTTCCCCGATTCCATGCTCAGTCGGAAATTTCAATTTAAGATGAGGTATTGATGCTACCGCTTGAAAAGAAGTAAGAGCTGGCCTTCCGAGAATGGCATTGTAGGGGCTTTCAACCCGAACCACATAGAACTTGACCTGTTTTTCCACAGTATATGGGGCTTTACCCAAAAGGACAGATAGAGTGATAGTACCTTCAATAGGGACTGGCTGGTTCCCGAAGCCGTACATGGGAGCTTCATGGCAGGGTTCCAGCTGTTCGCCTCCAAGGTTCATTTTACTATACGTTCGATGATACAGAATGTTCACCGAGCTCCCTCCGTCTATCAGAGCTTTCCATATTTTGTTTTGCCCGATTATCGGATTGATGAGCAAAGGGTCTTCATGAGGCCAAATCACATCCTCATAGTCATCCTCGGTAAACATGATCGGCATCGCCTGTTTGGCAGATTGAAACTGGTACAAATTGTAAACCTGTTTTGCATACCTTTTCTTGGCCGTCTTGCTATCTCGTCCCAGGGTGCTTCCGCCGAATATGGTTTTTACTTCGCCTCTGTACCTTTCGACCTCTTCGGGCTCTTTTCGTTTGTCTTCCTTCGGGGCTAGCTTGTCCCTCAGGTCTTTGACAAATTTATTCAGTTCTCCTTCCTTGATCATCTTTTCTATCAGCTTTTTTAGATGGTAACACTCATCAGTGTTGTGACCCTTGTCCTGATGATAATCGCAATACTTGTTACCATTTTTCTTATAATCGGGCATCTTCATTCGTGCTGGGCGAACGAAGCCAGGCTTTCCTTTTATCTCATGGAGAATCTTCGAGATTGGTGCATTCAGAGGGGTGAATGCTGTGCCATCCCTATCTCTCCTTCGTTCGGCAGCTTTATCGCGACCTTTCGCCTCATCACGCCTATCATCGAATCTTCGCCCTGCATCGTACCTGTCATATCCTTTTTTCCCCCTATCTTCTCTCTTGGCTTCTTTAAACCCCCTGATGGATTCCATCTTCCGTCGGATACTTTCACCTCTCAAGTATATATCATTCAGGGATTTAGGGGGAATATCATAAAGAGAAGATCGGAGTTTTTTACCTTTGATGGGGTCTAGTCCTGCTGATAAGAACCCAGCAGCCTTTACTTTGTCCAAATTTGTTACCATTCCAGCCTCTTCCTTAAACCTGGCCAAATAATCCCCCAACTCTTCGTTCGGCCTTTGTCTACAGTGTATTAAAGCTTCGGTATCCTTCTCTCTTCGGCACAGATGCGAATAGTGCCTCAAGATTTTTTTTTTAGCTGGTCGTAAGAACATATCGACCTTGGTTTCATTGACCTGTACCACATGGTAGCTGGACCCTTCAGATATGTCTTGAACATTTTGCAAAGCATGACATCACAGTGCCCCATGCCTGTCATAAGGGACTCATACTTCTCGCAATGGTCTTCAGGGTCGCCTTTCCCATTGAATTCGTTCATCTTCGGGAATTGTCTTCCAGGGGGAGGTCTATACTGCTCGATTTCCTCCGACACTACCGACTCGTGATAATTCTACGATCGCCGAACATCGCCTTCTCCATTCGGCTCAGCCTGTCTTTCATGCGAGGATCTCCTTCCTCGTCGGTATCCGATCGTACGACCACCTTTGAACGGATCCTTCGGGGATGTGATTCAGAATCCGAAGATCCATCTTCATCATCATGCACCCTCTTTTCTCTCCTATGACTGGTCTGTACCAATAGTTGTTCTCCGGTCTCCACAGCACCTTGGAGAGCCTTTTCCTCAGCATCCAGCTCAGCCCTTCGCCTTTTAATCGCTTCTAGCTTAGCGAGATCCTCCTCTCTCTTCTTTGCCTTAGCTTGGGCTTCGGCCTCCAGCCTTTCCTTTTCCTTCTGCCTTCCTCCTTTGGCAGCAGTTTCTTCACGCCATTTAAGAATCATGGCCTTTTGCTTTTCGGGCGCGGGCATCGGTCCCTCATCCAAATCATCATCAAAATTGAGAACCCGATTAATGGGGGGTGTAGTCGTGGAGGGACCCTGGCGATGAGCTTCAGCAAAACCGAGCACCCTATCTTCAGAACTATCGAGTGCCATCGTTCTCAGCTAACGTCACAAATTGGCTTACACGTTCCCACAGACGGCGCCAAATGTTGGAACCAGTTTTCTGTCGGGTTACTCTCCAGGAAGCTCTTCGGGGCGACCTGTCAAAAGAGAAGAATGCGAGGGATTGGGCCCCCGATTCACCTCCGGTGTGAGAATAAATTAGAGGTTCCAATTAGGTTTAAATGAACGTGTAAGTATTTGTGAGCGTAAAAATGAGTCCCTTTCATTCAAACCTGTCAGGTGCTTTTATAGGCACTCTGGTAACCGTTCGCCCGGATTCTTCGGGAGCAGCAGCCACGTGCGTGGTCCTGTTCTTACGCCTGAATAGTCGGGCGACTCGGTCAAGCAACGGTCAGATCCAACGGACCTGGACGAAGAAGTGGGCTGTGACCGTTCGACCCAATTACTTCTCGGCCCAATCACTATTCGGCCCGATCTCGGTTGGGCCCCCCAACAATTGCATTGCATGCTACTGATGAAGCTGTGCCTATTACAGCGGGAATACAGCTGATTGAAGTTACAGCACCTGCAACCTCTGAGAATTATCGTGAAGTGGCTGCTGCAATGTCATGATTCTGATAATATCTTGCTTCGTATGTTTCTTTCACAATTTAAATTAACTTTTTAAAATTTACAATGAAGTCTGATCTAGAGTTGTAGGATTCAGTTACTAACTAAGAATCAGAATCAGTACTCAAATGAATATTTTTGTTCCGTTAGTTGGCATCACTGAATGTGAGGAATGAGGTAGCAATATAGAAATCCTGCTAGAACCTACCATCATAATACACCTGAAAAATGCACATGAAAGGTTTCTAAGAGCATCTCTAATGGAGTGCTTAACAAGGATGTCAAAATTATCAACTTAACAAAAATATTAATATTTTACTTTCTCTCTCTTTACCAGTAGTTTTAGCATTTTTCTTACAAAAATTTGCTCCAATGATTGACACCCAAAATTGTCAATAAATCAAATAACTATAATTAAAATGAGATATGTATGTACATGTCATTAGTGAGGTGTGGTGCTTGTATTTTAGTTATATTGGGAGGGTGTCAAAAAGTGGCAACTTTTTTTTTTTGATAAAATCGTACTTGCATTAAAATATCTCAAAGTAACAGATGATACAATCTCGAGCAGAAACATTCCACTCTGAAAGACCTGACATAGAATATGTCGCCCTTGCTAAACAATAAGCTACAATATTCGCAGACCTATGTGTGTAACACACTAACACTTCATCAAAGTGTTTATCCATATTATCCGTACAAGCCTCCAAGATAATATAATCCAGCACCAAAACTCACACAAACGGTGAGACAAAAACAAACTCACACAAACAAGCGGTGAGACAAAATCAACAAAACAAAATCGATCTTACAATCGGAAAAGGCTTAGAACCTTAGATCCGAATTAACTTTAGATCAACTAAAACAAGCAATCCTTAGATCCGGAGCGAAACCACAAAAACAAGAGGAACCGAAAATCCACCCGCTTGAATCTGAGAAGAAGGACAACGGAAGCTCTGATGGTTAGATCTAGGGCTTTTCTTATTGAAACAAGAAACAAATTCGAGGATAAAACTCGATTTTATTGAAAGAAAGAGAGGGATTGATGGCGGGGAAGGAGATGGGTGGTGAGGGAGGAGGAGGGAGGGTCGGAGAAGAGGTAGGGGGCGGCGGCGGCTACGTTAGTCGACTCTCATTTAGAGAGAGTATAATAGTTTTTAAAAAGTGGCAACTTTAGTTGACACTTCCATCACTTCAATGAAGAGCCAACAACAATGTCATGTCACATCAGGTCACATGATACTTTGATACTATTTTTGACACCTTACAGCAACTCCAACAGACTAGCTATCTCAACTCCTAAGTTCAAATTTAAGGAATTTGACAAAAAATTGCACTCCAACAATCTCCTAAGTGATTCCTTAAAAGTTAAGACACAACTCTTATGCCTTATTTTTAAGGAAGCTATAGTCATCCCTTATCTTATTTTCATCAATAAAATATTCATTTCCCTCCCTTTTTTAATGTCTTTTCTACACATCTTTCTTAGTGAAGTTTAAATTTAATATTTTTATATTTATAAGGAGTAAATATAAGGAGTATTGTTGGAGTTGACATACCCTATAATATCCTAAATTACTAAGAGTCATATTTTTTATAATATTTTTAAGGAACATGCTAAGAGACAGTTGGAGTTGCTCTAACTTAGTTGTTTTACCTGAATTTTGTTTTAAGTTTTAATTATCACATGTAAGTATGAAACTCATAATTAATTTTTTCTATGATAATTTTCTTTTACTTCCGAATTTCTTTTGTGAACTCTACTAAATTTGTTATTTTACACATGCATGCATAATGCATTTCGTATTATTTGTGACTGAACTTTTTAAAAACTGATTCAATAAATAAAGTAATACTAAAATTTACTAATTTAAATTCGAACTAGAATTATGACAAAAAAAAAATTGAGCTAGAATCGAAACCGACCCGACTAGGACAATGGAAGTTACGACTAGGACAAGAGAGAGAAACTTGTGCATATACAAGCTAGGAAAAAAAGATACGAATATGGAAATTTGGGAGGAGTTCGCACTAAAATTAGTATACAATAAAACCTTTATAAATTAATAACATTGATATCATAAAAATTTATTATTTAAGCGAGTTTACTAGTTTATCGATTAATGATTATTTTATTATTTTATTGATATATTAATATTTATTAATTTATATAATATTTTATATTAAATAATTTTCTAATCCAATATATTGTACAAGCAATCGTCATAATTCAAATATATATATTGCTATATGTATCAAAATTAATAGTTTTATGTACCATAAAATAGATAATTAATTGGTTCATGTATCAAAAATGATATTAATATTTGTAAATTGCAATACATATACATCGAAATTGTATTATATTCTTATGAAAATAAGAAGCATCGACTATTGAAACATATTTTAGCAAAGTTGTCTCAAGAGTATTCAAGTACTATATGCAATGTATAAAAAAATCATTACATTTAATAAATTGTTATTTTATATTTTCAGCAGGCTTTTAAGAACTTTTCCAAAAACATTTAGGGATAATATTAATTTATCACATTGATCCACGGGACCTGAAAAATTATTATTTAATTGAGATTATTAATTTATCGAATACTCCCTCCATCTTATATTATGTATCATATTTGACTTTTTATTGATCAAATGGACCAAAGTTTGAATATAAATTACGCATATTATATAATTGAAAAAATTATAAAAATTATATTATTAAAAAGTATATTTAATTTACTTTATAATGTATTTCTCAATTATTTGAAATTATAAAAGAATAATTCATGATTTTTAATTAAATTGAATTAATTTAATCACAAAAAAGTAAAATAGGACGCATGATATGAGATAGGTGAAGTATTTATTTATCGAGATTTTACTGTAGTCAAAGTTTCTCGTTTCATTGCTCACTCACTGCTCTTACCATCAAGTCTCAGGTATTACTTGCCCCTCTCTCTCTCTCTCTCTCTCTCTTCTCTCTCTCCGTCTTTCTCTCCCCCTCTCTCTCTCCATCTCTCTCTCTCTCTCACACACACATGCGCGCACACACACCGTAAATTTGATTTGTTTTATGTGAAAATATGATGAGAATAATGTGTGTATATATTGTTTGAGTTACGTTCCCAACCTGTTTGATAAAATGACTCCGAGAAAGTAATTATTGCACGTATTCATTGAATTTGTGCTTATTCTGAGTAGTGGTTATGATGTTTGTTTGGTGATTAATTTGGATAAGTAATGCATTTTTAGTCTGTGCTAGTCATCATTTCTGCTATTAGGTTAGATAATTAGTTCTGAACCCTTCCGTAAATGAATATTTGTTGTTTGTGGAGTCCCTACTTCACCTTGTCTATTTATTCAAAGGGTGGATTTCCTGTTTTTACATACAATCAGTTACTTGTGAGGCACTTGTATTTTGTTCGGTCAGATTAAAATATGTTTGTTCGGTCAGATTGAAATAAATACAACAAAGGAGTAAAATGTAGGTGGAGATATTGAAAAAAGTGATATAGTACAGTTTCTTAATAATAGATTTATAAATGATTGAGGGGGAGGCAAGAATGAGAATTTAAGGAATCTAGTGTAGTTTTTAGTTTAATTGTACGAAACAGAATAGTGAAATGAATGAGCATAATGCATGATTTTAAAAGTATTGCATTCTTATTTCATATGAATACTTGAATATCTGTCAAATATGAGTCCTTTTTCTATTCAATCTGTGGGCTGCTTCAATGCACTTCAAGATAGCTTACGTTCAAACCACTGTATGATTTTTCTGGCCAGTGGCAAGGCAGGAAATACCATATCTGCATAATGATTAGTGGCCCTATTTGTTATTTTATCATTTCTTTTTTGTGTTATATATTTTTTGAGTAAGATAGTTGGAGAGTTGTTCCAACAAGATGAAAACGTTGCTAGATATAAATTTTAAGAAGAATCCTTTCGGGCTTCCTCTACCTAGCAAATAGAACTAGCTATTTTTTATATTTAATCTTATCACTTTGTATTCTTATCTTTTGTTTATCTGTTTGATGGTACAGTATGATTAATTATCATTAATTGTCCATCAGGGCTCACTAGTAGGTCTGTAGGTTGCTGGTGAGCTCAAGCTCCAATTTTCTAATTTGATAGAAAATAAAGGATATGGGCTCTTGTGAGTTTAGAGCGGTAGTAAGCATATTTAGCACCAAGCCATTTAAAATAGACATTCCCATGCATGACTATATAATTATATAAATGACCTACTAAGATGACATTAACTTATTTAGGGTGAGTAGCAACAAGAGATTAGCTACTCATTAGCCGTGGCAGGTGCTTAAGGTAGCAATTAAATTGACCAGCTAATGGAGGCGATAGGTTTGTCTGCATGAAGGTGGGGGGAAAATAGCATTTGGGTGCTCTTTTGCATTTTTGGGCATAAAAAGGCTGGGGATTTAAGCAGAGTACAGTACTTATGCAGGACAAGGTTAAGAAGAGGTGATACACCTCTCTCCGTAGAAAATCCGATAGATTCGCAAAATAATAGGCTGATTGAGTCTTGTGAAGATGGTAGGAAACTTGCTTATGTCTGGTTGCGAGGATTTTTGAAATAACCTTTTATGCTGTGGTGCAGCATGCAGTTGGCTTAAAATCGTCGCACAACGATTTTAGGGACCAAAGAAGTTATCTTAGTAATCTGCCCTGCTATTGATAAAAAGTTAAATATTAAATCCGTCAGGGCTCAGCTGTTGTGTGGAATGCTCAATTTGCACGAAGTTAGCTAGAGGGGCAGATCCAAGTTTGTAAAAAGACGACGATCGAGAATTTCTTGAAAATGGTTAAGAGCCACTCTTTTTAATATCACTATGTCGTTAATGCGTATATCTACCGTTATCTTTAACAACAAAAACTTTTGAGATCAGTTCCTTCTTCCATCTAGTGGACTCCCTTTTATTGTGATCCATTTCACTGTAGACTTTTTATGCAAGTAAATTGTTTTAAGAGTAAGAACTTCATCAAGCTGGAGGGGAATAGAGCTGTACTGATCTAGATGAAGAGAATCCAAATTTTCACATTGTTGCCAACTTTGTGCTTCAAAATATTGGTATGAAGATTGCCATTATATTTATTTAGACCAATAGGACCCTTTTAGCAATCTTGAATTTATCAAAGAAAGAAAACGGGAAGAGGATTCTTAAGAGACTTGAGTGGTCCAGCTTTGAGCAACCAACTCATCAAATTGGAACATGAAATCAAGTACAATAAAGGCTTGGGGGATATTAAGAGCATAATAATAACTAGAAACAACAGTGGACAGTGCTCTGAAATAAATTTTGTTTCAGACTAGTAGCTAGTTGCCATTGGCGGAGCATCCTATCCAATTTCTTGAAGATAGGTTGTTGCTTTCTTTTATTCCACCTAGTGAAGTAGTTTTCAGAGCTTTGAAGGTGCTCAGGGCCACAAGACACAATCTTTATTATCCTAAATTTTGGTAATTGAAGGCTTCCAGGGGTATGCCTGATGATTGAAGGTCTCCTCCTGTATTCAATAGGCGCGTCCTCATTGGGGATGTGGGGTGAACCTTGGTGTGTGCTTTGGGAGCTCTGTTCCTGCATTCAATGGGCGTGTCCTCATTGGGGAACTTTGGAGTAATCCTGCACTTTGCACCCAAACGCTTGGGATCACTTGTCCTGCAATCTGGTGGGTGCTTCTCATTCGGGGGACAAGGATGCGTCTGACATTTGATGTAAGTCATGGCTATATATATATATATATATATATACATATATATGTATATATATGTAATGCGTGTAGAACTTTATGACTATATTGCAATTGTTAAACCCTAAGTGTTTTTTTTTATTTTCTGATAACTCAAATGAGTTTTTGATCTTTTTGTAATGTTGAAATGATTCAGCAATGGAAAAATTGGTGACTGATTTGAAAGAATCTCTGATGTCCGAGATTTGCCAAACTCGATTGTCATTACCAGACCGGATCCAGGAAATAAATAAAAAGATTGATGGTCTAAAGGTTCCAAAAGTTAAAGAGAGTTCAAAGGGAAAAGCTGATGAGTTATTTCAGTTATGAAATATATATATATATATATATATATATATATATATATCAGTTTTCGATCACTTTTGTTGTTTTTGCCCCTAATATGATTCGAAAACCTGTATTTGTTTTTTATTATATTTTTGTGCCTACTCATGGCCTGGAATTTAGTATAAACATATTTTCTTAATTATAGATGATTCTTGTTCACACTTGCATTACAAATGTAGTATTATACACATGATAAATACTATCACGGGTTCTCAGACTTGATCCATTCAATTTGTACGAGTATTATGGTGTTATTAGAGATGGGGTGTCTGGAGAAGTGCATAAGGTGTATGATAAAAAGGCAAAAGAATTTTATGCTATGAAGTGCATTCATTTGCATGAGAACAACATACCTTTTTGGATATTGAGGGAAATATCACTGTTGTATGAACTTAATCATGACCATATTGTTAAGTTGAAGAAGGTGCACCCTTACAACAGTCGGTTATATTTACTTACGGAGTATGCGGGTGTAGATTTGCATGCTTTCCCGCGAAAGGTGAAAGAAGTCCCTATTGAAACCATTAAGGTGACAAAAAAATCAATTTTGTCATAAATTCCACATAATCATTTTGAGCTGCTAAACTATTTGTTTTTCTTTGTGTACCTAGGATTGGCTTAGGCAGCTGCTATCAGCTCTTTGTCATCTCCATGAGAAGGACATTATTCATCATGATTTGAAACCTGAGAATATAATTATTGGGTCTGATCAGAAGCTTAAAATTAGTGATTTTGGAAGCTCAAGGAGGTTGAAGGATGACACAATGCTTACTCCACAGGTAGTTAAGCTATACCAAATGTACCTTCCTGCTTGTAAATGTAATAGGATGTTTGTGTGAAATTTGATTGTCTTTTTATTTTTTGTGTATATATATTCAGGCCACTACACTTCTTTTCATTGCTCCAGAAATGTTATTGGGGGATGAAATGTATGGAAAGGCTATTGACATGTGGTCAGTTGGCTGTGGTCAGTTGGCTGTACTTTGGTTGAAATGGTGGAGAAGGAGAGCCCCTTTGGCGCGAAACATAGACATAGTTTTGTAAGCAGTGTGTTAAAGAAAATATTTATCGACTGTGATACCTAAATATTTCCTTCAACACACTGCTTACAGAACTTTGTCCATGTTTCGCGCCAAAAGGGCTCTCCTTCTCCACCATTTCAACCAAAGTACAGCCAACTGACCACATGTCAATAGCCTTTCCATACATTTTTTTTCCCAATAACATTTCTGGAGCCATGAAAAGAAGTGTAGTGGCATGAATATATATACACAAAATAAAAAGACAATCAAATTTCACACAAACATCATGTTACATTTACAAGCAGGAATGTACTTTTGGGATAGCTTAACTACCTGTGAAGTAAGCATTGTGTCATCCTTCAACCTCCTTGAGCTTCCAAAATCAGTAATTTTAAGCTTCTGATCAGACCCAATAATTATATTCTCAGGCTTAAAATCACGATGAATAATGTCCTTCTCATGGAGATGACAAAGAGCTGATAGCAGCTGCCTAAGCCAATCCTAGGTACACAAAGAAAAACAAATAGTTTAGCAGCTCAAAATGATTATGTGGAATTTATGACAAAATTGATTTTTTGTCACCTTAATGGTTTCAATAGGGACTTTTTCCACCTTTCGCAGGAAAGCATGCAAATCTACACCCGCATACTCCGTAAATAAATATAACCGACTGTTGTACGGGTGCACCTTTTTCAACTTAACAATATGGTCATGATTAAGTTAATACCACAGTGACATTTTCCTCAATATCCAAAAAGGTATGTTGTTCTCGTGCAAAAGATTGCACTTCATAACATAAAATTCTTTTGCCTTTTTATCATACACCTTATGCACTTCTCCAGACACCCCATCCCCCATAATCCTCGTACAAATTGAATGGATTCAGTCTGAGAACCTGTGATAGTATTTATCATGTGTATAATACTCCATTTGTAATGCAAGCGTGAACAAGAATCATCTATAATTAAGAAAATATGTTTATACTAAATTCCAGGCCATGAGTAGGCACAAAAATATAATCAAAAACAGATACAGGTTTTCGAATCATATCAGGGGTAAAAACAGCAAAAGTGATCAGAAACTGATATATATAGTTCATAAGTGAAATACCTCATCAGTTTTTCCCTTTGAACTCTCTTCAACTTTTGGAACCTATAGACCATCAATCTTTTTATTTATTTCCTGGATCCGGTCTGATAATGACAATCGAGTTTGGCAAATCTCGGACATCAGAGATTCTTTCAAATCAGTAATCAATTTTTTCATTGCTGAATCATTTCAACGTTACAAAAAGATCAAAAACTCATTTGAGTTATCAGAAAATAAAAAAACACTTAGGGTTTAACAATTGCAATATACTTATAAAGTTCTACGCATATTCACAATAGTCATGCTACACAATTCACAAGTACAACCTCTACACACCAAAATAAAAATCTATCATTTCTTGCAATAAAATCAACAACAAATAATGATAAACCAAATGAAGTCCTGATTTAATTTCTACTTGTCCAAACTATAGTAACTACAAACAGAATAGAAGGAGTGAACTTATATTTAGTTTTCTAAATTATACAGAAGAGAAGATAAATAAATGTGAGCTCCACCACACCCAACTAAGTCTTTTTTTCCGTTGACATTATGAATTATGATCAATTCCTTACTTAAAGCATACAAATCGGAAACACTTGTATGAAGTAAAAATAATAATAAAATTCTGAACTTGCTAAAAACAAAAAGAGAGCTGCATTGTCTTTACATAACATGGAGAACACACTAAGAATTAAAGGCAAACTATAAAGATAAACTATTACTCTATTGTACACATGTAAAATCCAAATCTCTAGCATTCTTAAAGCATATATAACAAAATTTAAAAGCAAAAAACAGAAAGAGAAAAGGGGGTACCTGCAAAGGAGTGAACTTGATGTTGATACTATGAACATGAGAATAAAATGCAAGAGATTGTAGAAAAGGTGATGAAAAAGAGAACGTTGCATTCTTCAAGAATCATGTTCTATCATCACACAAAGAAGTTAAGATCAATCGAGGTAAAGCAAAGAAAAGACCGGATGTCTTGAACCAAAAAACATTAACTTCACTTGTCATAATACATGTATATATTGACAAAAGATCAAATTAGCAGCAGCAAAATTCACACTGGCATTTAATAGAAGAAACAATATATAAGACTGTTCCTCTTGTCAAAGATCATAAACAGAAACAAAGATATCACGGTTGCAATCCCATGCATTATTCTTAACTCTAACTGGCAGAATCAAACTCTGCCATGCTACGAGCAAGCAACCAGAATACAACAACAATAAATTTTAAGAAGAATATTGAAAAAAAATAATTAACGTATTTACTTTCCTACTACCGAAGTATAGGCAGTCCGCAGTAGTCAAAACATACTTCAAATGTTAGTACTAAGGACCGCATTATGTAAAAACCCTAGAAGCATGGCAAATTACTATAATTGAAGAGTGAACTGTGTGTATTTACGGGCAGTAAGGATATGGTCTGGCATATATATGTATAAAACTTTTTATCACTTGAACTAATGCGACATATAATTGTGTAAGAAGCCTCAGTAAGCAAAGTACCCACCTACCAAATTCACAATCTAAGCAACGGAAACACATTTCAAATGATTTAACTCAAATAAAAACATCATGGGGGCGTTTGGCTCAATTTAGCAACATGATACTCAGTTGGACATTTTATCGAACACCTTCCTAGCACATTTTCAATGTCTTTTAAAAAGCACAAACAGACTAGAGCCACAAATTCACCCAAATAGGAAGGAGTCACTTAATAGGTGTGTGGCATTGTTAAGCAAAGTACATGTGTGATTGAACTCGAACCACGTACAAAATTCACAATCTAAGCAAAAGGAGGCGTTTGGTTCAATTTAGCAACATGGTACTCAGTTGGACATTTTATCGAACACCTCCCTAGCTCATTTTCAATGTCTTTTAAAAATCACAAACACACTAGAGCCACAAATTCACCAAAATAGAAACATAAACATAAATACAAAGAACAAATATACACAATTATGTTTATATCACTTATACATATGATGAGAATTCGGCAAAGAGACTTGCCTTCAAAAGTAATGTGAGTATTGAGCTACACGTGTGTACCGACCGAGTATAATTACTAGTGCGATGTGAGATACATTTCTGATTCTTCTCCTCCGGTCCTCCTCCCAATCTCCACTATGGTATATCCGATTGTAATTGTATCTTTCCTTCTTTTCTTTTTTTTGCTCGTATTCGTTTTCTATTTTACTCTAGGAGGCCATAAGTTTTCGTTCGAGATTTTTTAAAATTCAAATTTAGTTTGGAATGGTTTGTGATAATGGAATTTATGAATATTCGATAATATTCATAAATTCCATTATGGCTCCATGCCTATCAATTATGACACTTAATTTGTGATATTCATAAACCAATTTGATATTACTCCTGTCATGGTAAGAGCTTTGTACTATTTTCAGTTTCCTCCTCCTCGTCTTCTTCTTGTGATTTCTTACAATTTTTCCAACCGTTTGCAGAAAATAGTTTGACCTGCATAGAAAAGAACATGTTATGGGCTGTGATGTTTAGCCGACCTCATTCTCCAGAATTGAATATAAGCAAAAAATTAGTGCTTATAAAGGCAATGGTGAACAACATAAAGGTCAGTTTTTAATTTAATAAAGTTGGTATCATGTAATATTAGTTTTGTTATCTTTCCATGTGACTACTCCCTTGCAGCTCATATTACTTCTGATCAGTGGTTCTATTTATCGAAGGGACTCAAGTTTTAGATATTCATGGATCCATTATCTTCCTTAATTTTTGTAGTTCAAGTGAAGGTGTTTATTTAGTAATGAAGTTTTCAGTCCTGTTCTTTTCTCCATATGTCAAAACCTAATGTAATTGTAAAATTCAACTAGTCTGTCTTGAAATATCTCACAGGCAGAATTTAACAATTCGGAAGCAATTGATGAGGGGCACACAACTACTCAAGTGAATGTGAAACCATCTAAAACTCGGGTCCGATTTCTAACACTCTTCATTCAATTCTTATCCCCTTATCCTTCCATAATGTGTTTGTCCCATCTTTCATGTTCTACTAGAAAAATCTTAAGATTTTCTTCCATGAACATACATAGGCTTGACACTTAATTATGCTATTTTGTTACTGCATTGGTTCTTATTATTACCAAAGACATTGTGGCTTTTCATGCTTGTAGTTTGTCTTTATAAAAATTAGCACCAACCACAGCCTATTATTCCCGAAAAATGTAATACTTAAGAATTTATGGGCCACCGCCTATTAACATGTGGCCAAGTGCATATTCAGATGTAGAGGTTAAGCACTAAACACAGAGCAAATTTATGAGGCAACTTAAACTGTGTTGTCATTTGTGCAGGTAATGACGTTGTATGTACAAGTCCTGTCACGCCTCTGGTTCCATTAGATTAACCTTTCGAGAGATCTGAATCTGCATAGGTGAATGGAAGTGGTTTGGGAGATCCAGCACTAGTTGTACATTGTTTTCTCGTTTAGAAACGTCTAATGTAGTGTAGTACTGGAGTGTGTTTGTGTTCGTGTCTTTCCTTATCGTAAAAATAAGGGCAATGGCTAGGTTTTGGTTGTTTGAACTTGTCTGCACTCGAAACTGAAATTTCAAGAACAAAGAATAAGATTAGCAGAGTACTACAGGAGCGAATGGAAGAAGACATTGCTGGTTGATGAATGTTTTCGAAACGCAAAAAGAGAGTGCAGGAAAGACCGACATATTCTTTTAATGCAAAAAAGAGAGTGCTTCAAGCTCCGGTGCTCCACTGATTGGTGGGAGACTCCAACTTCAGCTTGATTAAATCTAACTTTTGAGTTTGAACATGAGACTTAACATATTTAATAGTCGAGTTTGATTACATTAAAGTCCGAATCAAAAATCTGTAAATAACGTAAAGAAGATATAGAACCTCACATTATCTCCTAATCATTACAGTAGAACTTTGATAAATGAATATTTGATAAAGGAATTACCTTGCGCCAAATGAATAATTTTTTTCGGCCCTGACATAATATAGACAATGCATTTTTTAACTCGATAAACGAATAAATTTTTCCGGTCCTAAGATATTCATTTATCGAGTTTTAACTATAACATGAATGGCTGATTATTGTTTTACTTGAAAAATATATGTTGTACATTGTAAGTGTATTTATTTTATATACATTAAAAATATGAAATATTTATTTTGTGTTCTTCAAAGTTGATATATATTTACTTTTTTATTGAGTGGATGATCTAGCAGAAGTGTCACAATATAAAAAATCTACGGCGAAATTGATAGCGGAAAAATCTGTTAATACTAGTTCATTGTGACTGGGCCTTGGACTGGTTCACTCATCACTGGACCGGTTATTAAACTGGCTGACTTTTCCTGAGCATTCTGATCTGATGAACTGGTTGTTTATCTGGCCCGAACCAATATGGTAGTCCACAATCATAATTGCTTTGAATATATTTATTTATTCAAACAACCTAATTATTTTGTTAATTTGATTAATATATAATAAAAATATAATATATATCTATCTATCTATACTATTATAAGCAAAATTTGGTTGGTTGGTAGTTTAGTTCTCTAAATAATAATCGTTAGATGTAAAGATAGATAAATGAGAACCGTTGGATGTAATATTAAAAGAATATTCTTTTCTTGATATCTAAAATGCTCCTACGGTTCAAGGTTCGAATCTCGTCAACAACATATTATTATTAAATATTTATATCATATATTTTTCTAAGCTACATTCAAAAGTTAAAGATATTATTCCATCGACGACATATTAAGAATTTTTAAAATCAAAATACAAATAAATGCTAATAAAGTAAGATAAAAAATACTAAAAAATCATATAAAAATACTAAAATAATAAATTAAAAATACTAAAATTCATCCATGCATTTATAGATTAATATATACTATATACTAATAGTACCGTTTGCGTGGCACATTCACAAAACTTTTAGCTCAGTTCCTCGCTTGGTGCCTCCGGAAATGGTGCCGCCTGCACCCTTGCATAGTTGCACTTGCACCTTAAAGTGTTGCATTTGCATACTTTCTAATTAGTATTTACTTTTCTTTAAAAGTTAATTCATATTCACTTGATTATTTGTTTCAATAACTCTCATTATCAAGTTGGCTTTCGTTAGTTCCTTTAGAAATTAAATCTAAATAAAAAATTATACTACTTCTTTTTTTAATCAACTAAATGACATGTATTTCACTAGAATGATATGTTTAATTCTTTATGCTAGAAAGACCGAAAATGTCTCAAATATTTTCGGGTTAAATGACTAATTCGTCATTGTAATTAATAATAATTTGCAATTAAGTCATAAAGTTAACAAAAATTACTTCAACTGATGAAGTACTTTAAAAAATAATAATTATGAAATACTTAAAAACTTGCAAATTGACTATTGTCGTAAATGTAAATCATAATATTAATATTTTTAAAAGATTATAATTTAAATTTAAAAAAATCATAATCTTTTTCAAAAGAAAATTCAAATTTTGTTTTATATTTTTCGAATCTAATTTTTTTCGAGTCAATGACCTAGCTGAAAATTAGCATATAGTTTAATGATGAATTAGTCTCTCAAGTTTAGGTTCATACGTGTACGCTGACATAGCGCTTACGTTGCAGCTCATGTGGCAAAACTTAACGATTCTCTATTAAAAGTCAACACATTTTAACGGCTGTGCAAGTAATTTGAAGTTCAATATTGCGATTGCATGTGAATTGTAATTTCATGTTGCGAATGAAAGTTTTTATAACTTCTTGACTCAGTTATTTTACTACTTATTTTACCATCGACAACATTGATGAAATAGTCATTTTATCAAAACGCTTTCAAAGTAATTTTCTTAAATTTTCTATTTTTTTGAATTTTTTATTGAAAAGTTTTTCTTGCATTTTATATATATATATATATATATATATATATATATATATATATATATATATATAAAATGTTAGAAGACCGAAAAGACCCCAAACCTTTCAATATAATTTTCTTAATTTTTATTGAATTTTTTTTTATTTTGCATTTAATAGCATCTTAACTGGTCATTAAGTACACTTATTAAATATAAACTATAGTTATTTATTTCATTTATATTAAAGTTTACCAAACTTTATTCGGGCATTATGGCTATTGTTGTGGAATAAAAAACGTACTTGTGTAATTAATGCTAAGGTTTAATGAGCTTCGAGCTTTAATGGCTGCACTCGTGTATCCGGACTAAATTGGTCCTCACAAGATGCCTACGTATCTCAAATTGTTATTGAGAATCAAGCCAAGACGTAGTTCTGATTGTAGGATCAGGGACCTTATATAGGCGTCTGGAGCCTAGTATTTATGGTATGTTTAGGAGTCTTAGCGAATAAGTCTCCTTTTTGATATTGGATAAACATCGTATTTCTTGCCGGAGAAGTCTTTTCCTTGTTGATAAAGGCTATGACTCATTAATTGCCTTTAATTGGGATTCTGGATCCTTCTTTGACCAATTTGCCATAATTTGGACTCTTTTTATGAGCTGTATATTTTCCCTATTCATTAATTACGAAATTAATGAATAATTAGGGTATTGGGCTTTAAATATCGGCCTTTTATTTGACCAGTCAATTATATTTCTATAATTACTTTTCTATCCATATCATTTGCCCCCCAACTTCTAGGAAAATCTCTCTTGGATTATCGTAGAAGTTATTTCATTCGAGAGTTACGAAATTTTCTTCCGTATTGTAGCTTGGTTTGACGAACACATGGTTCTAAACCAATTTTATAATTTCCCAAAATAGGAATCGGGATTTTTCATCAATTTCCTGGAAGATAAATTGATTTTTGAATTTTTCAAGTCATTTTCGACCAGGATCCTGGTCGAATTTGACCTCGATTTTAGCTCCTGGTCGAACTCCTTCGACCAGGATTCTGGTCGAAATTTGCTTGCATTTTGCCTCCTGGTCGAATGGTTTCGACCAGGATTCTGGTCGAATCTAACTTCCATTTTGCCTCCTGGTCGAATGATTTCGACCAGGATTGTGGTCGAAGCTAACTTCCATTTTGCCTCCTGGTCGAATGATTTCGACCAGGATCGTGGTCGAAGCTTACTTCCTTTTTTGGTGCCTGGTCGAGTGGTTTCGACCAGGAACATGGTCGATCGAGACTTCAATTTTTGGTGCCTGGTCGAATGGTTTCGACCAGGAACATGGTCGATCGAGACTTCAATTTTGGTGTCTATTCGAACTCATTCGACCAGGATTCTGGTCGAATACTTGGTTCGTTACAGACTTTTAGAGCCCACATATATTGGGCTTCATTTGGGCCCAAGGATTTATTTTAGCAATTGGGCTTTCATCTTTTTATTGGGCTTTTAGCCTTTTTTAATAATTGGGCTTTTAGCCTTTCGACGAGATTTTTGGTCGAATACAGGAGCCATTTTGGGCTTTATTCGAATTTATTTTGGTCAGAACTTTGATCGAAAATGTGGTTTGTTTTTGTAATGGGCCTAACTAGGCCCAAGGATTTTCACTGTTCAAACTCAGTGATTTGGGCCTTTAGCCTTTTATGGGCCGTACCGGCTAATGCCGGTTTCCCTTCGTTCAACCGGCCCAGTGACCGGCTGTCATCCCTATATAAGGGTGAGTTTTCATTTGCTTATACTCATTCTTCTCATTTCATTTTCTCAACGTTACTCTGCTGAATTCTCTTCAAAATTTCTTACAATTTGCTCTGCTAGGGTTCCACCACAAAGCAATTCCCGGCAAGCTTTTCCGGTTAACCTCATCGTTTTTCTGGGTTTTTGCTTGAATATTTGAAGATTTCTTTGAAGATTCTGGGATTCTTTGAAGATTCTGGGTTTTTTGTTGAAGATTTCTGGGCTCTTTTGAAGATTTTCTGGGCAAATTTCTTGAAGATTTAAAGATTTTCTGGGTTAAAAATGGCCGATCGAGCTTCCCAACGCCTCCAAAAGATGAATTCTGCTTCAAAAAGAGGTACCCCCATTCCTATTCGTTCAAAATACATGTCTTTGCATGATATGATTAATGAACGTGGGGACGAATACCCGTCAGTGTCTGCTTTAGATTCGTATGATTGTAGTAATAAGTTTCACGAAGTAGATCTAATTAAAAGTTATAATAAGATGTATAGGGTAAAGGCCCCTTTAAGGCTAGTTCCCGCCGGTGCCGGTGACCGTTCATGTCACTGGAGGCCAAATGCTTTGTGTATTTACAAAGATGCCATTGTTGCCGGCCTTAGGTTCCCATTCCATGAGTTCATTCCTAGACTCTTGGCAGATGTTCAAATTAATCCTTGTCAATTACCTCCAAATGCCTGGAGGATAATTAATTGTTTCATGGTTTTATGCCTTCGTAAAAACTTCCCTCTTTCTGTACCTTTGTTTAGAAAGATCTTTCAGTTTAAGAATAGCTCAGCCAACAACTTGGGTTGGGTGTATATAAGCCATAGGGTAGGCTTCCCTTTCATTTTTCACCCCAAGTCAATCCCAGATAATAACCCCAAATGGAAAAATGAGTTCATGTATCTTATATGGGAAGGAGGGGACTGGGGAACCCTGTTCCGTACATCTTTTGGGAGAGTCTCTGATGGTAGTCCCGGTAACATTGTCTTGAATGAGGAGGAACTTCATGCCTACTCAGAGCTTATTAAGGATAATGGGACTACCGTGGCTTGGGAGCTACTGGATGAGTTTGTCCTCAAGTCCGTTGGGCTTTCTACTGTTCATGATAAGGGTATTTTTGCTTATCCCTTTTCATTATGTCTATTTTTCTTTCTTGGTGATCTTCTGTTAACCATTTTCTGGCTTTTCTTGTAGCTGCGGCCTTTATCAACAAGACCAATGAGCCCAAGGATGTTGAGACATCCAGGATGAAAAGGGCTAGGATTGGGGATGATCCAAGGGGGAAAGCCAATGCTCCCAGCTTCTTGATCCCTTCTGTGGATGAGGTGGACATTCCTGTGTCTGCCAAGTCCTCAGTGTGGCGCCCCAACTGGGGTATCAGGAAGAAGGACACCATTACTGGGGTGTCCAAACATGCTGTGGACTGGTCGTACCACTCTCTTACCCCTTGTGATTACAAGGATTTCGTTGCAGATTCCACCCTTGAGGGTGCTGAGCATCTTGGGGCTCAAGCTATTGCTGCGGTAATTTTCTTTACCTTAGCTATTTCTTTGAAGTTTCTGCTTATATTTTCCTAACTTTTATCTTTTGGCAGGCAAATGCCAACTTTCAGGGGGTATTGTTCCAAGCTAAGGCTTGGCGTACCTCCTCTGAGGCCAACAGAGTCAAGCTGGAGAGGTCCGAGGAGGAGGTGAAGTCTCTTAAGGAGACTCTTGCCAGGAGGGAGAAGGAGCTTGCTGACGCTCAGGCTGATATTGTTGAGCTGAGAAAAGGCAAGGATGATTGCATCGATGAGTACCTTGACTCTCAGGAGTACAAGGACTTGATCGAAAAGCATGACGAGATCCTTTTCCCAGTCCAGCATACTTCAGGATGGGAGGATGCTGTTCAGGCTATCTTGGCCAAGCATCCTGGAGTCTTTGATGCTGCTGACTTTCCTGCTCCTCACCCTCCTACTCCCTTGGAGCGTATTTTGGCTGGAGTTGACGATATGGAGGAATATGCTAGGATTTTAGATCCAGAGCATTCATCACCCCTCAGTGACGCTTCTGCTGATGATGTTGAGGATGCTGGTGAGCATTCTTCCAGTTCTAGCTCAGGGGAGGAGACAGATGCAGGAGTCAAGGATGGTGAAGCGCAGCCGTAGTTTGTAGTTTACTTATGGCCGTTCATGGCTTTGTATTTTCTTTCTATGTATTTCCAGCCTTCGGGCTTAACTTAAACTTTTGTAAGTTTAGTTTTATTTACATTTTGTGGCCATTCATGGCTTGTGTTGTTTTCTTGCCTTTTGCATGTTTAGTTAGCATTTTGTACATATCTATCAGTATGTAATGCATTCAAAACATGATGAATAGGAGTATATAATTCATAACTTTGAAGAATGGGCTCAACCCTTACATAATACTCAAGTTTTTTAAAAACTTGGTTTGGTTTTATCAAACCTTATTTCTAGTAGTGAATCCACTTAGGAAACACCTTAAACATAATAAACTTTCAAGTTGGAGGCATGCCAAGTTCTTGGCACCTCATGCCCTTCAAGGGTTTCTAGCTTGTAGGAGCCTCGACCAAATACGTTTTTGACGCGATATGGTCCTTCCCAATTTGGGGCCAACTTCCCTTTTTGTCCAACTCCGGATGCTTCAATCTTTCTGAGAACCAAGTCTCCTTGACGAAAGAACCTTTCTTTAACCCTTAGGTTGTAGTAGAAAGAGGCTTTCTTTTGATGCTCAACTATCTTGGCGTTTGCTTCATCTCTAACTTCATCAATTAGATCCAAAGCTAGCCTCAAGCCTTCTTCATTTGTTTCTGGTTCATAAGCCTCAACTCTTGGGGAGGTGTGAGTAATTTCCACTGGGACCACTGCCTCTGCTCCATAAGCCAATAGGAATGGAGTTGCCCCGGTGGTGACTTTGCAAGTAGTACGATATGCCCAAAGTATAGGGAGTAATTCGTCTACCCAAGTGTTTCTGGAGCGTTCAACTCTTTTCTTTAGTCCATCAAGGATGATTCGATTTGCAACCTCAGCTTGCCCATTTGCTTGAGGATAGGCGACAGAAGTGAAGCGCAACTTGATATCGTTTTCATCACAATACTTCTTGAACTCATCGTTGTTAAACTGGGTTCCATTGTCCGTGACCAGGACTCGTGGAATTCCATATCTGCATATCACATTTTCCCAGAAGAATTGCATCACTTGCTTGGTGGTTATCTTGGCTAATGGCTTAGCCTCAATCCACTTGGTGAAATAATCAATTGCTACTATCAAGAACTTTCTTTGAGCACTTGCCATAGGAAATGGCCCGAGTATATCCATTCCCCACATAGCAAAGGGGATAGGTGAGTTAATGGATGTCATCATCTCTGGTGGTTGCCTAACCACTGGTGCATGTTTCTGGCACCGTTCACATTTCTTGACGTAGTTCTTAGCATCAGCAAGTATGCTTGGCCAATAGAAACCTAGACGAGTGACTTTATGAGCCAGGGCTCTGCCCCCCAAGTGTTGCCCACAAATCCCTTCATGCACTTCCTTTAGGGCCAATTCTGCCTCTTGAGGTCTCAAGCACTTTAAGTACGGAATAACAAAAGATTTCTTGTATAGGATTCCCTCAATTAGGGCATACCTCAGTGCTCTGACGTATAGCTTTCGTGCTTCTGAAGTGTCGTTGGGCAGCCACCCAGTTTCCAGATGAGCTTTGATGGGATCAATCCAACAACTGGTGATACCAATGGGGGCTACCAACTTTCCATTGATGCTTGGGGTCTTCAAGACTTGGAAGTATACACTCCCGGCATAGTTTTCGATTTCAGAAGAGGCAAACTTAGACAAGGCATCAGCCTTCATATTTTCCTCCCTTGGAATGTGCTCCACATAGCATTCATTGAACTGAGTCATAATGGCCTTGACAAGCTTTAAGTACTTGGCCATGACTTCATCTCTGGCCTCAAACTCCCCATTTACTTGGGAAATCACTAGCCTCGAGTCTCCACATACTTTCAGAGTTTTGACTCTCAAGGCTCCAGCCAGCCCTAAGCCAGCTATCAGAGCTTCATACTCAGCCTCATTGTTTGTCGTCGGGAAGTCAAGCTTTAGTGCATACTCTATTTGGAATCCATCAGGACTTTGTAGCACTAAACCAGCCCCACTTGATTTTGTTTTTGATGCTCCATCAAAATAGAGCACCCAACATTCTTTGAAGGTCATTTCCTCATCTTTCTTATCTTCCATAGTTACTTCCTGCCCCCCGACTTCTTGGTTGTCAATGGTGCATTCAACCATGAAGTCAGCAAGTGCTTGAGCTTTTATGGCCGTTCGAGGCTTATACTTGATGTCGAATTCGCCCAATTCAATGGCCCATTTGATCAATCTTCCACTAACTTGAGGGCTATGCAAGATGTTTCTTAGAGGTTGATCAGTCAAGACCTCTATCTTGTGAGCCTAGAAGTAGGGGCGTAGCTTTCTTGAGGCCATTATCAAGGCTAAGGCAAACTTCTCAACCATTGAGTAGTTTATTTCTGCCCCATGTAGAATCTTGCTCACATAGTAGATGGGTTTCTGAACCTTTACTTCTTCCTTTACCAAAACAGCTCCAAGGGCTGTGTTGGAAACCGCCAAGTATAAATAGAGAATTTCTCCTGGCTTGGGTTTTGCCAACAGTGGTGCTTCAGCCATATATTTCTTCAGGGCCTCAAAGGCCTCTTGACTTTCAGTTGTCCATTCAAAATTTTTCACTTTTTTGAGTGCTTTGAAGAAGGGTAAGCACTTCTCTCCAGACTTGGAGATGAATCTCCCCAAAGCAGCCACTCTTCCCGTCAGTTTCTGGACATCCTTGACAGTCTTTGGTGGTTCCATGTCTAGAATCGCTTTGATTTTGTCGGGATTAGCCTCGATCCCTCTCTTGGAAACCATCAGGCCTAAAAACTTTCCCGAGCCTACACCAAAGGCACATTTGGCTGGATTCAACATCATCTTGTGGTGCCTTAGCACTTCAAAAGCCTCTCGGAGGTGCTCAATATGATCGGCCTTATCAAGGCTTTTGACTAACATGTCATCTACGTAGACCTCCATGGATTTTCCAATCAAGTGCTCAAAGATTTTGTTAACCAACCTTTGATAGGTTGCTCCAGCATTCTTAAGTCCAAAAGCCATGACCAAGAAACAGAAGACACCAAAGTCAGTGATGAACGACACCTTGGCGATGTCATCTTTGTGCATCTTGATTTGATTATATCCGCTGAAGCCATCCATGAAACTTAGCATCTCGTGCCCAGCAGTGGCATCTATCAGAGCATCAATCCTTGGTAAGGGAAAACAATCCTTAGGACATGCATCATTCAAGTCGGTGAAGTCGACGCACATTCTCCACTTCCCGTTAGCTTTTTTGACCATCACGGGGTTAGCTAACCATTCTGGGAATTGGATTTCCTCAATGAACCCAGCTTCCAAAAGCTTATTCACTTCTTGCTTAATGGCTTCAAGCCTCTCTGGAGCAAAACTTCTTTTCTTTTGTTTCACTGCCTTCCTTTCTGGATCCACATTCAATTTGTGAGATATTAGTTGGGGATCAATCCCTGGCATGTCAGCCGCTGTCCAAGCAAAAACGTCATTGTTTTCTTGAAGAAAAGATGCAAGTTTGCCTTTCAATGGTTCGGGCAGTAGTGCCCCAACATAAGTCACCTTCTCTGGTTCATCCGGGACTAAGGGAATTGGGATTAAATCCTCAGCTGGTTTCCCTCTTCGGTCCTCATTGTCACTAGTGTCCATATCTTCAATGGGGAGAACCTGCCCCCCAACTCCATCAGGCCTTAACGCGGCTACATAACAGCTTCTAGCCATCTTTTGGTCTCCCCGTTCTTCACCAATCCCATTCCGAGTGGGGAATTTGAGTTTCAGGTGGTATGATGAGGCAACAGCCTTAAACGCATGAAGACCCGTCCTCCCAAGGATCGCATTGTAGGTTGAGGTTGCCTTTATAACTATGAAGTTCAGCATCTGAGTGGATGTATTCGTTCCTTGTCCCATGGTCATTGGGAGTTGGATAGTGCCTTCCACCTTTGATTCCACTCCATTGAACCCATATATGGGCATATTAGAGGGTGTCAACTGAGAATCAGTGTAACCCATCTTGATAAAGGCATCGTGGAACAAGATATCCACAGAGGCTCCATTGTCGACTAAGACTCTCTTTGTTTCAGAGTTGCCTATCACAGGTACTATGACAAGAGGATCATCGTGGGGGAACTTCACCCCTTCCAAATCAGAATCATCAAAACTTATTGATACTTCTGTTCGTGCACGCTTCGGTGCTTCTCCAACAATAGTCAGTACCTCTCGGGCATAAGCTTTTCTTGAGTTTCGGGAGGACCCAGCAGCAGTTGGTCCTCCAAATATCATGTTGATCACAGGCCCTCGGGGCTTGGGATTTCGATCTTGATCGTTGTCCCTTCTATCATAATCCTTTCTTTCATAGTTCCCCCTTTGGCTCCCTTGGCTCCCATACTTAGTGAACTTGCTGAGTTTTCCTCTTCGTATCAGAAACTCAATCTCATCTTTCAGTTGTCTACAATCATCGGTGTCATGACCGACTTCTTTGTGGAACCGACAAAACTGATTTTGGTTCCGTTTGGACAAATCAGCCCTCATTGGCTTTGGCCATTTGATATCTTCTTCCTTGGCTATCTCCATCAGAATTTGACTCCTGGGAGTATTCAATCTTGCATACTCCGTGAACTTTGGCCCAAAGTTATTTCTCTTGGGTGGAGAGTCAGAATTCTTTGATGTTCGGGGAAACTTTTCCTTGACGTCGTACTCCTGAGTTTCTTTTCTTTTCTTCGAGTTTCCACTACCACCAGCAGGGGGCTCATACTTTCTCATGCTTTCTTCAGCCTTGATATATTTCCCAGCCCTATCTTGGAGCTTCAGCATGCTCTCGGGTGGATGTTTAGCTAACGACCGTTTGAAGTGGTCATCAGTGGTTCCTTGTTGTAGGGCTATCATAGCCACTCTGTCTTCCAAATCTGGGACTTTTAAAGCCTCTCGAGTGAATCGATTGATGTAGTCCCTCAGGGCTTCATTCTGTCCTTGCCGGATTGCCATGAGTGAGGCAGAGCTTTTCTCATGCACCCTTCCACTTATGAATTGATTGATGAAGGCTTTACTCAATTCTTTGAAGGATCCAATGGAGTTGGGAGGTAGACGGCTATACCAACGTTGAGCCATACCTGCAAGAGTTTGGGGAAACGCCCTACACTTGACTGCATCATTGGTGGGCTGCAACAGCAGTGCATTGGAGAAGGTTCTCACATGATTAGCGGGATCTCCCGTTCCATCATACGCTTTAATCGAAGGCATCTTGAACTTTCTGGATATAGCCGTTTTCATGATGTCTTGAGTAAACGGTGGTGTAGGATCATCGGGATCTCCTAGGGGCAACAGATTACTAGGATCACCCATTGGGGCTTCAGCCCTCTTGGTCCTTCTTGGTGGATCCAAGTTGATTATCGGGATTCCTTCAGTCGTTTTTGCTCTAGCAGCCTCTTGTTCTGCCAATACTTTCTTAAGCCTTGCGACTTCTGCCTCATGGGCCGCAAGCTTGTCCTTAGTAGTTTGGGGTTGATCTTGGTTAGCTTGCGAAGATCGTTTCCTTCTAGGAGCGACATCGTCCCCGGTTGTATAACCCTCATCCTCGGTGTAGGGCCCAGAAAAATCGTCTCGAAACATCTGACGAGTTTGGGTTTCACGGTTTTGGGGTCCCAAACCTGGTACGTAAGGGGGCACATAAGCCTCATGGTAGATTGGATTAGTTCCGCTACCACCCGCTGTGGGGCGAGGGGGCATGCCATAGCCGGGCATCCCCAAAGTCTGATTTGCGTATTGAGGGAGATCAGTAGTGTGGAGTTGAAGACTGCGAGGTGCGTTCACAAGCAACGCAGAGGTTGTAATTGGTTGCTGGTGAACGGTCTCTTGTGGATTAGATCCATGAATGACCATTTGTAGGGGATTCGTCCCTTCAGCAGTAATTGGGACTTCTTGTCCTTGAGTGTTGGTGGGGATATTCGTTCCCTGAGTGCCAGTAGTTGGCGGTGGTTGGCTCCCATGAGTATCAGCCCCGGAGGTGATAGGGAGGCCTTCAGAAGTGTCAGAATCTCTGTTTGTTCTTCGCGTGTTTGCCATGGTTGATGTTGTTGTCCCACAGACGGCGCCAAATGTTGTGGAATAAAAAACGTACTTGTGTAATTAATGCTAAGGTTTAATGAGCTTCGAGCTTTAATGGCTGCACTCGTGTATCCGGACTAAATTGGTCCTCACAAGATGCCTACGTATCTCAAATTGTTATTGAGAATCAAGCCAAGACGTAGTTCTGATTGTAGGATCAGGGACCTTATATAGGCGTCTGGAGCCTAGTATTTATGGTATGTTTAGGAGTCTTAGCGAATAAGTCTCCTTTTTGATATTGGATAAACATCGTATTTCTTGCCGGAGAAGTCTTTTCCTTGTTGATAAAGGCTATGACTCATTAATTGCCTTTAATTGGGATTCTGGATCCTTCTTTGACCAATTTGCCATAATTTGGACTCTTTTTATGAGCTGTATATTTTCCCTATTCATTAATTACGAAATTAATGAATAATTAGGGTATTGGGCTTTAAATATCGGCCTTTTATTTGACCAGTCAATTATATTTCTATAATTACTTTTCTATCCATATCAGCTATTATTTTAATATAGAATATTTATTATCTGTAGAAAAGTAAATTTAATTTTTTATGTAAATTAACAATTAAAAATTATTTATACTATAGAATTTTTAATTACTTATTTAAGATTACTACAATTTCTTTTCAAACGACTATCAGACAGAAGACCTCAACTTTTCGAGTAATTTTTGTCGATGACTGTGTGAATCATGATAAGTTATGAAAGTTTATATTATTCCGTTAATATTTAGAATTTATACAAAAGTAATATTGATATACTTTTGCTTATGTACATGAACACGTCCAATTATGATAAGTTATGGAAATATATATATTTTTCGGTAAATAATTAGAAATTGTACAAAAATAATATTGATATATCTTAACTTTTGTACATGAACAAATTACACATGTATTGTGACAAACATGTTTAAATTAAATCAACACAACCATTTTCTCGGCCAATAAAATTTATACAAAAATTATACATCCGTTATTTTTTTTATATTGTGTTGGAATAAATTAATATCCTAATTTAATAAATTTTTACACTATTACTGAGTATTTATGTTATTAGAGGGGAGTCGGCTTTAAAGAACGTCATTTAGTTTTATTTAAATATCTATTAAAAGAATAGATATAAAGTTTTAGAGTAATATTTCAAATAAAAATTTATGTATATGTTTTTTATCATTTTTAAAAATGAAGTTATTAAAATACCTATCAATGCTTTTCAATTTTTCTTATTTTTAAAATTTTAAAATAAAATTTTATAAACTGCACGAAGCGCAGATATATTACGTAGTTATGTAGTAACTAGTTTACTAAGCCGCGATTCGCAGCGGCTTTATAATAATACCTCTAAATTTTCTCAAAATATATTCTACAAAATACGTTTTTAAATAAAATAATATTTCTATTATAAATTAATTTTTGTTTGAATTATATATATATATATATTTATTTATTTATTTATGTATATAAAATTCTAGATCGTTTAATCAAAAACTACAATTATACCTTCAGAGCTATTAAAATTTTTACTACCTCCAAATCTACTCCCATATAAAAAAATTCAAAAAATATGAACAAACATCCTTTTTTGTTGTTGAGAGAATTTTTTATTAACAACAAAAACAACGACAACAACCTCTTCCTTTAAAAAAAAAAATTAATGACCTATTCTCAATGTTTCTTATTATTCTTGTATGACTTTTGTTATAGATGCGCCGACTTATTGAATTTTGTTAAAAATGCACACACTAAATAAATTCTTCAGTCGAATAAATGTTAACATGATATTTTCGAAATACATACACTATAAATTTCTTAATATACAATTTTTATCTTTGAATTTTCGTATATGAATTACATAAAATATTTTACTAAAAGATACAATCTTTTCTCATAAAAATTAGAGCAATAACTATCTAAACGTTAAAAAACAATGATAAAATTTGTTTTTGAAGACACGATGAATTCTCCACTTTTGAGTTAACTTGTATATAGGTGTATCAACTTTTAACTATAAATTCAAAACTAATAACGTACACACATAAACATTTAAATCAATTCACAACTGAATGTACATGAAAATCACCTTGCTCGGTCTATTATTTTAACTGATGAATCCCCCTCCTTATTAATCCATGTCGAATATTATAATCGAATATTTAGTTTCCTTTTTTATAATAAAAGAAAGTTCAGGAGAGCACTATGTTAACATGGTAATTTCATTAAAAAATATTATGAGAATATTTAGATAATAATAGAGGAAAGTTCAAAATAATGTAAGGTAATACATTTTTTTTCTAATTTAGATATTTTGAAGGCAAGAATATTATAATTGAATATTTAGTTTCTTCCATTAGTGATATTTAGTTTCCTCCATTAGTAAAGATCTATTGTATTTTTACTTTCTCCATTAGTAGAGATTTTAAATGCAAGAATATTATATGTTTTCTCTATTCGTAAGCATTTAAAAGGTAATTGAGATTTTTTCGAATTTTTAATATTATTATTTCAAATAATTGAGAAAAATATTATAATTGAATATTTAGTTTCTTCCATTGGTGATATTTAGTTTTCTCCATTAGTAAAGATCTATTGTATTTTTACTTTCTCCATTAGTATAGATTTTAAATGCAAGAATAAATATTTCAAAAAATTGAGAATGCCCCCGTCTACTCTTTTATATAATAGTATTGATGAGATTGAAATAAATTTTCCGTTTTTTTCTAAATTAACTGTTAATTTTCTTAAATTTAAGTATTTAAAGGTAAATTTAATTCGATTCGGAATCATTTAAATTGTGAGCCCTAGACTTTGACTCGGATTTGCATTGTTTTAGATTTATTTGTAAAAAACAAAGAAATATCTGGTATCGCTATACGGCCTGTATAAATAACAAATACTGTAATATTTTGTTAGCTACCTGTCCCCTCTATTCTCTCTCTCTCTCTCTCTCTCGCTAAAATCTCTCTCTCTCTCTCTCTCTCCCTCTCTCTCGCTAAAATATCTCTCTCTCTCTCTCTCTCTCTCTCTCTCGATGGAGCAACCGATAGCGACGCGGTTTGAGAATCTATCTCTCTCTTCGGAACCCATCGAGAGTCAGTTTGAGAGGATTCTCTCTCTCCCGTCCGAGAAGCAGCAAACTCAGAATATAAGATTTTCAGTATGCTCTAGGTTTCTCTGGTTACTCGATGAAGGTATCCTATGCTAATTTCTGCTTGCTTGTCTTGTTTGATTTTATTAAATAAATATTGTTTGTTTCGACTTTTCGTGTTGTTTATTTTGTTGAGTCGTGAATGCTAGTTTAGTATGTGATCGCTAAAGACGTGTATATGTGAATTGCTTGTTTTTGTATGTGTGTTGAATTAAATGATCTTTGAGGTTGTCGTGTTTTATATTAGCTTATGTTACGTTTGAATGATTATGTCACGAGTGTAGATGTTTCTATGTTTGAAGAATGTGATGATTGAAGTTGAGTTTTAGTATTCTGATAGTGGATGGAATTGTTGTTTGTATTGGATGTGAATCAGTCATGTAGCCCAAGGGTAGTTAAGCAATAAGTACTTGATTTCGCTGCGTATTATGTCACTCTTTTCACAATGCTTAACTAAAGAGACCTTAGGCCCTTATCAATCGATTATTCCACCAAAATTAACTTGGTCTTATCAACCTTAGGTGCCTACTACTTCCGACATTAGGGTAGTGCTAAATCTAAGCATAACTAGCATCTGGCCCTACTAAGATGACAATGCCATTAACCTATTGAGGGTGAGTAGCACTGAGTGATAAGCTGCAAGGTAACAATTTGGATTCACTGAGGCCAAAGGACTGTCTACACTTCTCAAGGTGAATTTCTCTTGCATTTCGGGGCAACACAACCCATAATAAGCTTTGGGCCTTTAGGTTGAGTATGTTGCAGGGACAAAGTTAAGGAGGGGGGTTGAAAGAGGGTACAAAATCTATCTCAGAGAGAATTGGTAGTCAAAATTATATTCTCTCATCCATCAAAGATTCATCCAATATATAATGTTTGAAACCTGGCAACTTGTACAAAAATATATTATTACTTGAGAAACTTATGTTACATTCTTACTAGTGAAGCCTGTGCACTAATTTTACTTCTCTTGCCGTGTTGTGATGTGCAGTAGTTGCTGCTATTATCAGGAAAGCAAAGGGCATGAACCTCATGGTCTGGGGTCCTCACATATTGCCAACCGAGGTTGTGAATCTTGAGTACAGATTAGCCCCGTCACGCGAAGGTATATAGCTTGTTTCTAAAATTATAACATTTTGCTAATTAGATGGTTTCTTTAAAGACTTCTGAATGTTGGTTTTGTTGCGGATGAAGTTTGTGTGATCTGAAAGGTGTATGGTTTGTGTTGTACCCATGTCCTAGTATCAAATCAAAGTATATTTTGTTGATGATTTTACACATTTTTCTACATTTTACATTTTTGGAGTTTAGGCAAAGATAGGAATGTCGAGGTCATTGGAGAGTAGTCTTCATTCTGCAATTTATGATCTCTTTAGATATGAACAAAGTGGATTGTTTTTTGCAGCCTTTCATTCTACAATCTGTATTATATGTTGTGATGAATTGATTAACTTGTTGTTTAAAGTTCAAATCATGTGATGCTTGCTTTGGCAGATGGATAGTGAATACTCAAATTGGCATAGGGTTGCTTGTTGGATATTTGGGAAATATGGGTTGTGGCCTCATGATGTGGAGTGTAAAACAATTAAATTAGTTGTTAATTGTTCTATATTTTTATTTTGACGTAAATATGTTTGTAATTATAATTATATCTAGTCAGGAACATTCTAGATTATAGTAGTAAAATAAAAATAAAAAAGATTTGTTTCCTTTAATTAATTATGGTAGTATATATATATAAGTATTTAGTTTTCAGGAAATTACTTGGCTCTTCCAAGTAATAGTTATCTATATAATCTCATGTAATCTTTTATTATGAAATATAGTTGAATATTATGAATTAAATCCGCGGATTTTGTGTGTTTCTTGCCGATTCTCTGCGTAGATAGGCCTTATCCCCTTGTTTAACCCTTCTCTTTACCCATGTCCTCCATCACCTCGTAGGCAATGTCTTGGTGTCTGCATATTAAATGATAGATACTCCTTGTTAAGGCAACTTTTGATCCCCTGCTACTGATGGGAAAGGGTGAACGTTGGTTGATTAGCTGATTGATCCCAATAGATCCAAATCCGAGTTGTGGTTTTTACTTTTTAGTGTGATGATCTCCTTATACTGTCTGGTATTTGAGTGTCCATATTGGAAAAGCCTTGAGTTGTAAATTAAATATATTATTACTTGCTGTTCTGCAATATGTTCTCAAACTTACTTTTTTATGTTTTCTTGGTCAGGATTGAACCTTGTGCGCAATGTTGAGTCGCAATATCACCAGAGAGATATTGATGTCCTCGGCTCCAATGAGTTGGTTGAGCAGATTTTGTCAGGTGTTGGTCAGAATCATGTCACCATTTATGTTGAAGTTGTTGATCTAGGAGTCTTCTTACAGTGAGCATGAGGCGAGTTGGTGCTAGCTTCGGGTGAAGTTCCCCCCTTAGGGCTGAGGTCCAAGTAAAGTTTATCGATGAAATATACTTTCTTGGTTTGTATATATATAGTGATGTCAAATTCAGAGACATTTGGTTTGTATGAACTGATGTATTGGTTTGTATGAACTGATGTTAAATTCAGATTACATTGAGTTTACCTTTTATGGAAAAATTGGACTTCGCACTAGCGAAATCTAACGAATCTTCCAAAAGCAAAATCTTTAGGATGCCACCGCCAGTATCTCCAAAAAATTTGTATTTGAAACGACGAATAATATAATGAAATATCGAATATAGTATTTGAAATGGTGGTTTACATTCAAATCACATTGTTTTTCAGTCTAAAATTAAAATGGATTTTAACTCTTTTTAGAACGATAAAATAACTAGTACTATATCTGTATGACATCATACAACCTCAAATTTTGTTATGAATTACCTTATTGAGGGTGAGTAGCAGCAAGAGATAAACTATTTAATAGCCATTGTAGGTGATTAAAAAGAGAGGTTTGTCTACACAAACCTAGTATATAACCTAGTATGCGTAGTGCACTACATGATTGGCTGAAATTGTCCACAATCTGGGGTACTGTAAGAGCTTCGAGTACACCTCCCTTGTGGCTGAATGCTGTCTGGTTCCCTCTAGCAATCCCGAAATGCTTTTTCACTCTTTGCCTAGCGTTTAAGAATAGACTTCTCACTAAAGATCGAATGATTCAATTTGGTATGGCCACTAATCCCTCTTGTATTTTCTGCAATGCTGCAAGTGAAACGGTTCAGCATTTGTTCTGCACCTGTGACTATGTGAACAAAATAGTAAGGTCTGCTCCTTTTGATTTAAGTGACGATTGGGAAAGCCTCATGAGAGAAGTCACCAGTAGTCGAAGCAGCATTAAAAAACAAATGGTTTGTCTTTATTTAGGAGTCACGGTGCATCTGATATGGAAAGAGAGGAATGATAGGAATCATGGTTCGAGTAAAGTTAACACAGGTGAGCAGTTGGGCTAGAAGATAGTGGTATGAAGAATGCCATTATATTAATTTAGACCAATAAGACCCTTTTAGCAAACTTGAGTTTAGCAAAGAGGAAGGGAAGATAATTCTAACAGACTTTAAGTGGTCCATCTTTGAGTGACCAAATCATCGAAACCTTCTAGTTGGGACATTAAATCAAAATACGGTACTGGCTTTGGGGTAGTAAGAGCATGGTTATAACCAGAAACAACAACCAGACAGTGCACTGAAAGGCCCCGACTTAAATTTTGCTTCAGCGTTGATGATCACTAATAGCCAGTTGCAATTGACAAGCACCCTATCGACTTTCTTGAAGATAGGTTGTTGCCTTCTTTTATTCCACCAAGTGAAGTAGTTCCCGGAGCTTTAAAGGTCCTCAAGGCCTCAATCAAAGACACAATCTCTATGATCTTGAATTTTATTTTTATGTGATCATTTACGCCATTTACCTCATCAGTCCATCCATGTATATGTATCACATTGGTGTCTCCTCTGACAGACCACTGCAGTGTAGAAGAAGATGGAAGCATTTTTTCTATGTCTAAAAATTTTTTTGGACACAGACAAAGGTAGCAAAGATGAAGTACGAGTTGGAATGAGAGTAATGGGACAATGCAAGAATTGACTAGAGGCTGAGAGCACAGAAACATTCAAAATGTTAGCTTTAAAATTAAGCCAGATTCTACTTTTGTAATGGTGACATAGTTATAATGCCAACACCAATCTATGTTGATAGCACTAAAAATTGAGTTCACTATATTCACCGTAACTTAAGCTTTAACTAAAGCAATCATAGAAAGATTATAATCACCGATGGAATTCTTCACATCCTGTAAGCTCTTCTCCTACCTTACACACAGTTGTCAAGCCGTAACTGATATAGGCATGCTGGTTTGAAGAATTCTCCGGGTTCAACACCTTAGGGGTAGGAGGATTCCCGCGGTTAAAACCTTACGATTAGGGCGTCTTTTGAAACCCATACATAAGTAGCTGGGGCCTGCTTTGGGCATTTTTGAGAGTGAAAACTCTGCAGCTATTGCATCTTGGAGGAACGTTGAACTTTGACTCAAACTTTATTGTCATTCTCTACTAGAATTAGGACTTTCACTTTAGCAAGATCTGAATTGGCTAATATTTCTACGCAGATCCTAGCTAAACTTAGTGGCTCAAAAGGTCTGATTGTCCATGGAAAGAGAGGTATCAGTGGTGCCTAGAATAAGGGTTGTCGTGTAGAAAGTAACCTACAGTCCCACACGATTTGTTTTCCATTTGCACATAGCCTTAAACACGAAACCAGGTTTAGTGTAACAGAAACCTTACCATTTAGAAAGATAAATTAATGCCCTTCCAAGATTTAGACGTAGAAGTTGCTACACCATCTACAGCTTGATCAGAAATCAGGGAATCAACAATGAGAGAATCAAAATAAGAGATTAAGAACTTTTGGGCAAGTACCTTAAACCCTGAACGGGTTTGGAAGGTAATTTGCAGGTCAGAGTTTAAGAAAAATGAATCGCAAAATAAATGATAAAAACATAACTTTTGGTGATTCAGCCGCGGAAGGATCTCTACGTTTTCCCAACCGAAGTGACAAATGATGGTGGATCGCAATCCATAGACAAAGGCACTCAATTCAATAGTTTAAAATTTCAGTAGTCAAGTCTTAGATGGCATATATAGCAAAAATTCAGAGCATATTTGCTAGATTTCTTTGGAGTGGCTCGGTTAATGGACCTTGTCAATTCAAGGTTGCATGGTCAGATTGCTGTCTCCCAAAAAATGAGGATGGTTTAGGGATTAAAGACTTAATTATTTGGAATGAAAGTGCAATTCTCTTTCAACTATGGAGGGCGGGTTCTAGCTGAGCTGGTTGGTAACAAACATTTGTGAACTATGAATATTTCTACTAAATGTGCATGGTGTTTCAAACAAATCCTGAAATCTTGTGAGAGAGAGTAATGCTGCATATTCAGTATCAAGTGGGAAGGTCATCTTCTTTCTCTCTATGGCACGATCCTTGGGTGAATCACAAACCTCTGCTGCATCAATTTGGAAATGAGATTGTTTCTGTAATGGAGTCGCATCTGTACGCAAAAAGTTCTGTATGTTGGTTGATTAGCTGATTGATCCCAATAGATCCAAATCTGAGTTGTGGTTTTTACTTTTTAGTGTGATGATCTCCTTATGCCAAGTTTTGTCATGCATGAGATATTGAAGATCTTGGAATTCAAACTGTCTGGTATTTGAGTGTCCATATTGGAAAAGCCTTGAGTTGTAAATTAAATATATTATTACTTGCTGTTCTGCAATATGTTCTCAAACTTACTTTTTTATGTTTTCTCGGTCAGGATTGAACCTTGTGCGCAATGTTGAGTCGAAATATCACCAGAGAGATATTGATGTCCTCGGCTCCAATGAGTTGGTTGAGCAGATTTTGTCAGGTGTTGGTCAGAATCATGTCACCATTTATGTTGAAGTTGTTGATCTAGGAGTCTTCTTACAGTGAGCAGGGGGCGAGTTGGTGCTAGCTTCGGGTGAAGTTCCCCCCTTAGGGCTGAGGTCCAAGTAAAGTTTATCCATGAAATATACTTTCTTGGTTTGTATATATATAGTGATGTCAAATTCAGAGACATTTGGTTTGTATGAACTGATGTATTGGTTTGTATGAACTGATGTTAAATTCAGATTACATTGAGTTTACCTTTCATGCTTAAAATGCCGATAAATTGAGATTTCGTACTTATAGTATTTTGGATTGTGTTAGAAAAAATCAAAGTTAAAAGTACACTTTGATAGTTTGATGTAGGAGTGAGCAAAAAAAACTGAAAAACCAAACCGAAAAAAACCGTAACCAATAAAAACTGAAAAAACCGTAACCGAACCGAACCGATATAAGGGTTTGGTAACGGTTACGGTTTTACGTTTAAAACCGAACCGAAAAACCGAACCTCTAATATAATATTATATTTATACATAAATAATTATTTATAATAAATTATTTACTATACATTGTATTATATTCATATTAAAATTGTTGTCACATTCATTTATTCTTTGTTGTTCATCTTATATATACTAACATTGTTGTAATTGTTTTCTTATAATTAATTTAGAATTCAGTTTTTATAAATTGTATACACAGTTTAGGATTTCACCTTCATATTAACAGAATCATTGTGTTATTCATCATGTTGTTCATGTACATAATGTCCATAGTAACCTTCTGGTGGTAATTTAAAATAGAAACTTTCATTGTAAATTATAATTTATTTTCTTTTGTATTAAAATATTTTCAAGATTTATTATAAAATTCATGTAATATTTTTTTATTATATAAAAACTAAAAAAAACTGAAACCGACAAACGGTTAACCGAACCGAAAAAACCGTTGGAGACGGTTCGGTTACGGTTTTAATGTAAAAACCGAACCGAAGTACACGGTTTGGTAGCGATTTTAGCTAAAAACCGAGCCGAACCGACCCGTGCACACCCCTACTCTCCTCTCTCTTGGTTTCATATTCGTCATCTTCCTCGAGGTATTTTCGTCTCTCTCTCGTTTTTTTATATACGAAGAATATCGGAGTATGACGTGTGTATGTAAATGTGTTAAACCATAAGTGTTTGGTGATTTACTGATAATATAATTGATTTTTCGATTTGATTTTGTAATTTTTGAAATGATTCAGCAATGGAGGAATTATTGAAGAATATGGAAAGATCGATAATGTCAAAGATGATGAAAGATTCTGAGCAGATTAAGATCATGGGTGAAAAGATTAAGACCATGGAGGAAAAGATTGACGGTTTGAATCGAGAGGTAATTCACTTTCTCAACTCGATAAATGTATCTTAATTAGCTTTAGCTTCAACCTTTAGTTATGGAATCATAGATTTGTTAAACTTCAAGTTGGTCTTAGGCACACATCAAGTTAAACTTGTGTAAACACTTGTTTTGTCTTAGTTATCTGTATCATAACTTCTGATTGACAGTTTAAATCGAGTGGTAATTCACTTTCTCAACTCGATAAATGTATCTTAATTAGTTTTAACTTCAGTTGTGGAATCATAGATTTGTTAAACTTTGAGTTAGTCTTAGGCACACATCAAGTTAAACTTCTGTAAATACTTGTCTTGTCTTAGTTATCTTCTGTTAATACTTGTCTTGTCTCAAATTGATCACTTTTATGTTGATGGGGTTTTAAATTGGCCACTTTTAAATCGGTCGTAAGCTAAATCACTTTGTGAAAATCAACATTTTTGCATGAAAAATGACCAATATGATACACCGAATTTGTCGACAGTAAATTTGATATTTAGGTAGTTACATAATAACCATTTTGATACTCAACCCGTCATTTAAACAAGTAGCAACTGTTTTGGTGTATTTTATTTAGTACATTAAGATCACTCCCTAAAGTTTCCAAAAGTTAAACTTTAAGTACTATACTTACAAAAATGGAGAGAGAAATCAATTTTGAATCAACTATCCTTGGTGTTAAGCTATGAGTAACTTTCTCAATAGAAACGGAATTTGATGGTCAATCAAGAACACTTATTCATACACCCTCGGATTTGACATCGGAAAGTGCATCAACTATTGAGTTTTAAACATTATCAATAACTGATGTACACATAGTCTATATTAGAGTTGAGCAGTGAATTAAGTAGGTGTGTAGTAAGTAGTTGAGCATTTCAATGTTAATTAGCTTGGACTTTATGAATAAGTTTTCCGGTATATTGTTTCATCCCATCGTATAATACTCATGCTAAATACTTTATAGCAATACCAAAGTTTATTTGCATTATCTTACATTGTGTTTAGCTTTACTTATTCATTGCTTTTATAATACCAAGTTGTAGCATAAGGTCATTATTCCAATATATATGTATTTCAATTTTGAGCCCACTTTTATGTTTTTGCCCTAGTTTTGATGACCTTTCATTTATCAATATGTATGTTCTTAGTTACCGTACTTACAAAGATGTGTGATTTGTCACAGGTTCCAAGCTAGTCTAGTTCTAATCTGGATCCATGCATTATCTATGAGTATTATGCGAATATTGGAGACGGAGTATCTTGAGAAGTGTCTAAAGTGTATGATAAAGTGGTTGGTGAATATTTTGCTATGAAGTGCATTCCGCTGGTTAAGAATGTCATTCCTCCTGAGATAACAGAGAAATGACACTATTGTTTATTGTTTGATCTTGATCATGTTAATATCGTCAAACTGAAGAGGGTGCATTTATACAATAATTTTGTGTACCTATTGATGGAGGATGCGGGTACAGATTTATATCATTTCCAAAAACGTGAGCCGAATAAAGTCACCGTTGAAATCATTAAGGTGGTTAAAAAATTAATTGTTTCTAAATTATCAGTATTACTATGCACTATCGAAATGAAATGTTATCATTTGTGTATGTAGGATTGGCTTCGACAGCTTTTTTCAGCTCTTAGTTACCTTCATTAGAGATGTATTATTCACCGCGACTTGAAGCTAGAGAATATTATCATTTGGCGTGATCTTAAGATGAAGACATGTGATTTTGGAAGTGCCAGATGGTGTATTGATGTCAAAAGGCTAACTCGGTTGGTAGTTAAATAATGCTAAGAGTTTCATCTTGAATATAAATGTAATTTAACGTTTTTGTGAATTTTTATGTACTTGTTTGTTTGTGTATTTTCAGCCGGCTACCCTGGTTTTAATGGCTCCAGAGGAGTTGTTGGGAGATGATGAGTATGGAGAGAGGGTTGATATGTGGGCAGTTGGTTGTATTCTGTATGAAATGGTGGCAAGAGAAAATCCATTTGGCACCAAATACAGACAAGCTACTGTGGAAACTGTACTAAATGAAATATTTAGGTAACATGACCGGTAAAATATCATTCAATTAATTTGTTGTTCATGTTCACATTAGAACTTAATTTTGTCAATTGGTGAAGGAAAATTGGCAAACCAAAGGAGGGAAGTAAGCTATGCTCTCTACCAGGATACCTCACAGATGAGCAGGAGTACCAGGAGGTGAAATTCTTTAAACTCCAGTTCGACTCCTTATTCTATGGGTTGCACACCTTTTAACTTGACATTTATTTTTCAAGGTTCCCGACTTTGCTGACCTTGTTCCCGGTCTTGATGCGGATGGTATTGATTTGTTGAAGGTAGTAATAGTTCAATCAAATTTCTAATGCACACAACTTTTTTCGTGTATTAATAATGATATAACATTGGTTTGGTAAATGCTCTACTCGCTATTGACCCGGTTGATAGGATCACGGCTGAGCAGACTCTCAACCATCCTTACTTGAAGGTAGGGGTGTGCACGGGTCGGTTTTTAGCGAAAACCGTTACCAAATCGTGTACTTCGGTTCAGTTCGGTTTTTACATTAAAACCGTAACTAAACCGTCTCCAACGGTTTTTTTTCGGTTCGGTTAACCGTTTGTCGGGTTTTTTAGGTTTTTATATAATAAAAAAATATTGCATGAATTTTATAATAAATCTTGAAAATATTTTAATACAAAAGAATTTTTTTTTATAATTTACAATGAAAGTTTTTATTTTAAATTACCACCAGAAGGTTACTATGGACATTATGTACATGAACAACATGATGAATAACACAATGATTCTGTTAATGTGAAGGTGAAATCCTAAACTGCGTATACAATTTATAAAAACTGAATTCTAAATTAATTATAAGAAAACAATTACAACAATGTTAGTATATATAAGATGAACAACAAAAAATAAATGAATGTGACAACAATTTTAATATGAATATAATACAATATATAGTAAATAATTTATTATAAATAATTATTTATGTATAAATATAATATTATATTAGAGGTTCGGTTTTTCGGTTCGGTTTTAGACGTAAAACCGTAACCGTTACCAAACCGTTATATCGATTCGGTTACGGTTTTTTCAGTTTTTATCGGTTATGGTTTTTTTTTGGTTTGGTTTTTCGATTTTTCGGCTCGGTCTCTCTGGCTCTCCCACAAAAAATAAAAATACCTCGTAGTTCTCTGCATACCCTTCCCCACAACCCACCTTCCCCACTTATCCCTAACATGATCCATCCAACTGTGTTCTTTTACCTTTCTGCCCTTCATAATGTCTCTCGTTTCCTATTTTACCCTTTGTTTCATGAAATGTCCATCTTAGAGCATCTCCAATGCAATTTCCTATTTTGACTCCCTAAAATATAATAAAATAATCATTACCCATAATATATAGGCTCAAAATGTTGTTTTGCTCCAATGGTGTTACCTATATTGGTTATCTATAATTTAAAAAATAATATTTATTCAATATTTTAGGTAATATAGGTAATGAGGGGAGGGTTGGAGTAGAAATATATTCTATTATAAGGAACAGTGATGATGTGGCATTATAAGGATTCACTTTTCTCTCCCCTAAAAATTTTAGGAGATAGTGAGTCCCATTGGAGCATGATTTTTAAATCTAAACCCCTAAAATATGTACAACTAGAACAAATTTAGGGGATAAGGAATCCCATTGGAGTTGCTCCGCTCCCGCTTCCTTCTCATATATTTTTAAAGTGGTTGTGACTTGGGATAATTTGTCAACATTCCCCCAAAAGCTTCACCTTGTCCTCGAGGTGGAAGTCTAGGAATCTGGCATGAATGGAGATTACATCCTCCCAGTTAACTTCAAATATTGGCAGACTCTTCCATTTGAGTAAGACCTCGAGAGGGTGAGGTTTGCCCTTAGATGTAGTGCAGATGTCTAGTAAGGTCTCAGCTTCAACCAACATTTCCAAATTTGAGTTTAGCTGATCTGCAATGGTTGGTGAAGATGACATTGGACCTATGGCTCTCTTCAGAGACTGATTGAATTTTGTTTGATGCCGGTAGTTGCAACTTATATGTTACATAGTACTTGCCCACTATTTTGAATGACTTCGAAGGGGCCATAATATCGAGAAGCTAATTTCTCAGACGGCTACTTAGTTAATGATTATGACCTGTATTCCCGAAGTTTCAGGTACACTTTAGTCCCCACTTCAAAATGTCATCTCCACGCTTCAGGTCAACATTGGACTTCATTCGTTGCTGAGCTCTCAACAAATGAAACTACGATTCGTCCAAAATTGAATCCCTTTCTTGTAGCATTTCTTCCACACTATTTTAGGAGAGTGACCTCTGCTCAAATCGACACGGTAGTGGAGGGTTTGAATGTCAGTCCAGTTTTGGCTTGGTAATGGTAAGGGTTGCAGAAGACCTACTGGCGATTGTTGAGACACCTTATTTCGTTGACAAATATCGCACTTTTGGACATTAGCAGCGACATGCTTCCTTAAGCGCACTCAAAACCGGTCTGCAGCTATCCTCAAATATGTCTTCGTGTCTCCTAAATGCCCCCAACGGGCGAATCATGGTATGCCTGCAACAGAGTTGGGATAAGATGTATGAGACATATCGAATCGACCCTTGTACAATAATTGGCCTTCCCTGATCACAAAGCCTGCATGTTCTTTTCCATTAAAGATGATACCATTGCGAATTTTCTGTAATGATGATTCTGGAAATTGCAACCAGAATATAAACAAACAGCTTTTGACTGTCAAGAACAAATCATATTTTAACTGCTGAATCTCAATAAAGTGGCAGTCTACATGCTTGATTGCAGCGAACGTGCCTTATTCATCATATTCCACTGGCCAACTTGGGGAAGACATTCCTTCTCACGCCCAGTATCATGGTATTTTAGCTGCACAGAAAAGCAGGAGTCAATCACCAAAGCAACCAGCGAGGACATGCATGTAAGCACCACAATTTAGCATTACCCATGGCGGAGAGAGAACTCTAGCTTCTACAGAGGCTAGCTTGTCACTAATTTTAATTCCGAACTCCTTTGCATAAGGATCGTTATCATATGCATTGTGCTTAACAGTCTGAAGAACAGAGACAGTAGAGGACATTATTATTTTGATCTTATTTCTTTGAAGAGTAGCTCCTAATACTTCATTCATGTCCAAATCTTCTGGCTTCAATCCATTTGGCACTTGCCAATTGAAATTATACAATAGTAAAGCAAGAGGTAACTCCATTGTTGCTATGCCAAATGCTATTCCAGGGCATGATCTCCTTCCTCCTCCGAACGGAATTTAATCAGGTTTCGTGCCATTGTAATCGACAGATTTGTACATGAATCTTTCCGGTTCAAAAGTTTCTGCATTTGGCCAGTATGCAGGATCTCTATGCATCACCCAGGCGTTTATCATAAGCTTGGTCCTCACAGGAATAGTGTATCCTTCAACTTCACATTGTTCTCTGCATTCTCTAGGAAGTAACAGAGGAGCTGGTGGATGTAACCTTAGAGATTCTCTGATTACAAGCTTTAAGTAACTTAAATCTTGAAGATCAACTTCTCGTATTTTTGTCTTCCCCTTGAAGGCCTCTCTAACTTCAGTTTGTGCCTTCTCCATTACCAAGTGCTCACTAGTAGGTGGCTATTACTTTCCGCATTATCTAGGGTAGTGCTAACCATAATTAGCATCTGGCCGTTTAAAATAGACATTCCCATGCATGACTACTTGGTCACGTAAATGACCTACTAAGATGACATTAACCTATTGAGGGTGAGTATCAACACGAGATAAGCTAGTTATTAGCCATGCCAGTTATCCCTTACTAACAAGAGTTATTGTTGTACTAACAAGAGTTATCTACATTAATATGAAGTTGAGTCGCTATTTTTGAATTGTTTATAGGCCTCACATAATGACTTTGCGATCTAAAAACATTACCAAGTGCCTAAAAGTCCCTATACTCCAACCCGAGGCATCTATACAGTCAATTATGATCACTCACAAGTTACAAATCATATAATAGAGTTGGAGTTCACAATATGAAGAAGACAGAGTATAGAAACTGAAAGTGCTTAAAAGAAAGCAAACAAGAGACTGTATAGTAGGGTATTATTTCTGTTGGTAACAACAGCTGATGTATTACGGAGTCATAACCAATATCACAGGTGAACATTATGCAGATGTGCGCTATCAGTTTATTCATTCAGGCACGCTGCAATGCACTCCTTATTGCAGTTGTGAGTTGTCTTGTGACAGCCAATATTATCAAACAACTCTTGAAAGTTTTAATTATAAAGGGGATAGTACAGCCACAAGTTCTTCTTAATCTCACCCAGACCCTGGAGACTTGGAAATATAGAAATGTGGTCATGACTACCAGAGTCTGAAATATGGCATCTGACTCAGTAACTAACATCAAATTGCAACCCCATAAGTCACAAATCAAAATTACATGTAAGGGACGCACCTTTTGGTGCCTAAGCAAGAAACCTCGTCTTAAGGTATTCTTTGTCATTTAGCCTTCCATCATCCAAACACGCTAACATAAGTGGGCAAAAAACAAAAAAGATCAGTCTCCTCTGCAATCAATGTCTGTAACTTAGATTTTTTTTTTTTTTTTTGAATAATTAGGCTTATACGCCTTTTCTTATACCGTGTTGTGGTGTGCAGTAGCTGCTGCTGTTGTAAGGGATGCAAAGGGAATGCACCTCAGGGTCTGTGGTCCTAGCATTTTGCCAAACTGAGTTATGAATATAACTACGACATTAACATTTCGCTCATAGATGGTTTCTTTTAAAACTTCTGAAAGTTGAAGATGAAATTTGTGTGATAAAAAAAGGTGGATGATTTGCGGTTGTACAGTATGAAAAGCAAAGTTTGTATAATCATGTGGTCATCAGTGTATGAGTAAAATAATATAAGGTGTTGTGAAATACCGGTTCTATACTTGATCGTGAAAACAGTTGCTGCGCTGGAGAAATCTGCAGATACCGCCTTTATAAGCAATCAAATAGAATAACCTATAAAGCTCGATAAAATCAGTAACGATGCGGTCTATCCGTTATGATTTTTATACTCCATCATGTAGGCATGTCCTTGCGTGTTCTTAATCATTAAAGTAGATTTTGTTAATGATCTCACACAATTTTTCCACATTTTTTACTCTTGGAGTTTGGGCAAAGAAGAGAAGTCTTTATCCTGCATTTACAATCTCTTTAGAAATGAACAAAGTGGATTGTTATGAATTGATTAACTTGCTGTTAGAAGTTCAAATTATGGGATGCTTGCTTTGGCAGATAGATAGTGTGTTGCGAAACTAAGCATAGGTTTTCTTGTTGGATAAAAGGGAAATATGTGGTGTGGCCTCGTAGTCAATGGTCTCGGTAGATGATCATTGGTAATGTAAGTTTCGAGCCCCTGCTATTTTTGGGAAAGGGGAACGTTGGTTTGTTAGCTGATTGTTCCCTAAAGTCCCAAATCCCAGTTGTGGTTTTTACCTTTTAGCCGATGATCACCTTGTACAAAGTTTTGTCATGCATGAGATTCTGAAGATCTTAGAATTCGAACTGTCTGATATTAGAGTTTAGACTATCCACGTTAGAAAAAGCCTTGGGTTGTAAATTAAATAAATCACTTTTTGGTCTGTATGTTCTTAAACTTACTTTCAATATTTTGTTGGTCAGGATATATCACCGTACGCGCGACTATGAGAAGCAATGGGAGAGCCGTTGATGTCCTCAGCTCTACTGAGTTGGTTGAGCAGATCATATCTCGTTGTGATCATTGGTTCGTCGAGATTGAGTTCAAAGTTGTCGATATAGGAGACGAGATATCATGAGCAGGGCCGGTTTGGTGCGAGCCTAGGGTAAAGTCTGTCATACTGATATTTAGGGCTTTGACGGTCTACTAATTGTATCTGTCTTCTTTATTAGTAATTCATTGTGTCAATAAAGAAGTATTTTCACTGGTCCTGTTACAAAGCACCTATTCAGTATTCACTGGTCCTGTTACAGAAGGAAAAAAAGAGCAAATTCAGGATCTTCCCTAGACATATGAGCAACTAAATATAGGATATGCAATTTTCAGCTGAAAAGAGTAGATGATATGGTCAGTAACTATCGTAACGGGACTATGGTAGTTGCACTAATGATCTGTATAAAATGGACAGAAGGATCTGCATACTGGTTTTCGAGTTTGCTATTGCTCTGATGATATATGGAGTCGAAGGTTCTGTTAGTATGTTATAAACAGCTAATCACATACGCCAAAAAAGATTGACGATCGAGTAGATAAATGGTGCTCATGTTATAAAGTCTCTCTCTCTCTCTCTCTCTCTCTGGTTTCGTGTTTTTTGGCTTTGGATGGAGCAATCCATATAAAATCAGTTTGAGAATCTCTCTCTCCCGTCCGAACCAACAGAGAAGCAGAAGTTTCAAAATATAAGAACTTCATTATACTCCAGGTTTCCCAAGACCGTCGATGAAGGTACCGATATTACTTTGTGCTTGCCTCTATTGATCCTTGATTTACAATCCAACTTACATTATTTTTGGCTCTCAGTAGCTGTGATTAATTAATAAATAAGAATTTGTTCGAAATACTATAATGTTTTATGACATGTGTCCTTAAGAGGTAAGATGTGAATCAGTCATGAAGATCAAGAGATAGTAACTTGCTACTTTGCTAACTTAGCAGGTTGTAGTTTTTATTATTAATCGTCAACAAGTGCTCACTAGATAGTTTTTATTATAAACAGAGTTTATAAAAGTTGAAACATGGCTAAGGTGATATGAGAAAGGGAAGTTAAAGGTATATACTGCGATAATCTGTTTACAGAGAAGGCAATATCTGGCGTGGTTAAAGAAAGATATTGTAGTTTGCCAACAACTTCCCTATAATCTGTTGGATTAGCAAGAGGTGTGCTATCATGTAAAGTCAAAGAGGAAGCTGTTGTCATTGGCGTTGGAGCAGGCTTAGCTTGATCCATCTTAGTCTTCTGAAGTACATCAAGAATGTATTTTTGTTGGCTTAGAAGTAGACCATGTGGATGAGGAATAACCTCAACACCTAGGAAATCAGAAAGAGAGCCCAAGTCCTTCAAAGAATATCGATCAGAAAAGTAGTGATGAATCTTTGTACCAAGCAAGAGTCGGAGCCTGTGACAATAATGTCGTCGACATACACTTACAAATAATTCTACTTTTGAGTGAATATTACCTAGTGAATGAATGCGTTACTAGAACAGTAGAGCATATTCATAGCAGAGCACTAATGTTCCTTTCCTTACCGTGTTGTGGTGTGCAGTAGCTACTGCTGTTTTCAGGGATGCAAAGGGCACGCACCTCAGGGTCTGCGGTCCTAGCGTGTTGCCAAACCGGGTTATGAATATAACGACGAGATTAACCGCTTAAGGTATCTCGCTTTTTTCTAAATTTTAACATTTTGATTATAGATGGTTTCTGTTAAGACTTCCGAATATTGGTGGAACGTTGAGGATGAAATTTGTATAATCAGAAAAGTTGATGATTTGGGGTTGTGCCGTATGAAAAGCAAAGTTTGTATACTCCACCATGTAGGCATGTCCTTGCATGTTTTTAATCATAAAAGTATATTGTTAGTAAATCAGAGGCAAGAATAACCAAGTATATGAAAATTGATTAAAATCTAATCTACTAAATTGTTACTGAACTTTTAACATTGGGCTGTAGAAGCAGTATTGTAAATTCCCTACCTGTATGCCTTTTAAAAGAGCAAGTTCAGGATCTTCCCTAGACATATGAGCAACTAAATATAGGATATGCAATTTGCAACCGAAAAGAATATGGTATCAGTAAGACTATGGTAGTTGCACTCTGTATAGGTTTTCGAGTTCAATATTGCTCTGATGATGGAGTCGTGCAAAGTCACTCTGTTAGTATATATGTTAGTAGCTAACAACATGTTCAATAAGATCTACAGGTTTGGAGAGTATTTGAACAGACTCCACAACTCCGTCCTGTGATTTAAAAAACTCTAGTTGTCTACTTGGTAATCAGAATTCAGCTGATATGACCTTAAGACATGGCTCCGGTCATGTCACTGCCACGGGCACTATGAACTCGATAAAAAGATCTCTAAACTCACAACTCCATTATAACTGATCCATTGTTTGTACTTTGCAAAAGGCCACCTGCAATTCTGTATTCCTTTATTATCACTTTAAAATGTCTATACAACGGAGATGTGGAGGGCGTCGGATATGTGGCATTCATATAAGATATTATATTTCCGTCGCATAAATCTATAGTTATATACAACAGAGTTTGACTCCCGTAGTGTACAATTTATTTACGACGGGCCCACCTCATCCGTCGTATAAAGGCGTCGCATAAAACTGATTTTTTTTTATATTGATAATGAGCCACTCGCGAAAAATCAATATATAATTTATAAAGAAAAATACGCGGGATGTTAGGTGACTACCTACTTACCACAGCAAACTCACATATGCTCCTCACTTTGCAGTGAGTTTTCTTCTTCGTACATGAGAAAACTCGCCAAAAAGTGTCAGCCATAGAATGCCCATCACGAACCAAACCGGAATTTCCTTCACATCCACACTTTGCAAATCCAAGATGTTTATCTTGCATGCTGTTGAGATTATATGGGATATTCTGGTACAATCATGCTCAAAGGTATATAACTCCATTACAAGTGTTCCATTCTTTGTTATATTCACTAGCCACCAACCTTTCATCAATGAAACTCCTAAGCGCATAGTCCAAGGCATCGCACCATGTTCATGACTCTTCATTACCAGGATCTACATCAAAAGCATAAATGTAGGCGAACCCTCAAAATTGATAAGCTTATATTTCGCATTTTCTCCTGAACAACTGACAAATTCATCCGGCAATTTATAAATTTAGTATTTTGATAAAAAGATGACAAAGAATAGAATAAAAGGACAATGTGACAGACTGAACTGTCCAAATAAACATGGTACTGAATGCCTCCCTCACTCCTCCATGTGTGAATATCCTAATCGATTTATTAACCTGTTAACTTTGCCAGCCTTCAATCTGGACTAGTGTTTTAAAATGGTTTTAGGGGCAACGGAGAGATTAAAGTTAGGATATTTATGAAGATTAGAATATTAGTTTCAGATTATTCGAGTACTAGTTAGAGTTAGCGAGGATAACTGTCTGAATCCGCCTACATATATTTTGAACACATGACAGAGCTGGAGATTTGTCCTGCATTCTCTTCTTGCACTAGGAAAGCATTTCTACACAACAATAATGTCTTCTTCGATTCACTATAATCTAATTATCTTATTCTTTGCTGGTGCAACATTTTCAGTTTCATGTAAAACCAATTTCAAGAACCCAAAACCCACTGCCCATCTTTTTCCGATAAGGAAAGACACAAAAAGCACTCCAGTACTACACTTCTTTGGACATTTCCAAACGAGACAACAGGTAGAACTGGTTTTGAACCTTGGTGGCCAACATACCTGGTTCAACTGTGACGCCTACCAGTTACCAACCTATAATCCCATCATGTGTATGGGCGACGGATGCATGCGTTGTGCTCACCCTCACACGCCAGGCTGCACTAACGATGCCTGTATTGTCTACTCCTACAATGCAATCCAAGGCCTTGTAGGAATTCTTCCACTAGGCCTCGGAGAGGATACCTTATATGTTGAGTCTACCAATGGCCTATCAGTCGGATTAAGCGACCAATCCCCTGAGCCTTTCCCATTTACATGTGCAGTTTCAGATATCCTGAGAGGTCTATCCAATGAAACCAAAGGTATGGTAGGCCTCGCAAATCTAACAACTTCATTACCCGCACAAATGTCGACACAGTAAAGACATTGCTAAAGAATTCGTCACTACACAACTTGTCATCAACCCTTTTAGTACAACACCTGTGTATACAACTGGTGACCCTTCGATGAATATTTCATAGATGTTAGATCTTTAGTGTCGATCATATACCTGTAATCCTTAATGCTTCATTGCTATCCATCGACAAAGAAGGCTACGGGGGCACTAAATTTAGTACTGTTACTCCTTTTACAAAACTAGAGACTTCCATCTTTAAAAGACTCCCTAAGTTCTCTACTATAGTAGTTCCATTAAGACTGTGTTTGTTTCCTTATCACAACATGTTTGTCTTCTTCATTTGTGATTCTGGTGAAATTGATAACCAATTGAGGACAAGTTCAGGTCATTCCCTAGAACTTGTTCACTGATTTAAGAAGATCAAAGCAGAGGAAAGTACTTCTAAACTTGGGACATGTCTGCTCGTAATGAAATTACACCATCTGGACTTTAAAAGACAATGGATTTCTTAGCAAAAACTAGCACCTTTTTAAAACTAAGACCTGGAGAGAAAAAGTAACCAAGTCTAGAAATGTGTTTCAGAGAATCGGCAAGTCCTTCGAAGTATATATTAAAATACCTTTGAAATGTGTGCCGAGCCCCGTGTCCCAATATAAAGAAATGAAAGGGACGGAGGATGTAATTTGGGAATCATTGTTGTAGCTAGTAAAATGATGCTTTTCTTTTGAGAATTAAAGTTTGTTTGAATTTTATGATATATTATAACGAAGTATCGTATCATTATTCTTGATAAATTAAATTATAAATTTTAGAAAGGAAACTATAATCTGGATTTATCCATAATTGTGGTTGGCTCGGCGAGAAGAACTTGTGGAGTACGTGATAAAAAAAAATCAATTCATACTCTGCTACAAAATTTATTTAATTTGATAAAAATATCATAATTCTAAATTTTAACGGACAAATATTATGTTGTATGATCTTAAACATGATAAACATGACAATATCGTTAAGTGTATTCTTACAATAGTTGTTATAAAACACATTTTATTTGATTATAGCTACATACCTCTCCAAATAGCTAGAGAAATATTAATTTTATGACCTTGCTTTAATCAATCAGTGTGTTCTTAGTTGTTGTACTTACAAAAATGTTTGATTTATATCGCAGGTTCCATATCTGTCTAATTCTAATATGGATTCATGGCATATGAGAATTTTTGTCAAATCGAAGAAAATGTATTTTCCGAAATATCTAAAATGTGTGACAAAGTGGTTAATAAATATTCAATATCATCAAGCTCAAGAAGGTGCATTCATACAATAATCGCTTGTACCTACTGATGGATGATATAGGTACATATTTGTTTCATTTCGAAAAACGTGAGCCAAAAAGAATCACCATTGAAATCATTAAGGTGATTAAAAAATCATTTCTGTTTAAATTCTCATTATTATTGTGCATTATCGAAATAAAATTTTATCATTTGTGTATGTAGGATTGGCTCTGACAGTTCCTTCCGGTTGTTAGTTACCTTCACCGGAGAGGTATTATTCACTACGACTTGAAGCCGAAAAATAATATCATTGGGCGTGATCTTAAATTGAAGATATGTGATTTTGGAAGTGTGAGAAGGTTTGTTGTTGTCAAACAATCCTAAGAGTTTCATCATTAATAAATGTCTTTAGGGATGATGTTGGGAGATGAAAGGTTTAGAGAGCGAGTTGGTATATGGGCACTTGGTTGTAATTTTTATGAAATGATGCCGAAAGAAAACCCTTTAGGCGCCAAACACAACAAATTTCTCTAAGAACTGTACTACATAAAATATTTAGGTAACACGACCGGTACAATATCATTCAATTAATTTTTCGTTCTTGTAAACATTAGAACTTTAATTTTTTCAATTTTTGAAGAAAAATTGGCAAACCAAATGAGGGAAGTAAGTTATGTTAGGCTATCCAATAGATGAGCTGGATGAGCACGAGTACCCAAATGTAAAATTCTTATTTAAACTCCAATTCGACTTCTAATTCCATAGGTTGCATACCTTTTAAATTGATATTTAGTATTCAAGGTTCCCGACATGACTTTGTTCCCGATCTTGATACAGATTGTATTAATTTGTTGAAGGTAGTAATAATTCAATTAATTCAAATGCACACAACATTTTTCTTGTATGAATAATTATATATTATTGGGTTGGTCAAGTTTTTCTGGCGATTAGCTCACTTGATAGGATCATGGTTGAGGAGACTCTCAACTATCTATATCTTAAGGTCAACTTTTATTACATATATTTGTATAAGTTATAATAATATTCCTAGATATAACATATCATTTTAGAGTAAAATATCAAAGTGATCACTAATTGGGGGTGTGATATTAAATGTCATTATAGGTGTGATCTTAAAACTTATGAACATGTTTAATTTGTATCACAGGTTCCAGACGAGTATAATTCTCAGCTAGATCCATTCATCATGTACGAGGAATGTGTTTTTCTTGGAGGAGAGGTATTTGAAGATGTGTTTATAGTACGTGATAGAGAGTGACAAACATTTTGCTTTGAAACGTGTTTTTCTAGATGATAACAGCCTACTTCCTAACCTAGCCCAAAAAATATCATTTCTGTATGATCTTGAACATGATAACATCATCAAATTGAATAATTTGTACCCTTATAGAAGTCATTTGTAACTTCTTATGGAGGATACTGGTATAGATTTGCGTCGTTTCTTAAAACGTGAGAAATCACTGTTGGAGTCGTTAAGGTGAGAAAAATATCACTTACATCTAAATTTGACATTATTATTGTGCATTATCTAATTGAGATGTTTTATTTGAGTATGTAGTATTGGCTCAGACAGATTTTATCAGCTCTTGATTACCTTCACAACTCTTGATTACTTTCACGATAGAGTAATTATTCATCGTGACTTAAAGCCCGAGAATATTTGCATTGAGCATGATCTTAGGCTTAGGATTTGTGATTTTGGAAGTGTGAGAAGGCTCACTGATGTCACAAAGCTACCTCCATATGTCATTAAACAATCTGAAGAGTATCATTTTGATTATAAATGTAACCTAATGTTTTTATGAAAATTTATATACATTTTTGTTTGTTTGTGTATTTTCAGGCGACTACACTTATTTTCATTGCTATAGAGATGTTGATGGGATATGAGATGGTGGAGGGGAAGAACCCTTTAGCATTCAACACAGACACAAATCTGTGATGAGTGTATTGCATAAAATATTTATATAACACAAATGCTATGTAGGAGTTTATATAGAAACTGAGAAACTAATGAGTGAAAAGGAGAATAACATACTTTTATGTGAAAATAATTATATTATTACACTGATAAAATGAGTTTTCATATAGTAGAAAAAAAGTAACCGTTATGTCAATTGCTAAATATTAATTGTTATGTTATAAATAAGAAATAAATGAAACTGTTTACAAATTCTTAAAACTGCTAGTACTATTCAAATAACAACTATTAAATTTATTACAAGAACATTCCTAACAACTAAGAAATTAAAATGCTGAGATAATGATCACTAAAAGAAAACGTACCAATTTCCATGATTGAAATTCTCGCTACCGTTGCATAATCTGTGAATAATAATAACAACCGTGAAAAATAATAACTCGCGATGAAGGAAGTGTCTACCATAGAATGGCAATCATCAAGAACCCAACCGGAATTCCCTACAGATTCATGTTTTGCGACTCCAAGATTTTTATACTGCATGTTGTTGAGATTATATGAGAATAGTGTTCTATCATTACTCTGCTTGGTATATGAATCCATTACAAGGTCATGTAACTCTCATGACACTACGAATCGAATATAAGGTTATCCAAACTCGCAACTCTGTTATAACAAGCTCCACTGTTTATACTATGCAAAAGGTCATCTGCAATGATGTAGTAATTCATCATTACTTTAAAATATCTAGCGCGAAACTCCCTATTAGAATATATATATTGTGGTCGTTTTCTTCCTAGACCGATTGTGAACTTTATTAGTAAACTTCTCAAATATAATTTAGCAAAAATAAACCTTCCCCAACAACTAAAATTTACAGTGCGAGTAATGTGCAGATTAACCAAGAACTTTTAAACAACACATTCAACTTCGCTTAACTTATTCACATCAAAGGGATTCACGTTTAATTTTTGGCATTTTTTGTGGAGGGGGTGGTCAAATTTGTACAAATTTACAAACGAGTACTCAATAACAGCAGAAATTTGAAATCTAACAACTTAGATATAATTTATTACTGGCATTATTATTATCATCAACCAAAATTCTGTACAGAAACACTACAAAAACAAAGATCATAATCAATTGTTACGCCATAGTTTCGGTTGCCTCAATTATCTCCTAATTTTCCAATATTAATCTATTAATAATTATTGTTTAACCACCAACTAATATCCTCTCTCTGAAACGAGCAAAGAATCAATATCAATCAATCAATAACGGAAAATATCTCCAAACGATTTTTTTCAAATCATAAAAGAATCACAACGCCAAGATAATGCAAGATAAAATCTGTAATTTTCCACATTAACGAAGTTTTATCCCTAAAGTCTCTTAGGGATAAACACAATTGCACAGAACTGTGTGAGCTTAATCCAATATAAATTGGTACGTAGACATCTTGGCAAAAGTGATCCGATATCTGAGACAAATCGAGACACCTCCCAAGTCCAGCCCCAAACATCCAAAAATCTCAAATCCCCCTATTTTTATAATTAATTATTCCAACAATCCCCGAAATTTGTTATCACCAAATTTCTCCGTTAACAATTGGCACTAGAAGGAGGGGCAATTTTTTGATTGTGGAGAACAATCAATATATCCAATACGCATGAGGGGTTATTTTGGATCTAAAGCTGCTTTAACGGAGGAGATGAACGGTGGAGGCGGTGGTTCGTGGTTCTATTCAAAATTAAGATAAGTTTTCTTATGATTTCGTCCGTACAAATAAGTTATCTTATAAAATTCGTAGTAAATTTAATACATGTCAGATTTTGATGATTTTTTATGATCCGGAAATCTTTTGAGATTTTCTATAACTTTAGTTCTTGGTGTTTTCTCAGATTATGTTTCGATCTATTTTCGAAATCACAAAACATAATCAGATCCCGTTTTCAGTATTGAGAAATTAATCAGCAGATGTTTTATTTGATTCCCGATTCGTTATAAGTCCGTTTCTGACGAGCCATATATCATCGGAAAGATCTTTTCGTTTTCTACAACTTTCATGTTTTGTGTTTTGCAAGAAAATATCGTTTACATGACCAAAAAGGTAAAAAAACATATCTGGACATAATCTGAATCATGGAGATGTTAAAGAATTGTGATGCAATATTCGTAGCACATGATTTGATTACTTCACTAGCTCGTGCATGTACAAAAATAAGTGTGGAAGGCCTTTATCGGAGAATGGTAATGTTTTCGAAAGCTCTCTTTTCCAAGGAGGATAATATTTTTGAAGACCATCTTTCGAATAGGATAATATTTTTGAAGACCCTCTTTCGAGGAGGATAATATTTTTGAAGACCCTCTTTTGAAGATGATAATATTTTTGAAAACCCTACGGGTTAATCGTCTTCTGAAAGTCTTTCAGGGTGATTTTATTTGAAGGCCTACGTGGTGATCGTCTTTTGAAGACCCTTCGGGGTAATCTTGTTTTGAAAGCCCTACATCATTCGCATCATGCATTCATTAATCATCATGTGCATCATTCACATCATGCATTCATTCATATAATCATGTGCATCATACATTTACTCGTAAACATTGGACATTCTTATATTCTGCGGTTGCCTCTGTGTGATATTTTTTAAGACCCTTATTTGCGGAGGGTATTGCTTGAAAATTATTTTTGAAGGCCCTTCTTTAAGGTGTTGTTTGAAAATTATTTTTGAAGGCCCTTCTTTAAGGTATTGCTTGGAAATTATTTTTGAAGGCCCTTCTTTAAGGTGTTGCTTGAAAATTATTTTTGAAGGCCCTTCTTTAAGGTGTTGCTTGAAAATTATTTTTTGAAGCCCCTTCTTTGTGAAAGGTGTTGCTTAGAATTTATTTTTGAAGGCCCTTCTTTGTAGAGGGTATTGTTTAGCTTGGAATAACTTGGTAAATCCGTACTTCCGGGGTACTTACATGTACTTCCGAGAAGCTCATCAAGATGAGAGTCCTCCCTCTTATGAAGAAGAGAGTCCACCCTCTTATAGGTGAAGAGGGTCCTCCCTCTTATAGAGAGAAAAGTCCTCCCTCTTATAGAGAGAAGAGTCCACCCTCTTACAGGTGAAGAGAGGTCTCCCTCTTATAGAGAGAACCTTGGTAAATCCGTACTTCCGGGGTGCTTACCTGTACTTTCGAGAAGCTCACTAAGAAAAGAGTCATCCCTCTTATGGAGAGAAGAGTCCTCCCTCTTATGGAGAAGAGAGTCCTCCCTCTTATGGAGAGAGACGAGTCCACTCTCTTAAGGTGAAGAGAGTCCACCCTCTTAAGGTGAGAAGAGTCATCCCTCTTATGGAGAGAAGAGTCCTCCCTCTTAAGGAGAAGATCCTCCGGGATAATGCTTGGACTACAATCTCAACACATTGCATTTTCTCCTTATTTCAACATACAAAGACATCACTACTACTTCTACTACATTCTGCTACTTCTATCTCTTGAATAGTGGATTCGCAAAATCGAACTTGACAGTGAGAAGCGCAACATTATCTACACAAAAGCGCTCATTCTTGTACACTTGCAAGACTACTAGTGCTCACATATTACGGGCACATCATGTTATCTCCCTCGCATCTACAAGCAAATCACGGGTACCTATGTGCTTCATGTTATTCACTAATCTTCTACTCCTAGTTGTTTCATTGACTCAGGAAATTCGGAAGATCAAATCACGCTTAGTTCTCCAGTCCATTAGGTTGCACTGAAGAACTGGGGGTAGTTGTTATGCCATATTTTCGGTTGCCTCAATTATCTCATAATTTCCCAATATTAATCTATTAATAATTATTGCTTAACCACCAAGTAATATCCTCTCTCTGAAATGAGGAAAGAATCAATGTCAATCAATCAATAACGGAAAATATCTCCAAACGATTCTTTCAAATCATAAAAGAATCACAACGCCAAGATAATGCAAGATAAAATCTGTAATTTTCCACATTAACGAAGTTTTATCCCTAAAGTCTCTTAGTGATAAACACAATTGCACATAACTGTGTAAGCTTGATCCAATATAAATTGGTACGCAGGCATCTTGATAAAAGGGATCCGATATCTGAGACAAATCGAGACACCTCCCAAGTCTTGCCCCAAACATCCAAAAATCCCAAATCCCTTTATTTTTATAATTCTTTATTCCAGCAATTCTCGATATTTGTTATCACCAAATTCCTCCGTTAACATCAACCAAATATAGATTAATACGTATTTACCTTCCGACACTCACATTTGTTCACTTCGTATTCTTCAACATGGACTTTCCTTCGTCGTACATGACCAAACTCGCGGTGAAGGAAGTGTCTACCGTACAATAGCAATCATGAAGAACCCAACCGGAATTCCCTACAGATCCATGCTTTGCGACTCCAAAATTTTTATATTGCATGTTGTTGAGATTATATGAAATTAGTGTTCTACCATTACTCTGCTTGGTATATGAATTCATTACAAGGTCTCCCTTCTTTGTAATATTCAATGGCTGCCCACCTTTTTTCAATGAAACTCGAAAAAGCATAGTCCATGACGTCTCATCATTTACATGACTCATCAGCCATATACAATAACGATTATCATCTACATCAAAAACACAAACAACAAGTGAACCATCGAAATTCATAAGCTTAAAACTCGCACTTTTTCCTAAACAACTGACAACTTCATCCGGCAACTTCATCAACCGAAACAACTCATCGTCAAAATCAAACGACAAGATCCCCACAAATTGCTCTTCCTTAATTCCCCTCACTTGAAGCTCCAACCAGTAAAACCTACCATTTGCATACGTCCCATTGTCCGAAACTAACCTAGGAACTACAAAATTACCCAAACTCTTCCACGTACGCTCCCTCAAACTATAAACCTCAACCTTCTTAGCCATGTTATCATCCCATCTACCATCAGGAACATAAACAATCCTAACAATTCTATAATCATTACTCGATTCCTTAAACCCTAACCCTACAACACAAAAACTCTCGAACTTATTAATCACATCCTTAAAACACGAAGAACTAAAATCAACGCGTCTACAACGTCTAACACAAGGATTCCACAAAAACAAATCTCGAGAAGAATAATTCCTTTCCAAATCAGTTAACAACAATAGTCCATGCAACGACGCAACTAGTTTTAACGTACCACTACGTGTTCTAAACGGAATGTTATAAAATCCATCCTGATAAGTTCCGTCAATCGAAACAAATTCGCAATAATCTTTTAAGGATAATAGTACGGAAGGGACAAGTAATACGGCATTGTCGTAAGATGTTGAACGTAGAATTTGTGAAGAAATAAAATAAGGGCTTTTGATAAGAGTGTACCATGATTTGGAGACCGAGGTTAAGTTTATTAGGTCCGTTACGGGGAGTCTTAAGAGGATATCAGTGGCTATCTCGGGAGAGAGATCGGAGAACGATGTCGTACGCTTGGAGATCTTCATCGACCTTGTTGAGCTCATTGTCGCTGTTCTGTTGGGTTTTGCATGATAGTAAATAATTAAATGTCGATAAGTATATATATATAAGCTGGGCCTCGTGACACAACAATATTATAAAAAGGCTTGGATTTGTAAAACTTAAATCTGGTCATTTTTCAATACTTCTGGCCCGAAATAACACATTCAAAACAGAAAAAGGTAAGGAGTTTTAAATAATTCTCGATATTTTAAAATAAAATATAAAATCGCGCCTATATAAATAATTTTTTTTGAATATCTAACGCTACTCGTGTCCTTGTATGATGTTTTACATATGCTCAACAGACACCAATAGGTCCCGTACCACTTCGAATTAAAGTTGATTATATTTATAGATGGCTACTCTAATGAGACCCTCCTTATAATGAGAATTGAGACCCCATCACTATATATACACACATACTCACATATATATTTTTAATCTGAACCACTCAATTAAATAACATAGATACACACATGTATGTATCTCCATCATCCTCCACTTACCCTTTTTACTTAATCTCCATCACCCCTCTTTCCGGCAACTCCCCTCCTCTCTCTCTCTCTCTCCATATACACACATTTTCTGAAATCTTTTCCAGTTATTCCCTCGAGTGCTTTTACTTGTCTAGCTATTTCACTTTCCATTTCTCTCAAATCTCTCTCTCTCTCTCTCTCTCTCTCTCTCTCTCTCTCTCTCTCTCTCTCTCTCTCTCTCTCTCTCACACACACAACAAACATGTACGCGACTGATTCCTACACTACCAGTCCCCAAACTCGCCGCACTCGTCCGAGTCGATCCACCTACCTCCCTCCACATCTCCGCAACACAAACCCACACTCTACATTCTCCGATCACACCTCTAATTATGCATAAATCACCAAAATTTCATCGCAAATCACTAAAAAGAACGGATCTAAGAGCTATTGAACTATATAAACCATATAAACCATTAAATTTAACTAAATAATTACCAAAATATTAGTTGAAATTCACCAAAATATAACCCACCACCACTATTCTGCCACCATAACTACAGAATCACCAAAATTTTAGTACAAATTATCAAATTTCAACACAAATCACCAATTTTAAATGCAAATCACCAATTTTCAACGCAAATCACCAAAAAACACACCCATCCAGCTTTTCATCCTAATCAAACCACCAGAAGTATCTGAAACAAAGTGAGATGAAATAGGCCTAGGAACACCGTACTTGTAGATGATGGAGATGAATAGGAGGAGAGAGACGGTGAGGCCGACGGCGAAGAAGTTGGCCGTGAGGAAGTCTTTGACGGCGGCGCGCCGGCGAGTTTTACGGTGTTTGGATGATTTGGTGGTGGAAGAGGAGAGGAGAGAGTGGGCCCAGCCGCGACGGGGGTTGTTGGAACCACCGATGTAAATGGAGAGAGGCATGGTGGTGAGTGAGGGAGTGAGAATTCTATTATTATATGTATGTAAGTATAGTTAATTGAGTGGGAGAGAGATGAGATCTGGAGAGAGAGAGAGAGAGAGAGAGAGGAGAGAGATGAGTGATGTGAGGAGAGAGAAATAATTATTTTAATTTAAAGATATGTGTGTTTATTTGTGGTCCAGATTAAAAGTAGCTTTAAAATTGAGTGGCTGAGATTTAGTCTCAGTTCTCATTTTAACATAGGGTCTCATTTGATCACTTGCCTATATTATTTAGTTAAGTTCTATGAAGACCGGAGACAATTTGAATTTAGCAAAATATAATATTTTATAAATTATGTTCTATGAAAATAACTATTTTTATTTAAATTTTTTAAAATTATATATGTTTTGTAAGTAAAACATAGCAAAACATATTGTTCTGCAAAACATGTTCGGTTTGCAGAACATTCATATTTAGTTTGCAGAACATTCATATTTAGTTTGCAGAACTTACATGATTTTCAATGAAATGGTGATTTTCATAAAATATAATTTGCAAAATAGCACATTTTCCAAATTTTTTATTACAAAATATGATATATTTTGCCAGATTTAGATTGCAAAACATACGTGATCTCCAGATCTTCACAAAAAATGTGGTTTCCATGGAACTTTACTCTATTTATATTTGTTGTAAAAATGACAGCCAATCAAGAAAAATAAAAATGCCTCACTTCATGTTTCTTGACTCTCTTCCCACAAACGGGTCATCACGACCCGAATTTGACCCGACCTGAATAAAATGTGAGGCAAAAACTATATCCAGCTAAATCCAAAGAGCAAACTAGTGGTGCAAAAATCTGTACATCTGTCCTTTGGAAGATATAATGTAATAATGAAGATATATTTCAGTGGCCCAGCTTTTTTAGTTTATTGGTACTTGTTTTTATCCCTAGTTTCTCTGACAACCACAAGTTTAGATATTAAATTTATACATACAAACATTTATGTATCTAGAGAGAGGCCCATGAGGCCATGTGTACCAAACAATCTTGTCCATTGTATTTTAGCCACAAATGCTCCTACCCCACTTCACTTCTTGAAAATTCTATACATTTCTTTTAGTTTTTCAAGAAAATTTTTGTATTTAACGACAAGATATGATTCCTTCTTTTCTTTCTTATCATTGTTTCAATCATTTGCATTTTGATTGGTTTCTTGATATTTCTACTTTTGAATCTTTCTTCTTTTGAGGCTAGGGAAGTAGCAATGGTTGTGCAAGAAATGAAGGTGAGTCAGTGATTGTTTTGTGACAGTTTCTTTGTTTAATGAATCATTACATGTATGTTTTTCCAGGCTTTGCATTGATTTGTATGCATGTATTTTGAAATGATAAATGTACTATTACATAGTTTGTGATTTCTTGGATATGATGTTTTAGGGTTTTACTATTGATGATACCTTTGAGGGAAAATACGATAAATCGAGCTGTGAACTCGTATTTTAGAAGGTCGTGCTTAGCGCATTGGTCGGAAGTATGTACTTATTATTTGCTAGATGACGGGTTCTGGGAACTATTCTCTTGAGATACAAATAAGGGTAGCATTGAGTGAACAGAATTAGGGTCTCCTCCCAACACCTTGAAGTTTTAGTAGAACGGATTACTTGACTAGAATTATTGTTACTAAATCTTCTAATGGCGATCTGGTAATTGCACCAATGATCTGGAAAAATAGATCTGTATAAAATGGACAGAACGATGCCCTTACTGGTTTTTGAGTTCGATATTGTTTTGATAATGGAGTTGAAGTTGCTCTGCTACTATGTCATAAATAGCCAATCACATATGCAAAATTAATCAACAAGTTGATAAACTAAGCAGATGATGAAGACTCAAATCGCAGTTTAGCACAACTGTAACATATGGAGCATCTGAAACTCCTAGTGTTCTCTTCTTTGACGTTTATGATTTCATACATGTTTTTTATGTGTTTCGTCCATAGGGTGAAACTGAAAACAAGAGCCAGAATACCTCGGATATGTGCAGACATGTGATTCCTTCTGGGGCCAGCTTACAGTCCGAGACATTAGACCCCAGACCAAAGAATCTGAGTTCCTTCGAGAATGAATTTATGCCAAAGGTCTCATCTCTGGCTGGCTGCATTCTAGTAATATTTTTAGGTGTTAGTTAAGTTCAAATTGTTAATATTATTCTGTTCCTCCATGTTTTACCTTACCGTCTACAACAGGTCAGGAAACCTTACACAATAACAAAGCAGAGAGAAAAATGGACAGAGGAAGAGCATCAGAAATTTCTTGAAGCTTTAAAGTTGTATGGTCGTGCTTGGCGACATATAGAAGGTGACCTTCTTATGACGTTTAGAGAAGTTATCCATAATTATTTCAATTCAATCTTGCAGCTCCTAATTTTTATTTACCTACACAGAACATATAGGCACAAAGACAGCAGTTCAAATTCGAAGCCATGCTCAAAAGTTTTTCTCTAAGGTAACTTCCGGTGTGATTAATTTCTACATTTGCATGTATACATTGGTTGCTAATTACTCTTCAAATGTAAGTTGTTTATAATGCTGTTACGTAACTCTTTCCCTATTTACTCGTCAGGTTGCAAGAGATTCGAATTCTGTGAGTGCTGGTTCCCAAATTTCAATTGAAATTCCTCCCCCTCGACCTAAGAAGAAACCTCTTCATCCATATCCCCGTAAAGTGGCTGATTTTCTTATGAACCGAGCTGTAGTTCAGGATCAGGTGGACAGATCTTTGTCCACAGATTTATCTCTTAATGACGTGGAGAACCTGTCTCCAACTTCAATCCTGCCTACAATTGGTTCAGACCCGCTTAGTCCTGCAGTTTCAGAACTGAATATCCATAGCCTGTCACCAATATCATGCACTTCCAACCCGCCTTCTGGCACTACTTCTACAGTGGAAAAAGATCACGAATGCCTGACATCCAATTCATGTGCAACAGGAAAAATGTTACCAGCATCCATAGAAAATATTCCTTGCTCTGTACCAGACAGTTCATCACCATCTTCGAGCATCATGCTATTTGGAAAGATGGTTCTGATAACAGATTCAAGAAAGCCATCTACATTAACAGAAGAGTGCAACGATTTCTTCTCAAATAAATGCCGTGAAGAAAATTTTGTTGATCAGAACAACAAGCCAGAAAATTTGAAATGTCAGGTTTCCTATGAGATGCTCTACAGCAGTACGCAGACTTGTGAAAACCTATTTGAAACCAAAGGGAGTTTAAATCAAGACAAGAGCCATGCAGATGCAGTTTCAAGAACTCTGTCTTGGTGGTCTTCATGCCAAAAATCACCACTTCGAGCTGCTGTCAGTATTTCCTTAGAACGGAGGTTAGTCGATGAAGAAAATGGAGTTGTAGACTCATTATGTTCAAGCAGTGGATCAGTTAATGAAGTATACGGAATGCATCCTGATGCTCATGGGTCTCAATGTCGAACTAACATTCAACCAAGGAGGAACACCAGGGGATTTGTCCCATACAAAAGATGTGCAGAAGAAATAGACTCAATTTCACTAGTAAATGTTTTCGAAGAAAGTGAGGCGAAAAAGATTCGTGCTTGTTCTTAGCACCCCCCTTGTACAACATTTAAGCTTCCAGTTGAATGTCTGTAGCAGCCAATTACAGATCATGTCCCATCAGAAAGTTAAGCAAGCTGAAGATCAAAGAACAAAGAAAACATAAATGATACAAAAAGATACTAGATTCCATTGTTAAGATGTGCTAATGGCCAGAGGCCTAATTACCCAAGGAAGGGCACTGATTGTAGCCTGTAGGCATCTGCTTCTACTTGGAGTCTTGCATGTAATTGTCTTCACTCCAAATGAATACCATTTTACCGTGACTATTGTGTGTATCTATCTCATAATTTCTGAAAAATCCCAAAACTTGGCATTACACAAATCTATAAATTAAAAAATAGCATGCTCTAGCTGTATCCTATCCTCTCTCTCTCTGCCGGAGTTTAAGGGTTCCAAGTGCCCGTGAAACAGAAAATGTGTGCGCGAGTATAAAAAGTCGCATACATTAAACCATGCTTCAAATTGCAGGCCAGAGCCTACTCCTGCATTCTGATTCTGTTTCAGTGGTCATCAAAAAATATTTCGGCATCTATCTTCACTATATTAAAAATCACTAGTGCATTCAAAATTCCTTGTCAGTGGTTCGAATCCAATATATTTCTATGTGTTGATGTATACAACAAATATTTCTGTTGATTGTAAACAGAATTAGAGGAAGACTCCAATCCCATCCCCCCCCCCTCCCTTATAAGCTATGGCTTCGTAGATTGACTGCTGTACTGTACTAGAGTTTTGTTGTACCGTAATAGAGTTTCTCCACCAAGATTTAATTCAAGGATTAAATCCATTTTCTGTTTTGCATGGATGGTAAAACGGAAAGATTGGGTGAACTTCTATATAAAGACATCACAGGCATTTAAAGTGAAACGAACACAGATACGATAATGGTCAAGAATCGTACTGATTAAAACTAAGTCGATATTTGTAATTGGAAACAGCTCAGTATTTCATGATATTGCAAGAAAAAATAAGAAAGAAGCCAGAGGCAGATGTCCAAGCAATATAGCAGCAGGAACTAGTGTGTCCAGGATCTCTTCTAGCAGTAAAACATCACCCTTTTTACATTCTCTTTCAGAGCAGGCAAGGGCCTAACAGCTGCATTTGCTGCCCTAGTGTTCCTCCCAACTCCACGAGCAGCAGCAGCACCACTCGCCATTGACTCACTATCAGAAGTTTCAGGTTCCATATAAAAGCGAGCTCGAAAGGCTGCCAGGTGAGCATAATATGCTGGTGGCACTGTCATTGAAAAAAAAAATTAAGTACAAAAACTTGACCAGTAAGAAAATAATTAACATAACACTTCTGAACATGTTGAAGGACTGGTGAACTAGAGGAAGAAGCTCACCAATTGAAACTGATCGTGTACACCTGGCATATCTACAAAACACCAAAAAAGGGGGAAATGTAAATTTGGTCCAGCAAGATGAGATAAATAGCATGCCAATAATTTAAACAATTTAAACCACCAAAGTGACAAAAATCAACTTACGTATAACACAAATTGTTAGTGAGGGATTGCAAGCCATCTGCAGAAAACTTGTTCTCATCCCAAAGAACATGATAATGTGCTGGACAGCTGGTTCCCTGTTAATGCACGGGAACCAAATAAATAATCAGACAAATTCCTTCAATCTGCTACGAGTAAACTTGAACCTAAACCACTTAGTAATTATAATTTACTTGAATGCCCGCATGGCTGCAGAGATAGAAGTCGAATTCAGTGGGATGACAGATTTTGGAATCAACCACAGTCCCTGGAATTTAGTACATTAGAAAATAAAATTGAATTAATAGTCCTGAAATGTATGACATGAATTTAAAGATAAAGGAAAGGAACAAAGGGGTACCAGGCAAAATATTTCCACTCTTATCGACTTGATTACGGTCACGATGGTTGTTGGCAAACAACCTCGTGTGATGGCGTTTCTGAACCACCACAAATGTGACAGGAGGCTGATAAGTGGATTCCAATGAAGCGCAGGCCTTTTATTGGAGTTTTAGACATGAAAGATGCAGCAACAAGTATATTAGGTTCAAAATTATATTTCACAAGCAATTAGAAACACAGAAATAATAATGCATGAACATCCCAAAATACTACCTTACGAATTGCATCAAGCTCATAGAGAAGTACTTGATAGAATTGCCCCTCGCTAACACCATCCCTGCATGTTGAGCATAATTAGGACAGAGCAAGGATAAATTATGTAGACAAGCCACAATATAACGTCCCAAGATACACACAATACCTGTAAAAAATAATGCGCTCGGGTTTTTTCCCGGTAGATCTACGGAATGAAATGAGGAGCTCCCTAGAGCACACAAAACAATTGATAACTTTTAACAAAATCACAAGAAGTACACGCCAGGTTTGGGTACATTGTTATTTAATCATATAAAGTTAAATATAAAGATCTTACCTTATCATGCCACCGTGTACTTCAGTGCCCCCCCTGTTTGGATCCTGCCAGCTCTTGTACAGATCCTGGATGAGCTCCTGTCTATGGGATTGGGCACAAACCAAACCAGCATACTTCGTGATCTCAGGCCAATCTTGAGATGCAACAACCTACATTTCAAGTAACAAATCTGGTATTAAACTAAAGCAACAACAACAGACAAAGAATAATTGAACTGGTCTAATAGAGGCAGCAGTATATATGTTAAGACATCAACACAAATCAAGAATGCAACAGTGATTAAAAACTTTTATCATACTGCTGCTATTGACGGACTAGAATCTTCTCCAGGATGAGGATGTGTGACATCAGCACCAAAAATTATAGTAGGCCGGTCGCTCACAAGTGGGATCCGCCTTGATACTGCATCACGAAGAACAGTATTTCTTCCTCCAACCTTGACATTGATCTTTAGGGCCACGTTTGCCATATACTGCTTGCTCATCTTAAAGACATGTTTTGTCAAGCAACACTGAGACACTATTCCAAGTTCTGTCTCACAAATTCTCTTCAAATCACCTTCAGATCATTAAAAGTGAAGCTCTATGAAACAAATATTAACAAACGAAGAGTGCGCGCAAAAACCATTTATACAACTTATCCACCAAAAGCAAATACTATAATTATCAAAGAGTAACCGATTTCATACCATAGAGTGAGCCATTATTATCTGGCAGAATAACAATCAACAAGTCAAGCTCCCTCTTGAGTTTCATAACCTCCTGATATCGTGTTTTCAACACTCTCTCGACCTGATCAGGACGTGAACTGGTAGGAGGGAGCACAGGATCAGGATTGAACCGCTACACATGGAACACAATGTTTATGTTTTAGTTTACAAAGCAGAGGATATGTGGAAATTATTAAAGACAAAAGCGGACTTGCAATAAGTACCATTCCCGAAATTGTACACATTTGGGCAAGTTCAGAGCAAAACCCACTAGCCACACTATCTTGAACATTACGTGCAAAGTTCAAGCACATCCAATTATTAACAATTCCCCCGTTGACCATTTTCTGAAAAAAAAATTAATGAATCAGAACAATATGCTAACTGGACTAGGGATATGTGTTTGGTGGGGCAAAAATATGGTGATTCTATTTCAAACACGTGTATACAGATGCAAAGTCCGACTTTAAACTAACTCATTCAAAGGAATTTGCAACCAGAATATAAACAAACAGTTTCTGACTGTCAAGAACAAATCATATTTTAACCGCTGAATCTCAATAAAGTGGCAGTCTACATGCTTGATTGCAGCAAACTTGCCTTATTCATCATATTCCACTGGCCAACTTGAGGAAGACATTCCTTCTCACGCCCAGTATCATGGTATTTTAGCTGCACAGAAAAGCAGGAGTCAATCACCAAAGAAACCAGCAGGGACATGCATGTAAGCACCACAATTTAGCATTACCCATGGCGGAGAGAGAACTCTAGCTTCTACAGAGGCTAGCTTGTCACTAATTTTAATTCCGAACTCCTTTGCATAAGGATCATTATCATATGCATTGTGCTTTACAGTCTGAAGAACAGAGACAGTAGAGGACATTATTATATTGATCTTATTTCAAGGGAAAACATGTAGAGAGAGAAGAGATCCAACCACAGATACAGTTAACCAGGTCAAAATCCAGTCACATGAAAAATTTCCGATGTTTAAAATTCAAGTCACTTGAATGCATATGTTTTGCCCACATGTAAAATAGACCACAAAAATAATACAACCAGCAAGCAGTAACACGACAGCACCAGATAAGAAATAAAAAATTATAAACAATAAACAAGATAACTGCTGTAGAAAAACAAACCCGGAGAATGTCCGCCTCCCTATCAATAGGGCGCTGACAAGTAACTTTAAGCAATGCAGTGATTTGCTGCTTATTTAACCTTTTCGAGTATCTTTGGCCCTCTACAATCTTGCAAACCTAAAAAGATTTTAAATAAATAAATCTCCATCCTGGAAACACTGAAAGCAAAGAGCAACGCACAAACCTCCATGGGCAGATAATTTGGTCTTTGTGGATTACCAACTTGCAAGCAAGGCCATTGAGTCTGTTTTAGTGTAAAATCATATGTCTCTCGAAAATACTCAACAACAGACTTCATGGTACCTCTTTCATCAACTGGGAAACTGTATATATATGCAAAGTGTAGCATGTCAGAGACACGGCACAATGCCAGAAATATTACTAAAACTAAAAGTATGGTGATTGATTCATACGTGAGCTCTCTTGTCGCCTGGGATGTTAAACCACATATGCGATACTTTCTGCGCATGGTTCCACGGTGTAAAACCTCAACCTTTACACCCCTCAATGCCTTTTTGATCTGCCATGCAAGTAAAGCAAGGACTAATATTGATAAAATTACAAACCTAAATGCCAAACATACTGAATATCAATCATATAGAGCAAGCTGCATTGACTTGATAAAAGGAGATTCATGAAGAGAATGAAACATCAATAGAAGGTACAATTTAAACCACAAAAAAAAAAAAGCATCAGTTTTCTACTTCAATTTTCATTTAAATTGCATATACTAAATTAAAAGAAGGTATATATTTCCTACTTCAATTATCGATTATACTGTATGTATTCCAAGATGAAGACATATAGAGACTAGAACAAGCATTTTAGACGGGTGCAATACAAGTGGAATGCAAAATTCAAACCAGTAGACATCACGACCCCGAGGTTCTAACAAGCACATTTATAGTCTTGTACAACATTAAACATTTATTACCAAATTAAACAATATATCATAGCATCAATCACCATGAAAGATGTATTAAACATAGTTTAAATAACTAAATCCAAAAGAAATATACATATAATCTTGATAAGCACCAAAAGAAAATCTACCAATTCAATAATATTTGAATTCAAAGTTTCAAACCTTCACGCGGTCAGCATCTGACAATGGTCTGGACGAAAGATCCCTGTTCAACAGCTGTGAAACGAAGTCAATAACGGGAAGAGGCTCAATGAACGCAGTGGAGGACATATCTGCATTATTAAACTTAGCTTTGTTAATAACACAGAAAAGACATTATGCAAAAAAAAAAAAAAAAATCTTACAACTATATACAACTAATCATGCCATCAATCCAAAAACATTATAATAACCGCAAACAATCTACAAACCGATATTCAGCGATAATCCCATCTGCGTTGGTCGTATACTCTGGTAAAAGCCTCTCCAACTTTCCAGACCCTCGCCCAACGGCTGCCTTCGTCCAAGATCAGGCGAATAGAATGAGCGTCCCACAGGAGAAAACCTATAAAATAACGGACACACCAAATCAACCCCAGTTGCTTATATTTTAGTCTATCTACTTAAACATGTCTACTTTTACATAAAAACAGAAAGTAGCAATGTTAAGTGCATGTAATGTTTACCTGGCAGTAGGCAGTTCCCTTAGAACAATATCTAAAACCTGTAGAGCTTCTTGTGGTGCATCAGCCTGCCTCCCAGTTAAAAACATCTCCAAGTGGTGTAGATCAGCTCTTGAAGCTAATTTGATGACAACTTTGAATTCCCTCTCCCTCCTGCATTTAAGGCAGGTAAATCAAATAGCCACAACAATGCTTACTTACACATTCAAAAAGATTAATTATATAAAGTATATCCAATATATACCTTGCACCACCCGAACCGTCGTCTTCATCAGTGAGAACAATTTTAAACTCTTTCGAGATAAAAGGAAGAGGCCCTGCTGTGTATAAACTCTTTCTGCCATCATAAGCAGGAAGGCGCTTCCCAAGATGAGTTTCTCTGTACAGTTTCACTAGCTGTTCCATCACAGCACGATTCACACCACGAGAACTAACTTCTGGAGAGATTGAAACCTAAGCAACATGAAGAAACCTATTGGATTAAGAGATCACATATTTCATCCCATAGAACAAATACAATGAATGTGTGCCAGTGTCTGTAGATAGTACATACACCTTTAATCAATGAATTTGACTTACATTATGAAATCTACAAAATAATAAACAAGCATGCTTTTAACTGGATCAGTTTTATTTTCTTTAATAGACTAGAACATGCTCATACTATAATCAACGGATTTCAAATTGCAATAAGAGTCGAGAGAACTCACATCATATTGGTGTAAATCCTTATCAGGCAGTTCAGCAAAGAAATGGTTAGCCTTAACAATAACACGGGAACCGATGCTTCCCCTTCCTGGACGAAGTGGAAATCTAAGAGATTTGCTTGAGACAGGAATAGGCTGAACAGCCTCGGTGGAAGAGGATTCTGGCTTCAGAGAGACTTGCTGAAACTGCTGTGTCAATTGCAAAGATGATGGCTCAGCTGCTCTGACTGAAGGACTGGCTACAGAGTGAGTGACTTCTGCTGGAATCGCATGAGGCATAGGTTGACTCATTACCCCTGCTTGATGTGAAGCCAGGGTAGCTTGGTGCAACTCGGGATTTGATGGCCTAGAAGGTCCACCAGCAACACGGCTCTGGGGCATTGGTCCACGAGGTTGCTGATAAGACTCAGGAGGTCCACCAGAATACTGCTGAGGAGCCATTCCACCCCGCGGGCCACCACGTCCACTATCATATCCTCCCATTTGCTGTGGGGCTGGGCCTCTACCTCCTTGCTGCTGCAGCTGCTGTTGAGGGCGTTGAGGCGCACCCCTTCCTTGCTGCTGTTGTGGCAGCTGCTGCAGAGAAGGGCGTTGAGGTGCACCCTGTCCTTGCTGCTGCTGCTGCTGCGGCTGTGGAGGCCGCTGGGGTGCACCCCGTCCTGCACTAGAATCCTGAGGCTCCGAGCTCTCGCCTCCACCAGGAAGTCCAGTTCTCCTCTTTCTTACCATGCTTACAACTATATCCAGAGTACACAAACCAGCAGCATTTAATAATAAGATCAAAATAATCTCATCCTATTGCATAATTATCCCAATTAATTACAAGCCATAATCTAACACATTACAAAATAGAATTTAGCTGATATACCAAATCTAGAAAGCTCATCAAATATACAATTACCGAAACCCTCTCAAAAAGAGCCTCTTCCCTTTTTTTGATAAAGTTACACAAGCATACAGAGCTTTCACCTTTCCTACATAGATAAAACGTCCAACCAAAAATAATAATCTCTCCATGGAGTAAATAACAACTTAATCGCAATTTCACTCTCCAAGTAATTCACCATTTTCCGGTTACACTCACACATATAGAAACACAAAAGACGTTGACCTAATAATCCAGCTTTTAATCTCATAAAATTATCGCGAGCAGCAAATATGCTTCATTTGCATTAGCCTAACCATCATGTAGCTACTACAATCAATATATTAAGTATACACACATATACACACTTTATCATCAATATACCAAGCACGAACAAAAGCACTTCACAGCAACATATAAACACATGCACGGGCGCGTGCATCTCTCTCTCTCCCCCCCCCCCCTCCCCTCCCCTCCCCTCCCTGATCATAATATCAAGCATACACAAAAGCACTTAACACCAACACATAAACACACGCATGGGCGCGTGCATCTCTCTCTCTCTCTCCCTCCCTCCCCCAACACATAAACATACACACGGTCGCTTGCATCTCTCTCTTTCACGCCCCCCCCCCCCCCCCAATCATAATATCAAGCATACACAAAAGCACTTAACAACAACACAAACTCACGCACGGGCGCGTGCATCTCTCTCTCTCTCTCATCATAATATCAAGCACTTAACAGCAACACACAAACACACCCGCTCCTCTCTCTCTGGTCATAATACCAAACATAAAACAAAAACACTTAACAGCAACACACACACAAAGGCGCGTGCATCTCTCTATCTCTCTCTAATCATAATATCAAGCATATACAAGCTCTTCACCGCAACACACACGCACACACACACATATATGAACAATAAATAAACATCTCTCAAAATAGACATCAGTCACTTCATTTAACCAACAGAATCCAACTTATTTCCACAGAAATGTTTAAAACACACACTAAAACGTGAAAAAACAAACACAAAACAAATATAACACAAAACTGAACCAAAATCAACAAAATAACTACAGATCCAAGCAAAACAAGTATGATTAACCTAAAACAAGCTAGATTCAACATTTATACACACAAAATATGCTTTTCAAACACAAAAACAACGAGAAATTAACCAAAAACAGCTTAATCAAACGGTAAAAAAACACAAAACCGCTTAAAATTACCTCAAAACCGCCTCCGTGAAACCTCTAATTGATCAGAAAACAACTCTCACCAACAAAACCACCTGTGTGTGTGTAGATACAACTTTCTGTGTGTATATATGAGAGTGTATGTTTGCTTTGTGAAATGAAATGATTTGGTGAGCCTTTTGTTTGTATTGTGGGGGTTGTGTTATGAAAGGACTGTTTTGCCCCTACGTATTGTTTGTGTCGCTTGTTTTTTGGCTGAGTTGACGATTTTGCCCCTATGTTATTGTTTATGTCGCTTGAGTTTGAGGGTGAGTTGACTCGGAGGTGACGTAGACGTGTCAAGAACATTGTGGGTGTGGTGGGCTGTGGTGGGCCCTAGTGTTGGTGGGTGACGTGGAAATGCCTACGTGGCAGCGTCAATTATGGGATGGTGGCAAGGTGGTGGTAATGATTGGGGAGTACAAAGGTTGTAGAAATTTTTAAAATATAAAATTTATGTTTTAGATGATATGAGCATCTTCAACGGGGTTAGCTAAAATGGTTGGCTAAAATAATATTGTATAATGATTGGCTAAAATTTACTGAATCTGTAAGGTATTTTGCTCCAACGGGGTTGGTTATAATGATTAGCTATATTTTAAAAAATAGTATTTTATTGTTTTGAACAACATTTTTAATAAAATTTAAATTTTAATAAATAAATATTAACACAAATTGTACTTGTTTTACACCTACCAGCTACTACTTTGTCTACAAAGTTCGCATAACTTATCTAATGCAATTCTAGTCTGATTCTTCTATCATCATAATGAACAATTCAAACACTTAAAAAACCTAAAACAGTGTTACTAGTTATTCAAGGCATTGTATAAAAACTCCCGATATCTGAATTATTGCATATTCATAACTTGCCCGGTGCAGATTTTCACTTGCATTTGCAGACAATCCTACATGATGATGATGAATACTTCTTTGAGACAATTTGTCAAACAACTTGTGCTCACTCTATATATAAGTTAATTTAGCACAAACAAAAGCACATTATTGATCTGTTTTTTAGAGCTTCCAACATATCACAAAACCCATTTTGTACAGTAATCACAAGAAAAAGCTATAATTTGAAGCCAAAAAAAAAAAATGAAAATGCACATCAAAAATCAAATGGCGGGAGAAGAAGCATGGGCAACAGAGAGAGATGACGTAGAAGTGCTTACAGATCTGTAGGCCTTCAATAAATATAGCCAAGCAAATGCCAATGGCTATATTTTTAGCTTATGGGAGTTGCCGGTTGGAGAGGTTCAGTTCATAGAAGTTGGCTATATTTCTCACTGTTCACATGCCATATGACGTTTTTTGCTAAGAGTTATACTGGGTTGGAGATACTCTAACGGATGTTCAGTTACATATACATTTAAGAAAAATATTTATAAACGTTCTAAAACCTATTCTATTCCTTATTATATCATACTAGCAACTAGCAGCAACTAGCAAGTGCGGATGAATTTTAGTATTTTTGATTTTAGTATTTTTTTTATATGACTTTTTTAGTATTTTTTATCTTATTTTATTAGCATTTATTTGTATTTTAATCTTAAAAATTCTTAATATTTTGTCGACGAAATAATATCTTGAACTTTTGAATGTAGCTTAGAAAAATAGATGATATAAATATTTAATAATAATATATTGTTGACGGGATTCGAACCTTAAACCCGTGGGAGCATTTTAGATATCTAGAAAATAATATTCTTTTAATATGTTCTCATTTATCTATCTTTATATCTAACAGTTATTATTTAGAGGACCAAACTATCAACCAACCAAATAGAGGATAGTTTACTTATAATAGTATAGTATAGATAGATTTTGAAAGGGTTTTTAAATTATTATTTTTTTTAGGAAAGGCTTTTTCTATTTTCTAAATATGGATTCTTTACATAATCAAATAGAAGAGAGCTGCCATCAATTTTTTTGAATAAAATAAGATTGCAAATTATTTTCCATTTAAGTTAAAAAGTAATTTTCCCAAAAAAATTAAAAAGAAATATAATTGTAGATGCTTTCTAGAAAATGGAATTTTTAAAAATCAAAAATATACAAATTATGAAACGAGTACACTTTTACAAAAATCAAATTAATCATTAGACATGTGATATGAAATAAACTAAACTTAGCACTTGTATACTTGCACCAAAAATAAAATCAATCTCAATAGAATGCCCAAGTCTAGCATTATCTGTTGGTTGCCTGCTTGTCTGAATGAAAACTAAAGAAAGTTGACAACTCATTAACTCCTTATATATAACAAGCGTAAGGGAAGGGAGATCTTATCCAAAACTTTGGTCGGTCACTGTACTACCAAAAATATATGATCAGTTGGATTATAGAACTATAAATATTCAAATAGATGAGAACCGTTAGATATAATATTAAAAATTGTATTTGATTAATAATAGGATAGTATTTAAATACTAAAAGGTGTATTTTGATAATTTAAACCAATTATAAATAGGTTTTCTATATTGAATAGAAATCTTTATGTAAAAAATCGTAATTATCCTTTCTCTTTAGTTTATGGATAGTTTCAGTTAGATAATAATTATTAAACCATCGTTAAATTAAAGATAATTTTGTTAGCTTCGCGTGGACTGTAAAATTGTTAAAATCTGTTGTCTAAAACTCAAGATAGAGCCCAAACAGTAAAGTGATTATCTAAATTTTACTAATTTTTTTTAATTTAAACCAATTATAAATAGGTTTTCTATATTGAATAGAAATATTTATGTAAAAAATCGTAATTATTTTTTCTCTTTAGTTTATGGATAGTTTCAGTTAGATAATAATTATTAAACCATCATTAAATTAAAGATAATTTTGTTAGCTTCGCGTGGGCTGTAAAATTGTTAAAATCTGTTGTCTAAAACTGAAGATAGAGCCCAAACAGTAAACTGATTATCTAAATTTTAATAATTTTTTTTATTATTTTAGCACCAATTTAATTTTTTTCCTAATTCTTTTAAATTTATAAATTCTATGTTTATTTCAATAAAATATTAAAATCAATTTAAGAAAAAATTAAAATCGATCTGGTCCGTGTACGACCAGTATACGACCAAATTAATTATTACAATTAGATCTTAAATAGATCGATGAGAATTGTTAGATCTAATATTAAAAAGTGTATCTGATTAATAATATAATTATATTTAAATAGTAAAAAGTGTATTTTGATAATTTAAAATTTTTCTATGTAAAAATTCTTAAATATCTTTTCTCTTTAATTTATGTATAGTTCGAGTTAGATAATAATTGTTAAACCAAATATCAGATAACAATTCATATCGATTACAATATTAAAATTATCAATATAATGCTCATGTATATCATATAACAATGATACATGTGGACCCTCCGTTATAAGAGAATTAGGAGAACTCATGTACATGAATAAATTTAAACATTTTTTTTCTGAAGGAAGATAACAATTTGATTAATCCAAATTATAATTATATTATTTTACATATAACAAACATAAAATGATAATATCAAAATATTATTAAAATATTGAGGGTTTCATATTCATAAACAATAATTTTGAATATAATACTTAACCATCTTTTCTTTTCGGTTTATGAGTAGGTCAACTGGTCAAGTTAGATAATAATTATTAAATCATCATTAAATTAAAGATAATTTCGTTAGTTTCACATGAGTTGTAAAATCGTCAAAATTCAATTTCTAAAACTAGGATAGAACCCAAATAGTAAAACAAGTATCTAAATTTTAATAAATATTTTTTTATAATTGTAGCACCAATTTATTTATTTTTCCACTAATTCTTTTAAATATAGAAATTTTATCTTTCTTTCAATAAAGTATTAAAATAAATTAAGAACAAATTCAAATCGATAAAGACTATAATAATATGAGAATAAAATTTTATATAATCATAACATAATTTTTATTCTGTTTAATAATTTTAAATTAATAATGTATATTAAAATTTTATATACACTATAAATAAAACCGAAACATTAAAAATAAAAGCAGTTAGTAAGATACTTATATCAGTATGTACTTGATATCCTTATTATATTAAACTCTTTTATATAATAAGCATAATAGAGATTTATCCAAAATTTTGATCGGGACAACCAAATTAATAAGGACTATTAGATCTTAACTAGATAAATGAAAATCGTTTGATCAAATATTAAAAAAGTGTATTTTATTTATAATAGGATTATATTTAAATTCTAAAAATTGTATTTTGATAATTTAAACCAAATATACCAAATATAAATAAGTTTTCTATATTGAATATAATTCTCCATGTAAAAAATTCGTGACTTTCTTTTCTCTTTCATGGACAATTCCAGTTAGATAAAAATTGTTAAACCATCTTTTAATTAAAAATAATTTAATTATGGTGTAAAATCGTCAAAATCTGATTTTTAAAACACAAGATAAAGCCCAAATCAGTAAAGTGAGTATTTAAATTCTAATAATGATTATTATGTCATCATTATTTTAACGTCAATTTAATTAATTTTTCTAACTATTTTAAATTTGGAAATCTATGTTCAAAAATTAAAATTAATCTAAGAAAAATTCAAATCAACAAAGAATATAATAATACGAGGATAAAATTTTATAAAATTGTGCATATTTTTTATCCTATTTTATTAAGTTATAGATCATAACTAATCAAATATAATTTATTATTAAATAATAAATTATACGCAAATGGTGATTTTGTTTTATAAGCACTCATAGAGCAGGACTATATTCATATTAAAAAAACCGTATTTTGAAATTGTAGACTCAACTACAGAACATACCTAACTTTTTTAACATATATACATTGTAAATTATTAAATTCGAAACTTTAAAAGTTTGTTAATCAATTAGTATAGTTCTTTTCTAAAAAATCGTACTTTACAAAAAATATTATCAAATAACCTATGTCTGAAAGAAAAAAAATGAAAAAAAAATCTTTTTTTTTCAAAAAAAAACCTGTAAATTTTAATATGTTGTTGGTAGATTCAAATCTTAGATCATTCTACATGATAATTTTACTGTTATATGTAACGTTTCTCAACAATTTAATTTGAAATATCCAACGATTATGGATTGACTGATCAAACAAAACGACCACACTTATAAGAAAGCTTTCATTATTTAGTCTTTAATATAATAACATAGATATTTACGGGATATACTATAAAAAAATGAATTTTATACAGAATTTTGATTGTCACGGTGTACTACTTTAAAAGAAGAACTATTACAAAAATATATATATTTTAATTGATAATTTATTTTCTCAAAAGTTCAAAGTTTCTGCATCATTAACATATTACAAAAAAGAGTATATTATATTTTAGAAATAAATATTTAAAAAAATTAAAAAGTAAAAAAAAATATAAATATTAAGAAAAAATAATGATGTTATCCTGGTAGTTTGGTCCTAAATACCGCCAAAACATTCTCAACCGTTAGATCCAATACTTTTAAAAATAGATGATCAAGATTATATCATATAAAAAGAAATTATTATTTTAAGTTAAAAGATATTATATTAGGATTGGATTTTCCAAAAAGTTAAAACATAAAAATAGTTGTAATTAAATAAGGAAACCCATTTATAACCAAAATAATAAAAATCGTTTAATCTTAAATAGATAGGTGAAAACCGTTAGATTTAACATTAAAACCTGTATTTGGTTAATAAAGTTTATTCTAATAATCTAAACTACATATAAGTTAAGTAGATTTCCTAAATCGAATAGAATTCTCAACATTAAATTTCGTCACTTTATTCTCTTTTTAGTTTTATAATAGTTTTTAATTGAAAAAAAAAACTATTAAACCACAACTAAATTAAAGATTATTTTGTGAATTTCATGTGAACCGTAAAATTGGTCAAATCTAACTTTTATAACTCAATATAAACAAATATTAAATTGAGCGTGTAAATTGTAATAAATATCAAATTTTTAACTATAATTTTTTTGGCTAAATATTTTTTAACAATAATTTAATCATGTATAACTTTTAAATATTAAAATATTCATAAATAAATATAATTATAAATATTAAAAAAACAATCGTATGTTGTATCGTAATAAAAATATAATTATAAACAGAATAATTATAAATAAAATTTAAGTAACCGTAAGCTAGTCTCTAAAAGTTTGATAAGCTTGATAAATATCACTTTGAGTCATATTATACGAAAACACTTGTGAGAAATACCACTACACCACATAGGCTGCATTGCAGCATTGTTCATACACACCATTGGAACGTTCCTCCTCAAAGACATTCGCGAAACAAAATTCTTAATTTAAGTATCAAATTCTATGGCCTGAATTATCATAGTATCCCGACAGATCCATTTATACTCTTTATTAATAAGTAAAACAATGTGAAAATGACACACGGTACTAAAGTATCAAAATACCAAAAGTACCAAATTTGATTATCACTAAATGTGGTTTCGATTTCTCGCAACTACGTTATTTTACGAGATTTATTTACTTTAAATTCTTTAGCTTCAGGGTTCGATTCCTTATAACTACGTAATTATATAAGATTTATTTATTCACTTTAAATTCATTAGCTTCATCGAGGGTTCGATTGCTTACAACTACGCAATCATACAAAATTTATTTATTTACCTTAATTTATTTAGCTTTATCCACAATTCAATTATCTATAACTAAATAATTAAATAGTGGTTATTTATTATATTATTTTTATCATTCAATTCTCGATAAATACATTTTTTAATAATATTTATTAATAATTTATCAATATTAATATTTTAATATAAACTCATATTCGACGCGTGCTTGGCACGGGTTATCGGCTAGTATTAATGTAATCGGTCAATATGTTATTCCCTTAGAGCATCTCCAACGGGGTTGGCTAAAATGGTTGGCTAAAATACTACAAAATAGTGATTGGCTAAAATTTGCCGAACCTGTAAGATAATGTGCTTCAATGGGAGTGGCTATAAATATTAAATTTATATGTACAGCTTTGTTACAGCTCTTTATAGGTTCGACAAATTTAGCCAATGTCGAATATAATTTAGCTAATTGGCTATAATTTACCTAAGGGCTTTGCATGGTTGGAGCTTCATATTTTATACAAATTATGTATAAATTATGCCACATAGGATTTTTTGGCTAAGGGGTTCCACCATTGGAGATGCTCTTAATCCTCGTTTAAAAATGTCTTTTTCGTTGAATAAAGCCTTGTCCTACCCAGACAAAATACTAGTTGAGTAGAACTGAAAGTCCGGAAATAAATCAGTAGTTGAGTGCTCAGGAAAGGTTTTAACATCTTTTCTTGCCCCTCTTTTGTGTAAAGGAATTTTCATAAATCACGTTTAGTTTCTTTATTAAAATCTGTTTGCCAGCACAATGTAGCTCATGTTGGCCATCTGATGTTTCTTTGTGTGTTGCTTCTTTTGATAAAAGTTATACCAAAAGCATCACTTGAGAGTAGACCTGGCAATTCGTTCGTGTCGTGTATTTTCGTGTTTCGTGTACATGAATGCTAAACACAAAACCGACCCGTTTAGGCTCGTGTACATTTCGTGTCGTGTACCTTTCGTGTCGTGTACTTTTCGTGTCGTGTTTCGTGTAATTTTATATAAAAATAAAAATATTTAAATAAAAATAATTAAATATTAAAATTTTCAATTAAATTTTTACAAATATGTATTAAAAATATGTGTTTACATCATATTTACAGATAAAACTTTAAAATTATGTATAAACATGTAATAAATATTAATTTATCTAATATAAATATTAAAATATCTAATATAAATATTAATATATAAATATTTATTTATTTATTTCGTGTACTTCGTGTCGTGTCGTGTACCCATAGGGTAAACACAAAACCGACACTAAATCTCGGTCGTGTACTTTCGTGTTTGTGTACTTTCGTGTCGTGTACTGAAAATGCAAACACAAACACTAAATTTTTCGTGTCGTTTCGTGTCGTGTTTTCGTGTCGTGTCATAAATTGCCGGGTCTACTTGAGAGTATATTCCACACATCATTTGCAATTTATCAGTGACTAGCCAAGTAGTCTACAAGTCTAAATAATAGACAGTCACAAACCAAGCCCATAACAAAATCGAGAGTCTGAGACCCAAGTTAGCTGCTAACACTTTCCCATCCTTTTATGTCTTCAAAGTAGACATGAATTCAATAGGAAAATGGTAGGGGTTACAAACACTTTCCATGATTACACTGTTTATGAGTGACACCCTTCACCAATAGGAAAAATGGTTGAGATTGGAGAAGCCGAACTCACCTTTAGCTGCATTTTACCGTTTTGTCAGTAAAATGTAGCCTAACTTAAGTTAGACTTCTCTAATATCAACTGTTCTGACCACCTGTAATATGTGTCGACTCAAAATCAGTGATCATCCGAACGTTGCTATGGATACGGACCCATATATATAACTAAAATTTTTCAGAAAATGAAAAAGATCATCAATTGTGTGAATTAGAGCTGAAATAACAAACAGGGTGCTGACTAAATATAGAGTTAAAACGTCAATTGTGTTGACATTTTGTTCTAATAAAATGCAGTAAAGGAGAAATTAAAAAAGAAACAGAAGTAGCTGAAAATTGAAAATGGAACTGAAGTTTGGCAGGAGAAAAGAAAAAAAATCAGTAGCAGAAGCAGAAAATAGCAATAAGTTTGCTTCAGCAATACTGATAATAACTATTCAGAGCCCTCAACTAACCTTCGTTTGCTCTTAACTATCGTCTATCTGTGCATGGTATTAAAGATCCATGCCCTAACATCTACACAGGTGCAAATCACCTCACTCTTAACAAGTAGAGCAATTCAAGGCAGCTTTAATCTGCTTAATAGTGTTTCCCACCAGGTTATTAATTGTATTCACCGACTCCTGGCTCATCTTACCTGACGTCAAATTGCTCACTATTATTTGTACCACTATTGTAACAAGTGATCCAGCTGATATTTCTCCCGCACCCGGATTTTCTCCAGCATCAGGTGATATTGCGAATCCCGAGGACAAGATGGGGATGAATGAGGGGTCTTCGCTACTCATGGCAATGTTAATGGCGGGTAGGTCTATTGGACAGTACACAACAAGGGCACCTGATGAGTCAATGCAGCTTTCTTGAAGAATTAACATGTTGCTCTGGCTGGTATTGAAGGCCTGGCCATTATAAGATATTAATTTACATGTACATTACTGATGCTATTAGAAATGCTATACTTCAAGAACTTGATTGAAGTAGTAATGACATTGTCAGTAATGTTGTTCTGGCCTAGTAATGAATTTTGTCTAATAGAAAGGAACAATCAAGTAGGCACTGCTAGTAAACTACTTAACGACTATTGCAACTTTGTACCATCAAAAAATGAGAGTCACTTAATCGATGATCTGAGTTTATAAAAGGAAGGAAGGGCTAAACAAAATTTACTTTTTTTTAGAGGCGGGTAAATTATATTCACTTAAATAAACGAGGTAAGTGTACAAACATAATCATATCCCTAATTTGAAGTCTGACCATCTTCTCTTGGTAACAAGAGTTAAAGGGTCAGTAAAGACATGTTCGTGTGAGGATCAGGGGATAATGGCATCCCTCAAAAAATCTTTGCCTTTAAAAAAGGTAGAGATCATAAGCATAACTTAAAGCAAAAACTAAAGATCGTACCCTGAGAACAGAGATGCAATTTCCTGGATGAGATCCACACGCGATATGGCCAACCTCTTGCACAGGATTATGATTAGATAGAACATCCCACTAATCAAGAAAAAGAACAAAAGATAATTATTATAAGAGTGATGTGCATAGAAAGCTTTGCACCAGAAAAAGAAACTTTATATCACAAATCTTACCTGAGGCCGGCTTCTTTCGTTCCTGAAGAAATCAAAAACCTTCTGGGGAGCAAATGGGACCAAAATAGTAGTTGCTGCACTAAGAACCATGCTGTTAGGATGGCCAGGATCAGTGCACTTTTGAAGAGTTGCACGTACTTCCAAATCATTCATGCCGGAGACCATCACTTGCTGCCCGTTAACTGTGTTGATGCTTGAACAGAAACTGTTAACCATTCTCTGGGAAAGTTTCATCAAACTTCTTTTGCCATGAGGGGATGTAATTACTGGAAATCAGGTGCAAAGTTATTTTCCATATACTTGTGGCACCGTGGCATCACTAAATAGATATAGTAAAAAATTAAATGTGAAGCCTGTAGATGGCTTACCTCCTCCAAGATCGGAAAATGTATTACTGGCATCCATTAAACAAGTAAGCCGTTCACATGTTCTTTGAAGTGTAGCAAGCTTTCTTACAGCACCAAATGCTAAACCACTACAAATATGTTTCCTGTAAAGACTATGAATTGGTCTTACGTCTTCTATTTCCACGTGTTCCATCCAAGTAATCTGTCATCATGAAATATATTAAGACGATTCAAGTCAGAAAACACAAAAGAAAAACCAAAAGACTTAATACAAAACCTTTGAGCGGCCATCGAGCAAGTCTTGAATGAAGCACCCAGAAGGTAGACGACGAACTGGACACTGAGAATTAGAATAAGATTCTTGGGGAAAGTCATAGGACACATCAACTATAGCCCATGCATTTTCCTCAATTTGCTGACAAAAACGAAGAAAATAGAATTCGCGGGTTGGCACGAATGGAGACAACACCTGCAACTCTTCGTACATCTGTAACAAAAACAAATTCATGTTCATGTTTGTACCATAAAATACACATAAATTATATAGAAGCGGGGAAAAAGCGAATGTATTAAATATATTTATAACCATCTGTAACAAGCCATTCCGACTGCCCATCACTCCGGTGGATATAACTTCAACCGTTGTTGCCCTTGAAACAATATTAGGAAAAAACTCCATCCACTTATTCTGCAAAGGAAGAATATATTCACCACCCCACGTCAAAATTTTACATCAGATTTTAGTGTTTATGTGTTAACCAAATATAGTTATAGAAAGAATATGAAAACTAACCGCATCCATAAGCATATCAACTAATTCCAAACAACTACCGATGATGACAACACTTGAGTCTTTTGATGACTCAATACGAACATTAGGACTTTTAGCAACTTTTGGAAAAATGCTCTCATAAACTTCAGGATTTAAAACTTCGCGCCCATCAACTGCTCTGATCCAGACAGGTGAATTACTTTGTAAAAGCTTAATAAGTTCTTCCATAGCATTACGAGAAACATCAACCATGAGGGACTTGTCCATATCTGTAAGGCTAATTCTCCGGAATGGCAGAATTTCAGAGGTCGAGGAATTTCCAGAAAGAAGACCAGGATTAAGCGATGATGGACCAGTCATCCCATTATTCCCAAAACTCGCCATTGACAAATCCAATGATGATAAATGGAGTGGCTGCCCCAGATGGAGTTGTGAAAGAGGCCTTCCCATGTACTTACCAGCTATGCTCTCAAGCCTTTTAAGCTGCAATTCATAATGAATCACATTCAAAACTCCCCAATTTCATGATTAAGGATATTTAACATAACTGCATTCAACTAAATTACTAATTAATTATAAAGCATGCTATTATGTTTAATGCAGAATCGTATTGCATAGATTGCGGTAAAGATCACAGCTGCAATGATACAAACCTCCTCTCTCAAATGAGCATTCTCTTCACGCAACTTTTCCTCTTTGAAGTAGATATCTCCATCAAACTGCTCAGGACCTCCACAAGACGGGCACACAGCATTCTTAAGCGCCTCTATGATGGCCAAGTTCTCACACCGAATCTTATCATTCTCGGTGCGAAGAACATAGTTGTCAGCTTTTTCATGTTGTGCCTAAAACATTTCAATCAGCACCAAACAAAAACAACAAGGAACAAAGACTTGAATAAATTATAGTAAATATCAACGAACCTTTAATTGTGTCCTTCTGTTTTGAAACCAAAACTTTATCTGGCGAGGAGACAAGCCCAACTCTCTGCTAAGCTGCATTCTCATTTTCTCATCTGGATGCGGACATTCATTGAACGCCCTTCAATCAAACACATAAAGAAAGTATTAGCAATTACATATAGACTCTTCACCTTACGACCAAACCAAACCAAACCAAACATACACGGTGTATCCACTCGTAGACAAAACAAAAAAGATCACTCGTAGACAAAACAAAAAAGCTTTCGATAAAAGATGTAATCATACCTTACCGCTACTTAGATCAAACATAAAACAATAAATCAAATAGACCAAAGCAATGCACACACATTATATCTCAAGAAATAAACAACATTGAATCCCAAAACTCAACATTTTTTCATCAAATCTTTAAACAAAATTTAAAATCACAACAAACATTTCATCAAAAAATTATTTAAAAATTTTGAATTTCGAAAACAAACAAAATAAAATGAAACACTAGTAAATAAATTTAATGATACCCTTCAAGCCTTTGAATCTGTTGAGCAGTGTGGCGTTGATAGTTACTCTTTCTCCGGCCATTTTGAGAGCCATCTCCGCCGGAACCACCACCCCTTTCTCCGGTATCATCCATAGATATGTTAAAACAAAATAAATCAGAGCAAGTTTTATATGTAGTTGGAGTAGCAGCAGTGCAATATATATGGTACGTAGGGCTAGTAAAAGTACTTATGTCTAAAAGAATCTTTGACAATACTTTTACACATATAATTTATTAAGACCCCACAAAATATTAATAAATGAGAACTTTTTCAAAAAATAAATATTCAGAAAATCTACTATAGTCGATAGAGGATGTGAAATTAATTTCTGAACAATAAACGGCTCGGTTTTTATTGTAACATCCGATTGTTCAAATATTTAAGCGTAGATTTAGATTTTTCTTAATAAAGATAAGATTTTTTTTGAGGGACGATTTAGATTTTTAATTAATAAAAATACTTTTGGACATATGCTAATTGTGCATAGAGCCAATTAGAGCAGTAACTCGGGTGGAACCGAGCCGGATATTCAATAAACGAGTTTGAGTCATCAAATAAACGAGCCGAGCCGCTCGTTTAAATAAATGAGCTCAAATCTCTCACCGAACTCGACTCGTTTAATGAACGAGTCGAGTCGGGTTTACTCGTGAGCAAAACGAGTCGGATTTAAACGAGCCGAGCCGGGTATAGTCGCGAGCTCAACAATTAAAAACATTAAAAATATAAATAAATAAATAAATAATTTTAATTATTTAAATAATAAAAATAAATTTTAATAATTTTTTATTTAAAATTATAAACGAGTTCGAGCTCGAGTCGAGTTGGGTTTTCGAGTTTCGAACCGAATTTAGTCGGGTTTGACACATACTCGACTCGACTCGTTCAACTAAATAACTAAATGAGCTCGAGCTTGTGTTCGAGCTCGACTCGTTTACGAATTGAAGTCGAACTGAGTTTTACTAAACGAACCGAGTCGGATCGGGCTCGCGAGCCGCCCCACTCGAATTACACGCCTAGAGCCAATCATGTGATTAGAGGGAAGAGAATGTTTCAAAACATAACAATAAACGTGTACTCACAATTATGCATAATTGTCTTTTGTTTCTTTTCTTTTAAATTTAAATAAAAATTAATATATTTTTATATCTTTACACGTAATTTTAAGTATTTTGATTTCATAATAAAAGCCTAAAAGTTAAATGTTTTGATTTTTATATGCAGAAAATAGTTAGCCGGAAATTCACTGACCGGAGGTGTGGAGCTAGTCATTTTGGGTGGTTGCACTAATTATGAGGTAATTGTACGCCAGAAAAGTCAAATTAAGACACCTTTCTGCAGCTTGGATGATGGGTCCCACATTCTGCAATCGGAAAGAGAAGCTGAGTAAATTGAGGAGTGATTACAAATTCAGAACACGTACAAGAATCACTTTTTCTTATTTATGATTTTTTTTGAATAATTAAATTAAATTTTGAACCACAATTACAATTGAAATTAATGTGGTTAGTCAAAAAATTAAATAACAATGCGCTATTAATCTCGCTTTCATTTCGATAATTTGAAATGTTTATACATTTAACTTAAAATCTTGAGAATTAGTATTATTTAATTATCGCACTCCATTAATCCTAGGATTATGTATTTTTTAAAAATTATTGTAGCTACTTATAACTAAAAAATGTTACCAATCAATCCAAAGATTCATAACGTTTCCTCGTAAACACAAACGCTGTGTTTCATAAACATATTTTGAAGAAAAAAGAAAAAATATATAAAAAATATATTTCCACTGGGAAAAAATTCCCGTCGTATATTGTTCATATTTCATTCTTATCTTTTACTTTCTCCGTCCCACTCATTTTTATACAGTTTTTTCTCACTGCTTGACACGTATTTTAAGGTGTATATAAACTATACATCTATAACTTATTTTTAAATTACTTTTTCTTTGAATAAAAATTTAAATGTTAAATTTTAATTCAAAAAAAAATTAAAAATAATTTATGAAAATATATTTTATAAGAGTTTTAAAATACGTATCGAGCCTCCGTATCCCAATGTATACAATTAAATGGGACGGAGGGGTAAGTTGAGGAACACAACCAAAGTACAAGCGTAAAAAGAAATTGAAAGGGACCCATTCTGGAATTATTCTGTAAAAGTACTACTAATCCTTGGCTGGGGAGAAATGATATGATGGGTGATATTCGGGAGAAAACTTTTTATATAGAGTCCGGTATAAAATCATTACATAAATATTTATAATATATATTTTTATCATATTTTTTATTAGATATGATTATAAATTTTAATTAATAAATCAAAAAATGAAATTAAACTCTTTTTTTTTAAATAATTGAAAATTAGTCAAATAGTCCAAAGTGATTCTACAGCATAATCAAATCTATCCAAAATGATTTTGCAGCAGAATCAAATTTAAAATCAATGTTTTTATTCAAATTTTAAATGTTAAATTTTTTATAAAGTTTGTATATGCTAATATTCTACGTTAGAATCAGATTATATATTTTATGTAAAAAAAATTAAATTATTTATGAGATTTTATAATAGAATATATGGTTCTCCCCGATTCTCTATATAAGATGATTTTTTCTGGAACAATGGTCATGATAAACAAATAGAAATGTGGTGAATTCGTTTTACGAACCTAGCGGTTGAAAAGGATAAAGAGAGAAAAACCACTAAGAGTAATGTTGGTGGAAGTGAAAAGTAAAAATTATTGATTTGTGTAAATTAATATTATGAGTAATTTATGAGTTATTAAAAATGTAAAAATAAAAATAAATTTGCTAAATAGTACATTTGAATGATAATATTAACTTTTACTAAATAAAATTACGAAAACAAAATAAGCTATTCAAAAATGTACATAACACCAACTTCTTCTAGTTTTAAGCTATTTTTTTAACTTTAAATCATTTTATAACCGAAAAAATCACAATAATCTCCCAATTTAAACGAAAGCCAAACAGCCTCTTTGTATGATAAAGAGACCAAAAGTTAATCTTGTGAATAAATAGCAACTAGCTTAAGAATCTTATTCTCATGTGAGAACTTCCTATGTTTAAACGATTAATCATGAATTCTTTTCGATTTCTACAAATTTCGATTGTCTATGCTGCAACTGAAATGCAGTTGTTATAGTCAAAATTCGATATCGAGTTTTTAGGGAAGATTCGGGTCAAATAATAATCAATTAGGATATCCAAGATGCAATTAGGGATTGAACTGACACAAGTAAGCTTAGGGTTTACCCTCATAAGGGTAAGGGCGCGCCCTGAAAGGGCCGTCCACCCCTTGAGGGCGCGCCCTCATGGTACGAAGTGAAGACTTGACAGAGAATAATAGCTACATTGACATGGGATTGGCATAATGAATAGTTAGGAATTGCCCACATAGGGGTAAGGGCGCCCCCCTTTAGGCCGTCCACCCCTTAAGGGCGCGTTCTCTTGGTTTGAAGTAGCTACTTGGTGGTGAAGGATGGCTCTATTGGTTTGATAATGGCAAGATATTGAAGACTTCTCCCTTAGGATGTCTCCTAAGGGAGGGATGTCCGTTATTGAAGGCCTCCAGGGGTTTGCCTGATGACGATGTTCGTGATTGAAGGTCTCCAAGGGTTTGTCTAATGATTGAAGAATTCCCTCATAGGATGTGCGCTAGGAGGGGGATGTCCGTTGTTGAAGGCCTCCAGGGGTATGCCTGTGTACTGAAGGCTTCCTCCTGTATTCAATGGGCGCGTCCTCATTGGGGATGTGGGGTAAATCTTGATGTGTGCTTTGGGAGCTCTGTTCCTGCATTCAATGGGTGCATCCTCATTGGAGAACTTTGGAGTAATCCTGCACTTTGCACACAAGCGCTTGGGATCACTTGTTCTGTTGGTGGGTGCTTCTCATTCGGGGGACAAGGATGCGTTTGGCATTTGGGATAAGTCATGGTTATACCTGCAACTACTTTGGTCAGGGAGATAGTTGATAGCGGTTAGTGTCGGCTCTTAAGTTGGGTCGATGCCGTATCCGTAAAGTCCCTAGACTGTAGTCCCTAGGCCTCATCGTTGGACATTCCTAAAGTGAGTCGAAGACCAATTTCAAAAGACGGATCAGGTATCCTAGTGGGCCTCGGAAATCAGAAACTAGCCCATATAGGTTACTTGCTCTCCAAGAACTACGTAGGGCTTGATCCCCTTTAAATACGGGGTACGTAGGCACATTGTAGGGGGTTGAAAGCGAAGAGCTCATCGAGCCACCACCAAGAAAACCCTTACAATCTCAACCCCTAATTCATCACAACCACCATACTCTGGCGGTTTTCCGGCGAAGAACCACCATCGTAGATCTTGATTCCGGTGACGAAACTCAAATTTTGTAAATACCAAATTCCTTCGTTAACAGATTTCTACGAATTTCGATTGTATATGCTGCAACTGAAATGCAGTGATTCCCTAACATAACTACTTTGCTAAATATTTCTGAACCACTATGATATAAAGAGTCCATAGAAGTATTTAAGCAAGGTTTTTGTTTCAAGGGACTTGCAGACGCCTACTCTCTCAAGCTATGGAGAGGTTGAAGTTGAACAATGTACTTATCTGCGTCATAAGAAACAATGATGGTTGCGTAAGTGTAGCTCACATATGTACTCTTGTAACCAGTTCTCCAGAATTCCTTGGTCTAGTTATCAATGTAAAGCTAGGATTAACCTATATAATTTACTGAGATGATAACACAAGACATAAGGACAACTTTTAGGCAATTTCATTACTTAGCAGAAATAAGAAAAAACGATCTTATAATTATAACAAACAAGTATGAAATCGTACTCAGAATTCTAAGACATTATCTAAAAGGCCTTTCTTTGTTGTTATTTTCACCAGTATAGTTGATGACTAGGATATCGTTTGCAATGGAGTAACAACTCTACCTTGTAGGTAGCAAGCTTTCCAAAGTCTGTGTACACTTAAAGGTGAAATTGGGACGTTTTCACATATGCAACATGAATTCCCCTAGAATTAAACACTCAGCAACATGAAATCTTTATGCTTTAAACATCAAAGCAATGAACTGTTATATTGTATATAGTAGGGGTGTGAATGCAAGACACGACTGAAACCAATTCATGAAAAAACTTGAGAATGACACGATAGTCTCCTAATCTGAACTCGTTTGTCAAAAAATTATTCCATTAAATCTTGAATATATACATTTTCTTGTTAAATTTCCATAAGTTTCAAAATGACAAGAAATAAATATATTGAGAATGTTGTCATGATCACTGCTAATACATTTATATACACAATATTACAGAAAGGAAAAGGGAATTAGAGTTGTTATAGCCAAAATTCGGTATTGGATTTTTAGGTTAAATTCGGGTCAAGTAATAATCAATTGGAGATATCTAAGATGCAATTAGGGATTGAATTGGTACAAGGGAAGCTCAGGGCTCGTCCTCATAGGGGAGAGGGCGTGCCCTTTTGGCCGTCCGACCCCTGAGGACGCGTCCTCTTGGTGTGACTGACAACTTCACATGAATGGATGACTTGACAGAGAATAAAAGCTACATTGACATTTGACTGACACAAGGAAGCTTAGGGCTTGCCCTCAGTAAGGGAGAGGGCGCGCCCTCTGGTCGTCCACCCCTTGAGGGCGCGCCCTCATGGTACGAAGTGACAACTTGACATTGAAGGATGATTCTCTTGATTTAATATTGATATCCTATTGAATACTTCTCCTTTAGGATGCACCCTAATGGAGGGATGTCCGTGATTGAAGACCTCTAGGGGTTTGCCTGATGATGATGTCCGTGATTGAAGGCCTCCAGGGGTTTGTCTGATGATTGAAGAATTCCCTCCTAGGATGTGCCCTAGGAGGGGGATGTCCGTGATTGAAGGCCTCCAGGGTATGCATGTGTATTGAAGGCCTCCTCCTGTATTTAATGGGCGCGTCCTCATTGAGGATGTGGGGTGAACCTTGGTGTGTACTTTGGGAGCTCTGTTCCTGTACTCAATGGACGCGTCCTCATTGGGGAACTTTGGAGTAATCCTGCACTTTGCACCCAAACGCTTGGGATCACTTGTCCTGCAATCTGGTGGGTGCTTCTCATTCGGGGGACAAGGATGCGTCTGGCATTTGGAGTAAGTCATGGCTATACATGCGTCTATGAAATAAGGAAATAGCTGGTAATAGAAAGGACTAGTCCTCGACGGGGGAAGTTTCCTTATCCGTGAAGTCCTGAAAGCATAGACGAGCCTTGGGCCTTTGTGACTAGGCCTCATCGTTGGACATTCCTAAAGCGAGTCGAAGACCAATTCCCGAAGACAGATCAGGCATCCTAGTGGGCCTCAGAAATCAGAAATCAACCCATATAGGTTACTTGCTCCCCAAGAATTATGTAGGGCTTGATCCCCTATAAATACGGGATATGTAGGCACATTGTAAGGGTTTGGAAGCGAAGATTTCAGCGAACCACCACCAAGAAAACCCTTACGATCTCAGCCCCCAATTCATCATAACCACTACACTCCGACGACCTTTCGGCGAAGAACCACCATCATAGATCTTGATTCCGGTGATGAACCTCAAACTTTGTTAATACCAAATTCCTCTGTTAACAAATTAACGCTAGAAGGAGGGGTTTCTGATCAAGATCATAACCTTAGGAGGAAGAGATATCTCATCATGATGAAAGTTCTTTGATGAAGGTCTGCCAAGATTCGAAGGATGGTCATGGCTACGATTTCATGCTGGCGGCAAGGAGAAAGATCCAAAGATGGTGATTTCAAGATGATGATTCTTGACTGGGGTTTCGAAGAAGATCTGAAGAAGAAGGTATCAAGGCGATTCAGATTTGAAGGATGTTTCCATGTATGCTTGAAGGCGGTATTTTTCATATATATTGATGGGTGTGATTCCGAGCAAGATCCTAAAAAGAAGGCGCAATTATCGGGAACACGTCATCATCTTTGGACGCGCCCCCAAGGTAACACCTAACTTGTTTTGTTATGGTTTTTGTTATTTGTTCTTTGAACTATTGCAGGAGGAAGATTATGAAGGGAAATCTCCAAGAACCCTTAGGGTGCACCCTAAGTGTGGTGCTCGATGGTCAGAAGGTTTCCAACAACTTCTATGAAAATTCGGCGATAATTCACGTCCATACCTCCAAGACGCGTCTTCCAGGTGATTTCTACAATTTTCTATTATTGAGTTTTTTGACAGGTGGGGTATCCTGCTTGGGAAAATATCTCAAGAATTATCAAGCTATGCATCCCAATCCGTAAGGACGCGCCCTCTACGTCAAGGTTGCCCCCTCAGCATGTCAGAGGTCCCAATGATCGTTTTTCCTTCAAGACGTGTCCTCTGGAAAAATGTCTACAAACAGTTCTAATAAAGATAAATGATGATCAAACAAGCTCCAATACTTGAGCCCCTTTGTCGTCTCTCAAGTGCATCCTTCCTTCAGGGCACGCCCTCCAAAGATACTTCGATGTTCATACAAATTCCAACGAGTAGATGGAGAGCTGGTTGCCTCAGGCCATTTTTTGGTCTTTCAGGACGCGTCTTTCCTCCAGGGCGCGCCCTCAGGGAAAAGAACTATTGCTCAGCATGAACTCCAGTGATTTTTAGAGGAAGATAATATGGAGGTGAGGTCCCATGATCCAAAGAGAGTGCCCCCTGATTACAGGTCGAGGCCCCATGGACTTGAGTGAGCCCCTCTGCGTGACAATTCGATGGGTCTTCGAGATCAAGATTGGTGGTATATGAGTGACTACCAAGGAAGGCATGATAGGAAGCTTGTGCGGAATGATCAGCGTCAGAACATACAGGACGCGCCCTCAAAGGAAAAGAGCGTGCTCTTAAAGAAAAACACTGATGCTCAAGTGGACTCCAATGTTTACAAGAAGAATTTATTACTTGAATTTCAGAAGAAAGGAAGCTATTGGAGTAGAAGCCCTGTGATCCATAGTGAGTGCCCCCTGATTACAGGTTGAAGCCCCATGGACATGAGTGAGCCCCTCCGTGAAAAGACAAAATCTTTATCTTCAGAGGACGCGTCCTCACATTCAGGAGACATGCTCTTCAAGGCGCTCCATAAGCGTATCAGTTTCATATATTGAAGCTTTAACTCTAAATGTGGTTGTACAAGCCCTCAGGTTTTTTTTCAACAAGAAGAAGAATATTTGGAGTTGAGGCCCCATGGACCTTAGGATGCGCCCCCTGATCGGCAGGATGCGGCCCCAAGGTCATGAGTGAGCCCCTCTATGGGAGAATGCTAATATAAAATGGATTAGAAGATTATAAGGGACTTCGACATTGCCCTCATCCACTTAGGTCGCCCTACGCAAGAGGGTACGCCCTCACGATGCTGGGGGGGGGGGTAGTACTGATGCATCTCCCGGCTCTTCCTATGAACAACAGAGTATCCTTACGGGGATGCTTCTTCATGAAAAGATGTTTGAAGATATAATTGATGCCTATTGTGTGCCCCTTCGCTAGACAGAGGCGCTAAGGCCCTCTACACGATAAATTCGGTATTGGGTTTTTAGGGTAAATTCGGGTCAAATAATAATCAATTGGGGATATCCAAGATGCAATTAGGGATTGAATTGGTACAATGGAAGCTCAGGGCTCGTCCTCATAGGGGAGAGGGCGCGCCCCTTTGGCCGTCCGACCCCTGAGGTCGCGTCCTCTTGGTGTGACTGACAACTTCACATGAATGGATGACTTGACAGAGAATAAGAGCTACTTTGACATTGGACTGGCACAAGGAAGCTTAGGGCTTGCCCTCAGTAAGAGAGAGGGAGCGCCTTCTGACCTTCCACCCCTTGAGGGCGCGCCCTCATGGTACGAAGTGGCAACTTGACATTGAAGGATGATTTTCTTTCTCCTTTAGGATGCACCCTAATGGAATGATGTCCGTGATTAAAGGCCTCCAGGGGTTTGCCTGATGATTGAAGAATTCCCTCCTAGGATGTGCCCTGGGAGGGGGATGTCCGTGGTTGAAGGCCTCCAGGGGTATGCCTGTGTACTGAAGGCCTCATCCTGTATTCAATGGGCGCGTTCTCATTGAGGATGTGAGGTGAACCTTGGTGTGTGCTTTGGGAACTCTGTTCCTGTACTCAATGGGCGCGTCCTCATTGGGGAACTTTGGAGTAATCCTGCACTTTGCACCCAAACGCTTGGGATCACTTGTCCTGCAATATGGTAGGTGCTTCTCATTCGGGGGACAAGGATGCGTCTGGAATTTGGGGTAAGTCACGGTTATACACCTGTGTCTATGAAATAAGGAAATAGCTGGTAACATATAGGACTAGTCCTCGACGGGGGAAGTTACCTTATCTGTGAAATCCTGAAAGCATAGACGAGTCTTGGGCCTTTGTGACTAGGTCTCATCGTTGGACATTCCTAAAGCGAGTCGAAGACCAATTCCCGAAGACAGATCAGGCATCCTAGTGGGCCTCAGAAATCAGAAACCAGCCCATATAGGTTACTTGCTCCCCAAGAACTATGTAGGGTTTGATCCCCTATAAATACGGGGTATGTAGGCACATTGTAAGAGATTGGAAGCGAAGAGCTCAGCGAGCCACCACCAAGAAAACCCTTACAATCTCAGCCCCAATTCATCACAACCACCATACTCCGTCGACCTTTCGACGAAGAACCACCGTCGTAGATCTTGATTCCGGCGACGAAACTCAAACTTTGTTAATGTCAAATTCCCCCGTTAACAAGAGCACAATATATGAACCAGCAAAGTAGGATGTAGTTCTAATTCATATAACTAATTTGCAGGTACATAGAGTTTAGAAGTTTTTCAGGACCTTCTACTTTTCTTTCTTGTTGGGCTTGTGCATAAAGATTTCTTGGCCTTGGCTAGGGCTGTAAGCGAACAGAGCCGTTCGTGAACAAAACTCGAGCTCGACTCGTTTTAGATGGACTCGGCTCGGTTCGTTTACTAAATGAACACGAGCTTGAACATGAAAATATGTTCGGTTAGTAAATGAGCTCGAACCGAGCTTTACACCTGTTCGACTCGAACTCGGCTCGTTTTGCTCGGGATTGGCTCGATCTCGGCTCGAACTCGTTAAACTCGGCTCGATTCGTTTAACTAATTATAAATTTGTGAATTTCATAATATCCTTAACAATTTGAATATGTTAAATAAAACTTAATTACGATCTATTTTCGTTATTTTATGGTTGAATAGGGAATTGTATTTGTTATATCTAAAAGGTATAACATCAACGTACTACCAAAATTTAAACTCTTTATATCTAATCCAAATTAGTTTTTCATTATTAAAATTTATAAGTTGCATTCATAAAATTACAAAAAAAAAGTGAATATAGAAAGAGAGTTTGTCTTATTAATTTATTATATAATATTATTTAAAAATGGATCATACCTCTTAAAATTGAGGAGAAAGATGAGATTTTTAGTAAATTTAAGGTCAATAAGAGTATCTTGGAGAAAAAAAATTATAAACCTCGTCAAATTTCAAGTTAAGAGCCAAGATAAAGAGGCTCTAAGTTAGTGATAAAATTGTTTTATTTTAACTATTGTTATTAGGTAAAGTGAGTAAGGTTTGATTACTCATAAATACAAATATTAACCTAATATGATTATTAGAAGAAAATAAATTAACTTTTAGTTTTGAAATTCAAACATAATCATGTATTCTTAAAATGTGATTTTAGGCATGAGACTGTAAATCGAGTAAGTAATTTTAAAAATGGGTTAATTATCTTATTGGTCACTAAAGTAGACCTTAAGTATCAAGTTGGTCACCAAATTGAAAATGGTCTCAATCAGGTCACTAAAATCCGGTTACAGGGTACACTATGTTAAATAACTTATTTGTTTGGACGAAAAATGATGATGTATTAAAAAATATTTGATGTGATGTCTATATGGTAGGGTAACATACCCATTTCAAACCATAAAATCGAAGAAATCAACATTAATATTAGTATTTTCCATCTAGAAAAAATTAAGTTTTGTAATGGAATGTACCCGTAACTACTTTAGTGGTCTGTTTGAGACCGTTTTCAGTTTGGTGACCAACTTGATACTTTATGCCCACTTTAGTGACCAATAAGATAATTAACCCTTTTAAAAATTGGATTTGGTGGAGTATAAAAGTACGAACTATAAGTGAACAACTCGACTCGAGTTCGGTTTGTGTTCGGCTCGATTCGAAATATTCGTGAACAAACTCGTGTTCGGCTCGTTATTTTATTAACGAGCCGATCTTGAACATCACTTTTCGTTCAATTAGATAGCTCGGCTCGGCTCGGCTCGACTCGGTTCGTTTTTAAAAAAAAAAAATCTTGCTCGGCTCAATTCGAATAAACTCGGCTCGGATATGCTCGTTTACAGCCCTTGACAGATAATTTTTTCATCTAATCAGATTATAGCTCGACGAAAGAGTCTTGCATTCTGAGTCAATTGACTTCGAGGCAATTATCATCTGGTCACCCTAAACATTTGAAGTTTGAGATACGTAATTAACCTTCGAGGCAAATTTGTTCATACTTTATTTTCATATTCTAAAAACAGAGACAAAGAGTAGTAAAGATTATACCATGTAGGAAAACTCACAACTGTTAGCTTCTTATCCTTAAGAACATAAGAATCATATAAAAATAAGAGTAAATTACAAATTTGTGTCTGAACTTAACCTTATTTTGCATTTTGGTGGCCAGATTTTCAAATTTGCAATATAGACCTGACATTACTTTTATTTTTCGAAAAAATGGCTAAGGACCACTTTTTTGAAAAAAAAGTTCTAAAAAAAGTGGTTCTTAGCCACCTTTTTGAAGACTAAAAGCAATATATGGCCACCAAATTGCAAATTTGAAAGTCTGGTCACCAAAATACTAATGCGGGTAAAGTTCGGCCACCTTTGCAATTTACTCTAAAAATAATACATGACAATAGATCATGCTGTAACATTCCTTTATATCTATTTTGCTGCTCACAACCTTTGTTTTGGGAACCTTTCTGCAACCTTTGCGGTTAACAATCTTTGTTTCAACTCTGAACCATCTTTGCAGCCTTTGTTGGGAACATCACCGATACCTCAGGGATATCTTTAATGCAACATCATGATCCCAGTTTTCTTCTTCAACAGCAGAACAGAAACTCAATCTCCCAATTGTCAATAACCAACATCGCAAACTTAACATATACTAGCTTATAACCCGTGCCAAGCACGGGCCGAGCATGAGTCGACATTAAAATATTAGTATTAATAAATTATTAATAAATATTATTTAAAAATGTAGTTCTCGAGAATTGAATGATAAAAATATATAATAAATAAATAACTATTTAATTATGTAGTTATAGACAATCGAACTGTGCATAAAGCTAAAGAAATTAAAGTAAATAAATAAATCTTGTATGATTACGTAATTGCAAAGAATCTAACGCTCGATGAAACTATTGAATTTAAAGTAAATAAATAAATCTTGTATAATTACGTAGTTGGAAAGAATCGAACCCCGAAGCTAAAGAAATTAAAGTAAATAAATAAGTTGCAAAGAATCTAAAGATCGATGAAACTATTGAATTTAAAGTAAATAAATAAATCTTGTATAATTACGTAGTTGTAAGGAATCGAACCTGGATGAAGCTAAAGAATTTAAAGTAAATAAATCTTGTATAATTATGTAGTTGCGAGGAATCGAACATGGTTAAGTGATAACCAAATTTGGTACTTTGTTACTTTGGTACCCAAATTTGGTACTTTGGTAATTTGGATTACGTAGTTGTAAGGAATCGAACCGTGGATGAAACTAAAGAATTTAAAGTAAATAAATCTTGTATAATTACGTAGTCGCGAGGAATCGAACCCGGGTTAAGTGATAACCAAATTTGGTACTTTGGTAACCAAATTTGGTACTTTAGTACCGCGCACCATTTTCACATTATTTTGCTTATTAATAAAGAGTATAGATGCACTATTGTTGAGTAAAACTACCATGTAAAATAATAAAATTCAATATAAAAAAAACCCAGAATCCCCAAAATCTTACTATCTTCTTCAATTATTCCCATCCACATCAAGCAGAACCAGACTCTCAACGAAAGGACTAATGAAAAAGGTTGGTGCAGGGCCATCCTGAAAAGGATAAGGAGTCCATTGATCCCATGATTCCACAAAACTACATTCTTCATCGCTATCATTATCATATAAAATCAAATTATATAAACTTTCAAATATTGGCACACCATTGTTCCGTAAGCCCAAGGTTTCCCACTTGGTATTTTTACCTAGACTAACACTCGTCTTCTTCTCCCAAGAAATCCCATTTAGCGGATCATCTTTCAGTACATACATGTGTACTTTACGATATTCTTCGTGGACAATGTAAGCAATAGACTGATTAAATGGATGAATCGTAGGATTAGAACACCCTTCATACCCCCATTCAGGCAACGGGATTTGTCGAAGGATGTCAGTCTTGGTATCAAAGCACATAATAATCTTATGCTCGTTCGAATTAAACCCTACCCAATATGCAACTCCATTAACGAAAGCAACATCATAGCCATCGATGCCATAAATAGAAACATTATCCTGAATTTTTTTCTTCCATGTATTAGTGTTTAGACTATAAACACCGATCATAACCGAGTCCGAGTGGGAATCTAATTCAGATTCAGAGCTCGAATCAAGTTTGACAATATGTACAACCAAATAATCATTTATATCCAGTACAAACCCGAAAGCTAAAGCTTGCCACTCTCTAGCAGGCCACTCTCTTTCTTTAAAGGAAAATCTAGGAAGAGATGAATCAGGAAGAGTTTTATATTTTTGAACAAGCGGATTCCACAAATATATGTTTGGATCGTAACGATCTTCGAAAAACATGGTAGACACACACATTAAACCATAAGATGACGCATGCCAGAAGAAATAATCAGGCAAGTGAGGAATTGTTTCAATTGTGCAGTATTCTTTACATTGAACATCATCGTAACGAACCGTTAACGTATTGCAATAACAGTTTCGGAAAAGGAGATATTTATGATGATTGTGGGGGGAAATTTTCTGATAATTTAAGTGGAGGGTGACAAACATGGGAGTTTTTATAAGATTATACCATGATTTTTGAACAAACATGCAATGGAAGATAGATTTTACCGGTAGTCTTTTGAGGATTTCTGCTAAGAGTTCTTCAGGTAAGTCGAAAATCGACACGTACTGATTGTTGTTGAACATCATCTTCCTGTGCTTTGTGATTGGAGAAGCACTCAATTTACTATCCATATTGGAGGGTTGCATGCTGTGAAAATGAAAATTAGGATACAGAACCTGTGGAATTTTTACAAGTTTATCAAGGGTTATGTAAGCTTGTATTATAGCCTCTGGGAATACTGGAATTTAATACTTTACGTTACATTATAAATTAAACTAGGATTTACTCGTTATACGTTACTCTGCAGTCTCCGCATAGTTTTTCTATATATGAGAGATATGCATGTTATACGTTTCAAATTTCATAGGTTACAAACTTTATTCAGTATCTCTACTAATTTATAAATTTATATTTTTAACTATAATAAGCAATATATGGGATAATCAATTTGTAATTTGATTAAAACCTTCATTTTTAGCCGTATACCTGAGAAATTTGATTGTCTTGTTGCTTTTAATGAATGGGAGGTGTTTTTGGAGTAATTTCGTAACAACATGAAATCGGAGGTGTGCTGGAATAATAGAACAATTTTGTATGTATGTGGATATTTTAGGGGTTTAGGGTTTATGAAAAATAGAGGGACTGGACTTGAGAGGTGTATCGATTTGTCTTGTATATTGGATCCCTTTTGCCAAGATGCATGCGTGCCAATATATATTGGATCAAGCCCACGCAGTTCTGTGCAATTGTGTTTATCCTGAGAGACTTTAGGGATAAACTTCGTTAATGTGAGCAATTACATATTTTATCTTACATTATCTTGGCGTTGCGATATCTTCCTGATTTAAAGGATATCGTTTTTCTCGTTTCAGAGAGAAAAAATTTGGACGGGTCAAAATGTGACATAACAATGTCATGTTGTTCTTGGCCAAAACAACCGTTCTCCCCCTTATCTGTTTTGTGTTTTTTAAATATTCAAGTTTTTCAGCAGTCCTTTACCAACACTTAGGGGGTGTATTCATTTGAGATTTTAAAGGATTTTAAAGCATTTTAAAAATCCATGGATATTCAATTAAGATTTTAAAGAATCCTTTAAAATCTAAGGGTATTCATTTTGGATTGTAAAATGTCTTTCAAAATTTGGGGGTATTCAATTAGGATTCTGAAAAGTCTTTTAAAATCTTGGTGTATTCAATTTAGATTTTAAGAAATCCATTAAAATCTCATGCTATTCAAAAGTCCGTGGACTTTGTTGAAAATTAAAAATTGGTGGATTTTGGTGGATTTTGTAGTGTATTTTATGTCTTCTGAAATCTTGTTAAAATCCATGAGATTTTGCAGGATTTCACGAAAACTCTTATCAAATCAGTGAGACTCTACGAGATTTCACGATTTTTTTTTTCAAATCCCCGATTATTTTTAATCCATTAAAATCAATAACAATCTTTTAAAATCTACGGATTATTTTTAATCCATTAAAATCTCAAATGAATACACCCCTCAGGATTCGGCAGAGCAGTTTATAACTTTATATATCTTGATATTGCGGAGCCTTTTAGGTTCCTGTATTTATATAACTTAATACAAGTGTTGCTCGCTTCTAAGCTATGAATGATACTACAATGATGTTTAGAGCGCAACGTGAACATTGATGCAGAATGTTCATCCAACTTCATTGAATCAGACCTCAGTATACGAGCTGTCAAAGTTACTAAGAAATTAGAGTCAATTCAATACGAATACAGATGTTTCGACTAGACAGGAATTAATAGAGTCATATGAGCTTTAAGCCCTTCAAGCTTGTACCAATTTTGATGGCTTCTTGAGAGGGCCTTGATCATAATTTGGAAGACAAACACTCATTTTCTTCTCCCAACAAAACTCATTCATCGGGTTGCCTTCCAATACCCACATGTTAAAATTCAAGTCATTATCCTCAGCAAAAAAGCAATAGATTGGCCAAATAATTGAAGAACAGGATCAGTAAGCTCTCAGTCTCAACCTTGTCAGGAAAGGAGATTTGTCGCAGTACATTAGTCTTGATATGGAAGCACATAATGATTAGAATATCGAATTTTTCCAAATCATGATACCCTACCCAAAATGCAACACGATTGACGAAAACACTGTGACGATCAACGTCAGGGCTAAACAAAACATTATCTTCCCTTATTTTCCTCCAACAATCCAATGTTTAGACTATAAATACCAGTTATGACTGAGTGTGGATCAGGTTCAGTACTAGTACAAGGTGTCATTTGCGCAAGAAGTCAGTCCTCTTGGATAACTTTTAGCCAATATTAGCAAAGAGATAGAAATATCTTTAGATGAAAAGTGCATCAATATTGCTGGATTTCTCCTTTCAAGCGTTAAGTGGGATCAAAGTGAAGGGCCAAGCTGAAAACTAAATATCTGCTGTAAGCAGCTCAACTGATTGTGCAAAACTAAAAATTAATATGATCGTCTTTCAGAACATATATATGTACTTTCTGATATTGATCTCGGATAAAGTAAGCAATAGACCGATGATATGGATGAATCGTAGGATTATACGATAATACAGTAATAATTTAGGTATCAGGGATGTCTATTTACGTTTTAAGTTTTGCTCATTACTAATTGACATACCTCAATTATAAATGATTTCTAACTATAACCAACTAGCTTTATAGCTTAAGTGCAATTTCTAGAACCATACTCATGCGTCTGTTATATGATTCATAAGCCATCAAAAACACGACAACACCGCAAAATTATAGAAATTATACTAAAGAATGACTCGTTCCTCGCACGGGTTTTCATGCTAGTTTACAATATAATGACTAGACATATTTTTATTTTTCAAAAGTGGTCCGAACCACTTAACTGAGAAAAATTCAATCACATTTTCAAAAAATAAAAGTAATGTCTCACCACTATATTGTAATTTAGACTCATGTCACCAAAATGTAAAAGTCGGTAAAAATTTATTCATCACTTTATAATTTACCCTTTTATTAATATAGAAATAAAAATGAAAATGATTAAGAATAAGGGTTATAAAATTAACTTATATACAATAGAATTCATTATCTGTCTACCGTCCACTCATCTACTTGTACGTAGACCTGGTAAAATGGGTCCTGATCCGAGGAACCGAATTGAAATTTATAGAACCGAATCCGATTTTTTATCCGAATTAGTTAATCCGATAATGATTCGAAAACCGATTTGAACCGATCCAAAAATTATCCGGACCGAAAATTTAACCGAAAATTTAACCAAAAATAATCTGATATGAATATGATCCGGAATCGATCGTAACCGAATAATAAATTACTTGAACTGAATATGATTCGAAATACGGATCTGATTTATATTCGAACTAAAAATGGTGAATTTAGTTTTAGTTGAGTTATAACTTTTACGGATCATAATATACATATATTAAACCAGTTAGAATTCAATAAATTAATCTATTTATAAGCAAATTTTATATTTAGAACAATTTCATGTCAAAAATAACATAGATATTTAATCAATAATTTTGGAAAAGTACATTATTTTATATTAAAAATAATATATTTAATAATAGGATACTTTTTAAAGTCTTACAAATTAAAAAAAAATGAATGAGTAATGATCCGAAAATATCCGAACCAAATTCATCCGACTTTAATCCATATTTTATCCAATTTTAATCCGAAATAGACCCAGACTGAATCGAATACGATCCGATCTGAACTATACTCAAATATATCATAACCAAAATTGATCTGATCCGAAACCGAACCGATTATCCGAATTGTCAGTTCTACTTGTGTGTCATTCCAATACAAATTCCATAAATTATAAAAATTTACTAAATTAACTTAAATTCATTATTTTTCTCATGTATGTATCGAGAAAATTTTAATTTGATCATACTTTTTTGGTCAAATTCAATCATTTTTCTTATAAGGTATACTAGGTATAACCCGTGCGGAGATTCAAATATTAATCGAAATCGGGATGAAATCAAAAAAGAAAAAAAATCAAATCAATAAATTTTTGAATTATGTAGTTATAGAGAATCGAATTCGGGTGAAACCAAAAAAATTAAATCAAATAAATAAATTTTGTTTAATCATGTAGTTATTGAGAATCGAACCTGAATTTCGTGATAACTAAATTTGGTAATTTAATACTTTTATTTATAATTAAATTTGTTACTTTAGTACTTTTCGGCCTCATTTACCTATTATTTTACTTATTAATAAAGAGTATAAATATTTAGAATAAGAAATACAAATAACGAGTTACCTATAGGAGCTTCAGCTCAAGTGTCAGGTCGATGGTAATATGTCCTACATATATAAGCTTATATTTCCTACATTATACAGCCACGTTGCTCACAAAAGAATGAGTTCACAAGTTCGCTGATAACTTGTTTTGCGTAAAAGAGTTTATCCACTGAAGTTAAAAAGGTAGGCTATTATTAAGATGGTAAATTATTTGAAAATGATGAAAGAATCTATTGAACGTCACAATTGTTTATGAAATTCTGTTAATTATATCATTTACACTCGTATTTGTGAAAAGAAGTTTTTCAAAATTAAAGTTGATCAAGTTTTATCTTTGTTCGAGTTTGTCTGTGCAAAGCAATCATTTAGACTAGTGATCTTACAGTATTAAAAATATAACTGAGTAAATAATTGTAAAATCCATAAAATGTATGAGTTTCGGAATTTGTAATTATCCAACAAATCACTTGGTATGGATTTTGAACGAATAAAATTTTATATCTGTAATCTGATATCTTAAAATGATGAACCCAAGGTTGAATACAGGCCTTGTGACTCGTTACTATATATATAAAAAAAGAAATAAAAACAGAGTTAATACGATATTCGAGCATTATATTTTCACTGATGATCTTCATAATAGAGCGACAAGTACTGCGATTTACACGGGTTGACGTTTGAGTTTGGAGCAGGTGTTGGTTGTCCGAATAAGTTTGAATATACATGGCAGAGAAAGGGTCCTGAATTTACACCATACGGGTTGACGTTTGTAGGCATGCATGCATTAAAGTTATACAAACAAATAGGAGGTCTTATATGCATGGCCATTGTTACCTATATTTTAGGCTCGCTGAAGAAATTATAATCACACAAAACCTTCTAAACTTATACTATCAATATGCTAAAAAAAGATAATTGCCAAATAAAGGTGAAGTGTATTCAGGCAGGCAGTTAAATACTGTGCCAATCTTCTTGCCATTCACATTTCACATCTGGAGGGACAATGGCTCTCAACAAAAAAGTAGGGATTATAGGTTTCTGTTCGGTCCTTCTAGTAGCCATGGTGGTTGGTGTGGTGTACACACATGTATCCAGCAGAGATGTTGATGCAGAGGATGATAAAAAGAATCAGATAAATGAATCTCGAAAGGCTGTAAAATCAATTTGTAAGCCTACACAATACAGGGAGACTTGTGAAAAAAATCTCATGCCCGTGGCGAAAAATGACACTGACCCGAAAGATTTGATTAAGGCCGGGTTTGATTTTGCCATGCAAAATATCCGGGACAATGTTAAGAAATCAAAAGTGTTACAAGATGCAGAGAAGGATCCAAACACAGCCTCGGCTTATAAAGTTTGTAAGAATGTTCTTCGTAGAGCATTAAGAGATTTGCAGAGATCTTTTGAGATGATGAATGATTTTGATTTTGAGGATTTGGATGATCGTCTCTTTGATCTCAAAGTATGGCTATCTAGTGCCAGTAAAGGTCAAAATACTTGCACGGATGCTTTTGATAAAACAAGTGGAGACGTCGCAGAAAAGATGAAGGAACTTTTGAAGTTATCTAAAGAGCTGACAATTAATGGTTTTAATATGATTGATGAATTAACCCGTGTTTTGACAGATATGCAGATACAAGGTAAGAATACACGAAAACTATTGCAGGTTCCATTGCCGCCAGACCATCAACCTGCTTGGGTGAAGCCGGATTGGAAAGATATCCTTGTAGGTGACGCTGCCAAAGAGAAGGCTCATGCGGTTGTGGCTGCAGATGGTTCTGGGAAATTTAAAACTGTTAACGAAGCTGTAAAATCAGTTCCATCAAATAATCCAGACGTTTATATTATATACATTAAGGCTGGTGTGTATGCTGAAAACGTTTTGATTGGACCTAATCAGCCTAACGTGGTGATGGTTGGAGATGGCCCAACTAAAACTAAGATCACAGGTTCTAGATCTGATAAGAAAGGTTACAACACACTGCAATCTTCAACTGTTGGTAAGTCATACTTGTTCCATCTCCCACAAATTGCAATTTTTTTAGAGAACTGCACTGTGTCTTTATAGTTTCATGCATTGACAAATTATGGCCCACACCATATATTACCTCAATTAGGCCTAATGACAATATTACAATAGGAACACAACATTTATGAGTCGTCTATCTATACTATATTATTAAAGCCCAAAAATCGTTTGTCTATGCTAGTGTCCAATATTTCAGGGCATCCGTATCAAAACTATCAGTCGACCCTAAGTTGATTTGCGTTTAAAATATATGTGTGTGTGTGTACATAGGAGTGGAGGGATTTAATTTCTTGGCAAAGGACATTGGATTCGAGAACACAGCACATGCAGATGAAGGTCCTGCAGTGGCACTTCGCATAGCAGCAGATAAATCAGTTGTGGTCAACTGCCGTATGGATGGTTTCCAAGACACTCTCTTCGCTCAGGTTTACCGCCAGTTCTACAAGGATTGTGTAGTCTCAGGCACCATTGATTTCGTTTTTGGAGGCGGAATCGCCATCTTCCAAGGCTGCACAGTGATAGGGAGAAAACCTGCATCGGGACAGTCTAACATGCTGGTAGCACAAAACCGAGAATTCCCTAATGACATATCAGGAATAATACTAGACCATTGTGCTCTTGGTCCAGCACCTGACCTTGCTGCTGATCCTGCAATCCAATCTTTCTTGGGCCGCCCTTGGAAACCCTATTCGAGGATGATTATTATGAATAGTCAAATTGAAGGTTTTATCAATGCTACAGGATGGGATATTTGGCTCCCAGACAAGCCAAATACAAAGGATTCATTTATTGTAGAGTTTAACAACAAAGGCCCGGGTGCAGATGTTTCTAAGAGGGTTACATGGCCTAGTTTTAAAAAAATTTCTCCTGGTGAAGTTAGTACTTTCGCTGCTCCTACTTTCCTAAAGGGGGATTCCTGGATTCCAGCTACTGGTGTTCCTTGTACGGCAACTGCTGCACCTTCCTTCTCAGCTGCCGGTTTGGCTTCCGGTTCTGCAGATTGAACCACAACCAGATCACAATTTAAAATAATTTATGTCTAGCTTTTTGTAAATAGGAAGAAATGCTAACCATGAATGCATGTCATAGCAAAAAAAAGAAGATTTTATCGGAATGATGATGATATCGCCTTGTATAATTATTTATCGTTGTGCGATCTGTATAGGCCTACCTACCGTCCATCATCCTAAAACTCATGGCAAACATGTAAGGTAACCCCACTAAACATAATAAAGATCATGTTTGTGTCACACAAGTAATGACAACGTATTAGAAAGAAGTATAAAGAATGAAAAAGCTTAGAGGATACCTGAAAACCCCAGATTCAGACATTGATTCTAAGACATTGTCGCACAGTCTATATATATATTTTAAACACCAATTCTCAACACAGACATCTCTAAGACATTGATTTACCCTCTGCAACTAGTAGTGCAGAGAAGAGAAATGTTAGGACAGCAACTCATGCTCTTAATAAGGAAAAAAGGGATTTCTAATATGTTAGTAGTACATGATAACTCCAAATCCCGATCTAGTCCTTCCCGGCCGGTCCCACGCCTGGAAGCGGTGTAGCTGCGGTGGGGATTCTGCAAAATAACACCGGAGGGGGGTTTGGACCCTGGCGGCGCCTCCGGCGTGAGAATAAGTAATGGTTTTGGAAAGGAAGATAGAACTATAGAGAAATCTAAAAATGGAGGGTGTATGTATATTGTGTGTCAATAGTATAGGGTAAGTGTGTAAAAGAGAATCTAACCCCTAAACCTTTCATTCTTGGGTTATTTATAGGCCCAGAATTAGGGTTCAGGGGTTGTACCTGCAATCATGAGCGTTGGATCCTAGGTAGGTAGGACACCTGGGTGATGGTGATGGATTGCACATGTTCAGGTGAAGGATTGTGGTGTCGTGTGCTAGGCTCCTGCTGGCGTGTGGCTTAGAGAGGCCATAATTGTGTCGATCATTAGGTATTCTTACGTGTCGTTATTAGGTGTGGCCATCAATGATGACCCAAGCATGTCACGTAATGAGGCGCCGTTTTTCTCATGCAAGATATTGCCTTTGTCGCCAGGAGAGAGTTAAACTTCGAGCTTGAGGCATAACCTGACTATGAGTCCGGACTTGTATGTAGGTCATGACTCCAAGGTGAGTCTGGACTAAGAGGTGAGCCATGGCTCAGCTGGTAATCCGGGTTCTAGATAAATCAGGGCTCAAAGGTAAGTCTGGGCTATACATAGCCTATCATTTGCCCCCCACTCCCTTATTCAGATTTTCTGGATGGGGGAGTAGAAATTCCTGAACCTGTAACTTGGAAGAATCTTTAGCTTGATTGTTGCCCCCCAACCCGGATTGTTATCAAGGATGGCAATCCGGGGTTGAGAGTTAGCCATGATTCTTTCTCAAGTCCGAAGCTGGAAAGCTTTGAGTAACTTAGAAAAATATCTTGGCTTGATTGTTGCCCCCCAACCCGGATTGTTATCAAGGATGGAAATCCGGTGTTAAGAGTTAGCCATGGTTCTTTCTCAAGTCCAAAGCTGGAAAGTTTTGAGTAACTTAGAAAAATTTATTGGCTTGATTGTTGCCCCCCAACCCGGATTGTTATCAAGGATGGAAATCCGGTGTTAAGAGTTAGCCATGGTTCTTTCTCAAGTCCAAAGCTGGAAAGCTTTGAGTAACTTAGAAAAATTTCTTGGCTTGATTGTTGCCCCCCAACCCGGATTGTTATCAAGGATGGAAATCCGGGGTTGAGAGTTAGCCATGGTTCTTTCTCAAGTCCAAAGCTGGAAAGCTTTGAGTAACTTAGAAAAATTCCTTGGCTTGATTGTTGCCCCCTAGGGATGGCAATTTGTACCGATCCAATTGATATCCGACCCGTTTCGACCCGAATAGGTTAAACCGAACCCGAAATTTTCGGGTTTGGATTCGGGTTTGGGTTTGTTTTTTAAACCCGAATTATTTTCGGGTCGCGTTCGGGTTTTGACAATACCGATCCAAACCCGACCCGAAAACCCGAAACCCGTTTCGAACCCGATCCGAACCCGAACCCGAACCCGAAACCCGAATTAATTTATATATATAATATATTTTTCTATTATTTTTTTATATATAATTTTAACATATAATAAAATTATATATATGATTTTATATATAATTCTTAACATAAAGTTTTATATATAATTTTTTACATATAATTTTATATATTATTTAATATATAATTTAAAATATAATTTATATATAATATAATATATATTTTTACTAGTTTTGATTTCGAGTTTCGGGTTACCCGAAATCCGTTCGGTATCCAACGGGTTCGGGTTCGGGTTTAATATTTCGGATTTTTTCGGGTTCGGGTTCGGGTCCGGATAAAAATTTCGGGTTCGGGTTTGGATTTTGTAAAACCCGTTTCGACCGACCCGATTGCCATCCCTATTGCCCCCCAACCCGGATTGTTATCACGGGTGGCAATTCGGTGTTAAGAAGCCATGGTTCTTTCTCAAGTCCAAAGCTGTAAAGCTCTGAGTAACTTAGAAAAATATCTTGGCTTGATTGTTGCCCCCCAACCCGGATTGTTATCAAGGATGGAAATACAGGGTTGAGAGTTAATTCTGGCTTCGTTGGGGCCCTAGTCCTGACTGAGTGGCATATTTATCGTTCTGGAATATGAAACGATTTCAGTTTTCCCCCCTTTTCTTTTGAAAAGGCACTGCCCCCTTTTATCTCGGAAACAGAAATAAACAATTGTCGCCATTATTAATCTTGTCTTTTCGTTATTTTTCTATTTTCCTTTTTTGTACTTTGTTTTCTTGCCAGCCAATAGAATGCTGCCACCTGCCGCTTAGAGGGTTACTTTTACTTCTTTATAAAACCCTCTTTCACTTCCAATTGTACTCTTTATCCTTTCAACCGAATACCTAATGATTGACACAATTATGGCCTCTCTAAGCCACACGCCAGCAGGAGCCTGGCACACGACACCACAATCCTTCACCTGGACACGTGTAATCCATCAATATCACCCAGGTGTCCTACCTACCTAGGATTCAATGCTCATGATTGTAGGTACAACCCCTGAACCCTAATTCTGGGCCTATAAATAACCCAAGAATGAAAGGTTTAGGGGTTAGATTCTCTTTTACACACTTACCCTATACTATTGACACACAATATACATACACCCTCCATTTTTAGATTTCTCTATAGTCCTATCTTCCTTTCCAAAACCATTACTTATTCTCACGCCGGAGGCGCCGCCAGGGTCCAAACCCCCCTCCGATGTTGTTTTTCAGAATCCCCACCGCAGCTACACTGCTTCCAGGCATGGGACCGGCCGGGAAGGACTAGATCGGGATTTGGAGTTATCAGTACAAGGACCGGAAAAAATATATTTGAAAAACAACATTAAAGTAACACAAGTTTTTTGTTTTTGAAATGTTGGAGCAAAAAAGAATTTAAAGTTTGAATATACTAGGTGAACATGTCAAATTGTGTAAAGCGGGGATATCAAATTGGTATTCAATATAAGGTTAGAATGTATTGCTCGATGGACCAATATATACATCACTTGTAATAGACTTTAGGAAGGTGGTTCAGATAGCTCTGGTTATCAATGTCAACAAAAATTAAAACTCTGGATATCAATATAATCATCAAAGCAGATAAAGGTTACAATGAAATGCTTCATTTAATTTTAAACTTGAGCTAACATTTGTAATGTTCTGAAGGGAATCCACAGTTGAGATGCAATGATCAGTTATCATGGTTACAGAGCAAGAATATATTAAACCTGAAACAACTGATGAAATTGGCCCACCTGTAACCCAAAGAGATACAAGCAAGACCCAACCACATGGCTGGACAACACAAATGTGAGGAGATTAATAACGAAATATCTTATATCAGTTTCTAAACTCGAACTCCCTCCATTAGGCTTCTTTCCACTTTCATGATACTGATCACCTAGTCTCTGTAAACATTATGTTAACGGTGAACGGAATCCTGAATATTTAACATGTAACACCCTAGTCCCACATCGAGGAAATTTGGGACTTCTGTTCAGTTTATAAGGCAAATCACTACTATTAATTAGCACCACCAAATCATGATCTTTTGGGGGCCTGTGGTGGGCGAGTCGTTACCCAAGTTGGCTGCATTTGGGATAACTGAATCATGAATATTTAACACTTTAGTTAAATCGGAAATCATACATTTGTGTAACATCCCGCACTTTTTCGGAATGTTAGTTCGAGCCAGAAATACAATACAGACTTAATATTGAAAAATTATACTACAAAAACTACCATAATTTATTACAATTACTTAAAACACGTAACACAGAAGTGCAGCTAACCAAAATAATACAAGCGACGAACAAAGAAATCCAAAAGAGCTCCTCAAAAAATCCAATAACCCGAACAAAACCTGAAAAATAAATGGGTGAGCTAAAAAGCCCAGCAAGTAACTAACCAAACAAACCAGCTGGGTCAAATCCAATAAAATTTAACATACTGATAATAAATAACCTTATCATGATTGAAATCCAATTAGAATTCAAGATCAGCTAGAATTTAGCTAATATCTGAAGCCAACAGGAAATCCCATCAAAATCCTGATCCAACTTGAAAATAAAATCTTAAGTGCTTAAAACAAGAAAAACCTTTTCAAGTGAAAGGTAAAAACTTGCAAGCCAAATATCTACTTTCTCAATAAGGTCCATAAACAATTGGACTTATTATTAATAAACTAAATAACTAGATAATTAAGCCCCAAATAGCTAATATATGTATTATTCTTATGAATAATACATATAAATGAACTATATGAGAACTTTAATTTACTTTTACCTCTGTTCCTCATCATTCTCCCCTTGTTGGAAAAAACTCGCCCACGAGTTTTGTAGAACGCAAGAATAACATTTGCAAGACTTAGACGAATCCCAAAAAAAATTCTACCATTCTTTAAAAACGACGGAGGTTCAAAGAACTCTGAAAACATACTTTGAGGTGAAGGTCGCTTACTCAAGTATTCTGGAATTATAAAGTAAATATGTTCGACCTCAAAAATACTATCTGTTTATTTTCCTCAAACAAGTAAAACCGACTCTACATGAGATTTTTCAACTATAGCAACATCAATAATCCATTTAGACTCGTGCTCTACACAATTCAAAGAATGTGGTATGACCACATTATCCTTATCCGACTAACTTTTCACTTGTTCACCTTCAACATTAACTATATTCGGTTCAACTTCGTCTTTATTGACTACTTCATCTTGTGTGTACTTCTTTGGACCAAATCGATTATTCAATTGCCTTTTCATCTTAGTCCAAGTTGTGATCCTAGGAGCCCCTTCCCTCATAAGCTTGATCTTCAAATTGATAAACCATATAAATGCATATTTTGTTAGCTTCGTGTTTGTAAATTTATAAGACCTTTGATCATCGAATCCTTTGTAATCAAACAAATATTCCATATGGCTCACTCATTCTAAGAAATCCTCGAAATCACCAGCCCCACTAAATTCTGGTACATACCACTTCAAACTTGTATCATCGTAATCATCATTAGTAGGTTGATGGTTTCTTATAAAGCCATCGCGAAGAGGTGTAGTTTCCACCGTATAGTAACAACCCTCTCAATCCTCTCGTTCGTAGCTTGAATCCTCGCGTTTGTAGCTTGTAAACTTGTCTTGATCTCTGATTGTTCTTTTGTATTTTTTTCTAATTGTTCTGCAATATACCCAATTTGCTCGGTCAGATTTTTAAGAGTCAAGTTCAAGAAATCTCCGTCAGATCCTTCAACTTTTGAATCGCTTCCACCCGCCATTAACGTGCAATTGTAGAGTAATCGCGATAACCAGCAAAATTTGGGAAGAAAATTTCTGGATGAACAGTACCCGTGAACAGTGCCGATGAACAGTACGCGTGAATTCCTAGATCTCCCGAAAATTAAGAAATTGATGGTGAAACCTTGGCTCTTTATACCAAATTGATACGGAACATGATGGTTTTTGTGATAATATGTGGTAAGAATAGATATATCGTAACCCTTTAAATCTCCAAAGATGGAGAAACAAAACTCTGTAACTCTGAATCTCCAAAGATAGAGAAACAAAACTCAAACTCTGAATTTGATTCTCAAAGCTATCAAAAAATAGCCAAAATATCAAATTTATTATCAATAACGTCTTCCCAAAAGATTACAAGACAAGAGTATATATAGGCTAAATAAATAACCTTATCATGATTGGAATCCAATTAGAATTCAAGATCAACTAGAATTTAGCTAATATCTGAACCCAACAGGAAATCTCATCAAAATCCTGATCCAACTTGAAAATAAAATCCTAGTGCTTAAAACAAGAAAAACCATTTCAAGTGAAAGGTAAAAACTTGCAAGCCAAATATCTACTTTCTCAATAAGGTCCATAAACAATTGGACTTATTATTAATAAACTAAATTACTAGATAATTAAACCTCAAATAGCTAATAATAATACATATAAATAAACTATATGAGAACTTTAATTTACTTCTACCTCTGTTCCTCATCACATACAATATTAAACAATAATTTTCAGAAATTCATAACTTACGAAACGATAACTTTTTAACCACCAGTCTAAACTAAGGTCACTACAACCCGGTGACACGGTCCAGAATTTCAGAAGTCACTATGACCCGGTGACACGGTCTAGAATTTCAGAAGTCACTATAACCCGGTGACACGGTCCAGAAGTTAGTATTGTGTCCCTCGCTAAGGTATCAGAAATTGCACATAAGTGCGCCCTATAGAGGTATCAGAGTTTAGTTCTGGAACTATGGGCAGATACTAAAGGTTTCAGATCATAGATTAAATTGGGGTGTCAAAGCTCGTATTTTCTTACTAAATTCCAAAATCATATTCTTTCAAAATAATTGCACTTGACCCAAATTTATATCACTAAAGTATTGTAAAAGAATAATTTCAGAAATTTAAACTTACATATATAATTTTGAAAACAAACCAGAGAATTCAGATAGAAAACTTACTTCGATATCGATGTCGTACCCTTAAAATAAAATCATAACAAATCCTAAATATTAATTCATAATCTATTAATAGCCAATTAAAGCAAACAAGAACACGCCTTAATAGAATTCATGTGAAGCTTACATATAACTTACACTAAGAAAATCCATAAACCACACACCAAACTATCATGCAAAATAGACTATTGCAAACAAAATCAGCCCCTGACCAGTTCTGGAAATTGGCAAATTACTCTATGAAAATGATTTTATCTGAAAAGTTACAAAACACAAAAAATGTAGGCAATCCCGAGATCTTTCCAGAATGGCAAGGCTCATTAAAAACAAACAAGTAAAGAACTCATAAAATAGATATTTGCATAACAGAATCAGCCCCTGAATTCTTTAGTGTTTTGTTGTTTAAGACTTCAAATTCACAGAATTTGACTGAGGAATGAACACAAAACACGTAGAGCTCGAAAAGACCTTTCCAGAAAGAATTTTGGATAAAAACTCAATTTAATAAGAATTTTTGAAGTTGCAACATAACAACACAAAATAACACATTGTACAAAAAGCAGATTTTAACATACTTGATTAATTAAACCAAGAAACGATTAATTAAATATGATTTTATCAAGAATTCAAAATACGTGAAATATCAAATACAAGAATATAGTGAGAACCACAAGCAATAACACAAAATCCGTAACTCAAAGTATATTGATTGCCACTAGTCCTCAACAAGAATCTGTTTTCCTAGTCCCAATAACCCTAGATTGTTCATGAATAAACCATGTAAACATAAGATATATGAATGATAACCAATACACATGAAAAAGAAGATGTATCTCTTATCTTAAATCTCCAAAAGCCCTAATTTCTCTTCATCTTTACTCTTTAGTAATCTCCTCCAATTCTTCTCCTCTTCCTCTTCTCTCTTCTCCCAAATCCAAAAGTAACGTATGTCTTTATTTCTTTTGCTATTATTCTCTATTATTCTCTCTTTTTCTCTCTCTCTAAAGTAATGCAAGTCACTTTTTGTTTTCCCAAACCCTCACTGTTTTTCTTTCTTTTTGTTTTCCTTTAACTAATAATTTTAAAACAAAATCCTAATCATAAAATAAATACATACCTACATATGAAAAAAAAATATAAATGATATCTCACTCACATCAACCAATATAAATAAATAAAAATTATCAAAACGGAAAAACACGCGATGTTACAAACTACCTTTCTTAATGGAATTTTGTCCCCAAATTCTCCAAAATTATCTCTATAAATTAGAAAAAAGAAAACAAGATCAATATCCTAAAATAACGCGAGCTATCCACATGTTAAATACATGAATTTTACAAATAAAAACACTCTTATTCTAATAAATATGGGATGTTACATTTGTGTTCAAAATAACTGGGACACTTTGATAGAATGGTACCGGTTAAAAATGAGTGAGTATTTGAGTTATTCTAGTAAGTTAAACATTTCAAATTTGTTCCAATAATCGTAGAAGAAGTAAAACGCTGAAACTTAAAACAAAAAGCATATAAATTTTAATCATCAATACTAACTCATTCAGCCAGTAAAATGTTTGCAAATCTAATATTAGCATTAGTTATCTCAATTATTAATAATATGTTTTTTCATAAATTAAGATTTTGCAAGGAACTTCTTGTTAGAACCACAAATGACAAAGATTAGCCAGTACAATGAAGATATTGGTAAGAAACGAGGAGACTTTGTTAAGAAAAAACGTTGGCGCAATATTATAATGTTCTTTTTTCTTTTTTTTGAGGGAACCCAATATTATGATGTACATTATGCCTTCTGCATTTTTTAACACTAATTATTTTTAACAACATTCCATTTTCGAAATCGAGTAGAGCTAGTTGAGACCAATAAATCAATAGGTCATGGCAGTGCACTGTCTAAATTAAAGAATTCAATATATTTTAGGTTGATTAGTAAATCTATACCATGTGAGTTTTGTAGGGTTGTAATTGAAGTTGAGTCGGGCGAGTTCGAGCCGGATAGTAATTCGAGCCGAGTTTTTTTTCACGAGCCGAGCCGGCTCGTTTAACTAAACGAGCCTAATCTTCTGTTCGGACTCGGCTCGTTTAATTTCACGAGTCGAGTCGAGTCGGCTCGTTTAGTTAAACGAGCTTATTTAAACGAGTCGGGCGAGCCGACTCGTGTAAAATTACACTTAAACGAGCTTATTCTTCTGTCCGAACTCGACTCGTTTAATTTCACGAGTCGAGTCGAGCCGACTCGTTTAGTTAAACGAGTCCGGTCTTGTGTTCTAGCTCGGCTCGTTAACGAGTTCGAACCTATCCGAGCCTTATTAAACGAGTTCGAGCCGGGCGAGCTCGCGAGCTACCCGACTCGAATTACAGCCTTAGAGTTTTGTTTATACCTTATATTTTTCATCATTCTTTAAGCGGAATCGTCGAATATGCTTGATTTGATTTACTAACTATTTTTTGCTGGAGGCTATGATTCAAATTAAATTTTTATGGTATTTTCACTCACAATTATATGCATAAAGAGATTCTGTATTTATCTTCAAAATAAAATATATTTGAAACCATTTAACTTTATAAAAAGAGTAATGTTAAGTACCCAGAATTGGATCCCGAAAATGTTCCTGAATGATACATAATATTTTATTATTCATGAAATTCATATGTTTGCACGATGGGTCCAAATCATTTATAGGAGAAAAGTCAATTATATATTGACAACAACTCATCGGGAATGATTTCGGGAACTAATTCGGAGATTTTAGCATTTTCCTTATAAAAATGAACCTTAAATATAAGAAAAAAGTTGAATAAGATACCTAAAATGTAAGAAAAAAAGTGTTAACTTCTATTGAAGAATTTTTTGGAACATTTTAAAAAAATATTGCTTAGAAAATTTATGAGATCCTTTTACAAATGTTAGAAATTATCTATGTATTTAGTTGTATTACTTGGACAAGGATCCATGGATAATAAACTTAAATACCATGCAGTATATATCTGTTAGATATGATTATCACTAAGAAACTAGACAGAGGGGGGGGGGGGTGAATGGATAGTTTGAATGTTTTTCGTTTTCTTGAAACTAAAAAGTTGTGTTAGATTGTGTTGTATGAAAATGCGGAATCAAATAAACAAGACACACAATCACTTTAATCTACTTTGTATTAAGTAAATCAAATATTACAGCTTCCAAAATTTCACAAGTGAAATTCTGGCTTCTAAACAAGAACAGTGTTTTCTTGTTTTCTTACAGAGAAAAGAGTGCGTGAATATTTATGTGTATCTCTCTTACGGCTAACAATAGGGTGTGCACAATATATATATTACCTATACAAAACTAGTGCAAACCCTATTTACACCGCTACCCCTTAACTGTAACTCCCACTTGTTCTCCCATAAGAGGTTAACTGTGTCAGGAAGGACCACTTGCTTTCCGTTGTCCTATCCCGTATCTGTAGCTGCTTGTCTTTATTCTTTCTCTCCAAGTTTTGTTGTAGATTTGCCATCTGTCTTTGGACCACTTAACCATAACAGATGCTCCAGTATTTGTCTCCTTTGAACTTTGAATTTGTACCTTGATTTGTCTTGTTGTAGATCGTCTAAGTGTTGACATCGTGAACTCCAACATACTCCTTATTCTGTGACTTGTCGACATAGAGCATTTGAGACTTTGTTATATGAGGACTTTGCTATATGGGTATGTTAGGAGTATGCGATATGGCATATTTCTGACTTCACGATATAGCCTTTTGAGGACTTCACGATCTAGCCTTTTTGACGACTTCACGATCTAGCCTTTTTGAGGACTTCACGATCTACCTTTTTTTAGGACTTCACGATCTAGTACAATTTGACTTTGCGATCTCAACACTTCACGACATGAGTCTTGAAGACTTCACGACATAGTTCATTTTGGACTATGCGATCTCAATACTTCACGACATGGAAATTGGGGACTTCACGACATAGCTCATTCTGACTTCACAATATACGGACTTAGACAAATTTCTGCAACTTATTTCTTCAAGGCCTTATTCACTTCCATCCTGCTGCATGAACAATTTGAACTTCTACCAAGACAATTATTTCATGGCTTATGTACATTCTAGGTGCAAGAAACTTACTAAGCTCATTATAACTTTGAGCATACAGAATAAAGCTAAGTACATGAAAACAAGACAGGTACAATGGAGACCTATACTATATCCCAGTAATAAACTTCACTAGGTCATGTAGAGTGACATAGTCACAATGTGTAGGCTTGTTAATAGTGGTATTCAGACATGCCTTGAGCCTAACAATCTCACCCAAATTGTGAGTAAGAAACTTAGGCACAATTTCATGTCTGATAACAAGCCTAACTTACATAAAAGGAATATACTTCAGAGAAAACAATAGATGTACATTATGAACAGAATTTGATTACAAGTATAAAATGATAGCTTACAGATAATTTTTCTGTTGCTGTGCAGCTTCAGATTCCATTTGCTTTTCTAGATAGTCATCATAAACCTTCTTCTTTCTGGCTTCTTCCCTTCTGTTCATTTCTGAAATGGCTTCTAGAATTTCATCTCTTGAAATTAGTTATTCTATGAGAGGAGAGTCTTCTAAGTCTTCAACTGCAGCTTTTAGGGCACTTTCCACATAGGAGTCCACAAACTCCATCTTTATTTTGCTTTTCCCTCCATTTCTGTTTTTGTACTAGGATCTAGCTTGACTTTACATAGCCCTTTTTTTCTCAACTCCTTAGCCCTCTCTTCCATTTCTGTCATCTCCTTTTCTTTCTGAATTTTCTTCTCTTCATTCAACTTCCTCAGATTTTCTTGATAATCAGAATGCATTTTCAAAAACCTGTCTTCATCTCTTTCTCTCTTCCATCAGTGTATTTGATCTCTAGATGATCTTGTTTCACTTTGAATTCAAAGATTCTTTGGGCTCTCAGGAATGCTAGGGCATCTTCATCATAGTCTTCATCTAGAGGAAGTACATTTATCCCTACAACATTTGTGATCACTCCATTCCTCTTTGTTATCCTTGTTCTTTTGGCTGCCCTTTTGATTTTCCAGTGCTTTACATGTGGTAGCTTTCTTGAACAAGGAGATTTGGTCTTCAGTGCCACATCATTTGGAAGTTGCTTTAATCATTTCCCTTTGATCCACTGTAACACTCCACTAGTTGTGACTTTGTGGAAGTGTCTTTTAGATTTTGATGTTGTGGCTTTAATTTTCTTCAGTGGCAAATTAGTTTCAGAAGTCTTGGATTTAGATTTTGGAGGATCATTACTAACAGTACCCACCATAGACTTAGAGTCTTGTGTTGTGGTTAAGATACTGCTAGCAATGTCATTGACTTGCTGATTTCCACTCTTCTTCTTTTCAGCTTCTTTCTTGTCTTGAGAGTTCTTCTTGTCTTTATCAGCATCTTTGGATCTTCTAGATGTTTTGCTTCTGCTGCTTTCACTTTTGTCATCCTTATCACTCCTTTGTTGACTTCTTCTTCTACTGCTCTTCTCTTCATCATCCTTGTCATCTTTCTTTTCACTCCTTTCTTTGACTGACTCGGGTATTCTGCCATGGATTAGAAATGATTGGAGAATTTGAATTATCTCTAGCTCTTCTGTAGTCCTGAACCCCCTCTTTGCTCTCAGCATTTGAAGCACTTGATTGATCTTGTCCTTGTTCTTCATTTCCAACTGAGCAGGGATCATCAGTTGATCAATAAAGTTTGCCTTAGTGAGACTTTGGAAAATTATGGTTCTTGGACTAGAGATGACTTCAGGCAATCTTAGAAATTGATCTTTCTTCAAATCATCATACAATCTCTTGTTGTTCTCCCCATTCTTCTCAATTAGCTCCAGAAGTGTGTCCAGCTCAGTATACCTCAGCTTCTCTAGAGTTCCAAAGGACAAATGCCATAAACAATTGTCTTTGGATACCATGATGATTTCTCTTAGATGAGCTTCCTTGATTTTCCTGACTGCCACTGTAAAGTATTTGATTTCTTCATTGAGCTTGCTTCTGTAGTTGAGAGTTTTACCATGTACACTGGTTTGTATGGCTTTCAGAAACTCCAGGAAGGCCATATCATGATAGATGTTTGAGTTGGCAACTTTCTGTAGCTTGGCCTCAGTGACAATGTTAACTTTGACTGGCTGAGCACTTGTTGTGATTTGAGGAGCAGAGACATCCATGGGCATTGTGCCAGGACAGAAAGTTGTTGTAACGCTAATTTTCTGGCCAGCTTTACCGGTGACAGACACAGTAGGAAGAGTAATAGGTTTAAGATCTTTTTCAGTGATTATTTTACCATTTAGCTTTTGCTTTGCAGCCAGTGCTCCTTCTTTCTCCAGAGAGATGATGATTTCCTTTCCTTTCTCCCCCTTAGGCTTGGGATCAGACAAGATGTCTTGAGCTTCTCCAAGAACAGGAAGGTTCATACTTTTCATCATAGTTGTCATCATTTGTCGCTGGACTAGCAAGATATTGGAGGTTGTATTGCTTTGGTCATCCAGCTTTGAATTGAGGAGCTCCAAGGAATGAGAAATCCCTTGGTTTTCAGATTTCAGCTCAGCCACTTCTCTTTCCAATCTATCTGTTAGATCAGGATTCAATGATCGTCAGGAGCTAGACTCAACTGATCAGGATTGCTCACATCATCAGGATTGCATGGTCGTCAGGATCAGAATGAATATCAGGACTGGGATCAGGATTGATCATCAGGACTGGAAGCTGATCAGGATTCCTACGTCGAGTTATATTTGGAGTCTAGTTAAATAAGGAAGATTATTCTGTCGGTTCCTGGTCTGTAGGAATGAAGCTATCGATTATGGATAGGTTTCAATCTTTGTAATTGATTAGGACTTATCATTGATAGAGAAGCTGTGTAGTATATAAACACAATTTAGGTTTTGGTTCGAAAAGAATCAAACGCTTAGAAACTCTCAAGAACATAGAATTTCTTGAGAGAGTTTTTGTAAGCTAGCAGCTCTCAAGAACATCAGAATTTCTTGAGAGAGTTTTGTAACAGTTTTATATCAGATTTAATAAATCTATTATTATTCTTTCATAATTGTGATTCATATCTTATTAAGTCGAGAATCTTATACAATTGTATTCAACCCCCCTTCTACAATTGTTTATTACTGGGCAACAATTGGTATCAGAGCAAACTGATTTAATTCTGAATCAGATACGATCTAAGATGTCGACAACAAAGTATGAAGGCATGAAAATTCCCATCCTGAAGAAGTCAGAATATTCAACATGGAAGGTTAAGATGCTGATGTACTTGGAGGCTATGGATCCTGACTATTTGGACAGGATTCATGATGGACCATATGTTCCTACCAGATTCGTAGAAAGAACAGATATTGTACCTGAACATTATGTGGTCAAGGCTAAAAGTGAATGGACTCCAGAAGAAAAAGCTCATGTACTCAGGGAACCAAAGATAAAGAATATACTTCACAATAGTCTTGATGCTGTCATGTCAAACAGAGTGATTGCATTCAAGTCTGCAAAAGAAATCTGGGATACATTGGAAACTCAGTGTCAGGGATTTGCATCTGTCAAGAAGAACAGAAGGGCTCTCTTGATTCAAGAATATGAACAATTCGATGCTAGACCTGATGAGAGCCTAACTGATTTATATGATAGATTTCTGAAACTCCTAAACGACCTATCTTTAGTTGGCAAGGAATATGAAACTGAAGATTCAAACACCAAGTTTCTAAGAGCTTTACCAGAAGAATGGGATACACAGACATCAGTATGATCTCAACACTGTGTCTCTTGATGAAGTCTATGGAATGCTAAGAACTCATGATCTTGAAGTTCAACAGAGAAAGAATAAGAAAATCAGCAAGGCAAAATCTATTGCTTTGAAAGTAGAGGCTAAATCAAAAGGAAAAGCTGTGGAGGTCTCTAGAAAGAAATCAAGAGTAGCTGAGTCAGATCCTGATGACTCTTCATCAGATACTGATGGCAATCCTGATGCCAATATTGATGATGACTCTTCTGACTCAGACATTGAAGAGATGGTTGCTATGATTGTCAGAAACTTCAAAATGATGAAGTTCAGGAAAGCTAGGAGACAAGGCAACTACCAGAAAAGGATCTTCAATACAGATAAAGACAAGAACATCAAAAAGGATAGCAAAGGTAGCAAATTTGACAAGTCAAAGGTTAGATGCTACAAGTGTAATGGTATGGGTCACTTTGCTTCTGAGTGCAAGAAGACAAAGGCACTCATCACATCAAGCAAGGACTGGATGGACTCTTCCTCTGAATCTGATACTGAGGTGGTCAACTATGCACTGATGGCCAATACTGATGATACTAATATTCCTGATGATAAGGTACTTAATATTGTCTTTGATTTTGACACTGATAATGCTTCTGAGTTAAGGCATTTTCTAAAGTCATTGCATCTTAGCTTTAGAAGTCAAACTGCTGAGAATACTAGAATCTTATCTGAGATGTCTGAACTTAGGAAAAGGAATGAGCATGCAGAAGCTGAATTTTCTCTAATGCAAAAAGTACAGATAGAATGTGATAATGCTAAACACATGTATTTAGAGATGAAAATTAAATGTACTACTCTTGAAAAGGAACTTGAGCATGCTAATGAGAAACTCAGAACCTGGACAGATTCTGGTAGAAAATTTCATGAGATTAATACCTCTAAGAATGGGAAATAGTGTCTAGGGTATAAGTCAGATGAGGATAAGAAACTTAAGGAGAAAATTGTTATTGATGAGACAGTTAGTCTAAAAACCTATAGACATGTTATAGACAAAACCAAATCTAAGATTACTCCTGTTAATTTTGTTTTTGGTAAAGATTCCAATTCAACTTTTGAAAAGGGATCTACTTCTGTTCAAAATATTAAAGTTATTAAGTCTAAACCTGTCTTGAGTAAAGTCACTAAGAATGTAGGTTTACTGTCTCAGAAATAACTTAAGGATAAAATCTGTGAGGTTACAGATAGGAAAAAGGAAGCTACTGTTAAGAGAAACAGGAATGGTAAAATTGGGATCAATAAAGAGAATGGTTATAAGTATATTCCAAATGCACCTAGAAAATGTTGTTTTAACTGTGGTAACTCTAATCATCTTGCCATTGACTGTAAAAAGAGTTTAAAGAAAAGTACTGAAATTCCTATTTCTGATGTCAGGAGTAGATCAGTATTTTATAAACCACAGAAGTCCTGTTTTCATTGTGGTAGTATATGGCATTCTATTTATACTTGTAAAGATTATCATGATTTGTACTATAACTTTTATGATCTATTGCCTAAGTTTGATCATAGTACAAAGTCTGGTAGAATTGATAATGTCATACTGAAGCATGTTTTTGTTAATACTGATATTGACAAAGCAAATCCTGATGGAATAAATCCTGTCAGGACTGCTAAAGTCTTAAAGTCTTCTGCTGCTAAAATTAATAAATTGCATGGAAAAGGAACCCAACAAGTATGGGTTCCTAAATGTTCTAACTAGTGTATTTCCATTCTGATTGCAGGGAAAAAGGAAAAATGTGTTAGTCATGGATAGTGGATGTTCTGTGCACATGACTGGAAACAAAGCCCTGTTATCAGAATATGAGGAAAAAGCTGGCCCAACTGTGTCTTATGGAGATGGCAACATTGGACAAACTTTGGGATATGGCAATATAATCATTGGAAATGTCATCATTGAGAAAGTAGCTCTAGTGAAGGGACTAAAACACAACTTGTTGAGTATTAGTCAAATCACTGACAGAGGTTATCATGTCAACTTTTATTCCACACATTGTGAAGTAGTCAGCAAAGAAACAGGAAAGATAGCACTGACTGGCTACAAGCATGGTAACATTTATGAAGCCAACATTCTCTCAAATACTGATGACTCCCCTACATGTCTTATCAGTAAAGCATCAGTAGATGAAAGTTGGAATTGGCACAAGAATCTTTCTCATCTCAACTTTAGCAATATCAATGAGTTGGTTAAGAAAGATTTAGTGAGAGGATTTCCTAAAGTTTTGTATACTCATGATGGACTCTGTGATGCATGTCAAAAAGCTAAACAGAGAAGGACATCATTCCAGAGTAAATCAGAATCCTCTATTGAAGAACCATATCACATGCTGCATCTTGATCTATTTGGTCCAGTCAACATTATGTCCATCAGTAAGAAAAGGTACACTCTTGTAATTGTTGATGAATATTCTAGATTCACCTGGGTGTATTTTCTGCACAGAAAAGATGAAACTCCTGAAATACTGTTAGATCATGTGAGGATGATTGAGACAACCAGAAAATTTTAAAGTCAAGATACTGAGGAGTGATAATGGTACTGAATTTAAGAATTCAAAGATGGTAGAGTTCTGCAAATACAAAGGAATTATTCAACAATTCTCTGCTCCTGGAACACCTCAGCGAGATGGAGTAGTTGAAAGGAAAAATAGAACTCTTATTGAAGCTGGTAGAACTATGTTAGAAGAAGCTAAGTTACCTACATATTTATGGGCAGAAGCAGTCAACACAGCATGCTATACTAAAAATCTCACATTGATAAACAAACATGGTGTTACTCCTTATCAATCTCTCAAGGAGAATAAACCAAGTTTGAAGCATCTGCATGTGTTTGGCTGTAAATGTTTTGTTCTCAGAACTCATCCTGAACTGCTAGGAAAATTTGAAACTAAGGCTGATGAAGGAATTTTCATAGGTTATCCTGCATCAAGAGCCTTCAGAGTTTTTAATTTGAGGACAAGGACTGTCATGGAGTCAATACATGTATCTTTTGATGATAAAAAGATAATAAGCTTGAATGAAGACTCGCATGATAGACTGATTTTTGAAAATGAAGCTACCAAGGAACCTGAAGAAACTGAATCAGATCCTATAAGTTCATCAAATCTTGATGACACTTCAAATCCTGATGTAACACCAAATTCTGATGGTGCTAAATCTGATAATACAAATAATAGAGATTCATCTAGTAGTGCAAATTGATAAGTGGATTTCATATCTACTTAGAACACCCTAAATCGGCTTAAATTGATCGTTTGTTCTCAAGTACATGGTGTTTTTGATGTGTTTTGTGTTAGTGTATGCAGACTTGCTTCGTTAGCAGTGTGGTGAAGTTTCTAGGGTTATGTGGTGCTATTTGATCATTGTTGAAGAAGCCAAGAGGTTGCGGAGTTGAAGAGAGCATGAATTGTCAAGGAAAAAGCAAAAGGAAGAAATTGACAGAAGGTCAAGCGTGCCCACCCCTTCCAGGCGCGCCCGCGCCCTAGGTGGAGTCCCTTCCAAGCGCGCCCGCGCCCTACAGGCGCGCCCACCCCTGAAACATTATGGAAAAAGGCAACTTTGATTCTGAAAAGGAAGTCTGCAGCAACAAGTCAGCAGAAAGGCCTATTTAAGCACTTGGTGGACGATTTCTGAGACATACAACCATAGACATTGTCTTATATACTTACATATTCATCCACCGGTGAGGAGAACAAGAAGACGGCTGATTACGAAGATCTAGTTTTCAACTTTTCTTTGTATTCTTCTAATTAGGCGATACTTTGGATTCTCGTTGGTTTTGTTTTTCTTAAACTCTATCTCTAGTACTTTATTCAGTATTCTAGACATATTTATTATCATGTTTTCATCAGAACCCACGATGATGAACGGTTCGGTTATGAACTAATCGTTGTCGTGGGATTCTAACGGATTTATTTATGGATTATAGTAGTTAATTGTTTTAAAGATGTGTGTGTGATGGCTAATTGATATCCTAGTTTGGTTATGCTTATTCTTCTTGGATGCGTAGCTAACATCTAAGTTGTTTGTTAATCTCTATTGAATGCGAAAGTGGATATAGAGGTTTAGAACTTGCCATGCTAGCATAGGTTTATGTATGTTTGTCATGCATGATTCGTAGGTGATTTTAACCATCTTACCTGCCCTATGTAATCTGAATGGATAACTTGCTCGTTAAACCATTATGTTTTCAAATCTTATAGACATATAGGGTCTAAGCATAATTGGTGTCTGCTTAACTTCTATCTCTTTTGTGGATGTTTGAGTGGTTTGGTATACGTATACTGAAAGGTAGCGTGTACTGATTTTGTGTTATCCGATTAGTTATCACAACTGTCACATGCATTGATTAAAGACAAAAGGCTCTAGATGAAGTATTTAATGAAGTTAGGATCCCATGTTTTATTCTCATAAGTAATTCAACAACAAAATCTTTAGTTAATTTTAGTCTTGATAATTTGTTTAGTTAATTTAGTTAATCAAAACACAACTTTGATACTTGTATTAGCATTGAACAATAGCCATACATTGTTGCATAAGTGCATAACTATAGTAACCAAAGCAGTCTCTGTGGGAACGAACTCTACTTTCATATATTACTTGTTGACCGCGTACGCTTGCGTGATTTTGTGCGAACAAGTTTTTGGCGCCGCTGCCGGGGATTCGGTGTTATTTATTAGTTTATGTGCTTGTCATCAATGGTCGTTAAAGTTCACTGACTCGGATTATTCTCATCAATTTTACCTTGTTTGGTGTGTTTTAGATACTTTAGTGAGCGTGTATGCGAACACGTTCTCAATCTCGGAAAGAAGAACTTGAATTGAATCTAGTTATGGGAGAACCAGTAGCAGAAACGAAGGCTTTGAAGGACTATTCTCAGCCGAAAATCAATGACATTCAATCTAGCATTGTCAGGCCAGCTATCGCAGCTAATACCTTTGAAATCAAGCCTGGCACGATTCAGATGGTGCAGAATTCAGTTCAGTTTGGGGGTGCTCCAACGGAAGATCCTAATATGCATATTAGGGATTTCATCGAGATTTGTGACACCTTCAAGTTCAACGGAGTGTCAGAAGATGCTGTGAAGCTGAGACTTTTCCCATTTTCTCTGAGGGATAAAGCTAAGGGATGGTTGCACTCTCTACCAGCAGGTTCTATTACTACATGGGAGGATTTGGCTCAGAAATTTCTCACTAAATTCTTCCCTATGGCCAAAACAGCTGCAATCAGGAATGCTCTTACTCAGTTTGCACAGCATTCTGGAGAAACTTTATGTGAAGCTTGGGAGCGCTACAAGGAGATGCTTAGGAAGTGTCCTCATCATGGAATGCTTGACTGGATGGTGATCAACTGTTTTTATAATGGTCTAGGAGGTCAATCTCGACCAATGCTTGATGCGGCATCAGGTGGAGCTCTTTGGGCTAAAAGCTATGATGAAGCTTATGAACTTATTGAGATGATGGCTGCGAATGAATACCAGAATCCAACTCAGAGGTTATCACAAGGCAAGGTAGCAGGAATTCTGGAAATGGATGCAGCTACGGCAATTGCGGCTCAGTTAAAGGCTTTGTCTATGAAGGTGGATTCTTTGACTAACTATGGAGTTCACCAGGTGGCTAGTGTTTGTGAGCTATATGCAGGTGCTCATGACACTACTCAGTGTGCCATATCTAGTGAATCAGCGCAGTTTGTGAGCAATTTCCAGAGATCACAACAGCCAGTGCCTAATGTCTATCATCCGAATAACAGGAACCATCCTAACTTCAGCTGGAGTAACAATCAAGGTGGCCAGCAACAACCACATCAGCCATATCAGCAGTATGGAGCCAGGCCTTATAATCCTTCTGGTCAACAGCAGCAGTATGCTCCAAGGCAACCGTATCAACCACCAGGTTTTCAACAACCATCTCAAGGCAACGTTGGTCAGTCGTCTAATGAAAAGTCTGAATTGGAGGAGTTGAGGCTAATGTGCAAGAGCCAAGCTGTTTCCATCAAGACTCTGGAGAATCATATAGGTCATATTGCCAACGCCTTGTTGAATAGACCACATGGAACTCTCCCTAGTGATATGGAAGCTAATCCAGGCAAGAGAGAAGTCAAGGAACATGTCAAAGCAGTTACCTTGCGTTCTGGAAAGGTTACGAGTGACCAGAACTCAGAAAAAGCAGAAAACGAAAATTTTTGGATTCCCAGCAGAAGGTGGAGCGCACCTGCGCCCTAGGGAGCGCGCCCGCGCCTGAGGTTCTGCCAGAAAGTGAAGAAAAAGAGGAAAAAGCCAGTTTGGGGGGAAACGAAGCTGAAAAGCGTGACCATTCGACTGAGAAATCTGTTCTGAAGCAAAATACAGAGATCAAGGAGGTTTATCCTCCTCCGCCATTCCCTAAACGTCTTCAGAAGCAGAAGTTGGATAAGCAATTCGCTAAGTTTCTCGAAGTTTTCAAGAAGTTACAGATCAATATACCTTTTGCGGAATTTCTAGAACAAATGCCGAGCTACGCGAAGTTCATGAAGGGTATTCTATCTCGGAAGTTGAAGCTCGAGGAGTTGGAGACCGTTGCTCTAACTGAAGAGTGCAGTGCGATCCTACAGCAGAAGTTACCTCCTAAACTCAAGGATCCAGGGAGTTTCACCATACCGTGCACTATCGGCAATCTATCTTTCAACAAGTGCTTGTGTGACTTGGGAGCCAGTATTAATCTGATGCCGTTGTCTGTCTTCATGCAACTTGGGCTGCCTGAGCCTAAACCTACAAACATGTCCTTACAGCTGACTGATCGGTCGATCACATATCCAAGGGGCATAGTGGAAGATGTTTTGGTTAGAGTGGATAAGCTTATCTTTCTTGCTGATTTTGTTATTCTGGACTTTGAGGAAGACAAGAAGATTCCTATTATCTTGGGAAGACCGTTCTTGGCTACAGGCCGTACTTTGATTAATGTGCAGAAAGGAGAACTTACAATGAGGGTACATGACCAGAATGTCACCTTCAGTGTGTTCAATGCAATGAAGTTTCCTACAGAGGATGAAGAGTGTTTTTCAGTGGACTTGGTTGAGTCTGCGGTTTACACGGAGATCGAGCAATTGCTTAAGTCAGATACCTTGGAGAAGGTACTGATAGGGGATTCTGATACTGAAGACAAAGAAAGAGAAGAGCAACTGCAGTACTTAAATGCCTCTCTGTGGAAAAGGAAGATTGATATGCCATTTGATTCTCTTGGCATAGCTGAGCTAAAAAAATCTCAGGAGCGTCTCAAGCCATCGATTGAAGAAGCTCCTACTCTTGAACTTAAACCACTACCGGAGCACTTGAGGTATGCTTTCTTAGGTGATGCATCTACTTTACCTGTGATTATTGCATCTAACTTGTCAGGTAGTGAAGAAGAAAAACTTTTGCGAATTCTGAGAGAGTTCAAATCAGCAATTGGTTGGACCATAGCGGATATCAAGGGAATCAGCCCTTCGTATTGCATGCATAAGATTCCGCTTGAACCAGGAAGTAAGCCAACAGTGGATCCTCAAAGGAGGCTCAATCCTATCATGAAAGAGGTGGTGAAGAAAGAAATCCTTAAGTGGCTGGATGCAGGCATTATCTATCCCATTTCAGACAGTTCTTGGGTGAGTCCGGTGCAATGTGTGCCTAAGAAAGGAGGCATGACAGTAGTTGCAAACGAGAAGAATGAGCTCATCCCTACTCGTACAGTTACAGGGTGGAGAATTTGCATGGACTACCGAAAGCTGAATAAAGCCACCAGAGAAGATCACTTCCCTCTTCCGTTCATTGATCAGATGCTGGACAGGTTGGCTGGTCATGAGTTCTATTGCCTTCTGGATGGTTATTCAGGTTACAATCAGATTTGTATTGCTCCAGAGGATCAGGAGAAGACCACATTCACATGTCCTTTTGGCACTTTTGCGTTCCGTCGTGTTTCTTTCGGACTCTGTGGTGCTCCAGCAACTTTTCAGAGGTGTATGATGGCTATTTTCTCAGATATGATTGGCATTAATGTGGAGGTATTCATGGATGACTTCTCAGTTTTTGGAACTTCTTATGACCAGTGCCTACAGAATCTTGGCATGGTGCTGAAAAGGTGTGTTGAGACCAATTTGGTGCTCAACTGGGAAAAATGTCACTTCATGGTGCAAGAAGGAATCATTCTTGGGCATAAGGTTTCTAGCAAGGGGCTTGAAGTGGATAAGGCCAAGGTGGAGACAATTGAAAATCTTCCTCCACCAATTTCAGTTAAGGGAATTCGCAGTTTTCTTGGTCATGCGGGTTTCTATCGGCGATTCATTCAAGATTTCTCCAAAATCTCTAAACCCTTATGTAGTTTGTTGGAAAAGGATGTTCCTTTCAAGTTTGATTAAGATTGCTTAGCTGCTTTCGAGCTCTTGAAGAAGAAGTTGACTACTACACCTATTATCACTGCACCTGACTGGGACGAACCTTTTGAGTTGATGTGTGATGCTAGTGACTATGCAGTGGGAGTTATTCTTGGGCAAAGGAAGAACAAGGTGTTTTATGTGATTTACTATGCTATCAAAACTCTCAACGATGCGCAGCTGAATTACACTACTACAGAGAAGGAGCTCTTGGCAATTGTCTACAGTTTCGAGAAATTCAGGTCGTATTTACTTGGGACGAAGGTAGTAGTTTATACTGATCATGCAGCCATTCGTTATCTAATTTCTAAGAAAGATTCAAAGCCTCGGTTGATTCGTTGGGTTCTTTTGCTGCAAGAGTTTGATTTGGAGATTAAAGACAGGAAGGGTACAGAAAACCAGGTGGCTGATCATTTGTCTCGTTTGGAAGACCACGGTAAGTATGCAGGGGATAAGACTCTTATCAATGAATTTTTTCCTGATGAGCAACTTTTTGGGGTGCAAGATGAAGAACCATGGTTTGCAGATATTGTGAACTATCTTGTGAGTAATGTCATCCCGGTTGAATTTTCTTATGCTCAAAGGAAGAAGTTTCTGCATGATGTGAAGTGGTACCGTTGGGACGAGCCATTTTTATTTAGACAGGGAGCTGATCAAATGATAAGGAGATGCATTCCTTATAGTGAAACTGAGGGTGTTTTGCGAGATTACCATTCCACCACTTATGGAGGTCATTATGGTGGAGAGAAGACAGCTACTCGAGTACTTCAGGCAGGATTCTACTGGCCGACTCTGTTTAAAGATGCTCATCAGTTTGTGTTGAGATGTGATCGATGCCAAAGGGTTGGTAATATCTCTAGGAGGAATGAGATGCCTCTTAATATGCTGCTTGAAGTGGAGATTTTCGATGTGTGGGGAATCGATTTCATGGGACCGTTTGTTTCGTCTTGCAATAATCAGTACATACTATTAGCAGTGGATTACGTGTCTAAATGGGTCGAGGTAAAGGCTTTACCGACCAATGATGCTAAAGTGGTGCTGAGTTTTTTGCATAAGCAAATCTTCACGCGTTTCGGAACTCCAAGGGTAATCATCAGTGATGAGGGTACGCACTTTTGCAACCGTAAGTTCACAGCCTTGATGGCTAGGTATAATATCAATCATAGTGTTGCTACTGCATATCACCCTCAGACAAATGGCCAAGCCGAAGTTTCTAACAGGGAGATCAAGCGGATTCTTGAGAAAGTGGTAAATCCTTCAAGGAAGGATTGGGCGTTGAAGCTTGATGAAGCTGTTTGGGCTTATATAACAGCTTACAAGACTCCTTTGGGTACGTCACCATTTCAGCTGGTGTATGGTAAGGCTTGTCATTTGCCTGCCGAGCTGGAGCACAAGGCATATTGGGCATTGAAGAAGTTGAACTTTGATTTGTCAGCTGCTGGTGAGAAAAGAATGTTTCAGATTAATGAGTTGGATGAGTTCCGTCTACAGGTTTATGAAAATCACAATTTATACAAGGAGAAGGTAAAGAGATGGCATGATAAGAAGTTGGTGCAAAAGTCCTTTCTTCTTGGCCAACTAGTTTTGCTTTTTAACTCTCGTCTTAAGCTTTTTCCTGGTAAACTCAAGTCAAGGTGGTCGGGACCGTTTACAGTCAAAACGGTGTTTCCACATGGTGCAGTGGAAGTTTTCGATAAGTCATCGGATGAAGCATTCAAGGTTAATGGTCAGAGGTTAAAACCGTATTTTGGTGAACGGGTGAATCGCGAGGTGGAGACCGTGGTTCTTGTTTCAGCTGATTAAGGAGTCGGAATCACGTCAAGCTATTGACGTAAAACGAGCGCTTCATGGGAGGCAACCCATGTTATTGTTGTAAGTATTTTTCTATTCTGATTATTTTAAAAAAAAAAAATGAAAAAATCAGAAAAAATTTCTGGGCAGAAAGGCAAGCGCGCCCGCGCCCAGTCCCTGACCAGAAAGTCCAAAAAACGGGAGAAAAGGTGAAAAAAAGCCCAAAAATCAGTTTTTATTTGATTTTCACCCTATATAATCTTAGCCATATCTCTCCCCAACCCTTACTTACAATCCCTAGCCCCTAAACTTTTCTCTCTCATTTTCTCTTTCAAATCTATACATACACATCCTTACATATACTTTCATCTCATCCTAATTCCATGGCACCACCAAAGAGAGGTCGTTTTACGGGTAGTAGCAGCACTCGTCGCTCTTCATCTGAAGAGGAGTCTAGTATGGGTATTGGGGGTGAGAAGTTTTCATCTCCGGAGGCTCAATTGGAGTTTACACGGTTGTTATCCAAGGCCGTGGCTAAAGAAAGGGGATTTTTGCCTCAACCCACTGATGGGCATTTGTTTAATATGATTACAAAGAGGGGTTGGGAATCCTTTTGTGAAGCGCCGGAGCCGGTCCCGTTGTCTATTGTGCGGGAGTTTTATGCTAATGCTAAAGCCGACAAGAACGGTTATAGTGTGGTTCGGGGATTGACTGTGGACTACACTGCTAAGGCGATTCATCGGGTTTTGAATCTGCCTAGGAAAAAGAGGGGTGAGGAAGATTGGTCTTTGAAGACTCGGGATGATCTTGATCTCGAGTACATTCTTGGGGAGATGTGTGTTCCAGGCACAACTTGGAAGTACAAGGCTGGCACCACTGAGCCGATTCTTTTCCCGACTTCTGCGATGAACAGGTATGCGAGGGCTTGGAACTTATTTTTATGTGCTAATATTTTGTCTTCTTCGCATTCGCATGAGGTTACGGTGGAAAGGGCTATTGTTCTTTTTGGTATTCTGAATGAAGAGTACATTGATCTTGGAGAGCTCCTTCATAGGAGTATTGTGAAGTTTTTGAAGGGTGGTACAACGGGGGCGATTCCTCATGCCTCCATTGTTACTAAGTTGTGTGCCGCAGTTGGTGTTCGTTGGTCTGAGGAGGAGCAGGTTCAATTACCGAGTGCTCCTATCGATCATTCAACGATTTCGAGGATGGAGGATTGGGACGGTGGTGCTCCGGACTATTATGGTTTGGGTTATACTGATTTGGATGCTGAGGGAGCAGCGGTTCCACCTCGTGATCCTGCCGCACGGAGGGAACGTGCATCTAGGATTCCGCGTGAGGTGGATAGGTCTGGTTTAGAGGGTGTGCAGTATAGGCGGCTGACTCGGCGCATTGATGTGATGCATGACAGTAATAGCCGTTTTGCTCAGGAGTTGACTCAGGCTTTGAGTACTGCATTCAGAGCTACTAGAGTTGACATCGCTTGGCCTACCTTTGGAGCTGATTCTGTTTATCCACCACCGGATACACCACCCGAGGAGGGTGGTCCTGCTGATGATTAGGTATTCTCTGCATCTTTCCTTTTTATTACCTTCAATGAGGACATTGAATATTGTAAGTTTGGGGGTGGTAATTAGGGAAGGTTAGTGTGTGTGTGTCATATAGGTTTCATATTGCATATGTAGTTAGTTCATTCATATCTTTGCATGTTTTTGTCATATAGAGCATTTTGTTTGCATTAGTATTTTATATATTATGTGAGTCCATTTAGTTGCATTTGCATAGCATATTTCATGATCCCTTAGGACTTGACTATTTCTTGGTTGGTGAGTCGATGTTGATGGGAATGTGGTAGTGATAGAGGGTTGATTAAGTTCCTATGAATTGACTTGCATGCCAGAAACAAAATAATTTCATAAGTCTCATTGGTTGCTTTTGAATTTGATCAGACCATGTTTGTTTGGATGTTAGAATTTAATCACTTGCTTATATTCAGAATGTCTTCTATTCTCTTGAAATTCAAAGAAGCACTTAAGTCTAAGTTTGGGGGAAAACGGGGATTTCATGCTAGTTGTCAATAAGGCTAGGTGTCAAATGGCTAGTAGCCGGCTCATTGAAAAGATGAGTAGTCTAGGGTGGGATGAGAAAAAGCAAAGCGCACTCATTCCGAAATTGAAAAAAAAAAGTTGTGTATATGCAAAATTGATCAGGTTGAGCTCTTTAATACTCGAGCAATTAAGTTCTAGGGGACTTTGTGCCTAGTGACCTAAGACTTTTCCGGTCTGGGATCCACTAACCTAACGCTCGCTATATGGGTATTATTGTATAAGCCTTTTGGGGTCTCAACCATTGCACGGTCAAATAAGCATGTGTGTCGTAATAAAGCATGAATTCCTGTCTATCTAAAGTGGTCTGAGGTGTCTTTAAGTGGTTTCTTGTGTCTAGAGTTCATTCTGTTTAAAAGCTTGTGGTTGTTTTGGTGAAGAATAGGATATGGTATTGGTTTAGTTTGGGAGTATATTGATGAGCATTGCACACACGCACATTTCTGTGTTTGTTTGTTAGTATAAGGGGATTTGTTCGAACTCTGTTTGAAAGATTGCATTCCTTGAGATGTTGGCTTGTTGATTGGTTATGGTTAGTTTGAAGCGATCGTTTGCATTTTCATATTAGTTGCATTCATGCATTGTATTATATATATGTAGTGAGTCTGTTTATGCTTGAGGACAAGCATCGGTTTAAGTTTGGGGGTGTGATAAGTGGATTTCATATCTACTTGTAACACCCTAAATCGGCTTAAATTGATCGTTTGTTCTCAAGTACATGGTGTTTTTGATGTGTTTTGTGTTAGTGTATGCAGAGTTGCTTCGTCAGCAGTGTGGTGAAGTTTCTAGGGTTATGTGGTGCTATTTGATCATTGTTGAAGAAGCCAAGAGGTTGCGGAGTTGAAGAGAGCATGAATTGTCAAGGAAAAAGAAAAAGGAAGACATTGACAGAAGGTCAGGCATGCCCACCCCTTCCAGGCGCGCCCGCGCCCTGGGTGGAGTCCCTTCCAAGCGCGCCCGCGCCCTACAGGCGCGCCCACCCCTGAAACATTCTGGAAAAAGGCAACTTCGATTCTGAAAAGGAAACCTACAGCAACAAGTCAGCAGAAAGGCCTATTTAAGCACTTGGTGGACGATTTCTGAGACATACAACCATAGACATTGTCTTATATACTTACATATTCATCCACCGGTGAGGAGAACAAGAAGACGGCTGATTACGAAGATCTAGTTTTCAACTTTTCTTTGTATTCTTCTAATTAGGCGATACTTTGGATTCTCGTTGGTTTTCTTTTTCTTAAACTCTATCTATAGTACTTTATTCAGTATTATAGACATATTTATTATCATGTTTTCATCAGAACCCACGATGATGAACGGTTCGGTTATGAACTAATCGTTGTCGTGGGATTCTAACGGATTTATTTATGGATTATAGTAGTTAATTGTTTTAAAGATGTGTGTGTGATGGCTAATTGATATCCTAGTTTGGTTATGCTTATTCTTCTTGGATGCGTAGCTAACATCTAAGTTGTTTGTTAATCTCTATTGAATGCGAAAGTGGATATAGAGGTTTAGAACTTGCCATGCTAGCATAGGTTTATGTATGTTTGTCATGCATGATTCGTAGGTGATTTTAACCATCTTACCTGCCCTATGTAATCTGAATGGATAACTTGCTCGTTAAACCGTTATGTTTTCAAATCTTATAGACATATAGGGTCTAAGCATAATTGGTGTCTGCTTAACTTCTATCTCTTTTGTGGATGTTTGAGTGGTTTGGTATACGTATACTGAAAGGCAGCGTGTACTGATTTTGTGTTATCCGATTAGTTATCACAATCGTCACATGCATTGATTAAAGACAAAAGGCTCTAGATGAAGTATTTAATGAAGTTAGGATCCCATGTTTTATTCTCATAAGTAATTCAACAACAAAATCTTTAGTTAATTTTAGTCTTGATAATTTGTTTAGTTAATTTAGTTAATCAAAACAGAACTTTGATACTTGTCTTAGCATTGAACAATAGCCATACATTGTTGCATAAGTGCATAACTATAGTAACCAAAGCAGTCTCCGTGGGAACGAACTCTACTTTCATATATTACTTGTTGACCGCGTACGTTTGCGTGATTTTGTGCGAACACAAATGTTGAGGGGGAGCAACAGCATTCGACTACAAGTTCAGAGTCAACTCAATCATGAGGACAAAATTCTTCAGATACTGATTCAAGTGATGATCCTGATAATTCATCAGGAGGAGATAACAACATCTCAGGAGGAGCTTCATCTAAAGCAAGTTCATTAATTCAAAATAACACCAATCCAGGGGGAGCATCTACATCAAGGAATGATTTACCATCAGCAAGGAAATGGACTGCAAGTCATACTCCTGATTTAATCATTGGAGATCCTGATGCAGGTGTTCAGACAAGAAGTGCAACTCAAAATGAATGTCTATATAATAACTTTCTGTCAAAGGAGGAGCCAAAGAAAGTTGAAGATGCACTCAAAGATGCTGACTGGGTTACTGCAATGCAAGAAGAATTGAATGAATTTGAAAGGAATGAAGTCTGGAAACTGGTACCAAGACCAAAGAACAGATCTATTGTTGGTACTAAATCGATTTTCAAAAATAAGACTGATTCAGATGGTGTAATTATCAGAAACAAAGCAAGACTAGTTGCAAAGGGGTATTCTCAACAAGAAGGAATTGACTATGATGAAACTTTTGCTCCTGTTGCAAGACTAGAGGCCATCAGAATCTTTCGGGCATATGCAGCTCATAAGAAATTCAAGGTTTTCCAGATTGATGTGAAAAGTGCTTTCTTAAATGGTGAACTGGAGGAAGAAGTATATGTTGAACAACCTCCTGGTTTCATTGATCCAAAATATCCAGATCATGTTTACAGATTGGATAAGGCACTTTATGGACTAAAGCAAGCTCCAAGAGCATGGTATTAAACCCTAGCTCAATTCTTACTGGAAAGTGGATTCAAAAGAGGTACTATTGATAAAACTCTATTCTATTTGAATCATGGTAAGGATTTGCTTTTAGTTCAGATTTATGTGGATGATATCATTTTTGGGTCAACAAACAATAAGCTGTGTGAAAATTTTTCCAAGCTTATGCAGTCAAGATATCAAATGAGCATGATGGGAGAAATGAGTTATTTTCTTGGTCTTCAAGTTAAACAGACTGATGATGGCATTTTTATCAATCAGTCTAAATATACAAGGAATTTACTGAAAAGGTTTAACATGGAAGACTGTGCTACTACAAGTACTCCCATTGCTACAGCTACCAAACTTGATCCTGATCAAGGTGTTGAGGTAGATGTAACTCACTACAGAGGAATGATTGGCTCTTTATTGTATCTCACTGCCAGTAGACCAGATATCATGTTTGCAACCTGTCTGTGTGCAAGATTTCAAGCAAAACCTAGGGAACCTCATCTGATTGTAGTTAAAAGAATTTTCAGATATCTCAAAGGCACTCCTTCACTTGGCCTTTGGTATGCAAGGGAATCAGATTTTGGTTTGTGTGGTTATTCAGATGTTGATTTTGCAGGATGCAAAATAGACAGGAAAAGTACTTCAGGAAGCTGACAGTTTTTGGGTGGTAGACTAGTTTCATGGTTCAGCAAAAAGCAAAAGTCTATCTCTACTTCAACAGAAGAAGCTGAGTACATTGCTGCAGGAAGCTGTTGTGCTCAGATAATGTGGATGAGAAATCAGTTGTTAGATTATGGCCTGTCATACTCAAAAATCCCTATTTATTGTGATAACCAAAGTGCTATTGCAATGACAGGAAATCCAGTTCAACATTCTCTTGCTAAACAGATCAGTATTAGATATAATTTCATAAGAGAACAGGTTCTGGAGGGAACAATTGAACTTCACTTTGTTCCTACTGATCAACAACTAGCTGATATATTCACCAAGCCACTAACTGAAGCTGCATTCAATAAATTGGTGAATGAACTTGGAATGATGAACTTTGAGAATTTCTGAGAAAAACTACAGAGAAGAAATCCCGATGACTATCAAATCCTGATGGTCATTCAGAGAGGTATGTATTTCTGATCAAATCCTGATAGGACAAAATCCTGACAGGAAGTCAACTGGTCAATTCTGATGTACAGGTCAGTATTTAATTGCTTAATTTGTGCCTGATTTTTCGTCAGTTTCTGATGAGAAACGTTTGAGTTTTGGACAACTGTATACGCGTGTGTGTCTCACTGATAGATATATACATATAGATACACATAAAAAGCGGTGCAGTTATGTTTAATTACACACGTAATTTGTCCACTAATCATTTTTGCACAAATCATAATTTGCCACTTGTCATTGAGAGTAATATTTTGTTTTAACAAAATACATTTGATTTGCTAAATTTCTGATTACTCTCTCTTCATCAGTTTTTCATCTTATTTATCTCTCTGCGTTCAAGAACCCTAATTTCTAAATCTCAATTCTCAAGTTTTTGATACTGTTTTAATGGCGTCTTCATCTTTCATAAACAAACAGACTGTGGTTAGTGGTGTTACGTTTGCCACTAATAATTTTGTAGCTATTTTAGACCATCAGGAATTACCCAATGAGTTTCACATTATCCAAGATTTTCTATCTTCAAGCCCATTGAAGTTTGCTTTAACAGAACCTGCAAGTGTTTCTTTTAAGTCAGTTATGCAGGTGTGGAACTCAGTTACTTTTGACAAAGGGCATTCTGACTCAATCTTGATGAGTTTTGAATATGATGGGATTACTCACTATGTGACTCCTGCAATTGTGGAGGATGCATTGCATTTACCTGTTCTTGGTGATGATGTTCCTGATAATGTTTCGGACTCTACTCTCTTTGAGTTTGTTACAAAGTTGGGCTACAATGGTGAAGTAAAGAGGTATGGGAACCTCTTCAAGACAAAGCTTAAGAAGGAATGGAATTTCTTCTTTGATACAATCAACCGCTGTTTCCTGAACAAGACATCAAATTTTGATGCTCTTCCATCAGGATCTCTCAAAATTGGGTACTCTCTAATCCATTCTACAATGTTTGATTATGGATCTTTTATCTTAAAAGCTTTAAGTGATAGGAAATCAGATAAGTTAGGTTCTGTCTGTTTTCTTAGATTTTTACAGTTGATATTTAATCACTTATGTCCTAATGTTGTTTTTGAGGATGATGTAGTTCTACCAATCAGTAGAATTACTGAGAATAATATTAAGTCCTTAGTCAACAGTGATAAGGCAAATGGTTTTGTTAGATATAATTGCTGATGTTTGTTTATCAGTGTTTAAGTACCAGGAAACTATCAGAGTTTAGCTGGAGGACTAGTCAAGAGTTTAGCTGGAGGACCAGTCAGAGTTTGTTAAAGTCTGATGGTCAGAGTTTGCTTAGAAGTCGGTGCAATTCAATGAACATTCTAGAAGCGATATTCTTTGAAGATGGAAAGAAGCAAAGAGATATCGAGATGGCTAAGGAAACGGAACAGAAGACAGAAGCAATTCTTAATTGATTCTGATTGTATAGCTAATTTATAGGAATATCAATTAATGATTGTATGTAGCTGTGTACTATATAAACACGGATAGGTTAACCCTAAAAGGGATGCGAATACGTGAGTTATCATTCTTGTAACCTAGCAGCTCTATGTGATATTTTACATCACTGAGAGACAAGTTTTTTAATTCCATTCAGTTTATTGTTCATAAACAGTGTTCTAATTGTTATTCTCATACCTATACTTGATTATATATTGTGTATTCGGCCTAACAATTGGTATCAGAGCCAAGGTTGTTTAATATATACAGTTTTTGACCCAAACACAAGTTATAATCATGGCTGAAAATACCCAGGCAGGTTCTAATGCTCAGAAGGTTCAACCAACTTTTATAAGTCGATATGAGACAATCAGGGTTCCAATTCTAAGACCAGTGGAATATCCAATATGGAAGGTGAAGATGACCATGTTTCTGGAAGCCACGGATCCAGAATATCTTGATAGAATCAATGATGGTCCTCATATGCCAACAAAACTGTCTCCAGTTGTTGCTGGTCAAGAACAGAAGAGCGTTCCAAAAGAAAAGAAAGATTTGACTCCTGAAGACATCTCATCAATTGCAAAGGATGCAAAGGTTAGACATATTCTCTATAGTGTTTTAGATAATGTTATGTCTAACAGAGTTATTGGCTGCAAAACTGCCAAAGAGATTTAGGATGCTTTAGAAGTCAGATGTCAAGGAACAAGTGCTAGAAAGAAGAACAGGAAGACTATTCTTACACAGGAGTATGAACACTTTGATTCTAGACCTGATGAAACTTTGACTGAGACATATGACAGATTCTGCAAACTGTTGAATGATTTATCTCTTGTTGATAAATAATATGAACTTGAAGAGTCGAATCTCAAATTCCTTCTATCTCTTCCTGAAAGATGGGATTTGAAGGCAACGACAATAAGAGATAATTATGATCTTGCAGAAACAGATCTCGATGAAATCTATGGTTTGCTTAAAACTCATGAACTTGAAATAGAACAAAGAAACAAAAGATCTGGAAAGAAGACAAAATCTGTTGCTCTCAAAGTTGAAGAAAAACTTCTTAAGAAAGAGACATCAAAGAAGAAAGCTAAAGGAAAGGCTTTGGTCATAAACTCTGAAAGTGAGTCATCAAACACTGATGATGACTCAAACACTGATGTTTCTTCTGAATCTGAGGATGATGAAGAACAAATGATGCAAATGGCTGCTTTGATGGTGAAGACTTTCAAGAAGATGGGATTCACGAACTTCAAGAAAGGAAAGAGATTCTCAAGGAGAGATTCAAACTCTGAAAGGAAGAATTTCAGAAAGTCTGACAGAAGAGATATCAAATCTGGGAAGAAAGACAAGTCTGAGATTCAGTGATACAAGTGTAAAGAGATGGGTCACTATGCTCCTGAGTGCAAGAAAGGAAAATCTGAAAAAGCACTCATCACTAAAGGAAAAGACTGGGCAGACACTTCAGATTCAGATGAGGATGTCAACTATGCTCTCATGGCAACTGTCAAAGAAGAATCTGAATCATCTGAAAATAAGGTACCCCTAACAACTTTTCCTTCAGAGTTTGTTACCAAACTTGCTTCATAGATATTATTCCGTCTGTGTCCAACTAGAACAACTTTCCCTGTAGATTTGCTGATAACCTCACAATATTCAGGTTGAAAATCTACATGGCATCACTTTCTCAAACACTTTCTCGAAGCATAAACTCTGATTTCTTTGAAATATTCTAATGGCAACAACCATGTTTCAGTCTTTTGGTCTCAATTTTGTTCCTAACAACTATGCAGCACCACTATCTACTGAGAACGTCCCAGAGGCGTTTCACTTGTTTCAAAATTTCCTTGTTCAATCAGATATTGGGCAAGCTTTAGTGGAACCAATAAGGTTATCTGGTACTCAAATCAAAGCCTTCTGGGAAACAGGCGTATATGATGATGGAGGTGAATCCGGCACTCCTTCAATTATTTTTGATGATGGAGGTGAATCCGGCACTCCTTCAATTATTTTTGAATTTGCTGATCAAGATTATGTGGTCACTCCAACCACTGTGAGAGATGCTCTTGGGTGTGAAGATTTCAATGCGTTCACCATTTCTGTTGGTGATTCTGATCTTCAGCGTATGATGAGGGAGATTGGTTACTCTGGGCCTTTGGCAAGGACAGGTAATCTGAAGCGACCGTTCTTGAGGAAGGAGTGGAGTTTCTTCTTCGATTGTATTACAAGGGCGTTCGGAAAGAAGTGCACAAATTGGGATGCTATTCCAATCGACAGTCCACAAATTGGGTATTCTCTTCTCTATGGTACTCGTTTTGATTTTGCTAGACTTGTTTTGAATAACATAGGTGAAAAGATGACAGAAAATAGGAATGTTGTTTATTTTGCTCGTTTCTGTCAATCAATCTTTTCTTTTTGTGTTGATGGGTTGAGATAGCTGAGGAGGATGTAATTCCCTCATTTAAATTGCATAAGAGAATATTCTCTGATCTCACAAATAAGGATGTCAAGAAAGGCAATGTTGGTGACTTGATGTTTCCTGCTTCAGTCCAACAGTTTTTAAATCCTCAACCACAATCACAAGCACAACCAGAATCTGACCAGCCTTTAAACTCTGAACCTCTTCCATCTACATCTCAAAAACCAAAGACTGGGGGTAGGATTAAGCATAGAGCGTTTAAGGCTATCCCAGCTGCTAAACCTCTAAACACTGATGATATTCCAGTATCTGTTGGTACTTCAAGGAGAAAGAAGAGGGCAAACAGACCTGTTTCTGATGCAAATGTGCCTTCTGATGAAACTGAATCTGCTAATGCTAAGAAAAGGAAGCTTGTAGCTGCATATCTGTTTGGTGGATTGGTTCCTGATTCTACAAATGTTGAAACAAAGGCTGTAAATGAAGATCATTCTGAAAATGCTACTGCGCCTGAGGAAGCCAGAGCAAACACTGATAATAATGATGTTGTTGTTGATGATTTTCTTGAACCCATCTTGGAGATGGATATTGAAGATGAAGTTGAAGCACATCCCTCTGCAACTCTAGAAGAGTTTGGCAGTATTAATGAAACAGAGGATGTGGCAGCTGATCAACCTACACTTATCATAGATGAGTCACTAGCTACTCATACAGAGATTCTCTCTGTTAATCACCGGGTAATTGAAAAAGGTGAAGAGGTTGATCAGACAGCAAAGGCTGTAGCTGCAGAAAATATTGTTGAGGAAACTGCAGAGAATAATCTTGAAGCAACTGCAGAAATTGCTGTTGAAACTACTGCTGTTGATGCTGAAAATGAAGAAAATGCTCAAGACAATATAAACTCTGAGAAGCTCGTAAATGCTGATGTTCCAGAAACATTTGCTGAGAACATTCCTCATTCTTCCAATGTTGAACCTTCTGCAAAGTCTGATAATGATCAAGCTGATTCATCTTCTCAAAGACTTTCTGCTCCATCAAATCCAAAGGACATTCAGCATGCCACTGAACTTCACTTTCAGAATATGTAATTTTCTAAGTGGTCAGACAAGGATTGCATATTCACTGATCAAAGGGCTGCTGACTTTGTCACAAAATCTGCTAAGTCAATTTCAAATCCTGAGCTTCTTACACATCTTCAGGCAACTATTGTTCAAGTTAAATCTCTTCACAGTCGTTTTGATGACACTCAGAAGTCAGTTACTGGGTTGAGAAATGATGTGGTTGCTCGAGATATGTCACTAAAGCAAGATAAAACTCTGTTGCTTACTCTGGTCAAAGATCAAGAAATTCTCAAGAACAGATTGACCAAGGTTGAAGACAATCAGACTTTAATGTCTGATAAACTGGATTCTATTGCTGCTTCGCTTGAATTGCTCACATCAGTATTGATTCCTGATGATGTCAAAAAGGGGGAGAGAGTACTTAAAGACAAATGCAAAAAGTCTCAAACTCTGAGTAGACAGGATGATTCTACTGATGGTGGTGCACAAGGAAAAGAGTTTAAATCTAAATCTACTCTACAGCAAGGAAAGCTAAGATCAAACTCTGATGCTACAAACTCTGAAAGGATAAACACTGGTGCTCAATCTACTTCAATAACTAGAAGCTTATTGCTTACTTCTCATCCAATTACTGATGAAGAGATTGCTGCTCAGTTGTTTCTAGAAGAACATGGTGCTGATGCAACCATAGAAGATATCCAAGATGAAGAATTGATGCTAGTTGAAGAGCATGTAAATAATTTAAAGTCTGGAAAGTTGAAGAAAGTCAAGAAAGTTTTAAGGCCAAAGGAGAAAGGAATTGTAATCAAGGAAAATGTAAACTCTCAACAGAGTCTACAATACTCAAGAAGGCCAGTTGAAGCCAGCTTAGATAAAGGCAAAGGGAAGCTAGTTGAAGAAAATAAGTCATTGAAGAAAGCTCAAACAACCTCTGACAGTGCTCAAGTTGTTCAAACACTGGAAGCTGTGACAACCACTGATACTACTCAAGTTTTACAGACTAAACTCTCTTCTGAACTTCAAAGAACTTTTGCTAAGCCAATCACTGTTCAACATTCTCTGATTCCAGCAAATGTAAATATTCTCCAAAGCAGAACTATCATGGGAAAGGAATCAAGAGATAAATCTGGACTGGGATCTCATAGAGAAAAGAGAGTGAATAACAGTCATGTGGATCAAACTTCATTAGCTAAACCAGGTGTTGGTGTGACTCAAGAAAATCTTGATGCTTTAGAGTCGGTTCAGTTAATACATCATAAAGGATTGAAGAAGGATTTTCTGTTATACTTCAAGGCTGATGGCAGAGTATACAGAGTTGGTGAAGCTGATATAGAATTAAAGATGAAAGAAGAACTAGAGTATGTGCTGTATCTACTGAAAGTCAAAAATCAAAGAACTCGTCAAGCATCTGAGGTATTAAGAAGTAGAATGGTTAAAGCTAGAGCTCTTTGTGGCCTAAAGACTGCTGGTGCTTATATACTGAAATACAAAGATTATAACGGAAAGCTTGTTGAGATGCAAAGGAACAGTGCAAGACTCAGAACAGATCTTGGTATAAAAGTGTTGGAATTTAATCTGGAATCAGATAAATCCTTCATAATAAAGCTAGGAAATGATATGAGGAAGAACAACATTTATGCTCTAAGGGCGGCTATCTACCAAACTGGAGAAAGTGATCCAGAGTTAAGAGAGATAAAAAAGATAATGTTAGCTGAGCTAGAGAGAGCTGAGAGAAGACTACTTGTGGACTACATCAGGACTGTACCTGACATTGAAGATATTAAGTAACTGAAGTCTGTAAGTTTTTAAAAGTTTTCTGTTCTGAGTGAAAGTATAAACTCTGTGATTTTATAAACACTGCATTTGTTATATGTTTTGACATCATCAATTATCTGTTAACTTGTACATTTTAGTATGAACAAGTTGGGGGAGATTGTTAGATATAATTGTTGATGTTTGTTTATCAGTGTTTAAGTACCAGGAATCTATCAGAGTTTAGCTGGAGGACCAGTCAGAGTTTGTTAAAGTCTGATGGTCAGAGTTTGCTTAGCAGTCGGTGCAATTCAATGAACATTCTAGAAGCTATATTCTTTGAAGATGGAAAGAAGCAAAGAGATATCGAGATGGCTAAGGAAACGGAACAGAAGACATAAGCAATTCTTAATTGATTCTGATTGTATAGCTAATTTATAGGAATATCAATTAATGATTGTATGTAGCTGTGTACTATATAAACACAGATAGGTTAACCCTAAAAGGGATGCGAATACGTGAATTATCATTCTTGTAACCTAGCAGCTCTCTGTGATATTTTACATCACTGAGAGACAAGTTTTTAATTCCATTCAGTTTATTGTTCATAAACAGTGTTCTAATTGTTATTCTCATACCTATATGTTAGCACAAAATCACGCAAGCGCACGTGGTCACAAGTAATATACGAATAAGTCAAGTTCGTTCCCACAGAGATCTAATGAGGTGTTCAATTCAATTAATGTACCTATGCAACAATGTATGATTTTTATCCACTGCTAAGACAATTAACAAGATAGGGTTTTGAATAACTAAGATTAACTATGAAGCAATTTAATAAACTAAGAATTAATTAACTAACAAGAATTGGAATCGAATTACTTATGCAGAGAAAACATGGGATCCTAACTTCATTAAGTACTTCAGCTAGAGTCTTTTGCCTTTAATCAATGCATGTGACAGTTGTGATAACTAATCGGATAACACGAAATCAGTACACGCTACCTTTCAGTATACGTATACCAAACTACTCAAACATCCACAAAAGAGATAGAAGTTGGGTAGACACCAATTATGCTTAGACCCTATATGTCTATAAGATTTGAAAACATAACGGTTTAACGAGCAAGTTATCCATTCAGATTACATAGGGCAGTATAAGTATTTTCATCTCATACTACGAATCATATTGATAAACAATTATGAACCTATGCTAGCATGACAAGTTCTAAATCTCTATATCCACTTTCGCATTCAATAGAGATTAACAAACAATCTTAGATGTTAGCTACGCATCCAAGAAGAATAAGCACAACCAAACTAGGATATCAATTAGCCATCACACACACATCTTTAAAACAATTAACTACTAAAATCCATAAATAAATCCGTTAGAATCCCACGACGACGATTAGTTCGTAATAGAACCGTTCATCATCGTGGGTTTTGATGAAAACATGATAATGAACAAGAATTGAATAATATGGATACTAAGTAATAGAGTTGAGAAAACAAATCCCAAAAGCATCCAAGAGTATCGCCAAGAAAAATACAAAAGAAAAGTAGATCTAGAACTCTGTTGCTTGTCACGCGCGTAGGAATCCTTCGTCAAACTTGAATCTCCGTGTCTCGGCTCTCTCTCTATGTGTTGCTGGGAATTAGTATATGATTATTGGTGAAGGGTTGTGTTTATATAAACTCCAGGAGGCTTTTTCAGCAAGATATTTCCATATTTCCAATTAAAAATCGAAATTTCCAACTATTCTGCCAGGCGGCCGAGCCCTAGGCGCGCCCCCGCGCGCTCCGATTCTGCCAAGGTCGCGCGCCCGCGCGCCTGGCCGCGCGCCCGCACGTTTGGTCCGCGCCCGCGCGTTTGGCCGTGCCCCCGCGCGCCAGGTTACTGTTCAGAATTATAGAAAATGTTGTCCTTTCGCGTGAGCTGTAAGATCGTCAGAATCGGACTTGTAGAACTCCAGATATGGCCAAAACAGTGAAGACTGCGCAACCTACCCGGAAAATCCGAATTTTAATCAAATTAACCTCCAACTCTTGGTTCTGAAAAACTTAATGCAAACACATTAAACACACCACATACTTGAGTTCAAGTCATCAATTTAAGCCGATATGAAGCGTTCCAAGTAGATATAAAATCCACTTATCACTATACTTGATTATATATTGTGTATTCGGCCTAACAGGTTTTATTGGTAATGCTTTCATTCCTGATGAGGTTAGGTTTTTCTTACTTCAGAAAATGCCTACTTGTTATGGATTGCTTTCTCATGCTATGGGGCAAGGTCAATCACACCTTGTTCCTGACCTCAGCATACCACCTAAATAGTCCAAACAGTCAACATCCACCTCTAATTTCTCTCAAAAGACTTTAGTTGTAAAATCAAGGAAATCAGCTAGAACTGATGTGTCTGGAAGGCAATCAGGTTCGAAGGATTTTTCCTCTACACCACTCACTAAAAAGAAGATACAAGGGGGTGTACAAGGGGTCCTGGTGAAGAAAGCTGCTAAGGGTGTTGAGACTGTTTCTGTTAAAAGAAAGTTAGTGCTCAGGGATGAGACTGATTCGGAGGATGATTTACCTAAATCCTCTCTAATGAATGTGAATAAGGAAGTTGCTGATACTGCTATTGAAGCTGTGGCACCATCATCAAAACCACAGAAGAAAAGGACATTATCGAAAAGCAGGTATCATATTCCTTTGAAAGTTCAAATGAAGGATACCAATATTCAGACATCAAATCCTGATGAGTCATCTACTCCTGATGCTCTAGCAAATCCTGATGTTGGTATTCCTGATGCAAAAACGAAAGTTGTCTCTATCTCAGACTCTCCAGCAAAGGCTTCTCCATCTGCAAAGATTGTTGAAATTTCATGGGAGAAGGTTGCTGAGACTGCTTCAAAGCTTGGATTTTCACATCCCTTGGAGAAGAAAAGGAAAGCAACAGAGATAGTTTACAACAGACAAAAGAAGCTGAAAGGATCTAGCCCACAAGAACCTGAATCTCAAAGTGATTCAGCAGCTCAGACTACAGATCCTGCCACACAAGAACCACTCAATCAAAGTTTGGATGAAGGCTTAGCTATTGGAATGGTCCCACAAGAACCACTTTCTCAAAGGGAGAGTGAAGACATCAACATTCCAGTCACACAAGAACCATCTTCTCAAAGTAAAGATGCAGGCGCAGCTACAACTTCTAGTGAAAGATTGGTCACGGACACTGTCAATGAGGGAAGCACACAAGAACGTCCAACTCAAAGTGTTGAAGCAGCTTCTGAACCTCATGCTACACAAGAAACATTGGTAATAGATACTGATGCAAGCTTATCAAATCCTGACGGTGTTCATCCTGATGATAATGGTGCTCCTGATGTTGAGCCAATTTTGATTCAACCACTACGATCAAGACCAATGGACCATCCTATCACAGATTCACAGGACAAACTGAAAGGTATAACTATTCCTGATCCTGATGATACTCATGATAATGATGATGATTCTGATGATAATGATGATGAAAATAAGGACGAGAAGGAACAACTTGCCAGAGTTCTAAAATATAGTCTTGGAACTAATTTTGGTTCATCAAGCACATTCATGGGTGGCAAGGCTTCTACTGGAAAAGACTTCAGACAAGACTTTTCTATTCCTTCTGAGATCAATCCTGTTGAGCAATTGAAAAGGCATCAATGGGAAAATGAATGGTATAGGTCTGATGAATCTGTCAACTATCCATATGCCTTGGATCATGATTATGATGCAGTGAAGATGATAGAGAATCCAGATTTGAAGAATCATCTGAAGGCTACAACTCTTTTATCTAAAAGCCTGAAACATGAAATTTATTCTGTCAAAGCTACAACTGAGTTGGTGAGGGACAATATTTCTATGAGTTTTACAAAGGTGCATATTGTTCTTCAACTAAGGATAGTGGAATCTCAAGTGAAATCTGTTGTTTCTGAACAAACCTCCATCAACAGAAGGATTGATTCTCTTGATACAAAGGTAACTGACATTCAAACCTCTCTTGCCTTAATTTTGAATATATTGTCAAATACTGCTGTCAAAAAGGGGAGAAGGTAAGTCAGACAAAATGTACACCTGATCTAGTATTGAGAAATAATGATGATGATGATAATACTGGAAATGATGGTGGTGACAAAATTCTACAAGGAGAAACCTCTGATGCTGCTGTCATGAATAGGGCTGTCAAAAAAATCCGAAAAATCTGATATCCGTCCGAAATATTTGTATTCGTAACCGGAATAAAGCGGATTTTATCCGTATCCGAAATAAAGCGGATATTATCCGTATTCGAATTCGGTAGTTGCGGATACAAATATGGATATAGGCGCATCCGTATCCGGTAATATCTGAATCCGAAATTAAATAAATATGATAAATAAATAATATTATATATATATAGTTACATATTATTTAGAAATTATATTTTAAGTTTACAGAATATATATATATATATATAATTTAATCATTAAACAATATATTTATATAAGTTGTAGATAATTGTAAACATACATATATATATATATATATATATATTACAAATTTAATATTTTAAAATAAATAAAATTATACTAAAAAGTAAATTTTTGAAAAAAATAAAATAGACTTTACTAAATTTAAGTTTTAGTTTAGTTTACTTTTTTTAAAAATAATTTAAATTTTTATTATTTTTTCAATTTTTTTGAATTAAAATTTAATATAAAAACTAAAAAATTCTGACTGAAATTCGGATTCGGATATTATCCGTATCCGGATAGTATCCGGCGGATTCGGATTCAAATATTTTTATTTAAATATTTTCGGATACGGATCCGGATACGAATTCAGATTTTCGAATTCGGATTCGGATACAAGCAGATCTGTATCCGAATTATCCGTTTGACAGCCCTAGTTATGAAGACAATTCAAACTTCCCAAAGTCAAACAACGCGGTCAACTCATGTTTCTGATTCTGGAGTAAGGACAGTAAGAGCAATGGTGCAATCTCAGATCCTGACGGAAGAACAAATCCTGACAGGTGATCAAATCCTGATGCCTGGTCATGAACAAACTCTTGCTACAATTCCTGAAGGTGATGAAGATATGATTATTGATAATCCTGAAGATGCATCAAATCTATTCCAGAAGTTTTCTACAAAAGATGGCAGAATTGTTACTCTATATCACACTGATAAAAGAGTTCAACAATTATTTGCAAGAAAAGCACTCTCTATAGCAAGTGAAGAATATCATGATCTCTCACATGAAGAATTCTTAAGACAACAGAGAGAAATGATGGAAAGCTTTAATAACCCTGCTCCTGCTAGAGGTAGAGGAAGCAGAGGTAGGAGAGGAGCTAGAAGAGGTAGAAGAGGTTCTTCAACTCAAACAGTGCCTAGACAGACAAGGTCTAGAGGGTTATTAATAGAAGAAATTCCTGAACCTACTCAAAATCTAGTAGTTCCTGACAGGTCTACTTTTGGTGATGATGGAAATGTTGAATAAGAACCTGAATTGAGAAGAAAGCCAAGACAATTAATTCTCTGCAAAACAAATCAAATTGAAGATTCTAATCCTGACATTGTTCATGACAATGTTCAAGATCCTGATGAATCTGAAATTCTGCAAGAGATTGATTTGTTAATCTTATCTATTGTGGTTGATTCTCACAACAAGGAAGTGGATGAAGAAGAAGAAGCCAGAAGAAGAGAAATCACAAGATCAACAAATAGAGATTTCAATCTCTATGTACAAAGGCTTAAATTCTCAAATAGAAGATTGTGGATAAATTCAAGCAGACGGGAATCTTTACTAGAAAGAAGTTATACTTTTGAAAAAGAAAAGGATAAGAAGTGGAAACACATAAGTACACTGAGGTGTAATACACCTATCAATTTTCAGAATGGAGGAATTATAACAAGTGCTTCAAGTGTTGTTGATTTATCTGACATGGTTAGATCAAAAGCACTCTGGCTACGAATGTTTTCAAATCTGAAGCAATTGACAAGTAATTCAAGAGGAGGTATTGGACACAGGGATGTTGAATATCTGAATATGTCATATGTTGATCCTTACTCCTTGACTGAAATTGGAGGTACTTTAACTTCTGAAAACCTGAACAATTTATTAGTTGTTGATATAGTTATAGATTGTCATGATGGTATTGAAAAGAAAGAAAAGCTTATGTACTTCATGAAATATGATAGTGTGAAGATTCTGCACATTCAAGATGTGCTGGTGAAAACTACACAGGAACTGAAATATGTTCATTATCTGTTAAGATGGAAGAATAAAGTGTGCAAAGAATGGAGTGACATGATCTTGTCAACTATAAGAAGGAGACTGGATGGAAATAGAAATTTCAATGGTAATTATACTCTCATGTACTTAAATCAAAGAGGTCGAGATGTAGAAATGCAAAGGGGTACTGCTGTTAAAGAAGTGACTTTTGGCATGACTCAACTTACTCTCAATCCTGATGGGAAGGAAATTGTTTATCTTTTGCTTGAAGAGCACAGTCTACAAAGAAGCTCCATACAGAATCTCAGAGCAGCTATTTACCAGATTAATGAGGAAGATGAAGAACTCGGAAATCTTAAGGAAAGACTGATTCAAATTCTTGAAGAAAAAGAAGAAAATTTGTTATCCAACTTCTTGAAGATGAATCTGTTCTATCAAAGAATTTAAACAGATAAGTTGCTACTGAAGATACTTGTACATTTTGTAAATATGTTTTTGACATCATTGAATCTTAGGAATCTATACTTTATTTCACAAAGTATAAGATTGGGGGAGATTGTTAGATCGGGATTCAATGATCGTCAGGAGCTAGACTCAACTGATCAGGATTGCTGACATCATCAGGATTGCATGGTCGTCAGGATCAGAATGAATATCAGGACTGGGATCAGGATTGATCATCAGGACTGGAAGCTGATCAGGATTCCTACTTCGAGTTATATTTGGAGTCTAGTTAAATAAGGAAGATTATTCTGTCGGTTCCTGGTCTGTAGGAATGAAGCTATCGATTATGGATAGATTTCAATCTTTGTAATTGATTAGGACTTATCATTGATAGAGAAGTTGTGTAGTATATAAACACAGTTTATGTTTTGGTTCGAAAAGAATCAAACGCTTAGAAACTCTCAAGAACATAGAATTTCTTGAGAGAGTTTTTGTAAGCTAACAGCTCTCAAGAACATCAGAATTTCTTGAGAGAGTTTTGTAACAGTTTTATATCAGATTTAATAAAGCTGTTATTATTCTTTCATAATTGTGATTCATATCTTATTAAGTCGAGAATCTTATACAATTGTATTCAACCCCCCTTCTACAATTGTTTATTACTGGGCAACACTATCAACTTTGGAGAAGAGTTGCTCAGATTTGAAGGAGTTAATAGGCTGGTCCTTGATCTTTGAGAAGTCAAACTTGGATATGTTAGATATGGGAACTTCATCTACCAGCTTGTCCCCATACTGATTCTTCCACATGACAGAAATCATGGAGTTGGAGTTGATGTTGGATTGTAGTTGATTCTCTAGCTTGGTAGACAGTTTCTTCAAATTATCAGAGACCAAAGCCAGGGTGCAATCCATTTTAGTGACATTCTGTGCAGTCTTCTTTACCTCCTTAAGGATGTCATCCACCTTGGGAAAATCAGAAAGGTAGGAGTTCTTGAGTTGTGCCAAAGATTGGTCTGTTTCTTCTTTGATGGTTGATATTTCTGATTGGAGACCTTTCCCAAGGAAATGCAGAGCCTTTAGCTGACTTTTGTACACATCATTGACTGCCTCTAGATTTCTGCAGGAGAGAGACTTTTGACATTTGACCCTGATGTGCTAAAAATAAAAATTTAATATCGCAAGCGCACGATCACCGTTTTAATATTTGAGATTCGTTCCGCAGAGACTATATCTTTTTCGCGATTTCTTAATTTCTAGTTTAGGCGAACTAGACCAATTAATTTTGAGATAAGATTTGCTTAAATTAATTCTAATTTAAAAGGCAAGAACTTGAAATAAGAGCAAATAAATCTAGCTAAACATATTCTAAATAGATATAAATACGGTTACTAAATTTACTAAATAAAACAATGATTAAATAATGATATTAATACTAACTAACAAAATGATAACTACCCTAGTTAATGAGCTATTTAATTTTCAAGAATCATGCGAGTGACAACATTTAAAAAAAAAAAAAAAACCTACTCGCTAGTACAACTTAAGGAAATAAAAGGGCCACAAAAAAAAATGTAGCTAATGGGCCAGCAATTATAATTAATTAAAACAAGACTAAAAAGCAATTTGGAAAATGGGCTGGCAGAAATTAAGCTAAAGGAAATGTTATTGGGCCAGAAAATTAAAAGAAACAAAAAAAATCAACAATTAGTTAAGTATGACATGGGCTGGACTTTGAACCAAGCCAGGCAATTAAGAAACACACAGGAGGAAATACTGGCAGGCATAAGGTACCAGGCGCGTGGGGGCCACGCTCAGGCAAAAAAAATTAAAAGGACCAGTAACCTGCGTGCGTGTCATGTACATGCTAGTAGGAACCAAGAAAAGAAAACAGGCAGCAGGTAATTATTAAAATGAAGGCAGCGAAACAGAAAACAGTTTTCAGAAAGAAAAGCAAGCAGACCAACGCCGTAATAAATAGACCACAGATTGATTTTAAAAACTAGTTCTATTCGACTAATAAATAAAATAGAGAAAAACAAAACTCAACACAAATTAATTTTGTGTTGGAGTGTTCAAATCTTGCCGGAAAATTATCTTCACCGGAAAATTCAAGCTCACCGGAAAAATATAAGAACGCCCAACAAGTTATCTAAAAATTAAATCTAAACATTAAGGACCCTAACAACATCAAATAAAGCTCTAAACTATCAAACTCATTAACAAATTCAAACACCAAAAATTAAATCTATAACCTCTATTCAACACCCAACATCAAATCTAACATTAAATTATCAAACCCACTACAAAATAACACCAAACCCAACAAGAAAAGTAAATCTAAATCTTGAAACATCAAACCCACTTTAAAATTTAAATTTAAAGAGGCTCAACTCAAGAACACGATAAAAAAAAGTAAATTTAGAGCATTAAAACTACATAACATTAAATAAAAAGGGCTCCTTTATACCTCAAGTGGTAGCACAAAGGCTATTTGCCCCACTTTATTGGATTTATAAAAGTTCATAGCCAAGAAATGAAAACAACAAGATGGAGAATTAAAGTAAATGCTTGAATTAACATTAAAATGAAAGAGAGTTTACAAAATTTAAGCTATTGCAATGAAAGAGAAAACTAGATCTAGGAAATAAAAGAGAGGCTAACTAAAAATTTAGGCTAGGCTAAAACTAGGGTTATTTACAAAGGGGAAGGAGGGGGTATTTATAGGGGAAAATTAGGGTTTTGGAGAATAGTTGGGTTAATCTTGGCCCTTCATCTTGATTTTTAAACAACCAACTCATTCCTTTGTCTTTTTCTTCTTTTCTTGAATTCTTCTTTTCCACTTTTTCCCTTCCTTGTCCCTTTTTCTTCTTTTTTTCTTTATTTTCCAAATATCTACAAAATATGAAAAACAACTAATTAATTTATTTAAAAATACGAAAACTAACAATAAAATAGGCACAAGAGAATGCAAAAATATGCACTAATCAGACCCCAAGGTTGTTAGGTAGTCCTCCCTGAGAAAAGCTAGAGCATCCCTGAGCTTCACAGATCTCTTGGCATCCAACCAGGCATCTACATTGCCATCCTGTTGAGCCTCATCAACTATCTTCTCCTTTTGTGCTTCAACATCCTCCTTGTGGCATAAGAGAATAGCTTCATAGTCTTTGTTTGGGAGACCAGCTGTCAGGAGATGTTGAGCAATCTTAGAGAACTCATCAATCCGTGCCACATGTAAGCTTTGGAGTGCTTCTTCCGTCAATTGTGTGGGCACAGATGATGATCCTGAAGGCCTGTCATATTGCACAGACTCCAACCATTGAGACATGGTGGCCTGAGCCAAGTGAGAGCTAGTGCTAGGCACTCCTGTCACAGATGAGGGTTCTGCAACATGTATGGAAGTGGATTGAGTCTCCTCCAGCCTTGGAATAGCTGTAGAGTATTATGATGTCTCCATTGAAATGGAATGAGTTACATCATCATCTCTATTTGCCTATGAAGGCATGTCCAAATCCCTGAGGATTGGAGAAATAGGCATAGAGTCTCCAGTAAAAACTGGTGAATCCTCCATGTTTGTGTTGGTGTCATTAGAATATGCCCCAGCATGCATTTCCTGACCAACTGAATGGGGGTCCTGGGTGGTGAGCACAGTGTCAAGCACCATGTCACTTGAAGGGGGATCATTCACAGAATCAAGTAGTGAATGACTTTCCTGTATTGAAGAAATTTTTGATGTTGTACATTCTGGAAGAAAATAGGAGTTTAGATTTGATTTTGGCAACTCCCCCTGAGAAATAAGAGGAGTTTCAAATTTGATGTGCTCTCCACTCAGTGTATGATCACCCTTATTTTCACCTGAGTCAAGAGTGAGTTCTTGACCTTGTGCTGACTCTTTACAGGATGTAGTGGGGAGACTACTCTTTTCAATAACAATGTCATGTTGAGAGGACATTGATAGTAATAGATTTACCCCTTTTAACACATCTGAATCCTGTTGGGAGGATTCAGTGGTAGCTATAGTTTTGGATTTCTTCTTTTGTCTGGTGAGCTGTGACTCAGATTACTCACTTCCTAAATCTATAGACTCATCAATTTTAGCTAGGTTTCTCTTCTTAGTCTTCTTTTTAGTAACACCAACCTTTTGAGAGATTGGTGCACTTGGCTCCCTAATTACTAAGGTATCGTTTGCAGGGGGTCACTGTATGGGATGGGAAGGCTTGGGATAGACTCTGAGGCACCTTCAGTCTTAGCCTTCCCTTTCCAGGAAAGTTCATGATATATGGGCTTATCAAGGGTGTAAGTTTCGAATGTGTCTTGCATATGCTTTGTCACACTCAAAACTACATCCATTTGATTCCTAGTGTCCAATGTACCAAAAATGACTTTGGACATGGACTTAGGATAAGCCAATTTTGATGTATCTATTCCGTCTAGTTCATGCAATTGATTATCTAAATGATTTAAGATGCATTGAATAAAACGAGGGTTGAAAATTTCAGTACCTCTGTTGCGTGGAGTCTTACCTAACCTTTGAGCCAACTGCCTTACAATGATTGCTCCCACATTGATTTCCTGGTTGTAGGCCAATGAGTGAGCAAGCTTCACTGCAATGTGGTTGATTTGATCCCACCCTATCTTCCTGCACAGGAACACCTTTTGAAGAGCATCGAACAAGAAAGACCATTCCCTCCTGACATGCTTCTTTTTCAGCTTTGTCATGTCAATCTCATCAGCATACTTTATCAGATCCATGAATGCCACCATTTCTGTGTCATTTGCTTCAGCATCATGCTCTTCAGTCTTGAAGCCAAATGTCTCATTCACTTCTTTCTCCCCAAACACCAATTGCTTCCCTCCAATTGTGTAGCGTATCTCTTGAAATGAAGTGCCATCCTCCCTCGCCATTACAGTACTAGTTGCAATCCTCCAGAACGCTTCTAGTATATCAACATACAAGGGTGGATTCATTGTTAAGGCTTGGCGAAGGTAGGAAGTGTTCAAAAAGCGTACAAAGCATTTGTACCTAGGGTTTGCCTCTGTTTCAGATGGGATTGTAAGAAGGTTGGTTTCTTTGGGTATGGTTAAAGGGTTTGATGAAGCAGCTGTTTGTGATTTGGGTGCCATTTCTGAGTTTGAGATTGAAAAGGGGGAAAAGATTTGAAATTAGGTTTAAGAGTTGAGAGTAATCGACAAGATGAAAAGATGTGAAAGTGTTTGCAAAAAGTATTTATATGACTGAGATAGTGCGATATAGATATGTGAATGTGTACAGACTATTTTGATGTTGTGAAGTCTCAAAATAGACTATATCGCGAAGTCTTGCAAAGTGGATCACAAAGTCCAGAAATGAACTATGTCGCAAAGTCTAAAAGGTAGAAAGTATGAGGAGACTTTGCGATATAGTATAAAAACCTTGTCGAGAACTCTCTTTTTGGAATTTTAAACAATTTGTCAGACATATATCAAAATTTTGAAATAAAATTAATTTAAATCAAAATTTTGTTAATATGTGGAGACTTGTCGATATAGTTATTCTGTGTCGCGAAGTCCACAAAGTAGATCGCAAACTCGAGAAATGAACTATGTTAGGTCCTGATAAGTTTGTAGAAGGGGGGTTGAATACAAACTATACCGTTTTATCGAATTTGTTCTTTAAATGATTTAACTGTTTAGGAACAAATTGATGCGGAATAAAATGAAACAAGATTCAAGTTAAATAAAACTCTATTAAACTTGAAGGGTGTTACAAATATGATACTGATTACAAGATTGGATCTCAAACTAATTAAAACAAATCTAGAATAAATTCGACATGAATTTATCTATTTTTGTAATAAAAAGATATAACAATATTTGATAATTTGAGATACGTTCTAGGGATAAAAATCCGCTAGATAGTCAAAGCAGTACAAGTAAATGAATTCTAGTGGTTTAGATTTAACATAAAGATTCTAGAATTAATTTGCAGAAGAAATTAGCACGGCAGAGTTCTTGACAGGAAAGTATTTTTGATGTAATGTTCTTGATATCTTTCCTTTCTGATTCCCTTTTTGCTTTTGTACTAATCAAGTGGATCAGTACACTTCTGCACGTTCTGTTGCTTTTTACCTTTGGAATGACTATCCAATTTGTACTGGAATGACTATCAAAAGGCTTAGCATGACTATCTGAATTTATGTGAATTATATTAGAATTACTTAAAATAAACCGGGATGACTATCGGGATGACTACCGGTATGACTACCGGTATGACTATCCTGGGTAGTCATTCCAGTTGATTTTAATTACATAATTCTAATTTAATTCAAATTCTAATTCTAAATTAATTCTAATAATTAATTTACTTCACAAATTAATTCTGAAGAATTAATTTATCCAATAAATTAATTACTTAATTTATTTACTAAATTAATTCTGATGAATTAATTTAATAACTAAATCAATATATATATATAAAGGAGGATACGCGGGAGATTAGGTGGCGCCCCTAAGATCGTCTCAATCTATTTTTCTAATTTTCTAGAATTTTAGAATTTTAAATACTGATAAATCAAAAAAATATCCTTTAACATATTAGAAGTAGAATAGATGTTCGAATTTATTAAGGAGAAGAATTCGAATTTATAGCGAAGTTCGAAGTTCTATTTAAAGTAGAATAGGTGTTTGAATTTGCAGAGGGGAAGAGTTCAAATATAAAAGAAGTACTTGCAAAGTTCTATTTGAAGTAGAATAGATGTTTCGATTCATAGAGGATAAGAGTTCGGATATAAAAGAAGTACTTGCAATTAAAAATTCTATTGGAAGTAGAATGAGCGTTTATAATACATAACTAAAAATTCTATTTGAAGTAGAATATGTAAAGTTATATAGATATTTTTTCAACTAAAGAGTATCTCATTAGAAAAGAGTATGATTACATAAAAATTAATATATAAGACAAGTATATATTCAATATATTAAAGTTGAGATTTTGATATTAAAAAGGAAAGCGTGTTTCACGGGAGGACGGCTTATTAGCGAGGACCGAGTAATTTTCATAATTTATTTGATAAAGTTTTTTAAAAAATTTATTACGCCGCCGCGAAGCGCGGCTTTTACGACTAGTTAATAACTAATTTAGAATAGAACTTAAATCCTTATAGAATAGTAAAACCAATGCTTGAACCACTTGATCTGCTGAAGAATATCCATTGTCTGATGTTGTCATTTGATGCACTGTCTGGTTCATAAATGACTAACTTCAATGTCTGTTCTTCATCTTGACTTTAAGTTGTGGTTCATTGTCTGCTTTTGACTGTTGATCAACCTTTGTAACCTGTACATTTGCTATCACAAATCTGAAACCTCTGTCACTTTAATAAATCCACTTCTTTGAAGACTTCACTGAGGCTTGAACAAATAATTGAACTTCTTTCAATGTAGTATATCTTCAAATCTGTAGGATGACTTTAATTCTCCATTCTCTTGACAGATAAAACTATCTGAGATTCCTGTGACATATTAACTTATTATTTACTTATTACATACTTGTTTAAGTTAAGTTGTTTCCTCGGAATATTAATAGGCCAAAACATATGCCTTTCAAACTATATCGCGAAGTCTCACAATTTTAATAGTTTGCGATATAAGTCTGTTTGATTTGAACTAAGTCGTGAACTCTCAAAATCACCTATATAGAGATGTCTTGAAAGCTCATAACTTCACAAATAAATATGATTTGAAAAATATGCACTAAAATACTGAAATATTTATAAATCATATCTCAGCTAATTTTCACTCCAATCAAATAGTGCACGTGAATACAGTGAAAATTTACTGATGCAACAATTAACTAGCATAATTACTTAGAACTAATAAATGAAGGATTGAGCATTCCAATTTCACTCACTAGTCTGTTGAAGACGGCTTCATTTAGGGGTTTAGTAAATATATCAGCTAATTGTTTCTCAGTTGGAACATAAGAGACTGCTATAGTACCATTTGCAGCATGTTCTCTAATGAAATGGTACCTTATCTCAATGTGCTTTGTAGTAGAATGATTAACAGGATTGGAAACAATGGATATTGCACTAGTATTGTCACACATCAGGGGATTGTGTTCCAACACTAGCCCATAATCCATAAGTTGATTTCTAATCCAAAGTAATTGAGCACAGTAGCTTCTAACAGTAATATATTCAACCTCAGCTGTAGATGTTGTTGTGGATTATTGTTTCTTACTGAACCAGGATACTAACCTTTGACCTAAGAATTGGCAGCTTCCTGAAGTGCTCTTCCTGTCAATTCTGCATCCAGCATAATCAGAATCTGTATAACCAACCAGGTTGAACCCAGTGCCCTTTGGATACCATAAGCCAAGATTAGGAGTCCCTTTCAGATACCTAAAGATTCTTTTGATAGCCATCATGTGAGATTCCTTGGGATCAGATTGAAACCTTGCACATAGGCATATGGCAAACATGATGTCTGGCCTGCTGGCTGTGAGATAGAGTAATGATCCAACCATTCCTCTGTAGACCTTGATGTCAACTCTCTTGCCTTTCTTATCTTCATCAAGCTTGATTGCAGTAGACATTGGAGTTTTTGTAGGGGATGAATCTTCTAAACCATATTTCTTTAAAAGATCTTTGACATACTTAGATTGATTTATGAAGATGCCATCCTCCCTTTGATGTACTTGCAGGCCTAGGAAGTAGGTTAGCTCTCTCATCATACTCATCTCGTATTTGCTTTGCATCAGCTTAGAGAACCTTTGACAGAGTTTTTCATTTGAAGAGCCAAAGATGATATCATCCACATAGATTTGAACTAGAATGATATCATTACCATGCTTCTTGAAGAATAGAGTTTTATCAATTGTACCTCTGGTGAATTGATGCTCAAGAAGAAATTGAGATAGAGTTTCATACCAGGTTCTTGGTGCCTGTTTGAGTCCATAGAGTGCCTTTAGCAATCTATACACAAAGTCTGGGAAGTCTTCATTTTCAAAGCCATGAGGTTGGGACACATAAACCTCTTCAGCAAGATCACCATTGAGAAAAGCACTTTTCACATCCATTTGATACACTTTGAAATCTGAGTGAGCTGCAAAGGCCAAGAATATCTTGATGGACTCCAATCTAGCTACAGGTGCAAATGTCTCATCATAGTCAATGCCTTCTTGTTGACAGTATCCTTTGGCAACCAACCTTGCTTTGTTTCTTACCACCACACCCTATTCATCCATTTTGTTCCTGAATACCCATTTTGTGTCAATGACATTCTTACCTTCAGGAGGTGGTACTAATTCCCAAACCTTGTTCTTCTCAAATTGATTCAATTCTTCTTGCATGGCAACAATCCAGTCAGAGTGCTTCAATGCTTCTTCAATTACCTTTGGTTCTACTTGTGACAGAAAGCAACTGTACATGTAAGTATTCATTGTAGCTCTCCTTGTTCTAACACCTTCACTAGGATCACCACTGATTTGTTCCCTAGTGTGGGCTCTGTCCCATTTTCTTGTATGACCCTGTTCATTTCCTTGACTTGTCTCAGGGTCATTTTGATCACCAACATTGAGGTTTTCTTATTCTCCCCCTGTGTTTGTGTTCCCTTGCACATGAGTTTGAAGGTGATCATTAGCTTCATTTCCTCCATCTTGTGGAACAGTTAGAACAGGTGTTTCATCTTCACTTTCAGAATCTTCAAGATAGCCTTGATTTTAAAATCTTAATGGCACGCTGTCTTTTTCACTTGATTCAAGTCCAGGGAATTTCTTGTCATCAAAAGTAACATCCATGCTCTCCATTACTTTGTGTTGCTCAAGTACAAACACTCTGTAAGCTGTCCTTTCCAGGGAGTATCAAATTTTCCAATATGATCAGATGTATCTTTCATCACAAAACACTTGCTTCCAAACACATGGAAATGCTTGAAGGATGCTCTTTTTCCAGTCATCAAAGAGTAAGAAGTTTTCCATACCTCTTATTGATCAATGTTCTATTTTGTACATAGCATGTTGTGTTAACAGCATCAGCCCAAAAGCTAGTAGGTAGTTGTTCGCACTAATTCACGCAAGCGTACGCGGTCACAAGTAATATAGAATAAAATTAAGTTCGTTCCCACAAAGACTGGTTTAGGTTGTTATAGTCTTGTACCTATGCAACAATGTATGGTTTTTATTCACTGCTAAGACAATTAACAAGATAGGGTTTTGAATAACTAAGATTAACTATGAAGCAATTTAATAAACTAAGAATTAATTAACTAACAAGATTGGAATCGAATTACTTATGCAGAGAAAACATGGGATCCTAACTTCATTAAATACTTCATTCAGAGTCTTTTGTCTTTAATCAATGCATGTGACGGTTGTGATAACTAATCGGATAACACGAAATCAGTACACACTACCTTTCAGTATACATATACCAAACCACTCAAACATCCACAAAAGAGATAGAAGTTAAGTAGACACCAATTATGCTTAGACCCTATATGTCTATAAGATTTGAAAACATAACGGTTTAACGAGCAAGTTATCCATTCAGATTACATAGGGCAGGTAAGATGGTTAAAATCACCTACGAATCATGCATGACAAACATACATAAACCTATGCTAGCATGGCAAGTTCTAAACCTCTATATCCACTTTCGCATTCAATAGAGATTAACAAACAATCTTAGATGTTAGCTACGCATCCAAGAAGAATAAGCACAACCAAACTAGGATATCAATAAGTCATCACACACAAATCTTTAAAACAATCAACTACTAAAATCCATAGATAAATCCGCTAGGACCCCATGACAACGATTAGTTCATGATCGAACTTCTCATCGTCACGGGGTTTGATGAAAGCATGATGAAAAATAAGAAATCAATGATGTAAATATGAATAAGAGTTAAAGGTTTAGAGGACAAATCCGGAAGCATCCAAAAGTTCACCAAAATTGAAGAATACAAGAAAAAACTATGTCTAGATCTCCTCGTAGTCACGTTCTTCGTTCTTGGCTCCTCGATCTTGTGCTCCAATATTGAATCTGATCTCTGGTGTATTGTGATGTATTGTGATGTCTTGTGATGTATTGTTTATGTCCCCCCAAGGTGTGTATTTATAGCTCCAAGTTGTCCCTCTTCCAAGCAATTGCCGTTTTTGAATTAGAATAGAATTACGGCAATTTCCGTCTTTGAATGCAATAAGAATTGCATATTCCATGTTTACAACTGATTCTGGAAGTTTCTGACCGCCCCAAGCAATTACCATATTGATTAGAAGTCGAATTTGTGAAACTTTCCTAATTAAAATCAAATTCTGGCAATTTCTGGCGGTTCTGACTTCCTGGGCGGCCGCGCAGAATTCCAGTACAATTCCTGGGCGCCCGCACAGAACCTTATAGAAAATGTTGTCCTCTTTGCGTGAGCTGTAAGATCGTCAGAATCGGACTTGTAGAACTCCAGATATGGCCAAAACAGTGAAGACTGCGCAACCTACCCGGAAAATCCGAATTTTAATCAAATTAACCTCCAACTCTTGGTTCTGCAAAACTTAATGAAAACACATTAAACACACCACATACTTGAGTTCAAGTCATCAATTTAAGCCGATATGAAGCGTTCCAAGTGGATTAAAAATCCACTTATCACACCCCCAAACTTAAACCGATGCTTGTCCTCAAGCATAAATAATATAACTATATACAACTAACTAGTACCACTTCCGTAGGTGATCACGGTTGCATTTGGCATATGCAACAAGCCCTTTAAACCCCTAGGCAGCCCTAGTGGACGAGTAAGGTCTCGTGAGGGCCTATAGCGAATGTACCCACAAAATCCATCTACTGGTGCAACTAACAATGCAATACATGTATGCAACTAATATGAAAATGCAACGATCCCTTCAAACCAACCAAAACCAATCAACAAGCCAAAATCTCAAAGAACACAGTCTTCCAAACAGAGTTCGACCAAATTCCCATCGACCAACGAGACAAACACAGAAACGTGCGTGTGTGCGATGCTCACCAATATACTCCCAAACTAAATCAAGACCATACCTACTCTTAGCCAAAACAACCACAAGCTTACAAACAGAATGAACGCTAGACACAAGAACTTTTAAGAGACACCTTCGCAGTCCATCTGAGTTAGACAAGAATTCATGCTTTATTGCACAAAAACAACTACACACAACACACATGCTTATTTGACCGTGCAATGGTTGAGACCCCGAAAGGCTTATACAATAATACCCATTTAACGAGCTTTAGGTCAGCGGATCCCAGACCGGAAAAGTCTTAGGTCACTAGGCACAAAGTCCCCAAAGAACTTACTTTCTCGAGTACTAAAGAGCTCACCCTGATCAATTCTGCATAAACACAAAACAAACACAACTCTTTTCTTTTTTTTTTTCTTCAACTTTTTTTTCAACAATTTCGGAATGAGTGCTCTTCACGCAAGCGTACGCGGTCACAAGTAATATAGAATAAAATTAAGTTCGTTCCCACAGAGACTGGTTTAGGTTGTTATAGTCTTGTACCTATGCAACAATGTATGGTTTTTATTCACTGCTAAGACAATTAACAAGATAGGGTTTTGAATAACTAAGATTAACTATGAAGCAATTTAATAAACTAAGAATTAATTAACTAACAAGATTGGAATCGAATTACTCATGCAGAGAAAACATGGGATCCTAACTTCATTAAATACTTCATTCAGAGTCTTTTGTCTTTAATCAATGCATGTGACGGTTGTGATAACTAATCGGATAACACGAAATCAGTACACGCTACCTTTCAGTATACGTATACCAAACCACTCAAACATCCACAAAAGATATAGAAGTTAAGCAGACACCAATTATGCTTAGACCCTATATGTCTATAAGATTTGAAAACATAACGGTTTAACGAGCAAGTTATCCATTCAGATTACATAGGGCAGGTAAGATGGTTAAAATCACCTACGAATCATGCATGACAAACATACATAAACCTATGCTAGCATGGCATGTCTTGTGACTTGACCTTTTTATTTTCCCTCTTTGACATGCTTCACATGCTCCATCTTGAACAAACTCCAAAGCAGGCATGTCTCTGATGAGTTCTCTCTTTGCTAGAGAGTTCATTGTTTTTACATTCAAGTGAGACAGTTTCTTGTGTCATAGCCAGAATTCTTCATTAGTGGCTTTAGTGTAGAAACAACAAATTTCTCCCTTGTCTGCAGCCTTAAGATTGGCTATAAACAAGCTTCATTTCTTTACACCAGTCAAAACAACTTCACCACTTCCTCTTTTAGAGATTAGACATTGATCTTCAACAAATTTCACTTTGAAACCCCTGTTGGTGAATTGTCCAATGCTCAAGAGGTTGTGCTTTAGTCCTTCAACAAATGCTACATCTTCAATAATGACATTTCTAGATTTTACACTGCCATATCCCATTGTATAACCAATGTTGTCATTTCCAAAGGTTACTGATGGGCCAGCCTTCTCCTCAAAATGTGATAGCAGGGCTATATCACCAGTCATGTGACTTGAGCATCCACTGTCCAAGATCCATATGACTATTTTATTCTTATTGCCCTGCATTCACAAAATGACTAAGTTGTTTTTGGTACCCACACTTGGTAGGGTCCGGTTGATTTAGAAACAGTTTTGTAATTGATTTTTCGATCATAATCAGCATTCTTCACAGTATGAGACTTCACTGTGTTTGAGGCTTTAGAGTTGACACTCTTAGGCTCACATGAAGTCTTTACCCTTTCAACCTTGATTGGGGATCATGTCCTATGAGTGTGCATATGTGTGTGTGATTCACATGATTGTGCAGAGTCAAGTTTTTGCTTTAAAGATAAACAATTAGCAATCATAGTCACATAGTATGTCATGCAGTTAGATTTACCACAGAAAGAATCATGGAGATTATTCATGCCACCAGAATGGTTACTCAGGTTATCAACTTCATTACTGACAGGTTTATTACACTTATGAGTCAAATGATTAACATACAAGCATTTTTGACATTGTTTTCTAGGAGCATTTGGCACATAAGCATAACTGTTGCCCTTGTTGACACCTACCTTACCATTCCTGTTTTGTTTCTTTTTCTTAACAACTTCTTTATTAACCTTAGGACTCTTGACAAGGTTGCCTTTGGTTTCTTTCTGATTTACAGATTTGGGAGAGGAAGAAGTGTCTTTGGCAGCCTCATCTTCTTCAAGTAATTGTTGTTTGATGACCATTAAATCTTCATCAAACTCAACAACACTCTTTTTGAAGATGGTCTCTTTAACACCAGAAAAAATAGTTGGAGCATTTTTGTTTACAAAAGATTCTTTTCCTTTGCTCTTAGCCTTCTTCCTTCCCTTGTCATTCTCATAATCAAAACCAATTCCAACCTAACTGTCTTCAGTGTGTTCCTTGTGATAGGTTTGAACAAGCTCAAAGGAGTTCCTCTAGCTTCTTATCTTTAATTCATTTTCAGTAATTTGTTCCCTTAGAGCTATTTCTATTTGTTCAGCACAAACTACTTTATTCTTAAGATACTCAACCTCCTTCTTCAAACCATCAAGGTTCACAACCATTAATTCAAGTTCCTCATTCTTTTCTATAAGCTCAAGATTTTTAGCAGTTAGCCTATCAATTTCTTCATTTGCAACCAACATGCTAGTATGAATATTAAACATCTCATTACTCATGTCTGCAACAGTTTGCTTGTATTGAGAGGGAGTCATATCAAGTGAAGTAAGAATAGGTACCTGATTTGAAGAGTCACTATCATCAGAAAAAGCCATTAAGGCATAGCACTTCAATGAGATCCCAGAATATGTTTCTTGTTCTTTCTTACTTCTGGAGTTCCTTCACATAGCACTTCTATGAGATCCCACATCTTCTTTGCACTACTACAGTGAGCAATAGTGTCATACATGTTGAAATCCATAGATTCAAAAATAATGAGTTACAATAAAACTTTTTGGTTTCATCATAGGTTGATCTAAGTATATGTTATAACTTAACCATCATATATTATGTTGATTATTTGATCAATTTAGTATACTATTTAAAATTCATATTACCATACTTTCAGTTATAGTCTAATTGGTCATTGCGAATAATTATTGCAATTTTGTAATATTTATAATTCAAAAAAACATATCTTTTTTCATTTTATATTGAATATTAATTATGTTATTTTTTATATATACAACATAAATCCTATTTTTGGAGTTCTCATTTTTTTAAACATAAATTCAATTATTTTAGTTTCTTTTAATATATATGTTTTTAGATCAATCATACTTTTAAATTGCTGAAAGTCTAAATAGTTAGTCGACCAAAAATCTCTAATATGACTCGCGTATTTAAAATTTTATATACATAAAAATTATGCGAGACAATCATTTATTATGTATAATTTTATAAACAAAATTAAATATTTCTTAAAAAATCTTATTTTTTTTATTTCAATAGTTTAATATCTACACAAAGGACAATGTAAATAAATTCATATTTTTTTAGGAATCGATTACATTTATGTATAATTTTATATTATTTAAAAATTTATTTTTTATATCAATCATTTAAAATGACAAAAGAGAAATATAGAGTATACGAAATCCATTAAAATATTTTTTTGGAATATATAATATGTAACATTCTATAAATAATATAAACCAACATTTTATTTACTCAAAAGCATGGTTGTAGACTTCGGAAATCGGAACAAATCGGTTGGGGTACCGTATAGCGATTTATCGGAAATCGGGGATTTATCGGAATGATAAATCGGAATGATAAATCGGATGTATTTTGATATTATTTTTTAATATTTTATATATTAACATGTTTTTATTTTATCTTAACATGTTTTTATTTCATTATTAAAATATTACCTTGTAGTTTTTACAGCCTAACCTTAACATACTATTATAATATTATAATATTGTAAGTGGAAGTCCTATACTTGCATTTACAGCCTCTTCAGTATATTTTGTAGGCAAAATAGTGGGTTTTAGCCTTTTAGTCATCTTCTTCCTCTCTTATTCTTATCTGTACAAGCGTGCCCGAGCAGCCCATTTTGACGAGCGTATGTATATGTAAAGAGATGTATGTTCTTCCTGCTTTGGCTCTTCTTGTCTTCCAATCTTGTCATTTCTTCTTTTTAAAATTTCATCATCCTTCCCGATTTTTTCCGATTTTGACCGGATTTGTAACGATTTTGACCGGATTTTCAAGAAATCGTTTTTTCCGGCGATTTTGTGTTAATAGATCGGTAAGCTACCGATCACCGATTTTTCGGCCGATTTTTCGGCGAAATCGCCGATTTCTAGAACCCTGCTCAAAAGTAAAAATAAAAAAATGGTAGAAGAGAAGAAAATGTGATTTATCTAAATATATCTTTAAAAAAACTCAAAATAACGTATAGTATAATGGTTATGGTATGAGTTTGATTAGAGAAGGTTAGTGGTTCGATTTTCAACACTAACATAATTTCATCTACTATTTGCATTAATATAAAAGAGAAAGTGTTTTTTGTAATTTTTTAACATATAGGAGCAAAATCGTAAATTCATAGGTATTAAAATGACATATATCAATCATTTAAATTGACAAAAGAGAATTGTAGATAATGCTCAATCGATAAAAATATTTTTTGTAATTATATATTGTGCAATATTCTAGAAATAATATAATTCAATATTTATTTACTCTATAATAAAAATAAAAATAAAAGATGGGAGAATATGTGGTTTATCTATTAAGATTTTGAAAGTAAACTCAAAACAAAGTGTAACACAATGGTTGTGGTGTAAGTTTGAGTGTAGAATGTTATAGGTTCAATTCTCAAAACTAACATATTTAATTTAATTTTTGCATAAAAATTAAGGGTGTGGCATTATGCATAAACATTAAGGGTGTGGCATTTGTGTAATTTTTCAAAAAACTGGTTTAATATATATTAATAGATTAATAAAAACCGATTAAATAAAATATTTAATAACCTAAATAATGTGGCAGATGACATATATATATATGCAGAATTTCATTTTTTCTAATTTCATTTGGAAAATAACATATTTAATAAATCACACACAGATCAATATATACTTATATAAAGGAGAAGATGGGGGCGATGAGGTGGCGCCTCTAGAATCGCTCCGTTCTATTTTTCTAATTTTCTCAATTTTTCACAATTTTTTATTTTAATAATTACAACTTCCTTTATTATTTTCGATTTTGTAGGAAGGAAACTGAAAATTACACTTTTATTATTTTCAAACTTGATAGAATTTTCTTTTATTATTTTCAAAATTAATAGAACTTTCTTTAATTTAGAAAATTATAACTTCCTTATTATTTTCGAATTTGTAGGCTTGATAGAACTTTTATTATTATTTTCAAACTTGATAGAACTTTATTTGATTTAGAAAATTACAACTTCCTTATTATTTTCGAATTTGTAGGACTTGATATAACTTTCTTTGATTTAGAACATTTCTTTGATTTAGAAAATTACAATTTCCTTATTATTTTCGAATTTGTAGGACTTGATAGAACTTTCTTTGATTTTGAAAATTACAACTTCCTTATTATTTTCGAATTTGTAGGCTTGATAGAACTTTCTTTTATTATTTTCAAACTTGATAGAACTTTCTTTAATTTAGAAAATTACAACTTCCTTATTATTTTCAAATTTGTAGGCTTGATAGAACTTTCTTTTATTATTTTCAAACTTGATAGAACTTTCTTTGATTTTGAAAATTACAACTTCCTTATTATTTTCGAATTTGTAGGCTCTTATGTTAATAATTGCAATTTTCTCTTTTATTATTTTCAATCTTGATAGAACTTTCTTTTATTATTTTCAAATTTGATAAAACTTTCTTTTATTATTTTCAAACTTGATAGAACTTTCTTTTATTATTTTCAAACTTTATAGAACTTTTCTTTTATAATACTTCTTGACTTTTAAACATAATGGATTTCCGTGTTATTCACCTTACAAACACCTATAAATTAAAGGTCATTCATATTAATGACACTAACATACTCTCAGGTTTTTGATGCAGTAATATATTAGAGTAATATATAAGTAATATTATTATATAAGTTATAATTCAAACTATCATGTTCTAATATTATTTTTTCTATGTTGATTTAGATGTTGTGGGCTGTTTGACCTACTTGGGTGGCATTGAAGTTGTCAAATGCAGTTGAAAAAAAAGAGATCTCAAAATTGTCACAAATTAGTAAGTTATGCATTATATTAATTTTAATATAAATGTTAATTGTTTTTTATTGTTCTTGTAATTTTATATTACTTCTTTGGTTACCCCGATTTATTTGTTTTACTTATTTAATTTGTTCTAATTTTTTTCTTAAACAGCTCTATCACCGGTACCATAACTTTGTGAGAAAAGTTGGTCGAGATGGTTGATACAAATTTACACAAGGAGGATGGTGAACCCTATATAATAATTGTCACATCTACCCAGATTAAAAAAATTAAAAGTAATTATCTTTATTAATGTTTTTTATAATATATAGTTTTAGAAATTGCGCATATATAAATCTATCTTATCTTATCTCGATTGAACGAATATCATTAGATATTATACAAATATTTGTTTCATTAATATTATTGATTTAATTCTTATATTAGTTTTTTAACCATTTATTTACTCTTATATGCACATACAATTAGCTTTTCTACCACAAGAAATAGTAAAATTTATACAAATCTGGATACACCGTATGTGTCATCCCTAAGTCATTTTCCAAAAATATCACGGGTAATTATATTTAAATTAAAACATATTACCTTTTATAATAACTAATAAAATAATATAAAAATAGTAATTAGTTGATTGTCTTTTATCTTTAAAACATTTTTTTATAACAAAGTCTACTCATTTTTTCAAAAATATAACGGGCAATTACCTTTAATTTAAAACATATTACCATTAATAATAAATAATATAAAAATACTAACTAGCTTATTACATTTTATCATTAAAACACTTTTTTAACAAAATCTACTCTTTTTCCCAAAATATCACGGGATGCTTTAATTTAAAGGTAATTTCCCGTGATATTTTTTGAAGAGGAGTAGAATTTGTTAGAAAAAAGTGTTTTAATTATAGAATATATTTTATTTGATAATTTAAATAATTTTATAGATATTAATTTCACAATTTTTATTATAATATTCTTTTTTTAACAAATATATTATAATACCGCTGCGAAGCGCGGCTTAGTAACCTAGTATTTTATAAAAAAAATTGAATTTGATAGCAATATCCTAGTCAGAAACATATTTGGACATGTAGCCATGCCCATAAATAAAATCAATATAGGGGTATATCATTTCTTCTCCCCTTTCTTGATATTTTTCTTCACCATTCCCTAGACATGGACACTGATGATGACAACTTCTATGACGTCAGCGACGACGACGACGTCGTTTCATCCGATTCCGATTTCACGCCGGAAACAAACTACGGCGACATCCACAAGAAACGGTACAAGGTTTTGTCTTTAGATGATATCAAACGCATCCAAGACGATCGAATCGCGAGAATCACGGCCTCGTTGTATGTGTCCAATGGATTTGCTAGGGTTTTGTTGAATAAGTTTAAGTGGAATGTTAATGAATTGCAGGAGAATTGGTTTGCGGATGAGGAGAAGATTCGAATAGCTGTCGGATTGGTGGAAAGGAAGGGGAAATGTGTGAGAGGTGAATTGAATTGTTCGATTTGTTTTGATGATTTTGTAAGTGCTTGTGAAGTTATTGATTATGTTTTGTGTGATCATTGTTATTGTAATTGTTGTTGGAAAGGATATGTTAGTAATTCGATTAGTGAGGGATCCGGATGCTTGTCGTTGAGGTGTCCGGATCCGAATTGTGATTCGGTTGTGACCGAGGAATTGGTTAAGTTGGTTGTTGGTGATGATGATAAATTAAAGTATAAGGTGTTTTGTTTAGGGGCTTATGTGGAAGGTAATGAGAGGGCTAAGTGGTGTCCGGGGCCGGATTGTGGTTTTGCGATTGAGTATGATGATTTTGGTAGGAATGGTGGAGATCTTGATGGAGATGGTTATGATGTTGTTTGTGGTTGTGGTTATTGTTTTTGTTTTAATTGTGGTGAGGATGGTCATCGTCCTGTGGATTGTAAGACGGTGGCTAAGTGGGTTGCGAAGAATAATGCAGAGAGTGAGAATACGACGTGGATACTTGTGTATACGAAGCCTTGTCCCAAGTGTAGGAGGCCGATTGAGAAGAACGAGGGGTGTATGCATATGACGTGTAGGAAGCCGTGTGGGTATTCGTTTTGTTGGGTGTGTCTTGAGGATTGGAGTAATCATGGGTATAAACCGTGTAATGCTTATGCGGGGAGTATAGTTAGGGAGAATTATAACGAGGAGGAGAAAGTGAAGCAAAGGGCTAAGATATCATTGGAGAGGTATACACATTATTTTGAGAGGTGGGCTGCTAATAACAAGTCTATGAAAAAATCATTTTCGGATTTGCAGAAGATGCGAAATGTGAATCTTGATGTGCTTTTGGCGAAACATGCTCAAAGTAGCTCTCAGCTGGAGTTTGTTTTGGATGCATGGACGCAGATAGTTGAATGTAGGAGAGTGTTGAAGTGGACATATGCTTATGGTTATTACCTACCAGAGGATGATATAGCCAAGACAAGGTTATTTGAGTACTTGCAAGGAGTGGCTGAGGCTGCTTTAGAAAAGCTTCATCATTGCGCAGAAAAGGAGCTAACAGAATTTCTACATGATGGCACTACAGCTGTGTTTAATAGTACCTTCCGTGAAAAGCTAGCAAATCTCACTAGCGTGACTGGAACTTACTTTGCGAATTTAGTCAAAGCATTAGAAAATGGTTTAGCAGATGTAGATTCTGGAGTAGCTTGTAGCACATCGGAAAGCGCTCGTAAAAAACTGAAAACAGGTGTTTGAGGTAACTAAATAAGTCCAGTGCTTTGGGTACGAAAACAAGTTTCAACGTCACTACATTGTTACCGGATGTGAGTCTTAACCACATACGATATGCAGTGCTAGTCGTGCTTTTAGCCTTTTACCAGTTTTCAGTCCCCTGGAGCATTACTGGATGAAGAAGGCAGGTTCCTCCGGCATCAAAACAATAAGCTAAAGGAGCGAGAAAAGAGCTGGTTGATCCAGCCACCCTGAGTAGAATAAATTATGATATTAGAGTTGATTTTTCTCCCAATTGCTTGACTATGTACTAATATATTAAGTGGGACCATTTTCATTTTTACATTCCTTAGGTAAAGAGTTAAAAGACTGTTATATGTTAGTAATGTGCATGATGCATATATGTTCTATCGGATCAATATGTTGAACATTGCAGCTGGTGCTTGCCTTTGGAACAACACATGGGTAAATTTCTATATGGGTTGTTCATATCCTTCGTCGGAATCCCTACATCTTGGGATGAAATAACTGAGACACTGTCCGATCCAGATCTTAAGGGAAGCAACAGGGGAGAATTTTTCGTAAATGTGTGAAACGATTCTGGCGTAAGCGCTGTTTTATTCTGAAGCAGTATGAAGAGCTCAAATTCTTCAGCATAACTGCCCTCTTGTTTGTTGTTTCGATGAAGATGAGCATCTGTAATTTGTTTTGTGGTATATTCATCCATTTTTCGCTTTTCGCACTTCAATGTTCATTCTTGCTGGAGGGAAATGTGTTCCTGCATACCACAACACTCTTGGTCTTGAACCAAATCAGATCAAAATACATCCACAATCATCCCATCATCGTCCAGCCCTGTATTCGAATTCATAAAGTAACTTAATTAACTTATGTTCTTCTGAACTTTCTCCTTAAATCATTATCAACTTAACATTCTCCTAAATTTTTTATTCTAATCAAAGTAACATTCTTTTAAACTTTCTTTTCTAACTCAAATTTATCATCTTAATATTTTTCTAAATTTCTCTTAAATTTCTCTTAAAGTGACATTACCATCTTAGTATATACACCCTCCGTTCATCTCATTTCTTAACAAATGAGTTGGGCACTGAGGTTAAGAAAGAAATTGTAAAATAGTGAAAAAAAGTAAGAAAAGTGGGTAAAATACTTGGATTCGTCAATATTTAATGTATAAAGTGAGTATAATGGATGAAAATAGTGGAGGTAGTTGATTTTATTTTATAAAACTTTACCAAATTTTGAAATTTTTGGAATATAAAAAATTGAGAGACGTTGATAAAAGGAAAGTGTAAATGATTGGGACAATGGGAGTAAAATACAAGTTTCTAACATTAATTAAATTAATCTTTAAAAATATTTAAATAAAATTTTAGATGTCATAAAATTTAATTCAAATTTTCTAAAAAATTACTCCCTCCATCTTATATTATGTGTCATGTTTGACTTTTTTATGGTCAAATTGACTCAAATTTGACTGAAAATTAGAAACTATTCGTTTATAATTTTGGATATGTGAGAAATACATTATAAAGTATATTAAAAATACTTTCTAATGATATAATTTTTATAATTTTTTACAATTATATAATATGTGTAATTTTAAGTCAAACTTTAGTCAATTTGACCACTAAAAAATCAAACAAGACACATAATATGAGATGGAGGGAGTAAAATATTTAGTAGATTAACGTGTTATCTGTTAGATTTGATAACAACGAGAAAGCGGCTCCCAGGAAGGAAACATGTTTAACAAGATGACTGTTCGTTTATATGCTATAATTTAATATTGATTTTGTACTATTTATTTTAAAATACAAGTTGAAATTTGAATTTTTTGAAAAAAAATAAAATGATGATGAATATAATAATATGAAAAATGCTAGGGGTACCAAATTATTTTTCAAAATAAAATATGAAATGTTGATATAAAGAAATGTTATTAATTACTTTACAAATTGTAAAGTTAATGATAACTTATCAAAATATAATTAACTTTAATTTTTTTTCTACAAATTGATATATATTTTAATTAATTAATTCGGATTATCCAGTTTCCGATCCATTTAAACGATTATCCGAAATCCAGATATCCGAAATCCGGATATCCGAATAAGCCGGACCTTGAATAGATTTTTCATAATCCGAAAAATCGAATATCCGATCTGAATTCTATTAACCGGACCGGATATCCGGTTTTGCTCACCCCTACCCCAAATACATGTGGAAGATGTTGATTTGTTGCAATAATAAATGGCTCCAACATTCATACTAATAACATCAATCAAAAAATTTCAAACTACCACATCAGTTATGCCATATCATTTGGAAACAATTTTGTGTACCCAATTTTGTGCATTTAGCACTACTCTAATAATATTTGAGATAATATAAAAATATTAAAAAAAAATTATATATTTATTCATAATTTCGGTAAATGACCAAGGCAAAATGAAGAACCTAAAAGAAACCTAGAAATTTTGTTATTTATTTTATTTCATAATATATATTGTAGAATATTTTTAAAAAAAAATTAAAAGAATATCATAAGACCGTTGCGAAGCGCGGCTTATTAAACTAGTTTCTAAAAACTCTCAAGCATGGAAATGAACTAAAAACAGTTTTTTGCATACAAAATTTTTATATTTAAAAATTATAATTTCTACCCAAAATAAGGAAAAAATATAGTGAGTGTTTGGAGTATTTTAAAAAAATTAACTTTTATCTTATAATGAGTAAGTGTAATATAAGTGATAAATTGATGAATATTTATAAGTTACGTAAGTCTTTAGATAAATTTATTTATAAGTTAGTAAATTTTTTATTAAATTAAATTAAAATAATTAATTAATTAATATAATAATCTTAATAAATATATTTTAAATTAAAAAAATATCTAAAAATACAATGTATACAAAATAAATAAGTGAAGCTGTACGTATCTTCTAACATTTAACTTATATTTAACTTATCATCGTATAAGTTATAAGTTGAGTAGTTTATAATATATTGCGTGTTTGGGATATCACAAAAAAATTGATGAATTCTTATAAGTTATACGGGTGTTTGGATAAATTTACTTATAACTTAGTGAAGAATTTGCTAAATTAAATTTGAAAAAATAATTTTTAAATACAATGATTTCAACAATTGTATTTTAAATTAAAAAAATATTTAGAAACAAAAATGTAAAAATATAAAACATTAGAAAAATAAAGAAATCAAAGAATAAGTTGATAAGTTAAGTAAAATGTTGGTGATTTCTACCTTCAACTTATCAACTTATAAGTTATCAAATAAGTTGAGTACACAAACACCCCTCCTAGCTCTTGAAGCAAGTCCAATAGTATCCCTAAATGATATCCTAACTTCAAATATAGGGAATATGACACAAAATGGGACTCCAACGGTATCTTAGATCCCCTAAACCACTAGCACAACCTCAAATTCACTAGTCATTCCCCGTATCCTCTGGTCATCCCCTATTTCATTTTTATAAATAAAATATTTATTTCCCCCCATTTTTTCCTCTTTTTTCTCCCTTCTCTCCTTTTAGTTTTACCGCTGAATTTTTTTCTTTTTTTTTTTCTCCCTTCACTCTTGTTTTTACCACTAAAATGCTAGAAGTCCCCTAAACTTTCTTGTCAAAATCACTATTCAAAATATAGTAAATCATATACCATAAGAAAAATCTTGGAGTCTACTTTTTAAAGCAAAAAACGGTTCGAAAAAAGAATTTTTTACAAAAAGTTATAACAATTTTAGTGAAGAAATGTATACATGTCCAGATTTATAACAATTTTGGTGATAATTTAATAATAATGAGAAAGTTAAAGGGATTGTTGTTAGAGTAAATATTAAAAATGATATCCCTAAACTACTAGATTCCTTACTTTATAAAAATTATAAGGAATGGACTAGCATTCTGTTGGACTTGCTCTTACGTGTTTATAATTTCAAATGCCAAAACAGGCCCATATAAGCTAGCTTAAATGGGACGTTGCCAAACAGGCCCATGGTAATATTGTGACAATACCTTGATCAAGAATCATATATTCTTTAACAATTACTCCTACATGAATATAAGGGATATATTAAGATGACGATGAGCTGTGGCGGAGTTACCTTTGTCACTACTTTGAATCCCACCAAAAAGATAAAGCTTCAATTTTTTACACACTGCTTAGCTACAGAAATGCAGGCCCAGAACTCTTTCAACTTTGAGTTTCTTACCAAGAAAAATTATGATCCTCCTTCTTGGGCTACCCACCTTAATCCGATCCCCTCTCACACCTTCTCTCTTGGACATGTATCTCTCTCTCCATCTCTCTCTCTCTCTCTCACTCACTGCCCCCCCCCTTCTCTCCCTCTCTCTCTCTCTCTCTCTCTCCCCCTCTCCCCCTCTCTCTCTCTCACTGTCATCCCCTTCTCCCTCCCTCTCTCTCTCCCGTCTCCCCCTCCTCTCTCTCTCTCTCTCTCTCTCTCTCTCTCTCTCTCTCTCTCTCTCTCTCTCTCTCTCTCTCTCTCTCTTATGTGTGTGTCTTAGTTATTGATGAAAAGGGTGTGTGTTGTATGTTTCAGTTTCCAACTCCAATTCACAAATGGAACTTGCCTAATTTGCCCAAGAACACTGAAGTTTATCTAAAGGTCAGTCAAATGTTATGAATATTGTCATGTGTGTGTATGTGTTGGTTGTTTGATTATTGTTTTAGTAGAATAATCGTGTTATTTAGTGTGGAACAAAATGAAAATAATAATTAGAAGATATCCTATCTGCATAGAATCAGAAAGGAATGTTTACTGAAGCTTAGACATTTACTTGTATATGGTCAGTGAGCTATGTCAAAATGGTGCTTCACATTTCGTATTTTTCGATTATAGGAGAGTGTTTATCTATAATTGCTTTGGTTTATTAATTTAGTTAATGATGATTGATGATCTATAGTGTTGCGTGGAAGGAGGTTTAGGGTGGTTTAAAAGGCCTTCCTTTGTCATTTGGGTTTATATATCCTCATAACATATATATATATATATATATATATATACATTTACTTCATAACTGAATCAAAATTAAGTCGACCTACCCTTTTTTCCCAATTGAACTTAATGTAATGTATGTTAAATTTCATGCTAACGTAAATCTGAAAGGGTAAAAACTAAAAAGTCAAAGATGTAGAGTAAGTAGTTTACGCGGTGTAAGTATCTGCAATGGCCAGTTTAGCATTACTATGACCAACAGAACCAACTATAAAGGAAATTGCTGTGAAAAAAAAGCTTATAAGTGTTTGGCAAATATAAGATCAAATTTCTAAGTTGACGGTCTAAAACACATTTATTTTATGTAGTGTAGTGTTGTATCTTTTGAGGAAACTCAAGTGTTGTATCTTTTGAGGAAACTCAAGTACTATTATACAGAAAGCAGTTACATCAATGGTTGTCGAATGTATGGTTTAACTTGGTCTAATGTTATACTCAACTTTATTATAATATCGCTGTGATATGGTTGCAAATTGTTTGGTGTACTAAAGTTCGGTTCTTAATGTGGCCTAGATCAAAAGTAGATTAATTTACTTAATATGGACCACTCATTTTGCTATGTTACAGCGTGATGATCTTTCAGGAATGCAATTGAGTGGTAACAAGGTCCGGAAACTTGAATTCTTGTTAGCAGATGCTGTGGCTCAAGGGGCAGACTGTATCGTAACTATAGGAGGCATCCAGAGTAATCATTGCCGTGCAACTGCTGTGGCTGCTAAGTATTTGAATCTCGACTGTTATCTTATACTACGCACTTCTAAGGTAATTCTGTTGATTTTTCATCTTTTTGGTTTACTCAATTTACCAACGTCGTAGGATTTGTCTTTATGCATTGCAGGTTCTTCTTGACAAGGACCCTGGCTTGACAGGCAATCTTTTGGTTGAACGATTAGTTGGTGCGCATGTTGATCTTGTGTCAAAGGAAGAGTATTCCAAAGTTGGGAGTTTGGTATGTCCAATTGCCTGTACTGAAATTTGCAAATTTAATAAGCTGCTGTAGTTTCTCGTACTTCTGCTATTAAATTCTTCCTTGTTGTAATCACAGATTTCTATTGTTAGTAATTCATTGTTCAAGCAACTTATATTAATCACTAGATTAAAAAAAACATTTTTATGTAATAGCAAAATTTGTGATAAAAATCATTAGCAGCGACTTCATAAGAATAAATCAATACAGTATCAGAAAAATTCTATGGACAAACCAATTCTGTTTCTGGAAAAAAAAATCTGTTTTTGGCAATGTTCACAACATCAGGCTGCTAGTTCCTGTTAGTTGAGGAACTAAATAGACCCAAAAAGGTGGAGAAACAATTACCTAAGCACATACCATAATTCCCCTTGTTTAGAGTACATATGATGCCACAATAGTTCCCGAGAAACGTCCTATACATCTAGGCTTGAATGCCACATTGTGCTCTGAAAAACTCTCCGAGAACTGCAAAAGTGTCAACAAAACCCAAACACCCGACAATTAATATGAATAATGTCACTTAAATTCTTTGAAAACTAGCTGTTTATGTGTTTTCCTCCACATCTACAAAATGTTGTGCTGTGTGAATTTGCACCAAATCGCAGGCATAGTGTATTTTGTTCTAGCATCAGTTCAACTCCGACCTGTAATCCCCAACCTATGTAATTTACTAATTTCCATCAGTTAAACCTTCCTCTGCTCAACTTCCTGGTCTAGTAAATAAAAGATGGCCTAGATGTGTAGAATAGCCCATGCAGTAGCTTTTGGGGATAGTTTTTTGGTGCTTACTGCTTACTTAAAAGCCTCCCTTTCAGTTTGACTTATTTCTTGTGTTTCATCTCAGGTTCTTACTGATTTATTAAAAGAAAAGTTGCTAAAAGAAGGGAGAAAACCGTATGTCATTCCGGTTGGTGGGTCAAATTCTCTTGGAACATGGTAAGTGACATGAGCATGTCTGTCATAGACTCGAAGGAAAGTCAAGCCTAAAGTTTTCTCATATGTACTGTGTATAGTGTCTGACTGTCTGATCTTAATAATAAACTAAATGGCCTCACTAAACATCCATCATTTGCTTGGTCATTGTATAAACACGTGTAATTGGATAGAAGAATCAGTAAATTATCTCTTGGCCTTAAGTTAAATGTGTCTATTGGTTTTTAAGAATGTAGGGAATCATGTGGGTTTTCAGTATAGTTCAGGTGCTTACATGAATTTTGTCTAAGATACTAATGGGATATGCTAACTGTGCTCGAGTGCTGCCATGTTTATAAAATATATTTTTTGTTCAGGGGCTATATTGAAGCAATTAGGGAGATTGAGATGCAGCTTCAACAAAGTGCTAGCAGTATAGGGTTTGATGACATTGTTGTAGCCTGTGGCAGGTGTGATTTTTCATTAATCAAGCTATACTATCTATAATGTATCTTGTTTAATGCTTAACAAGCCTGTATATAGTTCAACCTAATTCCTGCTAAACTAGGTTGATGTTTTAAAAAGGCTTTAAGTCGATGAGATACAAAAAGACAATCAATTCCCTTATTATTTGGATCACGCCTTCAAGTGATATAGATAACTGTATGTATTGATTTTCTGAGGCTTGTTGAACTGATAATTCCGTGTATTCAGATCCAAATTCAACAGGCTACAACCCTGCATATTGAATATCTGATGTTTTGGAAATTTATGACCTTTATAAATTGATTTCTTATTCATGTTTGTATAGATTTTTTTCATTTCTGAGTTGGTGGGATTTGGATAGTACTGTCTCTTGCTACTTAATCTTGGATGCAACATGTTCTTTTGTGTGTTTGTGTGTGGATGTTTCGATGGTTTGTGTCATATCCCTTCATGGAATTGTTTTTCTGCTAATTGTCCTAATGGCAGTTTCACTTTCTCATAGAACATTTATACCTGGTCCCACCACCATAACAACCTGAAACCAACTTGTATATCAATCGTTCATTTTTAAACTCGTTCATACTCTCCCCTAAATTTTATGGTTTATAAAAACTTGTTCAAAGTTCACTTCATTGAGGGAAAATATCTTACATGTGACGAAAAGCATGCCCATGCCTGCATAGGAGGTTAGTTTGTTGCGAGAACCAAAAGCTTATCACTGGTTAAATTTATGTTGAAAAGACAATTTATATCAATCAGATTTCAGAGACTTAAAACTGCAATAGTTAATATCCCTAAAGCTTTATTTCTTTAAAGTCTGTAAGCTACTAATCCTGCTACTACAAAGTAATACGTTTTGTTCCCCCAAATTTGCTACATAAACACTAACAAACATCAATAAGATGAAAATTTTGACTATTTTTAGAACTTCTTTTATGAATGTATCATAGTCTAACAATTTGTTTTGTATAAATAGTGGCGGTACAATTGCTGGTTTGTCGCTCGCATCATGGTTGAGTGAACTCAAAGCAAAAGTAAACATTTTTTTTGTTTCTAGTCCATCAGACTTGAAAATAAAAATGAATTCATTCTAATTGCTTGGTTGCAGGTCCACGCATTCTGTGTATGTGATGACCCTGAATACTTCTATGATTATGCCCAAGGCTTACTTGATGGACTCCAAGCTGGTGTTAAATCACGGGATATAGTTGTCGTTGAGAATGTAAGCACATTGCTTATATCAAATTATCAACTGTTGAAGTTGATTTATTTGTTCAAGTTTATTTTAATCTGTATTAAAGTTATAGTTTATTATTGTTGATCTTATGTAAATAGTGTGCAACTAGTCATAGAACAATTTTGTGTGATGACCCTGAATACTTATATAAGTTGTAACATATGATTAACAATGTATCTTTTCTTTTAATGCTGCACAGGCCAAAGGAGTTGGCTATGCTTTGAGCACAACTGAGGAGCTTAAATTTGTCAAAGAAGTTGCCGAGGCCACTGGTGTTATACTTGACCCTGTTTACAGGTTTAAGATGTTGACATTCTGCATTTAAAAATTCACAAGTTCTCGGAGCTGAATTGACCATCCCTAAAATTTAAATGTTGCACTCATTTTTTTTCTGACAGATAATGTGAAGGAAAAAAATGGCCTGTTTGTTTTGTTTGAAAAAATTAACTATAATATCAAAGTTTTCAAGGTCGCCTGACACAGAGACTATATAGTTGTCAAGAAAATAATTTAAACATTCCACTAATTAAATCACTACTTTAGATGATTCTTCTGATTATGTATTTAAAGAGTGGTCCATATAAACTAATGCCTATATTAAATACTATATAAAATGAAAATATTTCTTGCTAAATTTTTGTTGCAGCTATGGTATCACCAAAGGCTAGTTGCTAGGTTCCGTTTCCTTCTTTTGTTTTGTGACATTGCTACGTTACATGTTACTTGTAGTGGAAAAGCTGCTTATGGAATGATGAAGCAGATGGCTGAGAATCCAACCAAGTGGGAAGGACGAAGGGTACTCTTCATTCACACTGGTGGACTCCTTGGTCTGTTTGACAAGACTGAAGAGATGGCAACGCTCGTCGGAAAATGGCGAACTATGGATGTACTTGAATCTGTGCCGCGGGAGGATGGAACAGGGAAAATGTTTTAGATGGACAAACCAAGCAATGAATCCTATCTACGAAATTGTTTCGTCAAATGTATGTCAATGTCTAAGATTCCATTGGTGCTGTGTTGTTTCCACCTCACCTTATGGTGCTTGGTAAGTTTTACTGTAAGTTTAGTATTTCTGGATCAAGAAGCTAAAAAGAACCACCAAAGAGTTGGTTGATTCGGCCAATCTGCGGTGGAAAAGCGAAAGCAAAGTGAAGTTAAAATCGTGTTAGCTCTGAGCTCCCATGAGCGTAGAATAATTTTCTGAAATTTAAGTTGCAAAAATTATTTTTTGAATGCTCAACTGTGTAATATTAATGGAACCTGTATTCATTTCGAAATGTGGTTATCATTTATCAGATGTGTTTTACGTTGTAAAAGTTTATTTGTAAACAAATGTGAAACCGTAATTTGATCTGTTAAAAAAAACTAGCAATCTACAGAGAAGCAATGACAAAGAAGAAGAATGTATTTACATTGATAGAGAATGAGAAATGATGAAAGTTGTTGAGGTTGACATTAGTAACATCAGCTTTTTGCTAAATATCAGCTGAATTCTTTTTGGCAAACTTTAAAGCCGCATTGGATAAAAAAAATATGCTTTTCATTTTTCAGAAGCAAAAGTTAATTTCACTATCAAATGTAGAACAAAACATTTTTTTTTATTTTATGTCAAAACATGTGCATATTAAAAATGTTACCTAACAGTTATTTGATTTTTACAACAACATTATAGCATTAAACTCGTAATCGACCCATGTCTTGTGCAGCTCGAATCCCACTTGTTTATTCAAAGCTATCAACAAACTATTACTCACTCCGTCTCACTCATTTCTACACAGTTTTTTCTTCTCATTGTTTGGCACACATTTTAAGATGTATATAAATTTATACTATTTGTATATGCTTAACAATTATGTATATAGTTTGACATGTTCCTCTTGCACTGTGTATGTTCCTCTTGCACTGTTGTATTTTTTCCTAAATCTGCCACACTTTGTAAGAACAAGTCCATCTAAGATTGTTTGGTTGCAGGTCCGCTTATTCTGTATATATATCGAGTACACCTGATGACTTTTATGATGTTGCCCAAAGCTTACTTGATGGTTACCATTGAGAATGTAAGCACATTGCTTATATTAAGTATTGAAATTCATTTGTATATTAAAGTCTTTGAGAATTTATTGAATTTCTAGTTCATTGCTGTTGGTATTGTGTAATAAGTGTTTACCCAGTGCGCACCCGAAGGGTAGTGGCTGCGGGTTCCCTACGCAAAAAAAAAAAAAAAAAAAAAAAAAAAAAAAAAATTAGTTTGTAAATTCTGACATTGTTACATTACATGTCAATTGTAGTGGAAAAGCTGCTTATGGAATGAGGAAGGCAATGGATGAAGGAAAGAAGGTCCTATTTATTCACACTGGTGGACTCCTTGGCCTGTTTGGCAAAACTGCAGAGATGAAACCTTTATTTGAAGAATACAATACTTTGGATATGCATAAAGCTTACGGTTCCTTGTGCCACAGGAGGATGACACAGGCAAATTAAGCAATGATGCGTATCTCTTAAATTGTTTCGTTACATGTAAGTCAATATCTTTCCTTGTTGCTAAGTTGTTGTTACCCATCTCTCCTCGTAATGTCCAAACTTCATGGCTTGGACTATGTATTCTTTTCTTTAAAGTAAGCGAGTTTGGAATATTATACTGAGTTTGAATTTAACGTGTTCTATCTATGGATTCACTAGGGATGGTTGAGTGATATTTATAAATGTCAATTATTTCGATAACACTTAACATTAAATTTGATGATTAGTATTGAGTGTGTATCTCTTTGAACAATTTGAACAATCCAAGTACCTAACCACTGAACAAAAAATTTCAGAATACCCAACCAATTCTGAGAAAATCTCCAGAAAAACCAAAACTCACTACTAGAAAAACTACTAGAAAAACTAGATTAGACATCACATTTTAGACATTGGTTAGAAAAATCACCGATGTTAAAAGTCTCTCTTACATCGAAAAAACTGAAACCAATGTCTAAAAGTTATCTACACATCACTTAGTTGTATAAACGATGTCCGAAACTCCTTTTATAAAAAATAAACACATGCTTCCCTCATTTCTTTTTCCCCCTTGGCAAAATATTCCCCCCTTAACCAAATTCACCTCCTGCTCTCTTGTACTAAAAAGATATGAAAAACAAAAACATATATTCCTAATAAAAAGAATACTAAACCTCCCTTTTACGTTTATGAAAATCAAAAACGTAAAAACATAAAAACCAACCCCCCTCCCTCCCTCTTTTCTCTTCAAGAACCCTAATCCGCTCAGCTCAAATTAACCCTAACCCCTCTCAAATTGTTCGATTCTATCAAACCTTGGCAAATCTGAGGCCAAATTCTGGCCAAGAATTGTTGACAAAACTTGATAAAAGATAAATAAGTTGTTGTATTTTCATAATAATTATTTCGCAAATTCACTCAGTCAAATTTCTTTAGTCGTTAAGCCAATAAATTTTCTGATAGTTCAGCTATAATCTTGAGAGAGAAGGTATTCCTTAACCAATTATCTTACGTTAAAATGTTAAAAATAATATATTTGTCTCATATACTTTACGTTAAAATGTTAAAAATTATAAAAAATTAGATATTTTTTAACTTTAATATGATTAATTATTATATTTGTCCTGCATGATTAAGGCGATCAGATTTTATTTATTTCTTTATTATCTTAATTTTTTGTTTTATGTAACAATTGTAAAAGTAGGGTCTATTTTTTTTAACATCAGTTAAAAACCGATGTTAAAGATAAACATAGACATCGGCTAAAAACCCTGAAGAACAGTGCAATCAGAATGCAAAACAATTGAGCTGGCTTGTCAAGAGGTGACATTTCTGATGACATGATATGTATTATTGCTGTGATATTACTCTGTGTAGTTTAGTGCTTGAAATGTACTGGAATTCTGTTTTACTAATTACTAAATTTACCTACATATTGATTTGCAAGTTTCTGTTAACTTGCTTTAACGGTGTCACCTAAGCTTGTTTTTAAAGAATTTGCTCCTAAGTTGTGTACGAATATTTTCGAGTCATGCATTGTATCTGAAAGGCAGGTGGTAAATGCGAGAAGAAAGTCAGGGGCAATGAATCATTTCAAATTGTGGAGAAGGTGAGGTTGATAGCAAAGCAATATAAGGGATGGTTAATGTATTATTAAGTACTGTCTTATGGAGATGCATCGCGTAGTCGCAGAGTTTCTGCTGCTTTACCTGATGATAATAAATCAGAGAATTTACTATAAATTTTTTTGAATGTTCAATTCAATTGAAGCTTTTTAATTCAACATTTGAAGTGTCTCATCTTTATTACTATTATTAATTACTTTATCATGGACAGAAATATGAAGTCCATTACTGAATCTCAACATCCTCCTGAACGTGAATGCAACCAGCAAGCTTATAGTAGCGTGAGCCATGACTAAAATCTTCTTATATATACTGATATAGTTAGTTTTCTTATAATATGGCATCAGAGCTTAGAAATACCCGAGGTCTTAAGATCGTAAAAAATAGTGGTTATAGTTCTGGTGGTACCCCTCAGTTCCAGTGTAGATGACCCTGATCGTGCTTTCATGTCTGCTGATGTAAGTGGCCCTTTCATTTTATGTGCATATACATCACATATTATTGTTGCCAGCAGTATGTAGATTATGATATTAACCGTTTCTTTGACAGTTGCGTTCTGTTGTTAGGAATGCCGTAGCTCTAACCAGCGTAAACACATTCTGTCATAGTTTCTGTCATTTTGCATTTATGCACCAGATTTGTTGCATCCTAGATCCTGTCCTCAAGTCTTCAATGTCGCACAATATACCCTTGTCATACTCAATTTATCGTTGCCTCCCTGACATCACTGTGGATACTTGCCAGAATCTGGCCAAGTATTGTTGACAAAACTTGATAAAAGATAAATGAGTTGTTGTATTTTCATAATAATTATTTCGCAAATTCATTCAGTCAAATTTCTTTAGTCGTCGAGCCAATAAATTTTCTGATAGCCCAGCTATATTCTTGAGAGAGAAATTATTCCTTAACCAATTATCTTACGTTAAAATGTTAAAAATAATATATTTGTCTCATATATTTTACGTTAAAATGTTAAAAATTATAATAAATTAGATATTTTTAACTTTTATATGATTAATTACTTATATTTGTCCCGCATGTAATCTGATTAAGGCGATCAGATTTTATTTATTTCTTCATCATCTCAATTTTTTGTTTTATGTAACAATTGTAAAAATAGGGTCTATTTTTTTTAGAGTCGATTGTATTTTAGTGATCATAATTTGCACCGATTTGAAATAGTGGTTATAGTTTGAAATTTGCAAATCACATCCACCACTATAGTTAAACTATGTGCAAATTATGTGCAAATTATGGACACTAAATGCTTAAGACCCTTATTTTCTATTTCGTCCTGGCTCCTAAATGCTTTGAAACGGCCCCTGCTAGGAGCATATAGAAAAATTTAGTTAAGTGGCTGGATTGTAAAAAAAAAAAATCTGATACATCATTAGGTTTGTTCTTATACTTAAGTATGCTCTTTGTACATTGTACTTCTGATTGGAGTATTCTGAAAATTTCATTTTCAGTTATTTCGTATACCTTCAATCCCGTCTTTAAGTGTAGACAGTTAGTCAACATCCATGTACATGCACTTTGTTGCTGCACCCGTTAAGTCTAACAAAAAACAGTTTGAGAGTAAAAGAAAACAAAGAACAATGGGTATCCATCCACACTTGAATTGTGTTAAGCTGGAACGGAGTAGAGATTTCAAAGAAAAGTTAGCAGTAAGGCGAGGATGAGAGAAAGAAGAATACGAGGATGGAGAAGGTGATGGACTTTAAGAAGGTATTCATTTGAGGATTTAGAAGAGGAAAATGACACTTGGGATAAGCAAATGGAACAAAAGAAAATAACACTTGAAACTTCACTCTTTACATTTATCACATTAATAATCCAAAAAACATAATATTCAAATCCATGTACCTATATATAGATTATGCTATGAAAATGCGGACTCCAACGGGTATTAGTCAGTCTGCAATGTGTTATAGTGTTTATATCATACAATTCCACAAATTATTAGAAACCGGTAAGTAGACTAGTGGGATGGTAGTGTTTAAAAGCTAACTCTTTCCTACCAAGGCACGCAAACTCCCATCTTATTTGAACTCCACAAATTTTGTCACCTATTGCAAATTATATCTCATATGTCATTCCAACTCGCAAAAGCCTAGTCTGAGGAATCTGCATTGTCTTTTCCCCTTGCCTGAAATTTTTCCTGAGGAAGCTGTAGGCATTGTTGACAATAATTTTGTTGAACCATGAGGAATCTTCTTTAGCTATCACATCTGCTTCTCCCAGAAGATAAACTACGCCTTTCTCTTTTGCATTCTGTATAAACTGAATCTCTTCTCCAACTCCTAGAATAGGTCCACTGATAAGTTTGCTTGAAGTATTGGGTGACTTTGCTGCTCGGAATGATTTAATGGAGCTTGAAGAAGAAATACGTGGCGAGTCCTTCAATTGTGGCAATGACTCCTCGGTGTGAATTGTAGATAAGTTGGTTCTTCCTTTTACCTTCTCAATTTTGTGTGCTGATTCCTGTATCACATTTGTGTCTTGAAGGGGCTCAGGCGCCATCAGTTCGTCCTTAGTTATTCCATTACCAGCTTCAACAATGTATTGTTCATGTCTCATGAACTCCTTTAAGTTTTCCACAAGCTGATTTTCAAACTCCTTAGGCTCCTCAATCTTATCTTTGTATCCATATCTTACCACACAACGGAACATCCTGTAATCTCTTGGTTCAACATGTCTGAACAAAAATCGCTCCTCAAGCATCACAGTACTGATAGGAATGAACTTCAGGGATACAAAAACTAAAACCGAGTGAATAGATGGTATATTTTCAATAAAATGAGGAAATATTGGTGGAATTCCCTGGACAAGCTCGGAGTATAGTAGCCCGATTCCAGGAACTCTGTTTATGTTTGGGTTTGTTGCCAAGTCCTGTATGTAACTAGCAGAAACCTTATTATCAAGCTCAAACTTGTACCTTTGAACGTATACGTAGTGCCATATCCCCATTATTGTCATCAAGATAAGTGAAAATGCAATGGGAAGATAGCCCCCTTGTATGAATTTGGATAGGACAGCGGATAGGTATACACCCTCCATAGTACCAAAAACCGTAAAGAATAGCACAATCCACCATATTTTTACCTTCCATATGATAAGCATAATTAGACTGACCAGACACGTGGAGATGAACATAACACCTACCACAGCGATCCCTGCACGAATGTAAATTTTATTATATCAGTTCTAGTTCAATATTTGTAATAGAGTTATCAAAACAGGAAGTGACGCTTCAGAGTTTCAACTAATTTTTACTACTCACCGTAGGCATTGCCAATCTTTTCAGTGGTCTTGAAAGTAAAAGTGACGAAAATGGAGCAAATCATAATCATGTAGTTGAGCTCTGGGATGTAAACCTGACCCTCGTACTTTGCAGAGGTATGAACTACCTTCACCCTAGGAAAACAACCTAGACTTAAAGCCTGGGAAATAATCGCAAAAGCTCCTGATATCATAGCTTGGCTAGCTATAATGGCAGCAGCAACAGCAACTACAAACATTGGCCAATAAATCGTTTCTGCATGAATAAATCCATTTTCATGTCATGTCGTAATCAGTACAAGGAAACAATAGTTCAAGTGTACTTTATAATTACAATATATGGTTTGAGTTAAAGTACTTGCCTGGGATAGAGGCATAGAAAGTATCAGCCACATCTTTCGGGTTTTTGGAGAGATATGCAGCTTGGCCAATATAAGTAGATAGTAATGCAGGTAGTACAACCGAAGTAAAGCTAAGCTGAAAATAAAAAGATTAAACAACATACCTGGGAATTTAGAAATCTTAGCAATTCAGCAATGATCATACCCTTATAACTAGTGACTAAAGTTTAGAACTTGAAACATCTACATGTGAAGTTCTTTTTAGATATGAAGCTTCTTTTTCTTTTATAGGTATCGTGTACCCTGTTAAAACATTCAGGTATTTACTTTTAGAAGTCCGAGTACCTGGTCACTTTTAGAAAAACCTATGATTCGACTTCTTTTGATATATTTCGCCAAATTGTGTAAGTACGAATTCTCAGGAAAGTGAAATGTGTGTCACATATAGCGCATAAATTAACTTTGATTACCTGGACAGCTAAGACGTTGAAATGGCCAATGTCAGCAAACATGGCTTCAGTGCCTGCAATTTCATAGGTAAAGTTCAAATTAGGATAAACTAACTAGCTAGCCATGTAAGGAGCAAACTACTACTATATCTCTATCGATATATCTTACCTGTAATGCACATAACAACTCCACCAAGTGACTTCCATCCTTTCGACCCATTTCTTTTGAAGTAATCTATGATGTATTTTGGATTGAATGCACGCAAAACAGTTATATCATGTTTAAATAAGTTGTAAAAGCCAATGCCGCCTATGAATGCAAACCAGACGATGATGATTGGAGCGAATGTGTATCCCACCCTATCACTTCCAAATCGTTGAGCAGAGAACAGAATCACTAGGATTGCTATTGAAATCCCCACGACAGCATCTGTGCGCAATCTCCAATATTAGATAAAGTAATGACTAGCAATTTGTATTAACTTTACGATTAAATTCAGTAAATATTAGGATGAGTTGAGCAATTACTTTGGTCAAGGGAGTCCACCTTGTTCTTGATTCCTCCCACTGCTGATAAGACTGTAGAGAATCGAGATTAGAACTTGATTTCAAAGTAAATAAAACTTCTTTTTCTTAATCGAAGTGGAGTGTATTCAATAAGTTTGACTTGTTTTATTTTTATAGGAACAACATATTTTGCTCAAAGATTCAGATTGTATTAGTACTGACGGAGAAGTATATAATTCACATACCTGAAATACTGGGTGTTAGAATACCATCACCAATGACCATGGAACATCCAAGAATGGTGACCAACACAAGCATGATTTTAGCAGGCATACTCTTCGAAAGCTTGTTTTTAATCTTCTCGGCCCGTTGAAGCTGGCTGGATGGGGTGTTAAGTCTGTAGTTGGACAACTCCTTATCCTCCGGTTGATTATTTGGAACTAACCTCATATTAGCATGCCGGGAGATCAAAGAATATAGTGCAAATGTTCCACCTGCATCGTTTGTGTATAGTTCTTAGTCTGCATTCATGCATGTCTGAACAGTCTTGTACTGCTCCATCATAAGTAGCTTAATCGAAAAGTTTAGGTCATGTAATTTAGCCATATTTAGAATCCAATTGAGTTATCAGTTATGAAACAAGAAAAAAGAACTCATGTCTAAGCAACTACCATTAGCCTACATAAGGAATTTGTACTAAACTCTGCAACTATTAGTAGTAGATAGTAAAAGATCCTGTGCTCCTAAGACTTAACATGGTTTGTTACAGTGAACGATTTAATTTCAGGAATTCTGCAAAAATCATAAGAATTACCATTGCCATTGTCGTTGGCTCGGAGAACGATGAAGGAATACTTGATGAGAGGGGAGAGGAGTAAGGTATAGATAATCAGGGAGAGCACACCAAGGAGATCTTGGTTGTCTTTAATACCGTCTGTAAAAGTACTGGAATAAACGTAGAGTGGAGATGTCCCTACGTCTCCATATATCACTCCCAAACACTGAAATGCCAAGCTCAGTGTCCTACCCCAACTTGCCTGAACACGACATATAGTATTTCATTAGTTTCGTATTAAATAGGGTAATTTCAGAGAGAGCTCTTTGAAAACAATCTTAGTTAGAGTGCTACTGTGCTAGCAGTGGCTTAGCCAGGAATGGGAATTAGCGAGGTCGAAAATTTATCCAACTCTGCAAAAAATTTCTTATGATTGATATATTAATTAAAAATTTAAATTATGAAGAACAAAATTAACTATTCTACACAATTTGACTGGGTCAAATTTATATTTATTACTACAAAAATAATTTTTTAATGGGGTCAAATTTGAATTTCTCTACTATAAACATTTTTATAAAAACATTTGTACATATAAAAAGTTCATTTTTTAAAATTTCAGTTGTCAGTTGCACCCGGTGATTATACACCGGCTACGCCCCCTGTGCTAGCCCTTTTTTCGCGTTTTGATTATAAAAATTGTTATCGAAGATGCCACAATTCTTGGAATGCTTTTATATTTCTGAAGTAACATGCATATCATCTGAAAGTGTTACAGAAAATATGGAGATGCGAGTTCTCAGAGACACGCAACCAGCTCTCAGGTATGCATTCATATCTTCTTTTTTCGCCAAATTATGATATTTTGGACCGTTTTTCGCAAAATTGTTTCGAATAAATATGCAACAATTTGTCACTAGAGAAAATAAATGAAAAAACATTATTAGACAAAGAAACTATGGTTAAGCAAAATTAACCTGAGAGTGACCAGTATGGTTGGAAGTAAAAGAAACTTTTCCAGCTTCCATGTTTAATGAATCAACTCGCCTGAGCTTCGCCCACGACATTTTTCGTCCTTTCAGATTTTGATTGGTGTCAGTTACGGTGGCAGACGCGTTGGCTTCCACCGTATCCGACGACTGATCCGCCATTTCTTCTTCGAAACTTTGCTAGTAAAAGTTTGATGAAGAAATTTCCTAGTTCAGCTTAACAACTGCAAGTACTCTGTGCAAGTGTTGTCTTCATTTGCATGTTGTCATTTTTAATTTATAGGCACAAAAGTCAGAGATTAGTGCATGTACCTAATTATAAAATATGTTACTAGTACTACTGTATGATTTATCATCAATTATTGGATTATTTTAATGCATATAATATTGTTTTAGACTTGAGAGCATGTGTAGTTAGCTGCTTAAGCTAGCATAATCTTAAAAATACTAGGATTTTTAATTGATTATTAATTTTTACTTTTAATTACATCCTAAGTTTGTTAAGTCTTCGGAGCCAATAAGATACTGCAAAACAACTCTAATACAACACGTGATCCAAGGTGGTCACCACATGAGTTTTGGGTGACCACACCAAATTTTGTGACTTTCATAATTCTCATAATACCTTTATGTTTGTTAATAAAACAATTTTTTTATTATTTTATTGAACTTATTCTTTTGTACTTTTCAACTTTAGATTTTATTGATAATATAAAATTAAAAAAAAAAGTTAGAATATTTCAATTTTAGTATGAAAGATCTGTTTTAGTGTTAAATTATAGTGTCTACATTTTATGAATGATGTTTTTTTTATACCAAAATAATGTTATAATGACATTATTTTAACGTCATGGGTTGGAGATGTTCTCAGCCAGATCTCTTTGTTGCCTACACATGCGTTCCATTGTTTTAGAAAACACAATTAGAATATTAATTATTAGAGTTTATAAAATAATTAAATTAATTTCCGTATGAATTTCAACTCACCTAATTGTCAACTCCTCTTTTTTGTATCACTTATTATTTGTAAGTTACTTCCTTCAAATTTGATTTATTTATGTTACATTACTGTGCTGTCAGGGGTGAGAGAGAATGAATATATATTTTATAAATATATGATCAATTATTTAGGTAAAATATTCCAAGAATTTTAGCGGTCAACGAAGCACGGCCAGTACCAAAATATATGCCAAGTGGTGTTATGCAAAATCATGGCTTAAATTAATTACAAAATTTATACAATTTTTGTAAATTATTTAGAATCAATAATTGAAAATTTATACAAAATTTTATATAAGTGAAAAATATGAGGATCATATTATTTGGAATCTCATCCCTTTTTGGGCCCATTAAAGTATAATACAATATTTTAAATAAATGAGAATATTGAGAGTCGTAGGAGAGTCGAACATGAGTCATTCCTCCCGCCTGAGTTCGCTACGATTGACAACAACGAATACAACCAATACCAATACTAACAACAAATATTTAAATTAAATACGGGGCGGAGGGATTTGAACCTGAAATCCCTCCTAAATTAAGTTCGGATACCATGTTAAATAACCAACTCATCTAAAATCTTAAAATATCAGAGAAAGCTCCCACAAGATCTTATACTTTTTTAACATGTAACAAGCTAAGTTTGACCACAATTTTGCGGTTCTAATAATTCATTATACTTTAGTTTCCTCCTAGGTATGCACGTAACCTCACGTTTTCAACCATTTTTAATCTTATCAGATGCTTTTAAAATTGTTTCTTTGTATCCTCTTTCTTTGCCTTTTCCGATGACGAATTTGAAAGCCTGCAAAAAAATTGGAATTTACCTAAACAATGAAGCCCTATTTTCAGTGAGCAAGAATGGAAACAAAACATGCACATCTCTCGTTCTTTTCTCCATGGCAATATTGGCAAATTAACAAATGTTGTCTACATTGGTACATGTACAAATATGACTCTGTATATGACGACAGTCGGTGCAACATTATCCACTTAATCAAAAAATTTAAAATGATGAAAGAAAATTTAATTAGATCTTATATTATATTCTAACATTGCATTCAGTGATATCTTGTTAATTAACCTGATCATATAAAAATTCGGAAAAACTAATGAATGAGGAAGTAATAGTATGCCCAATTTCAATTTTTTGAGTTTTATTCTATTTTATTTATGATGTTTATCAGTTTATATGAAAACATGTGGATTATTAGAAATTTGTCAAAATTACAGGACATAATCGTATGAACTACTCCCTCCGTCCCGTTAATAATATTGTCCACCAATCAAAAAACATATATTTAGCAATCAAGTAAAAATTACCAAACTTAACGTTAATTATTTATATTTTTAGAAAAAATTAACATATTTAACACTTATTTTAACTTTGTAAGGAAATGTGATAAATACTTTTGAAACATACAAAAAAGAAATTTGTGATTAATATAAACGGAACATTATTATTTAGTCGCCCTATCTGAATTCCTTATTTCCATTTCCTATTGTATTTATATTGCTTCAATCCACGTCGCACTAAAATCCATCATTAAGTTTGAAAAGGCAAAGAAAATGTAAACAAAATAGTCGACATAAATTTTATAAAACGCATTAACAAAGATCGCAGCATATGCGTGTAGGATCCGCGTAGTTACCAAACCTTAGTTTGTTTAAGTAAAAAGAATATACTGTATATAAATAACAAATAATTGAGGAAACAATGCTAAACAAATAAGGAAGTCGTTGCCGATCCGTAACCAAAGAGAAATGTTAGAGGCCCCAAAAATATTTCCAAAAATTGTTATCAAATGAGTTTAGAATAGTAAGTTTCCTAATATGGGATTTCGCGTACATTAATATGTGTCTACGAATTAAAAAAAACATATGACGTTCACATCATTTTGTAAATATTTTGGAAACAATTTTTGGGGTGTCTAGCACTACTCATAACGAAATATTCAATTTTCACCGATTGATTGGAAACAAAATACTCGAAATCACCGGTAATAAATTATAAATACATCATAATGAAAAGAAAGAAAACACAAAATCAGACGAAATAATGTTCAAGTAGTTGTATCCTGGTTGTAAGTTTAATTGTTTCGTTCGTAAGTGTTGTCCAAATCGAATGATTTCAAAATGTGCATTGAAATTGATGACTTAGGGCAGCACACCGGCAGCAGACGGACAAATAGTAACGGAATTAGCGGAGGAATTGCGAAATACAACATTTTAAATTACATTACGGATAAATTTTTACTTACTCTCGATTGATTGATCGCGAGAAATTGCAAAATACAACATTTTAAATTACTTTTTACGCGATAATTTTGTTTCCAACGTATATTGACTTTTTTTCCCAATTCGAGAGTGACAACATGGTTGAAATCAGCAGAAAATTTATACATACCCGATACATGTAAACATTTACGACTAAAGAAAAAAGTCATAATTGTAGAATTAGCTTGCCAATAATTCGATTAAATTAACAATAATGATCCCTGTCATCATCCTTCCTTGTCATTTTGCATGCTAGGTTTAACCCAGCAACTGGTTATCCTTATATATTATTATATTAGAAGACGAACTAGAAATGGATGTGGGCACGTTTGAACAGAAAGAGATTTCGAAACTAGAAGGGAGGATCGAACAATGTCGTAAATTAATATTAATTATTTTTTTTTATATTTCGAACTGTTTTGAAAAATGAAATATATTTTTATAATTACGCATATTAGAATCAAGTATATTATGAGCTGACGGCTAAGAGCATTCACAATGGTTCTCTGTCATTTTTCTCATCCTCATAATTTGAAGAAATAATGAATTTTAATCAAAAAATAATTCACATCCGATTTCTCATTTTAGGGAAAATTTTGGGAACCCAAAAATGAATTCCTATATTTGGGAAATTACTATTCATCCTCATTTCATATTTATATCATTTTTATATGTAGGTGGTGTGAAAGATGATAAAATATAATAGTTAAATTTGTAAAGAGAGGTGAGAGAAATAAATAATAAAAAAAGATATAGAGATAGAAATGGGGAATGGAATGTAGTAGAATTTTTGATGAAAAATAAGTTATAGGAATAAATTTAAAGATTTACTATTTTTAATAAGAATTTAAGGATGAGGACGAAGGGAAGGGATGTGAATGATCTAAGAAGGTAGATAAACGTGTGAGTATATTTAGGGTGACATTCAAGAGACAACTTCTTGTATAGAGTTCGGTAGAGAACCATTACATAAATATTAATAATATATATTTTTATCACATTTTTTATTAGATACGATTATAAATTTCAATTTTTAAATCAAAAAATGAAATTAAACTACTTTTTTTTAAAAATCGAAAATTATTCAAATAGTCCAAAGTGATTCTACAGCAGAATCAAATTTATCCAAAATGATTATGCAGCAGAATCAAATTTAAAATCAATGTTTTTATTCAAATTTTATATGTTAAACTTTTTAAAAAGTTTGTATATGCTAATATTTTACATAAGAATTAGATTATATATTTTATGTAAAAAAATTTAAAATTATTTATAAAATTCTTTAATAGAATATATGGTTCTCTCGATTCTCTGTAGAACAATGATCTACCTATCTATTAAAACCCAGATACTTCTACATTTGAGCGACTAGATATATCACTTTCCTCCCACCGTCAGTTGTTCCGGTGAGATCCTTTTTACAGTGACTACATTTGTTCTTTAGTATTTTTCATGATAAACTTATAACTACTTGGGTTTGATTTGAATTGGATTTGTAGTTTTAGCAATGAAATATATCATGTTTACCGGCAAATATATATTTTTAACTTTTTTATATGTGCCGTGTCCATGCACTCGTATCTCCATATTTTAAAATTTGTGGAATTCACGAGTTCTCGTACTACGCATCCGCACCCCGTACTTGTGTCCTTGTTTTTTAGGCTGACGGATTCTCAAATATTTTGAGATAAGTTAGAATCGAACTAAAACATAAAATATAACGACAATAGATAAGTTTTTATCACTTAAACTATTTCATCTTGCTCGGACGATAGCCTGTGTTAAGTGCATACAATTATGCAAGTTAAAAGAAATGTTATTTTTTTTTTGAATAAAACGTACTTGCATATATTAATTTGCCTCCAAAGCAAGGTTACATGAAATAAAATCTGGAGCAGTATTATGCCACTCCATAGGACCTGACATAGAATATGCAGCCTGTGCTAACAAATGAGCTACATTATTCGCAGATCGACTCACAAAAACAATTAACACTTCCTCAAAGTGTTTAATAATCTCACTACAATCCTCCACAATAGTATCGAACATAGTTCTACCTCTTTCTCTGTTAAAAGCATCAACTAATAACTTAGCATCGGACTCAAATATACATTTTGTTGTTCGCCAGCGCCTCGCCCAATCCAATGCCTCTTTCAGACTCCAAGCTTCAGCTTCCCGTACCTGCGCCGTAATTTTGAGCACATTTGTTCTTGCCCTGAGAAACTGACCCCTATCATCCCTCATAACACATCCAATACCGATATGTTCCTCATCTGAACGATAGGATGCATCAACATTTACTTTGACCCACCCATCTGGGGGCTTACACCAGACTTTACAATGATCAGTAGTAGCCCTTCGACTTGTTCCCTCCTTTTGGCGTACTCGTTTCCAATCAGCTACCAAATTTAATGCATGTGCTTTGATTCCAAACACAGAAGTATTTACCTTTTCCCATACCCATTTGTTTCTCCTCGACCACAAGCTCCAACACAGCATTCCAACCATAGCCCTCTGCTCCTTTGTTCCTAAGTTAAATGCTCGTTTAAGTACTGTCATTACCGTATCCTGCGCATTAGTCCGAATCAAATCTTGCATCCCAACTGAGGTCCAAACTTCTCTTGCAATACAACAGTCAAACAATGTATGTACTGCATCCTCCATATACACACGACACCATGAGCACTCTGCAGGAATGTCTACACTCTTCCTCCGTAAATTTGTTGCAGTTGGCAGCACATTACAACAAGCACGCCATAATAAATTAACAATCTTTCCAGGTAATTGCAAACCCCACATTTTCCTCCAAAAACCTCTATCAACACATTCATACTCACCTCGAATCCGTCTATAACAGCTTTTAACCGTAAACTCCCCCTTATCCTCCAGTATCCAGTACCATGAGTCCTCTTTATCACGCATAGGCACTGGAATTTGTTGAATCAATCTTTTATCCCGATCATTACACATGTCTGACAGAATGTCCACATCCCAACTTTTTTGCGTCTCATCCAATAAACCCTGAACCGTAATGTTCTCCAGATTCTCATTCATCTCTGTTGTAAGGTACCCATTATCTAAATTTGGCAGCCATGGCACCTTCCAAACCTTAGTTGATGCCCCATTACCAATTCTTCGTCGAGTCCCCTGTTTAACAACCCCTTGTGTCTCTAATATACTTCTCCAGAGATAACTCGGATTCGACCCAACTGTAGCATTCAGAAAATCCGAATTAGGGTAATAACGAGCTTTCATAAATTTACTAACCAGAGGATTGCTTTCATTAATCAATCTCCACGCTTGCTTTGACAGCATAGCTATATTAAAATCCCTCAACTTTTTAAATCCCAGTCCTCCATCTTCTTTAATGGTGCACATTCTATCCCATGACATCCATTTAATCCCACCATTTGCTCCACCTTTACCCCACCAAAAAGCATTCATCCTCTTCTCTATTTTATCACAGATTTCAGTTGGTATCAACAGTAATTGCATCCAAAAATTTGGTATGGATTGAGCCGCTGTTTTAAGAAGCGTAGCCTTACCTGCTCTTGAAATCTTCTGATTGCCCCATCCCTGCAATTTTTGATCTATTCGTTCTACCAAAAAACCAAATGCTTCAACCTTATTTCTCCCTATACGCATTGGAAGCCCTAAGTACTTCCCTGGTGTTTCAGCCTCCTGTACTCCCAGCTCATGACAGACCCCCCTTTTATTCTCTTCAGTAGTATTTGGTGAGAAAGTCACCACTGATTTATTGTAATTCACCATCTGTCCAGAAATCTGTTCATATCGATTCAAAATCCTTTTCATTACACCTGCTTCAGCTACATTTGCTCGAAAGAAAAAGTAGCAATCATCCGCGAATAAAAGATGAGAAATTGTTGGTGCTCCCCTTGCTACCGTACAACCATGTATAATTCCAGCCTGCTCATTCCTCCTCATGATAGAACTCAATCCTTCCGCACACATTATGTAAATGTATGGCGAAATCGGGTCACCTTGACGCAAACCACGTTGAGGTACAATCCTTCCAAACTCTCCATCCTTATGTAGAAAACTATATGACACCGATTGAAAGAAATTCATCACACGATCCATCCAAACTGCATGAAACCCAAACTTTCGCATCATATTATGAATAAAATCCCATTCCAATCTATCGTACGCCTTGGAAATATCTATCTTCAAACCAGCCAAACCGTTACTCCCTTGTGTTTTCCTTTTCAAATAATGGTTTATTTCAAAAGCCATCATCGCGTTATCTGTAAGGAGTCGCCCCTCTATAAAAGCACTCTGCTTCTCAGACACAATAGAACCCAAGCACATTTTCAATCTGTTTGACATTACCTTAGATAGTATTCTTACCAAAACATTGCATAGTGAAATAGGTCTCAGGTCAGCCATCGTCTGAGGTACCTTAGTCTTCGGTATCAAACATATAAGAGAATGATTAACTCCTTCTGGCAGCAGTCCCGTGTCCATGTATCCTTGACAAAATTTAACCACATCTGAACCTACTATATTCCAGTACGACTGAAAGAATGCAGGGTTTAACCCGTCTGGTCCTGGTGACTTATCCGGGTGCATAGAGAATACTGCACTCTTCACTTCTTCAGGTGTAATCATGGCTATAAGGTCCTCATTTTCCCTTTCTGATACTTGGGGCACGACTTCTCTATCCGACAGTTTACCATCTCTGTGTACTGCTGTAAATAACTGTGAGAAATATCCTTCAACAACATCCCGAACCTCCTGCACAGTATCCTTCCATTCACCATTAGCATCTTTAATACGTTCTAACCCATTGGCCTTCCTTCTTCCTGATGCAAACTTGTGAAAAAATCGTGTATTACAATCCCCTTCCCGTAACCAGAAATTTTTTGCCCGTTGTTTCCAATATATCTCCTGCTTTTCCAACAAATTTAAGTACTTCCATCTCACCTCATTGTACTGCTGAATACCATGTATATCCCTCCGAGATCGAAGTTTCCTCAAGCGATTTCTGTACATCTTCCCCTGCTGCTTATATTCATTAACAATCCCACCCCCCCATTCCTGTAACTTTAAACCACAAAAATTAATTTTCTCCATTAACCCCAGACGTTAATATATTAGTTTAGTAGTATGAGCCTCGAATCTTATCTTAAGACGTTAATATATGTAATGGATTCATTTGTGTTGTTCAAATTATTTTTAACAACACAATAATTTGAACAACACAAAGGCCAAAGCCCAATTAAGTTGGGTCCTCTACTGTACTAGACTTTCTTTAGCTAATAAAGCCCATTAGTGAGTTGGGCTATATCATATTTATTCGGTTTCATATCATAAACATGATATCATCCTGTTCAAATGAATTTTACTATTTTAAGTTTTAACAGCCATGCTTTTTTCAAATTAACCCACAAAATATTTGCTGAAATTAGGTTTTTAAATGAAATAGAATACGATGTTTTTGAGGTATAGGAGGAAACTTAATTCCAAATTATGTATACTGAGTGTCAAAAACTTTTTTTCAAGTATAAAATTTTACAAATTTATTTTCTAATATTATTATGCGTAGTTTGACGTAGGCATATTTGTATGTATTTTTTAAATTAATTAAATTATAAATCATGTACACGGATATTTTAAAAATTAAATGTAATAATTAATTATATAATTATTATATTTTATATTGAAAACATAAAAAGTATTAATACAATAAAATGTGTTGCTTTTCTATATTACAATAAATTTATAATCTATACTATCAATCAATCAATACTATTATATAATAGACGAAATATTAAAAGTTTGGTTGGTCGGTATGGTACGTTGTGATTTTACTTAATTATCCTTAATTAACTGTACTTCGTGTTTTTACTTAATTAACCTTACTTATTTATATAAATATATTATTAAATAATAATATTACATATTTATAACCAATTATCTTTTTCACATGAAATACATTATTTTTTCTAACAAATTCCGCTACTTTTTCAAATATATCACGTGCAATTACCTTTTTTTAACTAAAACATGTTTGTTTTTCTATTTTTCTTTACTAAAACCCTTCCTTTTCCAAAAATATCACGGACAAACCTTTAGTTATTTATTTTTAAACTTATTTTAATATTATAATTATTTTTTTAAAAGTTTACATATTTTAACATGTCTACTTATTTTTCTTTACAAATGCATACTAAAAATATTAAAATATAAATAATCAAATACCTATTTATAATCAATTATCTTTTCAGCTAAAATACATTATATATTTTTTCTAACAAATTTCATCCTTTTCTAAATATTTCACGGGAAATTGCATTTTACAATTTACTTTTTCTATTTTTCTCACTTAAATCCATTCTTTTTCCAAAAATATCACAGAAACCCTTTACTTATTTATTTTAAAACGTATTTAAATACTTTTAATTATTAAATTTTAAAACCTCATTTTTCAAAAATATCACGAGCATTTACCTTTTTAAACTAAATATATGTTACATTTTTTATTTTTTCTTACTAAAACCCCTCATTTTCCAAAAATATAACGGGAAAACCTATACTTATTTATTTTAAAATCTGTTTTAATATTTTTAATTAATTAAAAGTGTTTAGCTATTTTAGCATGCCTACTTATTTTTTGCACAATTACAGTTAATAAAATATTAAATAATAATAATAAAATAACAATTAACAATCCGTGCATCGCACGGGTTTTAAGCTAGTATTATAATATAGACGAAACATTAAAAGTTTGGTCGGTCCTAAGTGATTTTACTTAATTATCCTTACTTATTTTTAAATAATAACATTATTTATAATAAATTACCTTTTTAGTTAAAATGCATTACTTTTCTATTTCTTAAAAAAAAATCTCCTCTTTTTCTAAAAATATCGCGGACAATTACCTTTTTCAACTAAAACATGTTATTTTTCTATTTTTCCTTACTAAAATCTCTCATTTTCCAAAAATATCCTGAACAAATCCTTACTTATTTATTTTAAAACCTATTTTAATAATTTTAATCACGGACAATTACTTTTTTCAACTAAAACATGTTACTTTTTTTTATTTTTCCTTACTAAAACCTCTCATTTTCCAAAAATATAACGGGCAAGCTGTTACTTATTTATTTTTAATAATATTAAATAATAACAATACCTTTTATAATCAATTGTCTTTTAACTAAAACACGTTAATTTTCCAATTTTTCTAACAAACTCTTCTCCTTTTTCAAAAATTTCACAGGAAATTACCTTTTACTATTTCTTTTTTTCTAACAAAATCACCTGCTTTTCCAAATATATCACGGACAATTCTCTTTTTCAAATTATTAAAGACGAAACATTAAAAGTTTGGTCGGTCGTTGTTCGGTACAGTTTTTTGGTACAAAGTGATTTTACTTAATTGTCCTTGCCTATTTATTAAAAAAATATTATTAAATAATAAGAATACCTTTTATAACCAATTGCCTTTTAAACTAAAACACATTACTTTTCAATTTTTTTGACCAAAATCTTCTCCTTTTTCCAAAAATATCATGGACAATTACCTTTTACTATTTCTATTTGTTCTAACAAAATACCCTCATTTTCAAAAAAAAAAAAAAAAAATCACGGGTCATCACCTTTTTCAACTAATACATGTCACATTTTATATTTCTTACTAAACTATGTACTTTTTTCAAATATATCACGGACAAACCTTTAGTTATTTATTTTAAAACCTATGTTAATATTTTTAATTATTTAAAAAAGTCACCTATTTTAACATGCCTATTTTTCTTAACAAATACAATTAATAAAAATATTAAAATATAAATAGTAAAATAACAACTATTTAAAATAATATGTGCATCACACGGATTTTAAGCTATCTATACTATTACTCCCTCTGTCCCCCTCAATTCTTTACATGATATATCAACTCGGCTGGACAGAAAAGAGACAGAACACTGAATTATCAAACACACAGACATTTCTCTCTCAAGAACGAAGAAGCCATTTGATCTCATTTCTTCTCAAGCAATTAATTCTAGTATGTATTGTTAAATCCAAATCACTAGAAGTTGATTACTTGTATTGCTTTGATTATCTAGCGGATTCATATCCCTAGAATTTATCTCGAACATTACTTTTAGCATTCGATCTTTTTATTACAAATATTAGAAAAGTTCATGTCGAATTTATTCTAAATTTGTATTAATTTGTTTGAGATAAATACTTTGTAATCCGTACTGTATTTGCAACACCATTCAAGTTTAATATAGTTTATATTTAACTTGAATTTTGTTTCATTTATATTCCGCATTAATTTGTTCTTAATTGTTAAATTATTAAAAGGACAAATTCGATAAAACGGTATAGTTTGTATTCAACCCCCTTCTACAAACATATCACGACCTAACACAAATTTAATAATTAAAAGTATTTAAATATGTTTTAAAATAAATAAGTAAAGGGTTTTCTGTGATATTTTTGGAAAAAGAATGGATTTTAGTGAGAAAAATAGAAAAAGTAAATTATAAAAGGCAATTTCCCGTGATATATTTAGAAAAGGAGGGACTTTGTTAGAAAAAATATATAATGTGTTTTATATTATTAAAAATGAAACATTAAAAGTTTTGGTCGGTCGGTATTTGGGTCGGGCCTAAATATAACCAATTTATTTATGATAGTATAAATACTTGAAATTTGGATCAGGGGTTATTAATTAAATTATTATTTTTATTTTAATCATATATTTTTATTATAATGGGTATGAGCCTAAAAACGTCACACGAAATCGTTATAAAAAAATATATGAAAAGTTTATTATATATATATATATTAAATTTGTATGATATTGTGTTTATCAATTTATATAATATTATAGATATTTTTTAACAGTTTTTTTTAATGAAAGAATATTTAGTTCTAAAAAAATGTTATAAGGTCGTTGCGAAGGAAAATCTCAGGAGCTCTCAGATTTTCCGAAAAATATTATCTATTTTTCTAGAGCTCCTAAATTTTAATTCAATAAAATTAAGTTTTCTTATTTACATTCAAATTTTTAGGGAATGCATTCTTTATTTACACTCAAATTTTTAGGGAAGCCAATAAACATATAAAAGTCAACCCTGTTTAAAATTCAATTAAACAAATATTACATTTTTTTCTCAACTAACTTAGATCTTATTTAAGTTTTAATCAATTTTTCTAGAGATTCACTATTTTAATTCAATTCAAATTTTTAAAGAAAATAATAAATATATAAAAGTCAATCCTATTTAAAATTTAATTAAACAAAATTAACTTCTTTTCTCAACTAAATTAAATCATACTTATGTTTTAATCTATTTTTCTAGAGTTTCTCTATTTTAATTCAATAAAATTAAATTATCTTACTTAAATTCGAATTTATAGGGAATACAATAAATATATAAAAATCAATCATTTTTAGAAGAGAATCATCTACCTGAGGACATCTTCAGGGTTCTAATATAAATACATAAGGGCAGATTTGTAAATGCAAGATGAGTTTTCAATATTTACAAAAATATCATTTGAATTATATGAGAAGAGGTTATAACCTAAGGGGAGTTACTTAACGTCATCCTCAGGTCCATTTTTCTTTTTTTAGAATTTAATATTTATTATAACATTATATTACAATCCTATTTAGGATTTAATCTTTATTGAATCTTTATATTATAATCCTATTTAGAATTTAATATTTATTATATCTTAAATTGCATATAAAAGCATGACATACTAATTAGTCTTTCTCGCGTCATAAATTTGAGGATTTTATGATAATTCGTGTGCACTAATATTTAATAACATTTCATATTGATGATAATTGTTTGTATATTTTAATTTATTTTCGTCTTTCTGACATCTGTAATTTGAGGTTTTACAGTTTATAGGTTATATATGTGCATACTTAGCAGCAGAGCACAGAACATACATAAACTATTGTTAATGGGTTTGTGAATATGTTAGGTATTATGTCTTGGTAGGGTTTAGCACAAGTTGAAACACAAATAGACACTGGACCTATTGTAGGCTGCACAAAAAAAAGAGTTTATGGATTCAAACAACGATTAACATTTCATACGTGTATACAATTTTTCTCTTTAAATTTCTATATCTAATTATAATAATTATATTAAATGATATCTTTGTATATATTTTTTGACATATTCTTTTTCTGATTTTGGTAAATAATTAAAATTATTCAATACAATTATCTCATAAATTTTTTTATATGAGATAAATTTTAGAGTTATTTTTGTGACTGGTTTCTCAATAAACATCGCTTATTGAGCAATCAAATCAAACTCTCTTAAACATTCAAACTACAACCGCATCGAATGACATAAAAATTCAAATATCAACATCCTGCTTATTCAAGCATGATATGAAATTATGCACCACTCATCTCCATATGCTAAACGTTATGAGAGATGTAGTAAATATATCGTTCCGTAATTTTAAAAGTATAATTTATGTTAGAATAATTTGAGTTTTAAATATAAAATTTAAATATGTTGTTAATAAATTTCAAACCGTTGATCTATAATAATACTTTTAAATTATTTTTTTTACATGCACGTTATTGTAATAAATTTTTTAATATAGTTGTAGAAAAACCAATAATATTTAATTTAAAAATCTATTTAATATAGAAAACCCAATTATATTTGGTTTGCATTATCAAAATACACTTTTTAGTATTTGACTATAATCCTACTATTAACCAAATATAATTTTTTAATATTAGATATAACGAATCTCGTATATCTTTTTAAGATTTAATGGTCTTTATTAATCTGGTCCTACAATATTATGTATAAGGATTTAATGTATGTTACTTTGTAAAATATTATGTTCACTATTTATATATATATTATATATATTTCTTGATTTTTTTTCTTAAACAGTTAGTATTAAAAAATTTACAAAAATATTATAGGGCCGCTACGAACCGCGGCTTAGTCGACTAGTACTTATATAAAGGAAAAGATGAAGGCGGTGAGGTGGCGTCTCTCAAATCGCTTTGATCTATATTTCTAATTTTCTCAAATTTTTGAATTATTAATATGAAAGATTCGAAAATATCTCAATTGTCTTTAAAATTTTTACTAATGGAGGAAATGAAATATACAATTTCAATATTTTTTATCATTATAATCTTTACTAATAGATTAAACTAAAATATACGATTTCAATTTTCTTGCCTTTATAATCTTTAATTATGGAGGAAAGTAAATATACAATTTGGATGTTCTACTAAATTCTTGATTAGAATATATCTTAATCGTCTTTTAAGTTCTTCCTAATTGAGGAAACTAAATATACAATTTCAATATTTTTGCCTTTAAAATCTTTATTAACGGAGAAAACTAAATATACAATGTTAATATTTTCCTAAATTTTTTATTTATCAAAATACGTGCTAATCAATATCAATATCTTTATTAATATTATTTTGTTATCTTCATCTTTATATATCTATACTAAACTATAATAGCCAAACTAGGGGATAATTGGTAGTTTGGTTGGTACCTTCCTATTTTGATTAGCTCTTTCTTTTTTAGATATCCTCTAATATCAATTAATTGTAAATAAAAACTTAGTAATAAAGAAATTGCAATGTACACGGACCAAAACTCATCTAATAAAACAAACAACTCCCAAACAAAAACCATAAATTATTATACGTTACAACAGTATTCTACTTCAAATTCTCAACTCTTTCCAAGTATACCCTCCTGAAAACAAACAACTCCCTTACAAAAATCATAAATTATTATATGTTACAACAGTAGTGTATTCTACTTCAAATTCTCAACCCTTTCCAAACATATCCTCCTGTTGCAGGGCTGCTTTTACGGCTTATCATGCTTCGAAAATCCCTACCCACTTGACTATTCAATTAACGCTTCAAAATCTGACCAGCCATCGGACTCTTTAAGAAGGACTCTCGGTAAACAAAAAACAGGACTTTGGGTCAACATTAAAATATAAATCAAATTGATAAAAATTATTAAATGAAATCATAAAGTTTTTTTTTGAAGAAAAAACAATAAAGTTATTATATACATATAAAGATATAAGGTTCGATTTTCAACAATACAATATTAAAATTAAATATTTCATAAAAAATATTCCGTACATAAATTTAAGGTTCGATTTTCGGCAACAGCATATTAATAGTAAAACTTTGTAATATAAACTTTTAAAATATAAATAAATGTGAAATCTCATCTCAAAGAACTATTTAAAAAATAAAATAAAAATAATAGTGAAACATTTAAAAATATTAGAATTTAAGTAGTAACATAAAAATTAAAGTCTGTTTTGCATGGATTATAAGTTATAATCATAATTACAATATGACACTACTTTAAAATTTAAAAAAAAATTCAAAAATATAGTTATACTCGTCCGTACTTTGTACGGCTTATAGGCTAGTATTATATAAAGGAAAATGCCTAGGAGCTCTTAGATAGTCTAGACTCTATATATATATATTTGTAGAACACCTCTATTTTGAATATTATAAATTGAAATATACTTTCGCCAAAGACAAGGGCGGCAGTTGCAGTATCAATATACTTATATAAAGGAGAAGATAAGGGCGGTGACGTCTCTCAACTCGCTTTGATCTATTTTTTTATTTTTCTCAAAAATTTGAATTATTAATATTAAAGATTCAAAAATGTCTCATTTGTCTTTAAATTTTTTACTAATGCCGGAAACTAAATATTCAATTTTAATATTCTTGCATTTAAAATCTTTACTAATGGAGGAAACTGATTATACAGTTTTAATATTCTCTTAATTTGTTGATTAGAAAATATCACAATTGTCTTTTAAATCTTTGCTAATGGAGAAAACTAAATATACAATTTTAATATTCTTGCCTTTAGAATCTTTATTAATGTACGAAACTAAATACAATTTTAAATTTCTCCTAAATGTTTTGTTAATGAATATACTTATTATTTACGAACATAGAAAATATTATTTTAATATTCTCCTGAATTTTCTATTTAAGTCAAAATTAAGTATACTATATTAATATTCTCCTAAACTTACTCTACGAGTCCAATTTATTTAGTAATTTCTTTTAACTATCTTTTAATCGAGAATAATAATAAGGAGACGATATGAGAGGTGCAAGACGATTAGAGAGGCGCCTCTCAAATTGCCTTAATCTATTTTTATAATTTTCTCAAAAATTTGAATTAATAATATTAAATGTTATAAAATATCTAAATTGCTTTTTAAATCTTCAGTTGTGGAAATCTTAATTACCTTATATTATCCTAAACTTTCTTCTTAAGTCAAATTACTATCTTAATATTCTCCTAAAATTTATCTTCAAGTTATTTAAAATCCTTTAAAATATTTACTAATGGAGGAAACTGAATATACAGTTTTAATATTTGTTAGGATTTATGGGTGATAGCTATGAGACAACTTAACTAGATATTTTATGTACTTAATTTTATTAAGTATGAACATAATGTCACAGCCAAAGTATGTTTATGTAACCATTTTTGTTTGCTGCAAATAAGATTCTAGTACATCTTGATAGAAGTTCATTTATTTGTTCATGCCTCAAGAAGTGCTCAAGATGAACAGCAAGAATAAATATTACTGTCACAGCGTTGACAGTAAGGTTACTTGAAGATAGCATGTTGCAAGTCACGACAGTACATTCACTCTGACAGCAACATTGGCGGAAGCCCTCGGACAGCAACTTCACATTAGCCTGACAGCATCTTTTGCGGGGATTTCTTACTGTCACCAAAAAAACATTCCTGTGACAGCAAGCTCAGCCATCAGGATATTGTCATGAAGGGATAACATTTGTATTGGGGGAACAACCCAGTCAAACTTGTGACAGTTTGGATGTTCAAGAAACAGGCGTGTTACAGTATCCCAACACTGTAACATGTCTGCAAGACTACGACCGAAGCTTGAGAGATCACATGACAAAGCTCACCAATTCCAGAGTATGACAAATCTACATCTACTGAATTGTGTTAGCTTAAAATAGAATGTTTCTAGATTGCTTTGTAATGTTCTAGTAAGCTGTTTGTATAGCAATTTAGGAAAGAATCACGGGTAGGCAATTTGTAAGAAGCTGTCACATGAAAATGACAGCAGCTTCACAGGACCCGTGTTGATAGTGATAGGTTTAGCTTACTTAATCTATTGCTCAATCCATTCTCTGTAATCACTCGAGAAACTGAAGCTCAAGAAAACCAACATTTTTCTTGAGGTTGTAGCAACCCATTGCAAAATAAATAAAACATTTATTTTGTGAGAATTACTCGTGTGTCTACTTGTGTTTGCATTAGATAAACTGATAATCCTAAATCTTAGTTTTGTTGTTGGAACATAGATTGAGATTTATCAGTATTGCATTCAACCCCCCCCCCCCCCCCTCCCCTCCCCCCCTTCTGCAATAGTCAAGGACCAACAATATTCTTATAATTTTTTGATTAGAAAATATCTCAATTAATTTTCAAATTTTTGCTAATAGATAAAACTAAAATATGCAATTTTAATATTTTTGCCTTTAAAATCTTTACTAATGTAGGAAACTAAATACAATTTTAATATTTTCTTAAATTTGTTATTAATGAATATACTTACTAACATAGAAAATATTATCTTAATATTCTCATGAATTTTCTATTTAAGTCAAAACTAAGTACATTCTTATATTCTCATAAATTATTCTACGAGTCCAATTTATTTAGTAATTTCTTTTTATTATCTTTTAATCGTAGAAAATAATAAGGAGACGATACCAAAGGTGCGAGATGATTTGAGAGGCGCCTCTTTGATCTATTTTTCTAATTTTCTAAAAAAAAATTAATTAATAATATTAAAGGTTATTAAATATCTAAATTGCCTTTTAAATCTTCAGTAATGAAAATCTTAATTACCTTATATTTCTCCTAAACTTTCTTCTTAAGTCAAATTACTATCTTAATATTCTCCTAAAATTTATCTTCAAATCAAATTACCATGTTTATATTTTCTTAAACTTTCTCTTAAACTCAAAGTTGCCATCTTAATATTCTCATATATTATTTTTTCAAGTTCAAAAATTTATTTTGAAATCAGATTATCAATATATATATATATATATACTAGTTTAAAACCCGTGCGATGCACGGATTGTTAATTGTTATTTTATTATTATTTTTTTAATTGTATTTGTTAAAACAATAAGTAGGCATGTTAAAATAGCTAAACACTTTTAATTAATTAAAAATATTAAAACAAATTTTAAAATAAATAAGTAAAGGTTTGCCCGTTATATTTTTGGAAAATGAGGGGTTTTAGTAAGGTAAAATAAAAAATGTAACATATATTTAGTTTAAAAAGGTAAATGTCCGTGATATTTTTGGAAAATGAGGTTTTAAAATTTAATAATTAAAATATTTAAATACATTTTCAAATAAATAAGTAAAGGGTTTCTTGTGATATTTCTTGTGAAATAGAAAAAGTAAATTGTAAAAGGGAATTTCCCGTGATATATTTAGAAAAGGAGGGACTTTATTAGAAAAAATATATAATGTGTTTTAATTGAAAAAGTATTTGGTTATAAATAGGTATTTGATTATTTATATTTTAATATTTTTAGTAATTGCATTTGTTAAGAAAAATAAGTAGACATGTTAAAATATGTAAACTTTTAAAAAATAATTATAATATTAAAATAGGTTTAAAAATAAATAACTAAATGTTTGTCCGTGATATTTTTGGAAAATGATGGGTTTTAATAAGGAAAATTAAAAAACTAATATGTTTTAGTTAAAAAATGTAATTGCCCGTTATATATTTGAAAAAGTAGGGGAATTTGTTAGAAAAAATTATGTATTTTAGGTGAAAAGGGTAATTGGTTATAAATATGTAATATTGTTATTTAATAATATATTTCTATAAATAATTAATGTTAATTAAGTAAAAACACGGAGTACAGTTAATTAAGGGCGATTAAGTAAAATCACAACATACCATACCTTTTTAAACTAAATATATGTTACATTTTTTATCTTTTCTTACTAAAACCCCTCATTTCCAAAAATATAACGGGCATACCCATACTTATTTATTTTAAAATCGGTTTTAATGTTTTTAATTAATTAAAAGTGTTTAGCTATTTTAACATGTCTACTTATTTTTTGCACAATTACAATTAATAAAATATGAAAATAAAAAATAAAATAACAATTAACAATCCGTGCATTGCACATATTGGTAAATAAGAAGTTAAGAAATTAGATCGGTCTTGCATAAGAAATTAAGTAATTACTTGGTAAATAATTAATTACCTTTAATACTTTCATACAAACAACAAATTAATAGTATAAATATACACCTAAACTCTGATAATTGTCTACTGCAATTTTTGTTGTCAACATTGTTCTTCTTTACTTTTTTGTTTGTTCATGTTAAAAGTGTGTATATGAGTACATGAGTATGAGACTTTTTCCTTTATGTTATTTATCTCATTACGTTTGTTTGTATTCTAATGCATGATCATGTTAAAATCTTTGACAAGACAAGTTATTTGCTATTAGTGTTGATTGAGTTAAGACATGGATTAATAAGGAGGGGGATTCATCGGTTAAAATAATAGGCCTATACAAGATAACTCGAAAGTGGAGAATTCATCATGTCTTCAAAAACAAATTTTATCATTGTTTTTTAACGTTTAGATAGTTATTGCTCTAATTTTTATGAGAAAAGAATATATTTTTTAGTAAAATATTTTATGTAATTCATACACGGAAATTCAAAGATAAAAATTGTATATTAAGAAATTTATAGTGTATGTATTTCAAAAATATCATGTTAAGATTTATTCGACTGAAAAATTTATTTAGTGTGTGCATTTTTAACAAAATTCAATAAGTCGATGCATTTATAATAAAAGTCATACAAGAATAAGAAACATTGAGAATAGGTCATTAATTATTTTTTTTTAAAGGAAGAGGTTGTTGTTTTTGTTGTTTTTGTTTTGACAAAAAGAGATCATTATTAATAAAAAAAATCTCCCAGCAACAAAAAGGATGTTTGTTCATATTTTTTGATTTTTTTCTTACTGAGAATAAATTTGGAGGTAGTGAAAATTTTAATAGCTATGAATGTATAATTATAATTTTTGATTAAACGATCTAGAACTTTATATATATATAATTCAAAACAAAAATTAATTTTATATTAGAAATATTATTTCATTTAAAAACGTATTTTGTAGAATATATTTTGAGAAAATTTAGCGATATTATTATAAAGCCGCTGCGAAACGCGGTTTAGTAAACTAGTTGATTAATATATGATGTACTTTATTTAGTAAATTAGTTTGTTATCTGTTCAAATTTGGTAACAACGAGAAATCGTTATTTTTAATATTTGTTACTATATATCTGAGTAGCTATCTTATGGAAGTGCACCGGTTAATATATTTGTTCAAATTTGGTAACAACGATGCACGAGTTATTTTTAATATTTGTTACTATATTATTTACATTTTAATATTTTATTAATTGCATTTGTTAAAAAAAATAAACACACATGATAAAATATGTAAACTTTTTTAAAAATTAAAAGCCTTAAAATTGGTTTTAAAAATAAATAAGTAAAGGGTTTGCCCGTGATATTTTTAGAAAAAAAAAAGATTTTAGTAGGAAAAATAGAAAAAGAAATTTGAAAAAAGAAATTGCCCATGATATTTTTGGAAAAAGAGGGGTTTTGTTAGAAAAATTTATAATGTGTTTTAGCTGAAAAGGTAATTGGTTATAAATAGATAATGTTATTATTTAATATTTTTTTATAAATCAATAAAAGTAATTAAGTAAAAATATGATTTTACCGACCGATAAAAGTTTTAATGTTTCGTCCATTATATAATAGTATAGACTGACTTAGTGCTCGTACCATTTATGGGTTTTTGATTTATTTATTTAATTAATTAATTAAAAGATATATTTGGATATATTAATAAGTTATAAATATTATTAATTATTGAAAGATATGGTGTAAGGTATTTTTGGGAGTGTATTAATGATTGAAAGATATTGTACAATTGGTATTTTTAGGTGTGTTTGTGTTAGGTCCAAAGTATCGTAAGGATGGGGGGTTGAATACGATACTCACAAATTATTCGATTTCGTTCGCGGATAATTAATTGTGTTCTTGTCTGAAATCAAATTCACCAAATCAAAACACGAGTCGGAGAATATATCGTTTTATAAATATAAACCACGATGGGTGCTACAATTCTAATTCGTAGGATTAGCTTCAATGAGTTTAGGTTACAGTAAATAATACACTGATAGAATTTAAGGCACTATTTATTTCTCTGTAGAATTTATCAAGCTCTTAAAATTTTCTCTGTTACTGATCTTCTGCAACAACCAACTGAAGAAGACAATGTCTTCATTCTCGAATTATAGGCTTAGGAAAAACCATCGAAGACCAAGAGAAGATCCTAGCCGTCCATTTCCTTATCAACCTTCTAACAAACATAAATACAAACCACCTGCTCCTTGAATTAAAAAACTATCGAAAACAGAAATTCTTTTTCATTCGATAGATTTTATTAAAATCTATCGAAAAGAAATATTTGTTTCTTTAAAGAATTTCGATAGTTTTATTAAACCTTCTTTATCTCTATCAATAGTTTTTCGTAAATGAAAACTATTGAATGTCTTTAATTGTATTTTGATCCTTGAAGATTCTCTCTTCTTTCATCAAGCATATTGTACTTCAATTTAACCTAAACATACCTTAAAAATTTCTTTTCACTTCCAGGATGTTTCAAGTCTGACTTAAATCAATTTCTTCTGAGACGATAAACATCTTGATCTTCTTAGTGTTGACAACTAGTGCAACTGGTCTGGTTCACAGATGACTGACACTTGATCAATACCTTTACGTCTTCAATACAATATAGTTGATAAGTCCTTTGTCGTTCTGGTTGCTTCATTAAAATCACTGAAATCCTCTGGTACTAACTCTTTATCATTCTAATACTTCTGTAGTCTTGAAAGTCTTGTTTCTTTATTTGTCACTGAGGCTTGAACATATTGTTGGTCCTTGGCTATTGTAGAAGGGGGGGGGGGGGGGGAGGGGTTGAATGCAATACTGATAAAGCTCAATCTACGTTTCAACAACTAAAACCAAGATTAAAGATTATCAGTTTAACAATTTCAAACACAAGTAGACACTCAAGTAATTCTCACAAAATAAAAGTTTTATTTATTTTGCAATGGGTTGCTACAACCTCAAGAAAAAGTGTATCTTTTCTTGAGCTTCAGTTTCTCGAGTTATTACAAAGAATGAATTGAGAGATAGACTAAGTAGGCTAAACCAATCACTTTCAATCACGGGTCTTTGTGAAGCTGCTGTCATTTTCAAGTGGCAGCTTCTTACAATTTGCATGCCCGTGATTCTTTCCTAAATTGCTATATAGACAGCTTATCAATACATTACAAAGCAATCTAGAAACATTCTATTTTAAGCTAACACAATTCAGTAGATGTAGATTTGTCATACTCTGGAATTGGTGAGCTTTGTCATGTGATCTCTCAAGCTTTAGTCGTAGTCTTGCAAACCTGTTACAGTGTTGGGATGCTGCAACACGCCTGTTTCTTGAACATCCAAACTGTCACGAGTTTGACTGGATTGTTTACCAATACAAATGTTATCCCTTCATGACAGTATCCTGATGGCTAAGCTTGTTGTCACAGGAATGCGCTTTTGGTGACAATAAGAAATCCCCGCTAAAGGTGCTGTCAGGATTTCCAAGCTTGCTGTCAGGCTAAGGTAAAGTTTCTATCAGAAGGCTCCCGCCAATGTTGCTGTCAGAGTGAATTTACTGTCGTGACTCGCAACATGTTGTCTTCAAGTAACCTTACTGTCAGTGCTGTGACAATAATCTTTATTCTTGCTGTTCATCTTGAGTACTTCTTGAGGCTTGAACAAACTAATGAACTTCTACCAAAATGTACTAGAATCTTATTTGCAGCAAACAAAAACGGTTACAAAGACATACTATGGTTGTGACAGTATGTTCATACTTAATAAAATTAAGTAAGTAGAATGTCTAGTTAAGTTGTCTCATAGCCATCACCCAAAAATCCTAACAATCTCCCCCAATTTGATTTTATGGATAACAACAACAAATTTACAATTAATACTAGCTGACAACTTAACTAACAAGATCAGAATCTGAGAAAAGATTTTTAATTAGCTTCAGATTTCCTTTTTTGTCTTGCTTCATCCTCTCTGTTGAGAGCTTCCTTAAGAACTTCTCTGAGTCCTTCCACCAGTGCTACTTCATCAGGAGTGATAGCCTCATCTTCAATTTCATCAATGTGTTTCTGGAGTGTCTTGGAGAGACATACTCTAGCATCCTGAAGATCCAACCATAACTCTTTGCCAAAAGCATGAGTTTTGAACTTCAGTGTGCCATTAAAGTCTTTGAATCTGCTTCCAGGGTATGCATTCAGAGTTTTTCTCCTTGACCTATCCAGCTTTGAGTCTTCACCCTTTCTTGCTTGAATATTGCTCTCAATCTCAGAGGAGCATTGCTGTTCCAATGGATGAATTGATCCAATCACCAGGAAAAGTAAGTCTTTCAGTGCACTGGTTCTAAGTTTGTGAAAGCTTCTTACTGGAATCTCTTCCCATATGAACTTGATTCTCAGAGGATTCTCAAGCATACAAGATTGGTAATTGGGTCCTTCATTTTCCATGTTGTTGGCTTCTCTGCTTTTATCCAAGAATGTGTCTTCTGTATCTTCAGTGGTTTCTCTTTCTGTAGGCTCTGAGGATTCTTCTTGACTTGGTTGGGTTTGCACCACTTCTTCAGGAACATCATCTTCATACTCAGCCATTTCTTCATCAGAATATTCAAGTAAGTGAGCAATGTCATTATCATCATATAGTGACCATTCTCCAAACTTCTGATAGAATTCTTCATCCCTCAAGGCTTTGTATGCCAACACATGGTTCATGACACTTTCAGGAACGTTGTCATAACCTTGCATTAGATTGACCATCCTTACCAAGTAGAAGTATTCAACTCTCCTTGTTTTTGTTCTCCTTTCCATTGAAAGAGTTGCTGATACAATATATGATGACACTTCCATGGAAAAGTCCTTTTTGACCTTCACAAGTCTTGATAAATCAAACTAAAGAATATATTCAGTTGCTTCATTTTTGTTATCCAACTTTACCTCGACGCTCTAGATTTGATCAGCTTCCTTTTCCAAAAGATCCAGAGAGCTGTAGAGTTTTGATTGGATAGGCTTTTTCAAGTTTCTGCCAAGCCCAGTGGCTTTCTCCTTTCCTGAGTACTTGTGTTTTCCTTTTATTGCTTTTGAAATCTCCTCAGGTTCAGGTTCCTGTCTAGAGAACCAGGACTTTGCCAAGGTTTTTGTCCTCTTTGGCTTGACAGTAGGCTTCATTCCTTCTTTGACAGCATCTTTGTTGACAGTATCTTTCTTGACAGTTTCTTCTGTGACAGCTTCTTTGCTGACAGCTTCCTTGAGGACAGTGTCTTCTGTGACAGTCTCTTTGGTGACAATATCTTTTTCAGCATTTATAGTGTCAATAGCACATCTTAAGATATCTGCCTCCAAAGCTTCAAAAATTACTGACTTCTCTTCTTCTGTTGCTTCAGCATCTTCCTTTTCTTGTACATGAGCTTCTTCCTTATTTTCCTCCTGGGACTTTGATCCAACATTCCCAGAGGTGCTTCCACTAGCATTTCCTGCTTCTCAAGTTCCTCCACTACCGTCCAACTCATCATCATCATCACGAGGAACCTCATAGGAGCAGCTTTCTCCTTGTTCAGCTCTGTTGGAGATCATCTTCTTCATAGTAGAGCTCAGTTCCTTGTCCCTTTTCACCAGCAAGTCATAAATTGCTTTGACAGCAAGAACTCTTTCCTTGTTAGCTTTGGAGTTGAGAATCATGTTTAACACCTTTAAGATTGACTTTGACTCCATTGTTGAAGTGCCTCCTAGACTCATGTATGCACATCTCTTGCTACCACTTTTGGTGGTACCTGCATAGTAGACACAAAATGGATTGGTGTAGACTTATGGGAGTTTTTCTGAAATTAAACTCGGCATTTGCAGATGCAAGATCTCATTGAAGGCTGTATGGTTTGCTGTGATTTTGTTCTTCATTACTGTTAGCACTCTTGTTGGAAGACTCTGCAGCAACTGCATAGTAATGAACATGGATATTCCAGTGTTTAAGTACACATCAATAGCCCACCTCCTTTCTTCATTGATCTTTACACATACACTGGTGATTTTCTCCTTTAGCAAAGTTGAGCAGTTACTCAATCTGTTAGGTCCTGATAAGTTTGTAGAAGGGGGGTTGAATACAAACTATACCGTTTTATCGAATTTGTCCTTTGAATAATTTTAACAATTAAGAACAAATTAATGCGGAATATAAATGAAACAAGATTCAAGTTAAATATAAACTATATTAAACTTGAAGGGTGTTGCAAATACAGTACGGATTACAAAGTATTTATCTCAAACAAATTAATACAAATTTAGAATAAATTCGACATGAACTTTTCTAATATTTGTAATAAAAAGATCGAATGCTAAAAGCAATGTTCGAGATAAATTCTAGGGATATAAATCCGCTAGATAATCAAAGCAATACAAGTAATCATCTTCTAGTGGTTTGGATTTAACAATACAAACTAGAATTAATTGCTTGAGAAGAAATGAGATCAAATTGCTTTTGTTGTTCTTCAGAGAAAAAGCTGTGATGATTTTATGATAAAGTGTGTTGGCATTCTTCTGTCCAGCCTCGGGTAAGTACAATTCCAGTAGTTATGTATGGCCTCAAATCAGTTTTATGACCTTTTGATTAATTCAATATGACCTGATTAATCAAATGAAAACACTTGTATGACCTGAGGAATTATGCTCGGTAGAACCAAGGATGAGTAGTATGACCTCTGAAATCACTCGGTATGACCTGTTGATAATACTCGGTTGACCTAGCACACAGAACCGGTATGACCTGCCAAATTACTCGGTATGACCTTCATATTACTCGGTATGACCTTGTTATTAAAAGAGCAAGGTCATATTGAGTTAAGATTATTTCTTTTAAATTACATTAGTTAATTTAAATTCTAAATTAAATTAATTCTTTTCTAGAATTAAGTTAATAAATAATTTAAAAAACCAAATTAATTAATTTAATAAATTAATTAATTCTAAGAGAATTAATTTATTAATTACATTGATTAACAATTTAAAAGAAGATAACTTAAAAACATAGCATTCCTCTATCTTCTGAAAACCACTGAATATAGATGATTTAATTCCACTGATTGATGTCGTCATTCGATGCACTGTCTGGTTCATGAATAACTGACTTCAATGATAATTCTTCATCTTTAAAACATTTAAAGCTGTGGCTTCTTTTCTTTAGCTCTGAATAAACTCTGTATCCTGTACTTCTTCTGTCACCAACTAGAAATCTCTGTCACTGTAGTAAATCCACTTTCTTGAATACTTCACTGAGGCTTGAACAATAAATTGAACTTCTTTCAATGTAGAATAACTTCAAGTCTGTAGATGACTTTAATCTTCAATCTCTTGACTGATAAAACTCTCTGAGATTCCTGTGACCTTTAATCTAATATTTACTTATTACATTCTAGTTTAAGTTGAGTAGAATCCTCGAATTACAAATAGGCTATTGCATATGCCTTTCAATCTCCCCCTATTTGTTTGTTAGAGAATAACAACCAAACACCTAGAGGATCACTCAACTAAAACCAAGAAAAAGATAGGACTCTTAAGCCTAAGTAAATACTAGAAAGTTCTGGATCAAATATGACATTTCCAGATTTCACCAATAAAGATAAATACAAGACAGATGTTCCTCTAGACTGAACATATGATAACATTGAACCTGTCTTGATTTACCTAAGTTCTATACATATAACATTTACAAAACAGAGCTTTCTTTCCTTTACTCCCCTGAAACTCCTCCTTTTCCTTTTATATCTTTTTCAGCTCCCTCTTCCTAGCTTCTCTATAAACTTCTCTATAAACTTCTCCCCCTTAGTTGAGGAATTCTCTACAGATATAACATTTTGAGTCTCTGAAGCCAGTAGGAGTTTAGATTATTGATGTAGTTGATCTTGGGAAGTAAATTTGTCTTCAAAATTTCCTTGAGTAGTCCCATCTGATTGTTGACAGAGGTGGAAGAAGAAGACCGTTCAACCACTTGTGCTTGCAAAATTTCTTTATCAGCCTGGGTTTTGAATAGATGTTCCTGTAGATCATCTATGTGAGCTAACTACATTGCAGTGTATGTGTCTGTGTGTGCACTCACTTGAATTTCTCTTGTAAGTGTATCACGCATCTCACGTGCATGTGTTTCACTCAGCGTTTGACTCGCATCACTCAACATTAGCTGTCTGTTTGCTCCTTTTTGATCAGTACCTGCATTGAAAAACACCTTAGCCTCTTCAAGAGAGGTCAGTGGTGGTGCAATGGGAGTTCGCAAATCCCGATCCTCAATCATGTCTATCAAATCACTTGGATTTGAAATATGAATTGCTTCAGTGATAGACTGACCAAGTTGCCTTCCACTTTCTCCAGATAAATCTGCGAGTGGAAAATCCCTTTAAGGGAGCCAGAGATGTTCCCTCTGGGAGGGGAGAAAATGATTATATTTGATTTGGCAAAGAATCAAATTTTCCCTCAGATTCCTATGAATGCACTTCTACCGTAACAATGGTAGGCACTATAACCAGTTGCAGGTGCTCTGCTTTCACTGTGTCCTGAGTTTCATCTAATGGAATTGTCTTCTCCCATTGTGAGTAATGAGAGTGTGCTCGACTCAGTACAAAGTGCCATGACCCTATGGCAAATTTCAATAGATTCATCCTGTTGAGAGAATGTCTCTAGAAACAGTTCATTGGCCATTTCAAAGTCCATATCCTATTGAGAGGATACAGATGGGCTGACAGATACCTCAGTATATGTTGAATTTCTTTAGAGGAGGCAGAGCTGTGGGATCACTCACTGTTTCAATCAAAATACTTCTTTGTTTAACAGTTGATTTATGTTCAGGCTGAGAGGTCAAGAAGGTTGTAGACTCATTGTTTGGCTCTAAGACCTGGGATAGAGATTGTGGATCTACAATCCCTTGGTCAGCCCTAACAACCACTTGGGTTCAGCAACAGTAAAAGAAGTGGATTGAGAGATAGAAAGTAATACCTGAATTGGATTTGGCACTGAAGTTCCAGCTAAGCAAGAGCTAGATCAGAAATAATATATACAATATATTTACAAAAACAACTAAGACAAATAGAAAATAAAAGATAATAAATAATAATAATAAACTAAAAATAAAATAATATATATACAGATAAAACTATTAGAAGAAAACTAAAGAAATAAAATAAAATGCAGAAAAAATATTTACAGGAAATTATGCACAAATATTAGAAAATTGCAGAATATTATAGAAATGCAATAAAAATATATAAACCTGCAGAAAAATTCAAACACCAATATTTACAATCTGAAACTAACTTAAATGATTCTAAATAAAAAAATTCAATAAAAATAAATTTCTCCACTAAAAAAAATGAGAAAAATATTTTTAAAGAAAATAAATTATTCAGAATATTTAAATTAACAAGCTTTATACTCTAAACAAGAATTGGCAAAATATATCATTCAATATCAGCAAGAGAAAATGATTTTGCAAAGAACAAACATGACAGAGATATTGTTAATCACTAAGACTGTTCAACATACCCAATTTACCAATTAACTTGGTAAATGTGGATTCGTCAAGAGATTTAGTGAATATGTCTGCAGTCTGTTCTTCTGTGGGTACAAAATGTAACTCCACAGTTCCATTCATGACATGCTCCCGGATAAAATGATACCTGATATCAATGTGCTTCGTTCTCGAGTGCTAAACATGGTTGTTGGAGATTGCTATGGCACTTGTATTATCACATAAGATAGGAATTTTGTCTAATGCAAAGCCATAGTCCTTCAATTGATTCCTTATCCATAGGATCTGAGCACAACAGCTTCCAGCAGCAATATATCCAGCTTCTGCTGTTGAATTGGAAAATGTTTGATGTTTCTTGCTATACCAGGAAATCAATCTACCTCCTAGGAATTGACAACTCCCAGAGGTACTCTTTCTATCCACAACACTACCTGCATAATCAGAATATGTATATCCAACAAGGTTAAAACCAGAATCTTTAGGGTACCAGATACCTAAATTAGGTGTACCCTTAAGATATCTCAAGATTCTTTTAACAACAACGAGATGTAAATCTCTAGGGTCCGCTTGGAACCTTGCACACAAGCATGTAGCATACATAATATTTGGTCTACTAGCAGTAAGATAGAGTAAGGAGCCAATCATACCTCTGTAGCTTGTAATATCTACCTTGATAGAGTTATCACAAGCTCCCAGTTTGACTGCTGTTGAAGATGGAGTCCTTGCTGATGCTGAATCCTCCATGTGATACTTCTTGAGGAGTTCTTTGAGATACTTGGATTGAAAAATAAATATACCATTTGACCTTTGACTTACTTGCAATCCAAGAAAGAACTTCAGCTCACCCATCATACTCATTTCAAACTTACTCTGCATTAGCTTAGCAAATCTCTTACAGAGATTATCATTAGTAGACCCAAATATGATGTCAGCCACATAGACTTGGACTAATATCATATCATTTTTGTGTTTCTTTGAAAAAAGAGTTTTGTCTATGACACCTCTAACAAAACCATTTTCTAAAAGAAAACCAGAGAGAGTATCATACCATTTTCTTGGGGCTTGTTTGAGACCATAGATAGCCTTGAAGAGAAAGTACACAAAATCCAGCAGCTCCTGATTTTCAAAGCCAGGGGGTTGTTCCACATACACTTCTTCATCCAGCTCACCATTCAGGAATGCACTCTTAACATCCATTTGATATACTTTAAAATTGGAATAAGCAGCAAATGCTAAGAACATCCTGATGGCCTCAAGTCTAGCCACTGGTGCATAGGTTTCATCATAATCAATGCCTTCAGCTTGTGAATACCCTTGTACAACCAGTCTTGCCTTGTTCCTTGTAACAATGCCATCCTCATCTAGCTTGTTCCTGAATACCCATCTTGTACCAACTACTTTCTTGTTCTTTGGTCTGGGTACCAGTTTCCAGACTTGCAGTTGTTCAAACTGATTGAGTTCATCTTGCATATCAATCACCCAATCTGGATCAGTCAGTGCTTCCTCGGTTTTCTTTGGCTCCATTTCAGATAGAAATGCTGAATAATGACATTCATTCTGAGTTGCACTTCTAGTTTTAACTCCAACATCTGGATCACCAATGATCGGCTCAAAAGGATGAGCTCTATTCCATATAATCTGTCTTGGAAGATTTGATCTTGATGATTCGCCTTAAAATTCACTTTGATGTTGTGAGTGACTAGATGATCCTTCATTTGCTCCCCCCGAGTTGTTGCTTGATTGCCTTGATGATTCTTCTCCAGAGTTGGTGGTATCTCCATTGTTACCAGTGTTTCCACCACCACCACCATGATCATTATCATCATTGTTATTATCATTACCAGCAATAACTCCCGGTGGGGCTTCATCATCTGATTCTGAGCATGGCAAGTTATCAAACTTCAACTTCTCAGATGAATCTTCTTTTTGGATATTAGGGAACTTAGTGTCATCAAAAGTAACATTGACACTTTACTTTACTGTATGACTGCCAACCAAGTAGACTCTGTAAGATCTTCTGGAATAACCAACAAAAATAACTTCTTGTGCCTTTGCATCAAACTTTCCACGTTTCACATTGTCATCTATAAGCACAAAGCATTTTGCTCCAAATACATGAAAGTACTTGACAGTTGGTTTCTTGTTGTTCAAGATCTCATAAGGAGTCTTCATTAAGTCCTTGTTGATTAAAGTTCGATTCTGAGTATAACAAGCTGTATTTGCTGCTTCAGCCCAAAAGTACGTTGGAAGTTTGGACTCACTTAACATAGTCCTAGCAGCTTCAATCAATGTACGATTCTTTCTTTCCACTACTCCATTTTGTTGAGGAGTTCTAGGGGCAGAATACTGTCTTGTTATTCCTTTATCAGCACAAAAGTCATTTAGAATTGCATTCTTGAATTCAGTACCATTATCTGACCTTATGGCTCTAACAAGGAATCTAGAATCAAGCTCAATCAACTTTACATGGTCAATCACCAGGTGTGGGGTCTCATCCTTGGAATGTAGGAATAAAACCCATGTATATTTGGAATAGTCATCAACAATCACAAGTGCATACTGTTTCTTTGACATGGACATCACACTAACTGGACCAAACAAATCCATGTGCAGTAGCTGAAGTGGTTCAGTTATTGATGATGTGTCAGTGCCCTTGTGAGAAGCTTTCTTTGACTTTCCTTTTTGACAAGCCTCACACAGTCCTTCCTGTGTAAATTCCATCTGAGGCAAACCTCTAACCAATTCCCTCTTGACTAAAGAGTTCATGGTTTTGAAGTTAAGGTGAGACATCTTCTTGTGCCATAGCCAACTTTCATCAGATGAAGCTTTAGCATAAAAACAAGTTACTTCATCTTTGGATCCAGAGTGCAGATCAACTATGAACAAGTCACATTTCCTTACTCCTTGAAGAGCAGGCTTTCCATTCTTCTTGTGAAGGATCTGACATCTATCTTTCTCAAAGGAAACAACATATCCTCTGTCACAGAAATGACTGATGCTGAGAAGATTGAACTTCAGACCTTCCACAATAGATACATCTTGAATGATAACATTTCCAAACTTCAAACAGCCATATCCTTTCGTAATACCTTTGCTGTTATCTCCAAAGGTAACTACTGGGCCAGCTTTCTCAACCAAATCTAATAGCAGGGCTCTATCTCCGGTCATATGCCTTGAACAGCCACTGTCAAGAATCCACATAACACGGTTTACCTGTTTAACTCCCTTCAATACCAGATTGATTAGTCCTTCCTCGGAACCCAAACTTGATTGGGTCCCGCATACTTAAAGAACTAACCTTTATCAGGCAAAACAACCTTTTTAGCTACAACTACTTCATCCTCTTTCACAAAAGAGCGTTTCCATTTATAGCCAGCCTTAACACATTTCTGAGTAGGCTTAGGGATAAATGAATCCACTCTAGTCTTAGCTTTAACATGCTTCTTATTATTAACATGTTGACGTGGAACAGTCTTATCACTAGATACATGCTTACTATTAAAATAAGTATACATAACATTGAAAGCACAAGACATGCAATTAATTACACCACATGCTTTATGAGAAGAATTAACAGCAGGCATGTTAGTACTACAGTTGTTTTGATCCAACTTATGGATATCTGATTTAGTCTTTTTAGTTGAAACAACTTTGACTGGAATATCAGATATACACTTGTTGGACTGTTCAACTTCAAAAGCAAGATCTTCTTCAAGTATCTCCTCTGCAATGATGATAGAGTATTCATTCAGAGAATCTGCCTGGGACTCTCTAAAGAAAGGTTCGTCAATACCCTTAAGCACATCTGGAATACCCCTTTCTTTAGCACCGACTCTATTAGGAGTATTTATGCTTAATTTACCAATAGACTCATTATAGTCATACCCTATTCCTACGGTCCGACTAATACTTTGTTTATTGATAATTTCTTTAGCAGTCTTACAAGAGTTGAAGTAAGCATTAGCTTTAGTCTTCAGCTCACTAATCTGATTCTTGAGAATGGTTTCCAGTTGAATATAACATTTAACCCTATTCTCAAGAAATGCTATTTTCTCAGTAAGTTCATTCTGATTAACATGCACAAGTTTTAATTCTTTTATCTCCTTTTCAAGAGATGTGTTCAAAAGAATTATTCTATCATTTTCAGTACATGCACAAGAAATAGTACCACTAAGATGATAGATCATTTCAGCATCAGTGAACTTTACCTCTGACATGTATGAAGATGAAGTGCTTGCCTCTTTAGCCACTAAAGCAAGGTTCCCAATCTCACCTGCTTCTTCATCACTGTCAGTGTCATCCCAACTCTTTCCTTCAACAACATAAGCTTTCCCAATCTTGTTCTTCTTGCAAGAATCAAATGTGTTCCTTGTCACTTGCTTTGGCTTTCTGCATTCAGTAGCAAAGTGACCCAACTCATTGCAATTGTAGCATCTGATTGTGCTCCTATCCACAGTTCCAGTTTTGTAGCCACCCCTTGTGCCACTTGAAGAGGAAGATCCACCTCTCTGAAATCTGGGCCTGAACTTAAGATTGGGATTCCTTCTGAATCTGAACTTCCCAAACTTCCTGACTATCATGGCCAAATCACCATCCTCCAGCTGATCAAGTTCTTCCAAAGAGTAGTAGTCACCACCAGATTGATCAATGGATGTTAAACCAAATTCAGCATCAATAACATCCAAGTTAGAATTGGAAGGTTGAACAGCCTTCACTTCCAGTTTCTGTGGGACTACTATTGTCAATGCAGTAGAAGTACCAACTATCTTTCCAGTTCCATATAATTCATTCTATTGAATCTGCTCCAGCTCATAGGTCTTCAGAACACCATACAGTCTTTCCAGAGAGATCTCTCAAATATCTCTTGCTTCTCTAATTGCAGATATTCTGTGCTCCAAATGAATTGGAAGTGTTAGTAGGAACTTCTTGTTAATCTCCTTGATAGTGTAGTGCTTCTCATTGAGATTCAGATCATTGATTAATTTGTTGTATCTCTCAAAAACCTCAGAGATACCTTCACTAGGGTTTGATCTGAAATGCTCATATGAAGAGGTGAGAATTTCCAGCTTATTCTCTCTAACTTCCTATGTCCCCTCATTGATTATCTCTATTGTGTCCCAAATGTGTTTGGCAGTAGCACAGTTTAGGACATGATTATGCATGATAGGATCCAGACAATCAACCAGTATCAACTGTAGACAGGCATCCAGTGTAGAGTCCTCTTTCTCATCTGGAGTGTAGTCCTTGGGATCTTTAGGGTACATCCTAGCAGCCCTAGTAACAATATCATTCTCTATTTGTTCTTCCTCAATAATCATAGGAATTTTAGGACCACTCTTCAGCACTCCTAGATATTTAACATTTGCAACTTGGAGAAACAGGAGCATTTTTTTCTTCCACATAGGATAATGCTCCTTGCTGAACATTGGGATTTTGACTGTACCCACTTTTTGTGTAGTAGACATCTTTTGAGATTTTTAGGAATAATAAAAATTTCAGAGTTTAAGAAAAAATCTAAAACAATTGGATCTTTGATTTGTATATCAATCAAAAGGCTCTGATGCCAATTGTTAGGTCCTGATAAGTTTGTAGAAGGGGGGTTGAATACAAACTATACCGTTTTATCGAATTTGTCCTTTGAATAATTTTAACAATTAAGAACAAATTAATGCGGAATATAAATGAAACAAGATTCAAGTTAAATATAAACTATATTAAACTTGAAGGGTGTTGCAAATACAGTACGGATTACAAAGTATTTATCTCAAACAAATTAATACAAATTTAGAATAAATTCGACATGAACTTTTTTAATATTTGTAATAAAAAGATCGAATGCTAAAAGCAATGTTCGAGATAAATTCTAGGGATATAAATCCGCTAGATAATCAAAGAAATACAAGTAATCAACTTCTAATGGTTTGGATTTAACAATACAAACTAGAATTAATTGCTTGAGAAGAAATGAGATCAAATTGTTTTTGTTGTTCTTCAGAGAAAAAGTTGTGATGGTTTTATGATAAAGTGTGTTGGCATTCTTTTGTCCAGCCTCGGGTAAGTACAATTCCAGTAGTTCTGTATGACCTCAAATCAGCTGTATGACCTTTTGATTAATTCAATATGACCTGATTAATCAAATGAAAACACTTGTATGACCTGAGGAATTATGCTCGGTAGAACCAAGGATGAGTAGTATGACCTCTGAAATCACTCGGTATGACCTGTTGATAATACTCGGTATGACCTAGCACACAGAACCGGTATGACCTGCCAAATGACTCGGTATGACCTTCAAATTACTCGGTATGACCTTGTTATTAAAAGAGCAAGGTCATATTGAGTTAAGATTATTTCTTTTAAATTACATTAGTTAATTTAAATTCTAAATTAAATTAATTCTTTTCTAGAATTAAGTTAATAAATAATTTAAACAACCAAATTAATTAATTTGATAAATAAATTAATTCTAAGAGATTTAATTTATTAATTAAATTGATTAACAATTTAAAAGAAGATAACTTAAAAACATAGCATTCCTCTATCTTCTGAAAACCACTGAATATAGATGATTTAATTTCACTGATTGATGTCGTCATTCGATGCACTGCCTGGTTCATGAATAGCTGACTTCAATGATAATTCTTCATCTTTAAAACATTTAAAGTTGTGGCTTCTTTTCTTTAGCTCTGAATAAACTCTGTATCCTGTACTTCTTCTGTCACCAACTGGAAATCTCTGTCACTGTAGTAAATCCACTTTCTTGAATACTTCACTGAGGCTTGAATAATAAATTGAACTTCTTTCAATGTAGAATAACTTCAAGTCTGTAGATGACTTTAATCTTCAATCTCTTGACTGATAAAACTCTCTAAGATTCCTGTGACCTTTAATCTAATATTTACTTATTACATTCTAGTTTAAGTTGAGTAGAATCATCGAATTACAAATAGGCTATTGCATATGCCTTTCACAATATTCTGTTAGGCTCCTTCATAGCTTCATAGACTACCTTGTAGAAGTCTTCATCATGATTCTTCAGAGTACTTTCCCTGTAGTCAACCATTAGAGCATTAGCATCTTTTTGGCTGAACTCTGTTCCTTCACTCCAGGTGTTTCCAGACAGGATGTATTCAGGCATCTTGTCTTTCCCTTTTGCCAACTTGTTTTGCTCCTCCTTTTCTCTCCATTGCCTTTCAAGAGCACTCTCCTTTGGAGTTGGAGTTGGCTCTCTTATAGTCACAGGAGGAAGTATTGGGTTCTTGGAAGAAACAACCTTTTGCATAGCTTCCAGGGTTTCCTTGTACATTAGAACTTTTTCTCCAGCTATCTCATATTCAAAGAGATTTTCAGCTTCTTGCATTTGCTCCCCCTTACTTCCTGAATCTCCTTGAGTTCCCTTTTTTCTCTTAGCAGACACTGACCTTCCTTTAGTTCCAGGCTCCCCCTCACTCCTTGAAGCCTTCTTTGAGACAGGCTCCCCCTGAGCAACATCCCGTTTGGGGATACCTTCTGTTCCTTATTTTGACTTTTGAGATTCTGATCTTACCTTTGTCTCCCCCTTAGGTAAGTTAGCAGCACTAATATTTGCAGATAGAGCTTGAATGGCTTCCTGAATGGTAGAAAAACCAGAGGCCACCATGGTAGACATGTTGTCAATTTTGAGTTCCATGGACAGACATCTATTCTCTAGAGCATGCAACCTGGAAGATGTAGAGGGGCCACCTGGTCTTAACCTTCTTGGGGGTGAAGGAAAAGAATGGGGCTTGGAGGCTGTGGGGGTTCTCACACTCTCAGTGTTTTTCTGAGTGATCTCATCACTCCTCACAACAGAACTCTCATGGCCTAAGGCCTGGATATGTGTGGCTCCCTCAAATTCACTTTGGACATGCTCAAGTCCCTCACCTTTTGCCAGCTCATTTGGCTGCCTCTCATTTTGATGTTCACCTCTCTTTTCTTTGATCTCTCTTTTCTTTTGCACACCCTCACTCATCCTAGATGCATGGGTATGAGCAGTACTGTCATGCAATGAAATAGATGGTTTAGAATGTACCTTTAAGAACTGAGATAGTGGCACATCATCATCAGAGACATCCTCAAGAAGTACAACATCAAAGTCAGGCTGTGTAGAGGTGACATGAGCTTTGCCATGAATGTTACTGTCAGTTGGAATATTGACAGTAGGTTCCACTGCAACGTGGACAGTAGGGTTGATTGTGACAGCAACTTTAACTGAGTCCTTGACAGTAGAATCACCTGTGACATCAACATCCACAGTGTTTTTGACAGCAACTTGGGCTGTGACAGCATCTTCCCTGATGTAAGATGCTCCTTGGAGATTGAACAAAGTACTGGCTGTTTCATTTTCTAGCAGAGTTGTACTTTGCTCTTTCTCAGTGTTTGAAGGAGTGGTGTCCATCTCACTTTGAGAAATGGGTTCTTGTGGACCACTTGATGGGGACTCATCCATGAGTGAAGATGGATGATCAACACCTGAAGGGTTGGGACTGTCCCCCTCTCTAGGTTGTGGAGAAGAAACAAAGGAATGTGTGGGGAAGGAAGAAGGTGAAAGTGGAGAAGAGAATAGTGGTTGCTTCTCAGATGTAACTTGAGAAGTATCAACAGGGGAAGTGAAATCCTCACAGTGTCCTGACTCCATGTGTGTTTCTGCAAGTGAAGGCTCCTCATGAGTTGGAACATGAGGTTGTGCAGACTCTTTACAGGTTGCCTTGGGAGACAGGCCAATTTCAATAGATGTCCCTGTTAGGCCGAATACACAATATATAATCAAGTATGTATGAGAATAACAATTAAGAACACAGGTTTGTAAATCAACAAACTGAATTATATTAAATAATTCTCTCTTAGTGATGTTAATGAATCACAAAGAGCTACTAGGTTACAAGAATAATATATTCAATGTTCGCATCCCTTCTAGGGATAACCTATCTGTGTTTATATAGTACACAGTTACATACAATCCTTATCTAATTGATACTTCTATAAATTAGCTATACAATTATTATCAATTAAGGATTGCTTCAGTCTTCTGTCCAGTCTCCTTAGTTGTATCAATATATTCTGCTTCTTTCCATCTTCAGAATATATTGCTTCTAGAATCTTTATCTTTGCACCGACAGCTAATTCATCCTGTCAGACTTTAACAAACTCTGACCGGCTTCTATGTAAACTCTTCACTCAGTCAGACTTTATAAAACTCTGACTGGCTTCTATGTAAACTCTGATATGTACCTGGGACTTAAACACTGATGAACAAACGTCAGCAATTATATCTAACAATCTCCCCCAACTTGTTCATAATAAAAATGTACAAGTTAAAAAGATAATTGATGATGTCAAAACATATAACAAATGCAGTGTTTAAAATATGTCAGAGTTTAATTTTAAAACAGAGTTTAAATTTAACTTAGAATAGAAAACATAAAAACTTACAGTCAGACTTTACTTGACTTCTTCAATATCAGGTACTGTCCTGAGATAATCAATCAGCAGCTTTCTCTCAGCTCGATCTAGTTCAGCAATCATATCCTTCTTCAGCTCCTTCAATTCTGGTTCATCTTCACCAATTTGATAAATGGCAGCCCTTAAAGAATAGATGCTGTTCTTGTTCATTTCATTGCCAAGTCTGATATAAAAAAGCCTTATCAGACTCTAGATTGAACTCTAGAACTTTCTTATTTAGTGCATTCCTGAATCTAGCACTATTTTTCTTCATTTCCACCAACTTTCCAGTATGATCCCTATACTTTGGAATGTAGACACTTGATACTCCTCCTCCAAGCATAGCTTTAGATCTCAGCATCTTTTCTCTCAACACTTGAGCAACATCATGAGTATATATGTTTTTGACTTTTAAAAGATAAAGTACATACTCCAGTTCTTCCCATGATTTGAGATTAACATCAGATTCTCCAACTTTATAAACTCTTCCATCACTCATGAAGTATAACAAAAACTGCTTCTTCAATATTCTGTGAAAAATCAACTGAACAGATTCTAACTTATCAAGGTTTTCTTGTGTAACCCCAATACCAGGTTCTGCCAGTGAAAAATTATCTTGAGATCTGTTCTTTGTTCTTCTCTCTCTGTGTGATCCCAGTCCAGATTTATCAAAAGCTTCTTTTCCCAATACAGTTCTGGTTTCTGAGAATTTCACAGCTTCAAGCTTTAAGTCTTCAAGAATTTTAGGTTTGGTGAATCCTGAAAGTTGTGTAGATTTCTGTACAACTTGAGCAACGTCAGAGGTTGTCATAACTTTAGTAGAAACATCAACTTGAGCAGCGTCAGAGGTTGATTTAGCTAATCTTGTTTCAACTTGAGCAATGTCAGAGGTTGAATAAATCTTCTTAGGTAACTGTTCTTCTTCTACCAGTTTACCTTTTCCTTTGTCATCATTATTAATCACAGGCCTCCTTGAGTACTGTAAACTCTGATCAGAGTTTACATTCTCTTTGATAACAATTCCTTTTTCTTTCTTTCTAGGAGCCTTGATTTCCTTCTTCTTGTAGATTCCAGCTTCAACATTCTTCTTGTGTTCCTCAGCAAGCATTTGTTCTTCAGCTTGGATATCTTCAATTGAAATACCTTTTCCATGTTCTGCCATAAACATCTTAGCAGCAATTTCCTCATCAGTAGATGGCTTATCAGAGATTATCAAACTTTTGTATCTTGAACCACTGGCAGAGTTTACATGTCCCTTTCCAGAGTTTGATCTTTTATCAGAGTTTGATCTTCTTGAAAGTAGTCTTCTATCATCATTTGATCTTAAGCTCTTTCCATCTCCTCCCTTGTTTCCACCATCATTACCATCATCCCTCCGTCTCAGAGTTTGAGTGTCTTTGCATTTGTCACTTGGTACACTCTCCCCCTTTTTGACATCATCAGAAAGTAGTACTGATGTCAACAACTCAATTGCATTAAAAATTGATGTCAGTTGGGCAGACATAGCAGTCTGGTTGTCCTCAACTTTCCCAAGCCTCTTCTGAATGTCATCAGAGTCCTTAGCTTGCTTCTTGAACATGGAATTGTAGTAAGTCCTATCATTCTTCAGAGTGAGATCTCTCAGACTAACTTCATTCCTCAAAGCAGTGACTTCCTTATGAGACTCATCAAATCTGTTGTGGAGAGATTTAATTTGAATCACAGTAGCCTTCAGACTTGTAAGAATATCAGGACTTGAAATTGTCTTCACAGAATCTCCAAGAAAATCAGCAGCCCTCTGTGCTGAAAAGATACAATCTGCAGCAGCCCATCTATTGTAGTACATATCTTGAAAATGCTCAGCTGTAGCTCGATTGACCTCTCTTAGCTCATCAGAGTTTGCTTGACTCTCAAATAACTCCTCTTGAGAATGATCAGAACTATCAGTATCATTATCATTCTCTGCTGTATTTTCTGCAGGAATATTTCAGCATCAGGTTCTGGAATCTCAGAGTTTGCAGTATGCAGGAACTCTGCTTCTTTTGTTACTATCTCAACAACAGATTGTTGTAGAGCGTCAAGAACAATAACATCCTCAGAGTTTATAACAAACTCTGCTTCAACAGGAACATTCTCTGTTGCATCCTTATCAGCAACATCAGGATTTTTAGCAACAGTTTCTATAGTTGTAGCAGCTAAAGTATGATCAACTTCCTCACCCTCTTCAATTACCTGGTGAGTAACAGATAGAATCTCTGTGTGGGTAGCCAAAGAATCTTCAAGAATAACTGTGTCTTGATCAGCTTCCACACCCTCTGTTTCATCAAAAACTTCAAGATGATCAGAGTTTACAGAGTTGTGAGCTTCAAAATCCATATCACATCCCTGTGGCTCAAAAATCTCAGCCTCAACATTTTCTGTAGCCTCCTGAACAAGAATTTCAGGAGCTTCATCTGCATCTTCAGGTCCAGCTTCCTCAACTACATCATCAGCATTTGATGTAGGAGCTTCATCTTGAAAAACAGTCTCCATAAAAACTCTGTCCTCAGGAACAGCTTCATCATCTGGAATCTCAAGATCATCAACAACATTGGAAGAGATATTCCCAGCACCAAACAAATGTGCTGCTACCAATCTTCTTTTTCTCTGATGAAGAGTTTCTTCATCAGTTTCAGTCTCTTCATCAACAATAGCAGACTTTGCCCTATTGGCTCTTCTTTTCTTCATTCTTCTCTTCTGAGGCATATCATCAGCATTTGATGCCCCAGCTTCAGTGTTTATCCTGACAGACTTAACAGCCCTCTCTTTAGATTTCTGTGACCTTTGTGGTTGAGACACAGAAGGTCCAGCTTCAGTGTTTGCCAGTTGTGGTTGTTGTTGTTGTTGTAAGTTTACCAAGAATTGTTGCACAGACTCAGGCAACAGTAACACACCAACATCTCCTTTCTTGTTATCCTTGTTAGTGAGATCAGAAAATATGCGTTTATGCAATTTAAATGAGAGGATAACATCATCCTCTACAATCTCAACATTAGGGCAGCAAAAATTGAATATCAATTGACAAAATCTAGAGAAATAAACAACATTTCTATTCTCTAGCATTTTCTCACCAATATTAGTTAAAACTAATCTAGCAACATCAAATTGACTGCCATAGAGAAGAGAATACCCGATCTGTAGACTATCCGTGGGAATCGCATCCCAATTCGTGCACTTCTTTCCAAAAGCCCGAGTAATGCAATCGAAAAAGAAACTCCATTCCTTGCGCAAAAGAGGCCTTTTGAGTTGACCTATCTTTGACAAAGGTCCAGAGTATCCTATCTCCCTCATCATTCTGACTAACTCAAAGTCTCCAACAGTTGTGAATGCATTGAAATCTTCAAGACCCAAAGCATCACGAACAGTAGTAGAAGTAACAATAAATTCTTCTCCTTGAACCTCAAAAATGATAGATGGAGATCCAGACTCTCCTCCATCATCATAAGTACCTGTCTGCCAAAAAGTCCTTATTTGTGACGCAGACAACTTCGACGGTGCGGTGAGAGCAGTGCCGATATCAGAGTTTGACAAGAAACTCTGAATCAAATGAAACGCCTCCGGTGCGTTCTCATTTGCTAAAGGAGCTGAGTAATTGTTAGGAACAAATTCTAACCCGGAAGCAATAAACATTGTTGTAGCCATTAGAACAGTTTAGAAGAAAACAAACAGAGAATAGATTATAGTGTATGCAGTGAAAGTGTTTGAGACAATGTGTGTGAGTAAAAGCTTATGAAAAGTTGAGGTGTGTAAAAGATTGAACCGTTTATGTGTAGTATATTTAAATAATAACTGTGAAGATTAAAACTCAAACGTTTTAATCATTACTACACACAGCAGGCTTCTTTGAAAAGTGTGTGAGTGGGACAGATGTCAAACGTGCATATGCTGACAGCTGTATGTAACAACTTCCAATACACACGCGCAGTAAAAATAGCCATAATTACCGCATGTCACATTGTTCAAAATACTTAATCTCTCTCTTCTCTGTTTAATACAAATATGAACTGTTTGTTATCATACTCTTTTGAATTTCAAAACAAATGTCTAATCTCAAAATTATAAAATGTCTGAAACCAATAAAATTTATTTTAATCATCAGAGATTAAAATTAAATTACCTCGGCGTATTTCACACAATACATCAGTGTTTACCATTTGTCCTTCTTTGTCAATAAACTCTTTTCTCAAACTGTACAGGTGTGAAAATATGTGTGTGCTATAGCAGAGTTTACCGAAATCAAATATTTAGATCATCTCAAAGTGCATAAAATCCACATACTTAAGTAGTAAAAAAAACTGGTTGCCTAAACTCTCATGTATAAAATAAAATCTGATTTTATATCTAAACTCTGTAATACTGATATCCTTTCATTTGGATATATCTTTTATTTTTCACCCCCTGTATAGATATTTTATTTTATTTTATTTTATTTTATTTTTTATTTTTTATTTTTTTATTTTTATTTTTCCAGTAATCAGTGGTTGGCACTAGTCACCAAAAATCAAAGATTTTAGCCCTTATTTCATACAATAAGTTCCTGGATCTTCCTAGGCACAACATGATCTCAAAGGAATTTGTGCTTTGTTTGGCATCTTTTGATTTGAGGGTGAATGATTTGCAATTAATAATCAGAGTTTAGACTTTTCATCAGTTAATATAATTAATTTATGAGAGAAAATGCAAACAGCTAATACAGACTCAGTGTATAGGATCAATAAACTAAGAGATGCTATAAATATAGAGACAGTATCATGCTGTGTTAACTTACTGCACATATTTGAGATCAGAATCTATATAACTCTTAAGGATTCATAATTACTTACTGAGAATTATGCCTCATACAAATTTCTTCATTGGTCCATATGTTTCAGACAAAATTACAATCAGAGTATAGCATTAGACTCTTACTATCAGAGTATGACCAACACTTTATGACTAACAAAGTTTAGCAGCAGAGTTTACTTTCAGAGTTTATGATACTGGTACTCATAACAGTTAATACATGCAAGGAATCATGAGCATAAAAAAAATCAAACATGTATAGTTTTTGAGTCTAACCCGTATCTCTAGTCGAAACCAGAGATCATTCCAAGTTCATTTACCAATCTTGTAAAAGTAGCTTCACTCAAAGGTTTGGTGAAGATATCTGCAAGTTGTTGGTCTGTAGACACAAAATGAAGCTCAATGTTTCCTTCTTCCACATGTTCTCTGATAAAATGATATCTTATGCTGATGTGCTTTGTCATGGAGTGCTGTACTGGATTACCTGTCATAGCAATAGCACTTTGGTTATCACAGAAAATAGGTATTTTAGAGTACCTCAAACCATAATCCAGCAACTGATTCTTCATCCATAGAATCTGTGCACAACAGCTACCAGCTGCTATATACTCTGCTTCTGCAGTGGATGTGGAAATTGACTTCTGTTTCTTGCTATACCAAGAAACCAATCTGTCACCTAAGAATTGACAGCTTCCACTTGTACTTTTTCTGTCTATCTTACAGCCTGCAAAATCTGCATCAGAGTAACCAATTAGCTTAAACTCTGATTCTCTAGGATACCACAAACCCAAGGTTATGGTTCCTTTGAGATATTTGAAAATCCTTTTTACAGCTGTTAGATGAGGCTCTCTGGGATCTGCTTGATATCTTGCACAAAGACATGTTGCATACATGATATCAGGTCTACTTGAAGTAAGATACAGTAAAGACCCTATCATTCCTCTGTAGTTTGTCATATCTACTGAGGCTCCTGTGTCTTTGTCTAGCTTTGTTGCTGTAGCCATGGGAGTTGTAGCAGATGAACTATCAAGCATACCAAATTTCTTGAGAAGATTTCTGGTATATTTTGCTTGATTGATAAAAATACCATCATCTGTTTGCTTGACCTGTAAGCCTAGAAAATAACTAAGCTCTCCCATCATGCTCATTTGATACCTGGATTGCATAAGCTTTGCAAACTTCTTACAAAGTTTGTCATTAGTAGATCCAAAGATAATATCATCTACATAAATTTGAACTAAAAGCAAATCATCACCAGAATTGAAATAAAACAAGGTTTTATCAATTGTACCTCTTGTGAACCCACTTTCTAAAAGAAATTGAGCAAGAGTTTCATACCATGCTCTTGGTGCTTGCTTTAGTCCATATAATGCCTTGTCAAGCCTGTAGACATAATCTGGATGCTTGGGATCTACAAATCCTGGTGGTTGTTCAACAAACACTTCTTCTTCAAGCTTCCCATTGAGAAAAGCACTTTTTACATCCATCTGAAAGACTTTAAACTTCTTGTGTGCAGCATAGGCCAGAAAAATTCTCATGGCCTCCAATCTTGCAACTGGAGCAAAGGTTTCATCATAGTCAATTCCTTCCTGTTGTGAATAACCTTTAGTCACAAGTCTAGCCTTGTTTCTTGTAATCACACCTTCACTGTCAGTCTTGTTTCTGAAAACCCACTTTGTACCTACAATTGATCTATTCTTTGGTCTAGGTACAAGTGTCCAGACTTCATTTCTTTCAAATTCATTTAACTCTTCTTGCATTGCTGTAATCCAATTAGCATCTTGAAGAGCTTCCTCCACTTTCTTTGGTTCTGTTTGAGACAAGAAAGCATGATACAGACACTCGTTATTTGTTGCACTTCTAGTTCTCACACTAGCATCGGGATCTCCAATTATGAGATCAGGTGTGTGTGCCTGTGTCCACTTTCTTGCTGTTGGTAAGTGGTTTCTTGCATCATTATTGGATCCTCCCCTTTGATCCATGCTTTCCTGATTCATATGTTGACTTTCTGCAGTATCTGAGGCTCCCCCTGAATTGGATGGCTCAGAGTTTGAACTGTCAGAGTTTGAATCAGTTTCCTCAACTGACTCACTTGCTGTGTCTTGTTGAGCTTCTTCACGCTCCCCCTCAACTGGTTCTCTATTTTGTTCAATTTGAGAATTTCCAGTTTCTCCAGTATTTACCAGTAGAGGTTCAGAGTATGCTTCGTCAGAGTTTGTCAGAACCGCTTCATCAGAGTTTGTCGGTACTGCTTCATCAGAGTTTACATCATCAGATAATAAACCTTCATTTTCAAAACGCAGTTGATCATATCCATCTAAGTCATCAAGTCCAGTTATTTTCTTGTCATCAAATGACACATGAATGGATTCCATGATCACTTTAGTTCTCAGATTGTAGACTCTGAATGCTTTTGTTGATAATGGATAACCAACAAAGATTCCTTCATCAGCTTTTAACTCGAACTTTGTCAACTGTTCAGGATGAGTCTTCAACACAAAGCATTTGCATCCAAATATATGAAAATATTTCAAATTTGGCTTCTTATTTTTCACCATCTCATATGGTGTTTTCCCATGCTTGTTGATCAGTGTAGCATTTTGAGTAAAACAAGCAGTTTGAACAGCTTCTGCCCAGAAATAAGTTGGCAACTTTGCTTCATCAAGCATTGTTCTGGCTGCTTCAATTAAAGTTCTGTTCTTTCTTTCAACTACACCATTTTGCTGTGGAGTTCCAGGTGCAGAAAATTCTTGTTTCACTCCTATTTCCTTGCAGAAAGCTTCCATGATTGAGTTTCTGAATTCAGTTCCATTATCACTCCTTATAATTTTGACTTTGTGCTGTGATCCTTTGTCCAGTAGATTTACATGATCCATCAGAGTTTGAGCAGTTTCATCCTTCTTTGATAAGAAATACACCCATGTATATCTAGTATATTCATCAACAATTACTAGAGCATATTTCTTTCTGCCCATAGACATCACATTCACTGGTCCAAAGAGATCAACATGTAGAAGATGATAAGGTTCCACTACTGAAGATTCAGATTTGCTCTTGAAAGATGACTTCCTTTGCTTTGCCTTTTGACAAGAATCACATAGGCCATCTAGACTGAGTATTGATTTTGGAAGTCCCCTTACAAGATCCTTTCTTATAAGCTCATTTATGTTGTTCAAATTGAGATGAGAGAGCTTCTTATGCCAATTCCAACTCTCTTCATTTGACATTCTTGCAGTCAGACACACTGTTTTTCCATCAGAGTTTGTTACCAAACTTGCTTCATAAATGTTGTTGCGCCTGTGTCCAACTAGAACAACTTTTCCAGTAGATTTACTGATAACTTCACAGTATTCAGTATAAAAATCTACATGGTTTCCTCTATCACAGATTTGACTCACAGATAGCAGATTATGCTTGAGTCCTGAGACTAGAGCTACATTTGTGATGATGACACTTCCAAGATTAATATTGCCATATCCCAGAGTGTGTCCTATGTTGCCATCTCCATAGGAAACCTTTGGGCCAGCCTTCTCCTTAAAGTCTGATAGCAGGGCTTTATTTCCAGTCATATGTCCTGAGCATCCACTGTCCAAGATAAGTGTGCTCTCTTTTATACCCTGCAATCACAAACAAACACTAAGTGTTAGTTTTAAGGACCCAGACTTGCTTGGATCCTTTGTCTTTCTTAACAGTGTTAGTTTTTGCAGCGGAATTACTATCAACAGAGTTTAAACTAACATTGTCAGACTTTACACTTGCAGAGTTTGCTCTAACCCATTTCAGATTGGGTTTTAGCTCATAATAGTTGTGATAAATAGCATGATAACTCTTGCAAGTATAAATGGAATGCCAAGTGCTCCCACAGTGTGTGCATAAAGTCTGTGGTCTAATCCTAACATAATCATTCTTTACTCCTGATGTAGAAGGTAAAGAATTGATATTTTTATTCTTTGTGCAGTAATTAGCAAGATGATTAGAACTACCACAATTATAACATGTTTTCCTTGGAGCAGCAGCATTAGGCAAATGATTATTTCTTTTATTTATGCCTATCTTTCCATTCCTATTCTTCTTGGACCTTTTTGGTTTCATGGCAGATTTTACCTCTTTCAGCTTATGATTGAACTGTTTTCCTGTCATCAAACCAACATTAACCTGTTTTTCACAAGTTTTTACTGGCTTTCTAACAGCTTCTCTTTCCATAAGTTTTTCTGTTATAATATTTTCCTGTCTTTCACAGGCTTCATCTGATACCATATCAGCTTCTCTTATTACAACAGATTTTAACTTATTGGTTTCTGGAACAAATATCACAGGTTTAAGTTGTGGTTTAACCTTAACCTTGTCTTTAAACCTAAGTTCATCATTTTCACAATAGCCTAAACCTACAGAATCTGTCTGAAACACTTGACGAGTGTCTCTTCCAGAATCTGTCCAAGTCTTGATTATTTTTCTTTCTTTTTCTAGATCAGATTCTAATTGCTTATATCTTTTGAGCAACTCATGTTCTACATAAACAGCATCATCTCTTTCTTTTTGAATCTTCTTCATCTTTTCAAGTTCTCCTTCAAGAAACTTGTTTCTATCTTTAAGACTAAGATTCTCAGCTTTAATTCTCTCATTCTCTAAAGTCTGATCCCTATAGCTAACATGTACGCTTTTCAGATATACTCTTAACTCAGATATATTATCAGTATCATAAACATAAGTAGTTAGGGGTACCTTATTTTCAGATGATTCAGTCTCATCTCTGACAGTTGCCATTAGAGCATAATTTTCTCCATCATCAGAGTCTGAAGTATCTGCCCAGTCTTTGCCTTTAGAGATGAGTGCTTTCTCAGATTTGCCTTTCTTGCACTCTGGGGCATAGTGACCCATCTCCTTACACCTGTAGCACTGGATTTCAGATTTATCCTTCTTGCCAGACTTGGTCTCCCTTCCATCAGACTTTCTAAAACTTTTCCTTTCAAAGTTTGAATCTTTCCTTGAGAATCTCTTTCCTTTCTTAAAGTTCTTGAATCCCATCTTCTTGAAAGTCTTCACCATTAAAGCAGCCATCTTCATCATCTCTTCTTCATCATCCTCAGAATCAGAAGCTTCATCATCAGTATTTGAGCCATCATCAGAGTTTGATGACTCACTGTCAGATTTGATGACTAAAGCCTTTCCTTTGGCTTTCTTTCTTGAAAGTTCCTTCTTGACGGGTTTCTCCTCAACTTTGAGAGCAACAGATTTTGTCTTTTTGCTTAATCTTCTATTCCTTTGTTCTATCTCCAGTTCATGATTTTTTAACAACCCATAGATTTCATCAAGATCTTTATCAGCAAGCTCATAATTATCTCTTATTGTGGTTGTCTTTAAATCCCACTTTTCAGGTAGAGATAACAGAAACTTGAGATTAGACTCTTCAAGTTCATATTCTTTATCAACCAGAGACAGATCATTCAATAGTTTGCAAAATCTGTCATAAGTCTCAGTCAAGGTTTCATTAGGTCTTGAATCAAAGTGCTCATACTCCTGTGTGAGTATTGTCTTTCTGTTCTTCTTAATAGCACCTGTTCCCTGACATCTGACTTCTAAAGCATCCCATATCTCTTTGGCAGTTTTGTAGCCAATTACTCTGTTAGACATAACATTATCTAAAGCACTGTGAAGAAGATGTCTAACCTTTGCATCTTTTGCAATTGATGAGATGTCCTCATGAGTCATATCTTTCTTTTCCTTTGGAACAGTCTTTTGTTCTTGACCATCAACAACAGGGGACAATTTAGTCGGCATATGAGGGCCATCATAGATTCTGTCAAGGTATTCTGGATCTGTAGCCTCCAGAAACATGGTCATCTTCACCTTCCAAATTGGATACTCTACTGGCCTGAGTATTGGAACCCTGATTGTTTCATATCGACTCACAGAATTAGGCTTCACCTGTTCAGCCTTGGGAGCAGTTTGATTTTCTTCAGACATGATTATTACTGTGTTTGAATCGTAAAACTGTATATATTAAACAGCCTTGGCTCTGATACCAATTGTTAGGCCGAATACACAATATATAATCAAGTATGTATGAGAATAACAATTAAGAACACAGGTTTGTAAATCAACAAACTGAATTATATTAAATAATTCTCTCTTAGTGATGTTAATGAATCACAAAGAGCTACTAGGTTACAAGAATAATATATTCAATGTTCGCATCCCTTCTAGGGATAACCTATCTGTGTTTATATAGTACACAGTTACATACAATCCTTATCTAATTGATACTCCTATAAATTAGCTATACAATTATTATCAATTAAGGATTGCTTCAGTCTTCTGTCCAGTCTCCTTAGCTATATCAATATATTCTGCTTCTTTCCATCTTCAGAATATATTGCTTCTAGAATCTTTATCTTTGCACCGACAGCTAATTCACCCTGTCAGACTTTAACAAACTCTGACCGGCTTCTATGTAAACTCTTCACTCAGTCAGACTTTATCAAACTCTGACTGGCTTCTATGTAAACTCTGATATGTACCTGGGACTTAAACACTGATGAACAAACGTCAGCAATTATATCTAACAGTCCCTTGTTGAGAAGGCACATCTAGGGAGGAGTTTATTTCCCTTGTTTCCTCTACAGTCTTTTGGGAGACTGCAGGGTGGTTGACAGTGGTTTTGGTCCTCTTAGCTCTCTTCTTCTTAGGCTCAGGAGGAACCACTGTGGGTTCTGTTGCACTACCTTCCTTATTTGCTGCACTACGTGCAGGAACTCCCTCTTGACTTTCAACACTACCACTACCACCAGTCTCTAGGGGCCTTTTTCTGGTTTCTTGTAAGGCTAGCCTCTGTACTTTGGGAAGTCTAGAGAACCTAGGCTGAGTGTATGGGGCAGAATGAGGGTTGACCGAATTGGGGTCTAATGCAGTCTCATTCTCAGTAGTGAAGGTATCAAAACCAGACGGTAATGGAAAATCAAGGTCAGCCACTTGATCAACCATGTGTTTGGTGAAACATAGTGGAATATGTGCATTCAAATTCTGTGAGGTGAGAGTTGTGTGAGTGTTTCTTTTTAGTACAGGGCACACCTCCAAACGAGGGGCATTCTCATCAAAGTCACATAAAGAATTGATGCACAACATTAAAAAGCGAGGATAGATGTTTACCTTCTTACCTATGGCAGCCTTGAAGTGTGCCATGAGCAGCTTTCCAACATCCACTTTGTACCCATGAATAAGAGAGTGAGTGAGCTTCTTGATGTAAGTGGGAATCCCATTCCATCCTGTGGTCTTGGTAGAGAACACTTTCACCATAGCATCAAACACCATACTCCACTCCTTGCGGAGATATTTCCTGTCCATTTCACCAGAAGGGTACCATTTTGTTGTTCCCTCTTCAAGAATAGGGCCAGAGTACCCAATCTTCAAGAAGAGCTTCTTTAGGGTCTCATCACTAGCAAGCTCAACATAATCCTTTCCTGGTTCTAGCACAATTCCCAGAGCTGCATTGATGCCCTGAACAGTGAGAGAGTACATGTGCTCCTTGATTTTGAACTGAATAGAGGATATGTCACCATCTTTTTGAGCAACGGCTGTCTCCCATAAATTTTCAATCATGTCTAGGTCAAGAACATGAGTGGAGGTAATTGCATACCCAAGATAAGACTTATTCATGAAATAAACAAGCCCTTTGAAACCCTCACCAGCATCACTTGGAGAGTAGATGCCAGCAAAGTTAGTTTGTGAAATTGATTGTTTGGGGGCCATTTGTTTTGCTTGAGAGAAGAAGAATAGAGAATGTAAGAGATGAATTGCTTGGAGATAAGAGAAAGGTGAGTATTGTGTTTGCTTTTTGAGAACAGTTGAATGTTTGATGAATTTAGAGGGAAGTTCAAGCGTTTAACTGACAAAGTGGAAAGTGAAATCGTGTCTTAACCCACTTAGCAGTCACGTGGGTTACTGGCTAATTTCTCTCTCCTCGTGGAGGATGTGTGTCCAATTTTAACGGTCCACTAATTTGACAGTAACCTGTGCGCTCAAAACAACCGTGTAAGTAACTTTGGTGTGATGACATCATGTTTTGCGTGACAGAAACATTACGCGCAAAACTTACTGTCATCATTAAGTTCTCATATGACAGTATCTTTTACGAGTCATGACAGAAGGTTGTTTACTGCTGTCGAGAAGTTAGCTGTCAAAGAATTGTGACAGCAACTTTTCTAGATGACAGCAACCTTTGCGGGAAAACAACAACTGTCAGGACTTAGAATTGAAACTGTTATGATTAAAAACTTTAACTGAGGAGTCACCAATTAAACATTTACATGGTTTATTACTGATTCATTAGTCATTCATAATAACATTCAACCAGTTAAGCAATTAAGCAATACACACAGGAAGCAAGTGGAAACAGCAGAAAGAGAAGTTTTATTGATTAAATTAAATGAAGAAAGGAAAAAGCTACAATTGGTGAGATAAAGTAATCAGTACAGTCTTTCTTAACCAATTCTAGTACTTATGCCCTAACTATCTCTTCTGAGGTTCCTTCTCCCTTGAGGAGTGCTTGAAACTCCTTTTCCTCTTCTTGCACCTTAGCCTCCTCAGCGGCCTTGGCTGCAAGTTCTTTTTCCTCTTCCTCATCGAGGATATCCCATAACTCATCAAACAGTGCTTCTACCTCTTCATTGTAGGGTTCACTACCACAAGGCTTAGGCCTGTACTCAATTCCTACTTTGTTTTCCATTTTACCCTTTTTCCAAATGATTCACTAATATGGCCTAAGATTCATTTTATAGGCATACTAGGTTAAGAGGGATGTAAGCGGTCAACATTTTGGAATACCCATACAACTACCTCATATTGCAATTAAGTGATGTCTACCACTAATACAACAATCAAGGCAAAACTGACCAATTAAGGAGAATCTTTGACCAATTTCAATTTTAACAAACATGCAAGTTAGTGTCATACAAAAATCAACTTTCGAGTACAAGACTAGCACAAAGTTCAAAGTAAATGTGCTGTCAAAAACAGATAGAGACTTAGGTAGACAGTAACTTTTTTCATGACAACAACTTCTGAAGATGTTACTGTCACAAGCTTCACTTGAATAATAGAATGAAAAACTAGTAAGTTAACATACCAGATTTAGCATTCCCAATTCACTTACCAACCTTTTGAAGGTTGCTTCATCCAGTGGTTTTGTAAAAATGTCTGCAAGTTGCTTTTCTGTGGGCACAGAGATCAACTTCACAGTTCCTCTTTCAACATGCTCTCTAATGAAATGATGTATGATATCAATGTGCTTAGTTCTAGAGTGTTGAACATGATTTTCTGAGATGGCTATGGCACTAGTGTTGTCACAGTAGATAGGGATATTATTTAACACTAAGCCATAATCCAACAGTTGATTCTTCATCCACAAGATTTGTGCACAGCAACTTCCAGCAGCAATGTATTCAGCTTCTGCAGTAGATGTAGAAACTGAGTGTTGCTTTTTACTGAACCAGGATACCAATCTTCCACCAAGAAATTGACAGCTTCCTGTAGTGCTTTTTCTGTCAATCCTACATCCAGCATAATCTGAATCAGAATACCCCACTAGCTCAAATCCAGTGTTTTTAGGATACCAAAGGCCCAGATTAGGAGAGCCCTTAAGGTATCTAAAAATTCTCTTGATTGCTACCAAGTGTGACTCCTTTGGATCAGCTTGAAACCTTGCACAGAGACATGTAGCAAACATTATGTCAGGTCTGCTAGCAGTTAGATAAAGAAGGGATCCAACCATGCCTCTGTATGCACTAGAGTCCACTTTCTTTCATTTGGACTCTAGATCCAGACTAGTTGAGGTAGAAATATGAGTCTTGGCAGGTGATGAATCTTCCAAGTTTAACTTCTTGAGAAGTTCCTTGACATATTTTGCTTGACAAATGAAGATTCCATCATCTTTCTGAAGAACCTGTAAACCCAGGAAGAATGACAGTTCTTCCATCATGCTCATCTCATACTTATTTCTCATTAGAGATGAAAACTTCTCACACAGCTTCTCATTTGATGAACCGAAAATGATATCATCAACATAAATTTAAACCAAAATGATGTCTTTGCCATGATGCTTGTAGAATAAGGTCTTATCTACTACACCTCTTATAAACTGGTTTTCCAATAGAAAGGCAGATAGGGTATCATACCATGCTCTTGGAGCTTGTTTCAATCCATAAAGTGCCTTGAACAGCTTATACACAAAATCATACATCTCAGCATCTTCAAAGCCAGGTGGTTGTTTAACATACACTTCTTCCTCCAACTCTCTATTTAGAAAAGCACTTTTGACATCCATTGGAACACCTTGAAATTACAGTGAGCAGCAAAGGCTAGGAAAATCCTGATAGCTTCAAGTCTGACAACAGGTGCAAATGTCTCATCATAATCTATCCCTTCCTATTGACAGTAACCTTTAGCTACTAGCCTTGCCTTGTTTCTAGTCACATTTCCATTTTCATCCAGTTTGTTTCTGAAAACCCACTTTGTCTCAATAACTGGCTTTCCTCTTGGTCTTGGAACCAACTTCCAAACATTGTTTCTTTCAAACTGGTTGAGTTCTTCTTGCATAGAAATCACCCAATCAGAATCCAACAATGCTTCATCAATTGCTTTAGGCTCCATTTGAGAAAGAAAACAAGAAAACATGCTGTCAGCAGAAACATTGTTCTTGGTCCTCACCCCAGAAGAGGGATCTCCAATTATTAGATCATTTGAGTGATCCCTGTTCCACCTAATGGTTTTGGGTAAGCTCCTTGTTTGATTTGAGACAGTAACTTCAAATTGAGGAACTGAATCTTCACCAGGGCAATTGTCTCCACCATTTTCTTCAATGTCTCCGGAGTCACCATCAATTTGAGTATTTCCTGTGATGGTCTGTGACTGGGCTGGAGTTTGATTGACATTCTTTTCAATGACAACATCCTTTTCTGTTTCAACAGTTTGAGTGAAAGTAGGTTCTTCATCAACAATTTCTTCTTACTCCAAGTATCCTTGATTCTCAAACCTAAGAATCTGCATTTGACATTCTTCATGCAGTCCAGGAAACTTGGTTTCATCAAATGTGACATTCACACTTTCATCAATGATTCTGTGTTCCAAAAGATAAACTCTGTAGGCAGTCCTTTCTAAAGCATACCCCATGAAAATTCCTTCAAAAGCTTTGGTGTCAAATTTCCCTTTCTTTTCATGGTTGTCTTTCATCATGAAACATTTGCTTCCAAACACATGAAAATACTTGAGAGTAGGTTTCTTTTCATTTAGCAGATAGTAAGGAGTGTTCCCATGAGTCTTGTTGATCAAGGTTCTGTTATGTGTGTAGCAGGCTGTGTTGATAGCTTCTGCCCAGAAGTATGTAGGTAATTTTGCATCATGAAACATAGTTCTGGCAGCTTCAATGAGAGTCATATTCTTCCTTTCTACAACTCAATTCTGCTGAGGAGTCCTTGCAGCAGAAAATTGTTGTACAATTCCTTCATCTTTATAGAAATTACCCAGAGTGGCATTTCTGAACTCAGTCCCATTGTCACTCCTTATTATTTGAACTTTGGCATTTGGAGCTCTTTCAAGAACTCTTAAGTGATCAATGATGACTTGAGCTGCTTCATCTTTTGATTCTAGATACTTCACCCAAGTATACCTAGAATAGTCATCCACCATAACTAATGCATATCTTTTCTTGGCTAATGATGGTACATTGACTGGTCCAAAGAGATCCATGTGAATTAGTTTGAGTGGTTCAGTGTTGGTGTTGACTTGCTTTGATCTATGCACAGCTTTCTTCAGTTTTCCCATTTGACAGTCCTCACACAGTCCTTCTTGACAGAATTCCTGTTGAGGTAGTCCTCTCACTAGTTCCTTCTTCATCAGCATATTCATTGTTTTGAAGTTGAGGTGTGAGAGTTTCCTGTGCCAAAACATACTGTCACCAACAGTAGCTTTACTGTAAAAACAGTAAATCTTGTCCTTCTTTGTTGATCTTAAGTCAGCAACAAACAAGCTTCCTTTTCTTACTCCTTTCAAAGAAAGGCTTCCATCCTTCTTGTGATAAATGTTACACACCATCATGTCAAAATCAACCTTGAATCCCCTGTCACTGAATTGGCTGACACTGAGCAGGTTGTGCTTCAATCCATCAACACGTGCAATGTCATTTATGACAACATTTCCAATTTCCAAACAACCATATCCCACTGTGTAACCCTTGCTGTTGTCTCCAAAGGTTATGATTGGGCCAACTTTCTTTACAAATTGTGACAGCAGGGTTTTATCACCAGTCATGTGTCTAAATCAGCCACTGTCAATGATCCAAGTGATCTGCTCCTTATTCTTACCATGCAAGACAAATTGTATTTAAGAGGCATATGGTACCCAATCCTTGTTGGGTCCAGTCACTTCAGTATCACAAGCATAATCATCATTTTCAACTTTAACCATCACATCATGAATCTTCTGTTGGACTCCTTTCTTCACCCACTTATCCTTAGAATTAGACTTGGTCTTCTTCTTAATGGATGAGGCCTTCTTACTGTTTCCAGTAGGCTCAGAAGTCTCAACAGTTTGCAAGTAGGTACATTGTTCAGAAGATGAAATAGGCAAAATTAAAACAAGTACTCATGGTAGTTATCTTGCATGGCATACAATCAATGTTATTACATACTACCATAGGTCTATGCATAATAGGGGTTCTGTGTAAGTTACCATCTAGCATAGTCACATTGTTTTTTACCTCCTTTGGTTTCTTACAAACATGAGTTAGGTGATACGAAGAGCCACAATTATTGCATAGTTTTCTAGGAGTATTAGCATTGCCATTTCCTAACTTACCATTCCTGTTTCTAGACTTGTAGGTTATTGAGTCAACAGGATGTTCTGAAGTTGCTGTCGAGCTTTTCTTGATAGTACCTTTCATACCTTCTATCTTGACAGTAGGTTTGGAAGTTGCTGTCTTTGAAGCCCTCTTGACAGTATCTTTAGAGGATACTGTCTTGCCATTATTGACAGCATCTTTGGAACATTCTGTCAGATTGTTTGGAAAAGTTACTGTCTTGGGGATTTTGACAGCATCTTTTCCGTCAACTGTTGTACTGTCATTGCCTTCATCCTCATCATCAAGTTGTTGATTGCTGAGCATGGCTTCCTCATCAAACTCAAGTTCAGAAGGTTTAAAAATTGGTTTGTTGAGTTTCTTAAGGACATGAGGTTTGATAGTAGCATCAGTTGAACAATCCTGACTAACAATTTCCTTACCAGGTCTCTTGCCATATTCGAAACCTATTCCTACCTTTTGATCCTCTGTGTGTTTCTCATGATAATCCTAAAGTTGTTTGGATGAGTTTCTATAGGCTTTAATCTTGAATTCATTTTCACTAATTTCTTTCCTTAGAAACTCCTCAATTTCTTTAGCACAGACTAATTCATTTTTCAGTTTAGCATTCTCCTGTGTTAAAGATTCTAATCGATTGGTCTTTAACGAAAGCAAATCATTTTCAAAAGTGAGTTCTTCATTCAATTTAGTTAACCTAGCAATTTCTTCAGTAGCTGTAGTTAAACTAGTATGAACATGAAACATCTCTGCACTTAATTCCTCAACAGTTTTCTTGTATTCATCTTTAGACATATCAAGTAAGACTAGTGAGGGTACCTGACTTGGAGAGCTAGAGGAGGCCTCTTCAGATTTAGCCATAAGTGCTAAGTTCACATACTCCTCTTCCTCTTCATCATCAGAGTCATCCCAGCACTTTCCTTCAGCCACATAGGCCTTTCTCTGTCCTTTCTTGAAATGTCCACTTGACCCTTTATCCATCCTCTGATTCTGCTTTGGCCTTCTGCATTCAGTAGCAAAATGACCAAGCTCATTGCAGTTGTAACACCTGAACTTGGATCTGTCCACCATCCCTGTTTTGTATCCACCTCTTGTGGCACCACCTTCAACTTTGGAAAAGTTCCCTTTGATGAACCTTGATGTTTGACCTTGAGACTTATATGGCTTGTTTCTCTTGAATCTTATGTTCTTGAATTTCTTAGCCATGTAAGCCATGGTTGGATTATCCATCTTTTCCATTTCTTATAAGGAGTAGAAGTCTTCATCCTCAACATCAGTTATCTGCAGTACAACTTTCTTCTCATCATCCACAACCTCTTCGATCTTAAGAGAGGGTGCTGAAGCAGGTTGAGTGATTTGAACTTCTTCACTAGGTTGAGTGATTCTTGGCACATGAGCCACTAAATCACCTGACATATTAGCCATCTTTCCTCTGGATCCAGCTAGAATAGATCTTTTCTGGAAAAACTCAAGCTCCTATGATTTAAGCACACCATATAGAGTTTCAAGAGAGATATTGTTCAGATTTCTTCCTTCTCTTATGGCAGTGACTTTGTGCTCAAGATGCTCAGGAAGTGTGAGCAAGAATTTGACATTTAATTCCTTTCTATCACAGTACTTGCCATGAATCTGTAGCTCAGTCATAAGTTTACTAAACCTCTCAAACATTGTTGTTAGGTCTTCTCCTAACTTTGCCATGAAGGCTTCATACTGTGAGATAATGATTTGTCTTTGGTTGTCTTTCACTTCTTCACTTCCTTCACACAACAACTCGATCTTATTCCACATATCCTTGGCTGATGAGCACCCAATGATGTTCCCACACATGGCTTTGTCCAAAGTGAGAGCATCCAGCAAGATGAGTTGCAAGTAATCATCCAAGGTCACCTTTTCTTTTTCTGGCTCCAGAAACTCCGAAGGTAATTTGTTGACCCAGTAGGCTGGAATAAGAACGACGTCCATAGTTGAGGCTTCAATTTCTTTACGTGGCACGAAGGGACCATTCTGGAGAATTCCCAAGTATAATGGATTCGCAGCTTTGATAAACAACATGATTTTTCTTTTCCATGCATTGTAGTTTTCCTTATCAAAAGCTGGAATCTTTATGCTACTTGACTTCTGCAAACTTGTCATGATCTCAGATTTGTTGAACAATCTGTCTGCTCTGATACCAGTTGTTGGTCCTTGACTATTGCAGAGGGGGGGGGGGGTGAATGCAATACTGATAAAGCTCAATCTACGTTTGAACAACTAAAACCAATATTAAAGATTATCAGTTTAACAATTGCAAACACAAGTAGACACTCAAGTAATTCTCACAAAATAAATGTTTTATTTATTTTGCAATGGGTTGCTACAATCTCAAGAAAAAGTGTATCTTTTCTTGAGCTTCAGTTTCTCGAGTTATTACAAAGAATGAATTGAGAGATAGACTAAGTAGGCTAAACCTATCACTTTCAATCACGGGTCTTTGTGAAGCTGCTGTCATTTTCAAGTGGCAGCTTCTTACAATTTGCCTGCCCGTGATTCTTTCCTAAATTGCTATATAGACAGCTTATCAATACATTACAAAGCAATCTAGAAACATTCTATTTTAAGCTAACACAATTCAGTAGATGTAGATTTGTCATACTCTGGAATTGGTGAGCTTTGTCATGTGATCTCTCAAGCTTCAGTCGTAGTCTTGCAGACCTGTTACAGTGTTGGGATGCTGCAACACGCCTGTTTCTTGAACATCCAAACTGTCACGAGTTTGACTGGATTGTTTACCAATACAAATGTTATCCCTTCATGACAGTATCCTGATGGCTAAGCTTGCTATCACAGGAATGCGCTTTTGGTGACAGTAAGAAATCCCCGCTAAAGGTGCTGTCAGGATTTCCAAGCTTGCTGTCAGGCTAAGGTAAAGTTGCTATCAGAAGGCTCCCGCCAATGTTGTTGTCAGAGTGAATGTACTGTCGTGACTCGCAACATGTTGTCTTCAAGTAACCTTACTGTCAGTGCTGTGACAGTAATCTTTATTCTTGATGTTCATCTTGAGTACTTCTTGAGGCTTGAACAAACTAATGAACTTCTACCAAAATGTACTAGAATCTTATTTGCAACAAACAAAAACGGTTACAAAGACATACTCTGGCTGTGACAGTATGTTCATACTTAATAAATTTAAGTAAGTAAAATGTCTAGTTAAGTTGTCTCATAACCATCACCCAAAAATCCTAACAAATATTAATGAACTTCTTTTTATGACCTGTTTACGGACTTCAAGAATACTTACCATATTTTGATTTTTTTTAGTTTACCGTTTCTTCTATTCTTCTGGATTCCTGTGCTTCTGTTAATATTATAGTTTGTCTTGTTCCTTTGTTGAGTTGTAGTTATCTCTGTTACATATTATGTTACAGTACACTTTACAATCTCCCCATATTTGATTATTTAGAGTTCGACAAGAAAATAACTCGAGGATAACTCAACTAACTAATGGAAACATGAAACTAATTAAAGTAAGACAAATTGATAATATTAAATGCATTATGGATTAAATATTTATATTTCCAGATTTCTAATTTACAAAGAACAGTAAAAAGTTTAACAATAAAGTTGCTCCTCTAACCCGAGCAGATTGTTCTTTGCTTCATCTTCAATCCAATGAGATCTCACCTTCTTCAGCTACAGGATTAAAATTTGCTGCTTGATAATCAATCACAGATGGATAGTGCAGTGGTTCTCCAGGTTTAAGGATTGCTCCTATGATGTGTCTTCCAATGTAATCAACCTGTTGACCCACTCCAGCCCACGCCCATGCAATGCTGACATCTTTCTGATTTTGCTTTGGCATGTTGGGTAGTCTGGGATGCACTTCCAATCCTATTTCCACTCTCTTCCTGTAATAGGGTATATTTTCCATAAGATAGCTCCTCAGAGTGTCTGCAGCTTTGTTTTTCTCAGTAGTGATGAATCCAGTGGATCTTAGGTACTTCTCAACTGATATCAGATAGTTATTTGGATAATACTTCAGTTTGTCCTCAGTCAGATAGCAGATTCTGAACAAGTCATTTTTCATGAATCTTACCATTGGAGGATCTTCAGTTACCTCTGGACTGACTTTCATTAAGATTTCCTTAACATGCTCATGGAGCAGTTCATTTAGCTTTATAGTTCTTTGGATCTTAATGAGTATCACCTGCAATTCAGTATATGTTCTATGTTAAAAAAACTTTGCGGAGATCACAAATGTACCTCTATCCATGAAACTGATTATTATGTTCCAGGCACCATTTGCTTTTACTCCAGCCTTCAGGTAGATAAAAGATTGTCTCAATGCAGTGAAATAAGTCTGATCGTCTTGATTTGCACTTCTGATGTCCTAAATGATCACTTCTACATCAGCATTGTCGTTGACTTCCAATCCGTCTTCAACTCCGCAAAATGTTTTGTAAGCCATCTCTCAGTCTTTTCCTTGCTTTTGTGCTAAATCTATCAACTTCTTCTTCCTTATCTCATTATACATCTTGAACCTTTTCATCTTTTCACTTCTCTGAATTGCTTGGTGTTTTCCTTTTCAGCTTGCCTGACTTCTCTTTCTGCTTTCTCAGCTTTCTGAATTGAGAGGCGCCTCTCAAATTGCTTTGATCTATTTTTCTTATTTTTCTCAAAATTTTGAATTAATAATATTAATGGTTATAAGATATTTAAATTGTCTTTTAAATCTCCAGTAAAGGAAATCTTAATTACCTTATATTTTCTTAAACTTTCTTCTTAAATCAAATTAGTATCCTAATCTTCTTCTAAAATTTATATTCAAGTCAAATTATCATGTTGATAGTTTTCTTAAACTTTCTCTTAAATTCAAAGTTACCATCTTAATATTCTCATATATTTATTTCCAAATTCTAAAATTTATGTTGAAATTATATTGTAATCTTGAAGGAAACTATCAGATTATCATCTTGATAGTATCCTTAAAAAACTATTACAAATTACGTCCTCATAATTCTTTTGTAAAAAAAGCCACGTTTAATTTATTTATATTTTTTTACATATATATTAAAAATTATTTTTTATGCTTTACCTTCTAATTGATATGGAAGATAATATTTATACAAAATGCAAGTTTTTATAAAATAAAATGTAGAAATCTTATTTTCTTTTAATTTATTTTCTCGAGTACCTATATTCTAAACAATAAAATTTAGAATTTTTAAAAATATTTAAATTAAGTCTTATAATATAATGAAATTGATTAATAGATTATTTAATTCATTTAGTAAATTAGTTTGTTATCCGTTTTGATTTTGTAACAACGAGAAAACGTGTCGTTGGGAGGTAACATGTTTAATGAGAGTGCGATTAATTAGGAGGAACATATTGCATGCTAGATTTTACAAATTGATATTATATTATGTATTTTAAAATTAAAGTTGAAATATGAATTTTGAGAAAAATAAAAATAGTTATAAATATAATAATATTCGATATAATATTAAAATAATAAAAAATATTAAACAATTGATGTTTTCAATATTCATTCAAAATTTCGGTAAATAATCCAGACGAAACGGAGAATTCAAAAACAATCTTAATTTTATGTTAAAAATATTATTTTATCCAAAAATATTTTTTAAAAAAATTTAGAAAAATTATTACAAATCGCCGAAGCCTTATGATAACACAAATCACATAAATTCGTACAGCAAAATGGGCTGTCACGTAAGGGCTATGATATTATCCTGTCACACGTGTCGTATATCACAGGCCGCAATTACAGGTATTTTTGGTCACAGCCTTATACGGATCTTTCTAGGGTTTACTCTCCTCCTCTTTCCATTTTATCGAAAAATTAATAAAATCTCTCTCTCTCTCTCTCTCTCTCTCTCTCTCTCTCTCTCTCTCTCTCTCTCTAATATAATTTTACACAACAATACACACAGCCGTCTCACTCTTCAGCTCGTCCCGAATCTCTCTCTCTGGTATTCAATTCTCTCTCTCTCCACGCTTACAATTCATGTATCTATATGTTTACTTTTATATATGTGTGTATGTATAGCTTTGCGTTTAATTGATTAGCTGTTTGTGTGTATTTAGCCCTAACAAATTCGATTTGATGTTTCGATTATTGTTTTGCATATGTATATATGTTGAATTTTATAGAGTTTGTTGTATGTAATTGTATGTTTTTTTAGCATCCGATTTGGAGATTAATTGATCTGTACTGGCTGTAATTTTGATGAATTTTAGGTCAATTTGAACTTTATGAGCGTTCGTTTATCTGTTGCGTACTTTGTAATTCTCGGTGTATTTGCTGTAATTTTGATGAATTTCTAGCTCAATTTGAGCTTTATAAGCGTTCGTTTCTACGTGGCATACTCTTTATAATTCTCCGTGTGTATGTGTCTGTTATTTTGTTATTGTTGTGTTTGTATTTAGTTGAGAGGAAAAAATTGATTTGGTGTGTTTATTAATAGCAGTATCATTGGAGGTTGAGGCATAACTAGGAGTTTTTTTTGGATCTAGTGTGTCTAGGCGTGGCGACAAACGAACATGATGAGAAAAATGTTTTCATGTATATGAATTGTACTAGCAATAGAGTAATATAACTAATACAGTTAAGATTTGTTTGACGACTTTGTTTTGTCGGTGTGTGCGTTTGGAATTTAGTTTGGATTCGGTGTGTGATATGATAATTATAATTGGTCTCACCTGTTTAGTAGGTACAACGTGGAGGCTACTGGGTATATTCCAGGAGAGGTGTCTACGCCTCTGTGGTGGATAAACAAAAAGAAGAGATACATATAAATTGGACTGTTAATACTTCATAGAAATTAATAACTAATATAGGTAAATTTTGGGTGTCAAGGCAAAAAAGTAGCGTACTTGCATATTTTTTTAAGATGGATATGTGGTTCATTTCCTGTATTTGGACTTTGAGAAATGTGTTAATAATTTACATCTCTTGTTTTAGTTTCCTATTTATGTTGCGCTGGTGCTAAGATTGTTTTAGTTTCCTATAATGCTGTTAATCTGTGCTTCTTCACCTGATTTGATATAATGCTGTTAATCTGTGCAGCATACTTATTTATTGATAATCTTTCATGATTGCAGATTTTCTGTGTACTGGCAGTTGTGTCATGAACTTGCAGCACAATGTTGAAAATTTCAAGTGAAAGAGACGATATTATTTTGTAGCTGGAATTCGAATTCAAATAAGCTATACATTTCAGGAAAAAAATAAAATGTCAAACAATCTTGTTTCTCAGCAACTAACTGTATCGAATACTGACATGGGCCAGATGGAGCCTGCCTTTGCGAAAGTAGATTCGTCAGTCAATATGCAAATGGGTGTGATGGGATCTATCTCAGATGTGTATGCATCTCATCAGTTCTCAATGTCAGATCAGCAAATGCAATTGGTAGACCCTCTATCCTACATTCCTGTACCACCGAACTTCACTATGTCTAATAGTCATATAGGAAACATGCAACCCGTGGTGGACAACATGGGTTTGCATAATCTAAGGCCAGACCAGAAAGATGGACATATGGATGCTATGTTAAGTAATCCAGGTTCCCAGAAGTTGTTTCAGCCAAACAAGCGGAAGGCTGCAGTAGAACCGATGTTCAATAACACTGTCCCACGACAGTTATCCATGCCTAACAAGCGTGCAGCACATATGGAACCACTACCAACCTCACATGAGTTTCCCAACTACTCTGTTACAAATAGAAAAGGTGGGCAACTGCAATCTATTTCAGCTGTATCTGGGTCCCAACCACCTGCATCAAACAGAAAAACGGTAAAGAATGACTCGAACTCGAATAAACCAGGGAGTCAGCGTCAACAGACCTCAAAGGGTCGTACTGTCCAGATAGCAACACCACGTCAGACGGAGTCATTCGAAGGTGTTCGGTCCAAAATGAGGGAATCATTAGCTTCTGCATTAGCCTTGGTCAATCAGAACCAGAGTACTTCTCCTAAGCAGGAGAAGAGTCCTCTACCCAAAGTTGATAACAGCCCAGAGGCGGTAACCCAGGATGTCAGACTTGCTGAATCCACTTCTGCACCCGTTGATCCTGATGTTGTGCATGAAAACATGAAGGATGCCTTACAATCTAAAGAAATAAGCTCTGGTGATAAACCCAGTCATCATCTGAACACATTTGCTGAGAACATAACTCATGAAGGCATGGAAAATCTTCCAGGCACGTGGAAAAATGATGTACCGGTTTCCCTATACAATGCTGTTTTGCCTGAAGATGAAGTCGCATTTACAGACAGTTTCTTTGCTAAGGACGAGCTTCTACAGGGACATGGTCTTTCTTGGGAGTGGGAAATCGGTATGGAGGTGGATACAAAGCCGCAACTTCAAGCATCCAGAGACATTAATGTGGTGGGACATGATGATGAGCCAAAGGTTAAACGTTCTGATAATTTGACTTTGAAAACTGAGGAAAAGGTCAATCAGGCTGCCAATCACGCGGGTGTTGGTAGGGATAAGAGTTTTCATACTGTACGAACTCCTGAAAAATTGGCATTTGAAATTGAAGCAGAACTATTTAAATTATTTGGGGGTGTGAATAAAAAGTACAAAGAAAAGGGTCGATCTCTTATGTTCAATTTGAAAGATAAGAACAATCCAGAACTACGTGAGAAAGTTATGTCTGGCGACATTACCCCTGAAAAATTGTGTTCCATGACGGCAGAAGAACTTGCCTCTAAGGAGCTTTCTGAGTGGCGAACGGCAAAGGCTGAAGAGCTGGCACAAATGATTGTCTTGCCAGAGGATGGTGACAGAAGACGTTTGGTTAAGAAAACTCACAAGGGGGAATACCAAGTGGAAGTGGAGCAGGATGATGGAGTTTCAGTTGAGGTATCAGTTGGGGCAACTTCTCTGGGACAGTTCCGACGGAATGATAAGGAGAAACTACCACCTTCCTCATCCGAGACCGATGAACTTAAAGACTCAAAAAACGTTGAAAGCGAGAAGGGTAGTACAGAAATCTTGGATCCATCATATAGTCTTACTATTCCTGCTGATGGGACTGATTTGATGCAAGGGTTAATTGAGGACGAATTTAAAGATGCAGAGTTTCTTCCCCCGATTGTCTCCTTGGATGAATTTATGGAATCCCTAAACTCTGAGCCACCCTTCGACAATTTGGCAGCAGATGCTCAAACAAAAACTTCCTTGGAGAAGGGGTCAACTGAAACTGGTGAGAAATCAGGGTCTTCAAATCTAGCTTCAAAAGATGTTGATAACAGGGCAGGAAAAGCTAAGGAAACTGATTCCAAAATGACAAAGCAGGATGCAGAAGAGAAGTCTAGCGACCACGTGAAGGAACAGAAACAATTAAGTCCTGAAATTACATCAATGGCTGAACGTGTGTGGGAGGGTGCACTACAGCTACATATTTCAGCCCTTGTTACAGTTATTGGTTTGTATAGGAGGTATTTTCTTGTTCACAGTATAATTATGCAGGACATGTCTTCTGTAGCTTCCTTTCCCATTTAGATGAAGTTAATTACAGAGTATAATTATGCTGGATAAATCATCTTGATCTTGACATTATTTAAAAATGTTCTTTGCCATTATTTTCTGTTTTACCTGCTACTGCATTAGATCATTCAAAATTTTGTACTCTCTTTGCGACCTTAAATTTTATATTCAACCGACTTGCTGCCTTATTGTTGGTTGCGGGATTATCTTCTCTTAAAAATGCTAGACATACTTCTTTGGAAATAAAAATAAATATAAATGAAATCTTGCTGGTGGATTTTCAAAAACCTCGCGAATCAACTTGGGTTGCATTAAAGTTGTGGTCGTCTTCTCTCCTAATCACACATAAAAATTGAATATTTATTGGAGCGACTGTTCTATTTTGGTTTACCTCAATTCCTCACCATTTGATTATTTTTCTCGCTTTTGACCGATTTAGTTGCTTATTCTTGTTGGTAGAATCTTTTGTAAATTTACTTTTTTGTTAGTGATTGATGGTTTGTTGCGGGCTTGCAGTGGAAACAAATACAGATTTTGTATTTGCCTTCTCTCCTATTGAAATCTTAAAATTTGAATATCTATTGTAGCTACTCTATTTTTTTTTGGTTCCCCCGCATTCCTCTCACCAGCTATCAATTGTTTCCATTTTTGACAAAATTCTTTCATTTTATTGTGTCAGTAATATCTTCTATGTTAATTGTTACTTGATTCACTTTCTTGTTAGTGTTTTGATGATTTTTGCATTCTTTCAGTGGTGAAAAAACGTCTACAAAGGAATGGCCAAGCTCCCTTGAGATAAAGGGAAGAGTCAGACTTGATGCTTTCGAAAAATTTCTCCAAGAGCTTCCCATGTCTCGAAGTCGTGCAGTCATGGTATATCAAGTTTCCTTCTATGTTCTATCTCATTGTTTTCAATGTTGTGTCCTTAGGTGGTTTGTTAGTATGTTGTTTATAAAAATACAGGGTGCCATTCCGTCTTTGGTGGCAATTGGCTTGTGTTTGAGGCTAATGTGGACCAATCGCGTAATGATTGTGAAGCAACATATATGTGGAGCAAATGACAGATTTTCAACAACTGTCTTTGATATTATTATGAGAATACCAAAGTTGTTGACCTTTCTTTCCATTTATTTAAAATCTTTTCCAAGTGAATATCTGATAGTGTCATTACTTGGATCCATGGGCTGTGTATCCAACCATTGCACAAAAGTGTTCTTGGTGAGATAAGAACTTTAATCTCACACCAGTGGATGAAAGAAACACTTCAGTTTTCCTCCTTTGAGCCGTTTCAATTTGGGATGAGGTACTATAGACATGCCCGATGAGACCTGGGGTATCCATTTGGTTGCTGAGTACCTTGACCTGGATTCTGGAACTTCGGAGATGATAATTTGGTTTTGGATGTGAATTGGCAAACAAATAGATTTATTATTTCTTTTGTAAATGAGTATGAAGTAAAATGGGTTTATAAATATATTTCACATGATGCTTTGAAAATATAATTTGGAAGGGTAAACATATTTAATGATGACTTGAATCATCCAGTTTAATGAAACTATTCAGATGATACGTGGGAACCACAATGAACAAATAGGAAACTTGTACTTTTGTGGTAGAAAGACACAAAAAGCTCACTATCTGAATAAAAGTTGCTGTGCAATAACGTGTTAAGTTTTCTGGCTATTGACTTGCAAAAAGTAAACTATTTGTTGTATGTGCTATAGGTAGCAAAAAGCCAACTGTTATTTCATAATTATCCATATCTAAACATCTGTTATGTTGTATACTGGCTGCAAACTGATATCTGGAATCTTCAATTTAAGATCTTTCTTCTTTGCTGCAGGTAATACACTTTGTCTTGAAGGCAGAGTCATCTGCAGATGACAGAGCAAGTCTTCGTGAGGTAACTTTACACCCTTCTATCCTCTTGTTAAATAATTGGAGCCATTGTTTTTTCTTTTACTAAAAGTATCTGGGTTGGTTTGTTTCTGGGGGCAGGTTGTAGATTCTTATGTTTTGGATGAGAGGCTAGGATTTGCAGAACCTGCATCAGGGATGGAGCTTTATCTATGCCCGCCACACCCGAAAATACTTGAACTGCTTGGCAAACATCTCTCCAAGGACCAGACTGAGCTAATTAATTCTACAGATAATGGTTTAATTGGTGTAGTTGTATGGCGTAAGGCTAATACAAGTTCTGCAATCTCACCTAACTCAACTTCACACCATAAACATAGCTCAAAAAAGCAACAAAACTTTAGGAGACAGGAAAAGAACACTAATGTTAATGCGAACATGACATCAAGGACCCCTATACCTTCAACCCAAGCTCCTATTAGATCTGTAGCTTTACCACCAGGTAATGATGATGATGATATTCCACCTGGGTTTGGTCCAGGAAATTCCCGAGATGATGATGATTTACCTGAATTTAGTTTTTCTGGCAATTCTAACCCAACTCCTCAGTCTTCAAGGCTGACCTCAAACCCACCACACCCATTACGTCCAGTGGACCAAATTAGAGAGCTTATACAAAAATATGGGAAACCTGCAGAATGTGATAGTACCAAGAATTGGCAGGATAAAAGAGGTGCTGGCCTTGGAATACAATCGTGGGATGACGATGATGATGATGACATCCCAGAGTGGCGCCCTGATGCTCCCCTGACCCAAGTACAAACTCGTCCTCCTGCTCGAGGTTTTCACCAACCAATTCAGCCTCACATGGTTAATCAACCTGCAACTACGCAGCATGTTTTGTCCCCGCAAGTGGCAATGCCTCCGATAAACATGATACAAAACAACCCATCTTGGCAGCAAGGTGGTGGGAGATGGGTGGCACAGCCACCAGGCTTTCAGCAGAATAGTTTAGGAAGTCAGCTTAATGTAGGGCAGTTCCAGGGTGGGGCACCGCCACAGGCTGGGCAGCCACCACCTGGTAACTGGAGAAGAGATGCTCCTAGAAGTAGGGGATTTTGATTAATGTCTCGTGTAAATCGTAGTATTAAATGTTGGTTTAGTGGCAGCAGATTGTATACCTAAATGATTTAGACCTTTTTTTAGTAGGTTTTTCCAGTAAACTTAAAGAATTGCCACCGCAGCGTTTATTTAAAACGTGGACATCAGCAACATTGTGCCCATTTGCTTGCATCAAAGAACCATTTCATATAATTGAAGCTCTGTTAATTGCCATGCCACGTGATTGCTGATAAGCTTTTTCGTAGAACATTTCAAATCGCTCTTTTGCTTGCTGATTTGACATCTGATGGGTTTTGCCTTTTTCTCAAAGTCCTCCCTCCTTGCGTCTTATTTAATGTTTTCATTTTAAATTTTACACATGCTTTAAAACACGTGGTAGTCTGGTAGAAGCAGGTCTGCGTGTTATTTTTCGTAAATTTCGTTTTGTATGAAAAAAAGGTTTGTCATTTTTTGTTTTTTCATTAAATTGTTTTGCGCTTGTCCACGAAAAAAGATTACTTTTATTTACGATTTGCTTATTTATTCTTAACGAGACCATTGATTTTTATGGGAGTGAGTTTTCGAGTTATTTCCATTTATTAGAAAGAGGAAGAAAAAGATTCTCGATTACTTTTTAATTGTTGTCGTTGACACTAAATTTTATGATTTTGGCATATTTTTGGTCTTGCCTGAGTTGTGAGAAAAGTTCTATTCATCTATGCGGTGATAAGGTTCTACTTATTTATACTTAAAAAGACAATCGAATTTGTAAGTGTACACTAGCTTCCAGTTTTGAAAGGTGAGAGAGAAAATGAGAGGAAAAGAAAATTTTGAACTTTTTTTCCTAATCTAAATTTTCCAGGAGAGAGAGGATAAAACATCAAAAATTAATGTTTTAGTAAGTTTCTACCGAAAACTTCTCTTACCAAAATTGGAATAATTGTCAATCTTAAATATTCCATTTTTATCTTTTTTAAGAGAAATTAATTTAATAATGAAAAATCACACGATATCTAAAAACTAATCGAGTCGAACAAAAATAAAACATAAAACAAATCGTATCACTGATTAATCCAATGTTCAAGACAAGCAAGTGATTTGTTGAAATTGATAAAACCAATTTGAGATATCAATCATAATTACAATCCCATAATTTTTTTTATTACCGAATCAAAATCTTGAAAATCCCGCTGATCTAATATTCTGGACATTAAATTACACCGAAAACAAAATCCAAATAATTTGGGAACAAAACTCACCAAAAAGAAATTTAATTAAATAAACAAAACAATCTAAAAAGGCATAAATTCAGTATCAAAATAAACAAATATTTTGGAGCCTAGGGTAAAAGATTATTTAATACAAAAGTACGAAAATATATTTCTTAAAGTTCAATCATTTCCAGTGTTGTAAAAAACGGGAATCAGAGTTAATCGGTGAAGGCACCGTCCAGGGATTAATCAGGTAATCGGGGATTTATCGGAATGATTAATCGGATCATTAATCGGAATAAATTTAATAATATTTTTTTATATACAATTATAAAATTGTTTCGTCATTTCAACTAAACATATGTTATTATCATATAATTATGCAAATATGTTATAAATGTTATATAATTATAATAAATAAAATTTTGAAGGTTTAACTTTTCAATTAGAGATCAATTTAAGAGGAAAACTTAAGAGAATTTACGATTTAGACATCTAAAATTATAATTATATGTAAAAAATAATATTTTTTCATATTGTTTAATCAAGTTTCTACCTTTTAATTTTAATTTTATTATTTTTAACTATTTTTACTATTTTTTAATAATTATCCCGATTTTTGACCGATTAATCCAATTTTTGTCCGTTTTTATGAAAAAACAATTAATTGACCGATTTTTGCTTAATCAGTTCGATGGCCCGCCGTCTAGCGATTAAGCGATTAATGACCGATTTCTAGAACACTGATTCATTTCTAAAGATATTTTCATAAACAAACCTCCACAAAATATTTTAGTATGTTGAAATAATAAAAACTCAAAAAAAAAGTATCAGAGCGGAACAAAAAGGTCAAAAAAGAAAAATATATATACACCCCCCCACTCACTCCTCAGCTCATAGGCGGCACAAAAATCAATAATTTTCCCGCGCTTTTTCCTCTCCCAACTACAAAGCCGCCATTGCAACAACATCTCTTTCGATCTCTCTCAATCTCTCTCGATCTCTCCCAAAAATGAGCGGCGTAATGAGAAAACTGATACAAAAGAAGTTCAAAATGAGAGGCTACACTCTCAAAGTCGAAGCTCTAACTGAAATCCTCCCTTTCTTATCCAAATTTAAAGACGCCGAAGACGAAGCCCTAGATCTCCTCCTCGATGAGCTTCAACATCAATCCTGTATGTAATACGCACTCTCCTCCAATTCATTTCGTTATAGTATTCTCGGCATCGGAGAATTTTATTAATTTATCGAGATTTAAAATACACCGTCTCTATTATGTTAGGACCGAGAAAACTATTAGTTTATGAGTTTGATTAATATAATGTGTTAAGTTATCGAGTTTTCGATAAATTAATAAAATGAAGTATTAATTATGAAATGTATTATTTAATCGAGGTGATTAATTAATTGGGAATAAGTTTATCGATGTTTTTACTGTGTGCTTAGTGTTTGTTATAATGTGATTTGAATTTGACAATGAAGTCGTAAATTTATTTAGAATTAATAGAATGTAATGGTTATCGAGTTTAGATAAATTAATAGAAGGTATTGATTACGAAATGTATTATTTAATCGAGGTTATTAATCAATTAAGAATAAGTTTAGTGAAGTTTTTACTGTATGTGTGTGTGCTTAGTGTTTGTTATAATGTGATTTGAATTTGACAGTGAAGTTGTAAATTTATTTAGAATTAGTACAATGTATTAAGATATTGAGCTTCAATAAATTAATGAAAGGTATTAATTACGAAATGTATCATTTAATCGAGGTTATTAGTCAATTGGGAGTAAGTTTATTGATGTTTTACTGTATGTGTGTGTGCTTAGTGTTTGTTATAATGTGATTTGAATTTGACAGTGAAGTCTTCAATTTTGGATAAAGAGAGTGTGAGTCGTGTTGTGAGTTTGTTGATGGAAGCGGAAGCAGCTGCGGAGGATACGCCTGCTAGTACTAGTGGCAGCGGTGCTGCTCTTCGTGTTATTGATGCGTTTGTTGTCCCCAAGTATAGATATGATCCGATTAAGAAGATGTTCTTGGAGTATGTGCCTTTCTTTTTATTTATTTCGTTATGTGGATTTGATTAATTGTAAGAGTTGCGTTATTTGAAATGATTTATTAGTGTATGTGATTGTTTGCTTAATGCAATTATTGAAATTTGAGTAGTTAAATAAAATGAAATTTTAGTAAGTAATTCCTTGGATGAATTATTATAGTGTTCCAACTCGTTAATTTGGTTTTTGTTAAGATTAATTATTTGTACAAATATACAATGTTTCCACTCGTTTCATTATGCAGAATTTTTTATTTTAAGAGTTGAAAACAGCGAAAGCAACAATTAAGTGTAGTGTAATAATACAGCTTTCACCAGTTATTTTCCCTGTTTAAGACTTGGAGGCAGTGAGGTGAGTCTTGCCGATGCAGTTTATGTTATTGGTATCCTCACAGTAATTGTTTTTTTTCTTATCATATAGTTTTCTACTATTCACATCAACTTAATAATACTTGTAGCATCATCAAGTGTGTGCGTAGGTCTATATTCCTAGTCAGGTGAAACTAAATCAGATTGCCTTGTCACATTTAACGACCTAATTTCCTTGTCTAGTACAAACAATGTTCAATTGTGGGATTATAGGTGTTTTTCAGCACCCTTCTGTTGTACCATTCACTTCCCGTACTTATGGTTGAGTTGTGGGTCTGATTTTATTTTAACGAACTAGTCTCAAATTTAAGTAGCAAACTGTTGACTAGATCATTCAACAACACACTAAAGTCCTAGGTGCTTCAGTAAGCATTATAAGTGATTTTTATTCAGCACATTTAACTTTCAACTGGGGTTAAGGCCTGCGTCATGTCACCCTCCCCAGGCTCTACTTTGTAGTGGGACATACTGGATATGTTTGGTTATTTCTTACACACAACCTTCTGAATGCTGGAATCTTTCCAAGTTCACTTGGTGTTCATGTACCCATTGTAACAAACTTGTCAAAAGTATAGGAAGGATAGAAAATTAGTGTAGAGCTGAAGCTGTTAGTCAAACGGTAGTTGGTGGATTCAGATTTAAAAAATTATTGTGTACCGGATACAGGAGTGAGCTGCGGTATGTAGTATATCTATGTCTAGTTAGGCTTAATTTATGCTACACTGTCCCATGATACATATACCACAAAATTAATTTGGTCTCCAGGAAGACTTTTCCATCGTACTAATTCCAAAAGTGATATCAAAACATTTTGTACCAAGTTAAAATATTAGAAGGAAAATTTATGAAATCTATATTTATAACCATTTTGGCTTTCTTGTAATATTGACCTTTTTCAGAATATCCTGTTAAAAGGAATTACATGGGAGAATTCATGCTTGTATTCTAAAGAAATATAAATTATTGTTTAAATGTTTATATAGCCATTTTTGAAAATTGTTCTCCTCAAGGTTGGAATTGGTATTGTGTTCGAGTTAAACTAAAAAAAGTCTTACATGGATTTGTAACCTGCTCTATTAACCATTTTTTCTGGCTTCTAGGCATACTGGGAGGCTTCCAATTCACGGAGATGCTTCTGCAAAAGCAATTTTGTACAGAGATAGATTTTTATTGTTGTTTCAAAGGCTTTCTCGCGATCCACATTTCTCAAGGCCCGCATTTGATACTGATTTGTCACAATTTGGGAACTGTCAGGTACTTTTTCCCTCTTAAAATCATAGAGAAATGTGTGGTGTTAATAACTGTACTACTGTAGTTTTAGGATTGCGGATGTTAATTTTAATTGCATGCTTACCTATCCAGATATCCCCAATTCAATCTCTGGTTGGGCGAACAGGAAGATGCTGGGTGATGGGAGTGATATCTCAATTAGAAGATGGGCATTTTTACTTGGAAGATCTCACTGCAGCAGTTGAAATCAATCTGTCGAATGCAATATCCTTAGCAACAAATAATTTTCTTTCCCAGTGTTAATATATGTGCAAGATCGCAAATATGTCACATATCTATTTTTATCTATATCTTCCCTGTAACAGCTTTGTAACAACTTGTCCGTACACATCCACCAGTGATCCCCAATACGCTTTGCCTGGCCATGATACTTCATCCACTCCATATGCTGGAATGATGTATACTGTATCATTTTTAAAGATGCGGAAGAATGTGTGCATAGTTGTAATGCCTAGTGAGGCAAGTTTCAATTGTGAAAATTGGTTTATAAAACTAACTTTATTACTCGGTCTATAATTTCATTGGACATTAACCCAAGACTTCGTGCTTCCATGTTTTCATTTTTAACATCTGAGACACAAGCCAAGACTTCCTTTTTCTGATTTATGTTCTGTGTTATTTCGCTTTCCTATCTATCAGTATAACTATTTGTGAAACTACAACTACTTGTCTGAACTTAAACCTATTTGCAATTGATTCCAGAAATAAATGATGCATAATTGGGTTGTTAGGTACAACTTATACGCGAGATAAATAATTACTTCATATATGAATGTTTCATATATCATGTGTGCCTGTACATTTGTTGTTTGGATGTGCCTCCCATGTCTACAAGGTGTATTCACCTAGTGGCTTTGTTCTGTAGCCACAACTGTCTTTATTTTGTTCTTTCTTTATGTATCACTCTGTTATCACCAAGATCCATAGTTTTATTTTTCAATAAACGTTTTGGTCGTTAAGCACATAAAATGGTGCTACTAGACCTGAAAACTGAGGATTTTGTTCCTTTAACATGCCATACAAGATAACCACTGGATTCTTTTCAGAGAACACTATAGTTTTAGCAGAAGGGGAGATGCTCCTGGATGGGATGTTTCAGGTTTGTATATTTTTCCTCATCTTTTGTCATATTTTCACCACAATGTATGAACTAAACTAGTCAAATTAAATCTCAGAATAGGTCTTAAACGTAGCACATTCATTATCGTCTACTGTTCTTCAGTATAATTGAGCCTTTATTATCTCTCCGTGTGCTAAGCATCGATGTCTCACTGAAAACCCATAGAGATGTCGCCACTATGCTTCTGAAGTCTTCCTTGCAACGAACCATTTAATCTTCTGTTAACTTCTGTCCTCGTTGAAAGTTTAGGCGAGTGTGACGTAATATAGGATCCCAAGTATACTCTTTTAACTTTTATTACGGTTTTACCCCACCATTAGACATTTTATATTTTTGCATGATTATAGACAACTCTAAGCTTCAACAGTAAGAACAGGTTATGATATGATACTACATACTTTAAAGAATATCGTTTGTTCACTTAAAAAATAATCTTGCAGGTCAAAACATGTGGATTTCCTCCACTTGAAGACAGGGACAAGTCATCTGGATTATTTTCTGGGATTGACTTCTTTGGCAGTGGTAAACTTGCGAAGGAGGAAACTGTATCCTTTTTATGTGCCTTCAATTGAATCAATTGTATGGGTCAGAAATTTGCGATTTTATGCCAAAAATTCGATGACTTCTTTGTTTGCAATATGTCCTTAACTTTTCAAATAGCTGAGACTTGCAGAGTTGGAAACAAGGGCAGTAAATGACATGTTTGTCGTCCTTTCAGATATTTGGTTGGACAATGAAGATGTATGCATGCAATTGCTAATTCATTTTAGTAGTTATTGTCATTTTTATTTATTATTTGAAATGGGAAAACTATGGTCTAACATCATGTTCTATTTGTTTCTAGACTATGAAAAACCTGCAGACTGTCCTTGATGGTTATGAGAATGTAGAAGTGGTTCCTTCTCTGTTTGTCTTTATGGGAAATTTCTGCTCCCACCCATGTAACCTTTCTTTTAGTTCTTACTCAACAGTCAGGTAAGTACTCCGATATTTTTTTCTTGAATGTTGTTCGTCCAAATATGTTTACCCAAACTTAAAATTAACGAAATTTGCTCCCCAGATCGCAATTCGGGAAACTGGGGCAAATTATTGGAGCTCATCATAGATTACTAGAGCATAGCAGGTTCTTGTTCATTCCCGGGCCCCATGATGCAGGTGTGTAAGTCATTCTTGATCAAGTGCGAAATCTGCCTAGGCTAAGAGTAGTATTCTGACATTTAGCAAATGTAGGTCCTTCAACAGTTCTACCAAGACCCCCTTTACCAAATTATCTAACCGAAGAGCTTCAGAAGCATGTTCCGAATGCTCTATTTTTAAGTAATCCATGCAGGTAAGCTGTACATCAATATCTGAGTCGGCTTATTAGCCAAGTCAATATAAATGAGAGTTATTTTACTTTTTAATCCATCAAACGCATTTTCAAGTCTTTAAAACACTTCTCAATTCTTTACTCAGAATCAAGTTTTACACCCAAGAGATCGTATTTTTCCGGCAGGATCTGCTATACAGAATGCGTAGGTCATGTTTAATGCCGCCTTCATCGGAAGAAACAAGTGATCCTTTTGAGCATGTGAGTTCATTATAAATATATTCTCTTTTGTCAAAAAAAAACTTTGTTATATTTTATTGTCAATTGTAACACTGTCTTTTGATATGGTCAAGTATCTTTAACAAGAATGAACAGCCACATGTTCAGAGAAGGTCATTAATGTACACCATTTTTTTTCATTCCTGCAGCTTGTTGCTACTATAACTCATCAAAGCCATCTGTGTCCCCTCCCCCTAAGTATACAACCTGTCATCTGGAATTACGATCACTGTCTCCACCTCTATCCAACACCTCATACGGTATATAACTTCTCTTATAAGAACATGAAGCTGTTTGTTCATTTATTTGTTTATTTATATCTTGAGCATTCATATTGCACGTATCGGTAATTATTCCCTATTCAGCTATTCCTTTAATGTAATCAGCAAGTATAATTTCTCATTAAAAGATTTATTAATTTTCTAATAGCTTCAGATGTTGTAATTCAACATTGTATCAAATTCCAATCATAATCTAGAGCTTGAAAAAGTTAAACCATATTGCAAACAGATACGACATTTGTTTAGAACCTTAGTAACATGCATGAGTATCTTATTGCAGATAGTATTGGGTGATAAAAGTGAGCAGAAGGCTTTCAATTACACAGGAATCACATGCTTTAATCCTGGTTCATTTTCAAATGACAGCACTTTTGTTGCGTATCGGCCTTGCACAAGGGAAGTTGAGTTGTCAGCCTTGTGAGCGGAGGAGAATGAAATTAGAAATATATTTATACTGTATAATTATAGTTTGGTAGTGATTAAAAAAAACGAAGACATGTCAGCCTCTGTAAGAATCAAGAATATAGAAACCTCCGCAATAGTTGTATTCTTTCAATTTGTTAGGAAATGTAAAGATGCATTTCATCCTCTTTAGAACCAATTAGGCCTGTCAACGGGTCGGATTCGGATCGGATTACCCTAAATTCATATCCGAATCCATTAAGATTTTTCGGGTTCGGATCGGATCGGATCAGGAGTCGGATATTTTTTAGGTCGATTCATACCCGATCCGTTCGGATTTGGGGTTATCGGATCGGAGGTCCGACCCGTTTAATATATTAAAAAAGAATAATTTTGTTCATTTTTTTAATTCAAAAAATAATTTTTTTAAATTTTTTTACGAAATTAAAATAAATTATGATATATACATTGACAAATTCAAATTTAAATTTCAAAATAATATTCTTTATATAAAATATAAAATATTATATATGTTTTATATATAATAATATATCAATACTATTATATAATAGACGAAATATTAAAAGTTTGGTTGGTCGGTATGGTACATTGTGATTTTACTTAATTGCCCACATTTTTTGTTGGTCGGTATGGTACGTTGTGATTTTACTTAATTACCCTTAATTAACTGTACTTCGTATTTTTACTTAATTAACTTACTTATTTATAGAAATATATTACTAAATAATAATATTACCTATTTATAACCAATTACCTTTTTCACCTAAAATACATTATTTTTTTCTATTTTTTCTAACAAATTCTCCTACTTTTTCAAATATATCACAGACAATTACTTTTTTCAACTAAAACATGTTAATTTTTCTATTTTTCCTTACTAAACCCCCTCCTTTTCCAAAAATATCACGGACAAACCTTTAGTTATTTATTTTTAAACCTATTTTAATATTATAATTATTTTTTAAAAGTTTACATATTTTAACATGTCTACTTATTTTTCTTAACAAATGCAATTACTAAAAATATAAAATATAAATAATCAAATATCTATTTATAACAAATTAACTTTTCAGCTAAAACACATTATATATTTTTTCTAACAAAGCCCCTCCTTTTCTAAATATATCACGGGAAATTGCCTTTTACAATTTAATTTTTCTATTATTCTCACTAAAATCCGTTCTTTTTCCAAAAATATCACAGGAAACCCTTTACTTATTTATTTTAAAACGTATTTAAATACTTTTAATTATTAAATTTTAAAATCTCATTTTCCAAAAATATCACGGACATTTACCTTTTTAAACTAAATATATGTTACATTTTTTATTTTTTCTTACTAAAACCCCTCATTTTCCAAAAATATAACGGGCAACCCCATACTTATTTATTTTAAAATTTGTTTTAATGTTTTTAATTAATTAAAAGTGTTTAGCTATTTTAACATGCCTACTTATTTTTTGCACAATTACAATTAATAAAATATTAAACAAAATAATAATAAAATAACAATTAACAATCCGTGCATCGCACGGGTTTTAAGCTAGTAATATTAATATATAAAATATAAAATAAATATAATATACTCGGATCGGATCCTTATCGGATCGGATCATACTAAATCCATATCCGCTCGATATCGGATCGGACCCTTATCGGATCGGATCATTAACGGATCGGATTTTTTTTGACAAGATCCATACCCGTTAATTTAGATACGGATCGGATCGGATCGGGTCGGATCTCCGATCCATTGACAGCCCTAGAACCAATGTCATCACTCATCAGCGTTAGCTAGTCTTCTAAAATTTACCATGTTTTTATGATTTATCCTATATTAGTTATGGTCATGCTTCCATATTTTTCAGCAGCAGTACTACATATCTCTTGTTATTTCTCATAGATAAGGACTAGAGGTTTGAGTTTTAAGTTTTAACTACGATTTTGGTCATATATTTGAAGGGTGAATGAGATTCTGTATCTAGAATGCATGTGGGCCGTGGTTTGCCATTGGCCTTGAGGGACTTTACCAATGGATCCTCACTGCTTAGATGGACCATAGTTATGTTTTGAGATTTTTGCGGATTTGTAGCATTGCATAAATTTGGACCAATTATGTAAGTAAATCTTAGTTTTGACCAACAAAACAAAAATTTACTTATATTAATCGAAACTAATCAGCTAATCTACCAATGTAAATAATTTTTGTATTGATGCAATATTTTTTTTTAAAGATTATATATATTTACACATCCTAAATTTATAGTTGCACATCCTTAAATATTGTTGTACCAAACTATCCTCGTTTCTTCTTCTGTCCATTCATGCTAGATAGGGCCTTTCTTTTTTGTTTCATATTTTCCCAAAAGACTTCTTCTGATCTTATTTTCATTTTGTAACGAGTATGATAATTAGATTACATTTGTTCATTAATTAATTGTATTTTACTTAGTAAAATAATTAATTATTTGTATTTTCACTTTTAATTTTGCAAATAATATATTATTAAAAAATTAAAAATTTACAAATCTATAAATTAAAAGAATAATCTGTTTCTTTTTTTCATGAGTAATAAATTTAACATTAATTTGAATCATTGAGTTGGATTAGGAATGTGAATGAGATTTTAAAACAGAAAGACATGGTTTTATTTTCATTTTGATCAATTAAATTAAGATTTTATAAATTTTGTCTTGTTCTTGTGACAAGTATTTGTGTCATTATTTTCTTTATTTTGTATTGGGTGTCCTGGGAAATATCATGGCGTCATCACAACAAAACTTGGAGGAGATGTATGCAAGATTAGCATTGGAAGAGGAGGATGAAGGAAGGATGTTGGTTGGGGATGAGGAGGTGGATAATGATAAACAAACGTTCCTGCTAGTGGGAAGATTTCTAACAGAGCGAAACATCAATTTCTTAGCAATGCAGAGTATGATGGCATCATTATGGAGGCCTAAGAAAGGGGTTGAGATACATGATCTGGGTAATCACAGGTATTCTTTTGTATTTTATCATGTATTGGATATCCAGAAGGTTGTCGATGGGGGACCATGGAGTTTTGAACAGAGTCCGTTGGTGTGTCATCAGGTGGAAAGTGGGGAGAATGCTAATGATGTTCAACTGAATAAAATAGATATTTGGGTTCAGGTGTATGATTTGCCCTCATGAATGTTATCGGAGAAAATACTTCAAAGCATTGGAAGTCATGTTGGTACTTTTATAAGATCAGACCCAGCAAACATGAATGGTGTTTGGAAGCAATATTTGAGGATCCGTGTGGGATTGGATGTTGAGAAACCGATTAAAAGGAGAATGAAAGTGAAACGTGAAAATGGTAGTTGGAATTGGGTCAACTTCAAATACGAGCGACTGGGTACTTTCTATTTTGTGTGTGGGATGCTAGGACATTCCGACAGGGATTGTGAAGTGGTGTATGCAAATCCAACAAAAACCATTGAGAGGGCATATCAGACTTGGTTGCGTGCTTCAAATAAGTTTAATAAGATCCAAAATCTGGGAGCTAAATGGCTGAGAACCGGGAATGATAATAGCCATAGCAGATGGTCGACCGGTCAAAGGAAGGAGACAACCACCACTCACGGTGGGGAAGGAGTTACAGCTAATTTTATGGAAACTGATGGAATATTGAGCGAAATTCCAGGAAGGGAGGGTACAATTCGAATTACTCAGCGAAATGTAAGGGATTTACATGATCAGGGGGATATTCACACAACTGGGGAATTGGGATTAAATGACATAGTGGGCGGGAGTTTTGAAAGTGAGAAGATAGTGCTGGAAACAAAACGTAAGAGGATTGATTTGGAGGAAAATAAGGAGCAAAGTAAGGGGGAAGATTTTGTGGATAATTTTATGGTTGATGGGTCAAAAAACGGATTAGAGGCGGGACCTGATTACCGGGCCCGCCTAGATCAATGAGTATTTTAGCTTGGAATTGTCGTGGGCTGGGTAAACCACGTACAATTCGTTTTATTAAGGACATTACCCAACAAAAAAAGCCCAATATTATTTTTTTGTCAGAGACTTTAGTTAAAGAAAAGAAAATAAAGGAATTATGTAGGAGTATTAATTTCTCGGGATATTGTGCAGTAGACGTACAATGGCACAGTGGAGGTCTTGCTTTATTATGGAAGAACAATGGTGGTTGTAAAATAATTAAGGCTATGAAGAATTATATAGATTTCGAGGTCGAGAATGTGCAAGTGGGGAGGTGGAGATATACTGGGTTCTACGGTTGTCCGGAAAGGCATCGACGACGGGAATCGTGGGAATTATTAAAAGGTTTGGCTGGAGAATCAGAGTTGCCATGATGCGTAATTGGTGACTTCAATGATATGTTGTATGAAGATGAGAAACGGGGTGGAAGGAAGCAGCCGTATAACTTGCTATTGGGATTTATGGAGACATTAAATGAGTGTGGATTAAAAGACTTGGGGTTCAGTGGGGGAGAAATACACATGGGAGAAATCAAGGGGTCAAGAAAATTGGATTCAGGAGAGATTAGATATGGGAGTAGCGAATGATGGGTGGAGTAATTTGTTCCCAACGGCAGAGGTACAAGTCATTGAGGTTGCGACATCGGATCACTTACCTTTATTCTTACAATTAAACAAACAGGTGTACGTGCCTAAGGGGAAGAGGTTTAAGTTCGAAAATGTTTGGATACGGGAGCATGAATGCAGAAATATAGGGAAGAATGGCTGGGAAGTATCTGTGGGGAGGGATATTGTGGAAAAAATACGTATTTGTGGTGTAAGATTGCAGGAGTGGGGAGGAGGGATTAATGCGAAATATAAGTTGCAATTGCAGGAGTGTAGAAGATTACTGAGGAAGTTACGTTCGAGAAGAGATACAGGTGGAATTCATCAGTATAATGAGGTTAGAAGTGAGTATTTGAAGTTGCTGGAACGTCAGGAGGTATATTGGAAGCAACGAGCCAAGCAACATTGGTTGCGGGAGGGTGACAAAAATACGAGATTTTTTCACAGATTTGCATCAGTTAGGAGGAAAAATAATAGAATTGAGCGAATTAAGGATGCAGATGGGAACTGGCAAGAAACTTCTGAGGCGATTCAAAGGGTAATTGAAGGATATTTTGTGGATTTGTTTGCATCTTCAAATGCTGATGGACGGTTATCGGAACGAGAGACAGTAAAACAATTAACAGAATGTGAAAATGCTGAGTTGTTGATGGAGATAACTGCTGGGGAAGTGAAGGACGCAGTGTTTGCGATGCACCCTGATAAGGCTTGTGGACCGGATGGACTTAATCCGGCGTTCTTTCAGGTTTTCTGGAGCATTATTGAGGATGATGTGGTAAAATTTTGTCGTCAGTTCATGCAAACAGGGGATCTACCCGAAGGGGTGAATGAGGCTGTGGTATGCTTGATTCCTAAAGTCCAAGAGCCTAAATCGATGGGAGATCTTCGGCCTATTTCTTTATGTAATGTACTTGTCAGAATTTTGTCAAAGGTGATGGCCAACAGATTGAAAAAATGCTCGGGGTCTATTATTTCAGATAGACAGAGCGCTTTTATTGAAGGAAGACTTTTGACGGATAATGCTCTAATAGCATTTGAGCTGAATCATTATATGAAGAGAAAGACACAGGGGCGGAAGAGAGTAGCAGGTTTGAAAATTGATATTTCAAAAGCATATGATCGTCTGGAGTGGGGGTTTATACGTAATATGATGATCAAGTTTGGTTTTAATGAGGTTTGGATTGAAAGGTTAATGAAGTTTATTAGCTCAGCATCGTATAGTTTCTTGCATAATTGGGAGGAGTTTGGTCATGTTATGCCTCAACGAGGGATACGTCAAGGTGATCCGATATCTCCATATATCTATATCATGTGTGCTGAGGGATTAAGCTCAATAATAAGAAGGAACGAGGAGGTTGGCTTGTTACATGGTTGTCGAATAGCAAGGGGGCACCGTCTATATCTCATCTTTTGTTCGCTGATGATTGCTATCTTTTTTTCAGAGCTAATGAAGGGGAAGCACATACAATGATGAGTCTATTACAGAGGTATGCAACAATTTCTGGGCAGGTTATTAATTTTGACAAATCTGCAATTACTTTTTCACGAAACACGACAGTGGCAAATAGGGAAGTAGTGTGTGCAAGGCTGGGTGTACAGGAGAAGGAAAACCCTGGTAAGTACTTAGGTATGCCTATGACAGTGGGTAAAAATAGGCACTCTACTTTCAGTTTTTTGATTGATAGGGTGGAGCACAGGTTGCAAACATGGAGTGCACAGAGTATTTCTAAGGCAGGTAAAGTCACTCTCTTAAAAACAGCGGCTCAATCCATTCCTAACTTTTGGATGAGTTTACTGTTGATCCCTGGAGAAATATGTGATAAGATTGAGAAGCGGATGAACGCTTATTGGTGGGGTGGTGGTGGTGAGAGGCGTGGTATTAGGTGGATGTCCTGGGAGAGGTTATCTGAGCCTAAAGAAACTGGAGGATTAGGGTTTCGAAAGCTTAGAGAATTCAATGTAGCCATGTTAGCCAAACAGGCTTGGAGGTTAATTAATAAAACAAATCCTTTAGTTACAGAAATTATGAAGGCCAGGTATTATCCTTGTAAAGACTTTTTGAATGCGGAACTGGGGATGAATCCGTCGTATATGTGGCGTAGCTTATTAGCATCTCAAGAAGCTGTAAGTCAGGGGTGCAGAAGAAAAATCGGGGATGGTAGGTATACGCTTATCTGGCATAATCCATGGCTGCCTTGTGAGTTAATGGGTTTATGACGAGCCCAATGCATCCGGAGTTGGAGAATAGTACTGTTAATGGCTTAATATCAGAAGATCATAACTCATGGGATTTGGATATCGTCCACGATTTGTGTAATGAACGAGACAACAAGTTGATACAACAGATTCCTTTACCTGCTATTAGTCGTATGGATTCATGGTACTGGCTACTGGATAGTAAAGGGGAATTTACAGTACGAAGCTGTTATAGGAAACTAAGGGGAGAAAGTGGTGGTCTAGAAGGTGGGTTTTGGAAAAAATTGTGGAGTTTGCAGTTGCCTGGAAAGATCGTGAATTTCTTGTGGAGAGCATGCCAAAATGTACTGCCTACAATGGCTGAGCTAGTGAAAAAACAAGTGGATGTGAATATGTTATGTGGGTGGTGTATTCTACATGTGAAGGAAGCTGTTCACACATTATTCACGTGTAGTTTTGCTCGTACATTATGGACAGAGGAGGGATTACAGGAGATGACAAATGTGGATGCTGGAATGACAGTGAAGGATGTTTTGAAGAGAGAATTCATAGATGGTAATCGAGAGAAATGGGTCAAAATTGGGCTACTGTGCTGGGGCTTGTGGACGAGACGTAACACGTGGATCTGGGAAAAGAAGCCAATGTCTGTGTTTGGTGTGCGTTCTATGGCAATGAGATTGCTGCAGGAATGGCAACAAAGTCAAGAGAATGCAGGGAAAGGTAATAAGGGAATGCAGCAACGGAATAGGAAGTGGTGTAAACCACCTGAGGCTTGGGTTAAGATCAATCTGGACGCTGCTTGTCAAAACCAGATTGGAGAGATATGAGTTGCTTGTGTAGCTCGTGATGATCGAGGAGAATTCTTACGAGCAAGGAGTAATAGGGTTCATGGGAGTATGCAATCTAGGGAAGCAGAAGCAAGGAGTTTAAAGGAGGCGTTATTATGGACTCATACTTGGAGAAAACAAAAGTGTATCTTCGAATTGGACTCGAAGCTGGTGGTCGACGCAATTCATGGTGATAGAGGAAATTCAATTTTTCATGCTATTATAGAGGATTGTGTCGAGATTTTAAAACACTTTGAGGAAGTGTTAGTAGTGTTTGAGTATAGGTCTGCGAATAATGTGGCTCATTTGTTAGCACGAGCTGCGTTTTCCATGTCAGGTCTAATGGAGTGGTATCAAACCGCTCCTGAATTTATTTGATGTAAGCTTATTTCGGAAGCAAATTAATATATGCAAGTGCATTTTTTCAAAAAAATAAATAAATTAAGATCTTATAATTTCACTGCAATTTTTTTTCCAATTCGTATTTTGATATATATTTTGTTTGAAATATTAATTATTCTACTTGTTTTAGATTTGTATTATGATTATTTACAGAAAAAATTAGTACAATTGTTAGTTAGTTATATACTTTATTTGTTTTCTCAATTCCAATAAAATATATGGTATTTTTTCGAATTATATTTTGAGAATATATTAATACTTATGTTTAACATGTGTAAAGCCTACGGTAACAATGTAACCAATGTAAATCATATTACTAAGAAAGAATAAATTATTCTTTTTGTTTTATATTTGTTAATATTTAATTTTTGATTATACATTCTTTGCCAAATTAAAAGGAAAAATATATATAATAAATTTAAGATTGATAATCCAGTTGTCATACTTTTACAAAATAAAAATATAATCCAGAGCCTTCTGAAATGATAAAAACAACAAATAAGGGCCGGAGTATAAATGAGGATCCAATAAAAAAAATATCATGTTCCTTGTAGAACCCTTAACCTAATAACTCTTAAAACTCTAATTTATATTTTAAAATAATATATATTTATTATATGTAGATCAGAGGTAAAGTTGTCCATAAACACAAAATTCACAATTTAGAGCTAATTAATATTTGATTAATAATTATAATCATACATCGATATCGATCACAAAATTCTCCATCATCATCATAAAATTCCCCCATTATTTTTATCAACTTTTGTGAAAATATTCAAGTTTTGGTATGAACACAATATTAGATAACAGTAGGGCTGATCATTCGGTTAATTCGGTTAAAAACCGAACCGAATTAGAAAAACCGAAAATCCGAAATATCGATTTTGTGAAACCGAACCGAACCGAAGTTTTACTAAAACCGAACCGAAAACCGAACCGAAATAATTCGGTTTTTCGGTTCGGTTTATAAAAAAACCGAAATTTAAAAACAATTTTTTAAAAAATTATTAATTTTATTAAATAGTAACATTATTTATAATCAATTACCTTTTCAACTAAAATACATGGTTTTTTTAAACAAAATTTCCGCTTTTTCTAAAAAAAATAAAAATACAGAGAATTACATTTTTTCAACTAAAACATGTTACTTTTTCTATTTTTCCGTACTTAAATACTTTCTTTTTCAAAAATATCACGGACAAATCCTTACTTATTTATTTTAATACCTATTAAAACATAAAAGTAACAATTATTACAAACAATATGTGCATCGCACGGGTTTTAAGCTAATATATATATACTTTTAAAAAACATATAAAAATATTTCGGTTTTTCGGTTTTTAACCGAACCATAATTCTGAAAACCGAACCGAACCGATTTTATTTCGGTTTAATCCGAAAAACCGAAATAACCGAAATCTTCGAAAAAACTCAATCCAAACCGAACCGAAATATTTCGGTTCGGATCGGTTTTTCGGTTTCGGTTCGGTTTTGCTCAGCCCTAGATAACAGTGTTCAGCAGCTGAACATTTAAATACAAGTAAGTTCAGTTGTAGAATTTTAAAATTTATATGTTTGATTTCAAATTGGATTGCATGACTTTTATGTTCAACGGTAGAAAATGGTATGAAATTAATATGAATAACATTGTTCAACAGCTGAACATTATAAAAAAAATCAAGTTCACTTGTAGAACTTCGTGGAAAAACGTAGGTTTAGTTGTTGAACTTTGAAGTTCATTAAAATTCAGTAGCAGAACACTGTATTTATACTACGAAACAAAATAGGTCCTGCAGTATAATCCTTTTATCAGATAAATTTTTTCGTGTATAAAATTTTGAATAAAACAAATAAATCATTTTTATGAAAAAAAAATTAAAATTGAAAAAACATCCGAAAGATATATGAGATAAAAAATTAAAATAATAAAAAAAGAATTTAAAAAATGAGTAATTGATTAAAATTCTTTATTTAAATTAATTGAACTAATAGTATATGTTATGGATTAAAAAACATACTTTGTGAATTTAATGAGCTTCGAGCTTTAATGGCTGCACTCGTGTTTCCGGACTAAATTGGTCCTCACAAGATGCCTACGTATCTCAATTAATGTTGAGAATCAAGCCAAAGACGTAGTTCTGATTGTAGGATCAGGGACCTTATATAGGCGTCTGGAGCCTAGTATTTATGGTATGTTTGAGAGTCTTAGCGAATAAGTCTCCTTTTTGATATTGGATAAACATTGTATTGCTTGCAGGATAAGTCTTTTCCTTGTCGATAAAGGCTATGACTCATTAATTGCCTTTAATTGGGATTCTGGATCCTTCTTTGACTAATCTGCCATAATTTGGACTCTTTTTATGAGCTGTATATTTTCCCTATTCATTAATTTCGTAATTAATGAATAATTAGGGTTTCGGGCCTTGAATATTGGGCCGTGTTCTTGGACCAATTCGGGTCTAATTAATATGTCATTAATTATATTTTTAGGGTTATTTTTAGCCCATATCATTTGCCCCCCAATTTCTAGGAAAACTTTTCAAGCTTTCGTAGAAATTATATTGACCTTTTTCGAGATTCGGGGTCTTTTTTATCCTTTACCTAGGACTTCATTTACACTAGTGTTTCACAAATATCGCCTTATTGCAAAGTGTGGAGCGACCTACACATTTACGACGATTTCTGCCTTATTCGAGGCTAATTTGACATTTATATGAAATATTCCTAATATTTAAGGAATTTCCATGTACCCACAGGTATTTTTAATAATTATTCCTAATATTTTAGGAATTTTCATGTACCCACGGGTATTTTTAATAATTATTCCTAATATTTTAGGAATTTTCATGTACCCACGGGTATTTTTAATAATTATTCCTAATATTTTAGGAATTTTCATGTACCCACAGGTATTTTTAATAATTATTCCTAATATTTTAGGAATTTTCATGTACCCACAGGTATTTTTATTAATTATTCCTAATATTTTAGGAATTTCCATGTACCCACAGGTATTTTTAATAATTATTCCTAATATTTTAGGAATTTTCATGTACCCACAGGTATTTTTAATAATTATTCCTAATATTTTAGGAATTTTCATGTACCCACAGGTATTTTTAATAATTATCCCTAATATTTTAGGAATTTTCATAGCTCAGGGGTGAATTTGTCATATTTGAAACTTCAGTGGAGAATTTGTCAATTTCTAAACTTCAGGTAAGAATTTGTGAACCACTAGGAACTTGGGGTACTAAACTGCACTTTGGCAGTTTAGTCTCATTTTGCACCAGGTCGAACCATTCGACCTCATTTGAGGGTTCATTTTCGACCTCATTTGAGGTCTACCGAAATGTTTTTTTTTGTTTTTGTTTTTTTGTTTTTTTTTATAAATATTATTGAATAATAATATTTATTTTACCCAATTTTTTAAGGGTAGTTTCGACCTCGTTTTGATGTATTTTCGACCTCATTTTGAGGTATTTTCGACCTCAATTTCGACCTCGAGCCCAGTCGTTTTCGACCTCATTTTCGACCTCGAGCCCAGTCGTTTTCGACCTCATTTTCGACCTCGAACCCAGTCGTTTTCGACCTCATTTTCGACCTCGAGCCCAGTCGTTTTCGACCTCATTTTCGACCTCGAACCCAGTCGTTTTCGACCTCATTTTCGACCTCGTTTTGAGGTATTTTCGACCTCAATTTGGTCCCAGGTCGAACAATTCGACCTCGTTTTTACGTGCTTTTTCGACCTCGATCGTTCGATCTCAAACCCAGTCTCCTTCGACCTCATTTTTGAGGTATGTTAGACCTCATTTTTGAGGTATTTTCGACCTCAATTTGGTCCCAGGTCGAACAATTCGACCTCGTTTTTCCGTGCTTTTTCGACCTCGATCGTTCGATCTCAAACCCAGTCTCCTTCGACCTCATTTTTGAGGTATTTTAGACCTCATTTTTGAGGTATTTTCGACCTCAATTTGGTCCCAGGTCGAGCAATTTGACCTCATTTTTCCGTGTTTTTTCGACCTCAGCCTTTCGACTTCAGTGTAGAGTTTCTTCGACCTCGGTTGGCTCCAACAACGCCATACGTGGCTTATAGATACAAGAACTAACTTGAGTTCTAACACCTTAGACCTCATTTGAGGTTTCAACAACGCCAAACGTGGCTTATAGGTACAAGAACTAACTTGAGTTCTAACACCTTAGACCTCATTTGAAGTTTCAACAACGCCAAACGTGGCTTATAGATACAAGAACTAACTTGAGTTCTAACACCTTAGACCTCATTTGAGGTTTCAACAACGTCAAACGTGGCTTATAGGTACACGAACTAACTTGAGTTCTAACACCTTAGACCTCATTTGAGGTTTCAACAACGCCAAACGTGGCTTATAGGTACAAGAACTAACTTGAGTTCTAACACCTTAGACCTCATTTGAGGTTTCAACAACGCCAAACGTGGCTTATAGATACAAGAACTAACTTTAGTTCTAACACCTTAGACCTCATTTGAGGTTTCAACAACGCCAAACGTGGCTTATAGGTACAAGAACTAACTTGAGTTCTAACACCTTAGACCTCATTTGAGGTTTCAACAACGCCAAACGTGGCTTATAGGTACACGAACTAACTTGAGTTCTAACACCTTAGACCTCATTTGAGGTTTCAACAACGCCAAACGTGGCTTATAGGTACAAGAACTAACTTGAGTTCTAACACCTTAGACCTCATTTGAGGTTTCAACAACGCCAAACGTGGCTTATAGGTACACGAACTAACTTGAGTTCTAACACCTTAGACCTCATTTGAGGTTTCAACATCTTAATTTTCACATTGAGAGGTCTTCATGAACGAAGATAGACATAACGTTTCACTCGTTTCTTTAATTTGAGCTTCCAGTATATCGAATCGAAGCTCGTTCTGAGCTCTACTTCCTCGAATTTTCAGGGGTTTCAACCCTTATATTAACCTTCTTCCAATAGGCCTCTTTAGGCTTTGAGCTTGTAACATAACTCTTTGATCCTTCGGGATCTTCTATCCATGCATGTTATTTATGCATATTATGTTTCTTCGTTCTTGCATTCACTTATATTTATTTAGCTTTTCTTTTGTAAGGCAATTCCTAGTACTTGGCCTCTTGATGGGCTGGCACTTTGATCAAGTGATATTGGTACAACTTGTTCTTTAGTAGAACAATAAGAAAATACTCAAACAAAGATAAGTAATAAAATAGTGAATGAGAACTTGAAATATTTCCTTTGAAAAAGAGGGTTCGACCCTTACATAGTGCTTTACTTCCTACTAAGAGCTTAAGAGCTCAGAATGGTTTCGTCGACCTTATTGCTACTTGTACTATTAGTGGATCCCTTAAGGAAACACTTAAACATAATAAACTTTTAAATTTGAGGCATGCCAAGTTCTAGGCACCTCGGTCCCTTCAAAGGTTTAGGCAACAATGCTCCAATGTAGGTGACTTTTTCTTTTGAATTCATAACCTCGATTGGGAGAACCTGCCCCCCGACTCCATCAGGCCTTAACGCGGCTACATAGCAATTCCTAGCCATCTTTTGATCTCCTTGTTCTTCACCAACCCCGTTCCTTGTTGAGAACTTGATTTTCAAATGGTAAGTTGAGGCAACAACCTTGAATGCATGAAGGCCTGTCCTACCAAGGATTGCATTATAAGTCGAGGTTGCTTTTATCACCACGAAGTTCAGCATTTGAGTTGCTGTTTGTGAACCTTGCCCTATTGTCATAGGGAGCTGAATAGTTCCCTCTACTTTAGATTCAACCCCATTGAACCCGTATATGGGCATGTTTGAAGGAGTCAGTTGTGAATCGGTGTATCCCATCTTGATGAAGGCGTCATGGAACAAGATGTCCACGGAAGCTCCATTATCTACCAGAACCCTCTTAGTTTTAGAGTTGCCTATTACAGGTATAATGACCAACGGGTCGTCATGGGGGAACTTCACCCCTTCAAGATCAGAATCATCAAAGCTAATAGCCACTTCTGTCTTGGCACGTTTCGGTGCTTCTCCTACAACAGTCATTACCTCTCGGGCATAAGCTTTTCTTGAGTTTCGGGAGGACCCAACAACAGTCGGTCCTCCAAATATCATGTTGATGACAGGCCCTCGGGGCTTAGGATTACGATCTTGGTCGTTGTCCCTCCTATCATAGTCTTTCCTTTCATAGCTTCCTTGTTGATTTCCTCGATTCCCATCCTTAGTGAACTTATCGAGTTTTCCTCTTCGGATTAATAACTCGATCTCATCTTTCAGTTGTCTACAATCGTCGGTGTCATGACCAACTTCTTTATGGAAACGGCAGAATTGATTCTTGTTTCATTTCTCCAAGTCGGATCTTAGCGGCTTTGGCCATCGAAGATCTTCTTCCTTCTCAATTTCCATCAGAATTTGACTTCTTGAGGTGTTCAACCTTGCATATTCATTGAACCTGGGTCCGAAGTTGTTCCTTTTAGGTGGAGAGTCGGAATCTTTCGCTGTCCTGGGATATTTGTCCCTAGCGTCATACTCTTGAGTCTCCTTTCTCTTTTTTCCGTTTTCACTTCCCTCAACAATGGGTTCATACTTTCTCATGCTTTCTTCAGCCTTGATATACTTTCCGGCTCTATCTTGTAGTAACAACATGTTTTCGGGGGGATGTTTAGCCAAAGACCTCCTGAAGTGGTCATCGGTAGTTCCTTGCTGTAGGGCTATCATAGCCACTTTATCTTCCAAATTTGGGACTTTTATAGCCTTCTTAGTGAATCTACTCAAGTATTCTCTCAACGTTTCATTCTTGCCTTGTCGAATCTCCATAAGAGAGGCAGAACTTTTCTCATGTATCTTCCCACTAACAAATTGATTGATGAATGCCTTACTCAGCTCTTTGAAGGATCCAATAGAATTGGGCGGAAGGCGACTATACCAACGTTGAGCCATGCCCGCTAGGGTTTGTGGAAACGCCCTACACTTTACAGCGTCATTGGCAGGCTGCAACAGCAGTGCATTTGAGAAGGTCCTTACATGATTTGCGGGATCTCCCGTTCCATCATAGGCTTTGATCGAAGGCATCTTAAACTTTCTGAATATAGCCGTTTTCATGATGTCTTGAGTAAACGGTGGTGTAGGATCATCAGGATCTCCTAGGGGCAACAGAATACTAGGATCACCCCTTGGGGCTTCAGCCCTCTTGGTGGATCCAAGTTGATTATCGGGATTCCTTCAGTCGTTCGGCCCCGAGATTGAGCGGCCTCTTCTTCAGCAAGGAGTTTTTTGAGCCTTGCAGTCTCTGCCTCATGGGCTGCAAGTTTCTCCCTAGTAGTTTGGGGTGGCTCCCGATTTGTCTGGGAAGAACGTCTCCTTCTTGGGGCGACATCCACCCTAGTTGTATAACCCTCATCCTCGGTGTATGGGCCAGAGTAATCTTGAATGAGAGGGGTCTGACGAGTTTGTTGATTTTGGGGTCCCAGACCTTGAATATAAGGGGGCACATATGCCTCATGGTAGATTGGATTAGTTCCACTACCGCCCGCCATGGGTCGAGGGGGCATGCCATAGCTTGGCATCCCCAAAGTCTGATTCGCGTATTGAGGGAGATCAGTAGTATGGAGTTGAAGGCTCCTTGGTGCACTCATGAGCAGCGGAGAGGTCGTGATTGGTTGCTGGTGAACGGTCTCTTGTGGATTAGATCCATGAATGACCATCTGCAGGGGATTCGTCCCTTCAACCGAAATCGGAATTTCCGGTCCTTGAGTGTTGGTGGGGATATTCGCCCCTTGTGTGCCGGTAGTCGGCGGTGGCTGATTAGCCTCAGAGGTGATGGGGCGATCATCGGGAGTTTGAGTATCCCGAGCTGTTCTTCGTGTGTTTGCCATGGTTGATGTTGTCTTCCCACAGACGGCGCCAAATGTTATGGATTAAAAAACGTACTTTGTGAATTTAATGAGCTTCGAGCTTTAATGGCTGCACTCGTGTTTCCGGACTAAATTGGTCCTCACAAGATGCCTACGTATCTCAATTAATGTTGATAATCAAGCCAAAGACGTAGTTCTGATTGTAGGATCAGGGACCTTATATAGGCGTCTGGAGCCTAGTATTTATGGTATGTTTGGGAGTCTTAGCGAATAAGTCTCCTTTTTGATATTGGATAAACATTGTATTGCTTGCAGGATAAGTCTTTTCCTTGTCGATAAAGGCTATGACTCATTAATTGCCTTTAATTGGGATTCTGGATCCTTCTTTGACTAATCTGCCATAATTTGGACTCTTTTTATGAGCTGTATATTTTCCCTATTCATTAATTTCGTAATTAATGAATAATCAGGGTTTCGGGCCTTGAATATTGGGCCGTGTTCTTGGACCAATTCGGGTCTAATTAATATGTCATTAATTATATTTTTAGGGTTATTTTTAGCCCATATCAGTATAGTTATTTTATTTCAACAATACCCTTATAAGAATTTTGTATATAAAAATAAGTTAAATCACAGTTAATTTAGTAATAATCTAACGATTTATAACAGTTCTAAAGTTCTTTTTTAGTATCTCTTCATCCTGACCCTACAAGAAAATAAAGCACAATAGATCTAGAATATTACATATTTTAGGATATGCAATTATAAATATTGGGTGTGCAAATATAAACATCCTTTTTGAAATGTTAATTAAAAAGTAAATAATCTTTTTTCTTATTTTAATTTTCTTACGCGCGTATAAAAATGAAATAGAGGGAGTGAGGTACAAAAATCAACATTTGGGGTTTTGATTTCTCTCTACAATCAAATCTCAATTGCTTCCGACAAGCGTTTCTTACAGGTACTCTTCAATACTGTTTACATCACTTATATACATGCACCATTCTAATTCCTGTATCACATGATTCTGTATATACATGTTATAGCAGTTACGAACTTTTTTTGCAGTGATTTTTTTTATTAATCATTAATTTGAGGCCTATGAAATGTCGTTTTTTATGTATATATAAATTGCTCTCTTTACGGAATGTATATATTTTATGTTTTAGTGAATAAAATTAGTGTATATTTTAGCAACACCACTTGTATCTTTAAATGACCTAATTACATGCTTGTGGAAAATGTATTAGGAGAAAGAAACCTAGCAATATTGATCTTGTTCCATTTAGTTGCTTGATTTAGTTTTTTTTAATCGAATTTGCGTTAGGTCCGTAACCTTAAGCGCACGGGGATCACTAGTTTAATAAATGTGGGTTGCTAAATTGCTATGGTTTGTTATGAGATGGTGCTTAGTGTTGCGTTGATGAAACAAGAAAAGTTCCGTTATTTTGTAATTTATTAAATCATTAATTTTGTTGGGTGAGGCGTGGATCAGACGACGTGATATTGATTAAATCTGTAGTTATTTTTGTGTCGTAATGGTGGATATAAGCTTAGGCGTAAGGGGGTCATGTTGCAGTTCAGGATCTGACTGTCTTTGGTTTACGGTGTGGATAATGTATATATGTAGGATAATAGAAGGCTAGAACACTAGTTAGTTGCCAGCTTTCTGTGGACTAGACGCCGAGACTTGACAATTAGACACCTCTTAGACCAGACTAACGGAGCTGTTGAAGCATCGACTTCTTTATCAACTCTGTTTGCACTGAGAGTCGAGAACTTCTGCATCTGAGATGCAAATCTGATATGGAATCCGATGGTTGCCTGAATCGGAAGTTGTTTGGGTGCAACTTGTGGGGAGAATTGTAATCCTAGGTAGGCCCGTGTAGTAAATTGAGTCCCGCTTCTTCCCCTGTATATATCAGTTGAAATTGTTAGACGCGAAGATTGAGATAGATTATATTTGTGTGGTTTGTGGAGTGTCGCTTTAATTTTTAATCGTTGTACTTGTACCTATACTTAGCTTCAGTATAGATCTTGACAAACAAATTGTGTGTAGCAAGAGATTTGCTTAAAACCTGAATTCGAAGTTTCAGATTCATTTGAATTCTGAAAAATAACATGAGCTTTTGTTTTAGAAAGAAAGTAATGCAGCGTTGATTGAGAAATCCTTTTCTTTTTCTCTTCTAATTATAATTGGTGATATCTGTGTTTCGTATGTCCCATCTTTGTTGATAGATGGATTGGCAAGGACAAAGGCTAGCAGAGACGCTGATGCAGATAATGCTGGTGGCATTTGCAGGGGTGGCGTTCCTCACAGGCTACTTTTCAGCCTCCTTTCAGATGATGCTACTTATTTACATGGGCGGAGTTGTTTTGACTGCTCTCGCTAGTGTTCCCAACTGGCCTTTCTTCAATCGCCATCCTCTCAAATGGTTAGACCCTATTGAGGCTGAAAAACACCCTAAGCCGGAGTCTACTAGTAGTAGTTCAAAGCAAGAAGAAGGCTTATAAGAAGTAGGTCACTGGAAGTCACTTGATGCATCTTGTTTTGGCTAGGTGGTAGACTTGTAGGCAATTATACCCGTGGCTAATTCTCTTTATGAATGTTTATCTTTTTAAATGATCCGGAATGATACATTTGCAAAATTACTTTTCCTGGATTTCTCTCGTACTTATTAGCCTCATTGCCTAGGAATAGCACTTTTCCGGCTACTCTAATTAATGCCCATGAGTTTTTGATTGTAATGTGTGCAATGATCGAGGGAGGTGCTTAAAAGGAACTTCAGTAACAAGTTCATATGCATCTGTTAATCTACATTTTATGGTAAATTGATGAATATAGCAAAAGAATGCCAGTTCAAGTACAAGTTTATATTTAAAAATACAGTATCATTAACAAAACATGGCTTGCCCTCTCAATGCGATTAACCAAAAAATTATTTATTGTTGTTTTCTTCCAAGAATTAGTGTTTAAACTATAAACACCAACGAAGACCGAGTGGGGATGAGGTTCACGATCATCGCACCAGTCAGGTTATAATATGAGCATCTGATATCTGTTTGCATCTGATAATTGTAACGCAGTGCATGCTAAAGTTCAATTGTGTGGCCTGGTGGAACCATGATAAAGTCGTGTTCTTCATTGTCGTTTTCAATGTTAATTCAGTCTCCCCTACTATTGAATATAGGAATGCCCTTTCAGATTTATTTTGCTATATCCATGACCAACTTCGATGAATATCTTCAAAAAGAGTAGCAAGAAATTTGCTTAAACCTGAATATAAAATTTCAGATTCTTCCAGTAAATAACACGGGCTTTCATTCTGGAAAGGGAGGAAGGCCAATATAGATCGAGAAATCCATGTCCTCTTCTCTTTTAATTATTATAAATTGATAGTTCTCTGCTATATTGCTCCCGTTTTTTGTTTTTTGACAGATGGATTGGCAAGGACACAAGCAAGAAGAGCAGTTGCTTGCTGGTGGCATTTTTGCAGGGGTGGCATTCCTTACAGGCATGTTTTAGGCTCCTTTCAAGTGATGCTACTTATATACATGTGCTGAGTTGTTATGACTGCTCTTATTAGTGTTCCGTTCGCCTTTCTTCAACCACCATCCTCTGAAATGGTTGGACCCTTTCGAGGCTCGAGGCTTAAAAACATCCGAAGCCTTCAGAATGATACATTTTCAAAATCACCTTTCACTTGAAGCATTTGCATCTTACGTATTAGCCTTATTGCCCAAGAATGACACTTTATTTCTGGTATCAAAAGCCAGGCATTGCTAATTATATGAATCACTATATGATATTTAATTAGCAAAACAGAATTAAAGAGAATTTTTAAAGTAAAACTGCTAATTTATTGTCACTGATTGCATCACACAGTTACAAACTCACAGTAGTAGTCAATAAATAAACGATCTTAAAAGTCAAATTATTAAGAAAAACCATGTTTCACGAAATTCTGAAATCACTTGCTTTATCTGCTGATGGTCTGTTCCTCAATTCTTTTCTTCAATATCAAGAAAAACCAGACTCTCTACAAAAGGACCCTTGCATTTTATACCCACTATACTTCCCCGAACTTCTTCACTTGTGCAAGAAGTTCTGGTTTTCCAAGAAAACTCATTAATCGAATTGCCTTCCAATACCCACATGTTCCAATCATCTGAGTTTTGAGAGTTCCGTCTTTTAGCAAAGCAAGCAATAGATTGACCATATGGAACAATACGAATATCAGGATAAACAGAAGACGAGGCCCATTCAGGCAACAAGATTTCACCCAGGGTATCAGTCTTTGTATCAAAGTACATAACTATAGTATCCTTGTCGAAATTGCGCCCTACCCAAAATGCAGTATCATTAATAAAAACATCGCTTGCCCTCTCGATGCGATGAACCAAAAAATTATTTATAGTTATTTTCTTCCAAGAATTAGTGTTTAGACTATAAACACCAATGAAGACCGAGTGGGGATGAGGTTCAAGTTCATCGAACCAATCAGGTTTTAGAATATGTACTACAACATAATCACCAAGTCCTGGTACAAACCCAAAAGCTAATGCCTCCCACATAGTATTTTTAGCGGAATACATTGGAAGAGGTGATTGCTGAAGAAGTTTAGATTTTTGAATAAGAGGATTCCACAGATATATGCCGCGTAAACTAGAAGAACACATGAGTTTCAGGCAGATCAAACCATGTGACAGTGCATGCCAATCATGGGTCAGTTCATACCAGTTAAGGTGAGACAGGCCAGGCGGAAGGTTTTCAACTAACAATTCTTCACATTGTACATCATCGAAACGTAGTGCTAATTTAAGGTCATCAGGAAGATTCAAGAACAAGTGATACGTAGTACGTTTGTGGGTGCTACTTTTCTGATGATTTAAGTGAAGGGTGATAAACGTAGGAGTGCGTATTAGATTATACCATGAATTTTGAATGCACATGCATCGCAAGATATATTTTACAGGCAGTCTTACCAGAATTTGAGCTAAGATATCTTTATGTAATTTGTAAAGCTTCAATTCCTTTTTCACCATCAGAGTATTACTCAATGGATTGTCCAACAAAGCCATACTCATCTCCCTTACTATGTCACCGGCGAATTGCTCAGTTGAAGAAGGGCTACGAGTCTGCTTATTTTACCTAGGGTTTTCTTATCAAGGGTTAAATAAATTTCTCTTGCAGTATTAAACAAATCCTTTATTACCTTAGTCTACCACGCACTTAACCAATAAAAAAATAATGAATTATTTTAGTACTTATCATATATTAATCCTAAATTTTAGTCCTAAATTTTACACCAATCGATCGTAAAAACTTTTCTCGTATTAGACTATTCAAACAACGCGATTAACCAATCAAAATTTAAAATATTATTTTACTTTAAATTAGAATTTAAATTCATTAAAACTTTCCTCATATAATTTTATTAATTAAGGGTGGTTAGATTATCATAAAACGCAATTAACCAATCAACATTCAAAAAATATTTGGTTTTTAATTAAAATTTAAATTCATTAAAACTTTTCTCATCTAATTTTATTAATCTGAGGTGGTTAGACTATCCATGCAAAACGATTTGACAATCAAAATTCAAAATATTGTTTTACTTTCAATTAGAAGTTAAATCCATTAAAATTTTACTCATATAATTTTATTAATTAAGGGTAGTTAGATTATCAATAAAACGCGATTAACTAATCAACATTCAAAAAATAATTTATTTTTAATTGGAATTTAAATTCATTAAAACTTTCCTCATCTAATTTTATTAATCCGGGGTGGTTAGACTATCCATACAACACGATTTAACAATCAAAATTCAAAAATAATTTTATTATAAATTAGAATTTAAATCCACTAACTATTATATTAATATATTTCAAAAACTTGGTTATCAATTGAAATTGTTTTATTTTTTTATTAAAATTTAAATCCATTATTATATTTATATGTTTCAAGATGTTGATCATCAACTGTACAATGTGTTTAACATAAAAACCACCCCATCATCCAACACACTTAATAAGAAAGAATTACGAGTATATGTATAAATTTTACAAATTTAATCAATAATTTATATTTTTAATTAGTTAATTGTTAAATGTCGTAATTTAATGTTTTTACACTCAGATTTGAGGGTAGTTATCCAATGTTAATATTATTTATTTTATTGTAACTAAAAAAATTCAATATTAATTGGTTATATTAAAAAAATTAATTCCATTACCTATTATATTTAAATATTTCGAGAATTTGGTTATCAATTGAAATTATTTTATTTTTAATTTTAATTAAATCCTTCATTATATTTATATACTTCAAGATTTTGATCATTTATTGTGTTATGCGTTTAATAAAGAATCATTTTTATAGATAAACTTCTAATACCACTCTATGATATAACACATTTAACGAGGAAACATTATGAGTATACGTATAATATTTACGACTTGAATATATAATTTATATTTTTGAATATTTAATTGTTAAAGACTGTAATTTAAGATTTTACATAGAGATGTGAGGGTAATAATCAAATATTAATATCATAAACTGTAATTAAACAAATTTGATGTTAATTGATTATTTTAAAAAAATTAAAGGAAATATTAATTAATATATTAATAGATACTTGCAACAGTTGATTTAATTTTGTAGATCATTTATGTATAAAAATAATTGTAATATTTTATTATAATACTTGAATCTTCATGCAAAAAATAATAATTATTTTAATTAGGACCAATCAGACACCACTGAGTTATTCAATTCTAGCATTTAAAGAGTCTCTAAAAGTATAAGTATGGTGTTATTCAATCAAGACTTTTAATAAGTCTTTAAAAGTAGCACGATATTGAATTTAGATATTTATAGACTCTTTACAAGTACCATGTTATCCAAAAAGTCATATTCACTTTGTATCATATTATTTTCGTTTGAAAACGACGAGGTTCAATATTTCTAACCTCCGCACTTTACATCACACAAGAATCTTTACATCGCACAAGAATATTAAGAATATTTTAGGATGCAGTTTGCAATTGAAGGGCTATCTAAGTGTATCATGTTTATATATAGCAAAAGATTACATTTATGGCATTCATTAATATAACAAAACAAAATTTTAAACATTAAATCTTTAAATATTAAAATTATTAAAATATTACAAAATATTACATAAACAATTTAATTTCAAATTATAATGGAGTTCATTATACAAAAAAATAAAATTTTAAACCGTTAATTAGACATTTTTTTAAGATACTAAAAATCACTTCTAAATTTTTTGGTACGATCTATTAAATTCAAAATTTTATTTTAATGATCCAAAAATTAAATTAACATATGATGAACAAAATTTAGATATCTTATGTTAATATTGGAGTGATAAAATAGAAAATGGATAATTTGACAAGACAAAAGGTACAATACAAGACTAATCTCTTATTTATAAGTAATAATAATTTATTGTTTAGGTGAAAATTTTAAAAAATATATTTTTATTAGTTTGATGAATACTTAATGTAATTAAATTTAATTTCTAGTATTTTTAGTGTGAGATTTAAATAATTTACAAGTAAAAATTATAAATGAATACGAGATATATACATGTGAAAGTAGAGAAAAAAATTAAAATATAAATATATTGTATGAAAATTCTAAAGAAAATTTTAAAACGCGGGACTAATTATATTGTATTAATTACTTTTGAATTTAAAGAAGATATATATGTTATGTATATAAATAGAAAATTTAAAAAATTACAATAATTGAATATAAATAATTATAAGAGGCTATTTTTTTAAACCGTAATGAAGCTAAAGAAAATTAACATTATTTATTGTGCATACATAATTATTCTATTACTTAAATAACCTCATAATATAAGAAACAGAGCTATTCAAGGTGATTTGATGGAACAGATGCAAATTGGATTGTGGGATGTAAAGTAAGTCTTTTATAAGTACTGTTGGATCCAATATGTTTTCAAACAAAAATAATAGGATGCAAAGTGAAATTTACTCTTATCTATACTATCAATACTATACTATTATATAATAGACGAAACATTAAAAGTTTGGTCGGTCGGTATGATACGTTGTGATTTTACTTAATTGTCCTTTCTTAAATTCGTCTTTTTACTTAATTAATCTTACTTATTTATAGAAATATATTATTAAATATTAATATTACATATTTTTAACCAATTACCTTTTTCACCTAAAATACATTATCTTTTTAATTTTTTCTAACAAATTCCCCTACTTTTTCAAATATATCACGGGCAATTACCTTTTTTAACTAAAACATGTTAGTTTTTCTATTTTTTCTTACTAAAACCCCTCATTTTCCAAAAATATCACGGACAAAACTTTACTTATTTATTTTCAAACCTAATATTATAATTATTTTTTTAAAAGTTTACATATTTTAACATGCCTACTTATTTTTCTTAACAAATGCAATTACTAAAAATATTAAAATATAAATAATCAAATACCTATTTATAACAAATTACATTTTCAGCTAAAACACATTATAGATTTTTTCTAACAAAGTCCCTCATTTTCTAAATATATCACGGGAAATTATCTTTTTCAATTTAATTTTTCTATTTTTCTCACTAAAATCCATTCTTTTTCTAAAAATATCACGGACAAACTCTTTACTTATTTATTTTAAAACGTATTTAAATATTTTAAAGTATTAAATTTTGAAACCTCATTTTCCAAAAATATCACGGGCATTTACCTTTTTAAACTAAATATGTGTTACATTTTTTATTTTTCCATACTAAAACCCCTCCTTTTCCAAAAATATAACGAGCAAACCCTTACTCATTTATTTTAAAATTTGTTTGAATGTTTTTAATTAATTAAAAGTGTTTAGCTATTTTAACATGCCTACTTATTTTTTTAACAAATAAAATTAAAATAATAATAATAAAATAACAATTAACAATCTGTGCATCGCACGAGTTTTAAGCTAGTATTATTAAAGACGAAACATTAAAAGTTTTGGTCAGTCGGGGTTTAGCCTATTCCACAATGTCTCAATTGGGTTATATGATGTTAGCTCTAGGCATGGGTCTTATCGAAGTGCTTTATTTCATTTGATTACTCATGCTTATTCGAAAGCATTATTATTTTTAGGATCAGGATCCGTTATTCATTCAATGGAAACTCTTGTTGGATATTCTCCAAACAGTATTTGGGTTGGGCCTATCTATAATTTGGGTCGGGCCTATCTATAATCAATTTATGTATAATCAATTATTTTTTTCAGCTAAAACACATTACCTATTATATATATTTTTCTAACCAAAACAACTCATCTTCGAAAAATAAAATAGGTAACATATATATAAAATTGTAATATTATTACATATTTATAACTGATTACCTTTTTTTAGCAAAAACACATTATTTATTCTACATTTTTTAACTAAAATAACTTATCTTCTAAACATAACACATGAAAAATAAATATGTAATGTTATTGTTATATATAATTATTAATAAATAATCACTTACCCTTTTCAGCTAAACACATAACATTTTTTATTTTTTTCTAACTTAAACAACTAGTTTTCTAAAAGTAACATATATATATAAAAAGATAATATAATTTTATATTTTTTCAACCCAAACAACTTCTTCGGAATTCCTCAAAATCCGATAAAGAATATTAAAACCAGGACCTGGGACATTGGTATCGATTATCAACCGTCGATAATAAACTTTGACGCCGCTTTCTGTGTTTTCCTCCCTGATTAACAACCACAAAATGTCACCTTTTAAAAGATTTTGAAGGCAAGTCGATAGAAGTGATAATAATGCAGCTGCAATAGTGATTGCATAATGAAAACTTTCGTGTTTTTCTTGTTGATTAGCTAACTTCATACTTAAACAAGCAACAACAAGATTCAAAATAAATTAAAATTGTACCCAAAATATGAGTTAACCTTTTTGAATAGAATTTTTTTTTGTTAGAAACATGACTCAAAACCTTATAAAATAAACAAAATCCTCTCACACTTGCCCGATCAGCTCTCTCATTTCCAAAGTCACTAAAAAACAATGATTAAAAAATATTACAGCAAAGCAAATGGCTTGCAATCTAGCTCTTAATCTCCCTAGAATTACAGTTTCGTTGGGAAATTTCACAGTTAAAATAGTGAATAAAGAGCTAAGTATAAACGAAAAATATTCAAGACATTTTGTGACAGAAGCCATAGTGCAAGCCTTTGGTTTGAGAATAAGAAAAAAATGAAGAAGAGTGTAATACTGTACACACTAAATGTCTGATAGAAGTATATATATAGGCAAAGAAAACTTACACAATTTAAACCATTGGATGCTTGATAGTTATCAACGTCAGAAAGTAGCCGGAATGGGAGTTCCTGCATGAAAATCTCCAAGAAAATTTCTTGCAAAGCAGCTCTGTTGTATAAATGAGGAAACTGGGTAACTGATGCAACAGAAAAGAAATATATATATGAGTGAATGCTTGTTAGGTTAGAATCAAGTTACTTTGTTACCAATGTGATTGATGTGAGAACTCATGAGTTAATTAATTTATACATATTTGTTTACCCTCATTTCTTTGGCATGAGTTGTACTTGTGTTCGGTCACTCTTTTATCTTTTTGTTGCATGTTTTGTTTCCTACAACCATCAGAATTGTCATGATCTGAACTTTATCATTTTATTTCCTTCACAATCTAAGCAGTAATATGATCGGAATTTGAGTTGTATCATTAAATTTAAGTTATGCCAATAGGATTGAGTTTACAATTTAATATAAAAATACTTTTGAAAATATTACATTCATATTAATTTAATGTTTATGGGAGAAGGAAAACAAATAATAAAAATAATTTTACTTCTACACTGCACTGCTGAAATCATTCTTGAATCAACAGTAAGCAAAATTTTCTGCCTTCCTCAAGCGTGTGGCGACCGGCGAGATGCAGCATGCATGTCCTATGTACACAAATTAACAAGGAAGGGTAGTCTAGTCAAAATAAGAGCTATATAAATTATTAAAAATACTGTTTTTTCTAAAAAAAAATTTGCGATTTTATCATCTTCTGAAAATATTTGTAAAAATAGTAACTTTTGCAACCAGATGCAACCCTTCAGTCGGCCCCTCAAGGACAAACTTATTACTCCCTCCGTCCCAGTTTTATTGTCCAGAATTTCCTTTTTCGTCCGTCCCAAAATTGTTGTCCACTTTTAGTTTATATGGTAAATTATGTGTTAATTATGTCAATTTTTATGAAAAGCAATACAACGTTTTGGTAACTATCAGTTTATTTATTGAATAAAAGGTGGGTTTTTGATGGTGGACAATAAAAATGGGACGGAGGGAGTAGTTATTTATGCAATCTATTATGCGACCAAATATGATTTCAATTATTAAATTTTTATAAGTTGCATTTGTAATTTGTAGTTCATGCAGTTGCAGATGTGGTTGTAAAAGTTGCAGACTGTATTTTTGCAAATATGTTGGTATTTTTTACAAAATATTTTAAAAAATTCATAGTTTTTTTTTTGGGATTAAGTATTTCTAGAAAAAAACCCTGTTTTTAACTAGGATGTTTTTTTTGTTCAATCTTATAAATCATTTGTTATCATTTGCTATATATTTTGTGTCGCATATAAGAAAATTTTGTAAATTATCAAATTATATTATGTAAAATAAAAAAAATTAAATTGTCTTTCCTCACATTTTTCGTGGATGCTACTAATATACATGCAAATACAAATATTCGCAAGTAGAGCAATAACTCAATTATTTTAAATATTAAATGACGTTGTGTATGTTATATTAAATTTTTTATTATATGACAACTTATTTCCTATACATAAGATAAGATCATAAGATATCACATTGTAGAGGAAAAGAAAGCCGAGATACATTTAAGATAATTTTACTGAGACATGAATAAAATCATTTTTGATATATGTAATCTTTTTATACGCACAATTTTGTACACAAAAAATAATTTTATATTCACAATCTTAGAAAGGGTAACTGAGATGTATTTTAGATTCCTTATTTTCTAGGGTTAAGAAGCCAAAAAACCCCTATATTTAATGTGAAGAAGCAAATAAGCCCTTATAATTTAATAAAGCTCAAATAAATCCTTCATTTTAAGATATTGGTTCAAATAAGCCTCTATAATTAGATTTTCTTAACCATTGTTATAGAAATTATTGAAAAATTGTTATTTTAATTAAATATACAAATACAAATATTAAAAATATATGTACCTAGATTTAAAACTATTTGGGTATTCAGTGACCTTAATTATTTCTTTTTAAAAAATGTTTCTATCGGTTGATAAACAAAATTTGCAAAAATAAATTACAAATTAATGTATGATTGTTAATATTTTTATAATTAATGTTAAATCACATATCATATAACATATATTCAAATACTCCTATTCAAATGGTTTCTAAAAGAATGTTAATGTGTAAATTTAATTATTTATTTGTTATTCTTACAAGATTATTTTATTTTATAAAAAAATAAAATTTGATTATATAAAAAATGTTAGTTTAAAAATTATGATCATGACCGATATACAGTCTCTTTGATTCATAAACGTGTTAGCTAATAATAAAAAAATTAAGGTATATAAGATGATAATATATATATATATATATATATATATACTATTATACATTTTCCTATTGTAATTTATTTAAGAGAAATTATCGAAAATACCACTTTTTAAAGTTTTTTTTAGATTTTGTTGTCTTCTAAAAATATTTGTAAAAATACGGTTTGCAACAAAAAATAACCAGAAAAACTTTCTTTTTTTTTGAAAAATATTTGAAGTTGTTTTTGGTTGCATATGAATTTGCATTTAGTTGTATTCAATTGCAGTTGTTGCAAATTCGTATTTTTGCAAAAAAAAAAAAAACCAAAAGTTCGTTTTGCAATTTTTTTTTTATAAAAACACATTTTTTCAAAAATATTAAAAAAATGTAGTTTTGAAAAAACCCTTTATTTAAGTGTAATTTCACATTTTAACTATGCTTAATTAAATATGGCCATAAGGGCTTATTTGAACCAATATTATAAAATGAAGGGCTTATTTGAACTAAAATTTTATAATAAAGACCTTATTCGATCCTTTTAAAATTATAGGGATTTATTTGCTCCCGCCCCTAAAATATAAGGGTTTCTTTGCACCTTATAAACCCTATTTTCTATAATACATATATATTGTGCTAAATATACTTTATTTTCTAATTTGAACTATATACTTTATTTTGAAGATACAGTATATTGTGCTAAATATACTTTATTTGGTAAATCAAAAAATCAAGAATATTCGATTTCTCCTGCCAAAAAGATTGTGAATACAGTGTTAGCAAAACTCATACGGTACAAATTACCAATCTACGTACAATATATCCATGGAAGAAAGAAAAAATTAAATCTCAATTGTGTCAATGTTTTTATCTTAATGATGTGGTTAAAAGAAAATAGATTCTTTTTTTGATAAAATAGCAGAAAAATAGGAAATTAAGAAAATTAAGAAAATTCAAATATTAAAGTGGCGCCAAAATCAGTTACGATTCTGTTAGGAATTAGCTGGACAATGGATGTATAAAACAGATTCTGGATGTATGGATTCATTATGATATAGAATTTTAATCTCTTTCTTAATCTCTAAGTTTTCTCTCTCTCTTTCTCTCTCTCTCTCTCTGCAAGATCTTTATCTCTTCAGTTACATATCTTCATTATATTAGTTTATCTAGCATCCTGCATCAATGGTATCAAAGCAATCAATCCTGTCCAACTAACACGCTGGCACCGCAAACTCGTAGTTCGTCTTCTCACCGCACCATGGAGGACCAAATCAAAGAGCAATTCCGATCAATTAACGATCATTTCGCCTCAATTGATCATAGAATCACAACTCAAGAATCTCGTTTTGATGGAAAGTTCGAAGAAATGTTGCAGATGATGCGTTCGCTTAAGGAAACTTCACCAACGGGGGCAAATCAAGTGTTACATAGAGGCGAGTCATCTGCTAATCAGGGAGGTAATTCTAAGTTCCTTAGTTTTACACCAAAAGTTGAGTTTCCACGATTTGATGGAATTGGAGCTAAAAGTTGGATTAAAAAGTGTGCTAAGTATTTCATGCTATGCAAGATTCCTGAAGATCAAAGGGTAGATTTAGCAAGTTTATATATGTTTGATAAGGCTGAGGTCTGGGTATCAAATTACTTGTCTGTCAGAAAACAAGTAGATTGGGGAGAATTTGTGGTTGATTTAACTGCTAGATTCAAGGATGATATTGGGCATGATATTGTGGAAAAATTCAATAGGTTGCAGCAATTTACTTCTATTGAGAATTATATAGATGATTTTGAGAATTTAAGGTCACTGTTGTTGCAAAGCAATCACAATCTGCCTGATGATTATATCTTGGAAAGTTTTGTTGGGGGTCTTAAACCTGCAATCAAACCTTTTGTGAGAGCTTTTAAGCCAGTAACCATAGCTGATGCTATTTTGTATGCAAGATTGCAAGAGGAATCTTTAAGCAATGCTCAGAAAATGGTTAAAAGTGGAGGGTTTTCTTTTAATGGTCCTAAACCTGTGATTGCTACATCTGCAACTAAACCACCTATTTTACCTACACCACAATTTAAGCCTGTTCCTCAAGGGTTTAATAGAGAAAATTCTCAGAAACCTTTTAAGTTCATACCTGCTGAGGTTAGGGCTGAAAAAATAGCTAAAGGACTTTGCTATTATTGTGATAAGAAATATGAAAGAGGGCACAGATGTCAGTTTAGAGAAGCACAACTGTTTACTGTGGAGATTCCAAGTGATACTGTTGAGGAAGAAGAAAGTGAGGGAGATCTGACATTAAGTGAAGAACAAAACAGTGAACCTTGTATATCTGTTAATGCCTTAATGGGAAGTCCTCATTTCAATACTATGAGGGTTCAAGGGTGGATACAGGGTAAACCACTCCACATCTTAATTGATTCTGGAAGCACTCACAATTTTCTGGATACAAATACTGCTAAGAAGTTGGGGTGTAGTAAAGAGAGTATTGATTTACAGGCTGTGACAGTAGCAGATGGGAACCACATTCCTTGTCAGTATACTGTTAGAAATTTTGGTTGGACCCTTGCTGGAAATTCTTTCACTACAGATGTGATGCTAATAGAACTGGGCAGCTGTGACATGGTATTGGGTGTACAATGGTTAAGTACCTTGGGAAATATTAATTGGGACTTCAAAAACTTGGTAATGGAGTTTATTGTTGATGACCAAGTGGTGAAATTAAAGGGTATTGCTGCTCAGAAATTAAAAATTCTGAAAGGACAGCCATCAGCTAAACTACTGAGAAATAGTGCTCAGCTGTGTTTCTTGAACCTTAGGAAGGTTGATGATTTCTTTGGGAAAATATCAGTAGCAAAGTCAACAACAATTGAAGTTTTTCAGATATCCTCTGAATTGTCCCAGGAAGTGGCTGTCTGTTCTAGTAAAAATGAAGCTGTTCAAAGGAAGTTAGAAGTCCTTAAACAAGTATATCAGGATATTTTTAGGGAACCTGAAAAGTTGCCTCCTGCTAGGGAACTGTTTGACCACAGAATTCCTTTGGAATCTGGGGCTAATCCAGTAAGTATCAGGCCCTATAGATACCCTTTAAAGCAAAGAGATATCATAGAAAATATTATTGAAGAAATGCTACAGAAGGGTATAATTCAAAACAGTGCTTCTCCTTTTGCTTCACCTGTGGTCTTGGTAGGAAAGAAAGATGGCAGTTGGCGGCTGTGTGTGGATTACAGAGAGTTGAACAAGAGGACAGTGAAAGATAAATTTCCTATACCAGTGGTAGATGAGTTGATTGATGAGCTTTCTGGATCAACAGTTTTTAGCAAAATTGATTTAAGAGCAGGCTACCACCAGTTAAAGGTACATTCTGAAGATGTGTTTAAAACAGCATTTAAAACCCATAGTGGTCATTATGAATTTCTTGTTATGCCATTTGGACTCACAAATGCTCCAGCTTTTTTTCAAAGTTGGATGAATGCTGTTTTTAAACAACTTTTGAGGAAAAATGTACTGGTTTTCTTTGATGATATATTGATCTATAGTAAATCAATAGAAGATCATTGGAAACATCTAAAGGAGGTTTTTGACCTAATGAGGAAACATTCCTTATTTGCCAAGGAGAGTAAATGTTGTTTTGTTATGGATAAGGTGGAATATCTAGGTCATTTCATTTCTGGAAAAGGGGTTGAAACTGATAATAGGAAAATTCTCTCTATTGTTAATTGGCCTGTACCTGCATCTGTGAAGGAGCTGAGAAGTTTTTTAGGTCTTACAGGCTACTACAGAAAGTTTATTAGGAATTATGCTGTTATCAGTAAAGCCCTAACAGATCAGCTAAGGAAAGGAGGTTTTGCTTGGAATGAAACTGCACAAAGGGCTTTTGAGGCATTAAAAAATGCCCTAAGCAGTGCACCAGTATTGGCTCTCCCTGACTTTAATAAAACTTTTATAGTAGAAACAGATGCTTCAAAGACAGGCATTGGAGCAGTTTTAATGCAGAACCAGCATCCTTTGGCTTTTCTCAGTAAATCTTTGGGCCCAAAATGGCAAAACCTTTTTGTTTATGAGAAGGAGTTGTTAGCCATTGTATGTGCAGTTCAGAAATGGGAGCAGTATCTCATGGGTAGTCATTTCATTATTAAGACTGATCAGAAAAGTCTAAAATGGTTATTACAGCAGAGAATATCTACTCCATTTCAACAGTTCTGGTTATCTAAACTCATGGGCTTTGATTATGAGATTCAGTATAAAGGTGGGAGTGAGAATTTAGCAGCTGATGCTCTATCTAGAGTTCAAGGGGCTGAGATTTTGTTGATGGCTATTTCAGTGGTGGACTCTGATTTGAGTCACTTATTAGTGCAAAGTTATGCAACTGATCCTGGCCTATTGGAAATAAAGTCTAAGTTGGAACAGGGCCTAACTGTAGATAAATATGTACTGCAGAATGGATTACTTAAAAAACATGAAAAGCTTGTTGTGGGACCTGATGCACCATTAAGAGGTAAAATTATCTGGTGGCAACATGCTTCTCCTGAAGGTGGTCATTCTGGTAGGGATCATACCATTAAAAGAGTAAAAGCTCTTTTCTATTGGCCAGGAATGTCTAAGGATATTAGACAGACAGTGAGGCTGTGTCAAACTTGTCAGGCTTCTAAATATGATTCTAGTCCTTATCCTGGATTTTTACAGCCTTTGCCAATTCCTCAGGAAGTGTGGATTGATGTTTCTATGGATTTTATAACAGGGTTGCCAAAATCTCATGGCAAAGAGGTGATATTTGTAGTAGTGGATAGATTAAGTAAGAGTGCACATTTTATGGCTCTAAGTCATCCATTTACTGCTGTTCAAGTGGCTCAAAGTTATCTTGACAATGTGTTCAAATTGCATGGATGGCCTAGGTCTATTGTGAGTGACAGAGATTCAGTTTTCTTAAGTCTCTTCTGGAAATCCTTATTTGCCCTACATGGAACTGAACTATTATTATCCTCAGCTTACCATCCACAAACAGATGGACAAACTGAGGTAGTAAACAGGTGCTTGGAGTCATACTTGAGATGTATGTGTGGGGACTGTCCTAAAGATTGGTCATTGTGGCTTCCATTGGCTGAATGGTGGTTCAATACACATTTTCATAATTCTTTGAAAATGACTCCTTATGAGGTAGTCTACAATCAACCTCCACCTTTGCACTTACCTTACCTACCTGGAGAGTGTGCTGTGGCTGTAGTAGACAGGAGCTTGCAGCAAAGGGAACTGATGATCTCTACTCTGAAGGATAATTTGTTGAGAGCTCAACATAGGATGAAGCAATTGGCAGATAAGCATAGGTCTGACAGGCAATTTGCAGTAGGTGATTGGGTTTGGCTGAAACTGCAACCTTATAGACAGGGATCAGTTCAAATTAGAAGAAATCAGAAATTGGCTTTCAAATATTATGGTCCATTTCAAGTCAGTGCAACTGTTGGTAAAGTGGCATACAAGATTCAGTTGCCTACATCTTCTAGAATTCATAATGTTTTTCATGTTTCCCAACTCAAGAATTATGAGGGGCCATCCCCAAGTACTGCTAATGTACCAGTGTGGCTTAATGAGGATGTTCAAGGTCTGCAACCAGCTGCTGTGAAAGATAAAAGAATTGTTAAAATTCACAATGCAGCTCAAGTGCAGTATCTGGTGCAATGGGAAGGCTTAGGAGAGCATGAGGCTACCTGGGAAATTGCAGAACAATTCCTGCACAAGTATCCTGACTTTGTAGTACAGGTTTAAAGACTTGTGGACAAGTCTCTTTTGAAGGGGGAAGATATGATGTGGTTAAAAGAAAATAGATTCTTTTTTTGATAAAATAGCAGAAAAATAGGAAATTAAGAAAATTAAGAAAATTCAAATATTAAAGTGGCGCCAAAATCAGTTACGATTCTGTTAGGAATTAGCTGGACAATGGATGTATAAAACAGATTCTGGATGTATGGATTCATTATGATATAGAATTTTAATCTCTTTCTTAATCTCTAAGTTTTCTCTCTCTCTTTCTCTCTCTCTCTCTCTCTGCAAGATCTTTATCTCTTCAGTTACATATCTTCATTATATTAGTTTATCTAGCATCCTGCATCACTTAACGAGGTCTTCTTGTTTTTTCCGACCAATATCTTCATTGTACTAGCACTGTAACAACAAACTCATTCAACTGTCTCATATTAAAACACACATCTATATTCTTGAAATCACTCCATACATATAATATACAGGTACACATTTTTGTCCCTCAGTGTTACTACTCCACAAGGTAATGCTTCTTCTTTAGTTTTCGAGTTTTCGAGTTTTTCGAGTTTTTTGAATTTTTAGTTTCACATTTCTGCTGCATGCAGGTTCTTGATTGAATAGTTTGATTTTTTTTGTAGTGTTGGTTTTGTGTTTGCTTGTGTGATAGAAATGTTTGCTGAATTATGCTTTATGATACGATGTTTGGATTATATGTCACATTTTGTGGTCTTAGCGGAAATAACGCTGTTGTGGTCTTAGGGAAAACAACCTCTCTGTTTTTCGTAGTAGGCTAAATGAGCAAGATTCACATGCATCTCACACTCCCTATATGATGGCTGAGATGAAATTTTCGATACCCCTAATATTGTTTTGTAGCAAATTGGAAAGACAATTTGGTTCTTTGGTTTTAAGTATTTTCCAACGAGTTCAGATGACCAGAATCAAGAACAACTTTGTTGTTTTCTACTGTAATTTGTAGGTGTGTATTAGTAAATGCTTCTTTCTTGATAATAATACAAAGCGAATTTTAGTACTTATGGAATATGGTACCAGTATGCACTGATCATCCAAGAAATTGAAAGGGGGGAGGGGGGGTTTAAGAGGGTACATCAAATATAACACATATTGTTCTTTAGCTCTCGTATTTGTGTGTTCATAATAATTCTGGGTTACGCTGTGTTGTTCGGCCTTGGTTCAAATTATCTTGAACATCTTTATTTGGTTCTGTCACTGCACAATCACATGGTTTCGAGTGAAACTGCGTGATTTTTTTTGTAAATTCTCAACTTTCCTAGTCCCTTGGACCATATGATTAATGTCAGTGTGCGTAGTAATATAACTGCAAATTGGACACTCAATCTATCAAGATGGAGAAAGTCAAAACTAGTAATAGTTTTTTTTTTTTGTGTGTGTGTTCAGATGAAACTTTTGTTGTATCAGCTTTACCTCTCCTAGCATATAGACACCACTCTTTTGAAATTGAGATGATTTGCTTTGGAGGAATTACACTGATGTTAGATTCTATTTTTTCCATCGTCCACATGGTGTTTTGCGTCACGTCATGCTTGATGTCCTTAACTGCGATTGTTTTTCATTTTGAGAAATGCTGTGTATTTGGTTTCTTGTCCATTACATTAATTTGATATGTTCATACTTCATAGTGTCATATAAGGGTCATGTATTCCATTTATTGTAAAAGTACTGGTATTTTAACTACTCTTTCTGTTTTTAGGTGTACAACTTGATAATGGATGCTTCAGACAAAGCTGAGGTACCTATGCAAATGGATGAAAATGCAAAGCCTAAGTTTAGAAGCTTCACAAATACAATGCGTAGTGCATCAATATCCATTCCAATGCATTCTCTAGATGCCAGTGATACGGAAAATAATTTATTAGGTCATAGCGGTCCGTTGCATAGTGAAAGAAAAATATCGTACATGCAAATGAGTGGTCCTTTATATGCAAACCTTATGAATGACAACTGTTTTCAGCCTACACAAGGTGCAATTGGGAGCAGAGCAGCAGCAACATTGGAGAAGTACCCTTCGGTTAATGGAGTGCTTCAGATTGATTGGCCACATAGCAATAATGTAGTGACAAATGAAAATTTATTAAGGTCTGGTCAATTAGGTTTGTGTAATGATCCTTATTGCACAACTTGCCCAACTTACTTCGAAGGGCAGCCAAAGAACAAGAAAGTATCCAGTGTATCTGATCAAAAGGTTAGATCCTTCACTTGGACAAAAGATCTTTTTCTTTAGTTCCCTTCCTATTTCTGATTATTTACGTCTCCGTCTTTCCTCGTCTTTTAAAATTTGAACTTCTTTAAAATATTAGCTGTACATATCTGTGGTTTGATTCTGTGATCAAGGTAATCAGGACAGAGTTCTGACTTGTTGGTCTAGCTAGCTTGAATTTAAGAAGATATGTTAGAGTGTGTTCATCACCATCAGTCAAAAATGCTGCATTCCTTAGTTTGTTTTGGAGTTCTGACACACATTTAAGAGAACTAGAACCTTCCATATAAGGCTGCAGATAGTAGTTCAGGCTCAAATCAGATTCAGTTCGACTTTTAGCCAATGATATTCAAATTCGATTATAAATAATACCAAATTAGAGATAATTTTTTTTACTCAGAAGTAAATAATAGAAAAATCTGACCATGTCTATACTGTCTTATATTTGTCTTGAGTAGTTTAAATAATTTAGGAGTACCCAATAGGTATTCTATAATATCCGATTCGAGTATGCCAGTTTTCCTGATGATGTATATAAAATATATTAGGTACTTAGGTAGAGTAATATATATTTTTATATTATGCAGTACACATAATATGAAATTAAAAACTATATACGTTCAAACTCGAATTTGGTTAGTTGTGTTCACCTAGAACTAAAAAAATTGAAAGTGTGTAAGTAATTCTTATGGACTTATATCGGATAGCACATATTCATGAGTAGTTCGAATTCGACTGTATTGGACTCATATCCGACCTTTACACTTCAAAGCCATTTTGTACTAAGATTATTTAATAGTGATACTATAAGAGGATTACACAGTTTAGTTGTGTACTGCTTCAGTGGGTATGTGCTCAGGTTGTTACTTTCCCATACTAGATTGAAAACATGGTTTGAAGTACATCACACACATTTTGTTGGATATAATTAAGACAATAATCACTGGCTAGAACTAAGAACTCAATTTATAGTATGTCAACAAAATCATTACAAATAAGCTAGCAATTCTTCTTGCGGACATTGAGTTATAAATGGTTGTACTGGCATATCAGTTGTTTCATGTCAGTGTTTTGCTCTTTAGTTTGTATATTTAAAGAATGTATTACTGCCTCTTCGTCATAAGGGATATATAATCTGGGATTATAAGTCTTCATTCATTTCTTTACATGTACATTGATTTTTGTATACCAAGTGGCAGTCAGAGATGTTACTTTCTTCTCTTATTTCAATTTATTAGTGTCTATCGACTCTATGTTCCTTCTAAATTTGACTAATTGTGTTTCGGCAGAAGTTTGCATATATCAATTACAAGAAGTTTCCTATCCCTGACATCAAACACGGAGATGCCAAAGGTTGGGCATGGAGAACGTTTTCTTCTCTGTATCAGTATATTCCCGGAGTCATGAATCCTCATGCTAAAATAGTTCAATATTGGAATAAGTTCTTTGTCATCGCATGCTTATTTGCGGTTTTTCTAGACCCACTCTTCTTCTTTTTGCTGTCTGTAAAGCAGGTATGGTCATTTCCCTATGAATGATAATAGCTATAGAATCTCACTCATTAGTGCTATACTTTTAGTACTCTGTGAGGTTGCTTAATTTACTGTGTAACAAGTCTCACTTGACTTGGATGTATATTCTTCTTTAACTTCCTCAATTGTGGTAGTGAATCATGAAAATGGATACCATTTACTGCTACGAGTATAATTTACTTTATCGTGATGCACTCTTTAGCTCCAATATAGATAACCACTTTGACATTTAAAAGTCAATTTGATCATTACTACTACATGTTTTTAACGCAAACAAAATTAGTCACAGTTTTCACCTTCAGCTGTAGTAAAAAAATGCTTTCTTGTGCATTTTTACTATTATTATTTCAGTAATTTTTAAAGAGGAAAACTCATCTTTTACATGCCATTCTCTTTGTAACAGGAGCACAAATGCATAGTATTTAATGAGACCATGACGAAAGTTCTTATTTCATTGAGAAGCCTGACTGATTTCATTTACTTTTTGCATATGCTTCTTCAGGTAAACAAATTAATTGTTTCTTTGAATAACCATTCGTGGTTCTTATTATTGAAGTTATGTTTCTTATTACTGGTTAACACGAAATTTTGAACTAAAGTCTGGCATGGAATGTCAGAAACCTTAAAGCAACTGTATTATGTTCTCCGATAATTTATATATACATGGAAACCGTGAACCAAATAGTGGGATGCAAATCATGCAACCAAATTGACAAATTGTTCAGTGTTCGTTTTCTAGCAGTAACATGTATTTTCTACTTTTGGTAAATATAGTTGTATCTGACAACCTTATAACCTGTAATATGTTAAGAGTCATGAAAGCAATGTGCGACAAACCTAAGCACATGATAATGATATTAAATATTCTGAATTAGTTCTTATTCATGTGGATATATAGTGTTGTTATTTATGTTTGATATATTCTTATATGCTTTATAGCTTCAAGGCTGTTCAATACATCTTGCAGTTTAGACTGGCCTATGTTGCTCCTGAATCAAGAGTTGTGGGTTCTGGTGATCTAGTTGACCATCCAAGAAAAATAGCTCTCAATTATCTCTATGGACACTTTCTTATTGATTTCTTCGTAGTGCTACCACTTCCCCAAGTATGTTTTATATCCGCCTGTGTGTATATGATTTTAGGTTTTGTATATCCCAGCATAAAGTCATCTATTGTTAAATCTTTTTCATTTATGATTGTAACAGTAGGTTCCTCGCTAAATCTTAATTGATGAAAAAACAGTAGTAATACTTGAGATAACTAATGAAAATTTTGGATTTTCAAATGTTTCACCAGCTAAATGAGTTAGTGTTGATGATTAAAATCTTAAAATTTATTAGCTCGTTGTTATAAGTTTCGGAGTTTTACTTCTTCTTCAATTAATTATAGGACCAAATTTGAAATGTTCAACTTACTAGAATAACTCAAATACTCAACACGTTGTTAATTGGCACAACTCTATTAAAGGGTCCCGGTTCTTTTGAATACAAATGTATGATTTCTGAATGAGTTAAATTGTTAAATATATATGATTCAGTTCACTCTTAACATAATGTTTACAAAAGACTAAGTGATCAGCATCATAAAAGTGGAAAAAAAAGCCAGGTTTTGCCTATGTTTCTGTCTACCTAGTACCTACACATGGAATTAAGTTGGGTCCTCTTAAATGTGTAGATAATTATATGGCTGGTCCTCAAAAAGTTTAAAGGATCTTCTGGTGCAAATTATGCAAAAAACTTTTTGCGAGCAGCAATTCTCGTTCAGTATATTCCGAGGTTGTATAGGATTCTTCCTATGCTTGCTGGTCAGACTGCAAGTGGTTTCATCTTTGAGTCAGCATGGGCGAATTTCGTCATTAATCTCCTCACATTTGTGTTGTCCGGCCATGTGGTTGGGTCTTGCTGGTATCTCTTTGGGTTACAGGTGGGTCAACTTCTTCAGTTGTTTCAGATTTAAAATATTATTGCTCTATAAGCATGATAACTGATCATTTGTCCTAACTGTGGACTATTTTAAAAATATAGCAGATGAGTCAAGTTAAAAACTATTTGAAGCAATTCATTGTAATTTGTGTATGCTTTGATGATTATATTGATATCAAGAATTATGTTTTTTAATGAATATTGATAACCAGCTAAGATACCTGAAGTCCTGAACCACCTTCCTAAAGTCTTTTATAGGAGATTTCTATATTGATCCATGGAGCAATAGGTATTCCTAACCTCACACTGAATATTAATTGATTATTCCGTTGTTCATTTGAAAACTTTAAACAGCTGATAATATCACAATTGTGCACTTTGCGGTGCTAATACAAGTAAAACGATATATCTGCGATGTTGCACCATTGTATTTATCTTGTATTCCACGCCGGCATTCCCCTTTAGCGTATATGATATCTGGAGCTATTTCAAATTTTGAATTTATTGACCTGCTAGAATATGTTGGCAAATCAAGTTATCCTGATACATTGGAATTGCAAATATTTGTTTGGTACAAAAGCATGACAACTTGATATGCCTTGGCATTTGTAATATTTGGGCTATAGCAACTTTGTAGCTATCTACCTTTTAGAATACTGTGTAAAGTAAATTATCCTGGGACATCGAAATTTTAAATTCTTGTTTGTCACAAAACCATGACAACTTCATATGCCCATATGGTGTTTCACATTTTGACATATTCTCCTAGTATAATGAAGCTCTAAATTCTTTGCGAGTTCAACATTTTAAAATGAAAACTTGTGTCACTTTTATGAGGTGTTTCAAGTATTTTTCCGGAAATCCCTTTTTCCTTATTAAGAGCACGAGTTAGTATCCTAACATTTCTCTTTTCTGCACTACTACTTGCAGAGGGTGAATCAATGTCTTAGAGATGCCTGTGTTGAGAATTGGTGCATAAGATATATAGATTGTGGACAAGGAAATGAAAATGAGAGGTTCAAAGACAATCTGGTGTCATGGACAAATTGGACAATCAACACCAATGCTGCTGCTTGTTTTGGTGATGGCAGTTTTCCATATGGAATCTACACGCAAACAGTTGGACTTACCACAGAATCTGCTCTAACCACGAGATACATATATTCCTTGTTCTGGGGTTTCCAGGTATCCTCTAAGTTTTTCTCATTCTTTCTTCTTCTTTCTAATAGATTGCCTTTACTTGTGTGTAATAAACATGGGATGGTGGGGTTACCGACACATTTGCCATGAGTTTTAGAATGATGGACGACAACCTAATTTAGTGAAGTATGTTGATTTTTATTCAAGTGTAAAGTTTTGGAAAAGATCCTTCCTGATCAAGGATTCTGAATTCACAAAATATATGTTGTCAATAAAGTGAGAAAGTAGTTTCAAATAATATTTTTAGTTGATGCAAGGACAGTGTACATTCATCCAAATAAAACTAATGGTAGTAATCATAAGTTTAACAGATGAAGTATGCAGCTGCCTTGGGGGTAGGAGGGAAAAAATTTGCAGCCACCCCCCCCCCCCCCCCCCCCCCCAAAAAAAGAATTGTGCAAATGTAAACATCTAATATTTTATATAAATACAGTTATTAATGATAGAACAAATTATTTTAAATCTTGTTGTTAATCAAGTCCTTTTTATACTGTCGTTATTATGTTGGGACCAAAAATCTGCATTGAAAATATTAATTTATCGTGGTATCTAGTAATAATTTAACGAGGTTTTACTGTAAATGATTATAAATTTGACGTGTTTATCATTGAGGTAATTTATCTTTTCTTTTAACAAAGCAAATTAGTACTCTGGCTGGAAATCTTACTCCAAGTTTCTATGTTGGGGAAGTTCTCTTCACTATGGCCATCATCGGCCTGGGTCTTTTGCTTTTTGCTCTTCTAATTGGAAATATGCAGAACTTTCTACAAGCACTCGGACGCAGGTAATTTATATTTACACTACTGGCATTCAATTTTAGCAAAGGTCATATGAAGGACTGGACAATCTATGTTGTATTGAAAGCATTTAAATATATTTAACTAAATTAGTCATACATAATGGCTTCAATATTTGCTGATTGACTATGGAACTATATATACCAACCTTCCTATGCGAAAGTATCTGTGTTCTGATTGTCTACTTCATTAACAAAAGCGCTTTTTCTTGCAATATATTAGAAGTTAGAGATCCAAAACCTTTCCTAGTTCTTACTGCACCAGCAGAACAGTCAAATTCTAGATGTATCCAACAGTGAAGGATAGAATGACCTTGTTAGGAAAAGTATATAAATATTTTATATATTCTCTTCAATAATTAAAAAGTTTAAATTTTTCAAGATGTATTCTCAAATAGACATTTAGGAAAAGTATATAAATATTTTATATATTCTCTTCAATAATTGAAAAGTTTAAAATTTTTAAGATGTATTCTCAAATAGACATTTTTTATGTGTTGCCTCAATATGTATGTCTTTCGAAACTGCAAATAACATTTATACTAATCAAGCGAACTTTTAGTTAATCAGATATATGGTGAAAAAAGAGGTGAATTCGCTCCACATATATTAAGCATCTATACTAATTACTATAGGCAAGGAAACAATCGCTACACTAGGACACTGAATCGTTGCAGTATTCTAACCACTAACCACTAAAATCATTGCTAATATATGAACCTAGAAGTACTCTCATTATAGCTATTGAAAAAGAAAGCCAGGTAACAATGTAGATCTTACCTAAAGGGACTGGCACTGAAGCCATCAGCTAGTGTAAGTGTGTAACACCAGAAGTTGGAGGTATGTTGGAAAACTGAAAAGATCAGTAGATGTGCTCTTATATATCCGATGCTTCTGGATTAATTATACGAGGAAGAGGGTTTGTTAAACAAACAGTTGCATCACCTTCTTAAACAAAGCCCACGACAGAAAAGGATGATGGCTTGTCAGAAATGTGATATGGAGTAAAAGCTGTATATTCCTTGTAGACTCCAAGTCATATTATATGTTTTTAAGTGGCAGAGACACATCAGGAGATGGTTATGCATTACTTCCAAAATTAGGACACTGAAAAATTATTGACTGATGTTGACTACAGCAGATAAGATGTCCATGCTTCCAGAAATAGTAGCTTGCTGACTTCATTCACCGTCACTCCCATAAAATTACCTCTAGAGCAATTAAAAAACCTCATCTACGATTACATGATGCTTTCCCACCAACACAACCTCAATCACTATTACTACTAATCTATCCTCATATTAAAACACGGGAGTGCTAGTATTACCTCTTTGTGAAATTCCTGTCTCCGTTAGATTTAAAAAGTACTTTTTCCATCAAATCATCTTATTTAGCTACTTTATGTACCATAAATAATTTTTAGCTATTTTTCTGTACATACACACATAAATAAATGGAATTCTTCAATATGTTTCATCCCATCTTGATCACCTGAATATAATAAAAACTTTTTTCTGGGGCTTATTTGAATGTAAATATAGTTCTTTCTAGTAATTAATTAATATCTCATAATCTCATTACAAGAGTCAAGAATATATGGTTTTTAAATGCTATGGAGAGTGTCTCTACAATTTGTCTGTCTCCCTTTATATAAATAAATATATTTTGGTGCAACTTTTTTCTTTTAGGAGGCTAGAATTGTCTTTAAGGCGTCGGGATGTTGAGCAGTGGATGAGTCATAGACGTTTGCCAGAGGAACTTAGAAGGTAAAAGTAATATTGGTTTCTTCCTCTCTTGAATTTGTCCATTATATTAAGGCTTAATGACCTTTTAGCCCTAAAGGTTTACCACCATATACTCATCAGCACCTGTGTTTTAAAGTTGTACCTTTTAGCCTCTGAGATACTGAAATCATACCTTTCGACCCTTATACCGGTTCAGAATAAAAAACCGGTATAACTCGGATGGGCAAAACAAGCTTAAATCCATGTTTTAAAGACTGTTTTAAAAATGAAAGCCATTCAAACCAATAACCTTCCTGCAACCAAACTTAAATCCATGTTTTAAAGACTGTTTTTCCCATCCGAGTTATACCGATTTTTTATTCTGAACCGGTATAAAAGTCGAAAGGTATGATTTCAGTACCTCAGGGCTAAAAGATACAACTTTAAAACACATGGGCCGATGTGTATATGATAGTAAACCTTTTGGGCTAAAAGGTCATTAAGCCTTATATTAATCATCCTTTTTATGAAAATCTAGTTCTAATTCCTCAAGGGTCTTTGTTCTTCTAAACCTGACAGTTACAGAAATTATGGATGTGAAATGCTATCTCGCTTTTTGTTGACTAACACCTTGTATGAGAATGATAGTTTGCCCCTTTTAAACTTATTTCAGATTGGTCTTACCTTATTCATATCACGTCAAGTTGTATTCTGATTGTTTACCAACTGAACTTGATTCAGTGCCTTTTGCATTATGATATTTTTGTGCATAACTGGTTTACTCTTTCAAAAGCATCAGCATATATATATTTCTATAAATATTATGTCAAGCAATTAAATTGGAAATCCTGGTGTATCAAGCATGAGTTACTTTTCGCATGTTTAATTGGTAGTTCTGTAGCATTTACACATGAAGCCTGACGCAACAAGCTGGTACAGTATAACTAACATTTTCAAATAGACATTTAATGTAGCTGAACTATCCACAGATTGAGGTGTTATTTTGGTCGCTCTTAGGATTCTAAACGGCTCATTTGCTAGAACTACATTAGTTTGTCAATCTAGAGTCTCTGAACAATGGTTCAATGGTTCCTTTTCTTTTCTTTCTTTCCCTATAATAAAAGTCATACAAAAACTCACACATTTTCCCAATGTAATGTATAGATCAACTTAAAATGAGATAGCATTTTTGATTTTTTTTTTCATTACTTATTAAACAGCCTTTTGATTTCCTGATTATTGGCTCTAACCACAGCTGACTTGTTTGAGAGCTTTTGCAGGCAGATCCGTGAATCGGAACGTTATAATTGGGCTGCCACTAGAGGGGTAGATGAAACTATGCTATTGGAGAATCTACCGGAAGATCTTCAAAGTGATATACGCCGGCATCTCTTTAAATTTGTGAATAAAGTGAGCTTGAAATCTTACTGCTATCTTTTTGTTTTGATTGCTTCAGCAGTCCTGTAGATAAAGTCGTCTCTTGCACCAGTTGGCCTCCCTAGAAGCACACTGTAATCCTTTTTTTTTTTACAAATAATATCAAACTTCTGTATTTCCAGGTCCGAATCTTTTCTCTGATGGATGAACCCGTCTTAGATGCCATGCGTGAGAGACTGAAACAAAAAACATATATCAAAGGAAGCAGAATCTTAGTTCCCGGAGGTCTGATTGATAAGATGGTTTTTATTGTTCGAGGTAAGCTTGAGAGCATTGGAGAAGATAAGAATATAGTTCCTCTGTCTGAAGGGGATGTTTGTGGAGAAGATCTTCTGACCTGGTGCCTTGAGCATTCTTCTGTAAACAAAGGTGCTGATGCGTTTTCTGAATTTCTATTGAACTTCTCTTGTCATTTATTATCTTGAACCCGGATACATGTAACAATTGCTTGATACAGCTTACTATCTATTAACAAAACAATTATCTTCAAGATTCTGTTAGAATGTACTCAGATAGGAGGATTACATCAGCTAGGCTCTCTCATTTCTCTTGTAGTTGAGCTCAGCCCCTCTATTGGAAGAATCAGGCTGGAACTCATTTCTTCCTGGCTAAAACTTTAAATTGCAGCGGATGTGTTATGTATATAACAATTACCCTAGTTCTGGACTTCATTTGCATACAAACAGAAACCTATTAGAAAGATTTAAGAGAAACATGCAAGTGTTTTAGCTTTCTCAATAACAATAATTTTTCTTTTGAAGTCGTGATATATATTTTAATGGTTTCGCTGAAATAATTCTGTAATGTTCTTTTTCTCTAGTCATATGTCAGAAGAAGTAACAACATTGCAGGAATAAACATCTCATTTCAAAACAAAATTGTTTCTCTGCAGATGGAAAAAGGATCAGGATTCCAGGACACAAGTTGCTAAGCAATAGGATGGCAAGATGTGTAACAAATGTAGAAGCATTTATACTCCGAGCTGCAGATCTCGAAGAAGTCACTAGTCTTTTTTGTAGGTTCCTGAGAAATCCACGTGTTCAAGGTGCCCTCAGGTAAATTTAATTTTTTGTTTTGCCTATACGTTTCAATAAAATGTTCTTATTAGATATATGAACTGTTACTCTGGTAGCTTCTTGAAGAGTTGAAGTTGCATTGTGTCAGTTCACTATCAATATCGTTACTTGTCTCTACATTGAGGTTTTCCTACAATTGTTTCTTTTCCGTGGGCATAAACACCCAAGCTTACGGTGATTGGAGAACAATAGATCATGAAAAACATCTAAAATGTACTGAATTGATTGCTTATACTAGTCAAGAGGTAGCAAAATGTGGATTTGGTTGGGTTTGTATTAAAAAAATTGTGTAATGGGTAAACAAAAGCTTTAAACCATGTAACGAGCGGGGTTTAAGATTGTAATTCAAGATTTACCTAGGTTAAAAAATTAGATTAAACTATCAATTAAGATAATTAATGTAGTTTATTACATTTAGTCATTTTTTATATTCTGCTACTTGCAGGTATGAATCTCCTTACTGGCGGTGTCTTGCAGCAACTCGGATCCAAGTTGCATGGAGGTATAGGAAAAAACGGTTGAGTCGTGCAACAACTGTTAGTTTTGCGTGAAACCTCTCCTCAAAACTGATGATTAGTGCATTATGTACTAGGTAATTCCAAAATGGATTTGTGCCTCAAGGCATGTTACAGTAGACATTTAGTATTATGTATTCAACTGATATAGGAGTGTACTTGCTGAATGTTGGAAGCTATGTAGAAGGAAAATTTATGAGTTGAGAAAATTACATGCTAACGGTGCCGGAACCTGGGTTAAGGAGCACCCGTCCCCCGGATTTCGAGACGAGACTAGTACTCGGTACTACAGAAGCTTAAAAGGATCTTTCAATCTTAATAGCTCATGAGCTGGTGGTTTTGGATTAACATTTTGTTTAGTAAGTGCTAAGCTTTCCCTTTAATTTTGAGTAGGCTGCAATTCTACTATGTCATTGGGTTGGGAAGATTTTATTCAATATAGAGATTATACTATGGCTGATCATTCTGTTAATTCGGTTAAAAACTGAACCGAATTAGAAAAATTGAAAATCCGAAATATCGATTTTGTGAAACCGAACCGAATTAATTCGGTTTTTCGGTTCGGTTTATAAAAAACCAGAAATTTAAAAACATTTTTTTTTAAATTATTAATTATTATTAAATACTAACATTATTTATAATCAATTACCTTTTCAGCTAAAATACATGGTTTTTTCAAACAAAATTCCGGCTTTTTCTAAAAATAAATACAGAGAATTACACTTTTTTAACTAAAACATGTTACTTTTTCTATTTTTCCGTACCAAAATACTTTCTTTTTCAAAAATATCACGGACAAATCCTTACTTATTTATTTTAATACTTATTAAAACATAAAAGTAACCATTATTACAAACAATTTGTGCATCGCACGGATTTTAAGCTAATATATATATAATTTTAAAAAACATATAAAAATACTTCGGTTTTTCGGTTTTTAACCGAACCATAATTTTGAAAACCGAACCAATTTTATTTCGGTTTAATCCGAAAAACCAAAATAACCGAAATCTTCAAAAAAACTCAATCCAAACCGAACCGAACCGACAGTTCGGATCGATTTTTCGATTTCGGTTCGATTTTGCTCAGCACTAAATTATACTGTCTTTATCGTGTCGTCAAAAATAATAGCCATTTTTTGTTTCAGCTGATGCAATACTGCATGCATTTGTGCGTAAATTGTTGCTGATTTCATTGTTTTTAAATTTTAAGCCAATTCTTGCAAAATAGACGAAATTTTTTAGAAAAATGCCTGAGTCCCGGAAAGCATTTCCAAAATCGTTCTCGAATATTTATTTGTCAAGATCTGATTGGATGTGTATTTTAAAAATAAATACAGTAGAACATCGATAAATAAATGTTTGATAAATGAATAATCTCATCAAATGAATAATTATTTCCGGTCCCAACTTAGGATAATGGATTAAATGAATAATCTCGCTAAATGCATTAATGAATAAATTTTAGAGTAAATAGCAGTTTGCACCCCTTTACTTTGGGCGTTTTTTTGATTTGGTCCTGAATAATGTTCTGTAGCAGAATGCACCCCTATGTTTAATTGTCGCTTCGATTTGCACCCCTTTGACCAAATTCCGTTAATTTTGACTGTCACCGTTAATTAGAGCAGGGGTAAAATTGGAAGAATGCTCAAAGCTGAACTAGATAAAAAGATGCAAGAATGCCAGAAAATGGCCGAGGCATTGGTTGAGATGGAAAGAAGGAAGATGGAAGAAAGGATTTTGCAACAGCAGGAGGAACTTGAACTATTGAGACATCGATTGAAGGCGTTCGAGTCACAGGACAATTCAAGTGACAAAACCAGGTCATCAACAGAAATGGATGGGAGCAGCTTTGCTAGAAAACTGTTGTCAATGTACACTAATGAAGATCCTGGGATGGAGAAATCAATGGATTTGGATAAGTCGATGGATTTAGACATGGGAAAACGAGACAACAGTTGTATCCAAGCCATATTAGCTTATCCCCAAATAAAAAAATCCCAGCGAGGAAGCTGATCAAGATTCACAGGCACCTGACTTCGCCAAGAAATCATTTCTGAGCACTGTCTACGAGGAGGATGAAGAAGATGAGGATGATAAAGAAAAACCAGCTGATGATGAAGTACATAAGGAGGTAATTGAAGAAAAGATTGTGCGTCCTGCAAGAACACCTTTGAGTATCAGGGATTTGGTGAAAGAAGAGAATCATGGGGAATATGTAATGCGATTTCATGGCCTGGACAAATCTTCAAGGTTAGAGAGAATACATAACATATTCACACTTTGTGGCAATTATAGAGAGATGTATCAGCACAGCAGTACTCCATATCCTACTAAAAAGAGCTCTCCATCGTCATCTCCAACAAAGGAAGCTGTGAACGCCCCTGCAGTTAACCTATTCTCTTCGGATCTGGTGGCATCTGGAAAGAAGCAGAATGTAACAGAGAAGATTATTGAAGAGAATTTTCTGGACTTCAAGGAGAACTGCAACCCATTAGTCACACCTTTGTGAGTACTCGGGGTATAAAACAAGTTTATTACTTTTGTTTGCGAGTCTAGTAAGGAAAATATGATGATTTTCCTATTAAGTTAAGTCACTGATCCTATAGTTAAGTCTATATATAGATACATATATTTATATCTATATTATTGTTTTCCAATTTTACCCCTACTCTAATTAACGGTGACAGTCAAAATTAACGGAATTTGGTCAAAGGGGTGCAAATCGAAGCGATAATTAAACATAGGAGTGCATTCTGCTAGAGAACATTATTCAGGACCAAATCAAAAAAACGCCCAAAGTAAAGGGGTGCAAACTGCTATTTACTCTAAATTTTATGGGAACCTATAAAGACCCTATGTAAACATAAATGAATATTCACTAAAAATGAAGTAATATTTTTTTTTATGATATATGTTATATAGTCAAAAATTCATAAATTTATTTATATTTTAATAGACTCTGAGTATTTTACTAATACACTCTTATAAACACCGTCAAGTATGTTAAAATAGTTCAAGCACACTATACTTAATTTATATGTATAATACATGTACATATATTATTAAGTGTGAAAAAAATATATATGATAAATTTTTAACTATTATCTTCTAAATACGTTCGAATAGTAAATTTTAAAATATTATTATTAGGATAGAATAAAATAAAATTATTGTTTAAATGAATAAATATTCATTTATCGATAATTGAATAAAATATTCATTTAATATAAATAAATAATCTCAATTAATGAATATATTTTCTTGGTCCCAAGTGTATTTATTTATCGAGTTTCTACGGTAGGTACTCCATTTATAAATATGCGTACATGATTTAAAAGATGACACGTGACATTCGGGAATAATTTCGAAAATCGGTTCCCTAGCATTGCTCAAAATTTTATAGATTTGCTCCATAGTCTTGAAAATTTAGTAACATTTAACTTCGATAGAGGTTTATTATTTACACTGTGTTTCACAAATATATCTTGAAAAATAAAGAAAAGTAAAGAATATATTTCAAAGAGACTATTTTTTTGGAAAGAAAAAAATTCTAAAGATTACAAGAGAATTTCCTTTTGTATTTGTCTCTAAAATTTTCTTCCCACTTTTGAAAAGATCGAAGAGAAGAGAAAATTGTTTATTTTTCAATTTTTTTTCTTTTTTAATAGGAAACACAATGGGCTTGTTTGGCTATCAGCTTATTTATAAGCTTATAGCTTATAAACCCATTTCAACTTATGGAGGGTGTTTGCCAAAATAAGTGAAACCAACTTATGGTTACTTAAAATGGATAAGTTGAATGTTAAGAATCCTTAACATTCAACTTATAACTTATAACGTATTCTCGATACACGCAATATATAATATCCTTCAAATCTTCAAAATCATATATCTTTTGATCCGTTCATTAAAAAATTGATATGTATATATCAAATTTCTCTACTCATCGAGATCTATCCATTGATATCCATTTATATATATTAAAAAATAAATATTTTAAAAATAATAAAAAAAAAGTTAACTTATAAATTCTAATTTACCCAAACACTCTACTGCTTATAAGTTCTGATTTACCAAACACTCTAGGGATTTATAAGCTCAGCTCTACTTATCACTTATAAAGCACTTACTCATTTTAAGCTATAAGTCAACTTATTCTTGATACCCCAAACGCCCACAATGTTAGAGAAATTACCAAAAATACAAAAAAAAAATTTGATTTTACTATCTTTTAAAAATATTTTTCAAAATACGGTTTGCAATCAAATGCATCTTACTTTTACGTTTTTCTGAAAAAATAATTGAACTTGCTTTTGGGTTGATATTTTTTACATTTGATTTAAACGGTGTAACTTGGTAACCAACCTATTATACAATCAAAGATAATTTCAATTACAAAAATTTTAAAATTGCATTTGTGGTTGTTTTTGATTGATGTCAGTTGCAAATTTAGTTGCAAACTGTATTTTTGCTAATATTTTTTCAAAAATTGATATTTTGCAAAATATTTAAAAACAACAATATTTTTGCAAAAGAAATTCTGAGCTTAGGTATTTTTAGAAAAACCCCGATTATTTATTGTATACTCCCTTTGTCCCTCTCATTTCTTTACAGTTTTTTTACACTGTTTGACACACATTTTAAGACTCCTATAAAGTATAGTTCTACATTATATATTTATTCAGAAGAAGAAAAAATTTAAAATAATTTATCGAAGTATATATTAAAGGAGCCTTAAAATGCGTGCCGAGTCCTCATCCCCCAATATAAAGAATTGAGGGGGACGGATGGAGTATTATGTGACTTATGTTATTTACAAATTTGCCCTTAACATTGTACTTAAATTTTATTATTATTAGTTTATAACACGTACGAAGTATGAATTGATTAGGTATTATTTAAATATGGATTTTTAGAGAATTATATCTGAAAATAGATTAAGGTATACGATGATTGAATATTATTTAATTAAGTAGTTATATAGATCAGGATTAAATCAAATAAATTAAATAACAAAAATAAATCTGTTTAATAAGTAGTTGCAAGAAATCGAACCGAAATTTAGTTACAACCAAATTTGATATTTTGGTATTATTGTGTTCGTTGATTTACTTATTAATAAAGAGTATAAATCTTTATCAACTTATGATTTTAAAATTAGGGTAATACTAGTGAATAAAAAAAATCCCAAAAAATCTCCAAAACGAAGTGGTAATAGTGAGTTTGTCAAAATGACATGTTTTAATGCACGCGGGTTCATGTTATAAATTACTAGAATTGTAATAGTTTTTAATATATTTATTATTATAATAGTAAAAAAATTTAATAAGGGAATAACATGTGACAAGTTATTGAGTTAGTGAGTCTTTCTTTTAGTATTAATATAGACTAGTCTTAAACCCGTGCAATGCATGAGATTCTTTATAAATATTATTTATGAGTATTTTCATATTATATTAACTTATTTTAAATTTTATTTTTAAAAAAATTACAAAATAACGTTTGTAAATGCATATGATACTTTATAAATATCATTTTGAGTTTTTGTATTAGATTAAATTATTTGTTAATTAATATTTGGAAAATTGAAAAATTATGTTTGCAAATCTTTTAAGTTAATAGTTATTGTATTTTTTCCGTGAAATTTCATATTTTTTCTAATTTTAGAATTAGTGAATTTTACATTATTTATATTTTTCACTCAATATTGTAACATAATATCCACAAACCGTCCTATCTATTTGTTTACATTTGAGTTGAGCACGGAGGTTAAGAAAAACTAATAAAGTAGGAAAAGTGAATTTAGTGGTGGGACCAATCAATATTTAATGTATAAAGTGAGTATAGTGGAGGAAAGTAGTGAAAGTAGTTGATTTTTATATTATAAAAGTTTACTATATTTGGAAAGTTTAGAAGTGTAAACAATTGGGATCCCAAAAAAGAAAATGTAAAGAATTGGTTAAGACATAGGGAGTACTATTTAACAATATTTTAATTTTCTATTTGATTTTATTTTAAATTTAATTATTAAAAATATTTATGAAATAACAGATATACCACTAAACCATCATAAGTGCCTTATGCTAATTATATATACTAGCTTATAGCCCGTGCGATGCACGGTTACTTAAATTTTATTTATAATTATTCTGTTTATAATTATATTTTTATTACCCATGCAACACACAATTGTTTTTTTAATATTTATAATTATATTTATTTATGAATGTTGTAATATTTAAAAGTTATTAGTTTCCATGATTAAATTATTGTTAAAAAATATTTAGCCAAAAAAATTATAGTTAAAAATTTGATATTTATTATATTCTACACGCTCAATTTAATATTTGTTTATATTGAGTTATAAAAATTAGATTTTGCCAATTTTATAGTCCACATGAAATTCACAAAATAATTTTTAATTTAGTTGTGGTTTAATAGTTCTTTTTCAATTAAAAACTATTCTAAAACTAAAAAGAGAATAAAGTGACGAAATTTAATGTTGAGAATTCTATTCGATTTAGGAAATCTACTTATATGTAGTTTAGATTATTAGAATACATTTTATTAACCAAATACAGTTTTTAATGTTAAATCTAACGGTTTTCACCTATCTATTTAACATTAAAAGATTTTTATTATTTTGGTATTAAATGAGTTTCCTTATTTAATTACAACTGTTTTTATGTTTTGACTTTTTAGAAAATCCAATCCTAATATAATATCTTTTAACTTATATCATTTTTAGATAATAACTTCTTTTTATATGATATAATCTTGATCATGTATTTTTAAAAGTATTGGATCTAACGGTTGAGAATGTTTTGGCGGTATTTAGGACCAAACTAACATGATAACATCATTAATTTTTCTTAATATTTATAATTTTTTTAAATATTTATTGCTAAAATATAATATACTCTTTTTTGTAATATGTTAAAGATGCGGGAACTTTGAACTTTTGAGAAAATAAATTATCAATTAAAATATAATTTTTTTTGTAATAGTTTTTCTTTTAAAGTAGTACACCGTGATCAAAATTCTGTATAAATTTCATTTTTTTATAGTATATCCGGTAAATATCTATGTTATTATATTAAAGACTAAATAATGAAAGCTTCCTTATAAGTTAAGTTTGGTCGCTTTGTTTGATCACTCAATCCATAATTGTTGAATCTTTCAAATTAAATTGTTGAAAAATGTTAGATATAACAGTAAAATTATCATGTAGAATGATCTAATGTTTGAATCTATCAACAACATATTAAAATTTATAGGTTTTTTTGAAAAATAAGAATTTTTTCATTTTTTCTTGCAGACATATGTTATTTGATAATATTTTTTGTAAATTGATTTTACACAAAGAATTCAATTCAATATAGAAAACCAATTTATAATTGGTTTAAATTATCAAAGCACACTTCTTAGTATTTAAATATAATCCTACATTTAATCAAATACACGTTTTAATATAAGTATTATATTCAAAATTATCGTTTATGAATATGAAACCCTCAACATTTTAATAATATTTTGATATTATCCGTTTGTTATATGTAAAATAATATAATTATAATTTGGATTAATCGAATTGTTACGTTCTTTCAGAAAAAAAAGTGTTTAAATTTATTCATGTACATGAGTTCTCCTAAGTCTCTTATAACGTAGGGTATCATTATAATCGATATGAATTGTTATCTTGATATTTGGTTTAACAATTATTATCTAACTGGAACTATACATAAATTCAAGAGAAAAGATATTTAAGAATTTTTACATAGAAAATTTTTAAATTATCAAAATACACTTTTTAGTATTTAAATATAATTCTATTATTAATCAGATACACTTTTTAATATTAGATCTAACAATTATCATCGATCTATTTAAGATCTAACTATAATTATTAATTTGGTCGTATACTGATCGTACACGGACCAAATCGATTTTAATTTTTTCTTAAATTGATTTTAATATTTTATTGAAATAAACAAAGAATTTATAAATCTAAAAGAATTAGGAAAAAAAATTAAATTGGTGCTACAATAATAAAAAAATATTTATTAAAATTTAGATAATAACTTTACTATTTGGCTCTTGAGCTCTATCTTGAGTTTTAGACAACAGATTTTAACGATTTTACAGCCCACGCGAAGCTTACAAAATTATCTTTAATTCAATGATGGTTTAATAATTATTATCTAACTGGAACTATCCATAAAATAAAGAGAAAAGATAATTACGAATTTTTACATAAAGATTTCTATTCAATTTAGAAAACCCATTTATAATAGGTTTAAATTATCAAAATACACCTTTTAGTATTTAAATACTATCCTATTATTAATCAAATACAATTTTTAATATTATATCTGACGATCCTCATCGATTTGAATATTTATAGTTTTATAATCCAACGGATCGTATACTTTTGGTAGTACAGTGACCGACCAAAGTTTTGGATAAGATCTCCCTTACGCTGATATTATATCAATTAATTGCAAGTAAACACTTGTCATTTAGAAAAGAGTTTGAAAATAATTTTCTTTTAGTTTCTTGCATTTTTCTTGAAATCATAATTTATAACTTTAAATATTTAATTAACAAAAGCCCAATTAATTTAATACCCTCATTACAGGCTTATACTAGGCAATAATACAAAACAAACATGTTCCAGACTGAGCCTTGCAGACTTGCTACCTGCCCAAAAAAATAAAATAAGGCCCCATTTGAAAGCAGTACACAAAGAGTAAGGCCCCATAACAAAGTGTCCTAATCTATTTTCAAATTTTAGACACTTAAAAAACAAATATATACATACAGATATTTATTTATACGTATAAAACTATTCTCTGATTGGGTCTGAAATGAAATTTTGTGCAAATAAAGGGCCAAGATTGAAACTTGAAAACAGTAGACAATAGACATCTTCACAGGTGAACTGGAAAAAACACACACAAAACACACACAAAATCAAGAAATTCAATTTGGGGGTAAAGGTTGGATCTTTAAGCATTTTTCATGGTTTTGTAAGTAAGTATTTCAATGCTTTGTTTGTTTAATGTTGAATTAAAGATGCCCAGAAGGTTAAATTAGTGTTTAATTAATTTAAGTGAAAAAAAATAGTTTTTTTTTAGTTTTGTACTAATTGTTGAATCTTGATTTTACCCTTTTGAGTTTTTTGAATTTTGAGGTAGTTGAATCTGTGGGTTTGGTGTATATGTGTGTTATAAAGATGCCCATGAACTTGTATTAGTGTTTAAGCAATTGAAGTGAGAAACTTTAGTTGTTTTGATTTAAAGCTTGTTCTTGAATCTTGATTTTACCCATTTGAGTTTTTTGAATTTAGAGGTAGTTGAATCTGTGTTCTTGGTGTATATGTATATTGTAAAGATGCCCATGAAGCTGTATTAGTGTTTAAGCAATTGAAGTGAAAAAATTTACTTGTTTTGATTTAGGGCTTGTTCTTGAATCTCAATTTTACCCATTTCAGTTTTTTAAATTATGAGGGAGTTGAATCTGTGTTCTTGGTGTATATTTATTAAAGATGCCCATAAACCTGTACTAGTGTTTAAGCAATTGAAGTGAAAAATTTTAATTTAATTTTTTTTTTTTTTGATTTTGAACTCATTCTTGAATCTTGATATTTACCCATTTCACTTTTTTGAATTTTGAGGTAGTTAAATCTGTTTATATGGGTGTATATGTATAAATAAAGATGCCCAGAAAGATTTATTAGTGTTTACGCAATTTGAGCGAAAGAAATTTACTTGTTTTGAATTAGAATCGATAATTTGTGTTACCTATTTAAGTTATTAGGATTTTGAAGTAGTTGAATCTGTGAATTTACTGTTTGCATATGTGTGTGTGTGTATTACAGGTTTTTCATCTTGTTGTAATCTGTTTCTGGGCTGATTAGCGAAATGGAGGAAGAGTCGAATAGTGAAGTTGATTTTATTTTGGAGTTTCTCAAAAGGAATAAGTTCTCCAGGGCTGAAGCTGCTTTACGTAGTGAGCTCGGTAAGCATCCTGATTTGAATGGTTTGTTTCAGAAGCTTAGTACTAGTGATAAAGAATTTGAAAGTGAGGGAGAATTGATGGACTTGAAAAATGGGCCTGCAAGTTTGCACAGAAGTGTGGGAGTTTCTTGTGAGGAGCTTATTGTTAAAGAAATTGAGTGTGGGACTACTAGAATTGATTCTAATGAGAATAGGAGGAAAGTTCCTGAAGAACTGATTAGTAATGGTGATGAATATTCTATCGCGAGAAGAGAAAAGAATTCAGGATTACCCGGAAGTTCTGAGAATAATGTGCTTGATTTACATACGTGGAAGTTGAATCAAAGTAATAGTGGTGTGGTTGCTAATTCTTTGCGTACTGATGGGGGGAATAGTGCTAATTACATTAACAACGAGAAAGTTTTTAATCCTTCATGGCTTGGGAGTACCAGTACATCCAGCAGTAATACAAAAGAAAAAGAGAATGGTCATAGTGGCTATTCTAAAGATGATGATTCTGTGGGAAATCCTTGGTCTAGAAATGATGAATCTACCTTAGAGTCGGGCAAAGAAGTATGGAAAGACTGTTCTGTTAAAACTGTGCTTCAATTTCCAAAAGCAGATGTTTCGGCCAGTTATGATAGTTCAAGTATTGGTATTGGAGGCGTAAAGGATGGAAAGAGAAAATCGAAAGAGACAAACTATGTTCGGGATGCCATAAAAGAGCAAGAAGATGAGGTTGGAAGAGGTATGTACTTTGGGAAAACACAGGAACCAAAAACTTTTGGTAGCCTAGGGATTATTCCATACATACCTTCTGAGAATCATAAGGAAGAGTTCCCGAGGTTGGCACCTGTTAAGCTTAAATCAGAGGATAAGCCATTAAATATAACATGGGAAGAGAAGTTTGAGCGTGATGTATCCAGTTTAAAGATTAATAATGCCGACGCCTACCTTATCGGATCGTTTATAGATGTCCCAATTGGACAACAGACCAACTCTTCAGGTTCGCTGATGTGATAACAAAAATTCAGATCTTATTTGTTGCTTGCGTACAACTCTGACGGTTTCATTCTAATTAAATAAACCGTTAATCTTGTTTGCATGCACCAGCTATTTGCTATTAAATTGCATGACTTTTTTGGACCCATATGATAATGATTAAATTTCCTTCAGCTACCTATTAAAATAAGATGTAACGTCTGTATATCTCTTGCCTTTATCTGTCTTTACATATTGCTATTGTCGAAAGTTCCATCAACTTTTTGACCACAATCTTTGTCTGATATGAGATAGTCAAAGATATCTCATAAATACATGCAATTATGCTTGTGAGAAACATAAAAGAAGTATTTGGTAAGTCTTATGTTGCATCAGTCCTCTTTCTTCTAATACTGTATATATATTCACGTGTTGGAGAAAGATTGTTACATAAATGGATGATAAATTTCCTATCTATTTTTCACAAAATCAACTTGTTGGTCAACTATACTTATGGATATGGTATATGATATCGTTAAACGAAGCTATTCTGTTAAAATTGGAATCCCAATAAAGCTTACACACTGATACTTGGCCTACTCACTTTTGCCTGGCACCCAGCTGTTAAAATTGCTGGTATTTGATCTGCTTTTAAGAGGTGAGTTCTTCTAGTTAAAGTAATACCTTTCATCTATATGCTATACTGTTTATTTTCCAACCAAAAGCTAATGTGGGCTGTGAATTTCATAGATTTTAAATGCAATGATATAAATAGCAACCTGTTTCTTACGTGGGAAATTTTATGATACTCTACATATTTCACCTGTCATAAAATGGTAATATTATACTTGTAATTACTGTGTCAGGTGGAAACAGGCCTGGAGGAGGCAATTGGTTATCGGTCAGCCAGGGCATTTGTGAGGACACATCTGATCTTGTTTCCGGTTTTGCAACTATAGGTGATGGACTAAGTGAAGCTGTTGATTATCCCAATGAGTTTTGGGATTCTGACGAGTACGATGATGATGATGATGTTGGCTACATGAGACAACCTATAGAGGATGAGACCTGGTTTCTGGCTCATGAAATTGACTACCCGAGTGATAATGAAAAGGGAGCAGGACAGGGGAGTGTTCCAGACCCTCAAGAAAGATGTTCAAACAAAGATGAGGATGATGATCAGTCATTCGCGGAGGGGGATTCCTATATAGCTGGTGATAATCTTTTTCAATCTGGAAAAGACAATCCACTTGCACCTTCAGATGATCCGATAGGGCTGTCAGCAACAGATATGTATGGGAGGACTAATGAAAGAAGGTTAACTGCTCATTATGATGGACAGCTGATTGATAAGGAAGAACTGAATTTAAGGTGCAATGAACCTGTATGGCAGGGCTTTGTTGCTGAGAGTAATGATCTCATTATGCTAGGGGACAGGAAAGTAGTAGATGAGTGTGAAAGGCCTCGGCCTGATGATATTTTTATGGATGATGATCAACATGATTCAGTTAGATCAATTGGTGTGGGGATTAATAGTGATGTAGCTGATTTTGGCAGTGAGGTGCGGGAAAGTTTGCTTGGAGGTAGTAGTGAGGGTGATATGGAGTACTTTAATGATCAAGATGTTGGCGGGTCTAGATATTCTCAGCAAGATCTGGATAATAGATACAATGGAAGATCTAAGGGTGACAAAAATAAAATCAGTAAACATGACCCGCATAAGACCGTAATACGACATAGCAAAGGTGCAGGCTCACATTCAAAAGATGTCAGAGAAAGGGGGTTCGCCTTCCCCCCACCGAGAAATGGGCCAATTGTTCAGACAGTCTCTAGTAATACTTCGTGGTCTAACAAAGGGAATGCTGATAATGGTTTGATTGGGAGTGAAGACATGCTTGCTTTGTGGAAACAAAGAAGCAGTGATTCCTCGCCTGTTAGGAGTTCATGTGATGAAGATGATGCTAATGCAGTGGGATCCACAAATTCTTCCCCTTCGACAAACTCAAAGTATGGTTATATTGAGCGGGCTCACGTCAAAAAGGAGGATGAAAGACTTCTGGATGAAAGACTAGAAGATCCGGGGGCATCTTTGGAGGATGAAGAGGCAGCCGCTGTGCAAGAACAAGTGAAACAGATTAAGGCACAGGAAGAAGAATTTGAAACCTTCAACCTTAAGATCGTGCACAGGAAAAACAGGCATGCTTTCTCTCTTAACTCCACCTGCTTATTAAATGTCTGTGCTTACTTGTAGAGGTAATTACTCTGCATTTATTTTCTTTCGAGGCTAGGAGCTTCCTCATATCACAGAGTAATGTTTTCTACACACATCTGCATTTTAGGTTTGTCAGGCATGTCATCATGGTAGATTTTTATTTAATCCCTACAAGCATGAACAAGGAAGTTTTTTTAGTACTTATTTGTGTATTCCTCTAGAGAGCTCAGAGAAGAAGAGGGAGATTTCTCTTTAAACACTCGCTCAACATTTTTGCTAAACGTAATTGTTTTCTTTTTAAGAAGTTGTTAATGCATTGGTGTGTTTGGTATGGTCAATTTGTAAACCCAAGTTTTAATACTGATGTATTTTCTTCTTCTTTTTTATTTTTTTATATATATGGATAGAGAGTCGTGCTCCACTACACTGCAAACCTTTTTAGCCTAAATTCCTTCTGGATTCAGTAAAAGACAAGAATAAGATTATCATATATCCTAAACATAATAGACAAGATCCACTTAAAATATGTTTAGGACCCAATGTTTGTAGAGTTTGTAGTCCAAATGGTTGTTATTTGTAAACAAGTCTATATATAATCCTGTATGAAGAGTAGAGTCTATATTACTGTTTTAGCATACTAGATCGAAATATATATCTTTTGACTTTTTTGCATAACCATAATATATTGCCATGTTCAGAAATACTGTCGTATTCTGGATTTTCTCTTTTGTCTATTCTTTCACAATGTTTTCCCTTCCAAATTTAGCTCTGGTTTGGTAATTAGAAACTTCAGGAACAGTGGTTAACGAATCTTAAACCTCCATTTGTTTCCCCAGAACTGGCTTTGAGGAAGATAAAAATTTCAATGTTGTTATAAATTCGGTCCTAGCTGGGAGGTATCATGTCACAGAGTATCTTGGTTCTGCTGCATTTAGCAAAGCCATTCAAGCGCATGATCTCCACACTGGCATGGATGTCTGTGTAAAGATTATAAAGAACAATAAAGATTTTTTTGACCAAAGCCTTGATGAGATTAAGCTTCTCAAATTTATAAACAAGAATGATCCAGGCGACAAGTATCATATTCTGCGGTTGTATGATTACTTCTACTACCGTGTAAGTCCAATATATCTTGCTGACTTTAAATTATAGTTAAGTTTTCTGCGTATAGTGCATAACATGTTATTATGTGATTTAGCTTCACCATTGATTATAGAATACACAGGGAAGCTATTTCCTTTTCCTGTTAATTGTTGCTTGGTCAGCTTCTGGTGGTCTAAGGTACCTCTTTCCTGCGATATAATAGAATGGTCCTTGATTTCCAATTCAGGTCTAGAGCAAATTTTGAACAAACCTGCCAATATATGCAGATGTGTGTTTTGCTATAAGATAAACTTGGGAGTTGATATATGGCCATGATACTAATTCTTCTATTCGCTTTCATCAATCATATTCTGTACTTTCCTCCTCACACTCAAAGCAGACACCTTTAACTAACACAAACATTATAGATTACAGTCTTAATTTCCTGTAATTGCACCTCTCAGCAGACCCTACTCATGATATCCTTTTGACAATTTAAAGCTTTGAGCTCTATAATATTGTATCCAAGTTTTTAGAGTTTATTGATGAAGTCAGCTTTTTGCCAAATATTCCAGTTATACCAGCCCCTAAAAGTTCAAGTATTGTACAGGAGAGATAAGGGTTGTTTCAATTACTGTGCATTAATCTATGATATTTTGTTCCATCAACTTTCTTTTGCTTGTCTACACATCTTCTCCTAATCGGTGTAAATAAAATTGGAAATTGCATGTATCACTTGTGTAGTTCTCTCTTCCTATTTAAAGACCTAATTGAGATCTTAGAGCTATGACTTTTTAATAAGAAGAGAAGAAAAAAAAAACAGGACAAAAAAAAAATCCCTCAAGGCTACTTCATTTGTAAAAAATGCTTCCTATATAACGTAGTTGGTCTCAAAAGCATTATCTTAGGTTCCCTTTTTACTTGCCTTAATTATTGAAAGAAATGACTGTATATGAACAAGTATCACTGCTATAGCTAGACATGCCTTGTTCTTTCTTTTTAGGGTGTAAGAACACATGTATTTTGCCCAAAAGTGCCATTTAAAACACTGTGGTTCTGAACTCAAGTATTTGGATCTCCTCGAAGCTAATATTTCCTTCATATTGCAACCATGGTTTTTGCTCTTTGTGATTGGAGGTCTATTAGTCCTTGTTCCTGGAATTTACTCCTAGTTACTTTCCTAGACAAGAATGCCTCTCCCTGCTTTAAGAAGTTTTAAATTTAGTAATCTTTAATAACAATATGATTCTGATTTGCTAATGCAACCCCTTCCTCCATCAATTTGCTCACAAAATATAAACAGAAGTTCACAGATGTTCTTCTTACCAATGTAAAGTATGACCTGTACCCAGCTTGTATCAGGCTAATTAGTTTATATCATCTTTGTTTCAGGAGCATTTGTTGATTGTATGTGAACTTCTGAAGGCAAATTTGTATGAGTTTCACAAGTTTAATAGAGAATCTGGAGGGGAGGTTTACTTCACAATGCCAAGATTGCAGGTTCGTAGCTATTTTCTTAAGAGTGTATCTGCCTCGTTATCATGTTGATGAAGTATTGAAATGTAATACTTTAAATTCTATCTGTAGTCTATCACTATCCAGTGTTTGGAGGCCCTTCAGTTCTTGCATGGCATTGGTCTTATACATTGTGATCTGAAGCCAGAGAACATTTTGGTCAAAAGCTATAGTAGATGTGAGGTGAAGGTCATTGATTTAGGAAGTAGTTGCTTTGAAACGGATCATCTTTGCTCCTATGTTCAATCTAGATCGTATCGAGCCCCGGAGGTTATATTAGGACTGCAGTATGACAAAAAGATTGATATCTGGTCCCTCGGATGCATATTAGCAGAACTTTGCACTGGCAATGTAAGTATCCAACATTACTACTACCTTTAATTGGAAGTTTGTTGGATGTTGAAGATTAGAAGTTTATATTGTTTCCTTAGCTTTCCTGTAATTTGGTATATGACTATATTTTCCGCAGTCTTGAAGAGGATAGTAGAAATGTGGGTAGATATAACAAAATTAATGGGTATGGCCCTAATTTTTAAAATCACAATCACAGAAGTGAGCGTACACTATTTTGGTAATTTTTGTTGTAACTTGGGGAGGGAAAAAAGGTGCATCTGTTTATCCATAATTCAAACTGGAAACCTGTAACATAAAAGCCCTGGGTGGTGTTTTTCTATCTGTTCCAGTTGCTAAAGAAAAGTTGGTGATCAGAACTGCATTATTTGGAGAAAATCTTCTGCTTGGTTTTTCTTAATTTGACAAGAGAGGTGATTAAGGGAGCATGTAAATCCTCCTAAAAACATAAATTAAAAAGTGTATAGTGTTCACTATTCGGTGCAAGAGCGCCCTCTATTTCTTAAAATGGTCCACGGTTAAAATCAAAAGACAGAATGTTTCCCCATTTCCCTAAGTGATTAGAGGACATAACTATTCACTAAAAATCCCTTGCATATCTCTCCCATTTAAATATTCTTGATACCGCTAAGCAACTATACCGCCAAAGCATTTTACCATCTTTCTTCCTACAAGTGCTCTGGAACCTGGTAGCAACATTTCAACTTCCATCTGACAAACTCTAGTGTGCCGAAATGCCCAAATAGAATGTACCATAAATGTTCCGTTAAAAGTTAATAAATGAATGAAAGCTTTTGTTTCTAGCTCAGAAGAGGTGGAAGAGAGACGGAGGAGTGTGACAGGAGTTTGTTTTGTATAAAAAAACCGGCAGGAACACCTAGAGGGTTGATTTATCATTACTGGTTTCTATGCACAACAATATATATATATATATATATAAATATATTTTTGTGGTGACATTTATATCTAGATTACTGATACTATGTATCGGATATCACACACCTATATATAATATGATATTTAATCACTTTGTATATATGCTAATGTAATGGCATTTCAGGTTCTCTTCCAAAACGATTCACCTGCGACATTGCTTGCTCGGGTCATCGGAATTATAGGACCAATTGACCAATACATGCTTGCAAAAGGACGAGAAACGTACAAATACTTCACGAAGAACCACATGCTATACGAGCGGAACCAGGTAAAGATACAGCGTAGTATCTGTTGAACTCACAGCTGTTCTGCTAATGCGTAGCTCATTCATTGTTGGGAACTTTTACTATTTGTTGAAGCAAAACAATGGCATCCATTTCTCCAGCTAAATTTTATCTATTAAAGTGTATTCCTTTTCTTTTCTTTAGGATACCAACAGATTGGAATACTTGATTCCCAAGAAGACATCACTAAGACATCGTTTGCCTATGGGAGACCAAGGTTTCATTGATTTTGTCAACCATCTTCTCGAAGTGAACCCAAAGAAGCGCCCCTCAGCATCAGAGGCTCTGAAGCATCCATGGCTGTCATACCCTTACGAACCAATATCTTCATAAACCCGTGTTGAAACTTGTTCAGAGACTTGCAGAATGTACCCTTGTACTGGAATCCAGCTTAGATGCAAGAAAAGGAACTCCAATTCTAAGCCTGCATTTAAGTTAGCTACAAATTTGACTTGGTCTTACCGAGGCTTTAGCCATTCCACTTCTCCACAATGTTTGGACAGGCCATTCGAGTTTGTTTCATGTTGTCGACACTTCAGTTACACAGTTTTCTGTAATTTTATGGTATTAACCAAGGAAACATAATTCCTTGACATTAATCGTACCTTTCGGGTCTTCTGTTTTTGCTGTGTCCTGAACTTGGAAGAAGAATTCCTCAATCTTGTTGTATATTATGTGTGATTATTCTTCTTGCATGATAGTAGCTATTATCTTTAAGATGGATGTTTTTGCTATGTATGTGCAAAGGGAGACACTCCTGTGATTTTGCTTGTTTGAGTCTACATCCTAAAATGTGGGAGCAAACCTGACCAATTTTTTTTTCTACAACAATGTCCATTAGAGCTTTCTTGTCATTCCAAATTTAGTAACCAACAATATCAAACTATAGGGAGAAGGCAAGTACTGAAATGCATTTCCATTGAGAAAGGCAACATTTTCATCTTTTACACTTATCTCATCCAACTGAACAGAACAGAACAAACAAGCAAATGCTACAGAGTAATAGCAGAGCTAGCTAGATACAATGTATATTAGTTACATCAGACATCAAAGTGAACCATACACACACTAGTACAGTGTTAACTAACACAAACACCTAAAATGAACAGAGACTGCATCACAGGCCATGATGCTCATCATTCAAATCGAACACCTGCGGCTGCTGCTGCTGCTGCTGCTGTGGCTGAAACTGAGCAGTAGGTGCCGATTCACTAGCACAAACACCTGGAATACCTCCTTCAATCGCAGCACACGATTCTGTTGTATTATTCTCAGGAACTCCAAACGACGAAGTCGTAGTTGCAGTGTTATGAAGATGCGGAAACGGCAAATACACACTGTGAACAACAATCTTCAGGTTCCGAATCACATCAGGCACCTTGATCCGCACGTAATTGATCCGAATAGGCGTGACTCTACCACTAGCAGCTGTCACTAACAGAGACTCTCCTTGCTCAAGCGTAGGCAACTCAGTTCCTACAGGAATCTTCTCCAGCTCGAAAATCGGAAGCAGCCGATTCGGAACTATATGAAACCTCACACTACTAACATACGAATGCGAACCGGAGAAAATAGACTGATCATCAATAGCAAAAACAGTCATGTTGTTAAGACTAACAAGCTCTGCATACTTAACCTTCATCGCTAAAGATAAAACACTAAATCCAGTACTTCGAAGCCTTAACATCGCGTCGCGAAGCATCAATCGCATCAGATAGAACGGAGCGGTGGAAGGATGATGATGATGAGGCTGATACGGAAATGAGAGAGAGTGCATTCTCTCTACGTTACAGGAGAAAGGAGAGAGAGGCGCGAGAAAGCCTTGGATTCCGTGAATCACTAAGAGTCCGTTGTTGAATAGATCAGGACGAGTTATTTCGACGCCTCCGACGAAGATTTTGGAGACGTTTGTTCGTTTGTCGGTGGCGGAGGTGATTGTTATGCACCGTCCTGGATCCATTGTCTCGATCTTCGTGCCGAATGCCAGTTTTTTCAGGTATTCAAGCGAGAACAGACCTGTAACAATTTGTTCACCGATTAGTATAAAAACTACACGTAGACACACACACACACACACACTAAATCACACACACGTACACAAACACACACACAAACACGCACAAAAACAGAGACACGCAAATACACGCACAGAAACAGAGACACACACACAGTTAATATGATATGACTGAGAGAGAGAGAGAGAGACCTGGAACGATGTGTTCACGAAGGAGACGAGTTACGGAGCAAGAAGCGGAAGTGCAAGCGCGAATCGAGGCGTCATCAGGAGCGAAGAGAGTTGAAGGACCGCTCCAAGTAGAGTACGAAGCGTCGGAGAGAGACGGAACCGCCATAGCGAGTTCTTGAAAGCCGAGATTCGTGAGAATCGGCTCGAGGAGATTGGTGACTTCATCGTGGAAGTACGGAACTGGTGATTCCGGCGACGGAGTGACAGCAGCGGTGGAGAAAGCGGCAGCGGCGCGGCCGAAGTAGAACGAAGCCAGGAGGATGACAATGGAGACGATTGTGAGTTGCAGAGGCATGGTGAAGTCAAGCAAATAGTGTTTGCGTATAGAGAGAGCGAGAGAGATTGAGAGAGAGAGAGAGAGAGAGAGAGAGAGAGAGAGCGAGAGAGATTGAGAGAGAGGAGAGAGAGAGAGAGATTTGGAGGGAAATGTGAAGAATGAGGGAGATGATGGAGAGTGTTTATATAGGGTGGTGGTGGGAATATCGAGGCGGTTAAAAGTTTGTTAGAGTTGAGGGTGTGATTGTGTGTGGTTGGATTGATGGGAAGTGTGGCAGTGAAGGTGTTGTAATCGTTGGATCAAATTCTGTTGTGCTGTGAATGGTAGTGGACGGATGAGATTGGTTTGATAGTAAAGTGCAGGGTAGTATACTGTGGTGCGGCGTTGTAGAGCATTTTCCTTTTCCAGAGGACAAATTTTCACTGGAGTGTCGTTTTGTTTCTATATTCTCGCTCAGTTTGAACTCGAGAATTTTATTTATTTATTATAGACACAAATATTTAATTTCTTTTAGTGTACTCGCTTAGAATAATTTCATGTACTCACTTTTTAATGGGAAAAATATAAAAAAATATTATTGTAAATGAAAATATTTGGAAAAAGTAATCTTAAATACAACTAAAAGTAACGGTTTAAAACAACTAAAATCAACTAAAATGAAAATATTTTAGTTTTTAAAATTTACTTGAATTAAACGCCTCCTTAATTTACATAAACTGAGTGATTCGAAAAATGGAGCCAATATTGCATTCCTCACTACTGTTGGAACTGTTACTTAATAGAAGGGTAAATATTTCTTTATGTAAATATTAGCCAAACAGGTCAATGTGAAGTTAGTTTGTAACTAACTTTCCCGCCACTTCTATTTATATAAGCTAGCTTAGTTTTCATTTTTTGTACAAATTGTAACAAACTTTTCTATCAAGAAGTATGATTTTCTTTCCATTTCACAACTCTTTTTCTCCAAATCTTCATTATTAACATGGTATCAGAGCAACTTTGATTACGATCATTACTGCTTCAATTCAAGCTTTCGTTAATGGCAATCTGATTGTGTTCTTCGTCTCATCCGCTTAAAGATTCATCTTTTAGGTCAGTTTCTGTTATCTCTACATCGTAATTGCATTGTTAATCTCCGTAAAATCTTGTTATTACGATTGTGATTACAATTGTTATCAATATTTGATCTTATATCTTGCTGATTGAATCTACTTCAAACATGATACTTTCATATCTTGATCAATATCTGAGATCTTTCCGATCTTTCTGATTTCGTATGTTTCTTTCGATTTTGATACGAAATATACACTAATATATTCGTAGATTTGCGTTGATTGTCAAATTCACTCTCAATCGATCTTGATTGTTCAATTTTTTCTTTGCGGTTATTGATCAAACACCTTTCGTGCATCTGTAAGCATCTTCATTATTAGTTATGACAACATCAAGTCCTCATCCTGATTCTTCTGATAACATTGAAACACATAACAATACTTTTCGATATGAAACTCTCAACTCACAAAATTCTCAACAAGACAATCCTCTATATCTTCAAAATTCTGATAGTCCTGGTATGAAACTAGTCAGTGAGCCGTTTGATGGTACCGGATATGGAAATTGGAAACGTTCTATAACTATTGCACTTTCAGTCAGAAATAAACTAGGTTTCGTTGATGGTTCACTTCTAAAACCAGAGGCTAAATTTCCATCCTTTAAGAGTTGGCAAGGTGTAATGATATTGTCATTTCATGGCTTCTTGGTGCTCTATCTAAATCAATTGGTCATAGTGTGATATATGTTAACACTGCACATCAAATCTGGTTAGAATTAGAAGAGAGATATGGTGTATCAAATGGAACACAAATGTTTGGTCTACATAAGGAGATTAATGAACTGTCTCCAGGAAATAAAAATATTGTTGATTACTTCACTAAACTTATGATGCTCTGGGATGATGTTGATTCTATATGCTTGGTTCCTATGTGTACTTGTGGTTGTTCATGCGGGGAATCACAAAAGTTAATCAAGTTTCAGCAAGATCAAAAAGTGATTCAGTTGCTCATGGGTCTCAATGATAGTTATGTTGTAATGAGAGGGTCTATTTTGATGAGATCTCATTTGCCTACAATCAGTCAAATTTATAATATTCTTCTTCAAGAAGAGTCTCAAAGAGAGATACATTCAGGAGCTCATTTTCTATCTGACTCAGCTTCATTAGTTGACAATTCAAGGTTTCAGAATTCTCATCAACCTAATAGTGCTTCCTTTCCAAAGAAGTTTGGTTCTGATTCTAGGAAAACTAATCTCCACTGCAATTATTGCAAGAAATCTGGACATACAGTTGAAAAATGTTACAAAATCCATGGTGTTCCTGCAAACTTCAAGTTTACCAATAATAAAATATTTGCAAATGTTGTTTCTTCACCACAACTTGACTCATCAGATACTAGAAACTCTAGTAACAATGTTAATTCTACTAATACTGCTTCTGTTGGAAATTCTCAGAATCAAGGTACCAGTTCTTCTACAAATGCTCCATCTATGTTTAATGGTCTGTCACCAGAATTATGCTCTCAGTTGGTTCAACTGCTCAAATTAGCATAAACTTCATATTCATATTCTTTATCCACTGCAAATTTTGTTGGTAACACTTTACACACTGCTTATTTGTCAACACCTACATGTGTTACTTGGATTATTGATAGTGGTGCTAGTGACCATATGTGTGCTCACAAATCTTTGTTTTCATCTCTAAACTCTTTGTCTACTTGTATTACTATTTCCTTACCTAATGGAGATATTGTTGAAATCTCTCAAAGTGGTACAGTCCCTTTATCAGAACATATCGTTCTTCAAAATGTGTTATATGTTCCTCTCTTTAAATTCAACTTACTCTCTGTTCACAAACTCACAGAACAGTTGCATTGCCAAATTGGCTTTACTCATGAATACTGTTATCTACAGGCCTCTTCGTGAAGATGCCACAGGTTCTTGGTAAACTTCATAGAGGTCTCTATGTCTTCTCCCATCCTATTCATGTTGTTTCCACTCAATCTACTCTATCTGTTGTTTCTGCTATTTCCAAAGCTTCTTATATTGATTCTTGTAATAGTGTTCAGTCTATTTGTAATGTTTCTATTTCTACTTGGCATTCAAGATTAGGTCATCTTCCTCTGTATAAACTGAAAAATCTGGCCCTATGTAATTAATGTGATGATGATACTATCCTTTCTTGTGCAATTTGTGCAAAATCAAGGCAACATAAATTGCCTTTTCCTCACAGTTCAATTCATTCTAGTAAATGCTTTGATCTCATTCACATAGATTTATGGGGACCCTATCCAGTTCAAACTTATAATAAATATAAGTATTTCTTAACAATTGTAGATGATTTTTCCAGAACCACCTGGACTCATCTTCTCAGTTGTAAAAGTAATGCTTTCAATTTCATTAAAAATTTTATTGCCCTAATAGAAACTCAGTTTTCCACTATTGTCAAGTCAGTCAGATCTAACAATGCCTTGGAACTAGGTTCCAGTAATGATGCTACTACATTCTTTCTTTCTAAAGGGATTATTCACCAAACATCATGTGCCTTCCACAACAAAATGGTGTTGTGGAAAGGAAGCATAAACACTTGCTTGAAACTGCCAGAGCTTTACTCTTTCAATCTAATCTTCCTATTCAATACTGGGGAGATTGTATCCTCACTTCCACTTATTTGATTAATAGATTTCCTTCTAAATTGCTTCATGGTGTATCTTCATATGAAATTTTGTTTGGGCATAAGCCTTCTTACAGTCATCTAAGAGCTTTTGGTTGTTTGAGCTACATTTCTACTTCCTCTATTCACATATCAAAGTTTTCTGCTAGGGCTACTCCTTGTATTTTTCTAGGTTATCCTTATGGAAAGAAAGCCTACAAGTTTTTGAATTTAGAAACCAAATCTATACAAATATTTCCTTATGTTCAAACTGCATCACCACACTGTTTTCCTCTTCCAACACCTGATTTCTCTACATTTGATTCAAATAATAATCTTCCTCCTGGTCATGTATTGTTTGATTCTCCAAACAGTATAAGTTCATCTCAAATTAGGAATTCTACTGGTTCTTTACCTTATTATTCTTGTCCTACTTCTACTTCTTCTATTAGTCCTATACATACATCTTTTGGTTATCCTATCAAAAAATCCACTAGAGAGAGTAAACTTCCTTCTTATCTTCAGGATTATGTTCACACTTATCAGTCCTCACATTGTGCTACAGCTACTTGTGCTTGTACACTTTCTAGTCTTTGTCAGACTAATACAACACACATTGTTCCTACTATTACTTGTTGTTCTGTTAATTCTTTTACTGATCCACCTATCACTGAACCAAGTTCATATGAAGAAGCTATTAAGTTTTCAGAATGGAGACAAGCTATTGCTGCAGAATTCTCTGCTCTTGAAGCCAATAATACTTGGGGATTAATGCCATTACCACCTGGCAAGAAGCCAATTTCTTGTAAATGGGTTTTCAAAGTCAAACATAATGCAGATGGGTCAATTGAGAGATATAAGGCTCGTTTGGTTGTTAAGGGCTTCACACAAAATCAAGGTATTGACTACACTGAGACATTTTCACCAGTTGTCAAAATGACAACAATTAGAGCTCTTGTTGCTGTGAGCATTAAAAAAGGTTGGCACATGTCTCAACTAGATGTGAACAGTGCCTTTCTTCATGGTGATTTAAATGAAGATGTATATATGAAGCCACTACTTGGTCTTGTTCTATCAGATTTAACTCTTGTATGTAAACTAGTAAAGTCCTTATATGGTCTAAAGCAAGCCTCCAGAGAATGGCATTCCAAACTTCATGCTACTCTTCTGTCCAGAGGCTATTGCACTTCTAAGAATGATTCTTGTTTATTCTACAAGAAAACAGGTTCCTCTGTAGTTTTTTTAGTTGTTTATGTTGATGACATATTGGTTGCTGGGAATGACATGACAAAAATCAATTATGTTAAGATTTTTCTTGATTCCACATTCAAAATCAAAGATTTGGGCAGACTTCACTATTTTTTGGGCATTGAATTTACTCATATCTATTCTGGAGTTGTTCTTTGTCAGAGAAAATATTCTTTGGATTTACTCCAAGAGTTTGATACATCTCAGACTACATCTGTGGTTAGTCCATTCGATCTCAACATCAAACTGGTACATGGACAAGGTACATCTTTATCTGATTCTTCTCAGTACAGGAAGTTGGTTGGCAAGTTAAATTTCCTTACGCATACAAGGCCTGACCTCTCTTTCTGTGTTCAACATCTTAGCCAGTTCATGTCTGATCCTCTACAACCACACTAGGATGCTGCACTTCATGTACTCAGATACATCAAAAATAATCCTTCTCAAGGACTTTTCTTTAGCAATTCTCCATCTTTCTCCATTGAAGGATACTGTGATGCAGATTGGGCAGCATGTCATCATACCAGGAAGTCTGTGAGTGGTTATGTTGTGTTACTTGGTGGTAGCATTGTTTCTTGGAAATCTAAGAAGCAACATACAATATCTTTGTCTTCAGCAGAAACAGAATATAGGCCTTTGCGCATGATAACAGCAGAATTAGCTTGGTTGTCTCGCTTGTTGGCTGATTTGGGCGTCCCAGACATCATTCCAATCCCTGTCAAATGTGATAATCAAGCGGCTATATACATTGCTAAGAACTCTGTTTTTCACGAACGAACTAAACACATCGACATTGATTGCCATTTTGTTCGTGAAAAACCTGCTTCTGGTTTAATCACTCTCAACTTCACTCCTACCTCTACACAACTTGCTGATATGTTTACTAAACCGTTGACAGGTCTTCAACATCATTTGATCTTGTCCAAGTTGGGTGTAAATACTTCAACCTCCAACTTGATGGGGGGTGTTGAACTGTTACTTAATAGAAGTGTAAATATTTCTTTATGTAAATATTAGTCAAACAGGTCAATGTTAAGTTAGTTTGTAACTAACTTTCCCGCCACTTCTATTTATATAAGCTAGCTTAGCTTTCATTTCTTATACAGATTGTAACAAACTATTCTATCAAGAAGTATGATTTTCTTTCCATTTCACAACTCTTCTTCTCCAAATCTTCATTATTAACAACTACTGATGCCTTTCTTTGTTGAATTGTTTCCTATTCCAAACAAGTGAGAGTTTTCTTTGTTACCCAACTATCAGTGGAGTATCCCATATATATAGAATACTCAATTGTCAATGGAGTATCCTGCCTGGTGGGGGCGGCTCCTCCGTTGTGGGTGGAGTATTATACAAATTAGGATACCCAACTACCAGTGGAGTATGACAAACGTTAAAATTGGCCACTATTTTCAGAATGGTTATTTTTGTTAATTTCAGCAAAAAATGGTTATTTTTGTATTTTTTTTCTTTCTAAAACTACACCAGCAAACTGGAATGACAAACAAAATGACATGAAGACACGATTATACTCCTAGCAGTAATCAGGCTGCATGTAATAACTTCTCACAGATTCTACTATTTATATGATCCAGAGCTGAACTTTTTGCTTCAGCTCACAAATAGGTTCGAAATCATATCGAGGTAATTGTTTAATTTACTTAGTATAATTGTTCGAATTTTCTGGATGCATTGAAATGATTGTCATAGTTGAAAATGTAGTCTCACTTCAATGCTGAAGGTTTTGATGTATCAGTATCCTTGCTCTTTCAATGAATTCATGCGGGAACTGCTGGTCTATATGTATGCAAAAAATAAAGTGGTATTTTAATTCTTTGCATGAGATGAAAAACATTGGAGTAGCAGCAAATCTTAAGTCCTGATCCTCATCCCCTACATCATACACAGCATGCAATTGTGTTTTGACTAAATCAGGGGGAGCAGTTTCGTAAGTTCTAAATTATGAATGTTTGTTGTTGTTGTTGTGTGTGTGTTGTGAAGTTCTCTCACTTCTACATCATCTTGTAGAGTGAAATACCATCTTGTAATTTTTTCCCATCAGCGTATTTATCATTCTGAATTGCTTCTGAGGTATGGATGACTTATTTTGACAGTTCAAGAATTTTCTGTTGATGCAGTGATAAATCAGGAAGGTGAACTACATCAATGACTCCTGATAGTCAAGGTAGTTTATAACTTGGTATCAGCCAGTGATCAATTCAGGCTGTTTCTGCGTAAAGGGTTGGAGCAGTGGAGCTCCGTTCAATGATTTTGTGTGTGTTTTTATCGTATTTTTTACTATATATTGTGAAATTAACCTATTTTTTTGCAGTAGTAGTTAGCAAGGGGGTATGTGGGAAATTGTTCTTGGAGGCTGCCATCAATCTGATAAAGGATGAAGTAAAGGCAAGATAAACGAATAATCTGTCTTGCATTGTTATTTGAGGATGCAATTTGTACTTGCAGCTTATTACATTGTGTGCCCACTCCCACTCCACACTTTGCTATCCAAGTTCTTGATGTTCATGAACACATTCATTTTTAGATTTAGCTGATCAAATTCTAAGTTAGGCCAGCCATCGTCATCCTATGCACAGCTTTACTACTTCTGTCCTAGTTAACGTCTTTGTGTATGTATCATGTTTGATCTTCTTGCTTATGTTTTATGGTATGAACTTCCCCCGACCTTGCTGTCAAGAGCAACCTTGATTGAAGCAGAACAGGAAATATTGCTGATAATTATCTTGTGTCATTCAATTCAAAGATTATAAGAAAATAATTTATATTTCTGATGAGTTCACCATTCTGAGATCTTAACTTATAGTGTCAACAGAGTTGAGCATTTTGGCACAGCAAATCCATCTTATGTTTTAGACTCTCCAACATGCATGGTGGAATCATATAAAAAATTCTGTCCGATTGTATTTGCTGCAGAAATCTTAGGGTTTCTTCCCAAGATTTCATACTCTGGTCCTTGCCCCTTTACAAAACACAAGATTTTCTGACACATATCACCTTTATTGCTTAAATCAAATGAAAATTGTTCTCAATGTTTCTGATTTTAATCTTTCGATCTTTTAAGCACCAGCTATCTGACATGAGTCCTCTTTCCCACACCTTGTAATGTGGAGCCTTAAAGCAGCGGTTGTGACACTGTCAAAAACCAAGAATCACATAGAACAGTTTCTTCCATCAATCCAAAAGTCTTCCCTATGCTGTCCCAATGAAGTCTGTTTTTAAGTATTTTGGTGCTGTGACTTCCTCTGATCGATCTATTTCAGTTTTTTTATAAAAAAAATCGGTGAAACTGTATTAAATGCCTTCCTCGCATATGCACAATGGAAAAAAATAGTTGATCCGTTAGGCGGATTGACGGAGTTTAGTTATGCAACAGTGTTTTTTTAGTCCGTCAATAAAATTGAACTCCACCAATCCGTTAGTTACTCCATCAAAAATTGATGGAGTAATTGATGGATTGATGGCCATCAATTTGATTGATGGACCAAAAAACATTGTTGCATTGATAAAACTCCATCAATTCATTGATTCGTTAGACGGATTAACTACTTTGATTTGTACTGCTGCATAAAAAATATAAAAATAGTTAATTTTTTTTGCATAGTAATAAACTCAATCAAAAAAATTGACGAATAACGGATTAAAGGCCGGGAATGGGTGCGGATGCTCTTAGTCTGCGAAAATGGCCATTTGATTTGAGCACTATCCCTGACCCCCTTCTGCAACCTCCTTCCTCCCTGTTTATATTTTCTTTACATCCTCATTAATCCTCTGCTATTGGCTGGATGTTTATGTTTAGCATTTTTTTTTATTTGCTTTGGTTGTTATAGTCTGTTTGTGTCTACTGTTCCATTGGATTAATATGCATGTTCGAATATATCTGATTCGTATAAATTATCTATCTGCATGTGTTGGAAAGTTTCAAAAATTTCAATTGGTGTAATCTTCAAATTCGAATTTCCAGTTAATTATTTCCTTACCAGATATATATTTGCTAATATATAGCGATTGCATGTCTTATTTAGAGGTAACGTATCACAAAAGGAATAGAAGACATGTGTATCAGGGGAAAATTCTGAACAAAATTACTATCTGAGTTAAGAATTATAGTTTTGTGGCTTCAAATATGTCAGCCGCAGCTTCTGATCAAAACGGTTCGATGTCTACTATTACACCACCTCTAGAGTCTGTCTTTGAGGTTAAAATCTCAGTTGAAACTGATCCAAATCCTTCTGAGACCATTGTCTTGGACTTAGCAGATCAAATTCAAGACTGTGAACAAAATATCGAAGTTCCGGAATCTCCTAAGCCTGACTCTGTAGAGCAACCAGGATTGAGAATTCACCCCGGGAAGCTGAGAACAGTACACCAAGTGTAAGTTGATAAATTAAGGTAGTATTTTTGCAGTGTCAAAATATGATGTGAAGTTTTGTGTCATTATTTTCTCGTTAATGCAGCTTTGAGCTCCCTGATTCTCACCCGCTTTTAGAAGAGGTTAATGTCTTGAATCATCTACATGATAAATCTTTAGTAGGCCTAATGCAGCCAATTCTGTGTCTAACTCGCACTTTTTGAATATACAGTTTGAGGAAAGGGTCACTGATGATCCTTGTCCATACCTTCTTGCAATTTGGCCTACAGGTACCAAAGAGCACACAAGTCTTAAATATGTCGTTTGCAATGAGTTACTATTGTCATGATATTTGTGGACTATACTGGTTAGGTACTATGTTGAAAGCATTCCAACAGCAGAGCACTGATAGCAGTGGTGGCGATTCACTGGAATCAGGAAAGTGCAATGAGACTAACATCCACCCTTCTTGCAGAACGGATGACGAAGAAATAATAAAAGGAACAATCCTGGTAAGGCAAGAGATACCGTTAAGACATCTGATTCCAAAAATGTGTATGCCTTTTGAAATTGACACCTTTGACAATGTATGAACAGATACCTTGCCGAACAGCAACAAGGGGGAAATTCCCAATTAATGGAGCGTTCTTTCAGATTAATGAGGTAATTTTCTCCTACAACATTGTCCTCCCTAGTTAGTACTAATTTGTCATGCTGTTGGACATAAAACAGACGCATAATTTGTTATGCAGGTATTTGCTGATCATGAGTCTAGCGAGCTCCCAGTAGACGTTCCAAAAGCGTGGGTATGCAATCTGCCAAAGAGAAGTCTTCATTGTGCGATGACTGCAACTACAATATTTAGAGGTGAAGAAATAGACTATATAGTTGGTCTATCACAGACATTACATTTGGTTTTATCTGACTATCTTTGATTTCTCAATCGTTATTTCATTAAGCAGATGCAACATCAGAGGAGATTCAATATTGTTTATCGAGAGGTATGTAGCAACTTCTTGTGTTTGATGCCACTAGTTTATATGATTAAGTGATGAACCCCAACTGTCTGCCCAAAATACAATTTGTACATGAATCATGATAAAGGATTGAAGAATGATTTACTTGTCTGAAAAACAATACTAGAGTCCAGAATTCTCGAGTTCTAGAGTTGATAGCAATGCACAGAATTATCTATGATGTACGTAAATTAGAATCTTCATAAAAATACCATTTTGCGAAAGTAATTAGATATCATAAACCATGTATTATCATTACTAAGAATTTGTTTTCCCCATACTTTGCAAACAAAGGAAACTAGATACTTAATAAAACCAGAACTGGATGCTACTTTCCTCATCTTCATCTTGGATTGTTTCCAACTTCTATACTCCACAGTCTACATTGTCGAGTTTATTAAGTAGACATGATCCCGGATTGTTTTTAACTTCCATACATTATTAGGACAAATATCCACCAACTTTCATCTTCCATTTGCAATACAAACAACTAATATGATTTAATGAATTTGATGCAGGATATATTTGTTTGAGAGGATTTCAAACGAGGCAGAGGGTAGTTAGGCAATTGAATGCAAGATTTCATGTTTCACCTTGTGCTGCTGGAAATACAGGAGGCGCAACACTCTAGTGAGTAGAAATAACATCTTCATGTAGATTTCATAATAAACTCAGACAACGTAACATGTTCGTACAGACCACTGCATTACACAATTTTAGAGACAAGTGATGAGAATCATGCTTCATGAGATGGCTGAGGAATTCTAGAGATAATATTCTGAAATTATCGTATAATCTGTTGATCCTCTCTTCGTTTCTCCTTTTTCCGTGTTTTCATGTCAATTCTATAATAATTTGTACATAATTTTGAAAAGATGTTGGTAGTTATACTGTATATTTCCTACACATCCAACTGCTATGTCATTGGGCCAAGGAACCTTCTGTCTCAGAACTTAAAAAAGGCACTGGATCTAGGCTGGACCAATAGAGAACACTTGATAGTACTGGAGCAATTGTACATATAATTCATATGTTAGTATAGCATAAAATTTCGCTAATTTTAGTAATAAAAATTATGTAAACAATAATCCATGATATTGAATTTATAGCTAGGTATTAAGGTTAAATGGGGAGATATAAAAAATGTCTATCCATTTTAGACACATTTTTCCTCTGATGTATAAACAGAGATTCCCAGTTCCATGTATCTAGCTGGTTCTGCAAGCGGCCAGCTTCAGAGTGCCTAGCGCGAACGGTTGCTTACTAGATAATGTAAGGCGTGTTAGCGCGCATTAGGAAGATTGCTGGTTAGCCTGGCAATTCTCAATAAGAGGCAGAGCTTGAAGAAGTGAGCTTAGTCATTCGTTTTAGTTTTGTGCCTCAGCAATGTGTAACATCTAGAATTGATTACAAGTACTATTGAAGTACCGGCTAGTTGCAACAGGCAATAGTTGCATAGATTATTAGTACAAGTAGTTGATCAAATTTGATATCAAGTGGTCCAGTTACTTAATTCCATTCGTTTGGAATAATGAGTTCTTATTACCTTCACTTAGTCGAGCCAATAATACAAATCCTCCTTGTATGACGTTTTTGTATATATGTTATACGTTAACGTGTGTTGTGTATTTTAACGGGCTCAGGTTCCTGACAAATAATTGTTACAACATACTTTTCGCGAATAATAAGCGCGATAAGATGAAAATCCTAAAACATTCAAATAAAAAACAAGTGTTACTCTTTATTGCCGATAAAAATCGCAATAAAATATACTACAACAATCATCTTACGGATCTGGATCCTTTTTTAATTATTTCTAAATTATGTTACTGTGTGTGGTTGTGGTTCTGCTACATTTTAAGGCTATATTGTTAATGAAGTGTGTAGCATATAGCAAGACTACTGTTTGTTATATATGTAGTACTATAGGCAAACACTTTTTACAAGACCTGCTAGCTAGCTGCAGCTTGAGTTGACATATCACTTTTTGTCCTTCAAATTCTTAATAACAAATCTAGTTTCAAGTTACAACATACACACATTCATGCTATGTAGGACTCCCTCAAATTTTCACATATTTGTAGCAATCTTTTGACTATCAACCTCTATAATTGAAATTTCCAAAGGATGAATGAGAATCCAATGAGACAAAGTTACACAAAACTCAATAAATCTAGCTAAATTATGCCTGTGCAAATGACAAAAATGTGACTTGTGGTTGAGAGCATTTTCGATAAGAGTGCCAAAAAAAGTATCAAAATGTCATGTGACATGACGTGTCATGTCACTTTTGTTGGCTCTCCGTTGAAGTGATGACAATGTCAATCAGAGTTGTCACTTTTTGGCACCCTCTCAATATAAAATTTTGTTTGAATTTTTTGACAACTTTAAGTGCCAAATATTGGAATAAATTTAGTTAACAAAGGTGCCAAGAATACTAGTAAAGAAAAAAAAATTAATTATTAATATTTTTGATAATTTGACAAAATTGACGATTTTAATTGACACCCTCCATCGAAGATGCTCTAAAAAGGTACGGTTATGCGTAGTCCAATTTCTGGTGCCAACTTTCATGACCCCTTCGAATATAGCCAAACTTAATGTAGTACTATCTAAATTCTGTCTTGATCTATATTATATAAAGTTTATATACATACACATCTTGATTCACATAAACAGATACTACATATATTTGCTCAGTCATACTTCATACATACCCCTGCAATGTATCATTCAATAATTATGACAATGTGACAGCCCACTGCAATATATATACACATATACAAACACAAATACTTACATTGTATAGATCTTTACATAAATGAGTCTTAATCCCTAATAAATGTTTGTTGCAACATATTTTATCGTGTTTATTGTCGACGCTAAGAACTTACATCACTTGTTTTTATATATGTAAATAGAAATCTCGTTTACTCTTACCGTGCTTAGACCAAAATTAAGAGTTTTTACAACTATGCTTATTATCCGTAAAACATATGTTGCAATGATCATTCGTTAAGGATTGCGGTTAGGCTTAAATTTACCTAACTACGCTTATAATTATCTGCGAAAAATATGTTATAACAATTATCTGTCGAGGACACGGGACCTCGTCAACAATAAAATTAAGGAAGAAAACAAGAGAAGGGAAGGAATGGAGGGTGAATGTGAAGAGACATGCTTGAAGACAGCTCCTTGACACACACAAAGACAGCTCAAGGTGAATTAAGGAAGGGTGAGCAGAGAAGATTCCAAATGGGCTGGGCACCAGTTGAGTACTGTTTTTGCACGTAAAGGTGTGTTATATCCTTCTATCATATGTGAGCTTAGTAAGACAATGTTAGTATCTTTTTAGGTATGTAACAACTTCCTATTCATTCTATATATACACACATCCATTTAACTAGCTATTATAAATTGAATTTTCTTGTGAGGAGAAGAGTGTAATTTTGCAATAAAGCTGTGCACTGTTTACACTGTGCAGATTAATATAAATGGCTATGCATGCTTCACATTTGTGGTTGCTCCAGAAACATTATTTGACCCTGGTAAAGTAATTTCTTCTCTGCCAGAATAAATATATGGTATTTTGGACCAGATCTGGGCAGAGATTGAATGTCAATGTTACATATGCACAACTAAATTTGTAGCAAAAAAAATGAATAATTCAAGTGATTTGTTACAAATGCACAACTAAATTTGTAGGGCTTACGTATGGTCCATGCAAATGAGAGTCGGTTAATATGATTGGTAATTAGGTATTTCCCTGCAACTTATAAATCTCAACACTCGCAATTTGCTTAAATTTTCACTAGAATACGGACTTATAAATCTCAACACTCGCAATTTGCTTAAATTTTCACTAGAATACGGAACAAGTGCAAAAGATATCCGCAAGATGATTAATTGATTATGAAGTCGAGCTTTTTATCCGTAAGGGTATAGAGTGGTATCCATTAGACTACAAGATTAGGGACGAGATTTAAATTTCTTCTCGTTAGATGAATAAAATTGTTCCCATTCGGAACAGACAGCGAGAAGTTGCTTCAACTCTAGCGTTGGAAGAATGTGACTGAATTCTTGCAATGAATTAATGTTTTCCGGAAAAGTAAAAACAAAAACACTAGTATTCAAGTACTACTTCAACCGGAATTTCACACTTGATGTTTAAAGGTGTACGTTCTACTACAGATCAGAATGGCAACATGCAAATTTATATGAGCTAGCTAGAAGTAACTAAAAAAATTGTGAATATTAATGAAGTAACTCTAAATCATAGCTAGATTTCAGACTAGAAACTCGAAATTGTGAATGATTATGTACTTGATTATCCATAAAAGTGTGTGTGTGTGTGTGTGTGTGTGAAGGAGGGAATTGAAGTGAAACAAGGTAAAAAAGGAGGGGGAAGAGGGAGGGGCAGTTTGGATTGAGAATAAGTGTGAAAGGAGCTAGACAGAGACAAGAAGAGTAACACAATAAATGAATTTGAAATGTGTGTGTGTGAGTGTGTGAAAGAGAGAGAGAGAGACAGTGAGAGGGGCTTGAGGTTTGCTTATGATAAGACTCTCATGATCGTCAAGTCGTTTTTCATTCTCTTCTCCCGAGGTCCCCCTACCCTAGCCCTCCCAGAATTCCACGCTTCAATTCCATCCCCCTCTCTCTCTCTCTCTCTATCTCTCTCTCTCTCTCTCTTCTCCTTGCCATCTACTTTTCTCCTTTGTCTACCTACATTAGATGTACATAACTAAGCAATCCTCTTCATTTTCATTTTAATTTATGCATATAGAAAAATTAATGGTAAAAAGGTATATTTAGTGTTTGAACTTTGACTATTTTGATGATATGGTGTCTGAAGAATTTTCAGTAATTTCATTTTGGTGTCTGAAACCGTTAATCATTTCAATGTAGTGTTAATACCGGTTTGGATCATTGAAAATGACGTATATTTTTTAATTGAATAATTTTATACACTTGTATAACACAAAAACAAAAACACACAGACTTATAAACCACACACATATAAAAATTACAAATCTTACTTATTTATTTTAAAAATTATTTTAATATTTTTAATTAGGAGCAATTACCTTTTTCAACTAAAACATGTTACTCTTTCTATTTGTACTCACTAAAACCCCTCTTTTTTCCAAAAATATCACTAGCAAACCGTTACTTATTTATTTTAAAATCTATTTAAATACTTTTATTTTATTTTTAAAATTTAACACACCTACTTATTTTTTTTAACAAATACAATTAATAAATATTAAAACGTAAATAATAAAAATAATAATAATCAAAAATAATATGTGCATCGCACGAGTTTTAAACTAGTTCTAATAAAGTTTGTAGCATAAATTACGATTAATCTATTTATAATTCGTAAAAACTTGAATATGCATTTGAAAGAAAATAGTATATACTTTATAATGATATAAGTTTCTTAGTTTTCTTAATTATATTTTTTACATAAATTTCAGTCAAAGTTCGGTCAATTTGACCATAAAAAATCAAAACATGAGTATTGTTTAAGTGACTCGACATGTCATGCCACACGTATATAGATTATTCTCCATCGGACAAGATGTCCAGGGGCTACCGGATGAAAAACCGGCATTAGGATGAAAAACCGGCATCAACACTACTTTGAAATAATTTACGTTTGAGATACCAAAATGAAATTTTTGAAGGTACGGACACCATATTGTCAAAACAACTCAAGTTCAGACACCAAATTTACCTTTTTACCAAAAATTAATACATTGAGACGAGAATAGTTTTAACATGAAAAAAAAAATAACTGTTTTGAAATTTAGTATATCGGACCAATCAGTTATTAATTTCTCACCCGTCTTAATATATATTGTCGTTTTGATTAAGTTGAATTAAAATTATTGACCAAACCAGTCGAAAACAAGTCTGAATTTGACAAATATGTTAGTGTGAAAATTAACCGTTTTTCTTATAGTGTAATGAATATAATATTTTTTGTTGGGTGCAGTTGCTCTTTATTAATAAGCAAAACAATCTGAAAATGGTGCACGGTACTAAAGTACCAAAGTACCAAATTTAGTTATCATTAAATCTGGGTTCGATTTCTCGCAACTACATTATTATACAAAATTTATTTACTTTAAATTCTTTAGCTTCATCTAGGGTTCGATTCCTTACAACTACGTAATTATATAAAATTTATTTATTTATTTTAAATTCATTAGGTTCATATAGGGTTCGATTCATTGCAGCTACGTAATCATACAAAATCATACAAGATTTATTTATGAAAAATGTTAGAGAACCCAAAATATTATCCCAAAAAATCGTCCAAATGTCCTTTATTTGGTAATCTTCTTAATATAAATATGGGACCCCACGTGGATACATATGCGTCCCGAATAAAAACAGGTCACGTGTCTTTCATGTCATTTTGTACAAGTTTTGGAATATATTTTTGAATTTTCTAGCATCATTAATAATTTATCGATATTAATATTTTAATATCGTCTCATGCTTGACCGTGCTGGACACGGGTTATCAGCTAGTATAGATAAAATTTAATATTCATATAATGTTCGAATTCTACTAACAATGCAAGATCTCTGAATCAAGTTACAATGTAACATAAACTGTTTTCATTCCAAACATAATTTGTCAATTACTATCTTTAAACTAGTCTAATATGTTGTTTGCATGCATTTCTCAACTACAATATTACAAGATATATTGGACCAAAAAGATAAAGATTGGGTAAATGAGCTAAATCATCATTGTATTATACTGAAAGTTTAAGTTGAATCATCAGTCAAAAAAAATTTACAATTGCATCATAAACCTTAAATTAACTTGCAATCACGTCACCGAACTCCAAAATACTTGCACGGACATTGAATTTTAACGGAGAACCGTTAAGGTTTTCCACATCAGTTGTGACGTGGGTGTCATGTCAGCGGCCACGTTAAGATTCAAAATTTTGAACCTAATTCATCACTCAACCATCGACCAAGTTTCGAATGGGTCACCAAATGGGAAAAAAAATAGAATTTGAAAAATATAATTCTTTTTACTAAAATAAATTATTATTTTTTTATTCAAATAAATTGTAATCATAAAAAAAAAATATATATATATATATATATAACAACAAATATAATATTTGCTCTCTTTTATCCATTTACAAGCATATGAACTAAATGGGGTATGTTTCATTTTTTTTTTGTTAAATTATAATCTCTAAATAATTCGTAGAAAATTTATCATGAGTTGGAATTCGTTGATTATTGAATTTTCGGAGAGATCTTTTCGTTCTCTATAAGTTTCATGCTTTGAGTGTGTTCAAAAAATATCGTTTAAAGAGTCAAAAAAAATTAAAAAAGAACTAGGCCTTTTCTAGAAAAACATTTATTATATCCATTTATAAGCATATGAATTAAATGAGTATGTACAATTTTAAATTTAATTAAAGTGTAACCATTCGGAAAAAATTAAACATTCCAAAAATTTATATTTTTGGTACAATTAATCGATGTTGGAAAAAGTACGATTGAAAAATGTATTATTTAATAAATATTTATTTGCTTGTATCGATTTAAATGTATATGTATAAAGAGTAATTTTTATTTTTAAATTTAACTAAATTGTAAATATTTGGGAAAAATTTAAAATTTGGTATAAATCATAAGAAAAAATGAGTTTAAAATTTTGAATTAAAATTAGCTGATGACCTGGTTGAAACTAATACATAGTTAAGTGATGAATTCGATGTTAAACTTTTGTTTGAGTATGCCACGTCATTTTTCCGTTAGGATTTTTAACGGAAGTTACGTAGTAAACCTAAATTAAAGTTTTACATAATTCAAGAATTTGAATAAAAAAATTTCTGGTGATTCAACTGAAAGTTTGAGTTTAGTAGAGTGATGATTTAGCTCATTTATCCGATAAAGATTTATTTGTCTAGCATATAATAATATTATATATAATAAATAATACAGTAACGGATCAGGTATAGCTCCTGAGAACAGTCAACCATCTTTGCTACCTTTTGTTCCTTATTAAACCAACACCTCCATCCTTCTTTCACTGTCCCCTCTTTCTATTTCTTCTTCATTCTCTTCTCTCTCTATTTCTTTCTTCAACCACTCATCAAGCTCTTCCTTTAGCTTTCTTAACTAATTCTTAGTTTTCTAGCTCACCTTATTTATACATTAAAATCTTCGAATCACTCGAAAATTCGCGTAACCAAGTGAAACTAAATCATATCAAATATGTGGATGATGGGATACAATGAAGCTGCAGATTTTAACTTGCAAGACTCTTTCAATGGTCGTAAACTCCGGCCTTTGATTCCAAGGCCAAATCCAATTAATTCTACTAGTTCTCAGCAAACTAGTCGAAACGCAGCTCCTGGCTCATCTTACTTGCATCGCACTCATGACCTTCTTGCTTTCAACCATCACATGGGTTAGTTCACTTTCTCTCCATGATCTCTGTTTCTTCCTAGAGTCCTATTATGTATGTACAATAATTTATGTTACAATTTTCCGTTTCTTCGATGAGCTTGCTAGTAACACGTAGCATGATACACATATTATGTCCTCCTAATTATATCTCGTCTTAAGAATTTTTGTAAATTTTAAACATGTAATAATAAAGCTCGTCGAAAAATAAGTAATCAGCGGGTGGTTTATGTTGATGTAATTTGTTTAGTTGTGCGGAAAATTTATATTTCATGGTCTTGATGAGGTTCATGTTCGTAATATAGCTGCCATGAGTGAGCAAAATAAGAGAGATTTCAACACACAACAAGTAATAGTAAGCTCGAGATGGAATCCAACATCTGAGCAGCTACAAATGCTAGAGGATTTATACAGACGAGGAACACGAACGCCTTCGACAGAAGAGATACAAGAAATCACAGCACAACTACGTCGATATGGGAAAATAGAAGGCAAGAATGTGTTCTACTGGTTTCAGAATCATAAGGCTAGAGAACGACAGAAACGACGTCGTCAACTTGAATCTACACGACCGTTTGATCACACACCCATCATGGATGAAACAGAAAAGAAAGAATCAGGTAAACATAAACTTTAAAATATGAAAAAAAAATAATTGCATGTGAGAAAGAGAAATATTAATGAGATAGGGACAGGAGATTGTAAATGTTGAAATGTGCTTTTCTTTTTAGTTCAATTTGTCTAATATTGAAAATTATTGATTGTTTGATTTGTTCTAAAATTATGTAAAAGTAGTATTCTTTTTGTTTTACTTTTTGTCCATCTCAGGGCTAAATAGGACAGGTTTTGAAGCTGAACAAGGTCAGACCAAGAACTGGCCACCTCCTACAAACTGCAGTACACTTGCAGAGGTATTCTACTTATATACGTTTTACCTTGTCTTCTTTCTCCTATTTATGTACATCCATATTATGCATAATTATAAATCTTGAAATTTTTTTTACTGTATTTATATCTTTTTGTAAAATTTTCCACAAAGTTAAGCACTAAGTACTCTCTCTGTTCCAAAATACGAGTTCTTTTGACCTCCTGCGCTAAATATCTTGGGTCGGAGAAAGTAGTAAGTGTAATAAAGAAATGAGGTAGTAGTGGTAATAATATGGTTATAATTGAGTAGCAGTAATTAATTAACAGTTAGGTTTGGTGATAAAAAGCAAGACATTCATGATTCAGTAAAAGCTTTATGTGTTTGTTGGGAAATGAAAAGGGTTTTAAAAGCTGCAATCCCTCCTTTCTGTTGGGACTGTTGCGGTTAATTGTTTTGAAACAAAGTGCTTGCTAGGGTTTTTGGGTCTTGTGCTTATTCAACTTTTTGAATATTGTCCCCCTTTGCTCATCTCAATTATACTGTACTATCTGGCGTGCCCTTCTCCCAGCCAAAACACCCCTAACCCTAATCACATCTAATTAATGATGGTTTTTCATTTAATCGACGAGTCCTCATAGATAATTGTTGCAGCATACTTAATTGCACATATTTACATCTCGAAGATGTTTTCACTATTTTTATGTTAGTATGATGCAACTATATATATATCCTATACTTGTACTAATATATATATATATGCATGCTATAAATGTGTTCAGAAAACTGTTTCAATAGAAAGAGCAGCAAAAACAGTAGCAATGTCATCTGATTATGGATGGATACATTTCGATGAGGGAGAATTACACCAAAGAAGGACCTTGGCCGAAAGGAATGCCACGTGGCAAATGATGCAATTGTCTTGTTCATCTCCTATAAACTATACCAATAGTACTATTAGCCCATCAACTGTTAGAGCATTGGACCCAAAGCTCGTCAAATTGCCTCATCAAGATCAGTTCAACTTCTTTTTAAATCCCAATACTACTAATAGGGAAAATAATCTTCTCAACCACTTCTTCAGTTGTGCTGCTGATGATGATCGCAGCGATGACAAAACTGGCTATGATGATGATGAGAAATCTCAAACTCTCCAATTGTTTCCTCTTCGGAGCGAAGACATGGTTGGTGATGAAAATGGTGATCATGATAAGGATTTGGAGACATCTATGTCCTCCATGACGAACTCAACTCCCGGCAAATTTTTCGAGTTCCTCCCCCTCAAGAATTAATAGTTGATGGTTTAAATTTGTTTCCAATGTTTTAACCTAGCTACTAATTAGATAATAGATTTTATTTCTTCTACGAATGTCGACCAATGTACTCTATAGCTAGCTAGAAACTACTGATGTTGTAGTGTATTTTTCTTGAGGAAAGTCTTAAGAATTTGCATATGCACAACACACACAGCCGGACAAAAAGTGTATTTTATTATCTTAAATCGCATTTAGTCCTTAAAAATCAGTTTAAATTTTATTACGAACTCCGGCTATACTAATTAATTGTCCATGAAACTTTTTATTATTATATAATCAATCCTGTATTATTTTGAATTCTGATTCCGACACTGAATACCCATCCAAAATCTTTATTTCTCGAAATTTTCACGAAAACCGTAGTAGGATTAATTACCTTACCGTTTTCCTTAACATCCACTACACTACACAATGAAATAAGTAAACCAGGTTTTGCAGAATTCCATCACAGTGTCATGCATGCTTTCTAAAATTCCTTGTCCCTAGCTAGCTAGTGATACTGAAATTATAATTACATTCACTTTGACCTCAGTAAATATACTAGTCTTTCCACCCTCAAGAAACATTTAAAAAAGTAAATTTAAAAATTGTCCACTGATTCTCAGAGCTGCCACTGATATTTCAGTGACTTTTAATAGAGCAGAACAGACAATTACAGATTAGTTGGTTGTCCCAATGAAGAAACCTGAACATAGAATTTTTAGGGTTCTTAGACTTTGAAATACGTGATCTGAAAATGGACGTTGAAGTGACTTAAAATTGGGTAACACATTTCTGTTGGTCTGCTTAACATTATATATATAGACGACATATTTATAGTGTATACATATTCGTTTCCAGTCCGTACACACAGAATCACAAGAGACAAAGAGTCCCTGTCTTTACATTCAATGAATTAAATTGATAGCTTAGATTATATCACATGATAACAAGTGCATCATAGGTGCCGAACACTGAAAAATACCCGAAACCAAATCAAACGTACCAAGTATATTTCGTAATCTGAAAAAGAAAATAAGATATACGCATATAATTAATTTTACCTTCATTGATATATATGTCGAGAGATCGTTTCCGTGAAAGCTCCGATATAGAGCAACATTGTCATTTGAGAAAACTAGATGAAACGGTTTAGATATTTAGCAGTGAATAATTCAATGAAATAATTCAACTTTCGAGGTGCGATTGAAATTGGACTAGTACTGTAGTGATAGCATCTTTGAGTACTATGCCGACCGACACCTTTGTGTAGCCAAAACCGAAAGCAAACACATTAATCCACGTTTATAATCATCGTATTCTGTTTTTAAATTAGTTAATCCGATAAATTTTGTTCGATTATTTAAGAAGAAATGCGGAGTACATTTTTAGTGATTATCAGTTTGTTTAATATATGATTCAATAAAACGTAAATTCTATCCGTGGATAAAATAAATGGAACAAAGAAAGTATTTCCTGCATTTTCTTGATTCCTACATGATAATTTGCAACCTTTTGTGTCATGTATTGGTGGTAGTAGCCCTAACCTTGCAGACCAAAGAAGTACAAGTATCTTATAGACTCTACCAAAATCAATATATACCTACCTATTAATACTATTTTGTAGATTTGTGTCTGTAATTTATGTTATAATTTAAAGGGTTTTTTTAAAAATTACTCAAGTTGCAGAAATTATTTACAAAAATACGCTTTTTTGCAACCCTTCAACTCTTGCAACCTCGTTTAGCAACCAAGTTTGCAACAATTTCAACCTCACTTATAATTAGAACGTATTTTTGTAAATAATCTCAAAAAATTAGGTATTTTTTGTAGATTTTCTTAATTTAAAAGGTCAAAGAGCTGGGATTGATTTACTTAAGTATCCCATTGTTTACACTAATACTAGCTACATAATTCATGATTATACTTTGATTAATATTAATGAACTTTTCACTGAAATCTGTCTATCTCTTAGATATATGTATATGTACCCACAGATATCCCTTTTGTATCTGAAAAGGAGAAAAGCACGAGCACTTTTGAACTTGACCGGTCTTCTGTATTTTTCCGTTAACTCGTGATAAGAATTAGTGTTGTGTGTAAAAAGCTTCTCATGAGTAAGAACCTGGACTGTACGTGATTGAGTGTCTAAGCCTTCTTTTTTGTATTACTAAAATAATAAATATATACAATAGATCAGTACAATCTTTTGACTTCTCGTTAGTTAATCTAGTGTCCGGATCAATTTTCTCGCACCTCAACTAATTCTGCATAGGACTAGCACAGCAGTCCACAGCCATGACTCGCCATTTAAACCCGAGCATCACCACTGAAATCGAATTTGACGGATTTAATCAGACTTCCAAGAAAAATGTTTACATGAGTTTGAGAGAGAACAAATTCACCAATTCTTATAATTGAGAAGTATGAAGTTTGTGTCTGTTCCTCGCCAAAGCAGGGTAATGTCACATCTAGTGCACGAAAACAATATACACAAATGATCTGTCATATGTATTGTCAACTATACATATATGCATCTACCTAGATGCCTAAAATTCCTAGTATACTGCATGCATATATATCCTATTTATAGATACAAAGTAACATGTTAATTTCAAACTTTTTTTTACTACTAATATGTTACAGGATATTTTCGAAAATTGATGAAATTCAAAATTTGATCAATAATCGACTGTTCTTATTGTCGAAAATAATTTCTTTTCTTGTAATGATACGTTTAACACTATTGTATAAACCAAAAAATGTTAGCATTTACAAGCTCTCTTTAATTTTATTATTTTTCCGAAAAATTATTTAATTATCTCTAGTTCTTCAATACAATTTTCCTTAGGTGCATCCGTGCATGACAGATTAATTATTTATCACTCTTTTATTGACAGGTCTCGCCTGGTCCAACATAGTCATAGACAGTTCTGAGAGAGAGAGAGAGGGGAGAGAGAGAGAGGGAGAGAGAGATTTGATGAGATATGGATAGCTCAGTTGTTCCATTTCTAGCCTTTTACCTTGGAACAAGTGAATAAGAAGACCTTGGAAAATTTTGTCAACATTTCACTGTGATTGCACGGATCCATACTAGCCTAGTACAGAAACACTGAATCGAATTCAATTGTCTTGAATCTCTATGCAGGATCTTCTGTCTTTTCAATCAAATGCCAATCCTTATATTAATTTGGTAAAAAAAGCTAAACAGTAAATAAATCTTATTTTTTCTTGCCCAAGATAAGCTAGGTTTTAGCACAAGAATATTCTCACCGCTGGTTATTTGACGCGTTTGTTATAAATATATATACAAGAAAACGAGAAAAAATAAGTATCAAATTACGACGAGATTTTCAGCTCATACGGCACCCGAGCTAGCTACCAAAATGTAACTAATGTCCATCTCCCGGAGGGTGGTAGTTTATGAGTTTAACTTCAAGCCCGTTTGTCTGTGTGAGCTAGCTAGAGAGAAGAGATCGAGAGTGGAATTTAGATGTATTTTCGTAAATTTATGGTCACTGTTTATCGAAAAGGACAATTCCTGGGCTGCCTCACCAATTAAGTACTTAAACGCAGACATGCAGTAAAATCAGACACACATCCAACTTACTTTCGACTAACCTTCGTGGTAAATTGTACAGATATAAATATACACCCATGTTCGTAAGTACATATATACCAAGTACCGGACAAATTGTGAGAATCAACGGCTTCACATAACAAAATTTTCAAAATTCAGAAATTTGGATTTGGATGATTCGAATATAAGTTCTCTAATACGAGGTGTATAAACCGTCAAACACACTCACACATACACCTCATATTTGACAAGATTCAAATATTCGATATACTATAAAGAAAACGTGAAAATGTCGTTAGATCAAGTGGTTAAGGTCACGTAAACTGATTTTTACCGAGGTCCGGGTAAACTTATGATCGGAATCAAGTGGTTATGTCAAGTAGGATGTGTTCGATGTAGATGGATATAGACATATGCATAAACACAGACTTTTGGGTGTTGCCAAAGCAGGGGCATTATGAGGTGATGATATAGTATTAAAATGTTAGTAGCTAGCTAGGTTTGTCTGTCACGTAGACAAATAGGATGGGAATGACACATGAACCCTAAAACAATATCTATGCAATGGCAGGCCGCTATCAAACATCTTGGTCCTGCTTCTTCTTTTATTTAATGCTGTTTGTCATCCTTGTGAATTAATCACACATTTATTTTACCCCCCTCCTTTTATCTTTTTAATTAAACAGTCCTCCATCAATCGTCATCAATAACTTTATTGACAAAACGGTCCTAAATAAAAATTTAAAAATTAGTATTGTTTATAACTGTAATTTTTACTCTTAAATATATGTGTCGAAAAGGCGGAGGCTATTATTTAGAATCGGAGAGAGTATTGTGGTACTATATATTTGCATATAATTTTTTGTTGAAAATTATATTAAGTTATTTATGACCTTGAGTATATTTATTAAAATTTTTGAATAAATTAGGTAGTGAAATGAGAATAATGTTATAAATGCAGAAGACTAAAATTATTAATTTGTATAACTTAAATTGAAGCTTTAGATCCGGATTATAATCTTAATACAAACCATCACAAATTGAGGATTTAGATTCAGGTTATAATCTTAATACAAACCATTACTTAAAATTAAAGAGAATATTGGCTATGAGGTTATTCTTAAATCATCTCCACTAGAGGTGGCAATAGTGGTGTCAAATTTGTGGTATGGTATTCTTTGGTGTCTTACTCAGGGATGACAAAATTTGATACGAACTGAAACCCAACATAAACCTGACACAGAAAAGTACGAATTTGGATTGAGCATTTTGAGTTTCGGGTCGGGTTGGGTAAAAATTTACCCGAAATTTTCGGGTCAGTTTCGGGTTGACCCAAAATACCCGAACCCAACCCGAAAATTTAATATATATAATAAATTATTTAAGATATATGAATTTATATTACATAATTATAGACATATGTGACATATCTTCATAATATTTAAATGATTTTAATTCATATATCATATAAAAAAATTATTATATATTTTTAATATTTTATAAATAAATTTTAATTTTTTTATATATGACTAATTATTTTTAATTATTTTCGGGTTAAACGGGTAATTTTCGGGTTGATCGGGTACTAACGGGTCGGGTTCGGGTTGAGAAAATTTAACCTATTTCGGGTTCGGGTCGGGTTCAGGTTGACTTAAAAATAGGACCAGGTACAGCAAACCCGACACGAACCTAACCTATTACCCGAAATTGCCACCCCAAGTCTTATTATTGAAGTTGTGTTCAGAGAAGTTGTCAACTTTTGTCATACTCTTGGCGAATCTCAAATACTAGTACTAAAAGTACAAATGGTCCATTCATATTATATTGTATCTAGTTTTAATATTATTTATTTATGGATCATCTAGACACCTTACATGGTGTCAACTATTGAAGATTTGATATAAATGAATGAAAAAATAAAAAAAGAATATGTTATTTGTGATAATTTGGCATGTTTGGCACCTCTTCTAAATACTTTTAGGGATCTTGCCTAAGGTTGATGTATTTTTCATACATAAAATAAATGACAATTTTGTAATAATATAATACGACTTCATACAAAAATAATCTTACTCTTGTATGTATTTTGTTTTAATCTCGGGTGACCTGAGGGCCATCAATCCCAAAGTTAAAATAAGATAACAAATTTTATAAAATTTTGCTTAATTCAAGAACTTTTCGTTGACTTTCATAAAAATAAAATTTATGTCTTTGCTTGAATTTTTAAAATATAAGAAAGCAAATTTCACGTTTTTCCCCCTACATGCGTCATTTCCATTTACTATTTTATCACAACTCGCATGGCCTCATTTTTGTACTGCTGATTCAAATAGAATGCCTTGGCCTTTGCTCTTCGGGGCTGTGAATTCTTTACTAGATTGGTACCGGGCCTGAGCCCGGTTATATTAACTTTATTTTTTTAAGATTTTGTTTTAAAATGAATAATTTTAATTATATATTTATTTATTTATAATCATACTCAATATATTTTTTATGTACGTAATTTATTAATTAATAAAATATGAAATCACTTGAAAGAAATTTATGAAACAATAATCATACTAAGTCGAGATAAAAAATAAAAAAAATTAGTGGAGATTGTAATTAATAAGAAAGAGATAGTAATTGAATTAATAAAATGAGTTAGTGGAAGATGATATCAGCAATTAAAGTATAGGCCGATACATACCAAACAGATACTTGAAAAATAAGGATATACGATAATGGGCCTTCTGGGCCAGGGTTATCCAATTTTTTCTTGAATATTTAGATAACAAAAACTTTGTTGGGCTTGTAACAAGTACTCTGCTCTCCTTCACATGTGCACTAATGGACATATATTCCGACACAGAATCTTTTAATGCGCCGAAGGTTTTTTTTGGGAAAATCAAAATCTACTTCGATATATTAAACTAGTTTACTAAGTCACGTTTCGCAGCGGATTTGCAATAATTTCTCTAAATTTTTTTAATTTTTTTTTGTAAAATACTATATTTTTAGATTATCTAATATTTCTAACAAAAAATTAAGAATTCTTTTGAATTCTCCGTTTCGTCTGGATCATTTATCGAAATTTTGAATAAATATAAAAAGGGTAATTGTTTAATATTTTTAATTATTTTAATATTATATCAAATATTAGTGTATTTATTATCATTTTTATTTTCTCAAAATTCATATTCGAACTTCTATTTTAAAATACATAATATGACATCAATATTAAATTCTAGCATATATATGGTCATCCTAATTAATCGCTCGCTCGTTTAACGTTTAGACCTGATTTCTCGTTGTTATCAAATCTAAACAGATAACAAACTAATTTAATAAATAAATTACATCATCTATTAATCAATTTTATTATATCATAAAATTTAATTTAAATATTTTTTTAAAATATAAATTTTTATTGTTTAAAATATAAGCACTCGAGAATCAAGCTATAATTGTTTGTCACTAACTATAATTGTTTGTCACTAGAAGAAGTAAGCTAGCGTCATGAAAAAGCAAAACATAGATTAATGATAACTGTATATTGCCAAAAAGTGCATGTTTAAATTTAACATGAAAAATTGTTAAATAGAATTTTTAACAATTTAAATATTTTAGCACTCAAAGTTTATGAAAGGCATATGTCCAGGCCTATTTGTAAACACCGAGGATTCTACTCAACTTTAATTAAGATGTAATAAGTAAATAATAAAAATCAATTGTCACAGGAATCTCAGAAGGTTATATCTGTCAAAGAATGAAGTTTAAAGTCATCTACAGACTTGAAGTGATTCTACATTGAAAGAAGCTCAATTTATTGATCAAGCCTCAATGAAGTATTCAAGCTCAGTGGATTTATTAAAGTGACAGAGATTTCAAGTTGTGACAGAAAAAGATACTGATTACGGAGTTCTTGAATGAGAAGGTAGTGAATCACTGCTTAAAGTTAAATAGATAAAGAACAGACATGGTCGTTAGTCACTCATGAACCAGACAGTGCATCGAGTGTCAACGTACTATTTTGTTTGTTGTTTATCTAATTTTAAGTGATTCTGGAATTAATTAAGAAGTCAACTAATTCTATTTATTCTCTTATAAATAATTAATATTATTAAGTATATTATTTATTAATTTAATTCTGCAAAGAATTAAATTAATACATAATTTATTTAATTAATTATTTAAATTAGAATATATTTGAACTAGGAAAACTTAGATTTTGTACTAGGAAGACTTAGTTTTTAAACTAAGAAGACTACCAAGGCTGTCTTCCCGATTGTCTTCCTAGAACAAATCTCAGTTTACCCGATTGTCTTCCTAAGCCATTCCTAGTTTGCCCGAGAGTCTTCCAAGGCCAAAAAGAAATGTTTTCCAGCTTGTCTTCTAAGTACAAACTGCAAATGATTTGGCGCGTGGAAAAACATACAAGTTAATTGTATAAATGCAAACAAAAGGCAGTTGACATTCAGTGTATCAAAACAGACAAAAGTAAAGACAGACAACAAATATTTCATTCTCTCTTCATTACTTCATCAACTGTCAAGCTACAAAATTTGCCAGAGATTTAATTCTTGATTGTTCTTCAACATTTAATTCATAAGAATTGTATCTCTTGTACTGCTTTAGCTTTCTAGCGGATCATAATCCCTAGATTTTATATCGAACTACTTTTTAGTATTCGATCCTTTTTATTACAAAAATAGATAAATTCATGTCGAATTTATTCTAGATTTGTTTTATTAAGTTCTTTGTAATCAGTGATCAAAATTGTAACACCTCTCAAGTTTAATAGAGTTTCTATTTAACTTGAATATTGTTTCAGTTTTTATTCCGCATTAATTTGTTCTAAACAGTTAAATCATTTAAAGGACAAATTCGATAAAACGGTATAGTTTGTATTCAACCCCCCTTCTACAAACTTATCAGGACCTAACAATTGGCATCAGAGCCTTTTGATTGATATACTAATCAAAGATCCAATTGTTTGAGATTTTTTTTCTTAACTCTGAATTTTATTTTTCTAAAAATCTCAAAAGATGTCTATTGCACAGAAAGTGGGGACAGTTAAAATCCCAATATTCAGCAAGGAGCATTATCCAATGTGGAAGAAGAAAATGCTCCTATTTCTTAAGGTTGCAAATCCTAAATACTTGGATGTGCTGAAGAGTGGTCCCAAACTCCCTATGATTATTGATCCTGAAGTTGTTGAGGATAATGTTGTGACTAGGGCTGCTAGAATGTACCCTAAAGATCCCAAGGAATACACTCCTGATGAGAAAGAGGATGTTACCTTGGATTCATGTCTTCAGTTGATCCTTATTGAGAGTCTTGATCCTATCATGCATAATCATGTCCTAAATTGTGAAACTGCCAAACATATTTGGGGAACCATAGAGATAATCAATGAGGGGACTGAAGAGGTTAGGGAGAATATGCTGGAAATTCTCACTTCACAATATGAACATTTCAGATCAAACCCTGGTGAAGGTATCTCTCAGGTTTTTGAGAGATACAACAAATTAATCAATGATCTGAATCTCAACGGGAAGCACTACACCAATAAGGAGATTAACAAGAAGTTCCTTCTTACACTTCCACCTCATTTGGAGCACAAGATATCTGCTATTAGAGAAGCAAGAGACATGAATGAGCTTGCTTTGGAAAGATTGTATGGTGTCTTGAAGACCTATGAGCTGGAGCAGATCCAACAGAAGGAGCTGTATGGAACTGGAAGGATTGTTGGTACCTCCACTGCATTGGCTGCTGAAGTCCCACAGAAACTGGAAGTGAAGGCTGTTCAACCTTCCAGTTCTCACATGAATGTTATTGATGCTGAATATGGATTAACATCCATTGATCAATCTGGTGGTGACTTCTATTCTTTGGAAGAACTTGATCAGCTGGAGGATGGTGATTTGGCTTTGATAGTCAGAAAGTTTGGGAAGTTTAGATTCAAGAGGAATCCCAATCTTAAGTTCAGACCCAGATTTCAGAGAGGTGGTTCTTCATCTTCAAGTGGCACAAGGGGTGGCTACAAAACTGGAACTGTGGAAAGGAGTATAATCAGATGCTACAATTGCAATGAGTTGGGTCACTTTGCTACTGAGTGCAGAAAGCCAAAGCAAGTGACTAGAAACACATTTGATTCTAGCAAGAAGAACAAGATTGGGAAGGCCTATGTTGCTGAAGGAAAGAGTTGGGATGACACTGACAGTGATGAAGAAGCAGGTGAGATTGGGAACCTTGCTTTAATGGCTAAAGAGGAAAGCACTTCATCCAGATACATGTCAGAGGTAACCTTTACTGACGCTGAAATGATTTATCATCTTGGTGGCACCATAAGTTGTGCACGCACTGAAAATGATAGAATAAATCTTTTAAACACAAATCTTGAAAAGGAATTAAAAGATTTGAAACTTGTGCATGTTAATCAGGATGAACTTAATGAGAAAATTGCTTTTCTGGAGAATAGGGTTAAATGTTATATTCAACTGGAAACCATTCTTAAGAAAGAGATTAGTGAGCTGAAGACTAAAGCTAATGCTTATTTCAGTTCTTGTAAGACTGCTAAAGAAATTCTCAATAAGCAAGCTGTTGGTAATCATGTCAGTATAGGTTATGATTATAATGAGGCTATAGGATTGCTTGGTATTAATACACCTTGTAGGGTCAGAGAAGAAGGAAAGGTTGTTCCTTATATTCTTAAGGGTATTAAAACACCCTTCTGTAAGGAGTCTGAGGCAGAGCCTCTGAATGAATCTTCTATCATTATTGCTGAGGAGATTCATGAAGAAGATGTTGCCTTAGAAGCTGAGAAATCCAAAAAGTGTGTATCTGATATTCCAGTCAAAGTTGCTACAACTAAAAAGACTAAATCAGATATCCATAAATTGGATCAAAACAACTGTAGAACTAACATGCCTGCTATTAATTCTTCTCATAAAGCATGTGGTGTGGGTAATTGCATGTCTTGTGCTTTTAATGTTATGTATGCTTTCTTTAATAAAAAGCATGTATCTAGTGATAAGACTGTTCCACGTCAACATGTTAATAATAAGAAGCATGTTAAAACAAAGACTACTAGTCCTCCTCAGACTAGAGTGGATTCATTTATCCCTAAGCCTACTCAGAAATGTGTTAAGGCTGGTTATAAATGGAAACGCTCTTATGTGAAAGAGGATGAAGTAGTTTTAGTTAGAAATGTTGTTTTGCCTGACAAAGGCCAGTTCTTTAAGTATGCCGGACCCAATCAATTTTGGGCTCCGAAGAAGGACTAATCAATCTGATATTGCAGGGAGTTAAACAGGTAAACCGAGTTATGTGGATTCTGGACAGTGGCTGTTCAAGGCATATGACCGGAGATAGAGCCCTGCTATCAGATATGATTGTGAAAGCTGGCCCAGTAGTTACCTTTGGAGATAACAGCAAGGGTATTACGAAAGGATATGGCTGTTTGAAGTACGGAAATGTTATCATTGAAGATGTTTCATTTGTGGAAGGTCTGACGTTCAATCTTCTCAGCATCAGTCAGTTCTGTGACAGAGGATATGCTGTTTCCTTTGAAAGAGAGAAGTGTCAGATCACTCACAAGAAGAATGGAAAGCCTGCTCTTCAAGGAGTAAGGAAAGGTGACTTGTTCATAGCTGATCTGAACTCGGGATTCAAAGATGAAGTGAATTGTTTTTATGCTAAAGCTTCATCAGATGATAGTTGGCTATGGCACAAGAAGATGTCTCACCTTAACTTCAAAACTATGAACTCTTTAGTCAAGAGGGAATTAGTTAGAGGTTTGCCTCAGATGGAATTTACACAGGAAGGACTGTGTGAGGCATGTCAGAAGGGAAAGTCAAAGAAAGCTTCTCACAAGGGCACTGACACATCATCAATAACTGAACCTCTTCAGCTACTGCACATGGATTTGTTTGGTCCAGTTAATGTGATGTCCATGTCAAAGAAACAATATGCACTTGTGATTGTTGATGACTATTCAAAATATACATGGGTTTTATTCCTACATTCCAAGGATGAGACCCCATTTCTGGTGATTGGCCATGTGAAGTTGATTGAGCTGGATTATAGATTCCCTGTTAGAGCCATAAGGTCAGATAATGGTACAGAATTCAAGAATGCCATTCTAAATGACTTTTGTGCTGATAAAGGAATAACAAGACAGTATTCTGCCCCTAGAACTCCTCAACAAAATGGAGTAGTGGAAAGAAAGAATCGTACATTGATTGAAGCTGCTAGAACTATGTTAAGTGAGTCCAAACTTCCAATGTACTTTTGGGCTGAAGCAGCGAATACAGCTTGTTATACTCAGAATCGAACTTTAATCAACAAAGACCTAATGAAGACTCCGTATGAGATCATGAACAACAAGAAACCAACTGTCAAGTACTTTCATGTATTTGGAGCAAAATGCTTTGTGCTTTTAGATGAAAATGTTAAACGTGGCAAGTTTGAGGCCAAGGCACAAGAAGCTATTTTTGTTGGTTATTCCAGAAGATCTTACAGGGTTTATGTGGTTGGCAGTCACACAGTAAAGGAAAGTGTCAATGTTACTTTTGATGACACTAAGTTCCCCAATATCCAAAAAGAAGATTCATCTGAAGAGCTGAAGTTTGATAACTTGCCAGACTCAGAATCAGATGATGAAGCCCCACCTGAAGTTATTGCTGGTAATGATAATAACAATGATGATAATGATTCTGGTGATGGTGGTGGAAACACTGGTAACAATGGAGATACCACCAGCACTGGAGAAGGATCATCAAGGCAAACTGACAACAACTCAGGGGGAGCAAATGAAGGATCAGCTAGTCACTCACAACATCAAAGTGAATTTCAAGGTGAATCATCAAGATCAAATCTTCCAAGACAGACTGTTTGGAATAGAGCTCATCCTTTTGAGCTGATCATTGGTGATCCAGATGTTGGAGTTAAAACTAGAAGAGCTTCTCAGAATGAATGTCTTTTCTCAGCATTTCTATCTAAAATGGAGCCAAAGAAAACTGAGGAAGCACTGACTGATCCAGATTGGGTGATTGCTATGCAAGATGAACTCAATCAGTTTGAACAACAACAAGTCTGGAAGATGGTACCCAGGCCAAAGAACAAGAAAGTAGTTGGTACTAGATGGGTATACAGGAACAAGCTAGATGAGGATGGCATTGTTACTAGGAACAAGGCAAGACTGGTTGCACAAGGGTATTCTCAAGCTGAAGGCATTGATTATGATGAAACCTATGCACCAGTGGCTAGACTTGAGGCCATCAGGATGTTCTTAGCATTTGCTGCTTATTCCAATTTTAAAGTCTATCAAATGGATGTTAAGAGTGCATTCCTGAATGGTGAACTTGATGAAGAAGTGTATGTGGAACAGCCCCCTGGCTTTGAAAATCAGGAGCTGCTGGACTTTGTGTACTTTCTCTTCAAGGCTATCTATGGTCTCAAACAAGCCCCAAGAAAATGGTATGACACTCTCTCTGGTTTTCTTTTAGAAAATGGTTTTGTTAGAGGTATCATAGACAAAACTCTTTTTTCAAAGAAACACAAAAGTGATATGATATTAGTCCAAGTCTATGTGGATGACATCATATTTGGGTCTACTAATGATAATCTCTGTAAGAGATTTGCTGAGCTAATGCAGAGTAAGTTTGAAATGAGTATGATGGGTGAGCTGAAGTTCTTTCTTGGATTGCAAGTAAGTCAAAGGTCAAATGGTATATTTATTTGTCAATCCAAGTATCTCAAAGAACTCCTCAAGAAGTATCATATGGAGGATTCAGCATCAGCAAGGACTCCATCTCCAACAGGAATCAAACTTGGAGCTTCTGACAAATCTATCAAGGTAGATGTTACAAGCTACAGAGGTATGATTGGCTCCTTACTCTATCTTACTGCTAGTAGACCAGATATTATGTATGCTACATGCTTGTGTGCAAGGTTCCAAGCGGACCCTAGAGATGTTCATCTCGTTGCTGTGAAAAGAATCTTGAGATATCTTAAGGGTACACCTAATCTAGGTATCTGGTACCCTAAAGATTCAGGTTTTAATCTTGTTGGATATACAGATTCTGATTATGCAGGTAGTGTTGTGGATAGAAAGAGTACCTCTGGGAGTTGTCAATTCCTAGGAGGTAGGTTGATTTCCTGGTATAGCAAGAAACAGCAAACAGTTTCCAATTCAACAGCAGAAGCTGAATATATTGCTGCTGGAAGCTGTTGTGCTCAGATCTTATGGATAAGGAATCAATTAAAGGACTATGGCTTTGCATTAGACAAAATTCCCATATTTTGTGATAATACAAGTGCCATAGCAATCTCCAACAACCCTGTACAGCACTCGAGAACGAAGCACATTGATATCAGGTATCATTTTATCAGAGAGCATGTCATGAATGGAACTGTGGAATTACACTTTGTACCCACAGAAGAACAGACTGCAGATATATTCACTAAATCTGTTGATGAATCCACATTTATCAAGTTAGTTGGTAAATTGGGTATGTTAAACAGTCTTAGTGATTAACAATGTATCTGTCATGTTTGTTCTTTCAATAAATTCATTTTCTCTTGTCATTTAAGTGATATTTTCTGCCAATTCTCATTTAATAATTGCATGCTTGTTGATTTAAATGGTTCTGAATATTTTATTTTCTTTAAAAATATTTTTCTCATATTTTTTAAGTGGAGAAATGTATTTTTATTGAAAATATATTTATTTAGAATTATTTAGGTATTTTTCAGATTGTAAATATTGTTGTTTGAATTTTTCTGCAAGTTTATATTAATTTTATGCATTTCTATAATATTCTGCATATTTTTCTAGAATTTTATATATTTTTCATGCATTTTTCTAAGTTATTCAACATTTTCTGTAAATATTCGAATTTATTTCTGTTTTTTTTTTGTAAGTCTTCCCAGTTTTTCACTAGGAAGACTACCGGGAAAACAAGGGATATTTTTTTTGTTTTGTTTTTTGTTTTTTCCTTTTTCCTTTTAAGTCTTTTTCGAAGTCTTCCCAGTTTTTTTTAACTAGGAAGACTCTCGGGAAGACTATGCATTAATAGTTTAATTTCTGTTTTTCTTTTATTGAATTTTTCGGAAGACTTTCTAATTTGAATTAGGAAGACTACCGGGAAGACTATCCTAAGTCTTCCCGATTGTCTTCCCAATTCAAATTTAAAATAAACCGTTCAGTATCTTTTATTTTTAGTTTTATTATTCTAATATATATATATATATACTTACAGTACATACACTGCACATATTCATTTTGCCTTAGCAGTTTACTGAACCGTTTCTGTTTCATTCTTCACATAAACCCCTTCGAATCAAATCACTACTGCAGAAAACTTTGGTCGTTGTTCATATTGCTCAAGTTTTTACTTAGCAAAATCATTTTATTCTTTCTTTTTCAAGGAAAATAAGTCGAATTGCTGTCCAATTATTGTCATTTTTTTTCCCCCTCTTCGACTTAGGTGTTCTTGAGTTTGCTAGTAATTGTCTTGTGATTTAAGTGATCTTTGTGTTTCTGTATGTATAAATCTGTATGTGTGTTCTTAAAAGTTTTGTCAGTTCATTTGCCCAACTCAGTTTTTGCATTTCAAAAGTTTAGTTCGAATTTTTAGGATCTAAAGGTTGAAAATTCATTAATTTTGATAAAATTTAATTTTGTGGATTTTTGTAATTTTAATTAATTCTAAAAATCCCTAAAATTTTATTTTTATTTAAATTAATTAAAATTTTAAGTGTCTTATTTAAAATGGATCCTAATAATTTTGAATTAGTTTTAAATAATTTTGTTGGGTATTTTGATCCGTCTAGGTGTAAAGTGGAACGTTTTAGACCATGGATTCAATTTTTAAATAGCAATACTTGTGTTAGTTATGCTATTTGTGCCAATGCACTTCTGAAAATTGATCCATTAAGGATGTTGTGTTCAAGTGCTGTTATTGCTGATAATTCAAAATCTTTTACTTTCAATATTCTCAATCAGCAATATACAGTTACTTTTGATTTATTTTGTGATGTGTTGCATTTTCCAAAGGACAGGTTTGATCAATTACCCACTGATGATGAGTTAACACAGTTCTTTGTGAATATTCATTATCAGGGTCCCTTTCAAATGGTAAAATTGTCAAAAACTTTTGTTGTAAGGGAATGGGATCTGTTCTTTGATACTATAGCTAGGGTATTTGGTAACTGCACAAAGACAAACTTTCATTGCATTACCAGTCTTAATCAATACATTGCCTATGCTATAGTATTTGGTCGTAGATTGAACTTTGCTGAGATTCTGTGAAACCTTTTGCTCAACAGGCTTGCTCACTCTAGGAGAGATTCTGATAATGGTGTGAAAGTAAGGTGTTGGTACCCTCGCTTTCTAACTCTTATCATTAATCATCTTCTCACTGCGGAGCAGGTAGAACTGTTTCGAGAAGCTAGATTTGAAACCTCTCCAACCACAGACACCAAATTCTACACCAGACTTGATGTCTCATCCAAATTTACCACCATACCTGTTCTTGTTTCACCATTCATGAGACAATTCATTAATCTTCCTATCTTTGGTGAACAAGTTCCCGAACCACATCCAGTACCACTGCAGGTAGTTATTCCTAACCTTGGTTCTTCTTCTGGTACTTCAATTGAAACCCAAGTGGTTGTTAGGGCTGACCCAGAGATTGTAGATCCACAGTCTCTGACCCAGGTCATAGAGCCAAACAGAGAGTCAAACACTCCTGAAACACAATCTGAGCCTAATGTACAAACCAGTTCAAGAAATGTTAGTGATATAGCTGAAATGAGTGTTCCCACAGCTCTGTCTCCACCCTTAAAGAAAAGAAAAACCTATAGGGAGATAACTGTTAGCCCATCTGTATCCTCTCAAAAGGATATGGACATTGATATGGCCACTACACAGTCTCTGGAGACATCCTCTCAACAGGGTGGATCTATTGAAATTCGCCATCGGGCCATGGCATCTTGTACTGAGTCAAGCACACTCCCATTACTCACAATGGGAGAAGATATCCATCTAGATGACACTCAGGACACCATGTCAGGAGAGCACTTTACTTTTGATTTTGATACAGTGCCTACCATAGTTACGGTAGAAGTGCCTTCACAGGCATCTGAGGGAAAATCTGATTCTTTGCCAACTCAAATAGAATCATTTTCTCCCCTCCCAGAGGGAACATCTCTGGCTCCCCTAAGGGATTTTTCACTCGCAGTTTATACTGGAGAAAGTGAAAGGCAACCTGATGAGTCTGTCCCTGAAGCAATTCAGTATACAATGTCAAATATTTTGACAGACTCACTCAGGGATCGGGAATTGCGAACTCCCATTGCACCACCACTGACCTCTCTTGAAGAGGCTAGGGTGATTTTCCATGCAGGTACATCTACTGAAAATCTAGAAAGACAGATAGTTGTGAGAGATATGAGTCAAACACCGAGTGAAACACAAGCACGTGAGTTGAGTGAAACACCACTGAGAGCAATTGAAGTGAGTGCACACACTGACACAAACACTGCTTTGTTAAAACAGCTAGCTGATCTACAGAAGAAGTTGCAAGAGACCCAGGCTGAAAACACAATTCTAAAAGCACAAGTGGTTGCACAATCTACCACCTCTGTATCAAATCAGCTGGGTACTGTGAAAGATGACCTGGAAGGATTGAAGAATAATCTACTCCCGAAGCTGAATTCAATTCAACAATCTCAAGTGCTGGTGGCTTCAGACATTTCTGATTTAACAATGTCAAATGCTCAGATTTCAGAAAGTGTCAAGGAGATTGCTGCCATTTCTACCAAGGTGGACTTTATTCTGCAAACAGCTGATGAAAATCAAAAGTTTAATGAAGAAAGGATATTTAGGATTGAAGGAGGAATGGAGCATCTGAATGAAGGTATGAAGCACTTGTACAATATGATCAAAAATTCACATCAACCTACTGAAGAGCAAAGAACATTCTTTGAGGGAGATGATGATGCTGATGAAGGAGGAGATGGGAGAGGAAGTGGAGAGATAAGGAGAAAAACTGAGGTGAATCCTAGGGCTTCCACAGCTCAAACTGTAGAGGATTCCTCAACTAAGGGGGAGAAGGAGAAGAAAGGAGAAGACAAAGAAGCTGGAGGAGCTTCTGGAAAGGATAAGGGGAAAGGTAAACAATCAATGGAGGAGTCTGCTTTTGATGATGCTTACTATTACCATGGTGAACAGGATGATTTCCAATTTGATATGTCTGGTAATCTGGAGAAGACTATCCCTGTAGAACCTATTGGTGAGGAGGAAGTGGAAGAAGCAGCCAACTTTGATGATTGGGAAGACGAGGCTGAATTATATACACCTGACCCTTTGTTTCAGAAAGAATTGAAGAAGCAGCAAGCAGAGCTAAGGAGAAAGGAGGATGAGAATGCCAAGGTCTCCAACATCATATCTCAGAAGATGAAAATTCAAAAGGCTGAACATGAAGACAAACAACGTCTTCATAGTATTCATGTCAAAGAAAGGAGATTGGATGTTAGGATGAAGCAAGGAATGAAATGGGACAAGGCAAGGGAGATGTTTGATATCCCTCAGAGAGGCACAAACAATGATGCTGCTTTTCTGAAGTTGCTTGAGAAGATCAGAAATGTTAATCCAGACAATTCATTGTACATGAAGGCTTTGAAAGAAGATATTCTAAGGATTACGTCTGCATTTGATCAAGTGAGGCAAGAACTGTACATCTATGTCTCAAGTGCTCTTGAAGGGTCTTTCACCATTTCTCTTGACCTCCTCCAAAGAAGATCTCTATCTGAATTGTGGATTCTGATGAGTAAAGTAAAGAGATCTTCTTGTTTGAATGAGCTTCTATATGACAGGCTTAGAGATTCTGCAATGAAGGCCAGTCCTCAAGTTGTACATTTTCCCTATGAAGTCAAAATCTACAGAGGTACAACTTTAGAAACTGTGAGGCTGGATCCTGATTCCATGAAGCTACAGACTGCTATGCAACTGGTGAAGTTGGAGAATCTTCTTAGAACTTCTGGGTTTGCTTCTGTAGAAAAGTCTGAAGTTGCTGATATGATTTCAGACTACTGCACGGAGAAAATTCCAAGGTATGCTCAAATGAAGAATAGATTGAAGAAGATCACCACTCAACCAGTAATGCCAAGTGGTGTAGTTTCTGAAAGTGATCGTGTCCTTGACAAAGATCTTCTAGTCACCTTGCAAGAAGCTGAAGAAGGTGAAATTAGAGACTGAAGGCATGATAGGTTTAGCTCTTTTGTAAATGTTATATGTATAGAGCTAGGTAAATCAAGATAGGTAAATGTATTCATATGTTCAGTCTAGAGGAACATCTATCTTGTATTTATCTTTACTGTTTGAATCTGGAAATTGTTATATTTAATCCAGAACTTTTTATTATTTGCTTGGCTCTTAAAAGTCTTATCTTTTCTTGTTTTAGTTGAGTTATCCTCTAGAGGTATTTGGTTGTTATTGTCTAACAAACAAATAGGGGGAGATTGAAAGGCATATGTCCAGGTCTATTTGTAAACACCGAGGATTCTACTCAACTTTAATTAAGATGTAATAAGTAAATAATAAAAATCAATTGTCACAGGAATCTCAGAAGGTTATATCTGTCAAAGAATGAAGTTTAAAGTCATCTACAGACTTGAAGTGATTCTACATTGAAAGAAGCTCAATTTATTGATCAAGCCTCAATGAAGTATTCAAGCTCAGTGGATTTATTAAAGTGACAGAGATTTCAAGTTGTGACAGAAAAAGATACTGATTACGGAGTTCTTGAATGAGAAGGTAGTGAATCACTGCTTAAAGTTAAATAGATAAAGAACAGACATGGTCGTTAGTCACTCATGAACCAGACAGTGCATCGAGTGTCAACGTACTATTTTGTTTGTTGTTTATCTAATTTTAAGTGATTCTGGAATTAATTAAGAAGTCAACTAATTCTATTTATTCTCTTATAAATAATTAATATTATTAAGTATATTATTTATTAATTTAATTCTGCAAAGAATTAAATTAATACATAATTTATTTAATTAATTATTTAAATTAGAATATATTTGAACTAGGAAAACTTAGATTTTGTACTAGGAAGACTTAGTTTTTAAACTAAGAAGACTACCAAGGCTGTCTTCCCGATTGTCTTCCTAGAACAAATCTCAGTTTACCCGATTGTCTTCCTAAGCCATTCCTAGTTTGCCCGAGAGTCTTCCAAGGCCAAAAAGAAATGTTTTCCAGCTTGTCTTCTAAGTACAAACTGCAAATGATTTGGCGCGTGGAAAAACATACAAGTTAATTGTATAAATGCAAACAAAAGGCAGTTGACATTCAGTGTATCAAAACAGACAGAAGTAAAGACAGACAACAAATATTTCATTCTCTCTTCATTACTTCATCAACTGTCAAGCTACAAAATTTGCCAGAGATTTAATTCTTGATTGTTCTTCAACATTTAATTCATAAGAATTGTATCTCTTGTACTGCTTTAGCTTTCTAGCGGATCATAATCCCTAGATTTTATATCGAACTACTTTTTAGTATTCGATCCTTTTTATTACAAAAATAGATAAATTCATGTCGAATTTATTCTAGATTTGTTTTATTAAGTTCTTTGTAATCAGTGATCAAAATTGTAACACCTCTCAAGTTTAATAGAGTTTCTATTTAACTTGAATATTGTTTCAGTTTTTATTCCGCATTAATTTGTTCTAAACAGTTAAATCATTTAAAGGACAAATTCGATAAAACGGTATAGTTTGTATTCAACCCCCCTTCTACAAACTTATCAGGACCTAACAGTTTAAAATGTGAATATTTAAATTTTAAATTTTAACTGGCGGATCTAGTTTGACACAACATTTAAAATGTGTTAAAAAAATCCAACATTTGAATTTTTAGGAGTAAAAAATTTGAATATTTTAGCACTCAATTTTTAAATTTGTATATTTTTTGGCTTTAAAATTTTAAATTTGAATATTTTGGCACTAAAATTTTAAATTCGAATATTTTGGCACAAAAATTTTAAATTTTAAATTTGAATATTTTGGCACAAAAATTTTAAATTTGAATATTTTGGCACTAAAATTTTAAATTTGAATATTTTGGCACTAGAATTTTAAAAGGAAAATAAATTCTTTTGTTCTTAAACTATATGCTGTTTTTGGTTTAGGTCCTTGAACTATACGAAAAAATATTACAGTGCCTAAACTTTCAAATTTTTTGATTTTCGTCCTTCTGTCCAAATTTGACTAACGGGCGTTAGTCAATGTTGACGTGGCAATTACGTGAAAATCAAAAAAAAAATTGGCATGTTAATCTACGACTGATTACAAGAACATCGGTGGTGAAAGTTTTCAATTTCGAGTTCACTAACATATGAAAATGTGGAGATTTCAGTAAAAAAAATTCGTGTTCTTAAAATTAAAGTGCGGATTTCTATACGTTAGTGAATGCGAAATTGGTAACTTTCACCACCAATGTTCTTGTAATGAGTCGTAGATTAACATGCCAAAATTTTACTCCACTCCGAATTTTTTTGATTTTCACGTAATTGCCACGTCAGCAATGACTAACGTCCGTTAGTCAAATTTGGACGGAAGAACGAGAATCAGAAAATTTGAAAGTTTGGGTACTGTAACATTTTTTCGTATATTAAAGGACCTAAATAAAAAACAGCATATAGTTTAAGGACGAAAAAATTTATTTTCCCAATTTTAAATTTGAATATTTTGGCACTAAAATTTTAAATTTTAAAATTGGCACCAACTTTTAAATCTTTTAATGAGTGAAATTTTGAATTTAAAAATGTTGGCACCAAAATTTAAAATTTTAAGGTATGCGGTTATACACAAGTTATTCTTTTTTTAAGTAAACAAAACATAATAGTTTCAATATGAATGTAAATAATGAAGAACCTCTTATCCATGTCTCTGGTAAACATTGGTCTGCAGATCAACGTAATTTAGTTTTTCAATTCTTGTTGTCAAATAGTTCTGAAGGATGTTTGGGAAAGAAAAAATTGATTTGTAGAGCTGCGGTGAAATTTGGAATGCCTATAAGAACAGTTGAAAGGATTTGGAGTAAAGGAAAAAACAATCTACGTGATGAAAAATCTGCACCAAATTTTTCTTCAAACATGAAAGGCAACGTAGGAAGAAAAAGGATTAATATCAATCTTGAGCTACTACGACAGATTCCTTTTCGAAAAAGATCAACCATTCGTTCCACAGCAACAACAATGGGCGTGTCAAAAAGTACATTGTACAGAAGAAAAGAATACGGTCTCATTCAACCACACACAAATGCAATCAAACCCAAGTTGACGGAAGAAAACAAATTAGCAAGATTAAGACACTGTTTGTCAATGATATCTCGACCTTCTGACAATGAAAATTTTATGTTTCATGATGATATAATGAATGTTATTCGTATAAATGAAAATTGGTTTATGATGTCAAGGGACACACAAAGATACTACAAGCTTCCAGATGAAAATCATCTTTATCGTTCCTGTAAAAGTAAAAAATTTGTAGACAAAGTTATGTTTTTGGGATGTGTTGCTCGTTCAAGATTCGATTTAACTCAAAACAATATGTTTGATGGAAAGTTGGGTATTTTTTTCATTTGTCTACGAGGAGCCTGCAAAAAGAAGCAACAAGAATCGTCCAGCATGTACTATCCAGATAAAACCAATACAGTCAATAACAAAAGATGTTATTAGAAAATGTTTGATTGAAAAGTTACTTCCTGCAATATGAGAACATTGGCCAGGAGGAAAGTCAGAAATAATTTGGATTCAACAAGACAATGCACGACCACATATAGATCCAAATGATAAAGAATTGGGAAACTAAATTCTTTGGTCCTTAAACTATATGTTGTTTTTGGTTTAGGTCCTTGAACTATACGGAAAATATTACGGTACCCAAACTTTCAAATTTTCTGATTCTTGTCCTTCCGTCCAAATTTCACTAACGGACGTTAGTCATTACTGACTTGGCAATTATGTGAAAGTCAAAAATTCTCGGAGTGGAGTGAAATTTTGGCATGTTAAACTACGACTGATTACAAGAACATTGGTGGTGAAAGTTAACAATTTCGCGTTCACTAACGTATAGAAATCTACACTTTAATTTTAAGAACACGATTTTTTTTACTGAAATCTCCAGATTTCCATATGTTAGTGAACTCGAAATTGAAAACTTTCACCACTGATGTTCTTGTAATCAGTCGTAGATTAACATGCCAAAATTTCACTCCATTCCGATTTTTTTTGATTTTCACGTAATTGCCACGTTAGCATTGACTAACGTCCATTAGTCAAATTTGGACAGAAGGATGAGAATCAGAAAATTTGAAAGTTTAGGTACCGTAATATTTTTTCGTATAGTTGAAGGACCTAAACCAAAAACAACATATAGTTTAAGGACGAAAAAATTTATTTTCCCTAAAGAATTTATTGAAGTTGCAGCTCTTGATGGTTATGATATTCGGTTATGCTATCAACCACCAAATAATCCTGACATGAATGTATTGGATCTCAGATATTTCGGAGCAATTTAATCCCTACAACAACAAGAAGCTCCATCATCCATTGAAGAACTCATAGAAGCAGTTAAAAAGTCTTTTAATGATCTCCATCATGATAAGTTAAACAAGATATTCTTGACAATATAGTTATGCATGCTAAAAGCAATGAAAGTTGATGGTGAAAATAATTACAAGAAACCTCATTTTAAAGATACCATTCAGCTTAATGGTCATATCTCACTTCAGCTACAATGTGATGAATCTCTTTTATCATCTACAAAGACAAACTGTTCTGTTTAATTTATCTTTTCATTTTAGTTGTTTTTTCCCTTATTTCATTAGTTTTGTAATGAACCTACCGAGGAGAATTGATTATTGTAATGTTTGTTTGTAATTTATGTGTGTGTATATGTATAAAATGTTTATGTGCATTCATAAAAGGTGATTTACTGAGTAAAAAAAATGAGATGAACTATGGATATACGGTCAGTTTTTTTGACAGGAGAATAAGTTGATTTTAAACTCAATATAGATTTAAAGTTTACACTTGTAACCAACGAAAAATAAAATAAAATTTGCACTGGTAATTTACTCACATAACTACAAATCCCATGGTTTAACATGATGTGCAAAATCATGGACTAGACATATTCTGGTCATAAACATTTAAAATAAACAAGTGTTTTTTTTTTTGCATTTTTAAATTAATCACGTTATAAGAATTTTTTAATATACTTTTAAATTTATCTTATGTTAAAATCATTCAAATTATTTTCATTTTAACAACTTGCAAAAATAATTGATTTTAAAATTTTATATCCCATAGATTGAATTTTTAAAAGAATAAATTCAGGGCAATGTACTTTTATTAATATAAAATTTATTTTATTTATTTTATTACGTTATCTCTTGTACATTATTCCAATCGTGTACAATAAAAATTCAAAAAAAAATCGCGATACAATGAGAGAGTTTAGACCTCTTACTGTCCTAAATTTAGTTATAAAATCACATAAATTACGGTCTTGACTCGTGACAATCATCCTACAACCATATCATAAGAGTGAGAAAAGGTAGCAGTAAGAAAATATAAGAACCTGCAATAAGGCATGGATTCCCTTGCAACATGTGAGTTTACTATTTTAGTACTATTATTCATCTGATACAGTTTCATTCGTCTTCGCTGCCAACAACTTACAAGTCTTTTTTTTAGAGCAAAATTTAGGGGATATTTACTTCGACAGTTTTCAAAAAATTATCTTTGAAAACGAAAAACTTGAAAACATGTTCAAATTACGTATTTTTTAAATTGATAAACAGAAAAATGGAAAACAAGCTCTTTTGAATTATAATTACAATTAAACCTTTTTAAAGTAATAGTCTCGGGACCGGGAGAAAATAATATGTTAGTCATAAAGACCTTCCTGTAAAACATAAATAACAAGCGCATAGTATTGTGTCACTTACTTGACCATTTATCTAGGGGATCCCTTTGTTCCTAAAGGTTCTACATCTCTGTAAACTCAATATATGTAACCATGTAATAAGTTTTAATTATGACTTGGAAGAAGATCACAAGATCATGCCTCAAGACATTTGAAGACAGGATAAAGAATAAATATGTTACAATATTGAAGAATAAATTTTTTCTAAGTGAAGATTCGAGAAGTGTCAAAATGTACTGATTCGAGAAGTCTTCCATTCGAGAAGTCATCCATTCGAGAAGTGTTATATGTAAAGATTCGAGAAGTGCAGTTGTACTGATTCGAGTAGTCAAGTATCATTGGTTTGAGAAGTGAAGATAGCTGATTCGATAAGTGTGCTTACACTGATTCGAGAAGTCAAGATATCGAACCAAACATCTCTGAGATATCGAATGAAGGACTTAGCAGAATCTCCAGTCAACATTAGACAAAAAGTTTTAGGAACAAGGAATCAAATCAAACCAAGGCATGTTCAATTGTCTTTATCAGTCGTAGTTTGCACATGGAAAGCCTACAAGGAAGCTTAGAGAGACAGTCAATGGAAACAGTTAAAGATAAGGGTCTGGAAGTATGCAAAACAAAGCAAAGTCACATGTCGCCACGATTTCACCAAAATAGTATAGACAGGGTTTGACAAGCGTTTTGTCTAGTACTACTTTTGTATTAGTGAACTGTGTACATTATATAAGTATACAGACTCATAGATTTAGTTGTAAATTTTTCAAGCTCTTCAAACACTCTGAAATCTGTATCTCTCTGAGAAAAACGCAGCTGAGAATTGAAGTTCGAATTCACAGTTTGTAGCACATTTCGATCTAATACAATATTAGATTAAAAGTAAACTTGTGTGTTGTTTCCATTCCGCATTATTCAGTATACAACTAACAAGTTTAAGCTACAAAGAAGAAGATTCAAAAATGAAAATAATTAAAGAAAACGCTGATAATATATTCACCCCCCTATATTATCTTCAAGTGAAACTCATATCCAACATATTATTTTATCGAATTTATTATTGTATCAAGAGTAAAAATACACTCTCTCTATTATGTTGCTACGGAAAAATATATATTATTTTAGTGAGGTTATTAATTTATCGATTACTCTTCCCGTCCCTCTCATTTCTTTACATTTTTTCTACACTGCTTGACACGCATTTCAAAGCTCCTATAAAGTATAGTTTCTTAACTTATTTTTAAAATCAATTTTTTTGAATTAAAATTTAAACATTAAATTTTTATTTAGAAGAAAAAAAAATTAAAAATATTTTAAGGAACTACACTTAATAGAAGTTTTAAAATACGTGCCGAGTCGAGTCCTCCATCCCAAACGTAAAGAAGCCGATGGGCCGGAGGAAGTATTATTTAATCGAGGTTAGAAAAGGCGGTGGGTACGCGAAACATCCATCTTCACATTTTAGTTTATTTACATTTTTAAGATTTAGTAACACATATAAGTAGGTCGCTGTAGGCCTAGCCTTCTTTCTACCAGTCCTTTTTAAACCCTAGGGTGGCGAATACAGACAACAATTTCCCCACTGAACCCTCTGACACTCCTCGACTTTCGTGCAATTTGTCATCTTCATTCTCCCGCTCTGTGTTTTTTTCTTTCCCGCTAGTTATTCTCCTTAATTGTTTCTTAACTTTGAAATATTTTATTAAGGTCAAATTAAATAAGATTGTAGATGATTCAAAATAAATCAAAAATTTTAAACAAATATCAGTCCGTTTTTTATTTTGTAGATCACTAAATGGTCTTCCTTCCGGAAAAACAAATATAATTTATGTTGAGTTTTAATTTTGAAATAAGGAATCAACTTTTAAGTTTTAAGTTAAAAAGTACTCGCTTAGTCCCGATCAATTATTTACACTTTCTTTTCAGGATGTCTTTTCCAATTTTTTACATTTCTAAATTTTTCAAAAGTAGTAAACTTTTATACTATAAAAATCAACTATTTCCATTACTTTTCTTCACTATACTTAATTTATACATTACATATTAATTGGTTCCACTACTAAACTCAATTTTTCTACATTTTCTCTACTTTATTGGTTTTTCTTAACCCCGTACCCAATACAAATATAAATAAACGGGTGAGACGTAGGGAGTAAGAGATAAAAGATTAGTAACTTGTACCGCAAATTTTGGTTGAATTTGTAAATTTGGTCCCAACACTTATACAGTTGTAAAAATTACATATTTATTCATCACTTTATTTTATTTGTATGAAAATAAAACAATATCGAAAGACAACCGGAAAAAAAGACATTACCAAAAGATAAAAATCCCAATATAATGAAGGCAAAATGCAACCGAAAGTTCTGAACATTGCATTACAATCGAAATCAATTATGTGAAGATCAATTATGATGTTACCGGTTTCATGAATGGTGTTGGTTGGATTTTCGGGAAGTCATTGTAATCTTTTTCGTATTCAAAGAATTTTTATATTTTTTATGTTAAGCAATCGGTAAACAAAGCGGCTAATTGTTTAGTTCGTTTATTTGTTTTTCAACCTGATCGCATAGCCGGTTGGGGATTTGTCTCGACTAAATTATTTCCAGGTTAATGAAACTTGCTTTAAATTTATCAAATAAATAAATAAATTAGTTTGGTTTAACAAACTAATTTACCGTACATTAATTTCATATTAATTAAAAAAGAAAGAAATATTGATTTCCCTAGAAAATAAATATTTTAGTCAAACTGTAGTACTGTACTCTAAATAAGATTCTCATTTTCCAACATCCCAATTTCACACTCACCCAAAAAATCACCGTGGCCCCGTTTAAATTTCACCAACTTTATTCACACCTACACAACAAAAAATCAAAATTTACCAATCCAGACAGAACACACCATAACTTCAGGCTTCACTCACTTTTCAACCCACTGTCAAGTGTCAACACACACACTAAAATCAAGAATCTCTCAGATCTTTCTCATCTTCAACAAACATGGAAGCAATGCTGCTCTTCAGATCTCTCCTCTTTCTCCTTATTCTCTCCCTCTTTTCTCTCCACATTTCAGGTAATCTCTCCCAAACCCCCTCTTTAAATCCTCCCTTTTATTATATTTCTAGTTTTTACACATGCTCTCTCTCTCTCTCTCTCTCTCTCTCTCTCTCTCTCTCTCTCTCTCTCTCTCTCTCTCTCTCTCTCTCTCTCTCTCTCTCTCTCTCTCTCTCTCTCTCTCTCTCTCTCACACACACACACACACACACATAAATGCATACTTTCTTATCAACTTTTTCACCTAAAAGTATGATTTTTACTCCAAAACTTGGAATGTTTTTTTCTGAGCTGTGTTTAGTACTACTTCTAGTGTTAAATATTTAGGGTTCTTGCCAATTATCTTCCAAAACATGAAAAATAATATATATATTGTTTTTTTTTTGTTTTTTTAGCTCTGCTTTGTTGACATGTTGTTCTAAAAATGCAAACTTTAGCCCATTTTTGCTACCAAGAATGTGAAGTGCTACATTTTTTGGGCTGTGTTTCAGTACTTAGTTTTGCTGAATGAGTAAAGTTGCTTCCCATTTTATTTTTTTTAAATGTTGCGGAAGAAACATATTCGGTATATTCGGTATATCTCGCTCGTAAGTAGAATGCAGAGACGATGAAAATATCTACTTTAAGAAAGTAGTAGAGACTATTTCTGTAAAGAACCTATGCTCCCTCTAATTAATGTAAAATTATAAAATTGTTGGGCCTTTGTTTTGGCTACTTTTAATCATAAGTACTTGATTTTATTCCTATATTTGCTCCTAAAAATGTAAATGGTTCATCCTTCTTGAAATTGTGTTTCATTAAGTACATTGTACTTGATTATCTGTAATCCCCAAATTATACTTTTCGAATAGATAGATTTAGTTCTTGGTTTAGTATTAGTTTGTATTTTGTTTTGTGTAATAATTTACAATGTGTTTGTGTTTGTTAATTTAATTCAGCCACATCAATAACCCTGTACAACAAGTGCAACCACCCAGTGTGGCCTGGAATTCAGCCTGGTGCAGGCAAGCCAATCTTGGCACGTGGTGGATTCAAACTCCTTCCGAAAAAAACTTATACTCTGCAGCTTCCTGCGGCATGGTCTGGCCGCTTATGGGGCAGACATGGTTGTGCTTTTGATGCTCATGGTCGTGGGAAATGCGCCACTGGTGACTGTGGTGGTGCCCTTTTCTGCAATGGCATTGGAGGCACACCTCCTGCGACTCTTGCTGAGATTACGCTGGGAGCTGAACAGGATTTTTATGATGTGAGCCTTGTTGATGGCTACAACTTGGCCATTTCTATTACACCTTATAAAGGCTCGGGGAAATGTACCTATGCTGGATGTGTTCGTGATCTCAATATGATGTGCCCTGTTGGACTTCAGGTTAGATATACCAAACACATACACTTTCTGTTTTGAATGGTCAATTGCACATTTATAGTTATTTTAAATACCAACACCATGTCTTTACTTAAACTCGAACCTCAACCTCTTATTACCATGAGAGTGTCTGCTAAATTACAATGCACATTAATATCTTTCTGATAATTGACACATGCATTGTAACGTTAGCTCTTCGAGTGACAATTGACAGTCAACAGATAAGCTACTAGTGACAATAATATAAATTTGTTTTAATTAACAATGACAATGGATAACATGAATTTCTCAATATTATATAGGTTCGCTCTCATGACAATCGCCAAGTGGTGGCCTGCAAAAGTGCTTGCTTTGCCTTCAACTCACCAAGGTACTGTTGCACAGGCAGCTTTGGGAGTCCACAATCGTGCAAGCCAACAGCTTACTCAAGGATCTTCAAGACGGCATGTCCACGAGCTTACTCTTATGCTTATGATGATCCTACCAGTATTGCCACTTGCACCGGGGGAAGTTATTTCCTCACATTCTGCCCTCACCATTAGCCTACTAAGTTCCATCTACTTATTTAGTTGGAGTATTGCTTTAGTTTGAGGATGCTTTTATTAAATTTTGAATCTGGTTATGAACCAATGGTATTGTTTGCAAATGTACCAGTTAGTAGTACTATGATGAATGTTTTTTTGGCGAAGAACGGATTCTCTGTTATGCTCACTTTGAGAATGAGTTCCATGTTTTAAAAAATACTAGCCAATCTATTTTTCTACTGCAACTAATTATCTTTGCTAGCTTCTATAGCTTTTCATGGCAAATTAGTTTGCAATTTAGTTACAATTCTTATAGAGCAAGTAGTAGAAGGTAATCTTTGCTGCAGATACTTGGAATTACAGAGGAAGTGACAACTGTGTTGGGCCGCGTAATATCCGTTAGTTTGATATTGTTCGCTCTGGCCGTGATCAAGGTCACACGGATTTGTTTTTGGACTCCTCCAAAAGATCTTATACTAATTGTTTTTGGCTGCTTATATTCAAGATAATTATTTTTTATCTTATGGACTTAGGTTGACACCCATTCTATAAACTGAACTATGCAATGCAGTAAAATTATCAGTTCAGTTTCATTAGAAAATTTGGCACTACAAGGTTAGATAAAATTCTTTACTACCCATGGGCTGAAACTTTGATCTCTTTAAGTTTTAAGTATGGGCCAATCCTAATTTCATCACCGAATCCAATTAATGGGCTGTATTAAACCTTGTATGTCCAACCTAAACCACCCAACTATCCAAGTGCATAAGATTTCCAAAAAAATCAAATCTGCCCCTTAGTCCTTAACACTTACTATTGCATTAAAAATTGCCCACCGGTAGTTCAAAAATTAAAAAATGTATATTTTGCTCTAAAAAACGTCCGAAATTAGTTGTCGATTAAATGATCAATTACGAAAATTTAAATACTCGAAAGAAATGCATATCACAATCTGTCAGTGGACACATTTTTGACACATATTTCAGCTGCGTAAATCAAAAGAAGATCAATGAAAAAGTCATTGGACTAGATCAAAATCAGTCTAGAAGCCCAACTAGTCTAAAGTGGACCGTTGAGTATTCTATTCGTATCTTTAATTAATCTCTAATCAATGCATTTATGGCCCACGCGGCTCGCCACACGGTAAAGGTTGCTGTACTGCAAGTTTTTGTGATTGTACATCAATAATGACAACCAAACATTTAATATTCTAAAGGACTGTTTCTTGTCTTCCATCAGTGTTGTAAAAAGCGAGAATCGGAGTTAATCGGTGAAGGCACCGTCCAGAGATTAATCGGGTAATCGGGAATTAATCGGAATGATTAATCGGATCACTAATCGGAATAAATTTAATAATATTTTTTATATACAACTATAAAATTATTTCGTTATTTCAACTAAATATATGTTATTGTCATATATTTATGCAAATATGTTAAAAATGTTATATAATTGTAATAAATAAAATTTTCCTAAGAGATCAATTTACGATTTAGGCATCAAAAATTATAATTAGAGATCAATTTAAGAGGAAAACTTAAGAGAATTTACGATTTATGCATCAAAAATTATAATTATACGTACAAAAATAATGTTTTTTCCTATTGTTTAATCAAGTTTCTACCTTTTAAATTTATTATTATTTTTTTAATTTTTTACTATTTTTTAATAATTAACCCGATTTTTGACCGATTAATCCGATTTTTGACCAATTCAGCCGATTTTTGACCGTTTTTATGAAAAAACGATTAATTAACCGATTTTCGCATAATCAGTTCGGTGGCCCGCCGTCTAGCGATTAATAGGCGATTAATCGCCGACTTTTAGAACACTAATTTTTTCGAAAAAATCAATTCTGCCAACACATAATTTACTTAAAGTGTTGATGGAAAATCTTTAACTACATTTATTAATCATCAATCAAATAAAACACCCGTAGACTTTTCCATAAACAAAAATACCAGAGAATTATAAAAAAAATACCCATAAACTTTATAATAAAACATGTGTCTACTTCTTATTAGTTTTTATAATTATTAAAGATAAAAACTCATATGATTTTTTTCAAAAAATAATCAATTTTGTCAAAACATAACTGACACATCATTATGAAAATTTTTATGTTCCTCTAACATTACTCATAAAATAATTCACTTAATATAAACAATTTTTATAATAAATCTTTTGCTAATGATATGTATATTAAGAAAAAATCTTAAATATTTTATCCTACATAAACGAGCCCCATATATTTTATTAAAAATAAGAATCATTCCATATTAGTAGTATATTACTACTATCCAAAAGCTTTTTCTTACTATATAAAAATAATTGCATGTAAACCAAATTTGAACACCTTTCGCTTTCCGTAAAAGAAAAAAAAATCAAATTTGAATAATAATAATTTGATCATTGTTGAACCATATTATATAGAGAATCGGAGAGAACCGTCAGTTATATCACGGAATCTCTCAAATAATTTAAATTTTTTATTTCATAAAATATAAAATTTCATTCTAATCTAGAATATTAATTACATATAAATTTATAAAAAAATTAAACATTTAAAATTTGAACAAAAAATTAATTTTAAATTTTATTCTGTTGCAGAATCATTTTGAATATGTGTGATTCTACTGTAAAATTACTTTGAACTATTTCATTAATTTTTAATGATTTTTTAATAAAAATTTAATGTAATTTTATTTTTTAATTTACTAATTGACATTTATAATTATATTTAATAAAAAATAATATATATCAATACTATTATATAATAGACGAAATATTAAAAGTTTGGTCGGTCGGTATGGTACGTTGTGATTTTACTTAATTGTCCTTTCTTAAATTCGTGTTTTTACTTAATTAACCTTACTTATTTATATAAATATATTATTAAATAATAATATTACATATTTATAATCAATTACTTTTTTCACCTAAAATACATTATTTTTTTTTATTTTTTCTAACAAATTCCCCTACTAAAACCTCATTTTCCAAAAATATCACGGGCATTTACCTTTTTAAACTAAATATATGTTACATTTTTTATTTTTCCATACTAAAACCCCTCTTTTTCCAAAAATATAACGAGCAAACCCTTATTTATTTATTTTAAAATCTGTTTTAATGTTTTTAATTAATTAAAAGTGTTTAGCTATTTTTACATGCGTACTTCTTTTTTAAAAAAAAATACAATTAAAAAATAATAATAAAATAATAATTAACAATCCGTGCATCGCACGAGTTTTAAGCCAGTATATATATATATTATATATATTCGTATAATAATTCTCTATAACTCTATATAAGAGTTATCTATAAAATGTTGCCCATGAATACTAGCCTCTTTCTTCTATAAATAACCTCCCAACCCTCTCTACCCCCATAAAAACACACAATTACAAGTACCTATAAATCTCTCTCTCTCTCTCTCTCTCTCTCTCTCTCTCTCTCTCTCTCAATCTCTCCCATCTCTCTCTCTCTCAATGGCAGGCACTACAGACACTTCAAAAGCCTCCACATTCTCATCCTCTCTCCAACTCCACGACATCGCCGATATCACCCGCGTCTTCCACAAATTCGACGCCAACTCCGACGGCAAAATCTCCGCCGGCGAACTCTCTAACGTCATTCTCTCCCTCAACTCCTCCACCTCTCCCGACGAAATCACCGCCATAATGACCGAAATCGACGCCGATCGCGACGGTTTCATCAGCCTCGAGGAATTCGCCGGGTTTATCGCGTCCGGAACCGAAAATGTCGAGGGAGAATTGAAAGAGGCGTTTGAATTGTATGATATTAACAAGAATGGACTGATTTCGAGCTCGGAGTTGGGAGAGATCTTGACGAGAATTGGAGAGAGTGTTACGGAGAAGGATTGTGTGAAGATGATCGAGAGTGTTGATGAGGATGGTGATGGATTTGTGAATTTTGAAGAGTTTAGGACTATGATGAGTAGGAGTAATTCGAATTGTAACAATTCTCCCTCCGTTTCTTAATAATAGATGATGAAGATGTGTAATTCGAATTATAATACTCCCTCCGTTTCTTAATACATGATGATGAGTACGGAATTCAATCATTTTTAATAACTAACGGTTATAACTAATTAATAACATTTCGTCTTTTGTATAAATCGGTCATAATTTAAGTTTTGTTGATCGTATAAGTCGATTTAGATTCTAGTTTTGTGATTTTTGTAATTTTTAGAATTTCATTGATTTGGATGTACAATTTGTGCAAATGTATGGGAGATGCAAAATTTGGTCAACTTTAGGTGATGTTTGTACCAAACAATTTAGATTCAGTTATAACTAACGAATGCTTGTACCTAACGAATGAGACTATAACTTGTGGTATGGTAAAAGAATTGATTCGACTTGAGTGTTTAACGAACTTGAGTTTGAATTTTGTTTTATCCAAACGGGCCTTTAGTTGAGAACTAGTTGACAAAGTCGTGTTTCGCATCGGTGTTATAATTTTTTTCTTAAAATTTTATCTATAGAATTACAATAATTACTCATTTCTCCTTGATAAGCAGTCCTCCTAAACACATTTTTCTTGTTAATATCAAAATTCCAAAATTTATACATTAAATATTTGTCTTACATGTTAATATACTCCTATTTTTTAATTTATTAGTATTTATAATTCTAAAATTTTAGACAATTAGAAAAATAAATTGAGACAATGAAACGCCACCTACCTCCCGCATATCCTCCTTTATATATATATATATCACTTGTTAGCTATTAAGCTATGTTAAAAGTAAAAAAAAAAGTCAATTAAAGAGCAGCTTAAACGAAGACAAAGAACCAAAAAGACTTTATTACAACAAACTGGACATGCTTTACAGGGCAATACATGACTTAATGGCAGTGCCATTTCCAAACCAAGAAGGCAACATTAGAGGGGAAAAGAATGGCAGAAAGAATCACAATCAAGTCAAATCTGAAGTAAACGTCCAATGTGACAATCGTTAAACAGTTCTGTATCTTACATTAGTTCCTGGAAATCCCATGCTTGCCTCTATTGCAAGGCATTCCAATGGGTCATTCTCCAGCTTGCTTTGTTGTTTTCCCCTTGCTCTTCATTGACAATTAATATTTCATGGCTGACCCTTCTACTGTCCACTGCTTGCTGATGAAGGTGGTCTCGGCACTTGTGAATTAGATATCGGCTTTTGCAGAGGCTTCAACGCAGCCATAATTTCAGAAAATGAAGGCCGTAACTTTGGATCACTGCAATTTTTTATAAGATAAATTACAAAACCTATATTAAACCAGCTCATGCAGTACATTATACTATAAATACTTTACCAGTTTAGTAAGCATTGTAACCAGGGTGAAGGTTAACTTACGTTTGCCAGCATTTGCAGATGATATCTGCAATAGCCGGATCTATGTCATCTGGAATCTCAAGACGCCTATGTTGAAATCCAACAGCTCCAACAACTTGCATAGGGTTCATTCCTCCCCATGGTTGTTGCAAGGTACAGAGTTCCCATAGTATTACACCATAGCTATAAACATCACACCTGCGGCATTAGAAGGTTAGTAAGTCAATAGATTGAAATTTATATACCCTTTTACATTCCGATCTAGGCTTCATATCCAGTTACTAGTACATTAAAGGAGGGGAAACCATACTTCTCATCTGATGGCTCATTTCGAAGTACCTCTGGAGCCATCCACTCAGCCTACAAATACCACGGAGGATTATCAAGGCCAATGAATAAGTTTTGAACAAGTAATAATTGAATATGTAGTTCAACTATACATCATGTCATCTAAACTAAATCACTTTCAAGTGCTCCCTGTAGCTTAAGTCTTAGTAATTTAGATTTTGTTGACCACTAGGACTGTACCTGTGAAAAAACTGGCCAACTACCAGTTGCATCCAATATTCTGCAAACATGCACCTGTGCTCTATGAGAGCCATCATAGCACTCCCTAATTTTCAGTTACAATAAATTTATTAAAAAATGTCAAATTACGGATTAACAGCTAGTTGTCGCTCCAAGCATTTCCCAAGTTGAATTCCATGTTTAGTACTAAAATTTCATTATTCATTACGGTTCTAGGATCATATAGTAACCTATCAATGAGGCAATAAGTAGTTCCTCACATAATTCCCAGATTGCCTGTAATTTCAAATTATAGTTATAAACAGATCCAAATTCTAATTATCTCGAGGGAAATCATCAATAAACCACACATGACTATGATTATTTGAGGATTACCAAGGCAATGAATAAGCTTTGAACCAAGACTCATTGAATATATAGTTATACTATGCATCAAGTCATCTAAACTAAATCACTTTCAAATGCTCAAGTCTAACGTAATTTAGATTTTGTCGACCACTAAAAGGATACCATCAACAAGCACCCAGGTACTTCCATCAAAAACTGTGTTTAATCATTTAAAATGGGACAAGAGTAAAGCCCCTTGGCTAAAATTTCGCACTGGCCAACTACTAGTTGCATCCGATACCCTGCGTAAAGGCATGTGTGCTCTATGAGAGCCATCGTAGCACTCCCTAATTTTCAATTGCAATACTTTATTAAAAAATGTCAAATTATGGGCCAACAACTAATTGTCCCTCCAAGCATTTCCCAATTAGAATTCCTGTAAATGAGGTAATAAGTAGTTCCTTGCATAAATTACCAGATTTCCTGTACTTACAAATCAATGTTATAAACAGATCCAAATTGTAATTACTAATTAACTTGTGTGAAATCATCAATAAATCACACATGACTACAATCATAAAGGATAAATAATATATCCTTTTTTCTCATCATAGGACTTATCAGTTATCACATAGTAATTCAGTCTCTCTAAAACATCATGAAGTCAATAATCTGCACTAAATTTCTATCTCATGTGTTGCTATACAACAGAGTACATCTATAATCAGTGATACGTGGCGTGCATTGAGCTGCAGCGATAAGAAGTTAAAACAAAATGGCAAACACAGCTTACCGTCCCTGCAGTTGACCTCGAGGAAAGAAATGTGCTGTGCTTCATTCTTGACAACCCAAAATCGCATACCTGACAGGTGAAATATGACATGCTTAATACAAGGAGCTGCAGTACAAATTACATTTCAGCAAATAAGAAATTCACCTTCACAACCCAGTTCTTATCCACAAGAAGATTTGGGGATTTCAAATCACGATGAACAATAACTGGTGAACAATTGTGCAAATAATTCATGCCCCTTGCCTGGAAGTTTATTTCAATACGGTTACAGGTGATAAATTGATTTTACCAGTGAACAGAAGCTGCAAAACTATATTCAAATAAAGTTGGGAAAGAAATGAGCACATACAGCATCAAGGGCCATCCTCAAACGTCTACGGACATCCAATTGATTGTTAGGCCGGTGAATTAATCTATACAAACTACCTCTGCAGATCAAACCAGTGGTTTAGAATTTCTTAGCAAAGATATAAATCTTTCATATAAAGTGGGATGTTTTGCAAATTATATATACTACTCTAAGCACATAATGAAAATATAAAAGTGATGGAACCATCTATGAGAATTGTGATGATTGTTAGTGAAATTGTGTTACTATGTCAATATCTGTCATGATGCTTATACTTGTAGTAATGCAATCGTAGTTATTTGAGTAGGTAAGATATCTCCATACAGTATTTATGCTTGTTTTATCTTACCATAGTTATTTGTTTATTCAGAAAGATCCTCTCATATTAGAGCATGAGTAGGCATCATGATATAGAATCAAAGACGACGATTGATTTTCAACACATAATACAGTTCATATTAATTTTAACATCTTCAATAACATGATACATATGAAATTATGTACTTCAACATACCTAGGAAGGAATTCTGTTACAATAGACAGATTTGGTGGACGAGTTACAGCTCCCATGAAGAGAACAACATTGGGATGTCTAACCCTTTTCATGATCCATACCTTTCAAGCAAACAGAAAACATGAGTTCTCGATTTATGATTTTTAAAGCAGAATCAACGTAAATTAACAAAATGGGCAACAATATGTACTCAACAAACTAAAAGGTGGTGAAACTGGAGTCCAAGAAAATGTCTGTGGTTGAAATAGTTGTTACTTGTCACAGTGTTGAGACATGGTGCCCACAAGACAGTCAGCAACACTTGGGCATTATATTGATAATTAAGATGGTTGGGCATACATCAACAGTAAAATTGATTCAGTAAAGAACCATGGGCAAGTCCCAAAGTATCCTCTTCAGATAGGTGGGCACAGTTGAAAAGTGTATGATATCTGGATATAAATTCCATTATACATGATTCTATGTTTTAACTGAAAACAGAGTTTCAACACATGAAACTGTATTATCTTCATTAGCAAAGCTTCTTTATAGTAGGATTCCATATGAACATTACACAAAGATATCAAACTAGATCAATGATCTTTTTCCTAATCTCTATCCTATCACTAAATTTGGTAGTTCCTTTTCCCGCTGCATTTTACTTTCCAACACAAATTCAGTGTTTCCCAAACCGATGTTTGGGAACACGAGATTTAGTGCAGAATGCACCAAGTTAAACACGCAATATGCAACATAAAATTTATGAAGTCTCATATTTTAATCTTAGCTTAAGATTAAAGTTTAAAAGACATTACTTGAAGGGAAATTTAAGAGGCTCAACATAGCACCTAGTTAACATGGTGTGCATGCACATAACAGAAATAAACTAACTCTTTAACTACCAAGCTTTTCATATTAGCTACTACTCATCCAGTCATCCTAGGTTAATGTATCTATTGCGACATAGTCCACTGAATCTATTTAGGCTTTCAATCAGAAAATGCTTTGGAAATGTATACCAGAGAAAAGGGAATTTGTACCTCAGTTTTGAACTCTTCAAGCGATTCACCAGTTAGTTCTTGGTCTAGGAACTTCTTGACAGCAACTTCCTAAATTTAGAATATAAAAGGTCTCAACTCAACATGCAAGAAAGGCAAGATAACAGTCACACAGACCCTTGAGATGCATTTGCAGACAGACTGACAGAGATACAAAATAAACACTTCCTCCAGATAACATATTGGCTTACAGTTTTCTTGTTAAAAAATTCATTAACAATACATGCGTATCTCACTTGCAACATAACTTGAAACATACTCCTAAGAAGAGTTTCTGGTACTACATGCGTATAAATAGTTTCTGGTACTACATGCGTAATTCACTTGGGGAGAATAAATGAATGCTATGAGTACTGCTAACATTTTCATACAAACAACAAATGTAAAATACAAGAACATAAAACCACATTTAAAAACTTTGACTTTAAACATTTATATATAAAATAACAGTTTTTAGAAGGAAACAGGAACATTAACAATATATCACAAGTCAAATTTTGCATTTCTAGAAAATAGAGATACATGAACTTACAGTTTCATGCCAATCTCCACGATATACCTCCCCATATGATCCTGCAGCAACCACAAACATTATTACCAAATGAATCTACACCAAACAGCAGAAACGTCAGCATTTAGCCTAACAGGTCCACAAGTGATCTCGACTATAGTTCTTCTATATCATCATTTTATTTTCTGCTTGGAAATAACTAATAGACCTGATAACCCTAGGATAAAATGCTTACTAAAGGATGAATATATGGAGTCCAGAAGAATACCACGTGATCTTAATATTTATTCAGAAAAGTAAAATTTCCATAAGTCTCCTCACACGAGAGTTGGACCCAGTCATTATTTATAAAAGTGCATTGCGGAACCACAATTTCTTTTCATCAAATACATATACTTAATCCATCAATATGAAAATTTACCAAATAAAACAAACTCTAGCAAAGTATGTCTGCTTTTAGACATTTGAACACTAAAAAATTACAGAGTACTAGTCCCAAACTTTCAAAACTTCAAGTGTATCGCTCCTATGTCTTAACACAAGTCAGTAAGACATTATTCAAAAACGATTGATACATATATATACTCTAAGATGGCGGAGCTCGAGACAGTAAATACCTGAAAGTTTATTTATCCAGACTAATGAGAAACAGGAAGAAGGATATTGTAGATTCTTTTTCTTGAAAGTTTCGATTACCTTTATCACATTTCACATATCTTATTACCGTTAGGTTATTAAGTTTTAGACTTAAATCACTCGCATAAATTTTACTGGGAAAATATGGAAGCATCCACCAACCGTATAAGCTACACATAATATCAAAAAATATGTATTGGCACTAAAATTTAAACAACAAAAAATTGTAAAATGTGCATGCTCATACCAAGTCCGATACGCTCGCCCAATGTGATATCCTCCCACGGGATCTCGCAGTCTGATACATCTTCAAGTGAGGTGTCAGACCTTGAGCTATCATTACCGGCAGACCTATCTGATGTTCTCTCACCTTCATGATTTCCCCTCGCAGCATCAGGCAATTGGCTACCACTGCCCCGAGGCTCATAAGTAGTAGCATCTGCATCTCCATCACTTCTTGCACAGCCCAATGGGTTAAAGAAGGGAGTAGCAGCACTTGGTGAATGAGCATCAACATTCTCTTGCTGGTTGCCAACAGCTACTGTAGTTGCCACCATAGCTGCCGCTGTAGCAGTGGCTGCAGCAGCTACCGGAAGTTCTGAATTGGTATCAGCAGTTGTCCTTGCTGCAGCAACTACCATTGAAGATGCTACAACAGCTGCTGCCGCTGCAGCCGCTGCTGCTGCAACAGGAACATTTTTAACTTGTTTTTTGGGAGCTACATCAGATTGCAAGGAAACTCTCGCCCCTACTTCCTTGATACCTGACTGATCATCTGATTGTCCAGAATGACCTCCTTTAGCAAGTGCACCATGAGATGGCAGAGGAGGTAAAAAGCGGGGCCAAACATTATCAGGTTTACCCCTGTTTCTTAAAGTGTCATCACTTGTTCGAATCCTTTTCTCTTTTTCAGACGGGATATTCTGCTCCGCCTTTTCCATATTTACCTGCTCCTGGTATATTTCAGTAAAAAGATCTGGAGGTGCAACAACACCACTTTCAAGTAACACATCATGGAGCTTCTGAGCCAACTGTGGATTTTCTTTGGCAGCATCAATCATGTATTGTGAAACATCCTTCACCTTCATCTTATGTGCAGCCGGGGAGCTTACACCTTCAGTCCATGAAGGAGATCTTGCATGCGGAAAAGAATAATTGGACCTGCGAGGTAGTTCCCTAACTGTCTCCTTCCCTGAATTCCCAGGGGTAGCTGACGATGTTTTAGATCCTTCCTCGGTTTTACTTTGTAATATTGAACTTGTAGAAGCCACAAGTTCACTTCTTTCATCAAGCTTGTTTTCTGCAGAATTGACATTACATCTGGATCTGAGCTCAAAAGCCTGACGTTCTAACGATTGTTCATATGAACTGGTAACACCACTACCTGACGAACCTGTACTAGAGGAGGAGTCTGCAGCCAAAGGAGTAGAGAAGAAAGATCTCTCATACTCTAAATCTGATCCTGTTGTGTCTGATGGAATAAGCGTGCCAGGGTCTGCCATCAAATCAACAATGTATTCCCTGGATCCACATCAGCCTTTCTTTAGCATACAATAAAAATGATATAGATACATGCATCTAGGGGTGGCAAAATTTGACACGACCCGAAACCCGACACGAACCCGACACGGAAAAGTATGAATTTGGGTCGAGTATTTTGAGTTTCGCGCCGGGTTCGGGTTGAGTAAAAATTTACCCGAAATTTTCGGGTCAGTTTCAGGTTGACCCAAAATACCCGAACCCGACCCAAAAAATTAATATATATATTAAATTATTTCAAATATATAAATTTATATTACATAATTATAGACATGTGTGATAGATCTTCATATTATATTAATAATTTTAATTCATATATCATTTAATAACATTTTTATTATATATTTTTAATATTTTATAAATAAAATTTAATTTATATATATAAATAATTATTTTTAAATATTTTCGGGTACTAACAGGTCGGGTTCGGGTTGAGAAAATTCAACCCACTTCGGGTTCGGGTTGACTCAAAAACAGGACCGGGTACAGCAAACCCGACACGAACCCGACCCATTACCCCGAAATTGCCACCCCTACATGCATCCCCCGAACATTATCATTGTCGAAGAAATCCATTTTTAAAAAAAATATTAACCACTTATTAAAAAAACCTAATATCAGACAAAGGTGACATGGAAGCCCAAAAAATCACAAGAAGATAGTGAAATTAAGTCTAACAATAACGGCTGTAGTGGTCGAGTCCCTCGAAATGCTAATATATTACTTAGTGTCCATGCATCAATTCACTGTTGCACCAAAGTAGCGAAGGGGTCATTTGGCAAATCTAAGTAATAATCAAATAGCCGAATGAATAGTTACTCTGAATGAATAAATCTTTAGTAAATAACTTATTGAAATATCTACATAATTTTATTAATCTTAATTTGCTCGTCCCGGAAGAAATATAACCATTTGACCAATAATTTGTACATACTATATTGAATCATAACTTTATAAATAAGCAATATAAGAATAAAATTGTAAATTGTATAAGATACTCAGATTATATATTTCTCAATTTTAACTAGACTATAATCTAAATACCATCTAATATCTTATCAAGTTTGTACAATTATGAAACTATAGTTATCAAGTATTAACTATTGGCTGGAGAGCAGAAGAGCTAAAACATGGGAAGAAGTCTAAGAAACCAAAAAAGTAATATATTTCAAAAGAAATGGCTATTCTGGGTAGACGACATAAAATTATTTTCAGCCAAGCAACTTGATCATTCGGGTGGACTATTGGGCTGACCAATTCTGTAAAATTTAGTACCATTAGTTATTAAACAAAAAAAAAATCCAATAGCTGAACCAATCATTATATTTCTATTCGGCTTCATTCACTTTTTAAGAGATGACCCCTAATCAGTGATCTGAGGGCTGCTGGCCATTTATTTAATATTTCCAGAAAACATGTTCATATTTTGACACCGATTGATAATTATATGGTCATGGACTTGCTAACAAGCATACTCAATCACTACATTACCATATTACCTGGAATCTGCAAACAGTGTGAAACCAAAAGATAAAAATGACGACAAATATACAACATAAACACTTGTAAATAACTGGATTATGAAATTGCATGTATAAGGAAACAAAAACATCTATATAGTAATAACCTTGCACCATGAATCCTTACGAAGTTCATTGCCACATCATCAGAACCAGTATATTGCTGTCCTTTCATTAATCGGCAAGGTATGCCAACACTATCAGCCAAAACCTGTAAAATCAATCAAAAAACATTTTCAATTTTTAATTTACATTTCAAATTAAAACCCAAAAATCAGACAGACAATAGGAAGAATTAGCAACTTCTGAACATAGAAAGAATCATATTCGTATGCTGACAGCATTATCAGTCTATTATTAGAATGTTCAGTTCTCAAAAGTCTCTGTTTCCACAATTTTGGTCATCCTAAGCTTTTCCAGACTGCGAGAATATTGCAGAGACCAACTACAATCTAAACTTTTTAAGGATAAAAGTTGTTTAAAGTAATCCTCAGCCTACACTATTACTAAAAAATTTTACAAGATAACTAACATAAGATTAAAAGGTAGGTGGATCATGGTTATCACAAAAAGAATAGTCTCCTCAAAGGTACTGAGTCCGTGAGTCGTCGACTAGTCTCCTCGAACTCGGAGGTCCTGAGGCGTCAGCCGTCAAGGGCCTTGAAGCTCAATATAGATGACTTCGCTTAATTTTTGTCGTCACTTATGTATTCATTTGCTTGAACATGTTTGATATCTGGTATTTGCAAGTCATTATACAGTAACAACGCTTAATTTGAACTTCTTAATTTATTATTCTATTACTCCTGATTTAAATTATAAAAGATGTGTTTAGCTATATTATAAGTTAAATCTAGTAAAATATATGTATACTGAACGACTTGTTGACTTTCATACGACTTGTCGACTAGTCTTCTCGAAGGTTATCGAGCGTCGACACTTGACTTTGTGCCGTGATAACCATCACGTGGAGTAGAAAGTTATTCAATGGCTCAGTAATATAACTTTAAACAGGTGTTGAGTACTACAACTTTACAAGATAGAGATTTTATATTTCAAAAAATCTAAATCTACTATTCATATTTCAATCTGACACCTTAGAATCCGAGAGACAAGAGAGAGACTTAAAAGCTTCCAAGCACAGGAAGTATCATATTCAAATGCTAAAAAGTGTTATTAGTCTATTAGAGTGCCCAGTTATCAAAATTCTCTGTTTCTGTGATTTTGGTCAGATCAACCTTTTACAGACTTTAACAAATTGGCAGGGACCAACCTATTACAGTCAAAACTTTAAAAGGATCAAATTTGAAACCCAATTTTCAGCATATACTTAATACTTGAAAGTATTTTAGATAGATTTGCATAAAAAGCAGATGCAGTAAGAAGGTTTTCCATGGCTCTTCAACATATATCCAAACATGTATTACTGACAAAATAAAAAAAAACTTTGCATAATTTCATGAGTAAGATGTCTGAAATTTGAAATTATATTTTGCAAACATTGGGCAGCAGATAGATTCACATGCATATTGATTGAACTCAACCCTTTTCGTGCTTTAAAGGTCAAAACCAATCAAAAAGGAATCATCAAAATTTCAAAAAAAAAAATTGAATGCTAAATAACCAACATCAGTAAACGGACCATTAGATTCATTTAAAAGCAACCTATTACTGAAAAAATAGATTGACCTAAGCAAGCATCATGCCCCACAAAAGGGAAATATTTTTAACATGGCATTACCTTAAACAACACTGCGCGATGACGTGCCAAGCCTATCGTCAAAGAACCAAGAGGCAAAACCATGCTCCCGAGAGTTTCCTTCAATTTATAACTAAGATTTTTCCATGCCATCAACATATTTTCAGGATCACCAACTGGGCCCCCCATGTGATCCGAAACCAAAACAGCAAGCTTCTGCACCAAATCAGCACCATCAAAATCAAGACATTCTGACCTCGACTTGACAGCTATTTCCAAGGCCTTCTGTTCAAGACGCAACAGTTTAGAATCGGAAGCCTTATTAACCAAAACAGCTTCCCAGGTGATGTTATCTGACACCGGTGTTCGTTGAAGATCAACAAGAGAAGGCATCTTCGAAGAATTGGACTCGATCAAAATACCATATAGATCATAGAAACCATCTAGAATCTTGTCATCGTAGCTAAGAGAATTGTAATTCTGTGAAGCATGAGATAAACTAAGTTTGCCAAATAGAAGGTAAATTACTTGCTAAAAGAAAATAGACGAAAAATACATATTGCAAGCAAAAAAATCAAAGATCAAATAGTTTCTTGGAATTAGCATATTCTACAATAGGCCAAGCATGAAAAGTGTTACCACAAACTATGAAACGCATAACAATAAATCGCTGCAAAGAAATTAACAAGAACATAAAGATTTAAAACACACGCAAAAGAAACCACAATGGGAAGAAACTATTGGTGCTAGCTATGCCAATTCTGTTTATATGATGCTGTACTTGAGAAAATAATAGTTAGCAGATACTTGTACAGCTCGGGCAAACTACATATCAATACTTCCATACCCAAATATAGTCTTTGTGCATACCAAAATTGTAAATTTAGTGTACCAAAATAGTTTTTTGTTTCTGTTTTTCTTCTCATTATCGTGCTAGTATCACCAATTTAGTAGTAGATACAGAAAAACCTGTAATTAAAAATTTCAACTAAATCAAAATACCAATAGAAAGATAAATGTTACGTTGACCTTCAAAATCAGATTCAATTTTCAATCTTTTCAACTAGTGGGCATAATTAAAGGAGTAATGGCTTCACCCAGAGCTAAATTGGTCTTTTATAGTCACCAAATATGATGTAACCCCCTACCAAAGAACTGTCAACTTGTCATGTATACGGTCTTTTTACACATTTGTTTTGCAGCTTGGCACTTCGGAAACAAGACTCCCATTAGAAACGATGTTAATAATGCTGTAAGAATCATGACGCTACTCCAAATTATGTGCAATACAATGTAAGACTGGAAACTAGCACAAAACTAATAATACGGGCAACCATCTTGGATGGAGCAGAAAAAATTACTAATCTCGTTATTAACTAACCAACTGAATATAATTTACAAGCATACAAATTTCAAAAAAAAAATTGTAGCAATGGAGTATTCTGACAGCAGAATCTCTGATCAAGAAGGCCGAATATTTATTCAGCAGTTTTTTAGTAAAAATCATGATGAGTCTAAAAGTAGATTTTCAAAACTTCTGAAGCAAGGGTGCGGACTGGGGTGCGAGGAATACACCACGTAGTTCACTGAAAAACAAATTTATATTTTTTGCTATATAAAAAAAAACTTATAGAAACTCACTTACTTATCCAAACAAAGTGCACAACATTAAAAAAAATTGATTAAACATAATAATAATTTAATTTAAATTGTGTCGACATATAAGCCAATAGCCATCAAACATACTGCCACTAGTAGCGAAAATGCGTATCTTAATCTATCACGTATATATTGTTATCCTGGGATCCCTTTTCGGTTATTCTTATTTACTGGGTGTTTTTTTTTTTTAATTTAGCTTAGAAGCTAATATGTAGCGAAAATCGAACCCAGAACCTGGGTCGACAAGTGATAAACCTTCACCACTAGGCTATCACATTGCGCGCTATTTACTGGGTTCTTTGTAGAGTAGATCAGCAACTATTTTGGGTGAAATCCGGTGTGAAATCTCATGCAGATGATAATATTTTGAAAACCTAATAAGTTTAGAATGAAATTTTGACCAGAGCCTAAATCTCTCCATTGGTGGTTACCTTTCATTATGCTACCCAGGCAGCCCTTGGAATTTGCTTTCAAATCCAAAATGTATAATGTTGGCCAAGTACTATGTAACGAAATTAATTTTTACAAAGATATTTCAACTAGAGTCTAAATAACTTCATTAGTGGCGACTGGCTGCCCTTCATTATACTACCCAGGCAGCGCAAGGATTTGCTAATGAACTAGATCAAATATAATGTTGGCCAAGTACTAGGCAGAATTTGTGATATGTAAAATCTTGATTTTCATGCTCTGCATATAAATGGTTGTGATGGCAAAAACTAATTTTGTGTTACCCAAGATGTTTGCTATGAAGATATACAATCACATTCTGATTTTCATAGATAAAAATAATAATGATGATCAGCTAGAAAATGATAAACACGTACCCAATATCTATATGCAGTAACTTCCGCAGGGGTATTATCCGGCGGAAAAGAGCCCAAACTAATCTGCTTAACTGCTTCAATCTGGACTGCTTCTGGATCCTCCCTTGCACTCAACTCTAAAGCCATTTGTATCTGATACTCCTCGTCTACAGTATCAGGATCCCTTAAGTTACTAGACTCCGTTTCACGCCTCACAACATCCTGAGCACTACCATTCACAGAATCAGACTGCTCACTTCTCTCCCTTCTAGTCACATTCGATGATGATGGTGGAGTAGGACTAGGACTACGTTTATTCGTAACTGAATTCAACCAACCAGAAATACCCGAAAAGGGTTTATCTTTATCTTTATGCTCAGAATTATGATTAGACTGAGCCTGTAAACCGCTATCAGGTACAGAAACATCCCTAAACTTATTGGTTTTCGATGAAGTAGAACCTTCTAAATTTTCAGAAGGATTCGACATGATGTGAAGTTTCTTTAGAAGATTCTTCATAATATTTACCTAAACTACATCAGTCTTAGACCATAAAACTCTCCTTCCACCGTCTTAAACCATGCATGAACTTTCAGTACAATAATCGAACACAACAACAGCAAACCTTAAACTAAACCTTAAAACACAACTTAGGTCAACACCAAGAAACCTTAAATACACACATCAAAATCAAGAACCATAACAAAGCATTTTAATCAAAACCCATCAAAATTTATACATAAAGAACAATACCCAGATGCAAAGATTACAAATTTACCACTTTTTTACAGTAAAGATTCAATCTTGATGCTAAAAATGCCAAGAACATATTACAACAACAATATACAACAACAAGCTTATTGTATTTACAATGACAAGTAAGCAAAACTAATCAAGAAAAGAGAATTAGATGGGGTGATGAGATATAAAATTGAAATTGGTGCAGAGGATGGGAGAGAATAAACATAAAAGAAATAGAAGTGAGATTAAAAAATAAAGAAAAAATAGTGGTCATTTGGGGGAAAGTAAAGAAAAGGGCATACACTGCAAAGACTAGGCAAGTGGGGGAGAGTAGGACCTTAATCTACAGAGATAAAATGAATATGACCCACTTGAAGTTTTTGAGGCATATGGATTTTCAAAAGTCACAGTAAAAGGTTAACTATTTGGTGGCAAACAAACCCAACTTGCTCTCTCTCTCTCTCTCAATCTCAACTTCTCTCTCTCTCCCTCTCTCTCTCCCCCTCTCTCTCTCTCTCTCTCTCTCAACCTCTCTCAACCCCTCTCTCTCCCTCCCTCTCTCAACTTGGTCTCTCTCTCTCTCTATCTCTCTGGAAATTATTAATCTCTCTGTATAAAAATAAAATATCTTGTTTCTCAGCTTAATTGGTAAATGGAATTTGTGAACTCCAAAGGGTGGTGGGTAAGTAGACATGAAAATCTACTGTGAGCTGTATAATATACGAGGGAATTTATTAAAACAAGGCACAACTTATAAATGAGTGAGTACTACTGAGTAACATGCTCCAATTCGATTCCGATTGTAAGGTTTCAAATTATGGGTGATTATCAAACATATTTTTTAAATGCAGTTCAAAATTAATGAATGTAGTTCACAGAGATTACACAAATGATCCTCCTCTTTTTATGTGCCAAACTGTGAACATTGAATTACTTTCTAATTTTTTTTGTGCAACGTTAAACTAGTACATGGTATTAGGCATACATGCATGTATATTCTCGTATTATTTACACACGTACAAGAGCTCCCTGACCTAATAGGTGATCATGTTAACTTTATTACGTTTAATCAATCTGTTGGTATTAGTTTTGTTAACTATAATTTGGTCATAATGATTAATTTTCTCATATTTTCTATCTTAATGCAAATATCAATTACATGCATAGATTTTATATTTTATAATTTATTATAATTTATAAATTCTTAAAATATATTCTTCTTTTAGTTATGTATATTTTATGTTTGACAAATATAAAAATTATTTGTTTCTTATTACATAATAATGTTGACAAGTAAGAATAAAACAGTGCACATAAATTTTGAAAGATATTTTGATGGATATTTCAAGTTGATACTTTTTAATGAATTGTGAATGTTTTAAATTTATTGATTTTCTAAAATAATATGATTATTTTGAAAACTTTAATATATTATAAATGAATAATTTTTTAAAATTACCATTATTTTAGTTATGACTAATTAATTATTCATTATTTTTTGTTTATATAGTATTTTTTTTGTTTATTTTTTGTTATGTATTAATTAGTTCTTTTGTAAATATTTTATATAGTAATAAAATTATTAAATTTTAAAATAGCTTGGATTGTTGTTTTTTCTCAGAGACAGGTTGTTGTTTAACCTTGGATGGGAAAGAAGAATCTCATGTGAGTTTTTAATAATTTTAAATTTTTATTTAAATTTTTATAAATATCTAACAATTTTTATATAATTAACCTTATACATTTATGTGTTATTATTTAAACTTGCATGATGTTTATTTAGTGAACATGGATGGGAAATAAGAATCTCATGTGAGTTTTAAGAGTTAATTGTATTTTGCATCCTTCAGCTTACCCCAATTTCAATTATGTATATGTAGTTTCATAAATTACACTTTGCATCCTTAAACTTTAAAATATAAGTCGAATCACAAACTCTTATACGTTTTTATCAAAAATAATATTATTTTTAACGAATATATTGACAAATGCGATATAAATTATTGCATTGATGATATAAATTTTAGATTTTAAACATGTAACTAATTTTTATTAAACTTTAAATTTAATATTTCTTTAACGAATGTATTGACAAATGCGATATCAAATTATGCAACGATTATATAATCTATATTTTAAGATGGTACTAATATATTTTAATGATTTTATACGTATCATATATCATAGTAGTCACAACTTTATTTAATGAAAACATGTTAGTTCAATTTTTTATAAATAAATTATAACTGATTAATAGTCATAAAATAATATTAAATTATGATTTAAAATTAGTTACATGTTTAGAATCTAAAGTTTATATCATCACTGTAATAATTTTATATCGTATTTGTCAATATATTCGTTAAAAACAATACTATTTTTGATGAAAAACGTATAATGGGTTGTGATTCGACTTATATTTTAAAGTTTGGGTATGCAAAATGCAATTTATGAAACTACATATACATAATTGAAATTGGAGTAAAGTTGGGGGTTGCAAAGTGCAATTAACTCGAGTTTTAATAATTGTAAATTTTGTTACAAATTTTGTTATGTTTTTTATTCCATTGAAATTGTGAAACTTATTTAAAAATTACTTGAAACTCTATTATTTAATTAATCTAATATTATTTTTTACTTACATTTTTATTTAAATATTTATAAATATCTAATAATTTCTATATAACCTTATACTTGTATTTGTGTCATCCTTATACTTGTATTTTTATTTAAACTTGCAAATTTTCTAAGAAGATATAATCATTTTGTTTCGGATATAATATTTGGATTATTAATGCAAATCATACTCTATTAATATTATAATTATTTTTTTACAGGTCCTATGATCGATAATTGTCGTATCCCATAAATTAATGGATTTTGGTTCAAATTTCACGAAGATTATGTAAATGGATAAGATGCTCCTCTAAAAATTAGAATTGATGAATGGAAATCAATATGTGTCTAGATATTAATATGTAACTTTATCACGTATATGTAATTTTTTAAATATTTTTTTTATACTTATTTATTGTTTTCCTATATTTAATATAAAAACATGATAATTATTATTTTTTATAAATTAATAAAAATAATGTTTCACTCATTAAAAAAATACTTTTTAAATATTAAAACATTATAACACATGTTTATCTTTATAAAATAAATTATATTAAAACAATTTTAACAATACATAATTTCATATCAATACTATTATATAATAGACGAAACATTCAAAGTTTGGTCGGTCGGTATGGTACGTAGTGATTTTACTTAATTTCTCTTTCTTAAATTCGTGTTTTTACTTAATTAACCTTACTTATTTATAGAAATATATTGTTAAATAATAATATTACCTATTTATAACCAATTACCTTTTTCGCCTAAAATACATTTTTTTTTTATTTTTCTAACAAATTCCCCTACTTTTTCAAATATATCACGGACAATTACATTTTTTAACTAATAATAATAATATAACAATTAACAATCCGTGCATCGCACGGTTTTAAGCTAGTTATATTATAAATTTAAACTATTAAAACATTATAACACATATTTAATTTTACTAGGGAATTAGCCCGTGCTACGCACAAGGGTGAAATATTTAGAATATATTTAAATTAATTATAATAATCCATTTATATTGAAAATTATGTACTAATTATTGTATTGGTACAAAACTATGTAAAATAAAACATAGATATGGTTATAAAATATATAGGTTTTATTTTATTGTGAAAATTCGATTATGTTTTAGAAATAAAGTAATATGATAATTACGTACCAAGTAAAATTAAATAATACAAATATATATATTCATCTTTAAATAACACAAAATATAAAATAAAATAAATTTAAATTTAAAAGAAGAAATAATAATAGTAATTGAGATTAATGGAGATTTGTTAGTGAAATTTATAAAATATGATGGACACATTAATTAAAAATAAAGATAAATAATTATATAATAAAACAATTAAAAAAAATTAAGTAACCTTGAGATGTTAACATTATTTTGCTTGCCGTAAATTAAAGCCCTCCAAATATTTTTATGTAAATTCCAATTTTATTCTCATCGGATTCACGCAAACTGGTTAGAATTTACACAAAAAAATCTCATTACAATCCACATTATATTTTGGAAATCAATATTAGAAATCTTATAATTTTATTTGAATGAGAAATTATGAAAAAGTAATAAAAAATTGAAAATTTTGACGAACAAAAATTAAATATATAAAACATTTATTGCAACCAGTATGATGCTGATCTAATTCACACCCTGTCATATTTTAAAAAAAAATGGGAATCGAAACATATACAATTTTATAATTTTTTGGAAAGTAAATGTGAATAGCGTCACCATGCTTTGATCTCTATTCCTAATCTCTGTAATTAATGTAAGTAATATATTATAACATGCATTTTGAATAAATTAAAAAAAGTAATATCTATAAATTTATTTAAATTTTGAAATGTTTTACAGACTATTTTGTTTCATGCTATATAAGAATGAAATTATGTAAAGTATAATAATTTTCAAGTAATTTAATAAAGAAAGATTTCTCGGCATCGCTGTTTTAGATCACTCGTATCATTTATAAAAAATGTAAGAAACACGATACAATATATTTTAAAAAATATAATTTTTTTAATCTAACTTCTATTTATACAAACTATATTAACAATAATAAATAAAAATAATTAAACGTAGTAATTTTTGCATGCAATAATGAGATAAGATAAATGTAATTAAGATATGAAAATTGTAAAAGTTTGTGCAATTTTTTTTTTGTACTATTATACTCATTGTTCGTAGAGTTAAGACCTCAATATACAAAATAAATTAGGATAAACTAAATTTTTTTTGATAAAAAGATTCGCATCGAACTATTCTCACATTTGTTGTATTCTCGCATTTATGATTCTTTTCTTTTCTTTATTTATCTGGAAAGTGATAATAAACTTGTTTAACATTACTAAAATTTTATTCTATCACATACTTTACTTGCATTGTAAGCCTGCATAGAAAAAAGAATCGTATAAAAAGACATATAATTTTTTTGAGTTCGAAGGTTTCTCGGCGCTGATGACGCCCATAATTTTACACATATCGTATCAAAAAAACTGAAAAAGATTAAAATTTTTATTGGACCAATAAATACATTGTCCAACTTGTTCAACCTTGAAAAAACAGCGTCAAAATATATTAAATTTAAGGGATAAAATAATATTGATTAACCTGCAATTAGATATATAAATCAGTTCAAAATAATTAAAATCATTATATTATATATGTATTTACATTATGAACATACATTAAATATATATTTATATTATGAACATCTATATTATCTTATCATAGACGAAACATTAAAAGTTTGGTCGGTCAATCGGTACTAAGTGATTTTACTTAATTACTCTTACTTATTTGTAAAAAAATATTATTAATTAATAATATTATTTATAACCAATTATATTTTCGACTAAAATACATTACTTTTTCTATTTTTTCCTTACTAAAATCCCTCATTTTCCAAAAATATCACTGGTAAACCTTTACTTATTTATTTTAAAACCCACTTTATTACTTCTAAATATGAGCAATTTCATTTTTCAACTAAAACATGTTACTTTTTCTATTTTTCCTTACTAAAATCACCCCTTTTCCAAAAATATCATGGGAAAACTGTTATTTGTTTATTTTAAAATCTCTTTTAGTATTTTTAATTATTTTAAAAAAATTATTAGGCCCACTTATTTCTTTTAACAAATACAATTAATAAAATATTAAAACATAAATAATAATAATAATAATAATAATAATAATAATAATAATAATAATAACAACAACAATTATTAAAAATAATACGTGCATCACACGTGTTTTAATCTAGTACATCAGAAAATGTAGAAATAGAATTGTGATGGTCAAGTTTGGTGTCACTTAAACACAAATTAAAATGAAATATTATTCGACAAAACATCAAGCTAAATTTAAAAAAATAAACGTAGATAAGAATTCTCTGATTAAACAAATGAACATGAACATATGAAAAATATATGGAGGACAGTGGTTAGTCCGGGCAGTCAAGTCGTATATTGTTTTAAAATTGTATAAATCTCTTATTAATCAACAAACTTCTCTCAAAATTTTCATCAAACATATCAACCGCATAACCAGAATATACACATTAATAAATTACTTTAAAATTGTCCGAGAAATAGATGAGACTGTAAAGATCAATATTATAATTTTTAAGTTAACAACTTTTACCTAATTTGGAGAACACACATCTCTAAAGTATGATTATTGAACCAATTGAGACTTTTTGACCACTATAAAACATGTATCATAACAAAAACATGAAAAATATCGTAAAATAAGAGATACACATGTTTATATATAAAGCTCCAACTCATAGAAATAAATAAAAATAGAGAAGAAAAAAAGAATGAAAATGCATGAATTTAAAATCTAAGAAGGATAAAATTGAGGACAATAAAAAATTTGAAAGTCATAACAATAAAATGTTGAGAAAATAATCAATATTGTTAAACATGTCATAAATGTTGAGAAAGCAATTAGATCTGATAGCTTAAAATTAGGATATGTGATAGGTACATATTACTATTAGGAGGAAAATAATAAATGGAAGTAATTTAAAATTTAAAATGTTGTAAATCATGTGATATGTAATATGATTTGAAAGATTAATTAATAATTTAAAGAACTGCACTAAAAATGGATAATTCATCAATTATGCAAACTATGATACAAAATAAGTTTGCAAATTGTAATAAGTAAAACATAGACAAATTTTGTTATTGTTATAAATGAGATAGTAAGAAAATTAATTTTATACCCGTAATTTGTATTGGAAATAAATGAGATTAAAATGAGATGAAAATAAGGATAAAATTGTTGATTAAAGAGCACAAATAAAGTAAGTATTGATTACCATTTGATTGAATTGATATTGACAATTTAAATTAAGCCAATCAGTTAAAATGATAAATATGGATAGTCATACACACCCACACACATTCAACCATTTTAAATTTTAAACATAAAACTTGATAATTAAGTGGTGATAATTGTACAAATATTTTATGAATGTGAAGTGATTAAAATATGAAGTCTTTCATTTTAAAATTTTAAAAATGAGTTAAAAACCGTACATATGCATTACATAAATCAATGACACATTACATAAACATCAAAGGGTATCTTTGTTTATTTGTCCACTTTGAATTCATGGATACTAAAACCTTTATGATCAATAAATCAAGTCTATAAGACTTGGGATTGACCTGCAACCATTACATAACAAAATCAACGTAAGTAACAAAATCCGTTGTAACGTATGTAAACCAATGACACATTACATAAACATCAAAGAGTACCTTTATTTTTTTGTCCACTTTGAATTAATGGATACCACGACCTCTTATAATCAATAACTCAAGTCTATAAGATTTGGGATTCACCTGAAATCATTACATAACAAAATCAACGTAAGTAACAATCCATTATAACGTACATATATGTTTCACTTTCATGTTTGACCTTGAAAAATTGGTTCAAACTTTTGTATTCTGGACAAATTAAACAAATCTTAGTAACATATATAAGTATGTAACAAAAATATAAACACATACATATACACAAACATATATAATCAACACAAACACTAAAATAACATAAAATAACAATAGACAAAGAAGAAAAGAAAACATGGAGAAGATGAGAGAAAAAGAATTAGAGAGAAAGAAGATATTTAAAGTATAAATGATGTAGATCAGAGTTTTTAACCAAGAAATACTTGTAAGTTGTAACCAATTATGAATTTGAATTTTGAAAATAGATAACAAAAATTATGGATATGTACTAATTATGGATAACAAAAATTATGAATTTGAAATTTGTAAGTTTCCATATTTGTATGTGTGTATTTATCATTTATGATTCAAAATTTGAAACTGAAATTAATAGTAATGATATTAGTTGTTGATTGTTCTAAAAGATATGGAAAGTGTTGATTATATGTGTGAGTATAGGGAAGTTGTTGTTGAATGATTTATATATGTTATGGTAGGTACTAATTCTTTCTTTTTATTAATTATATTTTTTGATTATGAGATTATGATATTGTTATCTTGATTTTAGGTAAACTATAATATAGAATAAATAATTTCCATGTATGTTTATGGATAGCTGAAAATCTACACGTTCAAATTCGGAAAAAATTAATTGAGGATATTGATTATGATTTGTACACTGATTTGAATTACATATTTACGTGTGTTTGAAATATTTTTCAAGATGAAATTTATATATAAGATAATTTAATGATTCCACTAATTAAGACAATAAATAAATATTACCATATTGACTTGATATATTGTCATATTTATATCCTTAATTGGTGCGTGATTATAGCTATATTATATTAAGGGAATGATGTCATGATGACATAAATATGGTTATAAAATATATAGGTTTTATTTTATTGTGAAAATTCGATTATATTTTAGAAATAAAGTAATATGATAATTGCGTACCAAGTAAAATTAAATAATACAAATATATATATTCATCTTTAAATAACACAAAATATAAAATAAAATAAATTTAAATTTAAAAGAAGAAATAATAATAGTAATTGAGATTAATGGAGATTTGTTAGTGAAATTTATAAAATATGATGGACACATTAATTAAAAATAAAGATAAATAATTATATAATAAAACAATTAAAAAAAATTAAGTAACATTGAGATGTTAACATTATTTTTCTTGCCGCAAATTAAAGCCCTCCAAATATTTTTATGTACATTCCAATTTTATTCTCATCGGATTCACGCAAACTGGTTAGAATTTACACAAAAAAATCTCATTACAATCCACATTATATTTTGGAAATCAATATTAGAAATCTTATAATTTTATTTGAATGAGAAATTATGAAAAAGTAATAAAAAATTGAAAATTTTGACGAACAAAAATTAAATATATAAAACATTTATTGCAACCAGTATGATGCTGATCTAATTCACACCCTGTCATATTTTAAAAAAAAAATGGGAATCGAAACATATACAATTTTATAATTTTTTTGGAAAGTAAATGTGAATAGCGTCACCATGCTTTGATCTCTATTCCTAATATCTGTAATTAATGTAAGTAATATATTATAACATGCATTTTGAATAAATTAAAAAAAAGTAATATCTATAAATTTATTTAAATTTTGAAATGTTTTACACACTATTTTGTTTCATGCTATATAAGAATGAAATTATGTAAAGTATAATAATTTTCAAGTAATTTAATAAAGAAAGATTTCTCGGCATCGCTGTTTTAGATCACTCGTATCATATATAAAAAATGTAAGAAACACGATACAATATATTTTAAAAAATATAATTTTTTTAATCTAACTTCTATTTATACACACTATATTAACAATAATAAATAAAAATAATTAAACGTAGTAATTTTTGCATGCAATAATGAGATAAGATAAATGTAATTAAGATATGAAAATTGTAAAAGTTTGTGCAATTTTTTTTTTTGTACTATTATACTCATTGTTCGTAGAGTTAAGACCTCAATATACAAAATAAATTAGGATAAACTAAATTTTTTTTGATAAAAAGATTCGCATCGAACTATTCTCACATTTGTTGTATTCTCACTTTTATGATTCTTTTCTTTTCTTTATTTATCTGGAAAGTGATAATAAACTTGTTTAACATTACTAAAATTTTATTCTATCACATACTTTACTTGCATTGTAAGCCTGCATAGAAAAAAGAATCGTATAAAAAGACATATAAATTTTTTGAGTTCGAAGGTTTCTCGGCGCTGATGACGCCCATAATTTTACACATATTGTATCAAAAAAACTGAAAAAGATTAAAATTTTTATTGGACCAATAAATACATTGTCCAACTTGTTCAACCTTGAAAAAACAGCGTCAAAATATATTAAATTTAAGGGATAAAATAATATTGATTAACCTGCAATTAGATATATAAATCAGTTCAAAATAATTAAAATCATTATATTATATATGTATTTACATTATGAACATACATTAAATATATATTTATATTATGAACATCTATATTATCTTATCATAGACGAAACATTAAAAGTTTGGTCGGTCGATCGGTACTAAGTGATTTTACTTAATTACTCTTACTTATTTGTAAAAAAATATTATTAATTAATAATATTATTTATAACCAATTATATTTTCGGCTAAAATACATTACTTTTTCTATTTTTTCCTTACTAAAATCCCTCATTTTCCAAAAATATCACTGGTAAACCTTTACTTATTTATTTTAAAACCCACTTTATTACTTCTAAATATGAGCAATTTCATTTTTCAACTAAAACATGTTACTTTTTCTATTTTTCCTTACTAAAATCACCCATTTTCCAAAAATATTATGGGAAAACTGTTACTTATTTATTTTAAAATCTCTTTTAATATTTTTAATTATTTTAAAAAAATTATTAGGCCCACTTATTTCTTTTAACAAATACAATTAATAAAATATTAAAACATAAATAATAATAATAATAATAATAATAATAATAATAATAATAATAATAATAATAAGAAGAAGAATAACAACAACAACAACAATTATTAAAAATAATCCGTGCATCGCACGTGTTTTAATCTAGTACATCAGAAAATGTAGAAATAGAATTGTGATGGTCAAGTTTGGTGTCACTTAAACACAAATTAAAATGAAATATTATTCGACAAAACATCAAGCTAAATTTAAAAAAATAAACGTAGATAAGAATTCTCTGATTAAACAAATGAACATGAACATATGAAAAATATATGGAGGACAGTGGTTAGTCCGGGTAAGCAGTCAAGTCGTATATTGTTTTAAAATTGTATAAATCTCTTATTAATCAACAAACTTCTCTCAAAATTTTCATCAAACATATCAACCGCATAACCAGAATATACACATTAATAAATTACTTTAAAATTGTCCGAGAAATAGATGAGACTGTAAAGATCAATATTATAATTTTTAAGTTAACAACTTTTACCTAATTTGGGGAACACACATCTCTAAAGTATGATTATTGAACCAAGACTTTTTAACCACTATAAAACATGTATCATAACAAAAACATGAAAAATATCGTAAAATAAGAGATACACATGTTTATATATAAAGCTCCAACTCATAGAAATAAATAAAAATAGAGAAGAAAAAAAGAATGAAAATGCATGAATTTAAAATCTAAGAAGGATAAAATTGAGGACAATCAAAAATTTGAAAGTCATAACAATAAAATGTTGAGAAAGCAATCAATATTGTTAAACATGTCATAAATGTTGAGAAAGCAATTAGATCTGATAGCTTAAAATTAGGATATGTGATAGGTACATATTACTATTAGGAGGAAAATAATAAATGGAAGTAATTTAAAATTTAAAATGTTGTAAATCATGTGATATGAAATATGATTTGAAAGATTAATTAATAATTTAAAGAACTGCACTAAAAATGGATAATTCATCAATTATGCAAACTATGATACAAAATAAGTTTGCAAATTGTAATAAGTAAAACATAGACAAATTTTGTTATTGTTATAAATGAGATAGTAAGAAAACGCATTTTATACCCGTAATTTGTATTGAAAATAAATGAGATTAAAATGAGATGAAAATAAGGATAAAATTGTTGATTAAAGAGCACAAATAAAGTAAGTATTGATTACCATTTGATTGAATTGATATTGACAATTTAAATTAAGCCAATCAGTTAAAATGATAAATATGGATAGTCATACACACCCACACACATTCAACCATTTTAAATTTTAAACATAAAACTTGATAATTAAGTGGTGATAATCGTACAAATATTTTATGAATGTGAAGTGATTAAAATATGAAGTCTTTCATTTTAAAATTTTAAAAATGAGTTAAAAACCGTACATATGCATTACATAAATCAATGACACATTACATAAACATCAAAGGGTATCTTTGTTTATTTGTCCACTTTGAATTCATGGATACTAAAACCTTTATGATCAATAAATCAAGTCTATAAGACTTGGGATTGACCTGCAACCATTACATAACAAAATCAACGTAAGTAACAAAATCCGTTGTAACGTATGTAAACCAATGACACATTACATAAACATCAAAGAGTACCTTTATTTTTTTGTCCACTTTGAATTAATGGATACCACGACCTCTTATAATCAATAACTCAAGTCTATAAGATTTGGGATTCACCTGAAATCATTACATAACAAAATCAACGTAAGTAACAATCCATTATAACGTACATATATGTTTCACTTTCATGTTTGACCTTGAAAAATTGGTTCAAACTTTTGTATTCTGGACAAATTAAACAAATCTTAGTAACATATATAAGTATGTAACAAAAATATAAACACATACATATACACAAACATATATAATCAACACAAACACTAAAATAACATAAAATAACAATAGACAAAGAAGAAAAGAAAACATGGAGAAGATGAGAGAAAAAGAATTAGAGAGAAAGAAGATATTTAAAGTATAAATGATGTAGATCAGAGTTTTTAACCAAGAAATACTTGTAAGTTGTAACCAATTATGAATTTGAATTTTGAAAATAGGTAACAAAAATTATGGATATGTACTAATTATGGATAACAAAAATTATGAATTTGAAATTTGTAAGTTTCCATATTTGTATGTGTGTATTTATCATTTATGATTCAAAATTTGAAACTGAAATTAATAGTAATGATATTAGTTGTTGATTGTTCTAAAAGATATGGAAAGTGTTGATTATATGTGTGAGTATATGGAAGTTGTTGTTGAATGATTTATATATGTTATGGTAGGTACTAATTCTTTCTTTTTATTAATTATATTTTTTGATTATGAGATTATGATATTGTTATCTTGATTTTAGGTAAACTATAATATAGAATAAATAATTTCCATGTATGTTTATGGATAGCTGAAAATCTACACGTTCAAATTCGGAAAAAATTAATTGAGGATATTGATTATGATTTGTACACTGATTTGAATTACATATTTACGTGTGTTTGAAATATTTTTCAAGATGAAATTTATATATAAGATAATTTAATGATTCCACTAATTAAGACAATAAATAAATATTACCATATTGACTTGATATATTGTCATATTTATATCCTTAATTGGTGCGTGATTATAGCTATATTATATTAAGGGAATGATGTCATGATGACAAAATATTTTTGAATTGGGAATTTACCAAAATAACCTTAAAATGTTTGCATAGAATGAATTATTAAGGGTAAAATGCGGAAATATGCATATCCTTCACTAGCAACTATTAAGAATATAATAGATATGTATGTCATGCATGCATAATAATAATAATATAACAATTAACAATCCGTGCATCGCACGGTTTTAAGCTAGTTATATTATAAATTTAAACTATTAAAACATTATAACACATATTTAATTTTATATGTATGTCATGCATGCATTTAAGTATTTAATGACACTGTAATCAGTACACCGTAGTCAGCAAAACTACACCTTGCTGCATTTAATAGGTATTGCACATAAGGGCATTAGGCAAGGTGACCCATTATCACCTTACCTGTTTATCCTTTGTGCAGAGGGTCTGACAGCATTACTAAATAAGTATGAGAATAAACGGTGGATACAGGGGATTAAGATAGCCAGAGGGGCTTCGAGCATCACTCATATGCTTTTTGCGGATGATTCTTATATTTTCTGCAGGGATTCTAATGGGGGGATTCAAAAGATTTGTGAGTTGCTCCAGTCTTTTGAGATCGCGTCTGGGCAGAAGGTTAATTTAAGCAAATCATCTGTGTTTTTTAGTGCGAATATGGGGGTTCGAAGGAGGGAGGAGGTCTGTGGGGAGTTGGGTATGTTGGAGGCAGGGGAGAATAGTACTTATTTGGGTCTTCCAAACATTATAGGACGTAATAAATCTGTTATTTTCGGTTTTTTGAAGCAGAGAATTCGTAACAGGCTCCAAGGGTGGGATGAGAGGTGGATTTCAAGAGGTGGTAAGGAGATTTTAATTAAAACGGTGGCGCAATCACTACCGAGTTATGCAATGAGTGTTTTCCTCTTGCCGTTGGAGGTAAGTCGGGATCTGGAGAGGAGAATGACGAGATTTTGGTGGAGATCTTCAACTGATGGAAAGGGTATACACTGGATGAGTTGGGATCGTATGACCTACCATAAGAGTCAAGGAGGTATGGGGTTTCGAGATCTTAGAGATTTTAACTTAGCGTTAGTTGGTAAACAAGCATGGAGGATATTAACGAAACCGGAATCGCTTGTGGGGCGTATATTTAAGTCGAGATATTTTAAAAACTCATCTTTTTTGGAGGCGGGTCTGGGTGATAACCCCAGTTTTTGTATGGAGAAGTATTTGGGAGGCTCGTAGTGTGGTTATGGCTGGTATGAGATGGAGGGTTGGAGATGGTAAAAGTATTCAGGTCTTAGGTTGTCCTTGGCTTCCTGATGATCAGAATCCATATGTTACCACGGAGAGTTTATCTCTGGAAGGAAAGAAAGTGTGCCAGCTCCTTCGAATGGATAGTAACAAATGGGATGAGGATGTGGTTAAGGACGTCTTTGAGGAGAGGGATAGTAGAATTATTCTGAATATTCCGTTGTCTGAGGTGGCTCAACCGGATGGCATGTACTGGAGTAAGGAGATTTCTGGTATATATTCAGTGAAAAGCGCGTACAAAATGCTGCAATTTTTGAAAGGTCGATGGGGGAGTGAAATGAACACAGGTTTTTGGAGACGTTTGTGGCAATTGAAGATCCAACCTAAGGTAAAAGATCTTTTATGGCGTGCGTGTGTGGAGTGTCTCCCAACGATGGTACAACTCAGCTTAAAACAGGTGCCAGTGCTTCGTGAATGCTTAGGTTGTAGAGCTGGTGAGGAGTCTATTTTACATTGCCTTGTTAAATGCCAGTTTGCAGCTAGTTGCTTGCAATTGGTTTCTACAGCAACCCAAGGTATCCAGGCTGAGTCTTTTGCTGACTGGTTTGATAAGGTAGCAAAGCGGGTTGATAAGGAAAAGCTTGGGGAAATAGCAGTGGTGTGTTGGGGGATTTGGCGAGCTCGAAATGACAGAGTTTGGAAGAATTTGAATCCTAGAGTCAATGAGGTAGTTTCTACATGTTTGGCTTATCTTAAGCAATGGAAGATTGCCCAGAATAGGGAAAAATTATTGCCCTTGCCATCTGATTTGGAGAAGGATGGCGCCGTTTCCTGGGTAAAGCCTGCAGAGAACCAGCTTAAGATCAATGTGGATGCTGCGTTATTCGATGAAAGGGGACAGTTTGGTGTTGGTATGATAGCTCGAGATTATAGGGGGGTGATTGTGGAGGCTAGAACATGGTTGCAGAACGTCTCTGTCAATTCTGTTTTGGCAGAAATAATGGGAATTCGGGAGGCCTTGAGTTGGATAAAACAGAAAAACTGGAGGAATGTGGTGTTGGAGACAGATTGTTTGGTGGCTGTTAATGCGATTCGGAGCAGTTTGGATATGCAGTCTCCGTTTGGGTTAGTGGCCAGTGAATGCAGGAAGTTTCTTAATGATATGAGTGATATCTCATTTTTGTTTGTTTATCGTTCTGCTAACAAGTTGGCTCATAGTTTGGCTAGGGCTTCTTGTTCTTATCCAGAATGTAGTTTCAGTGGGAGAAATGTTCCCCCTGTGTTTATGCCTATTTTCATAGGCTGTATTCCGAATTTTGAATGAAGTTGATTTTTCCTTTCAAAAAAAAAAAAAAAAAAAAAAAAAAGAAAAAAAAAAAGTGAAATGCATTTAGCAGCACCCTTATCAAATTATCATTTCTTTTAGATAAATTTACAGAAATACGGTATTTATTTTAAAATTTTGATGCGTAACAATTTTGATTTATAAGTTTTTTGAGTTATGCTTTATTGAAAAAAATATTTAAGTACAAATTTTGGAAACTTACATAAATATGTAATATAAATTGATGACATATTAGTAATAAATTTTATAAATTATGTTTTTATAAAATACTCTCCGTGCATTTGTGTTGAGAAAATCTTGCATCTTATATACCTTATAAACTATGTTTTTACAAAATACTTACCGTTTTGTGTCAAAAAAATCTTATATCTTATCTATGTTAGTTGGTATATATATATCTATAAATTTTAAATTCTTTTATATTTATCATATACTATAGTCATTCCTCACATGCACCATATGATACTTAATTTAAAAATGCGTATTACATTAATATTTTTGGGTGAAATGTTAAAAATGAAGGTTTTTGTTTTATAACATACTAGCTTATAACTCGTGCGATACACGGTTACTTAAATTTTATTTATAATTATTCTGTTTATAATTATATTTTTATTATTCATGCAACACACGATTGTTTTTTAAATATTTATAATTATATTTATTTATGAATATTTTAATATTTAAAAGTTATTAGTTTACATGATTAAATTATTGTTAAAAAAGATTTAGCCAAAAAAATTATTGTTAAAAATTTGATATTTATTATATTTTACATGCTAAACTATTCTAAAACTAAAAAGAGAATAAAGTGACGAAATTTAATGTTAAGAATTCTATTCGATTTAGGAAATCTACTTATATGTAGTTTAGATTATTAGAATACTCTTTATTAACTAAATACAGTTTTTAATGTTAAATCTAACGGTTTTCACCTATCTATTTAACATTAAACGATTTTGATTATTTTGGTATTAAATGAGTTTCCTTATTTAATTACAACTATTTTTATGTTTTGACTTTTTAGAAAATCCAATCCTAATATAATATCTTTTAACGTATATCATTTTTAGACAATAACTTCTTTTTATATGATATAATCTTGATCATCTATTTTTAAAAGTATTGGATCTAACGGTTGAGAATGTTTTGGCGGTATTTAGAAACAAACTACCATGATAACATCATTAATTTTTCTTAATATTTATAATTTTTTTTAAATATTTATTGCTAAAATATAATGTACTCTTTTTTGTAATATGTTAAAGATGCGGTAACTTTGAACTTTTGAGAAAATAAATTATCAATTAAAATATAATTTTTTTTGTAATAGTTCTTCTTTTAAAGTAGTACACTGTGACGATCAAATTCTGTATAAAATTCATTTTTATAGTATATCCTATAAATATCTATGTTATTATATTAAAGACTAAATAATGAAAGTTTCCTTATAAGTTTGGTCGTTTTGTTTGATCACTCAATCCATAATCGTTGGATGTTTCAAATTAAATTGTTGAAAAATGTTAGATATAACAGTAAAATTATCATGTAGAATGATCTAAGGTTTGAATCTACCAACAACATATTAAACTTTATAGGTTTTTTTTTAAATAAAGAATTTTTTTTCATTTTTTTTCTTGCAGACAGGTTATTTGATAATATTTTTTGTAAAGTACGATTTTTCAGAAAAGTACTATACTAATTGATTAAGAAACTTTTAAAGTTTCGAATTTAATAATTTACAATGTATATATGTTAAAAAAGTTTGGTCTCTGTAGCTGAGTCTAAAATTTCAAAATACGATTTTTTTTAATATGAATATAGTCCTGCTAACAATGAAATTAGGTATCTATGAGTTCTTATAAAAAAAATCACCATTTACGTATAATTTATTATTTAATAATAAATAATATTTGATTAGTTATGATCTAAAACTTAATAAAATTGGATTAAAAATATGCACAATTTTATAAAATTTTATCCTCGTATTATTATATTCTTTGTTAATTTGAATTTTTCTTAGATTGATTTTAATTTTTGAACATAGATTTCTAAATTTAAAATAGTTAGAAAAAAGTAATTAAATTGGTATTAAAATAATGATGACATAATAATTATTATTAGAATTTAAATATTCACTTTACTAATTTGGGCTTTATCTTGTGTTTTAAAAATCAGATTTTGACGATTTTATACCCCACATGAAGATAACTAAATTATATTTAATTAAAATATGGTTTAATAATTTTTATCTAACTGGAATTATCCATGTAAGAGAAAAGAAAGTCACGAATTTTTTACATGGATATTTCTATTCAATATAGAAAACTTATTTATATTTGGTATATTTGGTTTAAATTATCAAAATACACCTTTTAGAATTTAAATATAATCATATTATTAATAAAATACACTTTTTAAATATTTGATCTAACGATTTTCATTTATCTAGTTAAGATCTAATGGTCCTTAATAATTTGGTTATCTACGACCAAAATTTTGGATAAGATCCCTATTATGATTATTATATATAAGGATTTAATATAATAAGGATATCAAATATATAATGATATAAGTATCTTACTAACTGCTTTTACTTTTAATGTTTCGGTTTTATTTACGGTGTATATAAAATTTTAAAATACATTATTACTTAAAAATTATTAAACAGAATAAAAATTATGTTATGATTATATAAAATTTTATTCTCATATTATTATATTCTTTATCGATTTGAATTTGTTCTTAATTAATTTTGATACTTTTTTGAAAGAAACATAAAATTTCTCTATATTTAAAAGAATTAGTGAAAAAATAAATAATTTGGTGCTACAATAATAAAAAAATATTTATTAAAATTTAGATACAAACTTTACTATTTGGGTTATATCCTGAGTTTTAGAAATTGAATTTTGACGATTTTACAACCCATGCGAAACTAACGAAATTATCTTTAATTTAATGATGGTTTAATAATTATTATCTAACTTGACCAGTTCAGCTACTCATAAAATAAACTGATGGTTAAGAAGTTTTATGTAAATAATTCAATTCAATATAGAAAATCAATTCATAACTGGTTTAAATTATCAAAGCACACTTCTTAGTATTTAAATATAATCCTACCTTTAATCAAATACATATTTTAATATAATTATTATATTCAAAATTATCGTTTATGAATATGAAACCCTCAATATTTTAATAATATTTTGATATTATCCTTTTATGTTTGTTATATATAAAATTATATAATTATAATTTGGATTAATCAAATTGTTATGAGAAAAAAAGTGGTTAAATTTATTCATGTACAGGAGTTCTCCACGTAGGGTCCACGTGTATCATTGTTATCTTGATATTTGGTTTAATAATTATTATCTAACTGAACTATACATAAATTCAAGAGAAAATATATTTAAGAATTTCTAAATAGAAAAATTTTAAATTATCAAAATACATTTTTTAGTATTTAAATATAATTATATTATTAATCAGATACACTTTTTAATATTAGATCTAATAATTCTCATCGATCTATTTAAGATCTAACTATAATTATTAATTTGGTCGTAATCGTACACAGACGATCGATTTTAATTTTTTCTTAAATTGGTTTTAATATTTTATTGAAATAAACATAGAATTTATAAATTTAAAAGAATTAGGAAAAAAAATTAAATTGGTGCTAAAATAATAAAAATATATTTATTAAAATTTATATAATAACTTTACTGTTTGGGCTCTATCTTGAGTTTTAGACAACAGATTTTAACGATTTTACAGCCCACGTGAAGCTTACAAAATTATCTTTAATTTAATGATGGTTTAATAATTATTATCTAACTGGAACTATCCATAAACTGAAGAGAAAAGATAATTACGAATTTTTACATAAAGATTTCTATTCAATATAGAAAACCTATTTATAATTGGTTTAAATTATCAAAATACATCTTTTAGTATTTAAATACTATGCTATTAATAATCAAATACAATTTTTAATATTATATATGACGGTCCTCATTGATTTGAAGATTCTACTTATATATATTAAAGCCCGTCTAGGGGCAATTTGAGCCATTTTATTGGCTGTGAAATTACAGTTTTATCCTCTCTTTTTTGAAAAATCGCAAAAATGCCATCTTTTACAATTTATGCAATAAAATAAACAAGTTTGATTTGCTTTGAGTAATCGAACCTCTAACCTCCTGTTAGGGAGTTTATGTTATAACCACTTGTGCTACACTAATTATTGAGCTTTAATTAAAAATCTTATTAGATTACTCACGTTTTTCATTATTATCCTTTTTTAAAAAAATTTGAGTAAGTAAATTATTGATTTATATTATTTATATAACACTATTTTTTTTTGGTTTTATGTATAATTACATATTCAATCAACTTTCTTAAAATTTAAATTATATTTAATTTTTTTTATTAAACATAGATCAATTATATATTAGTTGTCAAAATGTATACTTCTATATAGTACATGTTAGAAATGAATACCACTAGAAACTAGACAGAGGGGGGGGGGTGAATGGATAGTTTGATATATTTTTCGATCTTGAAAACTAAGTAAACAACTGTATGTGATTATGATATGTAATATGCAGAAAGTAAATAACACACACAATCACTTTAATCTACTTTGAATAAGCAAATTAAATACTACAGCTTTCCAGGAAATTCACAATCGAATTTCTGGCTTCTAAACAAGAACAGTTTGAACTTGCTTGCTTACAGAGAAAAGAGCTTAGCAAATAACTATGTGTATCTCTCTTACAGCTTACAGTTGCGTGTGCACGATATATATATTCCCCTATACAAACTAGGCACACACAATATTACACAGCTACCCCTTCTGAAAGTCCAACTTGTCCTGCCATAAGAAGTTCACTGTGTCAGGAAGGACCACCTGCTTTTCGGAGTCTTTCCCGTTTCTGTAGCTGCTTGTCTCTTATCTTTCTCTCCAAGTTTAGCTGTAGATTTGCCATCTGTTCTTTGGACCACCTTGCCAGAACAAATGCTTCAGTATTTGTCTCCTTTGATTCTTGGTTCTGTACCTTGATTTGTCTTGTTATGAACGGCTAAGTGTTGATATCGTGAACTCCACTTTATCCCTGACTTCACGATCTCCCTTGTGAGGACTATGCGATATAGCCTTTGAAGACTTTGCGACATAGGTCATTTGACGACTATGCGACATAGGTCATTTGATGACTATGCGACATAGGGCTTCTGAGGACTTCACGATCTAGGCTCCTTTGACTTTGCTGACTTCAACACTTCACGACATGTGTCTTGAGGACTTCTCGACATAGTACAAAATGGACTATGCGATATAGTACTTCACGACATGGATATTGGTGACTTCACGACATAGCTTTCTTTTGACTTTGCTATATAATGCCTTAGACAAATTCCTGCAACTTATTTCTTCATGGCCTTATTCAACTCTATCCTGCTGCATGAACACTTCTGAACTTCTACCAGGATAATTATTCAATGGCCTATATACATTCTAGATGCAAGAACTTTACTAAGCTCATTATAAATCTGAGCATACATGATAAAGCTATTGTCCATGAAAACAAGACAAGTACATTTAGAGACCTATACTATATCCCAGTGATAGAAATCACTAGGTCATGCAATGTGACATAGTCACATAGTGTAGGCTTGTTAATAGTGGTATTCAGACATGTCTTGAGCCTAACAATCTCCCCCAAATTGTGAGTAAGATCCTTAGGCACAATTTCATGTCTGATAACAAGCCTAACTTACATAAAAGGAAATTTAGTAACAGAGAGAACAATTCATGAACCTTGAGATCAGAAATTTGATTACATAGAAAAATTGAAAGCTTACAGATTGCTATTGTTGCTCAACAGCTTCAGCTTCCAATTGCTTCTCTAGCAAATCATCATATATCTTCTTTTTCCTTATCTCTTCTTTTCTCTTCAAGTCTATGATGGCTTCTTGAAGTTCTTCTCTTGCAATCAGTTCTTCAATGAGAGGTGAGCCTTCCAAGTCATCAATTGCAGCCTTGAGTGCACTTTCTACATATGAGTCCAGAAACTCCATCCTTATTTTGCTTTGACCTCCATGTGAGTTTTTGTACTCCACAATGTAAGGATTTTGTTTGACCCTGCACATCCCTTTCTGCCTTAGCTCCTTAGCCCTCTCCTCCATCTCAGCCATTTCTTTCTCTTTCTGTATGTTTTTCTTTTCATTCTCTTTCCTCATGTTTTCTTCATAATCAGCATGCAACTTCAAGTACCTGGCAATATCTATTTTCCATGTCCTTTCATCTTTTTCTTCAAAATTCAGTAAGGCATTTATCCTTTCAAGCTCATACTTATAGAAATATTGCCAGCTTCCTTGCTTCATTATCCTTTCTCTTCCATCAGTGTACTTGATCTCTAGATGATCCAACTTTACTTTGACTTCAAAGATCCTTTGAGCCCTCAAAAATGCTAGGGCATCTTCATCATAGTCCTCATCTAGTGGAAGCACATTGATGCCAGTAACATGTGTGAGTTTTCCAGTCTTCTTTGATATCCTTATCCTTTTGGGTACACTCTTGATCTTCAAATGCTTCACAAGAGATACCTTTCTGGAACAAGGAGAATTAGTCTTCAGTGCCACATCACTTGGAAGAAGCTTTATTCCTTTCCCCTTCATCCACTGTAACACTCCACTAGCTGTAACTTTGTGGAAGTGTTTTCTTGATATTTCTTTTGTGGCTTCACCCTTCTTCTGTGGCAACTCAAGTTCAGAAGTCATGGATAATGATTTTGGAGGATCATTGCTAACAGTACCCACCCTAGACTTAGAGTCTTGTGTTGTGGTTAACGTACTACTAGCAATGTCCTTGACTTGCTGAATTCCACTCCTAGTTCTCTTCACTGTCTCCTTTGCCCCCTTTGTGTCATCACCAGCATCTGTAGATTTCTTGGAAGATTTGCTCCTGCTGCTGTCACTTGGTCCATCCTTATTACTCCTTGAATGAGATCTCCTCCTGTAGGTTTTCTCCTCATCATCATCCTCCCCATCCTTCTTCTTGTTCTTTTCTGTGACAGATTCTGGCAAAACACCATGAATCAGAAAAGATTGTAGAATGTTAATCATCTCTAATTCCTCTGCTGTCTTGACTCCTTTCTTTGCTCTCAGCATTTGCAGCACTTGATTGATCTTTGAGTTATTCTTCATTTGCAGATCTTTGGGAATGACTAGTTGGTCAATACTTCTGACTTTGGATAGACTTTGAAAAATTACTGTCCTTGGCTTGGGTATGACCTCAGGCAGTCTTTGATTTTGGTTCAACTCCAAGTCATTATAAAGACTTTCATTGTTAGCCCCACTCCTTTCAATCAACTCCAGAATTATTGACACTTCAGTAAACCTCAGTTTCTCTAGAGTTTGAAATGCTAAGTGCCACAAGCAGTTGTCCTTGCACACCATGATTATTTCTCTCAGATAAACATCCCTGATTTTCCTTACTGCAACTGTGAAGTACTTGATGCTTTCCCTGAGCTTCTTTCTATATGCTTGTGCATCTCCTTGAGCATTCTTGTAGGTGGCTTTCAGAAACTCCAGGAATGCCTCATCATGATAGATGTTAGAGTTGGCAACTTCCTGTAGCTTGGCCTCAGTGATAAGTGTAGCTTGGGTAGGTTTAGCAATTGGAGTAGGTATAGCAGGTTGAGAGGTTGAGATGTCTTTAGGCATTGTGGATGGATAGAATGTTGTGGTGACTGTGCTTTTCTGACCTTGTGCATTGATGACCTCTACAGGGGGAAGATTGATTGGCTTTATTGTCTCTTCAATGAGCTTGCCCTTAAGTTTAGACTGCTTGGCAGGTGCTCCCCCTTTCTTTTTCACATTGACCTCCTTTCCTTTCTCCCCCTTAGGCTTGGGATCAGACAAGATGTCTTGAGCTTCCCCAGGAATAGGCAGGTTCATAGATCTCATCATTGAGGTCATCATTTGTTGCTGCACCAGCAAAATGTTTGTTGTGTTGGTGCCTTGATCATCTAGTTTGTCATTGAGTTGGCTTAGAGATGTAGATAGCATTCTGTTTTCATCCTTGAGAGAGGCCACTTCTCTTTCTAAGCCATCCACCTTGGAGAATAATTGTTGAGACCTAAATGAGTTGAGGGATTGATCTTTGACCCTGGCAAAATCATATTTGGAGATGTCTGACAGAGGGACTTCATCCACCAGCTTATCACCATACTGGTTTTTCCACATGACATTCAACATAACATTGGTGGTAATGGTAGATTTTGCTTGATTTTCCAGTGTAGAAGCCAGTTTCTTGATGTTGTCCGTGACCATGGCAAGAGTCACATCCATCATGGACACATTGGTGGAGGTTTTCTGGACTTCTTTTAGGATACCATCTACCTTGGGAAAATCAGAGAGATAAGAGGTTCTGAGCTTAGTGAGGGATCTGTCTGTCTCCTCCTGTATTGAAGAAATCTCTGATTGAAGCCCTTTCCCAAGATAATGCAGAGCCTTCAACTGGTTCTTATATACATCATTCACAGCATCATAGATGGCAACAGGAGAAAGATCCTTAGCATTGGAGCCCAGAGAGGTGAGGTATTCTTCTCTCACAAAAGCCAGGGCATCCTTGAGCTTGAGAGTCCTCTTAGCATCCAACCAGGCATCCACATTCCCCTCTGGTTCAGCTGTATCCACAATCTTCTCCTGTTGAGCTTCAACATCCTCCTTATGGCATAGCAGGATAGCTTCATAATCAGCATTTGGAAGGTTGGAGGTGAGGAGATGTTGAGCTATCTTTGAGAACTCATCAATCTGTGCCACATGGAGATCTTGTATGGCTTCTTCAGACATTTTGGAAGGCACAGATGACGATCCTGAAGGCCTGTCATGGTGCACAGGCTTCAGCCATTCTGACATTGTGGCCTGAGCCAAGTGAGAGCTAGTGCTAGGCACTTCATGAGATGTGTGAGTTTGAGTCTCCTCCAGCCTTGGAATGGCTGTAGGGTCTGATGTTGTCTCCATTGAAATGGGATGTGTTACAACATCAGCCCTATATGTCTGTGAAGACAGTTCCACATCCCTAAGGATGGGAGAATTTGGCACAGAGTCTCCAGTGAAAACTGGTGAATCCTCCATGTTTGTGTTGGTGTCATTAGGATATGCCTCATCATGCATTCCCTGACCAACTGAATGTGGGTCCTGAGTGGTGAGCACAGTGTCAAGCACCATGTCACTTGAAGTTGGCTCAATCACAGGGCTGGATTGTGATTGATCAAGGACAAGATTGTCATGAGAATGACTTTCTTGTTCAGAAGAAATTTTAGTGGAAGAATCTGAGAGAGAAGTGGGGTTCAGAATAGATTTTGGCAACTCCCCCTGAGAAATAGGAGGAGTTTCAACATTGATGTGCTCTCCACTTAGTGTTTGATCACCCTTATCACTCCTAGAGTCAAGAGTGAGGTCTTGACCCTGTGCAGACTCATTACAACTTGCAGTGGGGAGGCTGCTCTTTTCAATGCCCATGACCTGTTGAGAGGCCATAGACAGTAGCAGGTGTACCCCTTTTTCCACATCTAAATCCTGTTGGGAGGATTCAGTGGTAGCTTTAGATTTTGACTTCTTCTTTGGTCTGGTGAGAGGTGACTCAGGAATCTCACTTGCTAGCTCTACAGATTCATGGATAATAGCTAGGGTTCTCTTCTTCTTCTTTTTAGGAACATCAACCTTTTGAGAGATTGATGCACTTGGCTGACTAGACTCTACAGTGGTGTTTACAGTGGGGTTGCTGGATGGGATAGGGAGGCTTGGGTTAGACTGTGATGCTCCTTCAGTCTCAGCCTCCCCTGTCCAGGAAAGAGCATGGTATATGGGCTTATCAAGTGGATAAGACGCGAATGTGTCCTGCATATGCGGGGTCACACTCAAGATCACATCCACTTGATTCCTTGTGTCCAATGAACCAAACAGAATCTTGGACATGGACTTGGAATAAGCCATCTTTGATTTATCAATACCCTCCAAGTCATGGACATTAGCATCAAGATAATTTAAAATAACTTGAAGAAAGCGAGGGTAAAAGATGTCATTACCTCTTCCACGGACTGTCCTCCCTAGCCTTTGAGTCAATTCCTTGAGGATTATTGCTCCAACATTGATTTTCTGATTGTAGGCTAGGGAATAGGCCAGCTTCACAGCAATGTGACTGATATGGTCCCATCCTGTCTTTCTGCAAAGGAACACCTTCTGGAGTGCATCAAATAGAAATGACCACTCCCTTCTTACAAACTTCTTATTCAGCTTTCCAGTATCTATCTCATCAGCATACTGAATGAAGGTCATGAAGTCTACAATTTGAGCATCTGTAGCTTCTTGGTCATGACCCTCCACCTTGAACCCTAATGCTTCATTTATCTCCTTCTCCCCAAACTGGAAGTGTTTGCCTCCAATTGAACAAGCTATCTCCTGGAACGAAGTTCCATCTTCCCTGGCCATTGTAGAAACCAACGCCGTTCGCCAAAATCCTTCCAATACATCAACATACAACGTGGGGTTCAAGGTTAGGGCTTGGCTGAGGTAGGAATCATTCAGGAACCGTACAAAACACTTGTACCTGGGTTTAGCCTCAGCCTCAGAGGGAATGGTGAGAAGATTTGTTTCTTTGGGGATGGTTAAAGGAATAGGGGATGATACTGTTTGGGATTTGGGTGCCATTACAAGAGAGAGAGTAAGAAAGAGAGTAGAGAATTTGTGCTTAGGTTAGAAAGTTTGAGAGCAATAGACAAGATGAAAAGTTGCAAACGGTTAGAAAATGGTATTTATATGATAGAGACACTGCGATATGGAGTTATGAATGTGTACAGTCTATCTGTATGTCGCGAAGTCAGAAATGGCATGTACCGCAAAGTCTTGCAAAGTATATCGCATAGTCTCAAGAATGAACTAAGTCGCAAAGTCTTCAAAATGAAAGGATTGGGGAGACTTTGCGATATAGTAGAAATACCCTGTCTAAAGCTCTCTTTTAGGAATTTTAAGCAATTTGTCAGACTTTTATCAAATTTTGAAATAAAATTAATTTAAATCAAAATTCTGTCAATTATGGAGACTTGTCGACATAGTTATTCTAAGTCGCGAAGTCATAAAATTAACTATGTCGCAAACTCATGAAATGAACTATGTCGCGAAGTCTCACAATCTCAACAGTTTGCGATATAAGTCTGTTTAATTTGAACTATGTCGTGAACTCTGAAAATCATCTATGTCGAGATGTCTCAAAAGCTCACAACTTCACTCACAAATATGATTTTGAAAAATATGCAGTAAAATACTGAAATATTTATAAATCATATCTCAGCTAATTTTCACTCCAAACAAATAGATCATTTAAATACAGTGAAAATTTACTGCTGCAACAATTACCTAGCATACTTACTTAGAACAACTGAATGAAGGATTGAGCATTCCAATTTCACTCACAAGTCTGTTGAAGACTGCTTCATTCAGAGGTTTAGTAAATATGTCAGCTAATTGTTTCTCAGTTGGAACATAAGAGACTTCTATGGTACCATTTGCAGCATGTTCCCTAATGAAATGGTACCTGATCTCAATGTGCTTTGTAGTAGAATGATTAACAGGATTGGCAACAATGGATATTGCACTAGTATTATCACACATCAGAGGAATGTGTTCTAACACTAGTCCATAATCCATGAGTTGATTTCTAATCCAAAGCAATTGAGCACAGCAACTTCCAGCAGCAATGTATTCAGCCTCAGCTGTGGATGTTGCTGTGGATTGTTGTTTCTTACTAAACCAGGACACTAACCTTTGACCTAGGAATTGACAGCTTCCAGAGGTGCTCTTCCTGTCAATTCTGCATCCAGCATAATCAGAATCTGTGTAACCAACCAGGTTGAACCCAGTGCCCTTTGGATACCATAGTCCAAGATTAGGAGTCCCCTTCAGATATTTGAAAATTCTTTTGATGGCCATCATGTGAGATTCCTTGGGATCAGACTGGAACCTTGCACAAAGGCATGTGGCAAACATGATGTCTGGCCTGCTAGCTGTGAGATAGAGCAGGGATCCAACCATTCCTCTATAGACCTTGATATCAACTCTCTTGCCTTTCTTGTCTTCATCCAGCTTGATTGCAGTAGACATAGGAGTTTTAGCTGAGGATGACTCTTCTAAACCATATTTCTTTAAAAGATCCTTGACATACTTAGATTGGTTTATAAAGATGCCATCCTCCCTTTGATGTACTTGCAGGCCTAGGAAGTAGGTTAACTCTCCCATCATACTCATCTCATATTTACTTTGCATCAACTTAGAGAACCTTTCACAGAGTTTTTCATTTGAAGAGCCAAAGATGATATCATCCACATAGATTTGAACAAGAATGATATCATTTCCATGCTTCTTGAAGAATAGGGTTTTGTCAATTGTACCCCTGGTAAATTGATGCTCAAGAAGGAATTGAGATAGAGTTTCATACCAGGCTCTTGGTGCCTGTTTGAGTCCATAGAGTGCCTTGAGCAGTCTATACACAAAGTTTGGGAAGTCTTCACTCTCAAAGCCAGGTGGTTGAGACACATAAACTTCTTCAGCAAGATCACCATTGAGAAATACACTTTTCACATCCATTTGATACACCTTAAAATCTGAGTGAGCTGCAAAAGCCAGAAAGATTCTGATGGCTTCCAGTCTAGCTACAGGTGCAAATGTCTCATCATAGTCAATGCCTTCTTGCTGACAATATCCTTTGGCAACCAGCCTTGCTTTGTTTCTTACTACCACTTCTTCTTCATCCATCTTGTTTCTGAACACCCATTTGGTGTCAATAACATTCTTTCCTTTTGGAGGTGGCACTAGTTCCCATACCTTGTTTTTCTCAAATTGATTCAACTCTTCTTGCATGGCAACAATCCAATCAGAATTCTTCAAAGCTTCTTCAATTAATTTAGGTTCCTCTTGTGACAGAAAGCAGCTATACAGACAAGTATTTAATGTTGCCCTTCTTGTTCTAACTCCCTCACTAGGATCTCCAATGATTTGATCCCTAGTGTGGGCTCTGTCCCATTTCCTTGTGTGCCCCTGTTCATTTCCTTGATCTGTTCCAATCTCATTTTGGTTGACAGTTGCATTCTCTTCTTCTCCCCCTGTGTTTGTGAATCCTTGCACAGGTGTTTGAAGAAGATTGTCAACTTCAAGAGTTTCATTTTCTAGAACAGTTTGAACAGGGGGTTCATCTTCACTTTCAGAATCCTCAAGATAACCTTGATTCTCAAATCTCAATAGCACACTGTCTTGATCACTTGTTTTCAGTCCTGGAGTTTTCTTGTCATCAAAGGTAACATCCATGCTTTCCATGACTTTGTGTTGCTCAGGTACAAACACTCTGTATGCTGTCCTTTCCAGAGAGTATCCAATGAAGATACCTTCAAATGCCTTAGCATCAAATTTTCCAACATGCTCAGAGGTATCTTTCATCACAAAGCACTTGCTTCCAAACACATGCAGGTGCTTGAAGGATGCTCTTTTTCCAGTCATTAATGAGTAAGGAGTTTTGCCAGACTTCTTATTGATTAATGTTCTATTTTGCACATAGCACGCTGTGTTAACAGCATCAGCCCAAAAGCTAGTGGGTAGCTTTGCATCCAGTAGCATTGTCCTTGCAGCTTCAATGAGAGTCCTATTCTTTCTCTCAACTACTCCATTTTGTTGAGGTGTTCTAGGAGCTGAGAATTGTTGAGAAATTCCTTTATCTTTGCAAAACTCATACAATGTTGAATTTCTGAACTCAGTCCCATTATCACTTCTCAAAGCAACTACAGAGGCACCAGTGCTTTGTGCTTCTTTATCAACTCTCTTGATATGCTCTATTATGACTTGGGGTGCTTCATCCTTGGAGAATAGGAATTCCACCCAAGTATATCTTGAATAGTCATCTACCATCACTAGAGCATATTTCTTTTTGGAAAGGGACATTACATTCACAGGGCCAAATAAGTCCATGTGAATTAGTTGCAGAGGTTTTGAGTTTGTATTGAGCAACTTGTTCTTGTGACTTGATCTTTTAATCTTCCCTTTCTGACAAGCTTCACATACTCCATCTTGCACAAACTCCAAGGCAGGCAAATCCCTGATGAGTTCTCTCTTGGTTAGAGAGTTCATTGCCTGAACATTTAAGTGAGACAGTTTCTTGTGCCACAGCCAGAATTCCTCATTTGTGGCTTTTGTGTAGAAACAACAAATTTCTCCCTTATCTGCAGCCTTGAGATTAGCTACAAACAAGCTTCCTTTCTTCACACCAGTTAGAACAACTTCACCACTTTCCCTTTTTGAGATTGAACAAAGGTCTTCATCAAATTCCACTTTGAAGCCTCTGTTGGTAAACTGTCCAATACTCAAGAGATTATGCTTCAGTCCTTCAACAAATGCTACATCTTCAATAATGACATTTCCAGATTTAACACTGCCATATCCCATTGTATAACCAATGTTGTCATTTCCAAAGGTTACTGATGGGCCAGCCTTTTCCTCAAAATGTGATAGCAGGGCTATATCACCAGTCATGTGACTTGAGCATCCACTGTCCAAGATCCATATGACTCTTTTATTCCTGTTGCCCTGCATTCACAAAGTGACTAAGTTGTTTTTGGTACCCACACTTGGTAGGGTCCAGATAATTTAGAAACATTTTGATTAATAATTCTTCTGTCATAAATTGCATTTCTCATAGTAGGAGACTTCACTTTTTCTGTGGCTTTGGAGTTTACACTCTTAGGCTCACATGAAGTTTTCACCCTCTCAACCCTGATTGGGGACCCTGTCCTATGAGAATGTATGTGTGTGTGTGATTCACCAGATTGTGCAGAGTCAAGTTTATGTTTAAGAGATAAACAGTTAGCAATCACAGTCACATAGCATGTCATGCAGTTTGGCTTACCACAGAAAGAATCATGACTAGAATTTATGCTTGCAGAAAGGTTACTTAGGTTATCAACTTCAACAATTTCAGGCTTACTACACTTATGAGTCAAATGATTAACAGATAGGCATTTTTGACATTGTTTCCTGGGAGCATTTGGCACATAAGCATAGTTGTTTCCTTTGTTAACACCAATTTTACCATTTCTGTTTTGTTTCCTTTTCTTAACAACTTCTTTCTTTGCTTTAGGACTCTTGACAAGATTGTCTTTGGTCTCTTTCTGATTGACAAGATCAGGAAAGGAAGAAGTGTTCTTAGCAGCCTCATCTTCTTCAAGTAGTTGTTGCTTGATGATCAGTAGTTCCTCATCAAACTCAACATCACTCTTTCTGAAGATGGGCTGTTCAACACTTGACAGTATGGTTGGGACATTTTTGTTTGTAAAGGTTTCCTTTCCTTTGCCCTTGACCTTCTTCCTTCCTTTGTCATTATCATAGTCAAAACCAACTCCAACCTTGCAGTCTACAGTGTGTTCCTTGTGGTAGGTTTGAATAAGTTCAGAGGAGTTTTTGAAGCTTCTTAGTTTTAGTTCAGTTTCAGCAATTTGTTCTCTAAGGGCTTTCTCTATCTGCTCAGCACAAATCACTTTGTTTTTAAGATACTCAACCTCCTTTTTCAAACCATCCAGGTTCACAACCATTAACTCAAGTTTCTCATTCTTTTCTGTAAGCTCAACATTCTTAGCAGTTAGTCTATCAATTTCTTCATTAGCTACTAACATGCTAGTATGAATATTAAACATCTCAGTGCTCATATCTTCAACAGTTTTCTTATATTGAATGGGAGTCATATCAAGAGAAGTAAGAATGGGTACCTGACTTGAATCACCATCATCAGAAAATGCCATCAAGGCATAGTTTGAGTACTCTTGTTCTTCTTCTTCATCAGAGTCATCCCAGCATTTTCCCTCAGCAATAAAAGCTTTGCCCTGTTGTTTCTTGAGTAGAGCTTCATACTTAGCTTCAAGCTCTAAGTATGCTTTGTCCTTCTTGACTTGTTTAGGCTTTTTGCACTCAGTGGCAAAATGCCCAAGTTCATTGCAGTTATAGCATCTTATTTTGGTCCTATCCACACTTCCTGTCTTGTATCCACCCTTAGCAGCACCAGCCATTCCTTTTCCTTTATTGAAGGTGTTTGAGCCACTAGATCCACCAGTGTTTCCAGTATTGAACTTGGACCTGAATGGCTGCTTTCTTTTAAACCTTATGTTAGGATATCTCCTAGCCATATAAGCAAAAGATTTGTTTTCCATTTTGTCCAGTTCCTCCATGCTGTAAAACTCATCTTCCTCAGGCAAATCATAGATGACCTGGACCTCACCACCAGTGTCTTCAACTTCCAGTTCCTCAATCTTCACTTGACTGACTTTAAGAGAGTCCATTCTTTGACTTAGGTTGTCAGCAATAAGTGCACAGGAGGTATTAGCCACTAATCCTTGCTTTGCTTGAATAGATCTCTTTTGAAACAGCTCCAACTCATATGTCTTCAAAACACCATATAACACATCAAAACCAATCTTTGTTAGATCTCTTTCTTTAAGGGAAGAGATTCTTGGTTCCAAGTGATCTGGAAGAGTTAGTAAAAACTTCATATTGAGCTCTTCTGTTTCATAGTGTTTGTCATAGAGTTTGAGCTCGTTTATCAGCTTGTTGAATCTCTCAAACACTTCTGTGATTCCCTCTTTTGGCTGAGCCATGAAGGCTTCATATTGTGAAACAAGAATCTGCTTCTTGTTCTTTCTTACTTCAGTAGTTCCTTCACAGAGCACTTCTATAAGATCCCACATCTTCTTGGCACTAGTACAATGAGCAACAGTGCCATATATGTTGAAGTCCATAGATTCACAAATGATAAGTTGAAGATGTCCATCCAGGGCAACTTTTTCTTTTTCAGGATCAGTGTATTTTGAGGGATCTTTGGGCACATGTTTTGCTGGTATAATCTCAGTGCCACTGGTTGATTCACCAATCTCAATCATTGGAATGAAGGGACCATGCTTTAGAATATCTAAATACATGGGATTAGAAGCTTTGATGAAAAGCAACATCTTCTTCTTTCATAAACTGTAGTGCTCCTTGTTAAAGGGAGGAATCTTGATACTGCTTAGTTTCTGTGAACTCATTCTTGATCTTTTCCTGTTTGTACGTTAACAGCCTTCGCTCTGATACCACTTGTTAGAAATGAATACCACTAGAAACTAGACAGAGGGGGGGGGGGTGAATGGATAGTTTGATATATTTTTCGATCTTGAAAACTAAGTAAACAACTGTATGTGATTATGATATGTAATATGCAGAAAGTAAATAACACACACAATCACTTTAATCTACTTTGAATAAGCAAATTAAATACTACAGCTTTCCAGGAAATTCACAATCGAATTTCTGGCTTCTAAACAAGAACAGTTTGAACTTGCTTGCTTACAGAGAAAAGAGCTTAGCAAATAACTATGTGTATCTCTCTTACAGCTTACAGTTGCGTGTGCACGATATATATATTCCCCTATACAAACTAGGCACACACAATATTACACAGCTACCCCTTCTGAAAGTCCAACTTGTCCTGCCATAAGAAGTTCACTGTGTCAGGAAGGACCACCTGCTTTTCGGAGTCTTTCCCGTTTCTGTAGCTGCTTGTCTCTTATCTTTCTCTCCAAGTTTAGCTGTAGATTTGCCATCTGTTCTTTGGACCACCTTGCCAGAACAAATGCTTCAGTATTTGTCTCCTTTGATTCTTGGTTCTGTACCTTGATTTGTCTTGTTATGAACGGCTAAGTGTTGATATCGTGAACTCCACTTTATCCCTGACTTCGCGATCTCCCTTGTGAGGACTATGCGATATAGCCTTTGAAGACTTTGCGACATAGGTCATTTGACGACTATGCGACATAGGTCATTTGATGACTATGCGACATAGGGCTTCTGAGGACTTCACGATCTAGGCTCCTTTGACTTTGCTGACTTCAACACTTCACGACATGTGTCTTGAGGACTTCTCGACATAGTACAAAATGGACTATGCGATATAGTACTTCACGACATGGATATTGGTGACTTCACGACATAGCTTTCTTTTGACTTTGCTATATAATGCCTTAGACAAATTCCTGCAACTTATTTCTTCATGGCCTTATTCAACTCTATCCTGCTGCATGAACACTTCTGAACTTCTACCAGGATAATTATTCAATGGCCTATATACATTCTAGATGCAAGAACTTTACTAAGCTCATTATAAATCTGAGCATACATGATAAAGCTATTGTCCATGAAAACAAGACAAGTACATTTAGAGACCTATACTATATCCCAGTGATAGAAATCACTAGGTCATGCAATGTGACATAGTCACATAGTGTAGGCTTGTTAATAGTGGTATTCAGACATGTCTTGAGCCTAACAGTACAATATATCTTATCATACTTAATCATATATGGTGACGACTTTCAAAATATTTAAACAACATGTGAACTACTAATCTATAATTTAACAAAATCAAGTCATTCGATTTTAGTCGGTTCAGATTAGCACATTTTGACAATTCGCAATGTATCTATATATCTACTTTTTATGTTAAAAGTCAACAAAAGGCAAAATATGTCAAAAATGGTTGTGAATTTACAATTTTATCCTTGTATTTATAAAAATTACAGAAACGATCTCATCAGTGTTTAAATTAAAAGAGGTTGAATTTGTGTAGCCATTGAAAATCGAACTAATATCTCCTTATATAAATTTATTTTCATTATCAACGGTGCTACATTTAATTTTGAGTTTACTCTAAAAAAATTATTAGATAAAGCCTATAATTCTCTCTTCCTATTTTCTTTTAATACCTTAACTTTTGAGTGACCAATATGTTATTTTATATTATTTATATAACATGTTTTCTACAATTGCTTTTTTAAATTTTAAATTTTCCAAATGAAATGTTAGTTCATATTATTTATACAACTTCATATTTTTTAGTTTTCATGTTTTTATGTATACAGTAATGTATTCAATTATCTTTAAAAAAAATTACTTCAATTATATATTTTTCGATTAAATATCAATTAGGTTATTAATTGTTATATGATTTATATTTTTATATAATAATATGTTACTTATTATATTTTATATGAAATATTCAGGTGCTAATACATAAATATAATATTAAAATCTATAAGTAACATATTGTCGGTTACTTTTATTATTTAAAAATAAATTTTAAGTTGTACACATCATTGTAAAAATTGGGAATCGGTGTGAGGAGTTGTTTATAAGTTGGAAGAATTTTTGTAACTCGACCCAGTTATATCATTTTGAATTTTTTTTATCCAACCCGCAAAACTTAAATTTGCAACCCAACTCTGCTTATAATACATTAGTTTGGGTCGGTTGCATCAGTTTGAATGGTTTAAATAATTTTATTAAAAAATTAATATTATACAACACCTCTCATTTAGAAAATCTAAGTAAACTAAAACACACGTAACTTACGATTTAGTGTTAATATTTTATTTTTGAATAATAATAATTTTAATAATAGAATTATATACACATATATCTATAAATGTCAGTATGATGTATTATCTAATGTATGGTTGTATGTACAATATAAATATATATTTAAATATCAAACAAAAAATAATTGTAAGTTAAATCTGGTTGGCCAAAAAATATACATTTCATATCCAATCCATTTAAATCAGTTTGAAATGTTTTTAACCCAATTAGTATCGAGTTTTCTTCTATCGTCTTGGTCGGCCAAAAATAGTGTTGGGTTGGTTCGGTAATCAGGGTTGGTAAACCATGAACACCCCTAATCGAAGTATTCGATTGAGTCACCGTTCAGAGATTAATAGGATGATTGGAGATTTTATGATGTGATCACGGTATAGTATTACATATATGACCAACTTTATATTTTATTTACAAGTATAATGTCATTTCATTAAATATACATAAGTTTAGATACGTCTGTATTATATACGGACAACTATACTTAAATTATCATTTATATTATAATTAATTATTAAATTTGATAAAATGCATTTCATATCATTTAAAACTAAATAAAATTTTGGCAAAAATAATAATAATTTGATCTTTATCATATCGGAATTTATTCAAATTTTCTAAAATTTTATTAAATTAAAAAAACAGTTAAAAGAATTTTCATGCAAATAAAAGATAAATTCAAAATAATATCATTTTCCATATTTTTAATTACAAAATTATTCCGATATCAATACATGTTCGTTCGAGAAATTATTTCAGTCTATAAGCAGACCCGTGCCTCGCACGGGCTTTTACGCTAGTTATAGTTTAATAATTCAACAGATCGTATACTTTTGGTAGCACAGTGACCAACCAAAGTTTTGGATAAGATCTCCGTTACGCTTATTATATACAAGGAGTTAATTCGGTGTTTTTGATTGCGCGTACATACATATGTTTGGTTTACATAATGATTTTCAAGATTTTTAAAAATTATAATGAAATATTGATTTTCATAAAATATATATTACAAAATAGTATATTTGTAACTTTTTAATTACAAAATATTATTAGTTTTGTAATATTTTGATTGTAATATATACTAGCTTAAAACCCGTGCGATGCACGGATTGTAAATCATTAATTAATTATTATATTTTTAATATTTAATTGATTTTTTTTTGTTAAAAAAATAAGTAGACACGTTAAAATAGCTAAATACTTTTAATTAATTAAAAACATTAAAACAGATTTTAAAATAAATAAAAATAAAAAATGTAACATATATTTAGTTTAAAAAGGTAAATGCCCGTGATATTTTTGAAAAATGAGGTTTTAAAATTTAATAATTAAAAGTATTTAAATTCGTTTTAAAATAAATAAGTAAAGGGTTTCTTGTGATATTTTTGGAAAACAAAATGAATTTTAGTGAGAAAAATAGAAAAAATAAATTTAAAAAGACAATTTCCCCTGATATATTTAGAAAAGAAGGGACTTTGTTAGAAAAAATCTATAATGTCTTTTAGAGTAATTGGTTATAAATAGGTATTTGATTATTTATATTTTAATATTCTTAGTGATTGTATTTGTTAAGAAAAATAAATAGACATGTTAAAATAGGTAAACTTTTAAAAAATAATTATAATATTATAGGTTTAAAAATAAATAACTAAAGGTTTGTCCGTGATCTTTTTGGAAAATGAGGGGTTTTAGTAAGGAAAAATAGAAAAACTAACATGTTTTAGTTAAAAAAGTAATTACCATGTTTGAAAAAGTAGGAGAATTTGTTAGAAAAAATAATGTATTTTAGGGAAAAAAGGTAATTGGTTATAAATAGGTAATATTATTATTTAATAATATATTTTTATAAATAAGTAAGGTTAATTAAGTAAAAACACGAAATACAGTTAAGGACAATTAAGTAAAATCACAACGTACCATACCGACCAACCAAACTTTTAATGTTTCGTCTATTATATAATAGTATTGATATAGGGAAATTCTCTGATGAGACCCTACTATAATGAGAACTGAGACCCCAATGATAATTTTGTAAATAAAATTGAAGTGCGGGGATAGTTACAAATTCTAATACGAAAAAGCAAAAATACATGTACATGTCCGTTGAATGTATTGCAATCACCATAACTTTACTCGATAACATCATCCTGACCATCATCATACTAATCCGATGACATTACTTTGATCAACACCATCACATCACCGTCACTGCACCGTCATCACTACATCATCACACGATTAACGACACTACCATTACACCAATCGCATCATCAGAACACCAACCATTACCAGAATTACTAAATACAAAATCAAATCACAAAAATTTAAACTATGACCACTACAACTATCTCTCATAACTATTGAATCACCAAATTCAGAAACGAATCACTAAAATTTAAACTAACATCACTAATTTTTATATAAAAACCGCAATTTAAAAATGTGATTTGTATTAAAAATATATTTCAATACAAATCACTGAAACTTATTGCAAATCACCAAATATACAGTGCAAATCACCAAAAAATTCAACCTAAATTACCAGAAATTTTAAAGACAAATCACCAGAATGGCTCATCTATATACACTTTAAAATTTTATCCCAAAAATAAATCACGAACTATCAATGAGCTACGATCACCACACCATCTGTGCCTTCATCACTATATATCTCTGACATCTTCTATGTCCACCCATCCATCCGTCGCCCCTAAACCAAACTCGCAAGTTGTTTGACTTCTTCTTGATCAGATTCAATCTTTGAATCATTATTTCAATTTGAATCTCAGACAATATCACCGAAATAGTGTTTAGATGAAATGAAAAAGAAGATTAATAAAGAAAAAGTTAAATTAGATGACAATAAGAGATGAAAATAGATCGAGAAGTGAGACGAATAGTGAAAATAGATGTGTGTGTGAGGGAGGGAGAGAGAGAGAGAGAGAGAGAGAGAGAGAGAGAGAGAGAGAGAGAGAGAGAGAGAGAGAGAGAGAGAGAGAGAGAGAGAGAGAGAGAGAGAGAGAGAGAGAGAGAGAGAGAGAGAGAGAGAGAGAGTAGATCGAAGTGAGTGGTTGACTAGTTGTGAGGAGAGATAAAGAAATAGAGATATATGTCTTTTTAAATTTATAAAATTTAAATAATGAATATGTGGTCCAGATTAAAAGTTAAGAAGATTGAGTGGCTCAGATTTGGTCTCAGTTCTCATTCTAATAAGGTCTCATTTGAGCACTTGCCATATATATATATATTTAAAATTTTCAATAAAATAGTAAAATTTATTGAACTTTTTTCTTTAATATATTTTAAAAATAAGGATTCAAAATATTAAAAATAGTGACTACCTGTACGTGTATATACAAAATGTATCATGCATGCATAACGCAATCGAAGACAGAAGGATATTAAACCCGTCAATTCGTTTATGTCGTATAATTTCATGTCGTGTGTTTTCATATTTTGTATATCAAAATGCTAAAATCAAAATTAATTTATTTAAAATTCGTGTACTTTCGTGATCATGTACTTTCATATAATGTACTTTTCATATCATGTTTTTAGATAATTTTAAATATAAAATAAGAATAAAGATAAATAAGTAAATATATTAAAATATTAAAATTTTCAGTAAAATTTTATAAATATATATTAAAAATATATATTTACATATTGTTTACAAATACTATTATAAAATTATGTATAATCATATAAATAAATGTCAATTATCTAATTAAAATATATAATATAAATATTTATTTATTTATTTCGTATATTTTGTGTCGTGTATCTAAATGATATATCTCGATAAATTTATAAATTATTAATATATAAATAAAATAATAATAAATAATAAATAATAAATTTTCGTATATTTAATAATGGACACCTTAATTCTACTAGATAGATTTACTAAGTTAAGCCCCAAGATACGAAGTTAAGGGGTGTTGGCCCCATATGGTATAATTTTGAACAATAATACCCTAAATAACACAATTGAAAAAGATGGTCCTAAATGACACGCTAAAACGCCAAAGCGTCTAGCGTTTCTAATTTATTCAAACAACCTTAAAATCATGGTAGGTTAGGGTTTAGAGTATACGAATTATTCGTCATTCTTAATATTTTCTAAAATCCAAAATAGAAACATTGAACCCCAAAGGTTAACTATTGAACCCTAGGTGGAAACTAAGAAAAAGTAGTATTTTTGATAATTTCGCTTTTAAAAACTTTGAATTTTAAGTTGAGTTTTATATTAAAAACGCTACTTCAAGTGATGTTTTTGGATAAAAACACTACTTTAAGTTGTGTTTTTGGGTGAACACGCTACTTTAAGTTGTGTTTTCACGCTATTTTCAGAACGCTAGACGATGTAGCGTTTTACTGTGCTATTTTGGACCATTTTTTCAATAGTGCCATTTTGAAACATTGTCTTATAATTGTGTCATATGGGACCATTTCTCTAAGTTAAGCCGTTCATTATTCGTTGAAATTAAATTTACTAAGTTAAGTCGTTCATTATCCGTTCAAATCAAAACGTGTCAAGTGTCTTGTCACATTATTTGGTTATTTTTTAGGAGATTATTTTGGGTTCTCTAGCATATACATCCTAGTCCCATTCAAATCCAATTGTTAACCTTTGAAACGGAGGATTCGATGCGTATTTTAATGTGTATATAAAGTATAATTCCATAATTTATTTTTAAAATTTATTTTTTGAATAAAAGTTTAAACAATTAAATTTTTATTTAGAAGAAAAAACAAATTAAAATAATTAATGGAACTATACTTTAAAGAAACGTTAAAAAGCATGCCGAATCCTTTATCCCAAATGTTAACAATTGAATGAGACGAATTGGTAATTCATAATAACAAAAAATTTATGTCAGTAAATTTAATTTTATTAGGACATAATCATATTCTGATTCCGTAGGAGTTGAATTTTTGACTAAATATCACAATCGAATGAAGCTCTAATTAGTTCAAATGCCAAGTTACCAATTCTTCTTTTTATCTAAAATAAGAAGGCTCAAAAGAAAAAGTGTTTCACAAGGATAATAACACAACTAATGATAGGATGATCCACTTCATTTTTCTTTTGTTTTATTAGGATTTAGGCCCTTTTTTAGAACCTCAATTACCTAATTGCAGGGGGTGGTCAACCAATTTTTAGCCATCAAGAATTTCAGTAGTTGGAAAATAATTCAAACTAATTCTGAATTTTAAATTTTCTAAAAAACCCTTTTTAACAAAATATGTAGTTTAATAAATAATCATTATCACGAACCTTTCCAAAATCTATGACAAAAAAAAAAAAAAAAAAATTCAAGTAAAAAACATTCGAAAAATGATTGATTAAGATTTTCCCAACACATACATTTGAAAACTTTTACCTTGCTAACAAAAGGTTCGAAACTCAATCAAAGATTTGTATACTTTGTTCATGGAGTAAAACTAATATCATGATCATAACTCATAAGAGTAAGATCCAGTATACCATGAAAAAGGGCAGAAAGTTGCAGCCAATCTTCATTGGGATGATCTTTCCGGAGAGCTTCAGCTGTCTGCAACAAAAGTTCAATTTGAGGTTCTTCAGTGTCGAGATCGCTATTGTTAACAATGTTGTTGACAAGTTCACAGCATTCACATATGCTCATTTCTTGTTCAACTTCTCATACCCTGTTCATATGCTTTTCACCTTCAAACATATGAAGAACATATAATTACTAGTTATTGTCTAACTAGATGAGAGTCGACTCCCACTTCTTCAGATCTACCCTTCTCACTCTGCTTTCACTCTATTCCACTCATATGATGCATAACTAGAAAAAAATGCAAAAAGTAAGAACATATGATCTTCTATCAAAAAAGGCAAGAAAACAGTTATGTTCTGCTTGGTTTTGCTTGCTGATTTTTGGAAACGGCAGAACACAAAAATGAGTGAAATCTCCTACCATCACCAGTGAAATCTCCTATCATCACCAACTCAAACGGCAGTCTGTCTCAGTATGTTCACAAGACAAAGAATGTGAAGCAAGCGTGCAACATGATACAAGAAGATCATTGCGAAAAAATATACCAGGTCAGTAAAGACGAAACATTTCCGTAGCAAATTATGAACCTACACAAATATTTTAGATAAATATTCAGCCATGCCTCCCCATTTCAGAAGTATCAATATAAAGTTGAACTAGCATAGCCTGCTACATGAAGGGAATTAAACAGAGAATTTTCATTTTACTGACATTAAATTACGTGGAAACTTTATTATAAATAACTACAGTTGGACAAGTTACCAAAACTACAACAGATTTTCTGTCCATCTGACAGTTGTCAAATTTTGCGACAGAATCCTCGTCCTGCAGCCTCGCCTACACCCAATCATCTCTACAAACACTAAATCATTTTGAATATCATAACTAAATCACGATAGTCAAAAAAATGTTTTCCTAAGAGAGATTCCCTTAATTTAGATACTGAGCCGACTGTTGAACAGACAAAGGTGCAAATGGGTCACTTCCCTGTCCACCTTGGTCATCTGATGGTGCAACACTCAGGTCTGTTACTGCTGCACCTATACCAGTTGCACCTGGTCCGCTTGAAAATGGTGTTCCAATCATATCAATCAAAGAGATCTCTTGTAGCTCTTGTAGCATTCCTACAGCAATAGGTGCAACTTCAGGGTTTATGTATGACAATATAACATCCACTGCTTGATTAACCCTAGATTGCTGCATAAAGAAGACGACAAGCACATAAAGAAAGATGTCAATTTGCACTGCATCAGCATCTAGAAAAAATTAGAACAATAGTGTAAATACGACTCTATTTGGACTTACAAAATGCTCAACTCTTCCTTTAAGGTCTTGATAAGATAACAAGGGCTGCTGATTGAATGCTTGAACTGCTAGAGCTGAAGCATCCTATAATTCAATTTGCCAAGCACAATTAAAGAATTAAAACTATTTTAAATACTTTATCAAATGAGAATATTCAAACCCAAATTATAGCACTCCTAATCACAAATTCTATGTACACTTTATAAAGGTTGAAAAGTTGCGTTGAGTCTTTTATTTGCTTTCATATTGAAAGGCTGAGGATGAGATGGTTTGGACTTTGGACTAGTTCCTTTCCTCAATCTGTAACTGCGATAACAAATCTTGATTTATGTTAATAATCTCTTTGGCTTAAAAAAATAAACACAAATTCAGCAGCTTCATCATGCAATATACTTTTCCATTAGCTCAGAAAAAGTTACTGATGTTTCCGAAGTTGAAGTACAATTATGACCTGAAGTTTTGAAGCTGAATTGCAAAAAATATACTTTTTGGCCGTGCATATGATGCATTAGTGTGTTTTGTTTACATTTGGGCAGCGTAATGGAAGATACTCACATGAAAGATCATGACTGTGTAGATACATTTGGGCCGCACAAAGTGTTCTTAAACTTAATAGTTTTTAAGTTTTTATAGTGGCAAAGTGTTGTGAACCTCAATAGTTTTAAGATTTTATATAATTAGCTGAAAGTATCATGTGTATCTATTTGAAAAAAATAGATATCCTTCACAGTCCGTATTCTTCATAATCCATATGCGTATCAGGTAAAACAGGAAACAAAACACAGCGCATTGCGCGGTCCAATATAATTTTTTTTTTTTCAAAAACACACATCATACTTTCAGCTAATTATTTAGAAACTTAAAACTAAGAATGTTTAACAACACTTTGCCACATTATTCAACTTGCACCATAAGAGTGATAATGCCAGTTCCCACATCAACACACAACAAATGCATGTAACTCAAGTATTGAGGAGATTATCATAGGCAATCATTGTGCGAATGTTTGTGTCTCCTACATTTGCACCGTAAAACAAAGAAGTTAGAAATAAATGAAATCGAAAAAAAACACATATGAACTCAGCGCAACATTAATGGACATCTTTGAAATCACACTACCAAGAAAAATAGTTCGAACATATTATCTAAAAAAAATATTGGACATTGGAGTAACAGATGAGAACTATATGGATACCTGCAATTAATAAAGATACACATATAACAATTTACTGCGGCATTAAAAGAATTTTTTTGAAATTACTGAAATTTCGATACCTTGCAAGACACAGGACATTCAGTGAGAATTGACATCTTACAGATAATAGAATTATATAATAAAACAGATAACGTGAAGCATGTACCTGACATAATTAACCATGAATTTTAATAGAGAGATACCTTCTTTGGCCTGCCTAAAGGCTTTCCGCTAAGTTTTCTAGTGTTCCTTCTCACAGCCATTTTGGCAGGTCTTCCAGTACCTTCCATCCCATCAACAGGAAAGAATGCTGCACCACCACCATTAACCGGCACATTCTTTCGTGGCCTACCCCTAGGCCTAGAAACAGTACCCTTCCGTGGTCGCCCTCTTTGTCTCTGTCCTATAACCATCCCCGCTGGAGCTGCTGTGAACTTCGCTGGCCTTCCACGCCCCTTTTTCATGCCACCAACGTTTCCCACCAAACCAGATCCCACACCAAGCTTCTTCGGCGGACGCCCTCTTCCTCTCTTCCCCAATATTGACCCCCCATTTTCAACTCCAACCATCCCATTATTAACCTTAGGCGGCCTCCCTGGCCTCCTACCAACCGAAATTGGCTCAGCCGCCGCAATTGGCTCACCTCCAACCACTGCAGCCTGAGACTTAGGTGGCCTTCCCGGCCTTCTCTTAACCACCGTCCCTCCATCAACCTCACCAATGGGTACCACATTCGGCACCGCCCCAATCGGATCAAAAGGAACAACATTTCCCACAATCCCTGAATCCCCAATCACTCCAACAGAAACCGGTGGAGCCTCCAAATCAACAACCCCACCACCGCCATTTGCCTGAACCTTTCTTGGCCTACCGCGCCCCTTTTTGGACCCAATCGAAACTTCACCAACACTCTCAACAACAAATTCAATTCCAGGAATCATATAGGAATGCTTATTCATAACAAGCTTCCCTTCGTTCTTCATCCTTTTAAGTTGGTAAGTCAACAAAGTACCATGACTCGGTGACAAATTCTGGTACTCATTCCCGATAAACTTATCAATAGCTTGTCTGCTTGAGCCGTCTTTCTCCTTCAAAGCTAAAATCGCAGCTGTAATCATCTATATACACACAAAAAAAACCAAAATTAAAATACAAATACTACTATTTATCAAAATTCAAGTTAATTATACAATTGCATCTGTAATCATCTCTCTCTCCCCCTCCCTCCCTCTCTCTCTCTCTCTCTCTCTCTCTCTCTCTCTCTCTCTCTCTCTCTCTCTCTCTCTCTCTCTCTCTCTCTCTCTCTCTCTCTCTCTCTCTCTCTCTCTGTCTGTCTCTCCCTTTCTCCCTCTCTCTCTCTCTTCTTTCTTCTCTCTCTCTCTCTCTCTCTCTCTCTCTCTCTCTCTCTCTCTCTCTCTGTCTGTCTCTGTCTCTCTCATCAACTATCAAGATACAAACTTTACACACCAAAACAAAAATTCAACCACCAACAAAGAGTCTTTTTACTTAAAATTACAAAACTACAGCTGCAATCACACACATACACCCAAAAACCCATAAAAATTCAAACTTTATCCACCAAAATCAAATTAAATCACACAGCAAAAACTTTTTTACCTCTTCGTAAGTTGGGTTGTTGTTAAACTGAGCTGCAGTGTTTTCAACGGCCACGTCGGAGATTTGAACGTCCGGTTGGGTCACCATCACCGGCAGATCTGAGTGAGCTTCCATAGCAGTGACCAAAAAAGAAAATATTAAAAACAGAATAAAATAGAAGATAGATTTAAAACTGAAGCGATGCAAATAAAGCAAAAGTATAAATTTATTTATAGATACAAAGTTGTATGTAGGTACAATTTAGGTGAGTTGGGGGGGTCAGTTACATGCATGTAACCTATGTTTATTTTTAGCATACATACAAAGAGTAAGGTTCAAGAGAGAACCCTCTTAAAAAGGGAACCAAAGAACTTTTTTAAAAAATCATTTTAGCATAGAAAGAAAAATAGAATTAGTTATATATCATCCTAATAGTCCCAAAAAGTTAATTACTTACAAACAAAGATTCATTTATAAATTTAAAAAAATATATGAAAAAATTATGAATCTGCTTATGAATCTCTTATATATATATTAGAGATTCAAAAAGAGATTCATAATTTTTTCATATATTTTTTTAAATTTAAAAATGAATCTTTGTTTGTAAGTAATTAACTTTTTGGGATTATTAGGATGATATACAACTATTTATATTTTTATTTTAATTTAAAACTAATTTTTAAAAAAAGTTCCTTGGTTCTCTTTTTAAGAGGGTTCTCTCTAGAGCCCTGGCCTACATACAAATTTACAATGTTATATTTGAATATTGAATTCTTTTGAATAAATAATGAATTATAATATGATGACAAAAAAAGCTAAATTAAAAATATTAAAAATGTATTTTATGGTTGTAAGTAGGGGTGAGTATACAAGTTTAAGAGATTGAATATTTTAGTTTTGATTTGATTGACGCTTTTTTTATTAAATTTTTTTAATGTTCGAGTCAGCAAATCAGATTGGTCACTCAGTTTATTTTTTTATGATTAATTCGAATTGAATAGAAAAATTGAATATTGAAATATGGTTTTGATTTTATATACATAAAATAAAAAAATTTATATGTTCATATCAGGAAATTTATTTGAGATGTATCTTAGTTTCCGTTTTTTATATAATTCTATTTTATCTGAATATTTTAATGCTAATTTATCGATAAGATTGGATATTTCGATTTTACAACGGTAACGTGTATTTATTTTTAGAATATATTAGATTTTGTATATTTCAGTTTTATAATTGTAACATGTGTGTATTTTACTATTTTTAGTATATAACTTGATATGTATTGAATTTTTCAAATGCATGACTTTTGTGAGTGAATCTATTTTGTACCTTTTATCTACTCATATCTACATATGTATATTTATATTAATTTCAAATTTGACATTTTAGCAATATTTGTCATAATTATTATTTCACAATAAAGTTATGGGGTGGGGGACAGTTACAAGTTACATGCATGTAACATATGTATATTTTTAGCATACATAAATAGTTGTTAGTTTCAAATTTGACATTTTAGCATTATTTGTCATAATTATTACTCCATCCGTCCCAACCATTTTTTACATTTTTTTTGGATGTTTCAACCATTTCTTTACACTTTTTTTAGATGTCCCAACCATTTCTTTATATTTCAAAAGTTTCCAAAAATAGTAAAGTTTTATAATATAAAATTAACTCCACCCACTATTTTCCTTCAATATACTCAATTTATACATAAATTATTGACGGTTCTATCAATTTAGCCACTTTTCTTACATTTTTTCACTATTTTATTTATTTTTAACCTCCGTGCTTAAATTATTTGTAAACAAATAACCGGAGAGAGTATTTCACATTGAAGTTGAAGTAGGGGGTGTTGGTCAGTTACGTGCATGTAACCTATAAATATTTTAGGTGGAGCCAAGGTAGTTATATCATATTTAGCTAGAGTTTTGTATGTTTCTATTTTATAATTGTAAGATATGTATATTTTTAGCATATATTATTTAATATGTATTGAAAGTTTTGAATGCTTGAGATTTGTGGGTGGGTCTATTTTTGTACTTTTTATCGGCTTATCTTCTTTTTCTTTAAATATATAAATTCATCTTATTTTCAAATTTCAAATCTTTGTATTCTTTACTTAGATTTCATGGAGAATTTGATCGCAATTTGAAGTTTAAATATCTAAAATATCATTATTTAAAAAATGGTTCCGGCTATCATTCAATAACGCAAATGCTACTTGCGTACATAAAAATAATAATTCAAATTCCTGGGTTTCCAACTGGCCAGCACTAAGTGGGCCTCTTGGGCTACTTTTTGTCCTCTAAAAGAAACACACATTTAATTCTTGCGGTTTCAGTTTTTTGAATTTTAATTTTCAAGAAAATGTAGGCATAACTTATGTTTTCATTATTTTTTCAAAGAAATGCAGTCCTTTGTTGTGTTTTTATAAAACATAAGTTAAAATTGCGTTTTTATGTGATAAAAAAGATCATTTTTCTTAGTTGTGATATTGTGGACCATTTTACTTAGAATTGTGATAGAAAGGGTCATTATCCAATTTCATGGCCATAATTTTATAAAAATGTATTCAGGTATGTTGCCCAGTAATAAACAATTGTAGAAGGGGGTTGAATACAATTGTATAAGATTCTCGACTTAGTAAAGTATATATCACAAATATGGAAGAAAGATAACAACTTTATTAAATCTGATATAAAACTGTTACAAACTCTCTCAAGAAATTCTGTGTTCTTGAGAGCTGCTAGGCTATTCAATACTCGTGTATGTGATCGATTATCTGAGCTCTCTCAAATCAAAACCTAAACTGTGTTTATATACTACACAGCTTCTCTATCAATTACAAGATAAGTCCTAATCAATTACAAAGATTGAAACATATCCTTAATCGATAGCTACATTACTACAAACCAGGAACCGACAAAATAAACTTCCATGTTTAACTAGACTCCAAATATAACTCGAAGTAGGAATCCTGGTCAGCTTCCAGTCCCGATGATCAATCCTGATCCCAGTCCTGATATACATCCTGATTCTGACGCTTGATCAAATACTGATAACCATGCAATACTGATGACGTCAGCAATCCTGATCAGTTGAGTCTAGATCCTGACAATCATTGAATCATGAACTAACAATCTCCCCTAATCTCATACTTTGTAGAATAAATTATAGATTCCTAGATTGAATGATGTCAAAAATATATATACAAAATGTACAAGTATTTGCAGCATCAACTTATCTGTTTAGATTCTTTGATAGAACAGATTCATCTTCAAGAAGTTGGATAACAAATTTTCTTCTTTTTCTTCAAGAATTTGAATCAGTCTTTCCTTAAGATTTCTGAGTTCTTCATCTTCCTCATTAATCTGATAGATAGCTGCTCTGAGATTCTGAATGGAGCTTCTTTGTAGACTTTGTTCTTCAAGAAGAAGATAAACAATTTCCTTCCCATCAGGATTGAGAGTAAGTTGTGTCATGCCAAAAGTTATTTCTTTAACAACAGTACCCCTTTGCATTTCCACATCTTGATCTCTTAGATTTATGTACATGGGAACATAATTACCAGTGTAATTCTTTCCTTCAAGAAATCTTCTTCTTATTGTTGCCAGAATCATATCACTCCATACCTTGCACACTTCATTCTTCCATTTTAACAGATAATGAACATATTTCAGTTCATTTGTAGTTTTCACCAACAAGTCTTGAATGGATAGAATCTTCACACTTCCATCCTTCATGAAGTACATAAGCTTCTCTTTCTTTTCATAACCATCATGACAATCTATAACTATATCAACAACTAATAAATTGTTCAGGTGTTCAGAAGTTAAAGTACCTCCAATTTCAGTCAAAGAATAAGGATCAAAATAAGGCATGTTTAGATATTCAGCATCCCTGTGTCCAATATCTCCTCTTGAATTATTTGTCAATTGCTTCAGATTTGAAATTATTCGTAGCCAGAGTGCTTTTGATTCAATCATATTAGATAAATCAACAACACTTGAAGCAATTCCAACAGACCGAAAATTGATAGGAGTATCACACCTAAGTGTGTCAATGTGCTTCCACTTCTTATCTTTCTCTTTCTCATAAGCATAACTCTTCTGAAGATAAGGTTGTGTTCTTCTTGCATTTCTCCACAAACCTTTATTTGAAGTTTTGAGTCTTTGCTTATAGAGCTGAAAGTCTTTATCTGTAGACTTGATTATTCTTCTTCTTCTGACTTCTTCTTCTTCATCAACTTCCCTATTATGAGAATCAACCACAGTAGATAAAATTAACAAATCAACCTCTTGCAGAATTTCAGAATCATCAGGACCTTGAGCAATGTCAGGATTTGAGTCTGAAATTTGAACTGTATTGCTGATGAGTGTTGATTGTTTTGGTCTTCTTCTCAGTTCAGATTCCTCTTCACTAACTTCTTTATCTTCCTTCTCAATAATATCCCTTACAACAGGATCTATTGGATTTTGTGAAGTTTCAGGAATTTCTTCAATTCTTAACATTCTAGACCTTGTTTGTCTAGGAATTGTTGGAGTTGATGAGCTTCTTCTACCTCTTCTAGCACCTCTCCTTCATCTACCTCCTCTACCTCTAGCAGGAGCAGAGTTGTTAAAACTTTCCATAATTTCTCTTTGTTGAATTAAGAATTCTTCTTGTGAGAGATCGGGATATTCTTCACTTGCTGTGGAGAGTGCTTTTCTTGCAAATAGTTGTTGAACTCTCTTATCAGTATGATAAAGAGTAACAACATCACCATCACTTGTTGTGAACTTCCGGAATAAATTTGATGCATCTTCAGGATTGTCAATAATCACATCTTCATTACCTTCAAGAATTGTAGAAAGTGCTTGTCCATGAACAGGTGTCAGGATTTGTTCATTCATCAGGATTTGATCACCTGTCAGGATTTGTTCTTCCGTCAAGACTTGAGATTGCACCAATGTTCTTACTGTCCTCATTCCAGAATCAGAAACATGAGTTGACTGCGTTGTTTGACTTTGAGAAGTTTGAATTGTAGACTTCATAACAGCAGTAGCATCAACGGTTTCTCCTTGAAAAACTTTGTCACCACCATCATTTCCAGTATCATCATCATCATTATTTCTTAATACTAGATCAGGTGTACATTTTGTCTAACTTACCTTCTCCCCCTTTTTGACATCGGTATTTGACAATATATTCAAAATTAAGGCAAGAGAGGTTTGAATAGCAATTACCTTAGAATCAAGAGAATCAATTCTGTTGTTGATTGAGGATTGATCAGCAATGATTGAATCAACCTCAGATTCCACTATTCGTAGATGACGAACAGTAGGCACCTTGGTAAAATTATGAGAAATATCACCCTTTATCAACTCAGTTACAGCTTTGACAGAATCAATTTCACTTTTGAGGCTCTTGGATAACAGAGTAGTAGCCTTCAAATGATTCTTCAAGTCTTGATTCTCTATTAACTTCACTGCATCATGGGCATGATCCAATGCATATGGATAACTTACAGAATCAGCAGATTTATACCATGAATTTGTCCATTCATGTTGTCTGATTGCCTCAGCAGGATTGTTAGAAGGAACAGAAAAGTCTTGTCTGAAATCTTTCCCAATAGAAACCTTGCCAGCCATGAATGTGCTTGATGAACCATAATTAGTTCCAAGACTAGATTTGAGTGCTGTAGCAAGCTGATCCTTCTCTACTTGATTCTCATCATCACTATCATCACTATCATCAGCATCAGAATGAAGAGTTACATCAGGATCAGGAATAACAATTTCTTTAAGTTTGTCCTTGGATGCTGGGATAGGATCTATCATTGGTCTTGATCGTAGTGGTTGTATCAAGATAGGCTCATCATCAGGAGCACCACTAGCATCAGGAATAACACTGTAAGGATTTGATATGCTTGCATCAGTATTGTCTAGGGCTGATCATTCGGTCGGTTCGGTTAAAAACTGAACCGAATAAGAAAAACCGAAAAACCGAACTTCTGTTTTGATCAAACCAAACCGAACCGAATTATTGTACAAAACCGAACCGAACCGAAATAGTATGGATCGGTTTCTTCGGTTCGGTTTACTATAAAACCGAAATTAATAAAATCATGTATTTTAGAATTTAGACAGAGTTGATGGGGTAACTCGCGGCTTCCAGAACTGGTGTGGATGGTCGCACTTGGCCGGAAATCGAACAGGAAAGGGTGGCTGTAGGCTGTGCGCGGTGATAGGAACGGCTGGACAGAAGGCTACGGCGGCGGCGGCGGCCAGAAAGGCTGGCGGCTGAGGTTCGATTAACAGAAAAGAGGGACTGCTACTGTGCGATAAACAGAGACCGGGGGGGGGGGGGGGGGCGTTGCGCGAGGAAGAAGAGTCGCAAGGCGTTGCTGTGGCCTGTGCCTCTTCTACTTTGCTTTTTCTTTACTTTGTTTTGCCCAGTATGTGTGTGTGTTGTGTGTGAGTTGTGAATGGGTGTGTGTATATATATGTAATATATTTATAATTTTTAAAAATATATAAATATATTTCGGTTTTTCGGTTTTTAACCGAACCACAATTCTTAAAACCGAACCGAACCGATTTTATTCCGGTTTAATCCGAAAAACCGAATTAACCGAAATTTTGAAAAAAACTCAATCCAAACCGAACCGAAATTTTTCGGTTCGGATCGGTTTTTCGGTTTCGGTTCGGTTTTGCTCAGCCCTAGTATTGTCTACCAATGGTTCTTGTGGAGCTTGAGGTTTAGAAGCTTCTTCAACACTTTGAGCTAAAGGTTCTTGTGTGTTTCCCTCATTGACAGTGTCTTTGTTAGGCCGAATTACACAATATATAATCAAGATAAGTATAATAATAATAACAATTGAGAACACTGTTTATGAATCAACAAGTGAATTATATAAATAACTCTTCTCTCAGTGATGTTAAAGAATCACAGAGAGCTGCTAGGTTACAAGAATAATGTTTTCAATAATCGCATCCCTTTTAGGGTTAACCTATCTGTGTTTATATAATACACAGTTACATAATCAATCTCTAATTGATATTCCTATAAATTAGCTATACAAATCATATCAAATTAGAATTGCTTCTGTCTTTTGTTCCGTTTCCTTAACTGTCTCAATATATCTTGCTTCTTTCCATCTTCAAGATATATTGCTTCTAGAATCTTCATATTAGCACCGGCAGTTAATGAACTCTTCACCCCGTCAGACTTTATCAAACTCTGACTGGCTTCTAGTAAACTCTGATGAGTACCTGGTACTTAAACACTGATGAACAAACGTCAGCAATTATATCTAACAATCTCCCCCAACTTGTGCATAATGAAGATGTACAAGTTAAATAGATAATTGATGATGTCAAAACATATAACAAATGCAGTGTTTAAATATAACAGAGTTTAACTTTAACTTAGAACAGAAAACTTTAAAAACTTACAGTCAGACTTTACTTAATCTCTTCAATATCAGGCACTGTCCTGAGATAATCGATGAGAAGTCTTCTTTCAGCCTTTTCTAGCTCTTCTACCATGATCTCTTTCAATTCCTTGAGCTCTGGATCACCTTCTCCAGTCTGGTAGATAGCAGCTCTCAGAGAATAAATGCTGTTCTTTCTCATTTCATTCCCTAGCCGGATATAATATGATTTGTCTGACTCCAGATTGAATTCCAAGACTTTAATACCCAGTGCGGTCTTAAACTTAGCATTATTTCTCTTCATCTCAACAATCTTTCCATAAGCATCTCTGTACTTAGGAATATATGCACTAGAAACACCACCTCCAAGCATAGCTTTTGTCTTCAACATCCTTTCTCTTAGTACTAAAGCAGCATTGTGAGTACTTCTATTTTTGACTTTGAGAAGGTATAAAACATACTCAAGCTCTTCCCATAACTTCAATTGAACATCAGCTTCTCCTACTCTGTATACTCTTCCATCAGACATAAAATATAACAGAACCTCTTTCTTCAATCCTTTATGATAAACCATCTGAACAGATTCTAGTTTATCAAGGCTCTCTTGAGATACCCCAATACCAGTTTCTGCCAGTGATGTTTGATCTAAAGATCTGTTATTTATTCTCTTTTCCCTGTGTGAACCTAAACCAGACTTGTCATAAGATTCTTTTCCAAGTACTGTCCTGGTTTGAGAAAAATCCACAGGTTCTAGCGTCAGAGTTTCAGAAAGTACAGATCTTAAGAAACCTTTGAGTTGTGGAGCTAGCTGAGTTTGTACAACTTTAGCCTTGTCAGAGGTCGTCACAACTTTAGTAGAAATATCAACATGAGCAACGTCAGAGGTTGATTTGTTTATCCTTGATTCAACTTGAGCAACGTCAGAGGTTGAATAATTCTTCTTTGGTAATTGTCCTTCTTCTACCAGTATACCCTTTCCTTTATCAGTATTTGCAATCACAGGTCTCCTTGTGTATTGTATACTCTGTTGAGTATTTTCTTTGATAGAAATTCCAATTTCTTTCTTTCTAGGAGCCTTTACTTATTTCTTCTTATAAGTACCAGAAGCAACTTTCTTTTTATGTTCTTCAGACAGCATCTTCATTTCTGCTTCCAAATCCTCAACTGTTACTTCACCATCATGCTCATCTAAAAACAGCTTGGCTGCAATCTCTTCATCAGTTATTGGATTAGCTGAAATCACTAGACTCTTAAGTCTTGAAGAAGATTGAGCATGAGTACCAGAACCAGTAGCACCAGAGTTTATCATATCAGAGTTTGTCTGTCTAGCAGAGTTTGACCTAAGTCGCCCTTGCTCTTGAGAAGACTTTGACCTTTTCTCTGTTTCCCTGCTTCCACCATCATTTGAATCATCCCTCAGTCTCAAAGTTGGAGTCCTTCTGCATTTGTCTTTAGGTATCTTCTCCCCCTTTTTGACATCATCAGGAATAAAAACTGATGTCAGCAACTCTAGTGATGCAGCAATAGAATCAAGTTTTCCAGACATCAAAGTCTGATTCTCTTCAACCTTCAGTAACCTGGAGCTAAAATCCTTTTGTTCTTGACACAGGGAAAGATATAAATATTTATCCTTTTTCAATGTAACTTCCCTGACAACTATGTCATTTCTTAGTCCATCAATAACCTTATCAGTAGTATCAAAGCGATTATGCAATGATTTGACTTGGACAATTGTGGCTTTGAGATGAGTTAAAAGTGCAGGATTTTGAATTTCCTTGGAAGACTTGGTCACAAAATCAGCAGCTCTTTCATCAGAAAAGATAGTTTCTCTGCTTGACCAATTAGAAAAATACATTTCCTGAAAGTGAGCGTCTGTAGCATGTTGAGCAGCAACTCTTTGAGATGTATCAACAGAGTTTGCAGAAGACACATCATTAGAAGAAATAGAAACATCTTCATCAGCATTATCTTGTGCTCTCTCAGGAAGATCAGAGTTTACAACTACATTTTCTGCAGCTTCTTCAACAATATGCTCTGCAGTAATGTCAACATTCTCTGCTGCAACATTATCTTTCTCAGCATCTTCTTCTACTACTGGAACAACTTCGTCTACTATAATCTGCTTCTCAGCATTTTCAATAATCTACTCAGAAGAGACAGACCTTGCTGCCTGATCAACCTCTTCACCAACTTCAATAACTTGATTAGTGACAGAAAGAATCTCTGTATGAGTTGCCATTGACTCTTCAATTTCCAGAGTGGCTTGATCAGCTGCCACATCCGCAGTGTCACAAATACTGACAGTAGGATGTGCTTCAATCTCTTCTTCATTGTCCATCTCCAACATAGGTTCAAGGAACACCTCAGGAGCTTCATCATAATTTACTCTGTCCACTATAGGCACAGTAGTGTTATCATCGACAACAATCTCCTCAATAACAACATCAGCCTCATCAGCATGTGCTCTGGTCTCATCAGTAACAACCTCCTGATTTTCAGCTTCAGGAGCTTCATGCTGGACAGCTTCAGAGTCTGGTGTAGACTCATCCAAATCATCAAAAAGATAATTTGCTACCAACTTTCTTCTTTTCTGATGTGAAATCTCACTGTCAACAAAAGATGGCCTATTTGCCCTTCTTTTCTTCTTTGAAGTTCCAGCAGATGTTGACACCCCAATATCAACTAATGATTTAGAAATCCTTGCTGGCTTAGAACCCATATGCTTAGTCCTACCACCCCTTGCAGGTTTGACAGATGTTGATGAAGGTAGCTCTGTTTGTAAAGGCTCATGTTGAGGAGAAGCTTGTGTTGGTGGATTTACTTGATCATTTATAAACTGTTGCACAGAGGCAGGTAGCAACAAGTCTCCAACAACCCCTTTCTTAACATCCTTATTGACAAGATCAGAAAATATCCTCTTGTGTAATTTAAAACAAGAAACATCTTCATCAATTACTTCTACCCCTTCAACACAGTAAGAGAATAAAATCTGACAAAATCTAGAAAAGTAAACTACTCTTCTATTTTCTGTCATTTTCTCCCCTAAGTTATTCAAAACAAGTCGTGCAAAATCAAAATGATTATCATATAACAGAGAGTACCCGATTTGCAGACTGTCTGTGGGAATAGCATCCCAGTTGGTGCAATTCTTTCCAAACGTCCTTGTAATGCAATCAAAGAAGAAGCTCCACTCCTTCCTTAAGAACAGTCGTTTCAACTGTCCAATCTTAGTCAAGGGTCCAGAATACCCAATCTCTCGCATCATCCTTATCAAATCTTTATCACCCATTCCAATAGTATATGACGAAAACTCAGGAAACCCCATTGCAGCCCGAATGGTTCCAGCAGTAATTACATACTCTGTTTCTTCAAATTCAAAGATAATAGATGGGTTACCAGTCTCACCACCATCATCATACATCCCGGACTCCCAAAACGCCTTGATTTGTAAACCAGAAAGTTTTGCTGGTTCAACTAAAGCACGCCCAATCGCTGACTGAGCAAGAAAATCTTGAATCATATGAAAAGCTTCTGGTGCGTTGACAGTGTTTAATGGTGCTGCATAGTTATTTGGAACAAATTCTAACCCAGAAGAAACAAAAGCTGTAGTCGCCATTAGTAAGATTTGAAAGAAATCAAAGAAACTGATGCAAAAGCTTCGAAAGAGTTTGAAAGTAGGAAAGTGTTTGTGAATATGTGTGTGTGATAATAGATGTGAATTGAAGTAAGATGTGAAAAGTTTAGACGTATGTGTGTGTATTGTATAAATATGAAATTTAAAATTAAAAACTGAACAGTTTTTAATCATTAATACACAACTGTCTTACTCCGTTAATGTTGTGAGTGGTACACGTGGCACACATGCAATGACTGACAGCAAATAATTGACAGTTTCCAATGCGCATGCACAGTAAAAACAGCAATTATTACCGCCCTTTACACTTTTCTAAACACTCAACCTCTCTCATCTGTTTAATACAAATTAGAACCGTTACCAATCATACTCTTTTATTTTCAAGAATGTTTTCTCAAAATTGTTAACTGTCTGAAACAAATAATTAATTTTAATCATCAGAGATTAAAATAAAATTACCTCAGCGTAGAGTACACAGTTCATCAGTGTTTACCAATCCTCCTCCTTTATAAATAAACTCTTTTCACAAACTGTACAGGTGTGAGTATTTGTGTGTGAATTAGCAGAGTTTACTGAATATGAATATTTAGATCATCTCAAAGTGCATAAAATCAACAAACTAAAGCAGTAAAAACTGGTTGCTCAAACTCTCATTTAAAATAAAATCTGATTTTTATATCTAAACTCTGTATACTGATATCCTTTCATTTGGATATATCTTTTATTTTCACCCCCTTTATGTATAATTTTTTTTTTTAAAATTTTTATTTTTCCAGTAATCAGTGGTTGGCACTAGTCACCAAAAATCAAAGATTTTAGCCCTTATTTCATACAATAAGTTCCTGGATCTTCCTAGGCACAACATGATCTCAAAGGAATTTGTGCTCTTTTTGGCATCTTTTGATTTGAGGGTGAAATATTTGTAACTAATTTTCAGAGTTTAGACTTTTCATCAGTTAATACAATTAACTTATGAGAGAAAATGCAAACAGCTAATACAGACTCATTGTGTAGGATCAATAAACTAAGAGATGCTATAAATATAGAGACAGTATCATGCTGTGTAAAATTTCTGCACATTTTGAAAGCAGAATTTATATTACTTAGAAGGATTCATGATTACTTACTGAAAATCATGCTTCATACAAATTTCTTCATCGGTCCATATGTTTCAGACAATATCACAATCAGAGTTTAACATCAGACTTTATCCGACAGAGTATGACTGACAGAGTATGACTAACAGAGTTTACTATCAGAGTTTAACATACTGGTATAAATAACATTTAACACATGCAAAGAACCATGAGCATAAAATCTATCATGCATAGAGTTTGAATCTAACCAGTATCTCTAGTCAAAACCAGAGACCATTCCAAGTTCATTTACCAGCCTTGTAAAGGTAGCTTCACTCAAAGGTTTGGTGAAGATATCTGCAAGCTGTTGGTCTGTAGAAACAAAATGAAGCTCAATGTTTCCTTCTTCCACATGTTCCCTGATAAAATGATACCTTATGCTGATGTGCTTGGTCATGGAGTGTTGTACTGGATTACCTGTCATAGCAATATCACTTTGATTATCACAGTAAATAGGTATTCTAGAATACTTTAAGCCATAGTCCAGCAATTGATTCTTCATCCATAAAATCTGTGCACAACAGCTACCGGCAGCTATATACTCTGCTTCTGCTGTGGATGTGGAAATTGATTTCTGTTTCTTGCTGTACCAAGAAACTAATCTGTCACCTAAAAATTGACAGCTTCCACTTGTACTTTTTCTGTCTATCTTACAGCCTGCAAAATCTGCATCAGAGTAACCAATTAATTTAAACTCTGATTCTCTAGAATACCACAAACCAAGAGTTATGGTTCCTTTGAGATATTTGAAAATCCTTTTTACAGCTGTTAGATGTGGCTCTCTGGGGTCTGCTTGAAATCTTGCATAAAGACATGTTGCATACATGATATCTAGTTTGCTTGCAGTGAGATAAAGAAGAGACCCTATCATTCCTCTATAGTTTGTCATATCTACTGAGGCTCCTGTGTCTTTGTCTAGCTTTGTTGCAGTAGCCATGGGAGTTGTAGCAGATGAACTATCAAGCATACCAAATTTCTTGAGAAGATTTCTGGTATATTTTGCTTGATTGATAAAAATCCCGTCATCTGTTTGCTTGACCTGTAAGCCTAGAAAATAACTAAGCTCTCCCATCATACTCATTTGATATCTTGACTGCATAAGCTTGGCAAATTTCTTACAGAGTTTGTCATTAGTAGACCCAAAAATTATGTCATCCACATAGATTTGAACTAACAGCAAATCATCACAAGAATTAAAATAGAACAAGGTTTTGTCAATTGTACCTCTAGTGAACCCACTTTCTAAAAGAAATTGAGCCAGAGTTTCATACCATGCTCTAGGTGCCTGCTTTAGTCCATATAATGCCTTATCAAGCCTGTAGACATAATCTGGATGTTTGGGATCTACAAACCCTGGTGGTTGTTCAACAAACACTTCTTCTTCAAGTTTCCCATTGAGAAAATCACTTTTCACATCCATCTGAAAAACTTTAAATTTCTTGTGAGCAGCATAGGCCAGAAAAATCCTTATTGCCTCCAGTCTTGCAATTGGAGCAAAGGTTTCATCATAGTCAATTCCTTCCTGCCGTGAATAGCCTTTAGCCACAAGTCTAGCTTTATTCCTTGTAATCACTCCATCACTGTCTGTTTTGTTTCTGAAAACCCACTTTGTACCAACAATAGATATGTTCTTTGGTCTTGGTACAAGTGTCCAGACTTCATTCCTCTCAAATTCATTTAACTCTTCTTGCATTGCTGTTATCCAATTAGCATCTTGAAGAGCTTCGTCCACTTTCTTGGGCTCAGTTTGAGATAATAATGCATTAAACAGACATTCATTATTTGTAGCACTTCTAGTTCTTACACTAGCTTCTGGATCTCCAATTATCAAGTCAGGTGTATGAGCTTGTGTCCACCTTCTTGCTGTTGGTAATTGGCTTCTATTTTCATTATTAGATCCTCCCCCTTGATCCATGCTCTCCTGATTTTCTTCTCGACCATTCGCATTCTCTGAGGCTCCCCCTGAATTGGACTGTTCAGTATTTGAACTTTCAGAGTTTGACTCAGAGTTTCTGTTGGATTCTTCATTTGACTCTCTTTCAGAATTTGAGTCATCACTTTGAGAAGTTTCTGAAGTTTCTTCACGCTCCCCCTCAACTGGTTCTCTATTTCGTTCTGTTAGAGAAAATTCTTCAGAATTTACCAGTAGAGGATCAGAGTATGCTTCGACAGAGTTTGTTGAATTTGCTTCATCAGAGTTTACATCAACAGAGTTTAGATCTTCATTTTCAAAGCGAAGTAGATCATGATATTCTTCATCTTCTATTCCAGTTATTTTCTTGTCATCAAATGACACATGTATAGATTCCATGATCACTTTAGTTCATAGATTGTAGACTCTGAATTAGGGGTGTACACGGATTGTTAAAACCGACCAACCCAATCCAAACCGACCTTTTTTCGTCCGATCCAAACCGAATTTTTTTAAACCGATACGCATTTGGATTGAAAAACTATAAACCCGATTTAAATGGGTTGGGTATGGGTTTCGATTTTTTTAACCGAACCAACCCAACCCGATTAAAAATAATAAAGTTTAACTAAAAATTATGGATTGTTGAACTTAGGTTGCTCTCAGATGCATTTCTGTTGGTATTTGTTTCAGACATGTTGTTTCTCTAGTTTTTGTATGGTTACATCAGGTTTTTCTATGAATCTGAAAGGAACTACACAGAATAGATAATAGATTCATACGCCTAAATGCTTCTTATGTTGATTTTCTCCTAGTCATTTTCTTGAATTCCCCATGGTGAAGCAGCTGAAATAACGGTGCTGTTGTATCTTTTAAGTCTGATATTTAACCTTTGTTTAATTAGCATCTAAACACCTGTTTAATGCATTTGGTATCTTTTCTGTTATATGATGTTATACTAGTTTTGTCTCTAATAGGCTCATCAAAGCCAACAGACAACAAATGTTTGTAATGAAACAAATAAGAGGTTATTGGAAAGCTACTTACATCAGCACAAAATGGATACTACTGAAAATATTAATATTTATTAACCCGGTCACTCCGACCTGAACCAATCCAAACCGAAATACACCCGGTCACTCCGACCCGAACCAATCCAAACCGAAATACACTAAATGGGTTGGATTACAAATTTTATTTTTATGGGTTGGTTTGAAAATTTGCAAACCCGATTTAATTGGGTTGGGTCGTTAAATTATCTTAACCCGTCCAACCCGAACCGTGTACACCCCTACTCTGAATGCCTTAGTCGATAGTGGGTATCCAACAAAAATTCCTTCATCAGCTTTTAAGTCAAACTTGGTCAAGTGTTCAGGATGAGTTTTCAACACAAAGCACTTGCATCCAAAAATATGAAAATATTTCAAATTTGTCTTCTTATTCTTTACCATCTCATATGGTGTTTTCCCATGCTTGTTGATCAGTGTAGCATTTTGAGTAAAACAAGCTGTTTGAACAGCTTCTGCCCAGAAATAAGTTGGCAATTTTGCTTCATCAAGCATTGTTCTGGCTTCTTCGACAAGAGTTCTGTTCTTTCTTTCAACTACACCATTTTGCTGTGGAGTTCCAGGTGCAGAAAATTCATGCTTCACTCCTCTTTCCTTGCAGAAAGCTTCCATTTCAGAATTTCTGAATTCAGTACCATTATCACTTCTTAGAATTTTCACTTTGTATTGTGATCCTTTGTCCAATAGCTTCACATGATCCATCAAAGTTAGGGCAGTTTCATCCTTCTTTGCTAAGAAATATACCCATGTGTATCTGGTGTATTCATCAATAATTACCAAAGCATATTTCTTTCTGCCCATTGACATTATATTCACTGGACCAAAGAGATCAACATGTAGAAGATGATAAGGTTCCACAACTGAAGATTCAGATTTACTCTTGAAAGATGACTTCCTTTGCTTGGCCTTTTGACAAGAATCACACAGACCATCTAAGCTGAGTATTGACTTTGGAAGTCCCCTTACAAGATCTTTTCGAATCAACTCATTGATGTTGTTCAAGTTTAGGTGAGAGAGCTTCTTATGCCATTTCCAACTCTCTTCACTAGACATTCTTGCAGATAGACACACAGTTTTTCCTTCAGAGTTTGTTACCAAACTTGCTTCATAGATGTTATTGTGCCTGTGTCCAACTAGAACAACTTTCCCTGTAGATTTACTGATAACTTCACAGTGTTCAGTATGAAAATCTACATGGTATCCTCTGTCACAGATTTGACTCACAGAAATCAGATCATGCTTGAGTCCTGAGACTAGAGCTACATTTGTTATGATGACACTTCCAAGATTGATATTGCCATATCCCAGAGTATGTCCTATGTTGCCATTTCCATAGGAAACTTTTGGACCAGCGTTCTCCTCATAGTCTGATAGCAGGGCTTTATTTCCAGTCATATGTCATGAGCATCCACTGTCCAAGATAAGAGTGCTCTCTTTTATGCCCTGCAATCACAAACAATCACTAAGTGTTAGATTTAAGGATCCAGACTTGCTTGGATCCTTTGGCTTTCTTAACATTGTTAGCTTTTGCAGCGGAATCATTATAAACAGAGTTTAAACTAACATTGTCAGACTTTACACTTGCAGAGTTTGCTCTAACCCATTTCAAATTGGGTTTTAGCTCATAATAGTTGTGATAAATAGCATGATAACTCTTGCAAGTATAAATGGAATGCCAAGTGCTCCCACAGTGTGTGCACAAAGTCTGTGGTCTAACCCTAACATAATCATTCTTTACTCCAGATGTGGAGGGTAAAGAGTTAATATCTTTGTTCTTCTTGCAAAACCTGGCAAGATGGTTAGTACTACCACAACTATGACATGTTTTTCTAGGAGCTGTAGAATTAGGCAGATAATCATTTCTTTTATTAATGCCTACTTTTCCATTCCTATTCTTCTTAAACATTTTCTGTTTGTTGACAGACTTTACCTCTTTGAGCTTATGTTTGAATTGTTTCTCTGTCATTAAACCAACATTAACCTGTTTGTTACAGATTTTTACTGGTTCTTTAACAGCTTCTATCTCAATCTTATTCTCTGTTATTGAACCAATATTAACCTGTTTTTCACAAGTCTCAATTGGCTCCATAACAGCTTCTTTCACAACTACAGACTTTGGTTTACTGGATTCATGAACAAATTTCACAGGTTTAAGTTGTGGTTTCACTTTAACTTTATCTTTAAACCTAAGTTCATCTTCCTAACAGTAACCTAAACCTACATTATCTGTCTGAAAAACCTGATGTGTGTCTTTTCCAGAATTTGTCCAGGTTTTAATTACTTTCCTCTCTTTTTCCAACTCAGATTCTATTTCCCTATATCTTTTAAGCAACTCCTGTTCAACATAAACAACATCATCTCTCTCCTTTTGAACTTGTTGCATGTTAACAAGTTTCTCTTCAAGAAATTTATTCCTCTCTTTAAGACCTAGATTCTCAGATTTGATTCTTTCATTTTCTAAAGTCTGATCCCTATAACTAACATGTATGCTTTTAAGATAAATTCTTAATTCAGATATATTATCAGTATCATAAGCATAAGTTGTTAGGGGTACCTTGTTTCCAGATGACTCAGCTTCATCTTTAACAGTTGCCATGAGAGCATAATTGACTCCCTCATCTGAGTCTGAAGTGTCTGCCCAATCCTTGTCTTTAGTGATAAATGTTTTCTCAGATTTTCCTTTCTTGCATTCTGGAGCATAATGACCCATCTCTTTACACTTGTAGCACTGGATCTCAGACTTGTCTTTCTTTCCAGACTTGGTATATTTTCCATCAGACTTTCCGAAATTTCTTTTATCAGAATTTGAATCTTTCCTTGAGAATCTATTTCCTTTCTTGAAGTTCTTGAATCCCATCTTCTTGAAAGTCTTTACCATTAAAGCAGCCATTCTCATCATGTCTTCATCATCATCCTCAGAATCAGAAGCTTCATCATCAGTATTTGAGCCATCATCAGAGTTTGATGACTCACTTTCAGATTTAATGACTAAGGCCTTTCCTTTGGCTTTCTTTCTTGATGATTCCTTCTTGACAGGCTTTTCTTCAACTTTAAGAGCAACAAATTTTGTCTTCTTTCCAGATCTTTTGTTTCTCTGTTCTATTTCAAGTTCATGAGTTTTAAGCAACCCATAGATTTCATCAAGGTCTGTATCCGCAAGATCATAATTGTCTCTGATTGTTGTTGCCTTTAAATCCCATCTTTCAGGTAGGGATAGAAGAAACTTGAGATTTGACTCTTCAAGTTCATACTCTTTATCAACCAGGGACAAATCATTCAACAATTTACAAAACCTGTCATATGTATCTGTTAAGGTTTCATCAGATCTCGAGTCAAAGTGTTCATACTCCTGTGTAAGAATAGTCTTCCTATTCTTCTTTATAGCACTTGTTCCTTGACACCTGACTTCCAAAGCATCCCAAATTTCTTTGGAAGTTTTGCAGCCAATAACTCTGTTAGACATGACATTATCTAAGGCACTGTGTAGTAGATGTCTAACCTTTGCATCCTTTGCAATTGATGAGATGTCTTCAGGAGTCAAATCTTTCTTCTCTTTTGGAACAGTCTTTTGTTCTTGCCCAGTAATAACAGGAGACAATTTAGTTGGCATATGAGGACCATCATTGATTCTATCAAGGTATTCGGGATCTGTGGCTTCTAGAAACATGGTCATCTTCACCTTCCATATTGGATACTCAACTGGTCTGAGAATTGGAACCCTTATTGTCTCATATCGACTCACAGAAGTAGGTTGAACCTTCTGAGCATTAGAGCCTGCATTAGAACCTTCCTGAGAGTTGTCAGCCATGATTATACTTGTGTTTGGATCGATAAACTGTATATACTAATCAGCCTTGGCTCTGATACCAATTGTTAGGCCGAATTACACAATATATAATCAAGATAAGTATAATAATAATAACAATTGAGAACACTGTTTATGAATCAACAAGTGAATTATATAAATAACTCTTCTCTCAGTGATGTTAAAGAATCACAGAGAGCTGCTAGGTTACAAGAATAATGTTTTCAATAATCGCATCCCTTTTAGGGTTAACCTATCTGTGTTTATATAATACACAGTTACATAATCAATCTCTAATTGATATTCATATAAATTAGCTATACAAATCATATCAAATTAGAATTGCTTCTGTCTTCTGTTCCGTTTCCTTAACTGTCTCAATATATCTTGCTTCTTTCCATCTTCAAGATATATTGCTTCTAGAATCTTCATATTAGCATCGACAGTTAATGAACTCTTCACCCCGTCAGACTTTATCAAACTCTGACTGGCTTCTAGTAAAATCTGATGAGTACCTGGTACTTAAACACTGATGAACAAACGTCAGTAATTATATCTAACAGTCTTCGACCAATCTTTCAACTGCATCTGCACCAGAAATCCCTTGAGCATTGTCAGGAAATTCCTCAGAAACTGTAGCTTTGCCTGCATCTTCACATTGAGAAGATGGTTCTTGTGTGGCTGGAATAGAAATGTCTTCATTCTCCCTTTGAGATATCTGAAAATTCTTTTGACTGCAATCAGATGAGGTTCCCTAGGTTTTGCTTGAAATCTTGCACACAGACAGGTTGCAAACATGATATCCGGTCTACTTGCAGTAAGATATAATAAGGATCCAATCATTCCTCTGTAGTGAGTTACATCTACCTCAGCACCTTGATCAGGATCAAGTTTGGTAGCTGTAGCTATGGGAGTACTTGCAGTAGCACAATCTTCCATGTTAAACCTTTTCAACAAATTTCTTGTATATTTGGACTGATTGATAAAAATTCCATCATCAGTCTGTTTAACTTGAAAACCTAAAAAATAACTCATTTCCCCCATCATGCTCATTTGATATCTTGACTGCATAAGCTTAGAAAACTTTTCACATAGCTTATTGTTTGTTGACCCAAAAATGATATCATCCACATAAATCTGAACTAAAAGCAAATCCTTACCATGATTCAAATAAAATAAAGTTTTATCAATAGCACCTCTTTTGAATCCACTTTCCAGTAAGAATTGAGCTAGGGTTTCATACCATGCTCTTGGAGTTTGCTTTAGTCCATAAAGTGCCTTATCCAATCTGTAAACATGATTTGGATATTTAGGATCAATGAAACCAGGAGGTTGCTCAACAAAGACTTCTTCCTCCAGTTCACCATTTAAGAAAGCACTTTTTACATCCATCTGGAAAACCTTGAATTTCTTATGAGTTGCATAAGCAAGAAATATCATGATGGCTTCTAACCTTGCAACAGGAGCAAAAGTTTCATCATAGTCAATTCCTTCTTGTTGAGAATACCCCTTTGCAACAAGCCTAGATTTGTTTATGATAATTACTCCATAAGAATCAGTCTTGTTCTTGAAAATCCACTTTGTACCAATAATAGATCTGTTCTTTGGTCTTGGTACCAGTTTCCAGACTTCATTCCTTTCAAATTCATTCAACTCTTCTTGCATTGCAGTAACCCAATCAGCATCTTTAAGTGCATCTTCAAATTTCTTAGGTTCCTCCTTGGATAGAAAGTTATGATATAGACATTCATTCTCAGTTGCACTTCTTGTCTGAACACCTGCATCAGGATCTCCAATTATCAGATCAGGAGTATGACTTGCAGTCTATTTCCTTGCTGGTGTAAAGTTATTTCTTGAAGTAGATGCTCTCCTTAGATTGGTGTTAGTTTGTATTGAAGAATTTGCTTCTGTAGAAGCTCCCCCTGAAATGTTGTTATCTCCTCCTGATGAAGTATCAGGATCATCACTTGAATCGGTATCTGAAGAATTCTGTCCTGATGATTGAGTTGACTCTGAACTTGTAGTAGAATGTTGTTGCTCCCCCTCAACATTTGCACTACTAGATGTATCTCCATTGTTTGCATCATCAGAGTTAGTATCATCATTATTTGGTGTAACATCAGGATTTGATGGCCCATCCGAATCTGATGAATTGACAGGATCTGATTCACTTTCTTCAGGTTCCTTGGTAGCTTCATTTTCAAAAATCAGTCTATCATGTGAGTCTTCATTGATTCCAGTTATCTTCTTATCATCAAAAGATACATGTATTGACTCCATGACAGTTCTTGTCCTCAAATTAAAAACTCTGAAAGCTCTTGAGGCTGGATATCCAATGAAAATTCCTTCTTCAGCCTTAGTTTCAAATTTTCCTAGCTGTTAAGGATGAGTTCTGAGAACAAAACATTTACAGCCAAACACATGCAGATGCTTCAAACTTGGTTTCTTCTCCTTGAGAGATTGATAAGGAGTAACACCATGTATGTTTACCAATGTGAGATTCTGTGTATAACATGCTGTGTTGACTGCTTCTGCCCAGAAATATGTAGGTAATTTTGCTTCTTCCAACATAGTTCTTCCAGCTTCAATAAGAGTTCTATTTTTCCTTTCTACTACTCCATTTTGCTGAGGTGTGCCAGGAGCAGAGAATTGTTGAATAATTCCTTTGTATTTGCAGAACTCTTCCATCTTTGAATTCTTGAATTCAGTACCATTATCACTCCTTAGTATCTTGACTTTGTGCTTTGTGGTTGTCTAAATCATTCTCACATGATCCAACAGTATTTCAGGAGTCTCATCTTTTCTGTGCATAAAGTACACCCAAGTGAATCTAGAATATTCATCAACAATTACAAGAGTGTACCTTTTCTTACTGATGGACATGATGTTGACTGGTCCAAATAAATCAAGATGTAGCAAGTGATATGGTTCTTCAATAGAGGATTCAGATTTACTCTTGAATTATGTCCTTCTCTGTTTAGCCTTTTGACATGCATCACAGAGTCCATCAGGAGTACATAACACTTTAGGCAGTCCTCTAACCAAATCTTTCTTAACCAACTCATTGATATTGCAGAAGTTGAGATGAGAAAGCTTCTTGTGCCAATTCCAACTTTCATCTACTGATGCTTTACTGATGAGACAAGTAGGAGAGCCATCAGTATTTGAGAGAATGTTGGCTTCATATATGTTACCATGCCTGTAGCCAGTCAATACTGTCTTTCCTGATTCTTTGATGACTACTTCACAATGAGTGGAATAGAAGTGGACATGATAACCTCTGTCAGTGATTTGACTAATACTCAACAAGTTGTGTTTCAGTCCTTTCACTAGAGCTACTTTTTCAATGATGACATTTCCAATGATTATATTGCCATATCCCAAAGTTTGTCCAATGTTGCCATCTCCATAAGACACGGTTGGGCCAGCTTTTTCCTCATATTCTGATAACAGGGCTTTGTTTCCAGTCATGTGCACAGAACATCCACTCTCCATGACTAACACATTTTTCTTTTTACCCTGCAATCAGAACAACAAAACACTAGTTAGAATTCTTAGGAACCCACACCTGTTGGGTTCCCTTTTCATGCATTTTATTAATTTTAGCAGCAGAAGACTTTCTGACACTAGCAGTCCTGACAGGGTTTACTCCATCAGGATTTACTTTTTCAGTATCAGTATTAACAAAAGCATGCTTCTCTTTGACATTCTTAAGGCTATCAGAATTTGCACTATTTTTAAACTTAGGTAATGGATCATAAAAATTATAGTACAAATCATGATATTCTACACATGTATAAATAGAATGCCATTTACTACCACAATGAAAACAGGAATTCTGTGGTTTATAAAATACTGACTTATTCCTTATCTCAGACAAAGGAATTTCAGTAACTTTCTTTAAACTCTTTTTACAATCAATAGCAAGGTTTATTAGAGTTCCCACAGTTAAAACAACATTTTCTAGGTGCATTTGGGATAAACCGATAATTATTCTCTTTATTAATCCCAATTTTACCATTCCTGTTTCTCTTGACAGTAGCTTCCTTTTTCTTATCTGTAACCTCACAGATTTTATCCTTGAGTTGTTTCTGAGACAGTAAACCTACATTCTTATTAACTTTATTCAAGACAGGTTTAGACTTAATGATTTTAACACTTTGATCAGAAGTAGATCCCTTTTCAAAAATTGAATTGGAATCCTTACCAAAAACAAAATTAATAGGAATAATCTTAGATTTGGTTTTGTCTATAACATGTCTATAGGTTTTTGGACTAACTATCTCATCAACAACAATTTTCTCTTCCAATTTCTTATCTTCATCTGACTTATAACCTAGACACTCTTTCCAATTCTTAGAGGTATTAATCTCATGAAATTTTCTACCAGAGTGTGTCCAAGTTCTGATTTTCTCTTTAGGATCCTCAAGTTCTTTTTCAAGAGTAGTACATTTAAGTTTTATCTCTAAATACATGTGATTAGCATTGTCACATTTTATCTGTACCTTTTGCATGTGAGAAAATTCAGCTTCTAGAAGCTCATTCCTTTTCCTAAGTTCAGACATCTCAGATAAGATCCTAGTATTCTCAGCAGTTTGACTTCTAAAGCTAATATGCAATGACTTTAGAAAACGTCTTAACTCAGAAGCATTATTAGTATCAAAATCAAAGACAATATTGAGTACCTTATCATCAGGAATAGCAGTATCATCAGTATTGGCCATTAGAGCATAGTTGACCACCTCAGTATCAGATTCTGAGGAAGAGTCCATCCAATCCTTGCTTGATGTGATGAGTGCCTTTGTCTTCTTGCACTCAGAAGCAAAGTGACCCATACCATTACACTTGTAGCATCTAACCTTTGACTTATCAAATTTGCTACCCTTGCTTTCCTTTTTGATATTCTTGTCTTTTTCTGCATTGAAAGTCCTTTTCTGAAAGTTGCCTTGTCTTCTAGCCTTCCTGAACTTCATCATTTTGAAGCTTCTGACAATCATAGCAACCATCTCTTCCATGTCTGAATCAGAAGAATCACCATCAGGATTGGCATCAGGATTACCATAAGTATCTGATGATGAGTCATCAGGATCTGACTCAGCTACTTGAGTTTTCCTTTTTGAGACTTCCACAGCTTTTCCTTTTGATTTAGCCTCTGCCTTCAAAGCAATAGATTTTGCCTTGCTGCTTTTCTTATTCTTTCTCTGTTGAACTTCAAGATCATGAGTTCTTAGCATTCTATAGACTTCATCAAGAGACACAGTGTTGAGATCATACTGATGTCTAATGATTGAGGTCTGTGTATCCCATTCTTCTGGTAAAGCTCTTAGAAACTTGGTGTTTGAATCTTCAGTTTCATATTCCTTGCCAACTAAAGATAGATCGTTAAGAAGTGTCAGAAATCTATCATATAAATCAGTTAGGCTCTCATCAGGTCTAGCATCGAATTGTTCATATTCTTGAATCAAGAGAGCCCTTCTGTTCTTCTTTACAGATGCAGATCCCTGACACTGAGTTTCCAATGTATCCCAGATTTATTTTGCAGACTTGCATGCAATCACTCTGTTTGACATGACAACATCAAGACTATTGTGCAGTATATTCTTTATCTTTGGTTCCCTGAGTACATGAGCCTTTTCTTCTGGAGTCCATTCACTTTTAGCCTTGACCACATAATGTTCAGGTACAGTATCTGTTCTTTCTACGAATCTGGTAAGAACATATGGTCCATCATGAATCTTGTCCAAATAGTCAGGATCCATAGCCTCCAGGTACATCAGCATCTTAACCTTCCATGTTGAATATTCTGATTTCTTCAGGATGGGAATTTTCATGCTTTCATACTTTGTTGTCGACATCTTAGATCGTATCTGATTCAAATTTAAATCAGTTTGCTCTGATACCAATTGTTGCCCAGTAATAAACAATTGTAGAATGGGGGTTGAATACAATTGTATAAGATTCTCGACTTAGTAAAGTATATATCACAAATATGGAAGAAAGATAACAACTTTATTAAATCTGATATAAAACTGTTACAAACTCTCTCAAGAAATTCTGTGTTCTTGAGAGCTGCTAGGTTATTCAATACTCGTGTATGTGATCGATTATCTGAGCACTCTCAAATCGAAACCTAAACTGTGTTTATATACTACACAGCTTCTCTATCAATTACAAGATAAGTCCTAATCAATTACAAAGATTGAAACCTATCCTTAATCGATAGCTACATTACTACAAACCAGGAACCGACAAAATAAACTTCCATGTTTAACTAGACTCCAAATATAACTCGAAGTAGGAATCCTGATCAGCTTCTAGTCCTGATGATCAATCTTGATCCCAGTCCTGATATACATCCTGATTCTGACGCTTGATCAAATACTGATAACCATGCAATACTGATGACGTCAGCAATCCTGATCAATTGAGTCTAGATCCTGACAATCATTGAATCCTGAACTAACAAGGTAGTTGGTAAGTTACGTATATGTAACACATTATATCCAATTACATAACAAGAGGAAGATGTATAATAAGAGAATACTGCCGTAAGTCAAGTGATATATTACCATTTAAGATATATTAAATAAAAAATTATATATGAAGATATACAATTGTCTACAATAACAAAAAGTAACATAGATAATTTCAAAATATTACCAAAGGTCAAGGACTCGAAATTCTTTGACAACATATTTAATTTTAAAATTCTAAATATAGTAATATAAATCTAACATTTAAAAGTTCGAATCATATGAACAACATATAAAATTTAATATATATAACTCCAAAATTACTAATATTATATTAAAATTTGAATATCATTAATTACATGTTAATACATAATACTTATATTATTAGGTTTAAGAACACCAAAAAAATACAAATTCTAACATTACTTGATTTTCATATTACAAGTTCCGGATTACCGTCAAAGGTATATAATGTAATCTAAAAAATTACTGAAAAAATATAAAAGAACTAACAAATGAATATTTATATTAATATTCGGTCAAAAAATTACGTATAAAGAATATATGCTTTGCACGGACGAGAAATTAGTGTATATTTATAACGTCAATAATACTATATTAGATATTTAAATCGTAGCTCAAAGTAATACGTCGATCCATCGATGATATGATTGGACTTCTAAAACATGCTTACAAAATATATCATACAAAAGTTTTAAGCTTACAAATTCATGTCAAACTAAAACCCAATCAACATTCTAATTCAAAGGGAAGTACTCGTATTTTTTTTACATCACACTTTAAATCAATATTCGTCGAACACTTTTAATTATTGTCCAGCCATATTATCTAAAACGTTTAAACTTACAAAATTCATCTCTTAAATTTTTTATAATTCCCGATTCAAATAAAAAAAACATAGAATATCAATGGTATATAATATAAAAATAATATATGTATATATATATGCACAAGATTATAAATTGCACGGATATTATAAGATGTACGAGTTATAAGTTAATATATTTATATATACAAGACTATGTATATATATATATATATTCTAAGTGGGGTGGGGTCAGTTGCATGCATGTTTTTATTCCCAAGTGAAATAAGAAACTATACAAGAAACACTTTTAATAATTTCATGTGGATGTTTTAACGAATTCACCCGAGACGGTTTTTGTATTTCTCGAAAACTCTCTGAAAAATAATTCACAGTTGCATACACGGTATAGGTATTTTTGCTTACAAAGATATTCTCTCTAAGAGCTAGCAAAAACTACTTGTATTATTCACACTGATATTATGCATGTCATACAGTCTATATATTGCATGTTAGAAAACTTTTACAATAATTAATAGCTTTATCACATGCACATTCTTTTTACTTAGCCATTTTAGAAAATTTCTTTTGAAAGATAATTGTTGATTCTTCGTTTCACTTGCAAGAATTTGTACTCTCAAACATTCACAGTTTAGTAGCTTATTCTCTGCATCTCTTGAATCTTCAAGAACTAGCCATCGATTACAGACTTATTGATTATACAATATAAACCAGCTTTTGATTACTAATGCCCTAACTGACAAACCACACGAACTTGCTACATAATGAATTCCAAGCCTAGTGCAATACTATCCAATATGTGGATAAGTATAAACAACCAAGCTAGTTCCATGATCAAAGGATACTTATACGATGTTATCAGTCGAGCAGTTACAAGTACATAAATAAATTTTTTGTTCAAATTTTTTGTTATCATCAAATCTAAACATGTGATCCCTAACACATGTAAAACATTTTTTTTTATCATATATAAATTTACTATGTGATAAAAATATTGAATGTTTTGGATAACAAATGAATTGTAGTATGCTTATAAAAAAACTAATCTAGAAAGAAAAAGTTAAGGAAAAGTATTTTTGTAGTTGAAAATATATGGGGTATGTTTAAAAGTTTAGAAAGTTCAGTATATTTTAGTATAAAATTATTAAATTGCCTTTAATAATTAAATTTCTTAATAATTTTAAAATGTTAATAAATTCTTAACAAATTTAACATATGTAAAAATTAATTATAATATTGTCAAAATATACTATATTATAATCCTTACTATAATTTTCTTACTATATTTAAGATTGAGAGTCTTTATAAAAATATCGCACACATTGCAGTACATCTAATTGAGTGATTGTGGTATCGCATATGAGGCGAATTACCAATTCACTAACAAGTCTAAGCTCAATAGATAAAATATTTTTTATCTATAAGGTTATTTGTAACATCACAGTCCAACATCGAGAAAATTTAATACTTTAGTTCAGTTTATGAGGCAAATTACTACTCCAATTGCACCAAAAAATCATGATATTTTGGGGGCAATGTGGTGGCTTGTGGATTAACCAAGTTGTTGCAATTGGGATAGTAGGTTTCGGCTTATTTCGAATTCATGATTGGAACTTGACAAGACCAATTATAATATTAGTTATCGACAAATATACGAAAACAAAAATGCAAAAATGATAAATATTGACAAATATTCCCTGAATGATAAATGTTGACAAAAACTTATTTTGTAATTCCGATATATGCCATTAGTTTTTTTAATAAAGTCAAAAACGAAAATAACGATAAGCTTCTCAATAAGGACAAATGATGATAAACACCTATTTTGCACTTTAAATATACACAAATTTTTTAAGACGACAAAAACTTCTAACTTTTATTTTATACTGCAATGCATGCCAAAAAATTTAAATAAAATAAATAGTAGACTATAAATTTTATGTTGGGAACAACAAGTACGAAAAAATTAAAAAAAATATATAAAGATCTCTAATAATTTTCTATTTGTACATGGATGACGTTGCCTAAAATTAGAAGGTACATACAACTTTAACTTTTCTATGATATACAGGTTCGTTCATAGTAGATATCATCTAACATAAATGTCATTATTAAATTTATTAACTAAAATTTATAACTTGAAGTATTTTCATCTAATAGCCTACGAAATTCCTATTTGAAATTGAAAAATCTCGTTTGACTAATTATTTTTCATATACATATGATATTTTGAATCGTCGAATATTTTCATTCAAATATAACTGAAGAATGACAAATTAACAAAGACTAATAAACTTTAAATTTAATTTTAACAAAACAATGTGAAGTTCGCTCAACAATTTGATTATCTTTAATTTTTGTGTTACAATATTATAAACAAATAGAAGAAAAAGTGGTTGTGGGTAATTGGTTTAATATTCAAATAATTTGTCATGACTTCTAATGTATTTGTCACCTTGTTAGTAAATAGTTGCATATTCAGCCAATTTTTTCAACCATGCAATGTCCTTAATAGTCAAGCCAATCAATAACATCAAAAATAATATTAATATCAAACTAAATAACCACAAACTCATAATTAAGAAGGATATCTAGTGGTTGAGAGCATATTTGTTTAAAGTTAGCTCAATTTAGTTATCATCGTCTTTTACTATCAAATCTTGACTATAAAGTACTCTATAAGCCTTGCTCAATTCTCATCCAATAGTTAATTAACTACTAATACAATTACAATAACATATCTATAATCATGTCCACAATTAATAGTATTTCCACCGGTTTAGAAAGAGTGATCGGTGATGTTGTTGGTTCATATTCACCAAGTATAAGAATGCATGTTAGTTTTAATGGTATTCGTATTATCAATGGAACTACTTTGAAGCCTTCATTGGCAGCTGAAGCCCCTACTATTGTATTTCAGGGAGAACCAGATAACTTATACACTCTGGTATTTTCTTTCTTTCCTAGTTTATTTCGTACTACTCAAATTAGTATAATGAACTTTCTAAATTTTTAAAAACTAAATACTAATGAATTATGAAAAATTATTGACGGTTCTTTTCTTGTTCTTTCTATTTTGCAGCTAATAATTGACCCAGACATGCCTAGTCCAAGTGATCCGACCATGAAAGAATATATCCACTGGTCAGTCTTCGTTGTAGATACATAAGATTATTTCTGATTAGTAGCTATAAATATGAATATACATTTTTTCGTAATTAATTTTTCTAATGTGAAAAACAAGTTTGGTTATTTTATATGCGGATGTTTCAGGATTGTCACTGACATTCCGGGGTCAGGCACTGTTGAACAGGGTAAATAACAAATTATTTCATGTAATCTAAATGCATGCAAGAAATTATTTAATTGGATACATTTGATGATACAATAGTCTTTATGTGTGTTGTTTACTGCAGGGAAGGAGATTCTTCCCTATATTATGCCAATGCCCCATCGGGGGATCCATCGTTATTTGGTGATGATGTACGAGCAGTTGTCGCCGCTTGGATCGGTGGAGGCGCCTGAAGATCGTGCTCACTTTGACTCAAAAAACTTTTCTGAGAGTAATGAGCTTGGCGATCCAAAAGCCATTGTCTTATTTTGTGCTAAAAGGGAATCGATGCCTAGACGCCACCATCGTTAAATGACATGTTGTGAAGTAGACAATGACAGCTCCTAGTGTATTTTCTTTTATTTTATTTTCAAAACTGCATGTATTTATCTTTCTTCATATTATAAAGTTGTCTCAGTATTGTAGTTCACTTTTCTTTTATCATATCAACGGTTTAGTTTTTTCTCTAATATAATTTCGTTCCAATATTATCTAATAACCTCCAGTTAAATATCTATATTTTTTTTGTTACCTAACTTACCTTCATTATATACGTACGCTTAACTTGCAAAACACACATTACCCAAATTAATTTTATATTAGCATATATTAACAGATTTGAGATCGAAGAAATTTTATTCATTGATCTATACTTTGTTTCAGTAAAGCAAATAAGATATAGTAGTACATTTCTTGCGTTTATATGAAACTAGAAAACAATATCATACTAAAGATATTCTATATATAATTTCAAGTGAAATGAATCCTAATATGTTTAAATTGTTAGATTGTGAGATGAGAACATTCATTAACAATTTTAAAATATTTAAATATTTACATAAAATTTCATTGTACATTAACAGTATTATATGTCAAAAACATATAAACGTTAATATACGATGACAAAGATAATTTAGTAAAGAAAAGATACAATTAGAACTTTTGATAAAATATGGGAAAATGTAATTTAGTAACGAAAAGATACACTAAAGTATATTTCATTATGTTTACGCTTGTTAAAAGGACTTAAAAACGATAATTATATAAATTTTGGTAATGATAAAACACATTACATTATATTCAATTTGAATGTATAACAAAAACATTTAAAACAATAAATGTATGTTAGGATGATTATGTCACGACAGATTGTAAAATATTTGAAAATTTTAAGTGAATACAATTGAGCATATAATATTGATTAAAATTTTCTTTAATTATAATAATAGACAACCAACAAAAAATTATGACTCTAGTTTCATATACATTAACTCCAACCAAATGCAAAAGTGGTTGATTTTAGTTGGTTGAAAACAAATTTATACATGGACTCATATGATGGTTGGTTTTAATTGGCTGAAAATTGCATGCTTTATTTTGATGCAACAAATGCAATAAACATAAAAAATTATAGAAATGACAAACTTCACTGAATATTTAAATTCGATAACAGTGCAATTAGAGAAGAGTAATGAAACAAAATAAGGATCCTGAAAAGACTCTTCGAAAAATATACAAATTTTATCTTTAGTACGAATGTAATAGCATTTTTTCAATATATAATAAAGATCAAAATTTAGTTTGATTTAAAACAACTATGGGTAATATTAAGTATTAATTTAATATGTGAAAATTGTTCACCAAAATAAAATTATTGGATCCCGGATCATGTGTGATTGTTCATAACAATATAACATGCATATTTAATTTACTCTCGACTGACATTCGTTTAATAATGTAATGAGTCGGGTCGGTAGCTAGTAGTTAGTAGTTGTTCAATGTCATATTGTGCGTATTTAAGTTAATTTAATATTCGAAGTAGAGTCAAAGTAAGATGATTCAATTAATTTTGGTTTACAATTAACTGATAAAAGCAGATTCACTTCTAAGATGTTTTCTTATATATACTAAACATGTTTTTGTATATATAAGTATATTATCATAGTTATAATTAAAGATTTATACATGATTAAGGATATTTGAATAGTGTAACATGTAATAATTTTAAAATCTAAATACCATGCTTATTACTAACATCGTAATAGTAATAAAATTATTACTTTAAAAAGATAATTAACTATTACCTAAACAAACAAAAAAATATTTGAAACTATAAGACATTTTTTAACGGAGCGAGCACCTAATCTTCAATATGCTTAACATAACTAATAAGAAAAATATTAATATCATATTAAATGCCCACACGGGGTTCTCTACTACCTAATAACAAAATTGGTTCGCAACTAGCTCAACTTTAAAGTTATTGTCTTATACTATCAAACTTTAACTATAAATTAGTCCATAAGTCTAATTCAATTCTCGTCTAACAATTGATTAATGATATATACAATTATATTGATAAATCTAAGATTATGTATAAAGTAACGGTAATTCCACCAATTCCGAGAGAGGGATTGATGATGTAGTTGATTCATTTTCACCGTGTATGAGAATGAGTGTTATTTTTAATGATAAACATGTTAACAATGGAGTTACTCTAAAATCTTCAGTGGTTGTTGAAACCCTTCTGCTATTGGATTTCAGGAAAACTCGGTAGTATATACACCATCATATCCAAATTTACTTACCAAATTTTTATTCTCAGAGATTGGGTGTATAAATTATCGGGGTTTTCTTAGAATACGATAATAGATAAGTTTTAACATTCATTGAAAATTTTAGAATAATTGCGTTGATAACATGTTAATCATTAAATATTTGCTTATATAACATGCATTCTCATACTTGGTGAAATTGAATCAACTAGATCACTAATCGCTCTCTCGAAACTGGTAGAATCACCATTACTTCTAGACACAATGTTAGATTTGGGGTTAACTATCAAGTTGGTCGATAAAAATGGACCTAAAACATCAAGTTGGTTATGAAAATGAAAACGATCTCAAACATGTCATTAAATTCGATTACGGTTACATTTCGTTAAGTAGCTCACTTTTTTAAACAAAAAATGACGAGATATTAAACAATATTTGATGCGACATCTATATGATAGGGTACAATATCTATTTATGACCATAACATCGAAGAAATTAACAACAATATCAGTATTTTTCGTCCATAAAAAGTAAGTTGTATAATAGAATGTACCCGTAGCTAACTTTAATGACATGTTTGAAACAATTTTCAGTTTAGTGACCAACTTGATATTTTAAATTCATTTCAATGACCAACTTGATAATTAACTCATTAGATTTGTTTAATGTAGTTGAATATATCAGTAATCAACAATTGGATGAGGATTGAATTAATATTTGCAAAAATACTATGTGTTTTTTAAATTTTTTGCGAAATACCAAAATATTTGCAAAATACCAACTTTTTGAAAATATTTGTAAAAATACGGTCTGCAACTATTTTCAACCATATCTGCAACTGCAACCAAAATCAACTACATATGCAACTTTTTAATCAAAAGTGATTTTTTTTCTGGCGTCCTGATTTTAGGGTTTTACAACCCTAAAATCAGTATAGGTTAGGGTTTAGAGTCTAGGGTTTAGGGTTGTTTTACAACCCTAAACCCTAAATCCTAAGTCCGTATACGAATTATTGCTCATTCTTAATATTTCTAAAACCCAACCATTGAACCTCAAAGGTTAACTATTGAACCCTAGGGGAACAGCTTAATCAAGACCACAAGCTTACCAAAAATCTTACTAACATTTTTTTTTTTTGAATTCTCAGCTGTTTTTCAATCTTTTTTAAAAAGTTGCATCCGGTTGCTGACCGTATTTTTGGTTGCATCTGTGGTTGATTTTGGTTGCAGTTGCAGATGGTTGAAAGTAGTTGCAGGCCGTATTTTTGCAAATATTTTCAAAAAATTAGTATTTTTGCAAATATTTCCAGAAGATGGTAAAATTGTAATTTTTTTTTTAGAAAAAGTAGTATTTTTGGTAATTTCGCATTATTAAAAGGGGTTAATTATCTTGTTCGTCACTAAAGTGGGCCTAAAGTATCAAGTTGGTCACCAAACTGAAAATGGTCTCAATCAGGTCACTAAAGTCGGCTAAAGGTACACTCCGCTAAATAAATAATTTTTTAGATGAAAAATAATTATGTATTAAAAAATATTTAATGTGATATCTGTATGGTAGGGTAACATATTAATTTCAGATCATAAAATCGAAGAAATTAGCATTAATATTAGTGTTTTCCGTCTAGAAAAATGTAAGTTATCTAATAGAATGTACCTGTAGCAGCTGACTTTAATGACTTGTTTGAGACCGTTTTCAGTTTGATGACCAACTTGATACTTTAGACCCACTTTAATAACCAACAAGATAATTAATCCTTATTAAAAGAGGTCCCGTACTTTTGTCTTTGCACGATTTATAAGCCAGGGAGCTAGTTTAAATAATAAAGAAAATAGACGAAGAGTGGATAGGAAGATTGTTGGAAAAAGTAAATATTTTTCTCTTATTTTACAAGGAACTGACCAAAACGGATCAACGATTCTGCGTACTGACTACCGTTCACTTGTGTTTTAGCTGTCAAGTAAATTGGACGAATGAACTAGCTTAACCAATTGACCAGCAATTTAGTATCATAAGCCGATTGACTGGCATGGATCTTCTAGAACACAACCTTCCCGAAAGTCAGAGAAGGAATCATGAAACACTAAAAATCATTCATGTTTTACAACTCTGAATAGAATCTTAATTCAGATTCTTACATGTCTATAAAAATATAGTCATAGATTTATTAAGCAAGGCGTCTTTCCCAACTTCGTCGCAAGGCCTCTAGGCGTGACTTTGTGAACATACCAGCAGATGTAAATTGAGCGGTCTTCAGTTAAAGAACCTTACTACGTCTAATGCAATGCCTAACCTTGCACCCTATTGCTCAACCATTCAATGATTCCTTGCACAATCTCTCCTCGTTCAGGTTCAAAGAGCAAATCGTGTAGTAGCCCAGGAAACAATTTGATGCTTTTGTCAGCTGAGGATGCCTCCTTGTATAGTCTCTGAGAAGCTACTGGGTCAGTTATTGCATCCGCAGAGCCATGGAGAACTAAGAATGGCACCGTCAACTTTTCAAGATTCTGTTGCAAGTAAGCTGAAATCCGAAGGATCTCATAGCCAGTTCGTACCCGAATTGATCCTGTGTAGACTAACGGGTCAGAATACTTAGCCAGCAGGGCCTCTGGATCACGAGAAACAACAGTACCCTGCTTATTTGCAGCACCAAATTGGTATGTTGGTAACAGTACAGAAAAAATCGGTGCCACAACCTGCAATTGGAAATAAATAATAAAAAAAATATTCAAGATAAAAACACAAATCACACACAAAAGAAGCCGACAACGACACAATAAGAATGTCAAACAGCCTTAAAATGGTTAGAATCCAAGTTGCAGAAAACAGCTTAGTTAGCCACTACTCTCGATTGACAGTAAGCTTTTGTAATTAATCAAAGAGCTTTCACATGATTCTGTCCTGAAATAATACAAATAATTATTCAACAAAATTTGGAGGAGTTCTTACCCGGAGTATTGGATGTGAAGGTTGAACACCTACAGCAGGTGATGTCACTACAACACCATCTATCCGGGTCTCAATCTTAGGATCAAGTACAGCCTACAGCGATGTGACAAGCATCGGACATCAGAAAATCAGGATATGCGAATTTCGAATATTCATTGTTAACTAGTTCAAAAATAAAGCCCAACCTTGAGAATGATTGCTGCACCAGTTGAGTGTCCAAAGCAAAAACAAGGGAGCCCTGGGTTATCAGCTAAAACCTTCCCAATAAATGATTTCTACAAAAATTGAGGACAAGTTAATAAGTTTTAATGGCATTAGATCATTGTGCATATTTTCTACACTTGGTCAATAAAAAATTAAAAAGCATACCACATCTGTAACTACATCATCCAAAGAGTGAACATATGCATGCAATCCATCACTCCCACCATGCCCTGAATAATCATAGATTAACAATGTAACCAAAAGTTAGTGAACTTGTACCAGAAACTTGAACTGGATTGCAGAACTACCAGAAACAAACTTCGGAATTAAAAAGAATACTCGTATTCTCTACAGCTAAACCCATGTGGATAGTACCATGTCGAAAGTTAAAATAGTGCAGGGAGGAGAATGCGACTATAAACCACAAAACACAAAGTTTACACCCCCACTTGAAGAAAAATGGGATTATTAGAGACGAAAATAGACTACGTTTAAATTACAGAGATATTAGTGGCTTTGGAGAATACATTTGGGGGGGGGGGGGGGGGGGGGGGACTGGGAACAATAAGACAATTAAGAAAGAGAGAGGAGAGGAAATATTGCTTAGCAATTCACAATCCACATCCAAAACCATAACTAACTGTAAAAAATGAACGAAATAAATGGAGTACCTTTACAACATGTGCACTAAAGCATGCAACATGGATGCAACTAAGCTAAAATGAAGGTTCTCTTCAAATCAAACATCTAACAAAGTCGAAATATGAAGAACTTTTATCTAACATATAGAAGGAACTCCAGTTTTTTAACTATAATTTGTAATATGTAGATACTCATATTATAAATCAATACAACCTAGTGCCATTTCAAAATAGTGCCTATAGTCAACTAAGGTTTGTTCAAATTCAGTCTAAAGAACGAAAAAGGCCACTTTGGACTAAGATCTCACTATATCAATAAGAATGAAAAAGGAAACGACTGCCTTTACAATCAATGTCCTACTTGTGAAGAGGTGTCTAAAGTCGAATGCTCCGTCAAATGCCGCCTTAACAATTTTTATATATGCACGGCCAGATTTAAAGACAAAAAATATGCTTACTTATCAGCAGAAGCTTCACATGTTATACCTTTACGTGCCAATGGCCCCAGTTAGAACATTTTCAGTCCCTGCAACATCCAAATATGTGCATGCATAGTTGAATAATTGTGATCACTAAACTATAAAAACAGTATTGGAGATAATGATGCTTCCTCTGAAGGATAAGACTAGATGCATGGGAATGTGCGGTCTAACAATAAAAAGGTTTCGTCTATGCAATACCCAAAATTATGGAAGGAAATGGGAAACAAAAATGCAATGCTTCTTTTGGAGATTATTAGACACTTGGAGGTTGCCATGGAATAGGAGATCAAATTAAAATATTGACAATAAAATTCAGTCAAGCTATGAGACATGTCTTTATTAAACTCAAATTTCTTCGGTACCAATTGTCGGTGCATTTCATCTTAAAATTATTTTATCCCAATGTACATGTCTTAAGTTTTTTTAATTTAAAAAAAGCTTTAAAAACTGCCTCCAGCTTAAATCACATTCTGAGTTGGCTAGTTATCAAACTTCTCTTCATTTCCTTAATGATTCGCAATGTCCTTTTATTTTTAGATAAGCCTTAATGTACTTATTTATTTGTTTATTCTCTGTCCAATTATACAGATTTCATAATGGACGCATCTCTACATCAAACCATGCAATGTAGACATATGTATGGTCTATGTGTGCTTGTGTTGAACAACAATGAAACTGCGAAAGATCGACTCATAAGGAACATGATTATCATTTACTAGATTCAAATGTAGAGTTGCAGTTCCAGGAAAAGAAATTAGTACGAGAGAGAAAGCAACCACTTTCTAAAGGCAACTTTGTTGATTAGAGAGCTTTGGGAATCAATATAGCAAAGCGATCAACGCTCATATATGCAATCAGTAAACATTACTAGCAGACTTCTATTAACTACTAGTTCCAGCTTCTGGCAGAACACTAATTCAATACTCCATCTTACTTTGCAAGGATAACCATGGTCTATTGCATTTCCTAAACAGTTCTTTTTGTAAATAAAAAAGCAGTCGGTGCAGAGGATTTTCTATTACTTCAAACAATATTCTTAGATTAGCAACTAATCATAATCTTCCCATTTAGGATGCAGGGATTCTTTATCATAAAAATGAACTAATCCTAGGACGGGATGCGAAGAATCCTTGATTTTAAAACAACTTACTAAAAAAAATATCACCTTCTGTATATGAAATTTAATTCCCCACAACCATCTGCTAGATTTTGCACGGAGAAGAAAACAGTACTTGCGCAAATAGCTTCCATTTAGTAGGAATCTCATCAATTATTTCTTTTCTTATCTGATCAGGTTAGCAATAGAAGCTAGCTAATCTTTTCTAAGTGGTTTACAAATGCATCAACATGTCAAATTTTGTAGTGAGCAGAGGTGCTCATAATATTTCACTATATGAGAAACTCTCTTATGTTCTTTGTTCCAGGAAAAGTTGGACTATCCGAAATGTTAATATTCAATCTTGCTAGATGCTTTCAAGTCGATTGAATTACCTAAGAAAAAAGGGTAGGGTGTCCTATATTCTTACAGTATCTATATATATATCCAAGCTATATTTTCCTCTGGAAAATGAAATTCGGTTGTACTATTAATTTCTTGTAATCCATAAGGTGGAGAAATGAATTGGTCCTTTGTTACAGTTCTCTGACCATTACAACATATTTTCTGACTAAATTTCCTATCCGAAGTGCAAATCCCATACAGACCAACACACTCTAACAATAAGATAGGAATAAAGGCAGAAAACTAACTAAATCCATAACTTACCAATCCAATCCATCCCATAAACTTTAAATCCAGTTGTGTTTAGTTGCTTTGCAAAATCACTATATCTTCCACTGCGGCAAGGGGGACATATGTATACCGTCAGTAATTGGATACAGTTAACCAATTCAACATGACATACTCATACATGATACAAGGAACTTATCGCATACCTGTGCTCATTGAGACCATGTAAAAGAACAACCAATCCCCTGTACAAGAAAGATGGAATGCCGTCAGCATATGATCTGATGGGATGATCAGAAACATTTGAATTTAACAAAAATGTTCTCAAAGAGGCAATAGACCCCCTCAAAAGATTTAAAATTAGAATTTCACACATAAAACGTATCCGCTAAAGACCCATATTCAAAATACAGAGGTAAGTTCAGCATTAGCAGAAGCAACTGTTCTGAACTTAACTTACAAACCATAAGGTATATAAATCAATAGTAAACGAGCATGATCATTCAATCACTTGCTAGCTCAGCAACATGGCAACATAGAAACATGTAGGATACACTTGTATCAACATGCTAAGAACATTGGACTTTTTGCTAAATCTCTTAAGAATAACAGGAGACAGAGATGCACTTTCACAATATTGCTTTCCACTATACAAACTCAAATTTGGACGCAGTGGAATTGAACTAGTTTAGATCTCTCTGTAAGTAGGCTCATAGCTTCGAAGTTCAGACAGGAATCAACATCAGTGAAAGCTTAAATCACATTACATTAGTATCACAGTGCAGGTAGATAGAAAACAGGCCCTACAGGGCCACCCATATCATTGTCAGTGTCCTTTTTCTCTAAATATCACTGCATAGAAATGTGTGCCACTTGATGTCTTGTCAGGATTGTTATTGCAAAAGAAGTACAATAATTGAATCAATCAAAAGCTTACAGTAGTTGCATTAATACATACTCCTATTGTACAATTAACAACAGAGTAGTCACTATCATGACAAAGACCCAATGCAACTGTAACTCTCAAGGAATTGTTATCTAGCTACAAGCAAAATGAACACAAGAATATGCAAATGCATGTCAGCCATGTAAAATTAAACAGAGACAACTCAATTAGAAAAAAAAAAAAAAAAACCCGAGGCAACTCTACATAAGTTGCAAGCTAAACACACCTTAAAATCTCCATATCTTAGAGCGTAAATGAACGAAAATGTATCATTACAACATCAAAGCCACACAAAAAGTACAATTCATCGGAAGAGAGAGAATGCAAATCTATAGCAATAAAGATTACTTAAACAGCAAATGAAGTGCTTCTCAAATCAAATAACCATCATAAATATTTTATTCACACACACACATCAAATGAACAAACCACATTTAACACAAACGAATGTATCGAAACAAATTATGCAATTATAATCTCGAAACAAATTATGCAATTATAATCTAAATTTCAGGACCGTTCCGAACACGAATGTATCGAAACAAATTATGCAATTATACTCTAAATTTCAGGACAGTCCCGAACACGAATGTATCTAAACAAATTTTTGCAACTACGCATAAACACATGTAAGATACCTTAACAATACATGCATGCTTTCAAAGAATTCAAACCTAACATGCATAGCTAGAGATAAATAAACATAAAATTTTAGCATTCTGACCTAGTTTTGGTCAATACCGGCGTCCACGTTTGCGTAAACAGTGTCTCGCCACGTGCCGTCGTAAAAAAATAAAAATCCCTAGCCGATTCTCCTTCGGCGGCGCTCTCATGCGTAACCCTCCGTATAGCCAGGGCACGACGCGCCGCCACCTCGGTAGAACAACTCTTCCAGGGCACAATATTCGTCGGAACCCTAACAGCCGGCAACCCTTTATTATGACTTGATTTCTCCGGCGAAACCGGCGGCGTCACCGTCGATTTTCTCCGGCCACGAAACGGAAACAACAAGATTAACAGAAAGGCGTTGATTAACGTCAAAAAACTCCTCCACGCGCGTAACGAGATCAGCGCGTTGACACGGCCGCTTGCTCCGGACGTGAACATCACCGCCGTCATTTCATTTCCGGACTCCATTGACGTGAAATTAATCGGACAAAAAAAATAACTCCGATCAATCAAATAATTATAATAATATTATCAGTTTTAATATGAGTTTTTGAGGTGCCGATCCCGAGAAACCCTAAACTAAGTGTGTGTGTGTGTGTGTGAAATTTCAGAAAAGAGGAGTTGATATGGAGAAATGAAGATAAATTGAATGTGCGTTGTGTTGTGTTGGGTCTATTTTTAAAGAATGGTTAATAAGGAAAGGGCAATCACGTGATTATTCTAGAACCTTTTTAAATATATTTATTATTTGAATAAATCTTCCTACACATACGTGTACGTAGTAAATTGACTACTACTCCTATCAAATATCAAGTCGGTCTACCCATGCGTTTTTTAGCTAACTGCGGCGTTTTTTTCCTATCTATCACATCTAAAAATTATTTAGGGATTGTTTGGTTCGGAAAGTGGTACGAGATTGAAATCAAGAATCGAGTTAGGGATTGTTTGGTTCGGAAAGTGGTACGAGATTGAAATCAAGAATCGAGTTGAGATGGTATAGAATTGAAGTATCATTTTTGATATCGTGTGTTTGGTTGAGTTCTGTAATGAATATAGGAATGAATATGTTTGATTTAAAATATTTTTGAGTTACTAATTTAATATATTTTTGCATCATTAATTTATTTTGTGTTAAAAATTTACATTTAATGATTTCAATATAAATGAAAATAGTATAAATAAAATGATACCTCGTACCTTTTTCTCATACCCACCTCACGAGGATATCAAAAATTCATATATTGGGGGTTTAAGAAATGAATTTTAAATCAAATTTTCCTCAACCAAACACCAAATATGAGATTGAAATGAACGAAACTCATATCAGTTACCAGAATTATTCCAACCAAACAACTCCTTAATTGATTAAAATATAATTTAAATGACTTTATGAGACAACCTACAATTTTGAATAGCGCTTCAAACTCTTCGGAAGGACCTACGTGTAACGCATGCGGCGGCCCGCATTGTGCGACTGCTTCGCCACTGGTGTACTGGCTTATATATAATCCGGCAAACTCAGCACAATAGCACATCACTATTGATTCCCTCGTTTCTTTACGTTTTTATTTTTGGAATTTTTCTCTCAATTTTTCATATTCCAAAAGTTTTCAAAAATAATAAAATTTTGTAATATAAAAATTAACTACATCCACTACTTTCTCCAACATCTTCACTTTATACATTAAATATTGATTGAGCTATATATATTTAATTAATATTTTTAATTTACATTAGCTAAAAATCCGTACAATGGAAAAATTACTTTTAATAGTTGTTATTTTATTATTTACGTATTACTATTTATTAATTGTATTTGTTCAAAAAAATAGGTAAGTATGTTTTTTTAATAATTAAGTATTAAAAATAGATTTTAAAATAAATGAGTAAAGATTTGCTCGTGATATTTATGAAAAATGAGGGTTTTTATTAAGAACAAGTATAAAATGTAACATGTTTTAGTTGAAAAAGTTAAGTGACTGTGATATTTTTGGAAAAAATCCAAGTTAAAATTAAAAGAAATAGACCCAAAGTTAGTACATAAAACCCGGCCCAAAATATCAACTACCGTCCGACTACCAAACTTTTTTTTTTTTGAAACTTACTGATTCAATTCATTCAAAACAAAACGTCATAGGAAAGAGCCTCCAACAAACACGTAGGAGGAGACGTGAAAACATTATAGGAATTTACTAAACAAGGGATTCTAGCTACCTCATGTGCTACCCTGTTAGCATTTTTCCTGATAAAAACAACTGAAACTCTACTTAGACTATTAAGAATCTGCTTGCAATCCTCAATTATCTCTCCAACCTCCAAGTAGTTTATATTATGCTTCTGAATGGCATTAATAGCGAGCTGAGAATCCGACTCCACTACTACCTCATCATCCTGCATTCGCAGCTCCTTGATCCACGATAAGGCTTCCCGAACACCAACCGATTCAGCCTCGACTACTGATACTTCACCATCGAACTTGTGAGTTTTGGCTGCCATGAATTCACCCTTATCATTCCTCATTACCATTCCTATTGAGAAAGCATTTGTTCCTGGATAAATAGAGGCATCAACGTTTATTTTAATATTTCATTTTTAATAATATAGTATATATATAAGATTCAAAAAGCTTTATATGGAAAGGTAAATTAATGATAATCTCCTTTTAACATTTTGTGCAAAGTAATCTCTTTTAACATGATTACCAAAACAACTCCATAAAAAGACTTTGTTTGTTGGAAAATATTTTCTATACATTTCGGCGTTTGTTTGGCTTCTAGAAAATATTTTTCAGTAAATTATTTTTTATGTGTTTGTTTAGCGTTTTGGAAAATATTTCTAAATTTTCTTGTGTTTGTTTGGTCTTCAGTAAAAAAATATATATTTTTCAAGTGGAGAAAATTTTTGTAAGAAAAGTGATGAATTTTTGGAAAATGACTTCTCATTTTGAGAACGAAAAAACATTTTTCAAAATGAACAATTTTTCACTTCCATGGTGGATGTACATTTCTTGTATGTTTTTCGGATTATATACCCGAATGTCTTGTTGGTCACTTTCGGGAGTACTGTTGCACAATTGTGCAAGCAATAATTGTGCAGAGAGAGTGTACAATTTGTACAAAAATTGTGCATAAATTAGACAAAAAAATAATATAAATGTAAAAATTAAAGTATTTATATAATCCATTAAATAAATGATTCCAGAGTAATGGACAGACAACCGTTGAGAAAAAGAGGAGTGGTATTATTTAAAGAATCGATCGATACATTATAAACAAAAAGGCTTAGTAACTAAGGATAATTTTTTGATTTGCGTTATCGAAATTTAGAATAAGAAGATCAAAGGTGGTATTATAGAAAAGTTTGATTATTTACTATTACATAAATGGTTGTACCAACTCATACTAGGATAAAAATAAAAATAAAAATCATCCCGCAAACTCTGATGATTATTTATGAAAACAGATTTGCCAACTAATACGGCATATATAAAAATAAATGATGTATATATATAAAGAATTATAATATCAAAGATATTGTTTGTATTAGTATCAGGATTGGGAACAGGAGGAGTAGGTGCTTGCTGATTATTACATCTGCCTTTGTTCAGCACGATTAACTTTAGCATTTTCATTCCTCACTTGAGCTTTTGGGCTAAAAAACCTGAAGCAAAGGTATAAAAAATGTTGTGTTTTAGAAAAACGACATAATTCTAGTAAACAGTTACACAACTATTATTACCCAAATATGTAGAGGAAAATGTTCTCGACGAACTGGTAAATAACAGCCAACATCTGCAAAAGATCAATAAAAAACAGTTAATATACGAAATGCCTTGACAAACAAGTAAAAATGTGTTGTTTTTAATACATGCAATAGTAAAAAAAGTTAAGTGCCGGGTAAAATCATATTTCTTATGCACTGCATTTTGTTCTTCTGACAATGTATCATGTGGATTTGGAAGTGCATTGGTGTTTCTCTAATTTAAAGGAAAATCTTTGCGGCTGAATTTCAATGTTTGGGAAAAAGTTAACTTGTGCAACTTCAAATTTCACTGAAAAACTTGAGCCTCCTAGATATTCACCTCGGTTGCTTCTAACTTTTGCAGTTATGGACACGTAGCTGGTTATGATAATCTCATTATTTGCTATATGATTTAATACACATAAAAAATAAAATAAAATAAAACAATCTATCCCAACAATTGAGAGAGAGAGAGAGAGAGAGAGAGAGAGAGAGAGAGATTGAAATAAAATCTGTATGCCAAAGAAATGGAGGATAGTTCCACTGATTACAAATTACTACATACATGTGCTGATGCAGACTACAGAGGAGAAACAGAGGGAGAGAGCTGATGTTTGAACTATATTAATGCAGAAGCACCAACTTCAGTTTCTTTATGTAGAGAAATAATGCCTTTAGAAATTAGGCATCAACAACCATTACAGGTTTGCACTTAACAATTATATATATATATATATATATATATATATATATATATATATATAGAGAGAGAGAGAACAATACATTTTTTAAGCTCAAAATTGATTTTTTTTTCTTTAGATAGATTAATATTCAGAAGCATAGACTGACTGGCATTGAGATGCAGAGTAGGAATGTTTGAAAATCCTACTGATACATTAGAAACGGAGAGGCTTACGTTACTAATGATATCCAATTGGTTTGATTTATCGGAATTCCAAACAAGAACATAAAAAGTGGCATAGTAAGAAAGTTGGGCATACTGAATTTCAAATTTATGGGTAGTGGTGTTAAAAATTTGGAATTTAGGTGGTACGAATTTGGGCTGGTGATGACGATTTACTACTACATATACAGTGGTTATACTGGCAGGTACAAGGATAAAACTAAAAATAAAAATCATCCCGCAAATTCTACGATGATTATTTGTGAAAACAAAAATGCCAACTATTACGGCATTATAAAAAAAAATGCGGTAGATATATAAAGAATTATAATACCAAAAATACTGTTTGTATCAGGATTGGGAACATCGGGAGGAGGAGGTGCTTGCTGATTATCAACACCGGCATTTTCATTCCTCGTGACTTCAGCTTCTGGGCCAAAAACCCTGAAACAAAGGTATAAAAAAACATTAATTTGTGTTTTAGAAAAGAGGCGTAATCCTAGTAAACAGTTGCACAAATATTAGTACCCAAAAGACAGAGGAAAATGTTCTCGACGAACTAATAAATAACAGCCAACATCTGCAAAAGATCAATAAAAAAACAGTTAATATACGAAATGCCTTGACAAACAACTAAAAATGTGTTGTTTTTAATACATGCAATAGTAAAAAAGGTGAAATGCAAATGCTAGCACCTCTTTTATGGAATGTAGTACTCGTTTGACAAGTTCGATCTTCAGCAGCAAAATAAAACGTTGTTCTTCAAACAGTAAAACAAACCCGTTCGACTACAACATACACAACAAGTACCTGCTTGTTAATCTATATAGAAATAGGAATCTGGAAAGGCTTTGTTTGTTTGTTGAAAAATATTTTCTATACATTTCGGCGTTTGTTTGGCTTCTAGACAATATTTTTCTGTAAATTATTTTTTGTGTGTTTGTTTAGCGTTTTGAAAAAAATTTATAAATTTTCTTGTGTTTTTTTGGTCTTCGGGAAAAAAAAAATTCTAGTGGAGAAAATTTCTGTAAGAAAATTGATGAGTTTTTGAAAATTGACTTTCCATTTTGAGAACGGAAAAACATTTGTCAAAATGAATAATTTTTCACTTCCGGGGTGGATGTTAGAATATTTTCGGACATTTCTTGTATGTTTTTCGGATTATAAACTGGAATGTCTTGTTGATCACTTTCGGGAGTACTGTTTACGATTTCTACCATAGTTTGATCCTGCATTGACTCCATATGGGGAGCGATGGTAGGATAAAAAAGTCTGCAAAATAATTAAATAATTAGATTCAACAAACTCATTATATAATTATTTGAATAATGTGTAAATGTGTAATTGATTATATAACAATAATAAAGTTTTTGTATTTGAACAATAATTTGCATAATTGTTGCACAATTGTGCAAGCAATAATTGTGCAGAGAGAGTGTACAATTTGTACAAAAATTATGCATAAATTAGACAAAAAAAGAATATAAATGTAAAAATTAAAGTATTTATATAATCCATTAAATAAATGATTCCAGAGTAATGGACTAACCGCCATTGAGAAAAAGAGGAGTGGTATTATTTAAAGAATTGATCGATACATTGTAAACAAAAAGGCTTAGTAACTAAGGATATTTATTTGATTTGAGTTATTGAAATTTAGAATAAGAAGATCAAAGGTGGTATTGTAGGAAAGTTTGATTATTTACTATTACATAAACGGCTGTACCAGCTGATACTAGGATAAAAATCATTCGACAAATAATTTGATTATTATTAATTATGAAAACAGAAATGCCAACTAATACGGCATATATAAAAAGAAATGCGGTAGATATATAAAGAATTATAATACCAAAAATACTATTTGTATCAGGATTGGGAACATCGGGAGGAGGAGGTGTTTGCTGATTATTAACACCTGCATTTTCATTCCTCGTGACTTCAGCTTCTGGGCCTAAAATCCTGAAACAAAGGTATAAAAAAACGCAACACCTTTTCTTTTTTGTATGTTATTGCCTTTAGTATACATCGGAAGAAGATTTTGATTCAGTAATAATAATTCAAAAAACGTATTTGTAGGTCTACTCCTCTATTTGCATGCATGGTAGTAATATAGATACCACCTTCACCTGAAGTGAAGGTCTAATTGTCACTTAAAAGATAGTCTAATTATAGTTTAATATATATACAACTCTCGTTTTAAAGCTTAATTATTTAAAAGACAAGGTCGAGTAAATTTGACATAATCACCAGATTTGGTCAATTGACTAAAAGTTTAGCTAAGAGAAATGTATTATTGTAGTGCATATTTTTTTGAGAAATTATCAAAAATACTACTTTTTCTAAGTTTTTTTTTGCAATTTTACTATCTTGTGAAAATATTTGTAAAAATACTAATTTTTTGAAAATATTTGCAAAAATACGGTCTGCAACTACTTTCAACCATCTGCAACTGTAACCAAAATCAACCACATACGTAACCAAAAATACGGTCTGCAACCAAAGCAAACAGAAGCAAATTTTTAAAAAATGATCAAAAAACAGCTGAGAATTCAAAAAAATTGTTAGTAAGATGTTTGGTAAGCTTGTTGTCTTGATTAAGTCGTTCCCCTGGGGTTCAGTACTTAACCTTTAGGGTTCAATGTTAGGTTTTAGAAATATTAAGAATGAGGAATAATTCGTATATGAATTCAGGGTTTAGGTAAACCATAACCTACCCTGATTTTAGGGTTGTAAACGCCGTAAAAAATTATTTTTGATTAAAAAGTTACATATGTGATTGATTTTGGTTGCAGTTGCAGATATGGTTGAAAGTAGTTGCATGCTGTATTTTTGTAAATATTTTCAAAAAAAATAGTAATTTTACAAATATTTTGATATTTTAGCTATGTATTTTTTGCAAACACTATTTCTTAGAAGGGCACCTAACCTCCCGCATATCCTATATATATATATTGATGATTGATGATTGCCTTTAGTATACATCAGAAGAAGATTTTGATTCGGTACTAATAATTCAAAAAAACGTATGTGTAGTTGTTGGTCCTTGTGTATTGCAGAAGGGGGGGGGGGGATGAATGCAATACTGATAAAATTCAATCTCAGTTTCAACAACTAAAACTAAGATTTAATGTTATCAATAATATGTATGCATTCACAAACAGTAAAATAGAGAAGACAGTATTCACAAAATAAATGTTTTATTTATTTTGCAAAGTGTTGCTACAACCTCAAGAGAGAAATCTTGAGCTTCGTTTTTCTTCAAGGCACTTGCTAGTCTTCGTTACATCTCTAGAATGAATTGACAGTAGGTATAAGACTAATCCTATCACTATCAGTCACGGGTTTGTGAAGCTGCTGTCATTGTCAAGCGGCAGCTTCTTACAGATTGTCTTACCCATGTGACTTTCCTAAATTGCTAATATGTCAGATATACATCATAACAAAAGCAACCTAGATTCATTCTATTTCCAGCTTAAGCAATTCAGCAAATAAGGACTTGACCTTGCTCTTAAATTGATTCGCTTTTGTTTTGCAGTGCTTGAAGCTTCTGTCGTAGTCTTGCAGACTTGGTGCAGCTTAGGGATACTGCATCACGCCTGTTTCTTGAACATTGAAACTGTCACGGGATTTGACTGAGAAAGTTACTTAGAACAAGGGTCTTTCTCGAGACAGTTACTTTTGCCGCAAAGCTTGCTGTCACAAGAATGTGCTTTTGGTGACAGTACGAGTTCCCCGCATAGTGTGGTGTCGAGGTTCCCAAGCTTGCTGTCGAGGGCTAAAGTTGTTGTCGCGAAGTCTTCCGCCAATGTTGCTGTCAGAGTGAATATGTTGTCTTGACTTGCAACATTCTGTCTTCTTGTAATCTTACTGTCGAAGCTTTAGGACAGTAACCTTTATTCATGTTGTCATCTAAATATGTACCCTTTGAGGCTTGAACACAGCAAGTGAACTTCTTTCAAATTATACAACTAGAATAACATTACATACTGATTACAAGAACATACTTTGGCTGTGACAGTATGTTCTACTTAATTTAAAAATTAAGTACAATCAAAGTTAAGTTGTTTCTATGTTATCACCCATAAATCCCAACAATCTCCCCCAATTTGTTTTTATGGGAAATAACAACAAATTTACAATATGTGCTGACAACTTAACTAACAAGATCAGAATGGATTAAGAATTTTTACTTAGCTTGAGATTTCCTCTTCTGCCTTGCTACATCCTCTCTTTTGAGAGCTTCTACCAAGCAGCTTTTTAGACTTTCTATAAGAGAAATTTCAGCAGCAGAAACTGCATCATCCTCTACTTCTTCAATGATCTTCTTTATAGAAGGGGAGAGGAGAGAACTAACATCCCTGAGATTCAGCCATTGTACTATATCATAAGGATAGGTTCTGAAGTGAAGTTCTTCATTAATGAGCTTGAATCTACTTCCAGGATAAGCATTGAGAGTCCTTCTCATTTGCTTGTCCAGCTTTGAGTCTTCTCCTTTTCTTCCTTCCAATACATTCTCTATTTCATCAGAACAAATCTGCTCCAAGGGATGAATAGATCCAGCTACCATATACTGTAAGTCCTTCAGAATGGTTGTTTTTAGCTTGTGAAAGCTGCAAACATAGATTTCTTCTTTTAGATACTTCATTCTTAGGGGATTTTCCAGCATACATGATTGATAATTTGGAGCTTCACTTTCTGCCTTGTTGGAAACCTTGCATCTTTCCAGTAGTTCAGCTTCCTTCTTATCAAGTTCTGACTTAGTTTGAGAATATTGAGAAGATTCAGGTCTTTTGCTTGGCTTGGGTTCCCTTTCCTGAGTTGGTTGGGTTTGCCCTTCTTCTGTGGGTAATTTCTCAAACTCATAGTACCAGTGGTATGGTATAGGAGAAGGTGGGAGATCAGTTAGAATATCAGCATCATCAAAATCAACAAAATTGTAGCCAAATTTCTGATAGAATTCAGCATCCCTATCAGCCTGATATTTCAAGATATGTTCCATAACAGACTTTGGAACATTATCATAACTCTCCAACAACTCTACCATTCTTTCCAGGTAGAAGAAGTCAATTCTCCTTTTATCTATGGTTGATGTCCTACCACTGGTTGATGTGGACACCAGGTTGAAGTCCTTATCAACCTCGGTAGATCTTGATCCTTCCCACCATAGAATGTACTCAGTGGCCTCTTGATTTGCATCCAATTTAACCTCAACACTCTTGATTTCCCAAGATTGCATCTGTTGAATTTTAAGACTGTTGGGAGGAATTGATTGAATTGGCATCTTCAAATTTCTGCCTAAACCAGTGGCCTTTTCCTTTCCTGAGCACATGTGCTTTCCTGCAGGTTTCTGTCTAGTAAACCATGCCTTAGCTTTAGCTTTCAGTCTCTTGGGCTTGACAGCAGCTTTGGTTTCATCCTTGACAGAACCTTTCTTGACAGTACCTTTGTCGACAGCATCTTCCATGACAGCATCTTCTATGACAGTATCCTTGTCGACAGTACCTTTGGTGACAGCATCTTTTTCTGCATTTATGCAGTCAATAGCACATCTAAGAATGCTTGCCTCCAAAGCTTCCAGTATTCTTGACTCCTCTTCATCTGTAGCACCATCATCTTTCTTTTCCTGATTAGGAGTTTCTTCATTGCCTTCATTTTGGGATTGAATACCAGTATTCCCAGAATTACTTCCACCAGCATTTCCAGAAGCTTCACCACCTCCAACCTCATTATCATCATCATCCTGAGGAGGAAGGTCATAGAGGCAACTTCCACCTTGATCATTTCTTTTGGCATTGGCTCTAGAGATTAGTTCCTTCACTCTAGCTCCCAGTGCCTTGTCTCTCAACACCAGCATTTTGTAGATCTCTTGAACAGCATAAGCTCTTCCTGGATTGGCATTTGAATTGAGTATTCCATCTAACACTTTCAGAATTGACTTGGTTTCCATTCTGGATGTGCCAACCAAATTCATGAAGCTGTTCCTTCTTGTGCCATCCTTAGTTTCAGATCTATAGAAAACACATGGTGGATTTGTGTAGACTTCAGGTAGTTTTTGTATGAGCAGGTTCTGGATTTGCATATCTAATATTTCATTGAATGGTGTTTGAGTTGCCCTGATCTTTCCCTTCAAGGCACACAACACCTTTGCTGGCAGACTCTGCAAGAATTGCATTGTGATGAAATAAGATATGCCAGAAGTGAGATAAATACTTACAACCCATCTTTTCTCATCATTCACCATTACACTAACACTAGTAATTTGTTCCTTTAACAGTTTTGTGGTGTTGGTTGGACGGTTGCTTGGAGCATTCATTGCTTTTTCCACCAAACTGCTAAATTCACTGTCATGGTTGTGTAATGTGCTCTCCCTGTAATCCACCATCAAGACATTGGCTTCTTCTTGATCAAATTGAGTGCCATTTGTCCAAATAATTCCCTTTTGGATGGATTCAGGCAGTTTCCCTTTACCTTTCCCAAGTTTGTTTTGTTCCTCCATTTCTCTCCATTTCTTCTGTAGAGCAGTTTCTTGAGTTTCTGGAGTTGGCTCTCTAATCAACACAGGAGGCAAGATTGGATGTCTAGATGCAGGTCTTCTTTGCAATGCATCTTGAGTTTCCTTTGACATTAACACCCTTTCTCCATCCATTTCCACTTCAACAGGCTTTTCAGCTTTATCATGTGGTTGTGCACTGCTTGGTTTGACTTGCTCCCCCTTAGACATTGCTTTCCTTTTAGATCCCCCTCTGGTCTCCACAGCTACAGGCTCCCCCTGAGTTCCACCTGATTCCTGAATAGGCAATGATTCTGATCTTGCTACTTTCTCCCCCTTAGTTGAGTTGGCAGCTACTAGGTCAGTAAGGAACTGAATAGAGAGTTGAGTAGCAGCAAAACCATCAACCACCAGTTGAGAGAGAGAGTCCATCTTGGAGTTGAGGGTAGCACACTGTCCTTCCAGAGCTGCAATCCTGTTACCATAAGTAGCAGAGGGGCCACCATACCTTAACCTTCTTGGAGGGGAAGGAAAAGAAAGGGGCTTGGAGGCTATGGGGGTTCTCACACTCTCAGGGTGTTTTTGAGTGATCTCATCACCCCTCACAGTTTGACTCTCAAGGCCTAGTGCCTGAATAGTGTGGGCTCCCTCAATAACTCTCTGGACATGCTCAAGTCCCTCTCCTTTTGCCAGCTCATTTGGCTGCCTCTCATTTTTATGCTCACCTCTCTTTTCTTTTATCTCTCTTTTCTTGTGCACACCCTCACTCAACCTAGATGCATGGGTATGAGCAGTACTAACATGCATGGAAGGAGTAGACTTAGAATGTACCTTTAAGAGTTTGGCAAGAGGTAGATCATCATCAGAGGCATCCTCAATGATTACAGCATCAAAATCAGGCTGAGAGGACTGGACAGCATCTTTGGCAGGAATGTTACTGTCAGTTGGAGTCTGGACAACAGGTTCTGGCATGACAGCAACTTTGGGAGGTGGAGTGACAGTAGGTTCTGTAGTGACAGTGTCTTTCTCTCCACCCATGACAGCAGCTGTGTCCAGGACAGCAACATTGCCAGTGTCTTTGACAACAACAGAGGCTGTGACAGCATCTTCCTGAAGGTAAGATGCTCCTTGGAGTTCAGACAAAGTGTTGGCTGTTTCATTTTCTGACAAAATACCACTTTGCCCTAGCTCAGTGTTTGGAGGAGTGGTGTCCATCTCACTTTGAGAAATGGGTTCTTGTGGACCACTAGATGGGGGCTCATCCATGATTGGAGATGGATGATCAAAACTTGAAGGGTTGGGACTGTCCCCTTCTCTAGGTTGTGGAGAAGAAACAAAAGAATGTGTAGGGAAGGAAGAAGGTGAAAGTGTAGTAGAGAGTGGGGGCTGATTCACAGATGAAACATGTGAACCATCAATAGGAGTAGAGAAATCCTCACTGTGCCCTAACTCACTGTGTGTTTCTTCAAGTGGGGGTATCTCAGGTTGGGAACCATGAGTTTGTGCAGACTCTGTACAGGGTGCCTTGGGAGACAGGCCAATTTCAATAGATGTCCCTTGTTGAGAAGGCACATCTAGGGAGGAGTTTATTTCCCTGGTTTCCTCTACAGTCTTTTGGGAGACTGCAGGGTGGCTGACAGTGGTTTTGGTCCTCCTAGCTCTCTTCTTCTTAGGCTCAGGGGGAACCACTGTGGGTTCTGTTTGACTACCTTCCTTATTTGCTGCACTAGGTGCAGTGTCTCCCTCTTGACTAACAGAGCTACCACCAACATCAGCGTCTAAGGATCTTTTTCTGGATTCTTGCAAGGCTTCTCTTTGGGCTTTGGGAAGTCTAGAGGGCCTAGGCTGAGTGTATGGTGTTGAATGTGGGTTAACTGAATTTGGGTCTAATTCAGTTTCATCCTCAAGAGAAAAGGAATCATAACCAGAAGGTAATGGATAATCAAGGTTGGACACTTGATCAACCATGTGTTGAGTGAAACAGAGTGGAATGTGTGCATTGAGATCTTGTGATGATAACTGTGTGTGTGTGTTCTTTTTCAAAACTGAGCAAGCCTCTAAACGAGGAGCAGCATCATTAAAATCACAGAATGAATTAATGCACAACATAAGAAAGCGAGGGTAGAGTGATACCTTCTTACCTATGACAGCTTTGAGGTGTGCCATGAGGAGAGCTCCAACATTCACCTTGTATCCATGGACAAGAGAATGTGTCAGTTTGTTGATGTAGGAGGGTATTCCATTCCAGCCCGTGGACTTGGTAGAGAACACCTTGACCATCACATCAAATATCATACTCCACTCCTTTCGCAGATGTTTCCTATCCATTTCACCAGTTGGATACCACTTGGTAGTCCCCTCTTCGAGAATAGGGCCTGCATACCCAATCTTCAAGAAGAGCTTCTTGAGAGTGTCATCATTTGCAAGTTCAGTAAATTGTTGTCTTGCTTCAAGTGTAATTCCAAGAGCATTGTTGATGACCTCAGCTGTAAGAGTGTATTGTTGCCCAGAGATTGTGAATTGAATACCAGGGTTCTCACCCTCAGTTTGAGCAACAGCAGTTTGCCAAAACGCCTCAAGTCTGTCTAAGTCGAGAATGGGGGTTGAGGTTATGGCATAACCGAGATAGGACTTGTTCAAGAAAAACACTAGTCCTTTGAAGCCTTCACCAGCATCATTTGGGGAAAAGATGCCAGCAAAGTTTGTGTGAGAGAGAGTCTGTTTGGGGGCCATTGAGATTTCAAGAAAAGAAGAAAGTAAGAAAGATTGCTTTTTGCTGGAAGAAAGGTATTTTGCCTTGAGTTTGATGAGAAATAGAAAGATATGTCTGAGTAACTGGGGAATAAATAGGGGTATCTCAAACGTTTTGTGCATAAAAAGTGGATTTCAAGAACGTGTCTTAACCCACTCTTAAACACGTGAGTTACTGTCCGTTATTCACTGACCAACGTGGGATAAATATCCAATTTCAACGGTCCACTATTGGTGACAGTAACCTGTGCGCTAGAAACAATCTGTCAGTAATAAGAGGTGGTGACAGTAGGTTTTGCGCGACAGCAACTATTGCGCAAAGACTTGCTGTCACCGTTAAGCATATGAATGACAGTATCCTTTACAAGTCTTGACAGAAGGTCTTTCCCTGCTGTCAAGAAGGTTGCTGTCAAGAAACACACGACAGTATCCTTCTTAACGACAGTAACTTCGATTAGGAATTGGTTCTGTCATGAACTTATTAGAATGCTTGATTCATACACTAAACTTAATATTGACAAATTATGGATTTAGCAATGTAATCTATTGAACACAGATATTAATCAATTAACACAGACAAAGCATAAACTCAATAACCACAAAGACAAGAACTTTTATTATTATTATTATTATTAATAAAATCATTCAGAATGGAACATTGAGTACATCATTTCATGACTTTATTAACTAGTTCTAAAAGCTCTGCCCTAGCCTCTTCTTCAGTGCAGCCTTCTTCCTTGAGAAGTGCCTGAAGCAACTTCTCTTCTTCCTGAGCCTTGGCTTCCTCTTCCTTAGCCTTGGCCTCCTTTTCCTCGTCTATCTCATCGAGGGCATCCAACAGCACCTCGAAGAGCTCCTCAATCTCCTCATTGTAGGGTTCACTATCACACTTCTTTAGCCCAACTTCAATTCCTACTTTGTTTTCCATTATTTACTTTAAAACTGAGAGCAGACTGGTGAAACCTAAGGTTAATTTATAGGCAAAACCGTCTAAGGATTAAAGTCTAATGGTCAACAGTTAGAGTACCCATACAACTACCACAAAAGTAATTAATGGTCGAGTCCTCCTTTAATCCTACAGATTAATGCAAAAAGGTGTGAAAGTCCAATGGAACAGATTTTTATCTCTCAAACTTAACAAGTAACCACATTAATGTCATACACGGTTTAAAAGTATGAGACTGGCACAAAATACTGACATGATAAGTCAAATCAACACATGCTGTCACATAACAGACATAAACCAAGTAGACAGTAACTTCTCTCGACAGCAGGTTTGAAGTTGCTGTCATGAGCTTCATTAGAGAATTTGGAAATATCAAAAACTGAGTAAATCAACATACCAGGTTCAGCATTCCCAATTCACTTACCAACCTGTTGAAGGTTGCTTCATCCAATGGCTTAGTAAAGATGTCAGCAAGTTGCTTGTCAGTTGGGACATAGATCAGCTTCACAGTTCCTTGTTCAACATGCTCTCTGATAAAGTGATGTCTTATATCAATGTGCTTTGTCCTAGAGTGTTGAACTGGATTGTCTGATATGGCTATGGCACTAGTGTTGTCACAGTAGATAGGAATTTCACTTAACACTAGACCATAATCCAGAAGTTGATTCTTCATCCATAGAATTTGTGCACAGCAACTGCCTGCAGCAATATACTCAGCTTCTGCAGTTGAGGTAGAAACTGAATGCTGCTTCTTGCTAAACCATGAGACCAATCTTCCACCAAGAAATTGACAGCTACCAGTAGTACTCTTTCTGTCAATCTTGCATCCAGCATAGTCTGAGTCTGAGTAGCCAATTAGATCAAATCCAGTGTTCTTGGGATACCAAAGACCTAGGTTAGGAGTGCCTTTTAGGTATCTAAAGATTCTTTTGATGGCTACTAAGTGAGACTCCTTTGGATCACTCTGAAACCTTGCACAGAGACATGTAGCAAACATGATGTCAGGTCTGCTAGCAGTTAGGTATAGGAGAGATCCTACCATGCCTCTATAGGTGCTTGAATCAATTTTCTTCCCTTTAGGATCAAGATCTAGACTGGTTGAGGTGGACATTGGTGTCTTTGCAGGTGATGAATCTTCCAAGTTGAACTTTCTGAGAAGTTCCTTGATGTATTTAGCTTGACAAATAAAGATTCCATCAGATTGTTGAAGAATTTGTAATCCCAGAAAGAATGACAATTCTCCCATCATACTCATCTCATATTTGTTACTCATGAGAGAGGAAAACTTCTCACACAGTTTCTCATTTGTAGAACCAAAAATGATATCATCCACATAGATTTGTACCAGAATGATGTCCTTGCCATGGTGTTTGTAGAAAAGTGTCTTGTCCATAACTCCTCTAGTAAACTGGTTTTCCAGAAGAAAGGTGGAAAGTGTGTCATACCATGCCCTGGGTGCTTGCTTTAGTCCATACAAAGCTTTGAAGAGTTTGTACACAAAATCATACACTTCAACATCCTCAAACCCTGGTGGCTGTTCAACATACACTTCTTCTTCCAATTCTCCATTTAGGAAGGCACTTTTGACATCCATCTGAAATACTTTGAAGTTGCAGTGTGCAGCATAGGCTAGAAAGATTCTTATAGCTTCAAGTCTTGCAACAGGTGCAAATGTCTCATCATAATCTATTCCCTCCTGTTGACAGTAACCCTTAGCTACTAGCCTTGCTTTGTTTCTTGTCACTGATCCATTTTCATCAAGCTTGTTTCTGAAAACCCATTTGGTCTCAATGACTGACTTTCCCTTAGGTCTTGGAACTAGCTTCCATACATTGTTCCTTTCAAACTGATTTAGCTCTTCTTGCATGGCTATCACCCAGTCAGAATCCAACAATGCTTCATCAATTGTCTTAGGTTCCATTTGAGACAAGAAGCATGAAAACATGCTGTCAGCAGAGACTTTGTTCCTGGTCCTCACTCCAGAATTAGGGTCACCAATGATGAGGTCACTTGAGTGATCCTTGTTCCACTTGGTGATTCTGGGCAAGCTACTTGACTGCACAGGAACATTTTCTTCAGTTTGTTGAGTTGAATGATCACCAATCCCATTGTCTTCACCATGTTCTTCATTGTCTCCAGAGTCACCATTGTCATGAATGTTAGAGGATATGGTCTGTGACTGAGCTGGAGTTTGGTTGACAGTAGTGGCATTGACAGTATCTTTATCAACTTCAACAACTTGAGTGAAGCTAGGTTCTTCATCCACAATCTCCTCAGCTTCCAAGTATCCTTGATTCTCAAATCTGAATGTCTGCATCTTTCCTTCTTCATGCAGTCCTGGAAACTTGGTTTCATCAAATGTGACATTAACACTTTCTTCAATAATCCTGTGTTCCATAACATAAACTCTGTAGGCAGTCCTTTCTGTGCTGTAACCCATGAATAGTCCTTCAAAAGCCTTGGTGTCAAATTTTCCTTTCTTCTCATGGTTATCCTTCATCATAAAGCATTTGCTCCCAAACACATGAAAATATTTGACAGTAGGTTTCTTTCCAGTTAACAGACAGTAAGGTGTACTTGCATGAGTTTTGTTGATCATGGTTTTGTTCTGAGTATAACAGGCTGTGTTGATAGCTTCAGCCCAGAAATATGTTGGCAGTTTGGCATCATGCAACATAGTTCTAGCTGCTTCAATGAGAGTCCTGTTCTTTCTTTCTACAACTCCATTCTGCTGTGGAGTTCTTGCAGCAGAGAATTGTTGTACAATTCCTTCATCTTTAAAGAAATTTCCAAGAGTGGCATTTCTGAATTCTGTACCATTGTCACTCCTCAAGATTTGAACTTTTGAGTTTGGAGTTCTATCAAGAACTCTGACTTGATCAATAATCAGTTGAGCAGCTTCATCTTTGGATTCTAGAAACTTCACCCAAGTGTACCTTGAGTAATCATCCACCATTACTAAGGCATATCTCTTCTTGGCCATTGATGGTACATTGACTGGTCCAAAGGGATCCATGTGAATCAACTTGAGTGCTTCAATGTTGGTGTTCATTTGCTTAGACTTGTGCACAGCTCTTCTCAGTTTGCCCATTTGACAATCTTCACACAGTCCTTCTTGACAGAATTCCTGTTGGGGCAAACCTCTCACTAACTCCTTCTTCATCAGAATATTCATTGTCTTGAAGTTGAGATGTGAGAGCTTCCTGTGCCAAAGCATACTGTCACCAACAGTTGCTTTACTGTAGAAACAGTAAACCTTATCCTTCTTTGTTGAATTTAAGTTAGCAACAAACAAGCTTCATTTTCTAACCCCTTTTAGAGAGAGGCTACTATTCTTCTTGTGATAAATGTTACACAACATCATATCAAAATCAACCTTGAATCCCCTGTCACTGAATTGGCTGACACTGAGTAGATTGTGCTTCAATCCATCCACAAGAGCAATATCTTCAATGACAACATTTCCAATTTCTAGACAGCCATATCCCACTGTGTAACCCTTGCTGTTGTCTCCAAAGGTTATGATTGGGCCAGCCTTCTCAACATAATGTGATAGCAGGGCTTTATCACCTGTCATGTGTCTTGAGCAGCCACTGTCAATGATCCACATGACTTGATCTTTCTTCTTGCCCTGCAAAACAGAATGTGTCTAAGATGCATATGGTACCCAATCCTTGTTGGGTCCTGCAGTTTCAGTGTCTCCTGAGTTTCTTTCAGTCATAAAGTCATAAGCATTATCAGTAATCTCCTGTTTGACTTCTCTTTTCACCCACTTAGGTTTAGAATTGGACTTGGTCCTTTTCTTAGTGGATGAAGCCTTTTTGCTGTTTCCAGCAGGCTCAGAAGTCTCAACAGTGTTCAGGTATGAGCATTTTTCAGTAGAGAGAACAGATAAGTTAAAGCATGTACTCATGGCAGTGATTTTGCATGGCATACATTCAATGTTGTTACAGACACTCATAGTTCTATGCAAAAGGGGGGTTCTGTGTAAGTTACCATTGAGTTCAGTTGCATTGATCTTATTCTCAATTGGTTTCTTACAAACATGTGTTAAGTGATGAGTAGATCCACAGTTATTGCATAGTTTCCTAGAGGCACCTCCAACATTAGTGTATCCATTTCCTTTATTGACACCTACCTTACCATTCCTGTTTTTAGACTTGGGAGCTACTGGATTGACAGTATGTTCAGAAGTTGTTGTCGAACTTTCCTTGACAGTATCTTTTATTCCTACTGTCTTGACAGAAGGTTTTAAAGTTACTGTCTTGGAACCATTCTTGACAGTATCTTTGGAAGATTCTGTCTTGCCAACTGTGACAGCATCTTTTGAACTTACTGTCTGATTGCTTGGTAAGTTTACTGTCTTGGGGATTGTGACAGTATCCTTTCCATCCTTGAATGTGCTGTCAACACCTTCATCCTCATCAAGTATTTCTTGTTTGATGAGCATGGCTTCTTCATCAAACTCAATTTCTGCAGCTTTGAAAATAGGAGTTTTAACTTTCTTGAGAATGGTGGGTTTGACAGCAGCACTCCCAGGACAATCTTGAATCACAGTTTCCTTTCCAGGTCTTCTACCATAAGAAAAACCTATACCAACAGACTGATTTTCTGTATGCTTATCATTGTAATCCTGAACTATCTTTGATGAGTTTTTATAAGCCTTGATTTTAAATTCATTTTCAGCAATCTCATTTCTCAGGTATTCCTCAACCTCTTTAGCACATTTCAATTCATTTTTAAGTTTAGCATTCTCCTGAGCTAAAGAGTCTAGTGAACTGGTTTTGAGAACAAGAGATTCATTTTCAGACTTTAGTGTTTCATTTAGCTTACTCAGCCTAGTGATTTCCTCATTGGCAGCAGATAAGCTAGTATGGACATTGAACATTTCAGCACTTAAGTCTTTAATGGTTTTCTTATACTCATCAATGGACATATCAAGTAAGACAAGTGAAGGTACCTGACTTGAGGATGTTGATGTTACTTCATCAGTGCTAGCCATGAGAGCTAGGTTGACATATTCTTCTTCATCTTCATCATCAGACTCATCCCAACACTTTCCTTCAGCCACATAGACTCTACCTTGATTCTTCTTGGAGTATCCACCAGTTCCTTTCTCAAATCTCTGAACCTATTTGGGTCTTTTGCACTCAGTAGCAAAATGACCAGGTTCACCACAGTTGTAACACTTGAATTTAGATCTATCCACAAATCCAGTCTTGTATCCTCCTTTGAATGAGCTTCCCACAGCAGCCTTTGATGAGCTTCCCTTGGTGAACTTGGATGCTTGGCCTTGGGGCCTGAATGACCTATCCTTCTTGAATCTAAAGTTCTTGAACTTTTTGGCCATGTAAGCCATAGTAGGATTGTCCATGCTTTCCAGTTCCTCCATAGTGTAGAAGTCTTCATCTTCCACATCCTTGAGCTGTAGTACTACTTTCTCATCATCTTCAACAACCTCTTCTATCTTCAAGGATTGTACAGGGGTTGGTTGAGTGATTTGTAGTGCTTCACTAGGTTGTGTGATCCTTGGCACTTGTGCTACTAGGGCACTTGACATATTAGCCATCTTGTTCCTTGTTCCACTTTGTATGGCTCTCTTTTGAAAGAGTTCAAGTTCATACGATTTCAGAATGCCATAAAGTGTCTCAAAGGTTATATTGTTAAGATCTCTTCCTTCTCGTATGGCTGTTGTCTTGTGTTCAAGATGATCAGGCAGTGTAAGCAAGAACTTGACGTTCAATTCTTTTCTGTCATAGTACTTGCCATGTATCTGCAGTTCAGTTAAGAGCTTACTGAACCTTTCAAACATGGAGGTTAAGTCTTCACCAGGCTTGGCCATAAATGCCTCATATTGAGATATAAGTATTTGCCTTTGGTTGCCCTTAACTTCTTCACTTCCTTCACAGAGTAAGGCTAACCTGATCCACATCTCCTTGGCTGATGTGCAGCTTATCACACTTCCACACATGGCTTTATCCAACGTGAGAGAATCGAGCAAGATGAGTTGCAAGTGATCATCTAGCACCATTTTCTCCTTTTCAGTTTCCAAAAATTCCGAGGGATCTTTGGGAACCCAATGTGCAGGAATGATCTCACCATTTACTGTTGTGGCTTCAATTTCCTTTCTTGGAATGAAAGGACCATTCTCGAGTATACCTGGGTATAGTGGATTCGCAGCTTTGATAAACAACAAGATCTTTCTTTTCCAAATACTGTAGTTCTCTTTATCAAAAGCTGGGATCTTGATACTGTTTGATTTCTGCATTGTCGTCGGGATCTCAGATATGTATATTAATCTGAAAGCTCTGATACCAGTTGTTGGTCCTTGTGTATTGCAGAAGGGGGGGGGGGATGAATGCAATACTGATAAAATTCAATCTCAGTTTCAACAACTAAAACTAAGATTTAATGTTATCAATAATATGTATGCATTCACAAACAGTAAAATAGAGAAGACAGTATTCACAAAATAAATGTTTTATTTATTTTGCAAAGTGTTGCTACAACCTCAAGAGAGAAATCTTGAGCTTCGTTTTTCTTCAAGGCACTTGCTAGTCTTCGTTACATCTCTAGAATGAATTGACAGTAGGTATAAGACTAATCCTATCACTATCAGTCACGGGTTTGTGAAGCTGCTGTCATTGTCAAGCGGCAGCTTCTTACAGATTGTCTTACCCATGTGACTTTCCTAAATTGCTAATATGTCAGATATACATCATAACAAAAGCAACCTAGATTCATTCTATTTCCAGCTTAAGCAATTCAGCAAATAAGGACTTGACCTTGCTCTTAAATTGATTCACTTTTGTTTTGCAGTGCTTGAAGCTTCTGTCGTAGTCTTGCAGACTTGGTGCAGCTTAGGGATACTGCATCACGCCTGTTTCTTGAACATTGAAACTGTCACGGGATTTGACTGAGAAAGTTACTTAGAACAAGGGTCTTTCTCGAGACAGTTACTTTTGCCGCAAAGCTTGCTGTCACAAGAATGTGCTTTTGGTGACAGTACGAGTTCTCCGCATAGTGTGCTGTCGAGGTTCCCAAGCTTGCTGTCGAGGGCTAAAATTGCTGTCGCGAAGTCTTCCGCCAATGTTGCTGTCAGAGTGAATATGCTGTCTTGACTTGCAACATTCTGTCTTCTTGTAATCTTACTGTCGAAGCTTTAGGACAGTAACATTTATTCATGTTGTCATCTAAATATGTACCCTTTGAGGCTTGAACACAGCAAGTGAACTTCTTTCAAATTATACAACTAGAATAACATTACATACTGATTACAAGAACATACTTTGGCTGTGACAGTATGTTCTACTTAATTAAAAAATTAAGTACAATCAAAGTTAAGTTGTTTCTATGTTATCACCCATAAATCCCAACAGTAGTCTACTCGTCTATTTGCATGCATGGTAGTAATATAGAAAAGCGGCGTAAGAGCACCTCCACGCTCTAGTGGCCGCCCATTTCAATTTTTTCTGGACCCCACTGTTGCCATGTATTCCCTCCGTCCCCCTCAATTCTTTACATTGATGGGACGGCACGGAAGTTAAGAAAAAGTGTAAATTAATAGGGAAAAGTAAGAAAAATGAGTAAAATAATGGGACCAATCAATATTTAATGTATAAAGTGGATATAAAGTATGTACAGTGGAAGAAAATAGTGGATGTGATTGGATTTTATATTATAAAATGTTACTATTTTTGGTATGTAAAGAAATGAGAGAGACGTACCAAAAAGGAAAGTGTAAGGGAGTAATATAAATTGGGCACATAAAGAAAAGTGATCAGCCCCCTCCAATGCTAAGCCCACTTACTCTATTTTGTAGGACCCAATTTATTCATATTAGTTATATTTTTAGTTAAATGATTATTTATATTTCTATTTCAATGTTAAAATTGTAATAATAAAATTAAAGTACTTGAAAATTTATAAAATATTATTAAATTAAAGATAGTTCATGTAATTAAATTGCATCATATTATTAAAAACATTAAATTGAAAACATCACACGCAAAAACATTAAATTTAAACATTATAAAGAAATAATAAAAAAAAGAAAAGCAAACAAATGACCCTGGCAGGGTGGGCATGCCCGTTTTCTTTTGTTCCACTCCAATACAAAATACACAGTCCATATCATTTCACGGGGACCAATATGGGAAATGACCCCGCGAAAGCTGCTCTAATCCTAGTAAACAGTTGCACAAATATTAGTACCCAAAAAGGTAGAGGAAAATGTTCTCAACGAACTGATAAATAACAGCCAACATCTGCAAAAGATCAATAAAAAAACAGTTAATATACGAAATGCCTTGACAAACAAGTAAAAATGTGCGTTTTTAATACATGCAATAGTAAAAAAGGTGAAATGCAAATGCTAGCACCTCTTTTATGGAATGTAGTACTCGCTTGACAAGTTCGATCTTCAGCAGCAAAATAAAACCTTGTTCTTGAAACAGCAAAACAAACCCGTTCGACTATAACATACACAATATACTACAATAAATCTGGACAATTATGACGGAAAACTTATTACGGAACCGCTGAACGCGCCAAACTTATGACGGAATTACACACTACAAGTACCTGCTTGTTAATTTATATTGTCACTTAAAAGATAGTCTAATTATAGTTTAATATAAAACAGTACGTATACAACTCTCGTTTTAAATCTTAATTATTTACCAAACATGGTTCAACAAATTTCACCAACATGACGAGGTTGACTAAAAATTTAACGAATTAGAAGGATATACCATTGAAGTGCATATTTTTTTTACACATTTTCAATAATTTTATATATGACATGCACATTGATATTTAGCTAAGAGATTTTTTCCATTGCAGTTGCTCTTAGAATGGCTAAGTTGCTATTATACAAACAAATCATCTTTATTTAGGTACTTTCCAATTCTTTATACAGGTGCATTCGTCTTTATTAAGGAAGTACATGTGATTGAAAAGAAATTAAGAGTTTATGACGTAAAAACATGTTTTTAACGTAAAATTAACATGTTTTTTTTTTGTTGCTAAGCCTAAAATATTAACATGTTGCTGACAAAGAAAAGAAAGCAATTTTTTAGAAGAAGACCCGTTTAACATATAGAGGTTACCAAAGAAATACTAGTGAAAAACCCCACGTTAACTAATATTGCATTTGAAAATATCAAAATAGTAGTGAATAATTAGAAAACCGAGAAGCTTGAAGTTCTCTGCTCTCTTCAGGCTTACAAGATTTTAAATGCTATGCTACTTGCTTTTTAATTATTCATATACTTTCGTGTTCATGTATCAAAATTTTACATCCAAATATTAATTACTTATGTCTTATTCATATCATGTTCACGTATACCAAATTACCCGATCTACATGTATTGATGTAAGACGAGACTAGTATCACAGGCTCATAGCTACTGGCGTACTACTTAATTTGCATGCAGGCTGCATCACTTCTGGCATTGGATACCTAAAACCCATTTGTATAGCACTACAAGAAAAGGGTCAATAGACATCGGTTTTCAGCCGATGTCTATGTGTTTTCCAAACCGATGTCTTAGTCGGTGATGTCTATCTTAGACATCGGCCATAAACCGATGTCTCAACTTAACATACACATCGGTTATAACTTAAAATTGGATGTCTATGCTACAATTTTTATAGATATAATTGATTTTATAAACAAAGTACTTGCATTATATTGTAGAAAATATATAACACACTAAGTTATGAACTCATATAAACATCACCTTTTAGAAAAAAAGTGATTTATATGCTTCTCTTAGACATCACTTTGTCCGATGTCTGTTTTGGTTTTAGACATCAGTTATTTTAGAAAAATTGTGATGTATATCTTTGTTTTAGACATCAGTTTTGGTACAATTTTATTGATGTATATTTAGGTCTTAGACATCAGATATTGTAGAAAAATTGCGATGTATATCTTGGTTTTAGACATCAGTTTTGGCACAATTTTATTGATGTATATTTAGGTTTTAGACATCAGATATTGTAAAACAATGTGATGTATGTCTTTGTGTTAGACATCAGTTTTTATCGTTAAAAATTGATGTACATTTAGGTCTTAGACATCAGTATATGTTAAAACTTTCGATGTATTTGTTACCATTAGACATTAGTTCCGAGCCTATATTAAATAAAACCGTTGTCTTTCAGAATATGGACCATTCACAATATATATCCCACAATTTATATTACACCATTCAGAAAACACATCCAACCACCAACACATCAATCCGCAAAACTAACCACAAATCCATCATCATCATTCCGCAAAATCAACTACACATCCATCAACATTCAATCCGCAAAATAAACTAGCAATTTGCAGAACTGCCTACAGACTAGCAATTCAATCCGCAAAATAAATCTACCATCAGCAATTACTACTACATCACCTAACAAGCATACCAAACTGTCAAGACACTAGAAACTAAACCTTGTCCACAACCAAACTGGTAACCAAATTTTCCAGCAGTTTTCTAGCTTTCAAGCTGTTAACCAAAATGTTTACCACTTAATTTAAATAGACCTTAAGTAATAGAAGCTATCAGATGTGCTCTTGGATGAATTTGAGAGCCTCAATACGTACTTCATCAAGCTGGGCCTCGTTGTACGTCGCTCGAGTCTTCGGCAGCCACTAAATAATTCAAGCAAACACAATTAATCAAAAATGAAAACTACACCTTTATAATTCAAAAGTAACGCATTAGAAAAAAAAGACGCACACCTTTGTAGCAAAAGTCAATCTTGTATCATTGATAATTTCTTTCATGTAGCGCATTACTACATAAGCACATTCATGGCCACCGGGTTGCTTGGGGGATCCCTATTCCAAAAAATAACTTTACATATTACACATACTACTTATCATATAAACCATATATTAATAATAACTATGTACTGAAATGAACTCAAATGAAGTGTAAAAGTACTTACACTCAGAAACTTCGCCTTGGGCGGCGTCCTGTTGCCCCTACCAGTTTCTGAATTAAAAGATTTCACTGCCCTGCATGAAAAATAAAACTGATACATTGTACACAAAAAATCATGAATTTTCATCAAAATGTTACGGTAAATAAAAAATTACCTTGATAATGCTTTTTCTAGTTCTGGAAACTGTGTTGGGTGAGGGAGTGGATTGAGAAAATAAATTTCACCTTCCCAAATAATTGCCAAAATCCAATGCATACTGTTTTTATTAAAAAAACATACCAAAGTCAGATTTTTAGTACTATCCAGTTTTTTAGTAATCCTAATATTATATAAGAACTTACTTCTGATTATGCGGCAAAAAGAACAGCCGATCCGGGTTGCCCTCCTTCAACCGGTTAACAATGTAAGCTTCAAAATCACCATTCAAATTAAATGTGGATCCAGGGTCAATAAAAGCAAACGTCTCCGCCAATTCTGGTCGTTGACTTGTCTCAGTATGCAAGTGCCTACCGAAAAAAGATACCAACATTAGAAGTAGAGACAATTAAAAAAATACTAACATTAGAATGCATATGGGAAAAAGAAAAAAATGTAACTTACGCCATGTAAGATGCAATTACAGCTTGCCCTAGCATTTCAAACTCCAACAATGCCAAAATATTCTCATGTAACAAATAAATTATCTTTTCATGCCCAAACACATCTGACTTGCATTCAATCTGTATCGAAAGCCCAGCAGTTTTCATCCAGGTAGTTGCATGTTTAAATAGTAAGGTAAAGCCCTTTGGCACTTTTGCACTTGGCTTTGCTTCAAAGAATTGTGCCTTCAATTTCTGCAACTCATCACTCTTGTTTCTTTTATCTGCACTTGGACGCGGCCTTACATTTTTCTTAATCTGTAGATCATTGAACCATTTAAAATTTAAACACAATTTAATTTCTAATATCCTCAGAAGCACCATTTTTATTTCAAAATTCAGACAACATATTAAATTGTACCGCAGTAGTTGTGTAGCTGATTAATTCCTCAGGCCATGCTACAAAAGAGCCAAGTGCATCGCGGACTGTCTCCAATTCAGCATGGATCGGCACTGGAAGCAAGGCATCTGGTTTGATGATGCCATCGACAGAGACACACTGATGTCCAAGTGGTATATCAATTCCATGGACTTTTTCTCTATCCTCGCGAGGATACACCATACCAAATGCAACCTTGTTCTCTATCCTCTCGACAGATAGCTCACAAGATCTGTTCCCCTGCAATATTTAAATGAACAAATTAAAATACTAAGGTAAAAAGAAATCATCAATTCATAGAAATTAAGAAATAAAATAAAAATACCAAAATTCCAGGAGGTGAAGGCCTAGGGGGAGCATCTGTAGGAACACAGTCGTCCTCGTCAAATTCTAGTACAATTGCAGCAGGCTGATTCTTTTCCGGCTGGTAACTGGCCTTTACTGACTGCATTGGGGAGGATTGATGATGATTCATCATTCCTGAACTAATCATTGCCTTCAGCTGAACAATCTCTGCCTCAAGAGCTTGCGTCTTTTTCTCAATTTTTTCATCCCTTTGTCGATCACGGGCCATCAACTCTTCCTTTGTGATTCGAACTTTCTTCTCTCGTGGCAATTTAAAGTACTGTTTTGGAGTGATGTACCCTCCAACAGCGCGGACCCTACCAGAATGCTCACGACTCTCCAAAGCCGTAGTCAAAACATCTTCACCTCCAGAGAATTGTATTTCACCCTTCTCTTTCTTTTCCAACAACGTATCCTATTGATATGAAAATAATTAGAAAACTAAAATAGAGTCTAAAATTTAATTAATTATAAATGATCATATAATCATATGATAGAAGACTTACAATTTTACCGAATACAACCGCCAAATCTTCATCTACCTCTTCAACCTCTTCGCTATTTTTTCGTTTACGAGCCTTTTTCCATAAAATTGCTCTATCAGGTTCTACTCCCGGCTCCAGCCTTCCACTTTTCATCTGTTTAAAAATGAAGAAAAATATAAAAATTCATGCTAATTTTTTATCGAATAAGACAATAATGACTTAGTTCTTACTTCATCTTCTTTTAAACCAATATAACCCTTTCTCGATAAGCGGTGATGATATTTTCTTTGAGAAACTCTTTCACTCTGCACTTCATGTATTTCCTAAAAATAAAATAATATAATTACATGTCATATATACAGATGCAGAATTAACTATAAAATCAACAGAATTAACTATAAAATTAAATCAAACCTCCCATGCCGGATCAGTCCTCTGTCTCACAAATCTTTTCCAGGTTGACTTACTAACATAAGCATATTGCTTTGGGGGCTTACTCAGTTTCTTCTTCTGTCCAACATATGGCCGCACAAACTTCCTCATCAAATTAGTCTTGAATTGTCGCCATTTACAACCAGCAGACTTTAGGACAAAGTCCTCACACTGTGGTTTCACTTTGAATGTAGACTGGAAAACACACAAGTAAAATGAGAATTTTAAATACGAGAAATTCACAATACATGTAAAAATAGTATATCTAACCTGAATATCTATCCAAAGCTTTGATTTTAATTCAGGATCCACATTTGGCCAACTAGCAATGTCGATTGGAATCGTAGTCCTGGCCAACATTCCAATATATGACTGCAATCGCGCCCTAGTTTCACCATCAGGAATTCCCCATTCATTGAACGTGACTTTAGTTTTTTTCCCGCGAGCTTTCTTCACAATCACATTGTACATTCTGCATACACCACGCTTTCCTCCTGACTTTGTTCTAAAAGTGTCGGTTGTTGTAACCGTGGGTTGCTCTGAGTTGGCCTGTTGAGGTTCTGATGCTTGAGCTGTCTGAGAGTCAAGAGTTTCTGATGCTTTGTCCACAATCTCCAGTTGTTTAGTGGTAACATTATCTGAGTCCGCCTTTTTTGTTTTCTTTTGCTTTTTAGGTGCCATTTCTCTTGTTTTCCTTCAATCTGTAAAAACAACCTTAACAAAATTATCAGTTAATTATCATGGAAAATATGCAAAATTATCAGTTAATTATCATGAACAATATGCAAAATTCTAAATTAATAATCATGGAAAATATGCAAAATTCTTAATTAATAATCATGGAAAATTACACATAAATTAAACAAGTGAAACAAAAATCACAGAAAAGCAAAATAAAAGACAATTTTAATTAAAACTATCATGAACAACTACAAAGTGAAAGCAAATTAAAATTAAATTGCTAGTCACTAAATATATGACTAGACGACTATGACCTATCACTTTTTCACCCAAATCCCCTCAATATTTTGTCTTTTATTGCTGACACTTGCATCATCATAATCATTTGGGTCACATATAGGGATATTAGAACAGAATGGAGGAGGGTTCCAGGAGGTGTCTTCTGGCGCATCTTCATTGTACATGTCATGATAGTCTCGAGTTGTGGACGATAGCACAATAGACCAATTAGCATCAGCTGGATCCTCAACATAAAAGACTTGGTTGACTTGATCAACAGAGACATATTTGTCCTTTTTGTGACCTGGTCGATTGAAGTTCACAAGTGTGAAACCAAGATCATCAGACTTGACACCTCTGTCACTTGTTGCCCATGTACACAAAAACAAAGGGGCCTTAAATTCGTGGTAATCTAACTCCCATATTTCTTCGATAACCCCATAAAATGTTAAATCACTCTCTATGGGATTTATATCCTTAGCACTAGAGACTTGGACTGTCCTAGCAACTAGTGACACACCACTGTTTTGAACTACCCTTGCATTATCTCGCTGTTTTGTGTGGTATCGGACCCGGTTAACAACATAACCTTCGTAAGTCAACACTGAAAATGAAGGCTTTCCTGCCAACCATCTTATTGTTTCAGAAACGGCTTCAGAATTCTCCCTCATTTCTGTTCTTACCTGCATATAAAGTCACAATGCAAATAAGTTGACTTCAAATAAAAACATGACTTACAAAAAATAGTAATAAAAAAGAAAAGAATGTAAACTAACTTTTTGTTCAAACCAATCAGCAAATTGTCGATTGTGTTCTCCCAATAGCCACTGTGCACTCTTTTTTTTCCCTTGGTAAATCCCTTCCAAATATTTCTTATGCAATCTGAGAATTATTACATCAGATAAGATTAAACCACATGAAAAAAAAACTTTAACACTTATAAAAATACGTAAATAAATGTTACTTACATCACGTATGGTTCCACTTCAGTATTATTAAGGAGGACTGTAAGATGCGCTTCATCTCGTTCTTCTTCTACTACCGACTTCATTGTCACACCGCCCATTGGACCAGAAATGTTGTCTTCATCTTTCCGAAGCCCAGCAGTTCTACTACTCTCGCTATAGAATTCAGTGCAAAATTCTATAGATTCTTCTTTGAGATAACCTTCCGCTATACAACCTTCCGGATAAAATCGGTTTCTTACATAACTCTTCAATATTTTATTGAATCGTTCAAATGGAAACATCCATCTATAAAAAACCGGTCCACATAAACGCAATTCCCTTACTAAGTGGACTGTGAGATGTATCATAACATCGAAAAATGATGAAGGGAATATTTTTTCCAACTCACACAAGGTCAAAATTAGATCTGATTGTAGTTTACTCAATTTCGACACATCCACGACTTTGTTGCACAAGGAGTTGAAGAAAAAACACAATCTTATGATATTAACCCTAACATTTTTCGGAAGCACGGAACGGATACAAACGGGTAGTAACTGTTGGAGGAGGATATGGCAATCATGGGACTTCAGCCCACACAAATTCAGATCAATCATTGATACACAATTTCTAATATTTGATGCATGTCCATATGGAAGTTTCATATTGTACAATGATGACAACATTATTTTTTTTTCTTTCTTGGACAAATTAAAAGGGGCAGGAGGCAAGTATGTTCTTTTCTCACCCATTTCAGGAGCTAAATCCACCCTTAATCCCATGTCAACCATATCAAGACGAGAGGCACTGCTATCTTTAGTCTTGTATTTCATATTAAGAAGTGTCCCAATTAAATTATCACACACGTTCTTCTCAATATGCATAACATCTAAACAATGACGAACGTGGTGAAATTTCCAATATTCTAACTCAAAAAAAATTGATTGTTTTTTCCATGCAGATTCCACCTTTTTTGACTTCCCCCCCTTCCCAAAACTAAATTTGAGTTGCTGTTGTTGCGCCAACACTTCTTCTCCAGTAAGCGGTTCAGGTGCATGACCAAATTCTTGTTCTCCATCGAAAGCTGCCCTCTGCCTTCTATAAGGATGATGGTTATTTAAATACCGACGATGACCTTGGTAGCACATTTTTTTACTATGACTTAAATATTTAGCCACAGTTTTATCTCCGCATATTGGACAAGCCTTATAACCCTTATTGATGCAGCCCGACAGATTTCCGTATCCCGGGAAGTCATTTATTGTCCACATCAGAACTGCCCTTAAAGTGAAAAAAGATTTGGTATGCGCATCGTACACGTTCGGTTCCCCTTCCGCCCACAATTTTTTTAAATCATCAATTAGTGGTTGTAGATATATGTCAATATTATTACCGGGCTCATGCGGGCCAGAAATTAATGTTGTTAACATCATAAACTTCCTCTTCATGCATAACCATGGAGGAAGATTATATGTTACTAACATAACTGGCCAACAACTGTACCGGTTTTTTAATCCATTATTGTGTGGATTTATACCATCAGCCGCTAATCCTAAACGTATATTTCTTGCCTCCCTACCAAAATCAGACCACCTATAATCTACATTTCTCCAAGAAGGAGAATCAGATGGATGACGCATCTTTCCATCAGTAGATTGATTATCTGCATGCCAATTCATTAATTTAGCAGTAGAAGCAGATTTAAACATTCGTTTAAATCTGGGAATTATCGGAAAATACCACATGACCTTCGCTGGCACATTAACCCTATATTTTCCATCTTTCCCAACTTTCCAGCGAGATAGATGACATTTGGGACACTCAGAAGAAGACTCAAGAATTGGACCCCTGTATAATACGCAGTCATTTGGACAAGCGTGAAATTTAACATACTCGAGTCCTAAATCAGTTAAGGTTTTCTTTGCTTCATACATATTAGCAGGAAGCACATTATCTTTTGGAAGAAAAGAGCCAATAGATTCAAGCAGATCTGTGAAGGCCGTATCACTAACTCCAAACCTAGCCTTCCAATTATGTAGTTTTAATACTGACTCTAGTTTAGTGCACTCACTTCCCTCAAACAGAGGTTGTTCCGCATCAGCAACAAACCTCTTAAACTCATCTGATTCATTATCGCAATCTTCCTTATTATAGGCTGCTTCACATACGTTAAATGTTTCTGAATTTGGTGTGGGATTCGCAGGAGGACAAGTACTACCAACAGATGACTTAGTACTGTTAACAACCTCTTCCCCATGCCAAATCCAATCATAATACCCTAAACTAAAACCAAATTCGTATAAATGACCTCTAATTACACTGACAGAATATTTCTTGAAGTTGACGCAACGTGCACATGGGCAAGGAATTTTCTTTGGATTTTTATTATTTTCCTCAGCAAATATCAAGAAGTTTTCCACACCAATTTCATATTGTAATGAATCCCTATCCGCTTTTATCCAAGACTTATCCATTTTTAACCACCTGGTATGTCACTTAAAATTTTAGAAATTATGACCTATTATAGTTTTATTGATAATAGAAATCCAATAGTTTATATTGATCAAATGCACGTATGACATTTGATAGTAATTTTACTTAAAGTATAATAATCACAAATAGGGCATGATACACTTTCTAAGAAAAACTAAGCATTCTTGTTTAATCACTATATATAAACAAATCAGATACACATTTAAAAACCTTAAACAGATGCATGTTTTTCAGTAACTTGCATACAAAGAATACATACAAATAATAAGAGATCAAAAGCATATGTAATTGTGATTTTAAACCATATAAAACATATGAAATTCAAATCATATGAAGCATACAAATAATGATCACAACTGGATAAAATATTTTTAAGAGAAATGAGTTAAGAAAAAGAGCGGGAGTACCTCGTAATTAGTAGAAGCACTAGGTTGACACTGTGAACAACAGCTAGCAACTATTCTTTCTTCTTCACAAATTGAATAATTGTCCCTAAATATCAGCCAAACAATAAAATACTCAAACGATAACATTTAAGATTTTCGTAAAAATCAAAAATTAAAACATAAACCTCCATCCAACAATGAAATAAATTAACAAATATGGAACTAAAATACACATCCAACTCAATATTTCAAAATTGACCAGTAGAAAATCACAAGAACCTTCATAGTTTCTCTTGATCGATTATGTCGGCAGAAAAACAAGATAATTAATAATCTAACTAAGAAATATCAAATAATTAATATCAACTAATTAATAGTTTCAACTTTAGCCGGCTATTACTCCACCAGATGGAATATCAAATAATTAATAACAGAAAACATACAACTAAGAAATCTAACATGCATCCAAAAATTATAAATTACAAATTATCTAACAACATGCATTTCGGAAACAAATAATCCAACATGCATCCAAGTAAAGTACCTAAGAACACATTTCAGAAGAAATTAAAAAGTACCTAAAAGATAACAACCAAGTGACAGAGGTCCTGTAAAAAAACAAACTCAAAATTTAAAATACATCCAAGTAAATGAAAACCCCCAATTTAAGAAATCAGGGTTTCGATTTATAAAACCCCAATTTAAGATATTATGGTTTTTATTTAAAAAAAACCCAATTGAAGACATTAGGGTTTTGATTTTAAAAAACCCCCAAATTAAAAGCTTACCAATTTGGAGAACGGAGGTGAGTAGAGCAGGACAGAGGTGAGAGCAGAACGGAGGTGAGTATGACGGCGGTGAGTATGACGGAGGTGAGTGGTGGAGGTGGTGGCCGAGGTGAGTTCAGTGGTGGAGGGGAGTTGTGGTGAGTTGAGCAGACGAGAGAAAGAGATTGAGAGTTGAGAGATTGAGTGGTGGAGTTGAGAGACGAGAGAAAGAGATTGAGAGTTGAGAGATTGAGAGTTGTCCGAAAAGAGGGGGAATAATTGGGAAGTGGCTGCGGCGGGGGAAATAATTGGGTAAAGAGGGGGGAAAATAATTGGTATAATTAAGGGGGGAATGGCGAAATTTTTACTAAGGGGGAAACAAAAACTTAAGTGGCGCACTTTTAATTTTTTTAGTTGAAGTTTAGACATCGGTTCTAAAATAAGCGCTGTCTTTAAACAACAAAGACATCACTTTAACGCGGGGTGATGTTATTACATCTTTTAACATCAGTGCTTTTCGGTACCGATGTAAAATGTGTGATGTCTATTTAACTTTTTCTTGTAGTGTAGATTGCTTACTGGGTGAAGAAAATTAAGTCCACTATATTTTAGGCTGGGCTAAGAGGCCCAAGACGTAGTCTGGCCCTTGAGTGTCATTCGAGGTCTACCGCTACAAATCATAGGCTCCAGATTTTATAATATGTCTTGGATCTAGACCGTAAAAAAAGTTCGAAAAATCTGATATTCATCCAAAATATTTGTATTTGTATCCATAGTAAAACGGATTTTATCCATATTCGAAATAAAATGAATATTATTCGTATTCGAATTCGGTAGTTGCGGATACGAATATGGATATAGATGTATCCGTATTCGATGATATTCGAATCCGAAATTAAATAAATAATATATATTTTGGAGATAGAGTTTGTGTGGCTGACCGGTTGTGTGTATATGCCCATTGTGGCTTTGATACTGATAGTAGGTGATTTGTAAAGGGCCAATTCACCTATTAAAATCAAGCCCAAGTCTAAAACAATGCCTACAAGGCCTACAATACATACAAGGCCACAAAGTCTGCAAGGTTCACAATGCCTGCAAGGCCTACAATGCATACAAGGCCACAAGGTCTGCAAGGTCCACAAAACCTGCAATGCCCACCAAGCCCGTATGGATGGGACATGACACGTTGCACAACAGACAAGCACGAACAAGACAAAGCTGGCACAAGTACAACTGACATCTGCAACAAAGCTGGCACAAGTACATGATCCAAACGTCAGGACAACATGCAACTGACACAAGGTGGATACTGACACCCGACCAAGACCTAGTTTGCAGCTCATGTCCCCCACGTGGACACTCAGTCATGTGCACCGCACATGACATGAGCCTATATATACCCCCTACTCACTTCAGTGGAGGGGGTTCACAACATTCACTACATTTTCACTATACTCAAATTCTGATAGGTTTTGCTCTACCTTCTCTCTACTTTCTCTCTCTAGAAATTAATACCTATCTACATATCTGTATTATGTTTTCCGTCCACCGGATACTTATTCTCACGCCGGAGGTGCTTACGGGGACATAACCCCCCGCGGGCATTTCCGTTTCAGGGAGCGCGGAGGCAATTCCGGTGGAGCCTGCAAGGCCAACGTAGCTCAGCAAGTCGGACAAGCCCAGCAAGGTCGACAGAGCCAAACAAGCATTACAAGCCCAACAAGATCGACAGAGCCAAACGAGCATTACAAGCCCAACAAGCCCAAACAAGCACCTGTTCCAGCATAACACTAAGGAAGTAGAGCCCGACGGTAGAACGACTTATCATTTGGCGCTAGAAGGAGGGGACTTTCGCTCTCTCAACCGACATCTGATTTGGCTTGCTCATCTAAGGGCAAGCCCATCTGCAAACATCCTTACCATGTCAAGTTACATCCGCAAACTATTCTCTAGCATGCGACATATCACGTGAAGTTTTAGCCAACAACAATCCTCTGTCATCTCGGATATTGGTGACCCTAGTCACCCAACTACGTATAGGTCCGTAATGTGTACACCATTTTAGCTCTGAATGTTCCTCACTCTCCATCAAGTGACGTGTCACGTGAAGCTCCACGCAATAGCAACCTTTTGTCATCTTGGAAATTTGTGACCCTAGTCACCCCAACTATGTTTGAGTCTGTAATGCCAACATTAACTTAACTCCCAATCCTCCTTGCATAGTTTCTAGAGATCTAAGGAACATGAATAACCAAACAGATGTTCAAGTTAGCCAAGTTACTCGGGACCGAGTGCAAGTTACACAAGTAGTGCAAGTTGAGCAATGTGTACAAGGCGTGCAAGTAGTGTTAATTATGCAAAACACACAAGACACACAAGAAATGCAAGGTGTACAAGGTATATAAGATACGAAAACTACACAAAACACAGAAATAAAAAACAACAAGGCGCAACCATACAACTTAAACTATTCAAGGTGCGCAGAGTGTACAAAGCATGCAAGGTGCGCAGAGTGTACAAAGCATGCAAGGTGTGCAAGGTGCGCAGAGTGTGCAAATGATGCTATGTATGCAAGACTTTGAGCCATGACAGACTGGGCCACGTAACAAGTAGTAAAACTGTCAATATCCATATAAGTATGTATTACCTCGCGAAGCACCACAACAACAAAGAAAAGTAATTGACAACACACTTGCTATCAATATTTATAATCTCTAGAAAGAAGACAAGACTACACAAAATATTTACAAGTAGTTCAAGGTGTACAAGGATACAAATACGACAAGTTGCACAATGTATACAAGGTATACAAGGCATGGAAGTAGTGCAAGTTATGCAAGGTGCACTAGGTATACAAGAAATACAAGGTACACATTGTGCAAAGCATGCAAGGTTTACAAGGTGCGCAGAGTGTGCAAAGTATGCAAGGTGTGCAAGATGAGACTAAGCGCTTAGAAGTAGTTCCAAGCGAATCATACTACAAGATCAACAAGACATGCAAGTCTGTAACCAATGCGAGTCAAGTACAAACACTGAATGTCTGAATATGAAAGGATAACATCATACCACATAGAATACTACGGGACGCAGCCCTGATAAATGACTGAATGTCTGAACATAACAACATGCTAGTCTGCTACATAAAATACTACGGGACGCAGCCCGGGTCAGCTACTCCTCATCGAGAACACCCTCTGCGTCATCGTCTTCAGCAACTAGATCAACACCCTGTCCAGCAAATGATCTATCATATGAAATCAAGTCATCCAAAGGGATCTCATACTCTCTATCTCCATCAAACGGAACCATCTCCCGAGATGAACTAGTTCCCCTAGAAACTAAGGCACCGTCAGTAGTCGTGGCCTTCTTGGCTTGTCGGTCTGCTACAAACTCCATGAAGTTGTGCCTCTCAGAAGTGTATACATTACCCTCCCCAATGAACTCCTCTAAATGTACACAATGTACGCAATATGTTCAATGTGTTTAATATGTGCAATATGGGCAACTGTCAATATGAGCCATGACATACTGGCCCACGTAACAAGCAGTAAAACTGTCAGTATCCATATAAGTATGTATTACCTCGCGAAGCACCACAACAACAAAGAAAAGCAACTGTCAATACACCAACCATGAATATCTATAACCTATAAGTGGTACAAGCTACGCAATGAATGCAAGTCATACATGAACTATTCAAGATGGCTATCTACTTAAGAAACAAGACATGGCATGCAAAGTACGCAAGGCGAGGAAGTTATACATGGTGTGCAAATCATACAAGGTGTACAAGGTGAGAAAGCGATGCAAAACATATAAGGGGTGCATGATCACACAAGCTAAACAAAGCAAATAGGACACTCACAGTTGTAGTAACACAAGAATGTGTTTTCACGAAAGAGACGGGGCTTCCATTTGTTCCTCGTGTAGACGTTTGTAAACGTCTGTATCGAACTCAAGATCGTGTCATTATAATCAAGATCAGGGGTGGCAATGTGAATATCCCTGACAAACAAAGGCAACCAGGCCAAGTCCCCTCCCCGAATTCAAATCCACTCAAAGTGCTACTCTGCTGTAATCACGTGGGAAATTTCGTGTACTTCACAAAATCAGAATTGAAGACCCCGAGCATCCGAGCCACCCAGTGAATGCATGCATGAATTGTACGTGCTTAATGTACATTCCAATCACTCGACATAGCCAAAAACAAGGACACACGCTCAGACATTGTTACATGTTGAAGACATGCCAATAGGTTAGTCTATATCCGAGCAAACAAAGAACATCAAGTCAAATATTTTAACAGTTAAACAAGTCGAAGGTGGTGCATGCATTCACACGTACAAGGCAAAAAACTTGTATCCAAGATCAACCACTTCACTTTGGATATTGTGTTGACTGTTGAAAGAAAGCAAAGTCCGAGCGTTCATATGGCAAAGTACAACAATTATTTACAAGTCATAGGTGCCTTCATTCATTTTTGGAGGAGTAAACAAGCCTCCAATCTATCCGGGCATCCGTGCAAATTGGCTTGGTTACTAGGCACTAAGTTGGCTTGATAAGTTCACATGTCACCATCCGCAAGTCAAACAAAAAAAAAATTGATCGAGAAAGCTGCGTCACTCCAAATGAAACAGGTTGGCAAGGTGACTACATGTATTTACATGTAACAAAGTCAAACAAAGCAAAATGACGACAATGAATGGGACAAAAAAGACAAAAAGACAAAAAAGGGAAAATGGCGAATTCAAAGGGGCCATCGAGCTTTAGAATTATGATGCACAATGGAAAACATTATCTACTGCCTCCTAAAAGTCCGTTCCCTAGTATTAGCCCTTCATATGTTGATAATGTTCCTAGTCCTGCTATTGCAGCAAAAGTTATGCCAAAGCCTAGAGATGGAAATTCTTACCATCAACGCACTTCATTTGAATGTGTTTTAATAGAGGACCAACCTTCTTGGTTGGATGAGCTTCTTAATGAGCATATACCGAGGTCATCGACATTCATCGAGCGACTCTTTTGCATGTACCGATGCTGTCGGTGCTGCCAACATGAATTATGCAGCTCAAGCAGCCAGCAATATTTCTTTGACGTCCTGCACTCGGATGAAATAAAAATCATTAACTTGTATCCGTGTATTGTCAGAACATTCGGGCAAAGTGAAATCTGAGCATGCATCACACCCGTGTATTGTCAGCTGGCTACTGTATTCATTCGGAAAAGTTAACAAGCTGCAGGTAGAAAACATATACATGTATGCCCGTGCACGAGAGAGAGAAGACACTTGAAAATCACGGGATGACATAGAACAATGAGCCCCAACTAGCTACCAGGGATATTAACTATCAAGTCACGTAGCATGCCAAAGGTGGTGAGTGTACATATGCACAGAAGTATTCAAAAATAAAAACCAAAAACCAGTCACGATAGGGATATACACTATTCATTTGTTAAACAGGAATCAACCCCCCAGCTTGTTATGTCACACGCACATTTTGTTTGTGGATGCCATTTTGACTAATAAACAAGCCACAACTATAAGTGGTGTATGCATGCATGTATAAAAGGCAACATACAAGGGATGAAAGGACGGCCACGTGATATATTGGCTAGACATGGGTTTCAGTTTAAAATCTTCACTTGTCAAGAACCAGCACATCATCCGAGCAAACGCCAAACACGTGAACTACAAGACAACTTGTATGTCAACATGACAGCTTGTACATCCGAGCATCCAAGCAAGCTGTGAACACCAAGCTTACACCCATGTGTACAAGCTAGCTAGCTTGAATAACTGTTATGGCAATAAACAAACAAGCTGACAAGATAAATGCATGCAAGTAACAAAGCAACCAAAAAGATGAAGAAAAAGACAAAGAAGGAAAAAGACGAAATACAAAAGGATGTGACAAAGAAAATGGATGGTATAATTGCCACGTGAAGGACTTGAAAATTGAAGTTCATTTCATTGACTTGGCCAACTAAATTCAGTTGCACAAATCTTTTTATTGTCAAAATTACAAGGCATCCGGGCTGAACTAGCCATGACTCAGACATGCCACATGATAAAAAAAAAAAAAAACCGAGCCAATTTCACAAAGCCAACAAGTATCCGAGAATGCATTGAGGAAAGTGGATGACAACAAAGAAATGGCAAAGCCAGTGTCCGAGCAAACAAAGCATCCGAGCATGCATGGCGTCATTTGTCATGATATCAATTTGCAATGCATCCGAGAATGCATGGTGTCCGTGTGTGATGGCCAGTGCATTGGGTTTTTGACAACTAAACAAGTTGAAAAGGTGCATGACTGCTTGTCAAACTTTAAAGACATGTCAAACATCCGAGCAAAGAGACATGTGCTTGCATAGTGAAGCTATACTCGAACATCTGTTGTCAAAATAGGTTATCAAGCTAACAAAGCAAGAACCTGCATTCACATGTGACAAATCAACAAAAAAAAAAACACAGGTGGTAAAGGAAGTGGCTATCAGGCGAAGCAGGTGTTACATCGCACACAATACAAATATCAATCACTTGTCAAAATCCGAAGACATGCCAGTATCCGAGCATGCAAGTTGACAAGTAAACAAAACAATGCCTTCTGATAATTGTACGCAAACTAGAATTACAAAAACTAGAATTACAAGCCTTACGTCCGTGCATGTCAGCCAGCCTTACATACATACATGTACTGTACTGTATTATAAGCTTGTGATTACTAAACAAAACAAAACTTGGTGATATTGAAAAGAAGACTTGGTGTATAATGTATGAAAGACGTAGGGAATAACCAAGGCAATGGCGGACACTGGGACATTTGCTCTCCACGCCGAGATCAACCAGCCTCTAAGTCTGATTATCAACACTTTCTACAGCAACAATGAGACCTTTCTTCGTGAACTCATCAGTAACGCTTCTGATGCTCTGGATAAAGTCCGCTTTGAAAGCTTGTCTGACAAGACCAAGCTCGATGCCCAGCCAGAGCGATTTCTCCATATCATTCCCGACAAGGCCATCAATACCTTGACACTTATCGATAGTGGTATTGGTAGGACCAAAGCTGATTTGGTCAACAATTTGGTTACCATTGCAAGGTCCGGTACTGAAGAATTCACGGAAGCCCTTGCTGATGTTAGAATGACTGGACAGTTTGATGATTCCTATTCTGCCCACCTTGTTGCTGAAAGGGTTATTGTAACCACAAAGCATAACGATCATGAACAGTATGTACGAGAATCCCGAGTTGGTGGAGCTTTCACTGTCACCAGAGATACTTCCAAACTAGTGTTCACCATACACACTGAATATAGTGGCGAGCATCCGAGCAAAGAACTTGCATGTGCATGGCGAAGTATCAATAAAGCCAAACTTGTCATATACTCGACTACAACTGCGAGTATCGTACGTTGCAATACTGTATATAGTGCTTACACTTATATCAACAACGCCAAACTGTTTTACACTTATATTCACAGCCAAAAGAAATGTGCATGCAAGGTCGACAGAGGTGAAGCCTTGTATGTTGCATCCTTGTACCCTTGAAGGCGATGCACGCATGCATGTGTACACAGAAAACTGATTTGTGGAAGATATGCCATTTTATATATTATGAAGGCACGTACCAGCTCCCATCCATGGAAGAGATGCTCATATCGGGCATCTAATTAATCACAATTTTAGGTTCATTTTGCATACCATCCGAGCCACAGAAGCATCCGAGCGTGCATAGCAAACTATCAACAAAGAGATAGTTTAATAATTACTTACAGGTTACATGTGACTTATATCCGTCTACGACAGCCACATTCAAAGAAGTAAACAAGGTGATAATGTGAAGGCCATGCACGAATTCATGTGGTTAGTCTACAAGAAGGACGACAAAAATATTTAATTGTCAAGGCAAACCTGTAGTCGGTACTCGAGCATCCGAGCGCGCGTGGCATCTGCGCATGTCAACTACATTGCATTCTTTCTTTTGAAAACTTAACCAAGGGTGGTACATATGTACAAGGCAAAAAACAATTAATTAAGATGCATGCATTGATGCATATATGAGCTCACGTGAACTGCATTAATTTTCAGCTGTACCAACATTGCAAAGCAACCGAGCTTTATAACGACCCTCCCGGATCAACAAGGTCCTCTCGGATCGACTTGTCCTCTCGGACAGTGCTCCTACTTAAGTCCTTGGACCTATCCAAACTTAAGTGGGGGGCAACAAACTTTTTACAACAACCCTCCCGGGTCAACAAGATCCTCTCGGATCGACTTGTCCTCTCGGACAGTGCTCCTACTTAAGTCCTTGGACCTATCCAAACTTAAGTGGGAGGCAACAAACTTTTTACAACAACCCTCCCGGGTCAACAAGGTCCTCTCGGATCGACTTGTCCTCTCGGACAGTGCTCCTACTTAAGTCCTTGGACCTATCCAAACTTAAGTGGGGGGCAACAAACTTTTTACAATGACCCTCCCGGGTCAACAAGGTCCTCTCAGATCGACTTGTCCTCTCGGACAGTGCTTCTACTTAAGTCCTTGGACCTATTCAAACTTAAGTGGGGGACAACAAATTTGTTACAAAGACCCTCTCAGGTCAACAAGGTCCTCTCGGATCAACTTGTCCTCTCGGACAACACTCCTACTTAAGTCCTTGGACCTATTCAAACTTAAGTGGGAAGCAGCAAACTTGTTACAAATGCCCTCCCGGGTCGACAAGGTCCTCTCGGATCGACCTGTTCTCTCGGACAAAACTCTTACTTAAGTCCTTGGACCTATCCAAACTTAAGTGAGGGGCAACAAAATTTTTCCAAAAGCACCTCCAGCTCAAAAAGATGCTCTTGAATCTACGTATCCTCTCACACAAACATCCTACCCATATCCAACACAAATCTTTTACTACTCATCCATCCCTCTAAAGAGGAATGAATGAGTGGGGGGCAAATGATAGTAGGTGATTTGTAAAGGGCCAATTCACCTTTTAAAATCAAGCCCAAGTCTAAAACAATGCCTACAAGGCCTACAATACATACAAGGCCACAAAGTCTGCAAGGTTCACAATGCCTGCAAGGCCTACAATGCATACAAGGCCACAAGGTCTGCAAGGTCCACAAAACCTGCAATGCCCACCAAGCCCGTATGGATGGGACATGACACGTTGCACAACAGACAAGCACGAACAAGACAAAGCTGGCACAAGTACAACTGACATCTGCAACAAAGCTGGCACAAGTACATGATCCAAACGTCAGGACAACATGCAACTGACACAAGGTGGATACTGACACCCGACCAAGACCTAGTTTGCAGCTCATGTCCCCCACGTGGACACTCAGTCATGTGCACCGCACATGACATGAGCCTATATATACCCCCTACTCACTTCAGTGGAGGGGGTTCACAACATTCACTACATTTTCACTATACTCAAATTCTGATAGGTTTTGCTCTACCTTCTCTCTACTTTCTCTCTCTAGAAATTAATACCTATCTACATATCTGTATTATGTTTTCCGTCCACCGGATACTTATTCTCACGCCGGAGGTGCTTACGGGGACATAACCCCCCGCGGGCATTTCCGTTTCAGGGAGCGCGGAGGCAATTCCGGTGGAGCCTGCAAGGCCAACGTAGCTCAGCAAGTCGGACAAGCCCAGCAAGGTCGACAGAGCCAAACAAGCATTACAAGCCCAACAAGATCGACAGAGCCAAACGAGCATTACAAGCCCAACAAGCCCAAACAAGCACCTGTTCCAGCATAACACTAAGGAAGTAGAGCCCGACGGTAGAACGACTTATCAGATACTTATATGATTATAAAAAGATTACAAATCAAATCTTTTAGACCACTTTAAAATTCTAATTAGTTATATTAAATTTATATTTATTATTTATAAAAATTATTTTATAGAAAATAATAATAAAAAATTAGTAAAAAAACATGCCAAATAACTAAAAGGCATGCCTAGCTAATTGTGATCCGGGCATGCCGGGCATGCCCATGCCCATATGACATGCACCCTACAATTAATTAAGCAATAAAGGTCCAAATTTTATAAATTTTATTGATAATAATGTCTTTAAAATATTAACTATTAAAATCTTGACACAAAAAAGGTTAACATTAAAAAATATATATTTCCAAATAAATATTAAAAACAATTTTAATTTTAAAATTCATAAAATGTATATTAATATGTAGTAAGTATCTCTCCTCGAGTTTATGGATTCGTAATTATTAATTTACTTTGCCATGATTTACTAGTACACTAGTTTTATAAACTGGTATACGATTTATAAACTAGTTTTATACCCATGTAATGCACATATACTTTATTAATTATTAATATATTTTTTTAATTCTACTTACTTTTTTATTATTATAGTTTTCCTAATATAATAGCTTAGTTTAAATCCAATTTCATAAACTTTATAATAAAAAATTAAGTTAATAATTGTTTTCCATATATATCATTTCGGATTATTTTGTACTTTTGAGATGACATGTAGTTTTGATTTTCATATTTTTAAAATCATTAGAAAAATATGATTAATTATTTGTTTATTCATTTTTTCTCAAATTTAAATTTAATAACTTTTTATGTGAATATTTGTTAGTATTGTATCATATGCCAACTTTCTTTAATCCCAACTTTTAATATTGTAAAGTTAATTTTAAATGTTTTAATTATAACATGTTTACATGAGCATTTTAATTTCAATTATATTATTTTTAAACTTTTCCTAAAAGTATTTTATATTCCCAGAATGAATTTTATTAATTTTTATAAGAATTGAAGTTAATGGCGTTTTTAATATATTTTGTACTAACATTTTAGATTTTCTATATTTTAAATCATTAAATGTTAAATTTAAATTAGTTCTGTTAAGCTTTTACTTACCTTTGTGCTAATAACTTCAAACTTTTAAGTTGTTTAGATTTTTAAGCTAACATAGGTAGATGAGGAGATTTTTTAGGTGACGATCACCACACCATGGATATAATTTAATTAGTTGGTCATTTTAGTTTGATTTCTAGTTTTGCCGTTTTATTTACTTCCTTTGCATTTTTAATTAACACAAAATTTAGTTGTCTCTAACTTGTATATGTTTTTTTGTCTTTTTTTTGTTGTTTAAAATAAAATTTGTCCTCGTTTGTTAGATAATTGGACTGTCCTCTATTTCTAGCTCAATAACTTGTGCTTGTCTGGTCATATTTAACTAGTTTACTAAGCCGCGCTTTGCAGCGGTTTTATAATAATTTCTCTAAGATTTTCTAAAAAAAATTCTATAAAAAATAAGTTTTTAGATAAAATAATATTTTTAATTGAACAATTAAGGTTTCTTTTGAATTCTCTGTTTCTTCTTGATTGTTTACCGAAAATTTGAATAAATATAAAAACGGACAATTGTTTAATATTTTTCATTATTTTAATATTATATCAAATATTAATATACTTATCACCATTTTTATTTTTCTCAAAATTCATATTCAATTTCTATTTTAAAATACATAATATAACCTTAAAATTAAATTATAGGATATAATATGCTCCTCTTAATGAATCATCTCTCGTTAAACATGTTTCCTCCCGATGACCCGCTTTCTCGTTGTTACCAAATCTAAACAAATCACAAATTAATATACTAAAAAAATTATATCATCTATTAATCAATTTTATTGTATCATAAAATTTAATTTATATTTTTAAAAATTCTAATTTTTATTGTTTAAAATATAGGTACTCAAAAAAATAAATGAAAAGAAAATAAGATTTCTAGATTTGAAAGGCAATTAAGATTTTTTCTAATCTTTGGTATTATTAATCCAAAAATCTATTAAAATTGTATATTATTAATTGTATATTTAATTTCTTCCATTGGTAAAGATTTAAAAGACAATAAAGATATTTTCTAATATTTAATTCTATTAATTCAAAAATTCGAGAAAATTAGAAAAATAGATCGAGGCGATTAGTAAATTTAAACTATGTTACAGTTTTGATAAAATCAGATACATTGATATAATGAAAAACTCAAAAATATCAAAGTTTATGAAGAAACACGACACACTTGTAAATAATTAGACTAAAGAAAGTTCTATCAAGTCCTACAAATTCAAAAATAATAAGGATGTTGTAATTTTCTAAATCAAAAAAAGTTCCATCAAATTTGAAAATAATAAAAGAAAGTTCTATCAAGCATACAAATTCGAAAATAATAAGGAAGTTGTAATTTTCTAAATCAAAGAAAGTTTTATCAAGTTTGAAAATAATAAAAGAAAGTTCTATCAAGTCCTACAAATTCGAAAATAATAAGGAAGTTGTAATTTTCTAAATCAAAGAAATTTTATAAATCAAAGAAAATTCTATCAAGTCCTACAAATTTGAAAATAATAAGGAAATTGTAATTTTCTAAATCAAATAAAGTTCTATCAAGTTTGAAAATAATAAAATAAAGTTCTATCAAGTTTGAAAATAATAAATGTGTAATTTTCAATTTCCTTCCTACAAAATCGAAAATAATAAAGGAAGTTGTAATTATTAAAATTAAAAATTGTGAAAAATTGAGAAAATTAGAAAAATAGAACGGAGCATTCTAGAGACGCCACCTCAACGCCCCGTCTTCTCCTTTATATAAATATATTGATTTTCAAGCCCAATCGAGTTCATCTTTTTTTATGTGTGTTATTATGATTCCAATTATTTGGTCCATAAGTGATAAGTTTCAGCCAGAATCAAATTTTTGGCCCATGTTTTAATTTGCCAATTTGTTTAGTTGTTCCCCCCCTATGTATACTTATTTATGCTAAGCATTAAATAATCTGTTTCCAATTCACCTTGTAATTTATTTCGATTAATTTCGCAAGAGCCTCGTTTGGGTGGGTAATTCACTGAGTTGACTCACAACGATCTCGTGATTTTCATATTTTTCGAACCAATTGCTATGTCTCGCTCAGTTACCTTTGTTGAACACCAACATTACTAATAGGGGCGAGTAGAACTCCATTTTCCTTCTTCCTTTTTTATTTATTTAAAGAATTGTATCCTAACAAATTATATGAATGCTTCATACAAGTTCAACATTAAAATCATTGTATATATAATTGATAAGTAATGTTGGCTTGCGTATATTTATGCAAAAAAAAATAAAAAATACACACAAATAGAAGCTCTAATATTTATTCGCAATTAAGTATTACATTTGAACAAAAGTTAATAATATATTATTACATCACCAAAATATTACAACATAAAAATTTGTATTTGAGGTCGTCCTCTCTCACCAAGCACTAAGATAGGTGTTGCAATTCGATCCCACCAAGTACCCTTTTGGAGGCAAGGTAGCCATGATCATGCACCGTGTCTCAAATTGATGGGTACGAGTTTTTCGATGTTTGTTAACCGGATGAACATTGATAGACTATGATTGTGTGTACACTCGATTCTCACTATCAGAATTAGAGATATTTAAATTAATAGTGATATCGTAAGACAGTAAGGAAGCATGCATGTCATATTTGTCATGCGTGATAATACGAGCGTAAATTATATTAATTAAACTAATAAATATTACTAAAAATACTTTATAATTATTAATTATAAAATTATATATTCTAGTTAAAAATGTATAAAGAACGTGAAGCCAATTAAGAATGCTAATAATAATGTCATGAAAAACACTATTATCAGAACTGGCTTCTCCGCTCGTGTTATGTGGATGAATTTGTTGAGGAAATGGTTCTCGATGTGGATGAACTTGTTGAGGAACCATTTCCTCGATAATGTGATGTGGATGATCAATTTGTTAAGGAGCTGGTTCTCGAATTATTTTCGGATTATAAACCGGAATACCTTGATCAATTTCGACAAGAATATTTACCACTTCAATGACAGTTTGCTTTGGAATAAACTCCACGTGAGGAGTGATAGCAGGATAGAAAAATCTGTAAAATAATTAAATAATTATATTCGACAAACTTATTATCATAAAAAAATATATTAAATGATTTCACGTAATATAAACAATAATAGAGTTATTGTGTTTGAACATTTGTAAAATGTAGAAGTTATCCATAAACTGAACAACAATTTGCACAATTGTTGCACAATTGTGCAAAGAGAGTGTACAATTTGAACAAAAATTGTGCATAAATTAGACAAAAAAATTATATAAATGTAAAAATTAAGGTATTCATACAATTCATTAAATAAATGATTCTTTTTGAATTTTAGAATAATTAAACTTCAATGTTAAATGAATCAATGACTAACTACATGATATGCATTATTTCCAGTATCGAGTATGATTTAAAGACTTAAATTACACATAAGTAGAAACTCTAATATTTATTTGCAGTTAAATATTACATTCGATAGAAGTAAGATAATAAATTATTACATCACCAATTTTGATACTGAAATGATTACAACATAAAAAAATTTATTTGATGTCGTTCTCTTACCGAGCTGTTAAATAGGTGTCGCAATTCGATTCCATCAAGTTCCCTTCTGGAGGCAAGGTAGTTCTAATCATGGACAGTGTCTCGAGTTGACGGGTACGAGTTTCCCGATATTTTTTAATCGGGTGAATAATGAAACTAGAATGAATAACTACAATATAAAATATATAATCATTGATATAATATAATAATTAGTTTTCGGTATAAACTTTAAATTATTTTTAAATCAAGATAATTTAACAAAAACTGTTTGTAAATTAGGCTTTCAAAATCTTACTCAACACAAAACAAAACCTTGTATTTACATTTTACCATATTATATGTACCTGATTCTCGTTTTCTATTGTCATTATGGCTAGCTGATCATCCAAACCCCCCTCCCAATTACTCAGTACTCACTTTCTCTCCTTGCACTCTCAGGTGCTGTGCTTTTACTCTCTATCACTAGTTCGTCTATCTCTCTCTCTCTCTCTCTCTCTCACTAGTTCCTCTCTCTCTCTCTCTCTCTCTCTCTCTCTCTCTCTCTCTCTCTCTCTCTCTCTCTCTCTCTCTCTCTCTCTCTCTCTCTCTCTCTCTCTCTCTCTCTCACTTATATTTGGTCGGTACACACCTGTAGCTCAATACTCACATTACTTTTGAAGGCTAGTCTCTTTGCCGAATTATCAAAGCACTCTCAAGCTCTCCCACCACTCTCTCACTCTTCATTTTACAGGTTCGACTCTCTCTCCTTCTCTCTCTGTCTCTCTCCCCCCCTCTTCTTGTTATTTACTTTGTGCTTGTTTTATCAGTTTTATAATTGTTTTTATTTGATAGTATTAACTGTTAATTAATTGATTTATGTGATTGAGTTTTGAATATGTATTGTACGTTGCTGTTTTGTGGATCTATGTTTTGATTTGATTGACTTTGTTGATGGATTGATTTGTGTATAATTTGATAAACTGATTTATGTTATTGCTTCTGATTATCGACATCGGAGTGATGGATAATTCATCATGTTTGTGCTACATTAAACATGGTGTTGAGGGTTACAGTGGGATCAAGGATGTTCGACTGGTAACAGGTTTTAAATCACCCAACAATACACTGCAACTGTACTGAAATTTGAAATAGTTTTGAAAATTATGGCGTACAACTGATTGTAATTTAAATTATTTAAATCTTTTGCGTTTTTCAAAAAGTTGTTTTATGTAGATTTTGTTTTATGTGGATTACCTATTTTTTTTTGGTAACGTTCGTAGTGTTCTTGATGTTAATGTTCTCCAAAACATTATCATCTTTATCCGCGATCTACTTTTGGATCGTTATGATCCTTTTCTTAGATTGTTTCCTTTTATAATAAATAATCGTAGACGAACTAAAGTAGTTTTGATTATCATATCCTTTTTACTTTCAATCGGTTCGATGGCTTATATTATAATTAACCAATCGCATCATCATTCCACATCACCCCAATTTCAAGTACCAAACATTACACAAAACAAATTTGAAATACATTCTTCAAAGCTTTCCTATAATTTCACTATCTTCCTAGATATTTCCAACCCTGATAGTGAAAAGCAATTATATACACATATTAATATCAATCTTTCTACATTTAATATGTCATTAGGATTTCATGACATTCTTCCTTTTTCATTTAAATCCTAGTCAATCGATCTCTGTTAAATTATCTTTATTTAAAGATAATATTAATTTGGGATCAAAATATAATTATTTCATCAAAAATAAACATCTTATATTCTATATTCTACTCATTCGATCCATTGTTAGTAGTCATTCAGTTGAGCAACCGTGGAAAATCAAGAACTATCAGCTTGTGACGCAGTGTAAACTAAAAGCTACTTGCCGTCAAAAGGATATTTAATCTCATCCGATTGCAAAGCTATCAATTAACCGTGATAACACAAAACTAGAAGATGGCGGTGGATATTTGATAGAATATTACATCATACTAATGTAATACTAACACGGTCAGGAAACCTCTAAAGTTGCAGAACTTTCACGTACAGACTAGATGCACCATTCGGGCCACCCCACCACCGAGAGGCTACATGAAGTCAGCCACTTGTGCCTGATTGTAGTAACAACATTTGTAATAATTGTAGAAGTATCACCATTTGTTCCTTTTAATATAACCTCTTTCATTAATAAATTGTATTTGTAGTTTCCTATGTGTTTGTTGTTCACAAATAAATTTGTTCGTGATTATTCAAATATAAAGTTCAGTTCTCCAATTTGATCGTGTTTTAAATTGCATATATAGAGAAAGAATATAGTACCTGAGAAAGAATATAGTAAAACAAAGTAGACATTAGATGTAAAATTGAGTATTAGGGTATGTTATAATGTGCTAGTACATAAATTTTAATCATAAATCAATATTAATATATTTAATTAAATGACGGAACCGTCATAAGTTTGTAATGTTTGACGCTTTATAATCTCTACGCTAAGTTTTTTATTAATTACACCATATAACTTTATACGTTAACCTGAGTTCTAAATTTGTGCAAAAATTGGGCACAAATTGCACATAAGTTGTGCAAAAATTGAGAGACTTCAAGAAGACATAATTGCACATAACTAAACAAAGATTGACTGACTAAGATTTAGATGGAGTGGAAGAATGTCATTAAACCCTTACTGATGTATTCAATGTAAAAAAACTAACATTAGTATGTGTATATAATTGTTTTCTACTATCGGGGTTGAAAATATCAGAGAAGATAGTGATATTATAGAAAAGTCTCGAAGAATGCATGTAAAATTTAGTTTGTGTAATGTTTAACACTTGATATTGGGGTGAAGTGAAATGATGACCCGATTGACTAGTGCTAGAGTCACAAAATTTGGTACAAAAAATTGTTACCAAATGACATTGCATGAGAGATATTAACTGTTAATTAATTAATTGATTTATTTGATTGAGTTTTGAATATGTATTGTACGTTGCCGTTTTGTGGATCTATGTTTTGATTTGATTGACTTTGTTGATGGATTGATTTGTATATAATTTGATAAACTGATTTATGTTATTTCTTCTGATTATCAACATCGGAGTGATGGATAATTCATCATGTTTGTGCTACATTAAACATGGTGTTGATGGTTACAGTGGGATCATGGATGTTCGACTGGTAACAAGCTTTAAATCGCCCAACAATACACTGCAACTGTACTGAAATTTGAAATTGTTTTGAAAATTATGGCGTACAACTGATTGTAATTTAAATTATTTAAATATTTTGCGTTTTTCAAAAAGTTGTTTTATGTAGATTTTGGTGACTTTGAGTGTTTACAATTATTTTCGAGATTTGATACTATCGAATTAGGTTGAACACTCAGTTATATTTTGGAAATGATTAATTGAATTTTGTTATATTCATCAATTTTTTTTAAAATATTCATGCACTCTGAGGTACATCAACTCCTCTCATTATTTTATTTTATTTTTTTTGAAACTATCTGCTCTCATTGTTTGAGTACAAAATATTTATAGAACATGCCTAGAAAATGAAACAAATTTTTTAATCTAAATATTGATGTCAAACACCAAAACAATCTATAAGTGTTCGATTTTAGTTTTCTTTTATTGAATGGTTTCGATTGCTGCTTTTTAGTTTTATTGATTTAAATCTGTGAAAGTATGTGTTTATGTGTATTCTAGTACTCCGACACACTAGACCTCGATATTGTTGTTGATATTGCATATTACAATGTCTATGTGTACATTTTTATTGGATTACCGCAGCCCACTATATATATATATATATATATATATATATATATATATATATATATATATATGTGTGTGTGTGTGTGTGTGTGTGTGTGTGTGTGTGTGTGTGTGTGTGAATTACTTGTGTATATATGTTGATTTCTTGTCCCTGTCTTTTTGAGTTTGACCAAAAAGGTATTTTTAGGTGACATTGTATTTATAATTTGATAGCTTAAACTTGTTTTATTTATTTAGTTACTAACGTTTGATAAATTTTTTTTACAGAAAATGTTGGTTATAGTATTACACATCATCTTCAGGATAGTTTTGTTGTGCTATCTTTTTAGGACTGCCGATGTATACTTATTCAGGTAATACACATGAAAACATAAATATATGTAATTATTTCTTATCTAATTCTATTTTATCTTTTAACAATAGACCTTATATTTATTTAACAATTTTTCTATACTTATTTTGCAGGTTTTATCGTCCCACTACTCATCCTCCTCAAGTTGAGGAGATTCGGGAGTCGACTATTACGGAAATAGTCGAACTCACTCCCGAAAATGACCCTCAACTGGAGATTCTCGATTCGACTATTTCGGAAATAGTCGAATTCACTCCGGTAAATGATCCTCTTCCAGAAATCACTCGGGAATCGACTATTTCAGATATAGTCCAAATCCTTTCCGAACAAGATCCACGGATCATCCCAACTGATGATCCGGAAAATGATTCTCAACCGACTATTCATGAAGAAATAGTCGAGATTAATCCTTTGGAAGTACAACAAACACTTCCAAGAAACTCAAGTCTTCCACGTAACATTCGTGGTAACGTTCGTAGTGTTCTTGATGTTAATGTTCTCCAAAACATTATCATCTTTATCCGCGATCTACTTTTGGATCGTTATGATCCTTTTGTTAGATTGTTTCCTTTTGTAATAAATAATCGTAGACGAACTGGAGTAGTTTTGATTATCATATCCTTTTTACTTTCTATCGGTTCGATGGCTTATTTTATAATTAACCAATCGGATCATCATTCCACATCACCCCAATTTCAAGTACCAAACATTACACAAAACAAATTTGAAAGACATTATTCAAAGCTTTCCTATAATTTCACTATCTTCCTAGATATTTCCAACCCTGATAGTGGAAAACAATTATATACACATATTAATATCAATCTTTCTACATTTAATATGTCAGTAGGATTTCATGACATTCTTCCTTTTCATTTAAAACCTAGTCAATCGATCTCTGTTAAATTATCTTTATTTAAAGATAATATTAATTTGGGATCAAAATATAATTATTTCATCAAAAATAAACATCTTATATTCTATATTCTACTCATTCGATCCATTGTTAGTAGTCATTCAGTTGAGCAACCGTGGAAAATCAAGAACTATCGGCTTGTGACGCGGTGTAAACTAATAACTACTTTGTCGCCAAAAGGATATTTAATCTCATCCGATTGCAAAGCTATCAATTAACCGCGACAACACAAAACTAGAAGATAGCGGTGGATATTTGATAGAATATTACATCATACTAATGTAATACTATTAAGGATTGATTTTGTAGTTTATTGCATATATTTTATTTATGTTTGAATTTAGAATCGTTTTTGAAGTTTGAAGATGCTATCGAATTTTTAATGAGATACTTGGATAAAAGTTTTTTGAATTTTGAAGTTTTAGAATTTTATGTTGATGTTGTACTCGATTAAATGCTTAACATTGATTAAACGGGATATTTCAAAGTAAAAATTAGCATCGATGACAAATATGAACGACGAATACGTCATTGCGTTTAAGTATTCTGAAAATCTTCGGTGGATTAAAACATATCTTTTGTATTTACAAATGAGTTTTAATTTTAGTATACTTGAGTGCGAATAAACCGAGATCAATTTAGCTGCAGAGGGCATCTAAGTTGATGTTCGTATAAAGAAAGTTGGAGACATATTTGTGATAAAAGTGAAGCAAGTTATTAGTATTATTATACCACTAGCTTATAGCTCGTGCAAAACACATGTATTTTTATACGTATTTATTAACCAAATATTAATATAAATATGAGAATGTTGCCCAGTAATAATCTATTGTAGAAGGGGGGTTGAATACAATAGAGTAAGATAATCGACTTCTTAATGTATATATCACAAATATGAAAAGAAAGATAACAGCTTTATTAAATCTGATATAAAACTGTTACAAACTCTCTCAAGAAATTCTGATGTTCTTGAGAGCTGCTAGTTTACAAAAACTCTCTCAAGAAATTCTGTTCTTAAGAGCTTCTCTTCGATTATGTTCTCTCTCTAATGAATACATAAATCGAAACCAAGACTGTGTTTATATAGTACACACAGCTTCTCTATCAATAACAAGATAAGTCCTAATCAACAACAAAGATAGAAACCTATCCTTAATCGATAGCTACATTCTACAAACCAGGAACAAATAGAATAAACTTCCATGTTTATCTAGACTCCAAATATAACTCGAAGTAGGAATCCTGATCAGCTTCAAGTTCTGATGATCAATCCTGATCATAGTCTGAGTAGGAATCCTGATGATCAATAAGATACTGACGCTTGATCAAATACTGATGACCATGCAATACTGATGACGTCAGCAATCCTGATCAGTTGAGTCTAGCTTCTGACGATCATTGAATTCTGATCTAACAATCTCCCCCAATCTCATACTTTGTGAAATAAAGTATAGATTCCAAATATTCAATGATGTCAAAAACATGTATCAAAATGTACGAGTATCTTCAGAAACAACTTATCTGTTTAAGCTTTGTGATAGAACAGATTCATCTTCAAGAAGTTGGATAATAAACTTTCTTCTTTTTCTTCAAGAATTTGAATCAGTCTTTCCTTAAGATTTCTGAGTTCTTCATCTTCCTCATTAATCTGGTAGATAGCTGCTCTGAGATTCTGTATGGAGCTTTTCTGTAGACTGTGCTCTTCAAGCAAAAGATAAGCAATTTCCTTCCCATCAGGATTGAGAGTAAGTTGGGTCATACCAAAAGTTACTTCTTTAACAGAAGTACCTCTTTGCATTTCCACATCCTGACCTCTTTGATTTAAGTACATGGGAATATAATTACCATCGAAATTACTGTTTCCATCCAGTCTTCTTCTTATAGTTGACAAAATCATGTCAGCCCATACTTTGTACACTTGGTTCTTCCATCTTAACAGATAGTGAACATATTTCAGTTCCTGTGTAGTTTTCATCAGCAGATCTTGAATAGATAGAATCTTCACACTACCATCTTTCATGAAGTACAGAAGCTTTTCTTTCTTTTCAAAACCATCATGACAATCTATAACTATATCAACAACTAATAAATTGTTCAGGTTTTCAGAAGTTAAAGTACCTCCAATTTCAGTTGAGTAAGGATCAACATATGACATATTCAGATATTCAGCATCCCTGTGTCCAATACCTCCTCTTGAATTACTTGACATTTGCTTCATATTCGAAAACATCTTTAACCAGAGTGTTTTTGATCTAGCCATATCAGACAAATCAACAACACTTGAAGCACTTGTAATGATTCCACCAGTCTGAAAATTGATATGTGTATCACACTTCAGTGTACTTATGTGTTCCCACTTCTTGTCTTTCTCCTTTTCATGAGTGTAGCTTCTTTCAAGTAAAGATTCTTGTCTGCTTGGATTTCTCCATTGTCTTTCATTTGAAACTTTAAGCCTTTGTAGATAGAGATTGAAATCTTCATATGTTCTTTTTGTAATATCTCTTCTTCTGGCTTCTTCTTCTTCATCTACTTCTTTGTTGTGACAATCAATAACAGTAGATAAGATTATCAAATCAACCTCTTGCAGAATTTCAGATTCGTCAGGATCTTGAATATTGTCAGGATTAGAATCTTCAATTTGATTTGTATTGCTGAGAGTTGATTTACTTGATTTTCTTCTCAATTCAGGTTCTTCTTCAACAAATTCCTTGTCTTCTTTCTCCGTGATATCCTTGATAACAGGATCTATTAGATTTTGTGAAGCTTCAGGAATTTTTTCAATTCTTAACCCTCTAGACCTTGTCTGTCTAGGTACTGTTTGAGTTGAAGAACCTCTTCTATTTCTTCTAGCACCTCTCCTACCTCTGCTTCCTCTACCTCTAGCAGGAGCAGTATAGCTTTCCATTGTCTCTCTCTGTAATCTCAAGAATTCTTCATGTGAGAGATCTGGATATTCTTTACTTGCTGTAGAGAGTGCTTTTCTTGCATATAATTGTTGAACTCTTTTATCAGTGTGATATAGAGTAACAATTCTGCCATCTTTTGTAGAAAACTTCTGGAATAAATTTGATGCATCTTCAGGATTATCAATAATTACATCTTCATCACCTTCAGGAATTGTAGCAAGAATGTGTCCATGACCAGGTGTCAGGATTTGATCTTCCGTCAGGATCTGAGATTGCACCAATGTTCTTACTGTCTTAACTCCAGAATCAGAAACATGAGTTGACTGCGTTGTTTGACTTTGAGAAGTTTGGATTGTCTTCATAACAACAGCATCAGAGGTTTCTCCTTGTATCACTTTGTCACCACCATCATCTCCAGTATCATCATCATTATTTCTTAATACTAGATCAGGTGTACATTTTGTCTGAATAACCTTCTCCCCCTTTTTGACATCAGGATTTGACAATAATTGCAAAATTAAGGAAAGAGAGGCTTGAATTTCAGTTACCTTAGGATCCAGAGAATCAATTCTTTGATTGATTGAGGTTTGTTCTGAAACAACAGATTTCACTTGGGAGTCCACTACCCTCAATTGTAAAGTAGTAGGCACCTTTGTAAAATTATTAAAGATATCAGCCTCACTTTTTCAGTTGAGCCCTTGATAGAATCAATCTCACTTTTCAGACTTTTGGATAACAGAGTTGTAGCCTTCAGATGATTCTTCAAGTCTTGATTCTCTATAGATTTCACTGCATTATAGGCATGTTCAATAGCAGAAGAAAAACTGATAGATTCATCAGATTGGTGCCAAGAATTGTTCCATTCATTCTGTCTAAATGCCTCTGCAGGATCAAAGGAAGGAGTAGAAAGATCTTGTCTCTGATCTTTCCCAGTGGAAGCATTGCTAGCCATATATGTACTTGATGAACCAAAATTAGTTCCAAGACTAATTTTGAGTGTTGTAGCAAGCTGTTCCTTCTCTTTGCGATTCTCATTATCATCATCACTATCATCAGAAGTATCATCAGCAGTATCATGAGTAATATCAGGATCAGGAATAGCAATACCTTTCAGTTTATCCTGTGGTTCTGAGATAGGATGATCCATTGGTCTTGAACAAAGTGGCTGTATCAAAATAGGTTCATTATCAGGAGCACCACTAGCGTCAGGATGAACATCGTCAGGATTTGATATGCTTGCATCAGTATTTGCTACCAATGGTTCTTGTGGAGCTTGAGGTTCAGAAGCTGCTTCAACACTTTGAGTTAAAGGTTCTTGTGTGCTTCCCTCATTGACAATGTTCTCGACCAATCTTTCAACAGAAGCTGTAGCTTTGCCTGCATCTTCACTTTGAGAAGATGGTTCTTGTGTAGCTGGAATGTTGATGTCTTCATTCTCCCTTTGAGAAAATGGTTCTTGTGTGACCATTCCACTAGCTAAGCCTTCACCCAAACTTTGATTGAGTGGTTCTTGTGTGGCAGGATCAACAGTAGCTGCTGAATTACTCTGAAATTCAGGTTCTTGTGGGCTTGATCCTTTCAGCTTCTTCTGTCTCTGATAGACTAACTCTTCTGCATTCCTCTATTTCTTTGATGTAGGTGTAAGACCAACCAAGGAAGCAGTTGTAGAGACCTTCTCCCAAGAAATTTCTCTAATCTGAGATGGAGAGGCTGGAGAGTCTGATATAGAGACAACTTTTGTTGTTGCATCAGGAATACTAACATCAGGATTTGCTAGAGCATCAGGAGTAGATGACTCATCAGGATTTGATGTCTGAATATCAGTATCCTTCATTTGCACTGTCAAAGGAATATGATACCTGCTCTTTGATAATTGCCTTGACTTTTGTGGTTTTGATAAAGGTACCACAGCTTTAGTAGCAGTATCAGCAACTTCCTTGTTCACATTCATCACAAAGGATATAGGTAAGTCATCCTCTGAATCACTTTCATCAATCAACCTTAACTTCCTTTTCACAGGAACATTCTTAACAACCTTATCAGCTTTCTTCACCAGAACCCCTTGTACACCCCCTTGTATCTTCTTTTTAGTGAGTGGTGTAGAGGAAAAATCCTTTGAACCTGATTGCCTTCCAGACACATCAGTTCTAGCTGATTTCTTTGATTTTACAACTAAAGTCTTTTGAGAGACAGTAGAGGTGGTTGGTAACTGTTTAGACTGTTTAGGTTGCATGCTTGTGTCAGGAACAAGGTGGGTTGGGCCTTGCCCCATAGCATTAGAAAGTAGTCCATAACGAGTAGGCATTTTCTGATGTAAGAAAAACCTAACCTCATCAGGAATAAAAGCATTTCCGCACAAAATATTTTGCCATATCAGGATTAAAAAAAATATTCAATAAGATTAAAATAAAATTTTATTTAAGAAAACAAAATTTATTTTAACAATCCTGAATAGCGTTTTGGTTTAAGAAAAATAACCAAATTAATGGTCATAGAATTAAAACACGCTTACCAGCAAACGAGGCAAAAATATTTATGGAAAACTGAACCGTCTCATCGAGATTGTAGAAATGACCTGCACCCTTAATACATATTCTCTATAAAAGAGAACTGTTAAGCATAACATCATTTATTTATTAAGAGCACAAACCCTTTCCAGAGAAAAACTTACGAAAACCTTTTACCTTCTTCGTTTTTCAATGGCTGCCAACAATCAAAACAACATACCTGATGAAGAACTTGATAGAATTTGGCAACAAATGGATGAGGCTCTTGCTGAGATGGAGCCACAACCAGTTCCTGACCCTCAGGAACATGAAGCGTTTATAAACGCAATGTTTGATGTGGTTTGGCACAACTTCCTGCAAGCCAATCCGAACTGGAATCCGCTTGATAACCTCATCTATGAAGAGGATGAGGATGATGAAGAGGATGAGGATGAAGATGATGAAGAGCTCGTCCGAGAGCTTGAGAAACGTAAGAAGAGAATCCGTGATGCTTGTATGTCATGCAAGTTGGAGGCACGGAGGCGTCCCGGTGGTCACGGTGACGATCCGCCTTCAAGTAAATCAGCTCCTCTTCTTGTCTCTTAAGGGTGGAACAAGAGACCTTCCAGTTCTGATGGACTGTGAAGCTGCTCAGGAGCATTCATGCTAATTTACAGGGCACGGGTTCATGCTTATCTGTAAAGCACGAGTTCCTGAGTAGAAAATAGACTAGGAAAACAAATATGTAATTTCCATATTTCATGTGTAATGTATCTTCAAGTATTAATGAAATTTGTCTATTTTCTCAATTGTTTTCTTCCTGTTCTTGCCTGCAAAATTTGTTAGTAACACTCATAGTGATATAGAGATGATAAATAATAAACTCTGATAATAATGACATTGATAATTAAGACTGAAAACTTAATCAAAGACTAAGTAATAATCTAATTGTCCAGAGTTTACCAGGAGTGTTAATGACAAGTTAGCATAGAACCTCTGGTTTTCATACCATCTTCAATATCTGAACATCAGGATTTGACCAATTGATTTCCTGTCAGGATTAAGTCCTATCAGGATTTGATCAAAGATACATACCTTTCTGAATAACCATCAGGATTTGACAGTTATCAGGATTTCCTCTCTGTAGCTTTTCCTCAGAAATTCTCAAAATTCATCATTCCAAGTTCATTCACCAACTTATTGAAAGTAGCTTCAGGTAGTGGCTTGGTGAATATATCAGCTAGTTGTTGATCAGTAGGAACAAAGTGAAGTTCAATTGTTCCTTCCAGAACCTGTTCTCTTATAAAGTGATATCTGATACTTATGTGTTTAGTAAGAGAATGCTGAACTGGATTTCCTGTCATTGCAATAGCACTTTGGTTATCACAATAAATAGGGATTTTTGAGTATGACAGGCCATAATCTAACAACTGATTTCTCATCCACATTATCTGAGCACAACAACTTCCTGCAGCAATGTACTCAGCTTCTGCAGTTGAAGTGGAAATAGATTTCTGCTTTTTACTGAACCATGAAACTAGTCTTCCACCCAAAAACTGACAACTTCCTGAAGTACTTTTCCTGTCTATTTTGCATCCTGCAAAATCAGCATCTGAATAACCACACAACCCAAAATCTGATTCCCTTGCATACCAAAGGCCAAGTGAAGGAGTGCCTTTGAGATATCTGAAAATTCTTTTGACTGCAATCAGATGTGGTTCTCTAGGTTTTGCTTGAAATCTTGCACATAGACAGGTTGCAAACATGATATCTGGTCTACTGGCAGTGAGATACAATAAAGAGCCAATCATTCCTCTGTAGTGAGTTACATCTACCTCTTCACCTTGATCAGGATCAAGTTTGGTAGCTGTAGCTATGGGAGTTGAAGCAGGAGTACTGTCTTGCATGTTAAACCTTGTCAGTAAGTTCCTTGTGTATTTAGACTGATTAATAAAAATCCCTTCATCAGTCTGTTTAACTTGAAGACCCAGAAAGTAACTCATTTCTCCCATCATGCTCATTTGATATCTTGACTGCATAAGCTTGGAAAACTTTTCACACAGCTTATTGTTTGTTGACCCAAAAATGATATCATCAACATAAATCTGAACTAACAGCAACTCCTTACCATGATTCAAATAAAATAGAGTTTTATCAATTGCACCTCTTTTGAATCCACTTTCCAGTAAGAATTGAGCTAAGGTTTCATACCATGCTCTTGGAGCTTGCTTTAGTCCATAAAGTGCCTTATCCAGTCTGTAGACATGATCTGGATATTTAGGATCAATGAAACCAGGAGGTTGTTCAACATAAACTTCTTCCTCCAGTTCACCATTTAAGAAAGCACTTTTAACATCCATCTGGAAAACCTTGAATTTCTTATGTGCTGCATAAGCAAGAAATATCCTGATGGCTTCTAGTCTTGCAACAGGAGCAAAAGTTTCATCATAGTCAATTCCCTCTTGTTGGGAATACCCCTTTGCAACTAGTCTAGCTTTATTTCTGATAATGACTCCATCAGAATCAGTCTTGTTCTTGAAAATCCACTTTGTACCAACAATTGATCTATTCTTTGGTCTTGGTACCAGTTTCCAGACTTCATTTCTTTCAAATTCATTCAGTTCCTCTTGCATTGCAGTAACCCAATCAGCATCTTTAAGTGCATCTTCAACTTTCTTTGGCTCCTCCTTGGATAGAAAGTTATTGTATAGACATTCATTCTGAGTTGCATTTCTTGTTTGAACACCTGCATCAGGATCCCCAATGATCAAATCAGGAGTATGACTTGCAGTCCATTTCCTCGCTGGTTTTAAATTATTTCTTGACGTAGATGCTCTCCCTGGATTGGTGTTATCTTGATTTGAAGAACTTGCTTGTCTTGAAGCTCCCCCTGAATTATTGCTATTTCCTCCTGATAAGTTATCAGGATCATCACTTGAATCAGTATCTGAAGAATTCTGTCCTGATGATTGTGTTGACTCTGAACTTGTAGTAGAATGATGTTGCTCCCCCTCAACATTAGCACTACTAGAAGTATTACTATTGATTGCATCATCAGTATTTGCACCATCAGCATCTGGTGTGTCATCAGGATTTGGTGACCCATCAGGATCTGATGTATTGACAGGATCTGATTCACTTTCTTCAGGTTCCTTGGTAGCTTCATTTTCAAAAATCAATCTATCATGAGAGTCTTCATTGATTCCAGCTATCTTTTTGTCATCAAAAGATACATGTATTGACTCCATGACATTCCTTGTCCTTAAATTAAAAACTCTGAAGGCTCTTGATGCAAGATAGCCTATGAAAATTCCTTCATCAGCCTTTGTTTCAAATTTCCCTAGTTGTTCAGGATGAGTTCTGAGAACAAAACATTTACAGCCAAACACATGCAGATGCTTCAGACTTGGGTTCTTTTCCTTGAGTGACTGATAAGGAGTAACACCATGTCTGTTTATTAATGTCAGATTTTGAGTGTAGCATGCTGTGTTGACTGCTTCTGCCCAGAAATATGTAGGTAATTTTGCTTCTTCCAACATAGTTCTGCCAGCTTCAATAAGAGTTCTATTCTTCCTTTCTACTACTCCATTTTGCTGAGGTGTGCCAGGAGCAGAGAATTGTTGAATGATTCCTTTGTATTTGCAGAACTCTTCCATCTTTGAATTCTTAAATTCAGTACCATTATCACTTCTCAGAATCTTGACTTTGTACTTTGTGGTTGTCTCAATCATCCTCACATGATCCAACAGAACTTCAGGAGTTTCATCTTTTCTGTGCAGAAAATACACCCAGGTGAATCTAGAATATTCATCAACAATTACAAGAGTGTACCTTTTCTTACTGATGGACATGATGTTGACTGGACCAAACAGATCAAGATGTAGCATGTGATATGGTTCTTCAATAGAGGATTCTGATTTACTCTGGAATGATGTCCTTCGTTGTTTTGCTTTCTGACATGCATCACAGAGTCCATCAGGTGTATATAAGACATTAGGTAATCCTTTTACTAACTCTTTCTTAACCAACTCATTGATGTTGCTGAAGTTGAGATGAGAAAGCTTCTTATGCCAATTCCAACTTTCATCTACTGAAGCTTTACTGATGAAACATGTAGGGGAGTCATCAGTATCTGAGAGAATGTTGGCTTCATATATGTTACCATGCCTGTAGCCAGTTAGTGCTATCTTCCCTGTTGCTTTACTGACTACTTTACAATGTGTGGAATAGAAATTGACATGATAACCTCTGTCAGTGATTTGACTAATACTCAACAAGTTGTGTTTTAGTCCCTTCACTAGAGCTACTTTTTCAATGATGACATTTCCAATGATTATATTGCCATATCCCAAGGTTTGTCCAATGTTGCCATCTCCATAAGACACAGTTGGGCCAGCTTTTTCCTCATATTCTGATAACAGGGCTTTGTTTCCAGTCATGTGCACAGAACATCCACTATCCATGACTAACACATTTTTCCTTTTACCCTGCATCAGAATAATAAAACACTAGTCAGAATGTTTAGGAACCCACACTTGTTGGATTCCTTGTTCATGCATTTTATTAATTTTAGCAGCAGAAGACTTTCTGACTTTAGCAGTCCTGACAGGATTTACTCCATTAGGATTTGCTTTGTCAGCATCAGTATTAACAAAAGCATGCTTCACTATGACATTTTCAGTTCTATCAGACTTTGTACTACTTTCAAACTTAGGCAATGGATCATAAAAGTTATAGTACAAATCATGATACTCTTTACATGTATAAATAGAATGTCATAGACTACCACAATGAAAACAGGACTTCTGCGGTTTATAGAGTACTGATCTATTCCTCACATCAGATTTAGAAATATCAGCAATCTTCTTTTTAATCTTCTTACAATCAATAGCAAGATGATTAGAGTTACCACAGTTAAAACAACACTTTCTAGGTGCATTTGGGATATATTTATAACCATTCTCTTTATTGATCCCAACTTTACCATTCCTGTTTCTCTTAACAGTAGCTTCCTTTTTCTTATCTGTAACCTTACAGATTTTATCTTTAAGCTGTTTCTGAGACAATAGACCTACATTCTTAGTGACTTTGTTCATGACAGGTTTAGACTTTATAATTTTAATTCCTTGAGTAGAAGAAGATCCCTTTTCAAAAGTAGAATTGGAATCCTTACCAAAAACAAAATTAACATGAGTAATCTTAGATTTGGTTGAGTCTATAACATGTCTATAGGTCTTTGGACTGACTGTCTCATCAATGACAATTTTCTCTGCTAATTTCTTATCTTCATCTGACTTATATCCTAGACACTCTTTCCAATTCTTAGAGGTATTAATCTCATGAAATTTCCTACCAGAGTCTGTCCAGGTTCTGATTTTCTCATTAGCATATTCAAGTTCTTTTTCAAGGGAAGTACATTTAGATGTCATCTCTAAGTGCATGTGTTTAGCATTATCACATTCTTTTTGTACTTCTTGCATACGAGAAAATTCAGCTTCTAATATCTCATTCCTTTTTCTAAGGTCAGACATCTCAGATAAGATTCTAGTATTCTCAGCAGTTTGACTTCTAAAGCTAATATGTAATGACTTTAGAAAACGTCTTAACTCAGAAGCATTATCAGTATCAAAATCAAAGATAGTATTTAGTACCTTATCACCAGGAGCAGCAGTTACATCAGTATTGGCCATTAACGCATAGTTGACTACCTCAGTATCAGATTCTGAGGAAGAGTCCATCCAATCCTTGCTTGATGTGATGAGTGCCTTTGTCTTGTTGCATTCAGAAGCAAAGTGACCCATTCCATTACACTTATAGCATCTAACCTTTGATTTGTCAAATTTGCTACCCTTGCTGTCCTTTTTGATATACTTGTCTTTGTCTGCTTTGAAGGTCTTTTTCTGAAAGTTGCCTTGTCTTCTATTCTTCCTGAACTTCATCCTTCTGAAGTTTCTGACAATCATAGCAACCATCTCTTCCATGTCTGAGTCAGAAGATTCATCACCAGTATTGGCATCAGGATTGCCATCAGTATCTGATGAAGAGTCGTTAGGATCTGGCTCAGCTACTCTTGCTTTCCTTCTAGAGACCTCCATAGCTTTTCTTTTTGATTTAGCTTCTACATTCAAAGCAATTGACTTTGCCTTGCTGCTTTTCTTGTTCTTTCTCTGTTGAACTTCAAGATCATGAGTTCTTAGCATCCCATAGATCTCATCAAGAGACACAATGTTCAGATCATACTGGTGTCTAATGATTGAGGTCTGAGTATCCCATTCTTCAGGTAAAGCTCTAAGAAATTTGGTGTTTGAATCTTCAGTTTCATATACTTTGTCAACTAAGGATAAGTTGTTCAATAGTGTCAGGAATCTATCATATAGCTCAGTCAGGCTCTCTTCAGGTCTTGCATCGAATTGTTCATATTCTTGAATCAATAGAGCCCTTCTGTTTTTCTTGACAGATGCAGATCCCTGGCACTGAGTTTCCAAAGTATCCCAGATTTCTTTTGAAGACTTGCATGCAATCACTCTGTTTGACATGACAGCATCAAGGCTATTATGCAAGATATTCTTTATCTTTGGTTCCCTGAGTACATGAGCTTTTTCTTCTGGAGTCCATTCAGCTTTAGCTTTGACCACATAATGTTCTGGTACTTTATCTGTTCGTTCTACGAACTTTGTTGGTATATATGGTCCATCACGAATCCTGTCCAAGTAGTCAGGATCCATAGCCTCTAGGTACATCAGCATCTTTACCCTCCATGTAGGATATTCTGATATCTTTAAGATGGGAATCTTCATGCTTTCATACTTGGTTGTCGACATCTTTAGATCGTATCTGATTCAGAATTAAATCAGTTTGCTCTGATACCAATTGTTGCCCAGTAATAATCTATTGTAGAAGGGGGGTTGAATACAATAGAGTAAGATAATCGACTTCTTAATGTATATATCACAAATATGAAAAGAAAGATAACAGCTTTATTAAATCTGATATAAAACTGTTACAAACTCTCTCAAGAAATTCTGATGTTCTTGAGAGCTGCTAGTTTACAAAAACTCTCTCAAGAAATTCTGTTCTTAAGAGCTTCTCTTCGATTATGTTCTCTCTCTAATGAATACATAAATCGAAACCAAGACTGTGTTTATATAGTACACACAGCTTCTCTATCAATAACAAGATAAGTCCTAATCAACAACAAAGATAGAAACCTATCCTTAATCGATAGCTACATTCTACAAACCAGGAACAAATAGAATAAACTTCCATGTTTATCTAGACTCCAAATATAACTCGAAGTAGGAATCCTGATCAGCTTCAAGTTCTGATGATCAATCCTGATCATAGTCTGAGTAGGAATCCTGATGATCAATAAGATACTGACGCTTGATCAAATACTGATGACCATGCAATACTGATGACGTCAGCAATCCTGATCAGTTGAGTCTAGCTTCTGACGATCATTGAATTCTGATCTAACAGAGAATAAGGAATCTGATATTAGAGCCTGCAATTCTTTCTTGTCATATAATTTCGTATCGTGTATTTTCGTGTTTTGTGTTCTCAAATGTTCAATCCAAACACGACTAATTTAGGATCCGTATTTGTTATTTTAGACTTTTTAGTATAGATGTACATATTCATGTGTAAGTGTATATATATATATATATATATATATATATATATATATATATATATATAGGTCCCCGGTCCCTGGCAAGTGTTTGTCAGGGAGAATTTGTACAACAAACGATGTTTCAGCTGTTGGATCAAACTTTCAACGATGAGGATTAGAAGAAAGGTTTAGTAGGTACCGCGGAAACTTTCTGCGGTACGTGTAAACTTTCATTAAGTACCGCGGAAAGTTTCTGCGTACATGCGTATGTATATAGGTGTACAGACTTTGTGTATATTTAGGTTTAGAATGAATTAAAGTATTTAAAATTCTAAACATGTTTAAAATTATCTTTTAAAAAATAATTTTTATAAAAAACAAATTACCAGTTATATTATAATTGTTATCATTTTATATTTTTATTATATATTACATTATGTGTGTAATAGCATTATAAGTTATTTACAAATTATATGTAACAAAATTAAAATAAAATCATTTAACATTTGAATCAAGGGAAATTTAAAAGAATAAAATATAACTAGTGGAAGAAAATCAAATTATTTATAACCTAATTAAACTAAATTCAAAGAGTAGAATTTACTTATTTTGTTGTTAATTTAAGCTTCTTATTTATGTTAAGAATATTTTGGCCATGAAAATTATGAAAAAGCCTTTATATGTGTTTGGTCACTAATGAGCTATACATTTTTACTTGTTATTCAAATTAAAATTTATTATTTTGTGTTATTTTTATTTTGTGAGTTAATGTTGTTTTCTTAATTTTTTTGAGATCTGATATTTCATTTATTTTATTATTTTGGAACATAATTCAAGCAACACATATCAATTTTTATATTCATTAGTTACAAAATTATAACGTAAGTTCCTATAAAAAATTAATAGGACAAGTTATTTTATATTATATTTCATTAGTAAAGACCATAATTAAATTTTCAACTTCAGTGTTATCAACTTATATCAAAAGAAATTTAGATATAAAATAATTTAAGAAAACTATAACATACAACAGAATCATGAGTCAGAAGGATCATGGAGTCAAGATTCCAGTTCTTGATAGAGAAAATTACTTTCACTGGAAAGTAAAAATGCGCCTACATCTTATGTCCATGGATGAAGCTTATGTAGAGTGCATAGAACATGACCCTCATATACCGATGAAGCCAAACACCTCAATAGCTCAGGAACCAGCAGGAGCTCCAAGCACAATCCCAAAGCTACGTTCAGAATGGACTCCTGAGGACATCGTCGCCGTTCATAAAGAAAAGAAGGTCATGAATATTTTGTTCAATGGTCTTGATTCTGATATGTTTGACAATGTCATCAACTGCTCTACAGCTAAGGAGATTTGGGACACTGTCCAAACCATATGTGAAGGGACTGAGCAGGTGAGAGAAAATAAGATGCAACTCCTCATACAACAATATGAACACTTTCATTTCAAGAGTGGAGAATCTTTGAATGACACTTTCAGTAGATTTCAAAATTTTCTAAATGGATTGAAGTTGTATGGAAGAGTGTATCAAGTCAAGGACTCAAATCTCAAATTTCTCAGAGCCTTGCCAAAAGAGTGGAAGCCCATGACTGTCTCTTTGAGGAACACTCAAGAGTATAAGGACTACACTCTTGAGAGGCTGTACGGAACCTTAAAAACATATGAGCTGGAAATAGAGCAGGATGAAGAAATTGAGAAGGTCCAGAAGAAAACTGGATCTGTTGCTCTAGTAGCAAGTGTTGATAAGGATGGGGACATGAAAGAAGAAGCTGCTGAAGCCACACCAAGCCAAAGTGCTTGTGAAGGCAGAGCTGAATCAAGAAAGTGCAAAAGAAAGGTGATTGAAGAAAGTGAGCCCTCCAATCAAGAGGAGATGGATGAGCTAGATGAACACTTAGCTTTTCTGTCAAGAAAGTTCTCAAAGCTCAAGTTCAAGAGAAACCCTGATGTGTCCAGACCATTCAAGAAGGACTTTGTTGAGAGGTCCAAATTTAAATGCTTCAACTGTGGAATGGGAGGTCACTTTTCAAATGAGTGCAGAAAACCAAAGTATGAGAAGAGTGATAGGAAGTTTGAACCTGTTGACTACAAGAAGAAATACTTTGATCTTCTCAAGCAAAAGGGTAGAGCATTCATTACACATGATTATGACTGGGCTGAAGACGGGAATGATCTTGAGGAGGACACTGAGTTTGTGAACCTTGTACTGATGGCTGATTCAAGCGAGTAGGAGGCCAGTTCATCATCCAATCAGGTAATTACCACCAATCTCTCTGAGCTTTCTACTGAGGAATGCAATAATGCTATTAATGATATGTCTATTGAGTTGTATCATATGCGTATTTCTCTTAAATCACTTACTAATGAGAACACAAGGATTAAAACATCTAATCAGTTGTTAAATGATAGGAATGATCTTCTATAAACTCAATTTGCTGAGTTTGAGAAAATGAGAGTAGAGTGTCAAGTTAACAAGGATGACCTGCTGATTGTGCTTAAAAGAGAAGAATCTATCAAAGCACAACTAGCCAAAGAACATGAAACGATAGCTAGATGGACTGATTCCAATAATGTTGTCACAAACATTATCAAGGCTCAAGGTGTGGATACATTCTACAAAGAATCAACAAGAAAAGATAAAAAGAAGCTAGATATTGAGAGTCTAGGGGATGACACTTCTACGGATAGTGAGCATCCGTTGGAAGGCAATGCCTCTACGGATAGTAAACATCCGTTGATGGACAACACCTCTACGGAAGTGACTTGTCCAAAGAAGTGTACATCTAGTGTTAGTCAAGAAAGACTAGAGAAGCTGAACAAAAAGTATGGTCCAACCAGCAAAAATTTTGTTCAGGGATCAAGTAGCAAAACCAAAGCTGTGAATGTCAACATAGGTCACCTGTCCAACAAGCAATTGAAGGATAGGGTTGAGGATATAGAGGTTAAGGCTGGAGTTAAAAAGAAAAAGAACAGAAATGGTAAGGTAGGGATTAACAAACACAACAACTATACTCCTGACAAGTATGCACCTAGGAAAACTTGTGCAAAGTGTAGTAGTGTTAATCATGTATCTACAAATTGCAAATCTGTTAAAACACCATCTGTTCAAATGTCAATGCATGTACTCAATATGTCCATGCCTGCTATGCATAACATGTTTGCACATACTGATCAAACATTTAACTTGTATGCCAACATGCCATTTGTTTCAAATCCTCATATGAATGCATTCACAATGCCACAAATGACATGGAGTATGCCACACATGAATGCTATGTATGCACAAAATTCTCAAACCCCTGCATCTAACATGTTTGCATATAATCATCCTCAGCATTTTGTCTCCCAGAGGTCAACACCCAGGGTCAAGGTTGATTTAACTCAATCTGAGATTAAGGTGCAAAATGACAAGAGAGACAAAACTAACAGGAAAGGACCCAAGGAAACTTGGGTACCAAAATCAACTTGATTTGGTTTTGATTGTGTGCAGGGATACAGAAAGAATCTATGGTACTTAGACAGTGGATGTTCTAGGCACATGACTAGAGATTCTACCCTGCTCACAGAGTTTGTGGAGAAAGCTGGCCCTAGCATTACCTTTGGAGATGACATCAAAGGTTTTACTAAGGGATATGGCTTGATTTCAAAGGATAATGTCATCATTGATCAAGTAGCACTGGTTGACGGACTTAAGCACAACTTGCTGAGTATCAGTCAACTGTGTGATAAAGGTTTCTCAGTTTCATTTAACCAAGGAGCCTGTGTTGTATCCAGCAAGGAAAACAACAATGTGGTGCTGACAGGATACCGGAAAGGTAATGTGTACATAGATGACATCAACTCAACAAGTTCTGATTCCATCACTTGTCTTCTGAGTAAAGCAAGCAAGGATGAAAGTTGGATATGGCACAAAAGACTGTCACATTTGAACTTCAAGTCTATGAATGATCTGGTAAGAAGAGACCTAGTAAGAGGACTTCCTCAGTTGGAATTTTCCAAGGATGGGCTTTGTGATGCTTGCCAGAAAGGGAAGCAGAAGAAGATTTCTTTCAGAAGCAAGCTGGATTCATCAATTGATCAACCTCTACAGCTGTTGCACATGGACTTGTTTGGACCAGTAAATGTCATGTCAATCTCAAAGAAAAGGCACTGCCTTGTGATTGTGGATGATTTCTCTAAATTCACATGGACTTACTTTCTGCACTCCAAAGATGGGGCAAGTGAAATCATAATCAATCACATCAAGGCTGCCAACAATCATCCTGATCTCAAAGTAAAAAGAATCAGGAGTGACAATAACACTAAGTTCAAGAATTCCACAATGAGGTTATTTTGTGAGGAAAATGGAATCATTCATGAGTTCTCTACAGCAAGGACACCACAACAAAATGGAGTGGTAGAAAGGAAAAACAGAACTCTTATTGAAGCTGCAAGAACAATGCTAGGAGAATCAAAGTTACCTACTTATTTCTGGGCTGAAGCAGTTAACACTGCATGTTTAACTCAAAATATTTCTTTGATCAACCAAGCAAAATGAATGACTCCATATCAGCTGCTCAAAGGAAGGAAACCATCCTTGAATTTTCTACATGTCTTTGGATGCAAGTGCTTTGTACTGAGAAATCAAGGTGAAAATCTTGGAAAGTTTGAATTAAAGGCAGATGTAGCCACTTTTGTGGGATATGCAGCTGAAAAAGCCTACAGGGTTTTTAATCACAGAATCAACATTGTTATGGAATCTGTACATGTTGTTTTTGATGATTCCAGAATACAGGGTCTTACTGATGAGGGTTTTCATGAAACTCTCAGGTTTGACAATGAGGTGGAAGGTCTCGTCTTTGATGATGAAGATGATGATCATGTGGATGAATCAGTTCCTCCAAGAACAACTGTCTCTAATATGGATAACTCAAGTTCTAATGAGCCTTCCATAGAAGGGACAATGGGAGCATCCGTAGGAAGCCAAATAGGAGCATCCGTAGGAAGCCAAATTGGAGCATCCGGAGGTGGATCGCAACACAGAGTTACCACCCCATTAAACTCAGGGGGAGTTTCTCTAAGTCAAGGATCAACCTCATATGATCATGCTATTGAGAATGATGATGCATCTTCAAGACCTGCACCTGCTACAAGAAGAAAATGGACAAGGGATCACCCATTTGAACTGATCATTGGTGATGCATCCGCAAATGTCCAAACTAGAAGAGCTACTCAGGATGAATGCCTATACAACAACTTTCTTTCTCAAGAAGAACCAAAGAAAGTTGAGGACGCTCTTTTAGATCCAGATTGGGTTCTAGCCATGCAAGAAGAGCTAAACCAATTTGAAAGAAACAAAGTGTGGAAGCTGGTACCCAAACCTAAGGACATAAGTGTTATAGGTACAAAGTGGGTATTCAGAAACAAAATGGGTGAAAATGGCATAGTCACAAAGAACAAAGTTAGATTGGTTGCTAAGGGCTATTCTCAAGAAGAAGGAATAGATTATGATGAAACATTTGCCCCTGTTGCTAAACTGGAAGAAATAAGGATATTCCCAGCCTATGCAGCCCATGCCAATTTCAAAGTCTATCAAATGGATGTCAAGAGTGCCTTCTTGAATGGGGAACTGGAGGAGGAGGTGTATGTATGTTAGTCAACCTCCTGGTTTTGAAGATCCAGATTATCCAGAATTCGTCTATTTCCTACTCAAGGCACTCTATGGACTGAAGCAAGCACCTAGAGCCTGGTATGACACTCTGTCACAGTTTCTTTTAGAAAACCATTTCACTAGAGGTACTGTTGACAATACACTTTTCTTTAGAAATGTTAATGGCTCTAGCATACTTGTTCAAATTTATGTAGATGACATAATTTTTGGGTCTACAGATGAGAAGCTTTGCAAAAGGTTTGCCAAACTTATGCAAAGTAAATATGAAATGAGCATGATGGGTGAACTTACCTACTTCCTTGGCTTACAAGTTAAGCAAGTGAAAGAAGGAATCTTTATTAGTCAAACTAAAAATATCTTTGATTTATTGAAGAAGTTTGATCTAATGGATTGATCTCCTGCTAAAACACCCATGCCAACTGCCACTAAACTTGAATTGAATACTAAGGAAAAATCAGCGGACATTTCAAGTTATAGAGGCATGGTAGGCTCACTTCTATATTTAACAACTAGTAGACCTGATATTATGTTTGCTACATGTCTTTGTGCTAGATTTCAGGCTGATCCTAGAGAGTCTCACTTAATTGCTATCAAGAGGATTTTCATATATCTCAAGGGAACACCAAACCTTAGCATTTGGTACCCTAGAGAATCTGGTTTTGATCTAATTGGTTATTCAGATGCAGACTATGCAGGTTGCAAGATTGACAGAAAAAGTACAACAGACACCTGTCAATTTCTAGGAAACAAGCTTGTCTCATGGTTCAGTAAAAAGCAAAATTATGTATCTACCTCTACAGCTGAGGCATAATACATTGTTGCTGGAAGTTGTTGTGCACAGATACTTTGGATGAAAAATCAACTAATAGACTATGGTCTAATAGTTAATAAGATTCCAATATTCTGTGACAACACTAGTGCAATTGCTATAACTGAGAATCCAGTACAACACTCAAGGACCAATCACATTGACATTAAGTATCACTTCATCAGGGAACATGTGATGAATGGTACTGTGGAACTTCATTTTGTTCCAAGTGAGCAGCAAATTGCAGACATTTTTACTAAGCCACTTGATGATACAACATTCTCAAGGTTGGTAAGTGAGCTAGGTATGCTTAACTACGCTTAATTTATTTAAATGTCTGATGATTTGAAATGCAGCCAGTGTCAACATGATTTTCATGAGAATTAAAACCTTCTTGAAAAAGAAGAATTTTGCCTAAGTCAAAATTTCTCCTTCTACGGATACCTTCATCCGTTGATGGTCATTTCTGACACTGGATTTTCCTTGTCTACGGATATTGTTTTACACCTCAACGGATATCAAATCCCAAGGTAAAATTCTATCCGTAGATATTTTAGTTTAATCGTAACCGTTATAGTCACAATCTTATCCGTAGTTACCTGCGTACAGTACGTGTGTGTAATTACAGTAAATTCGTGGCTTTACTTTTCACTCCATTATCTTTAAACGGTTACTTTCTTGCCCAATCAGATAATTTCTTTCAATTATTCTGATTTAATTAGTGAATTATTTTGGGGGAGTATAAATTAATTTTTACTCTCAGCCCATTTTCTTCTACCTTTCTCCAAAAATTCACTAAGGCAAGAAACCCTTTTTTCTCTCTAAACTAATTTCCTGCAAGCTCTAAGCTGTCACCAATGGCACCTGTAAGCAAAATAATGTCACTCACTAGGTTCACATACGAGAAGAACAACTTCACAGCTCTGGTGGACTTTGAGGAGAAGAGTGCATCATATCACACTATGATGAGGTTCATCTAGAACTGCAAGCTCTCCAAGGCTATGCTCGAAGCCCCCACTCTTTATTTTGAGGTAATTGAAGCCATCTGGGAATCGACAGTTTTTGATTCTGTGAATGCTACAATTACTTTTGTTCTTCAAGGTAAGGAACATGTGATTAATAGTGACATCATTTCTGCTTGCTTGAATTTACCTGATAACAATAGGTTGGAAAAGTATAGTGATACTGATATAGTTAACATGGTGAATATGATTAACTATGCTTTACCTACTGATAATCTGAGTAAAATTAAAAGAAAAGGAATGGTCAAAGAATGGAGCTTTTTCTTTGATGCCATTCTAAAGGTGTTTTCTGGTAAGATTAGCAACTATGATGCTGTTATTTCTTCCATGCTAGATATTGCTTACATGCTTCTTAATAATAGCTTTTTCAACCTAGGATCTCTGATTCTTTATGAATTAGGTGCTATGTTAGGAAATAAAGCATCTAGAAGTAAAAATATCTATTATGCTAGATTCTTTATGTTGCTAGCTAACCATGTAGACAGCAACCTAGTGATCCAATTCCCTTCAAACTCCAAGGAGTGTTGGGTTCAAAATAAGAGAGACCTTGAGGACTTGAATAGGCTGAACCACAACAAGGAGGTTCAATTGGTGCATCCACCAAATTTCAATGCAGCTCAAGAGGCACAGGTGAGTCAGGTAATCTCCTTAATTATTCCTACATCTGTTTTTGTTTCTTTGATTCCTAATGCCACAATGGAGACTGGAACTGTCCAACAGTCTCCTACCCAAGTGGTCACCTCAAAAATTACCAAATCAAAATCTAGAAAGCAAACCTCGGGTGCTTCTCAAAAGGCACATGTTGCAAAAACTACCAAAACCCTTGAGGGGAGTGTGAAGGAGGTAGTGAGAGGTGAGGGAAGGGGTGAACATCAAAGAAACCCCAAGAACAAGGAGGATGAGATAAGTGTGTCCTAGCCTAGCCACCCTGTGTCTTCTCAAAAAGGTGCAGTGGTTGAAAAGGAAAATATCACATCCCTAGTGGCATCCTCCCAAAAGGATGTTACTATTGAAAAGAGTCCCCGACACAGTACAAGAGGGATAGGGACACCAGCAGCCCTACAGATACAACCATGGCCTATACAAGGAGAAAAAGGTCTAAACAATCTGGGGTTACAAAGGGATCACACATAGTGTCAATGACACCATCTCAAATTCAGTTTGATGTGTCTCCGGTAAATGTGGAGTCACAACCCTATTCTCTAATCATTCAAACTGAAACAGAAACACCAAGCTCACCCACTCTCTCTGGATGTGGATATGATTCACACATCACTTCCTGATTCTCCATCTTTAACCTTCTTGGAGAAGCCCCACTCTGAAATTGGTTATCATCATCTTATTGATGATTTGTTGGATCACCAATCTATCATATTCTCATACTCTGGCTCCATCTGTGGCTTTCAATCTCAAATCAATCTCCACAGATTCAGCCTTAGTCTCCATTTTAAGAGCTACTTCTTTTCTTTCATCAACGGATATCTATCATCCGTTGACAAGTGTTTGTCTGTCCACGGATATGCCCCAAATCAGCTATCCGTTGACATCTAATTCTACTGCCTCTATGGATGTTCCTTCCACACTTGCACTTCAAACTTCAAGTATTTCTACTTCAAGTGTGGATGAGTTAGTAGTAGTCCAAACACTTCTAGGCTTGAGGGAAGGGAGTGAAGCCACTGAGAGTGAGAGGCTGGTTTGCAACCAGGCAAAAGGAGAGTTTGGTAAAAGTGAGCACTGAGAGTTCCACCTTAGTAGGTGACGGTGATGGTGTGAGAGGTGTGAGCCAGGGGGAGCCCCTGATGCAAGAAAAGAGAGAAAATGAGAGAAAAGCAGGTACATGAGAGATAAGGATGGAAGACTCAGCCATTGCAAGTGAGTCAATGGATGTCAGTGATGCAGACAGGGAAAGACTGTTCCAACTTGAATACCAAAATGCGTTGGATCAAGTCAACCTGAATGCTGAGACATTTACTCATTCTGACCCAGCCTATCAAGTCTTGGCTGGACAGGGCAATGTGGAGGCAGAAAGGATGTTGAATTTAGTACACACAACTGAATCAATGTCTAGGGCAAATGAAGCTATTCAGAATCTGCCTCCAGGAGCTGGTGAAGATTTCAGTTATGATGAAGACAGTGATGATTTTGAGAGTGGTGAAGGAGGAGATGAAGACCCTTCCACTCTCCAAGAGATGCCTACTTGGTTGTTCTCCAACTCCTATGTTCACAATGACACCAAGTCAGTCATTCTCAGGAATTATCAAAGGGCACGTGATGAAGCTCAAACATCAAATCCACAGCATGTCACCACAGTTCATAACTTTGTGGCATCACTTCAGCTTCATCAGGCCCACATCCTGCAACAACGAGCCAACACTGATGACATCAAGAACCATCTGGATGGGGTGAAGGATGCTTTGGCAAGGAGAATTGATGTTGTTGCTCCTTCCACATCTTAAAGATGCAAGCAAGACAAGTTGGTAAAGGATGTGGATGCTCTTACTGGAAGGATGGATAAGATGGAGAAGCAAATGGACACCTTCTTGGCTAACCAGAATCTACAGACTCAGCTTCTGCAACAGTTGCTGCAGTCAACTGGTGTCACTCAAACCCTTGATGATAACAAAAAAGGGGAGAATTCAAGTAAGGGGGAGAGTGCACAAGTGGTCTTTGTAACTCAAGGTGTTGCCATCAAGTCAGGGGGAGTCACCTCAAATAATAGCTAATCCAAGTGAGTTTCAACTCACAAAGGTGGTCTTTACTCGAGCTAAGGATGTCCAAGTTTTTCTCAATTCTGAAAAGCTGATCAAGGAATCCATCTTCCAGGCTGTGACTTCATCCACAAGCAGCCATCATGTCCACACAACAATTCTGAAGGTCCTCACTCCTGACACCATTGTTCTGTAAAGCAATTATGATGCTGAACATTCTAGTGTCAAGGAGTTTGAACCTATCTTCAGTGGAAGGACTGGATCACCACCTAAACATCATGGCAAGAACAAGCTAGAGGTGGACTTCCCACTTCCCAAGCCTGATGAGCATAAGGTGTTAGCAACTCTTATCACGGATCTCAAAAATACCAATGATGTAAAGCTGAGACAAAGGTTAGCTGTTATCCACAGAAATGGCAAAGAACTTCACATCACAAGCAGCCACCCCAGGTTCAATAAAGAAAAGGCAGAAGAGATTTCCAGGATAAGGAGAGAAGCCAATCCCCAGGGTTATGAATCTACACCTGAGAGACATGCTAGATTAGCCCAGGAGCTAGAGAGGGAAATGGAGGAAGAAAGTAGTGAGGCTGTAGAGGAAGAGGCCCCTACTAAGAAGAAAATGAAGAAAAGAAAGACAGCGCCTAAATCCAAGCCCCCTAGATGGAATTAGAGATCAAATAGGCATGTCTCTCCTGAGAAGGGAGAAGAGAAAAGAGATACACAGAGGAGGATTATCTTTGAAGATCCTGTCCCAGCTTCAACTCAATCTCAAATCACCTACCATGGGACTCCTGTAGAGTTTAAAGAAGAACCTATTGAGTTCGAAGACCTAGTATTCCCTAAGTTCTTAATTGAGAAAGAAAAGATATCAAAGAAAAGGGTACTAGTCAAGAAAGCTCAACAGGGACCAATCAAGCTTAATGTTGCACCAAAAGTTGCCAAACCAGTTGAGAACAAGGCAGACTTTTTGTACATTGCAGAGATACAGGAGTACTAAACCATGGATCTATTCCTTGAGGAAGTTAGTGAAATCAGAGGCACAGACAAGTTCAGAGATTTGCCTGAAAGACTAACTTTTGTCTACAAAGGAGGGAAGGTGAGAGCATGGCCCCTGCAACAATTGCTGAATGAAGGATACTCTACCTTGGTGAAAGTCTTTTCAGGCTTCAAAAACACAAGGGGATTTTCTGAGGTTTCCAGGAGTGCTATGTTAAAGAAGATTGAGGAAATCAGGAGCAGCTGGAGTTCTCCTGATTGTTTGCCGAGGAAGCTGAAGATCCCTTTTAATGGACAAAGAATCCATATTCAACCTTACTGGATGATGGAATTCAAGGATGAAAAGGGTTGTAGAAGATTCTTCAGGATTGAAGATAAACTGTCTAAGGCCAGCAATAGGTATCTTAGATGGGTGCAAGGCAAGCTAGATCCAAAAATTGCTGAAGAAGATGCATTCTACAGAAAGCTTCAAGACCAAATCCAGGCAAATTATGCTAAGGAAGGGAGACAGAAGGTTCAACCTCCAAGAGAGAAGAAAATAATTTGATTCTGCTCAGTCTAGAGGAGCACTCTCTATGTAACCATCTCTACTCTTCTGATTTTCAATTCATGTAGCTTGACATAATTTTTACTGCTATTATCTATATGTTGGAAGTGGTTTTGTTATCATCAAGACTCTTAATTTATGTCTGATTCTCAACCAGGCATAAATTGGGGGAGATTGTTAGGAACTATGTTGTTTCTTGATGATAACCAAATTAACTTAGTAAAAATTGTACAAGTAAATGTAGCCATCAACGGATAATTCGATATTGCAGTATCCGTAGATGGGTAGCTTATCTACGGATAAGACTAAATGTAACATGCTTGTGTATTTCTGATGTTGAAGTTGAAGTAGCCTTGATAGGTTAAATGAGTCATGTTGACTATCAATAGATATGTAGAATAGGGAGGCTAATTGTAAATAGTCGATGCCTTGTAATTCTGCATACATGAAATTGACTTTCTACGGATAGCTTGATTAGCCTTCTACGGATATGGACACTGTACTGTCTACGGATAGCAGTACTGGTTAATCAAGAAACTGTCAACGAATACAACTCAGGTAACTTCTACGGATACTCTCTGTACTTGTGAAAAGGACAGCGATGTCAGAGCACATGGGTTGACAGACTACACAGAGCATGGAAGCCAGTATTTCTGGAAAGGTGACAAGAAGAAAGCAGCATTCTGTTTGCATGGTCAAAGGTAGCATTTCCATAAAAGACAATCAGCCAAGAAGGGCAAGCTACAAACACGGACCACTGCTCGGGATGGAGAAACAAGGATTCTGAACACATGTACTTTTTGTATTATTAGCTGTTCAAATATCTTTGTAAACTTGGGTTATATAACCAAGTAGTAGCATAACTCTAGAACCAAGAAATCGGGTTTTAGCAATTTAGAGAGCACAAAGCATTATCCTTTGTAAGTTGCTGAAGCTAGAGTTGTGTATTTGCAGCTGTGTGTTTATTCATAAACATCATAGAGATTTCTTCAATAAAAATCTCTCAGGTGAACAAAAATAATCCACCTGAATTTTTAATTCTTGTATCATCTTATTTGTGTTTCTGTTCTTGTTTTTCTTTTTTTCATATTTTCACTGTCAAGAACTGAAAAGTTTTCAAAGATTGTATTCAACCCCCCCCCCCTCTACAATCTTGGTTCATTGTCTGGGAATAACAGGTTTTTCCTTCGGTGAACACTTTCGTTATTCAGTGTTGTCACCTCTCGATTAAACCTCTTAGCATGTGATTTTCACCAATGTCTTTGTGCCTTCGGTTAAGAATAATGATATAGCTTTAAAAATTTTCTATATTTTCAATCTTCCGCAATGTTAAATGTTGTGTACATGACATTTTGTTTTTTTTCTATGGGTTTTCCAAGCATCAAGTAGTTCGATTCGGGCCCAAATCCCGCTTGATTTCGCTTGCATAGTACATGCTTCCAAGCATCAAGTAATTTTATTTAGAAAAAATCTAACTTGATTTTACTTGTGTGTGGATGAGAGTTTGTCTGTAAGCCACAAAATTGTCCAAAGACTCTGTTTACCAATTTCTCATCTTCCCGTACAAAATCCCCGGTATATGAACCATCATAGCATTAAACGTAGTTTTTTGGTTCAATTTGTGCTTCCAATCCTCAAAATTATATAAGCATATTTGATCTGGATTGCGCACTGATGAGATATACTCTGTGATCTATAAAATGTTAAATCTAAAAAACTATAGATCACCACTTTCTCATCTCGGTCGAACCATCATAGCTTCGTACTCAAGCGTATATTCGACCCGATATATCCTCTGCCCCCAAGTGACTTATTGCTTCATTAAAGAAGTGGTATGTCACTAGTCTAGGACAAATATATATTTGTATCTCCATGTGAGTGTCGATAGGTCATAAGTTTAAGATTTGATCAATTTGCTGCCCCCAAGTGATCATCGATAGATCACGAGTCTAGGACTTGATCATTTTATTATCCCCAAATAATTGTCGATTGGTCACAAGTCTAGAATTAAAATTTTATTTCCCCCCAAGTGTTGGACGATGGGTCACTAGTCCAGGACTTTAACGAAATCGTTGCCCCGAAGTGACCCTCGGTGAACACTTGTTTGAGTTAGATTTTTTTCTTCCATAATATTTCTGCATAAATCTTGGGAAAAAAATTGATTTTCGCTCGACATGAAATATATGAATGCTAAAGAAGAATATCACTTATATTGATTTTTGTCGAGCATATTTTGAATTTTGGACCAGCAAATCTTGAACATATAGTTTTGTTTAATGCAGTAGCCTGATTATTGTGGTGACCCTCCCAGAAGTTTAAAATATCACTCATTGCTATGTTTTGCCTCAATGTCATTTTCTGACAACTCTTTCACACATCTTTTGCAAGGCGTTGCTACTTATTTTCTGGCTATATTGTTGCTCTACTCTTTTTTTGACGCACAACTATTCTTTTTTTGTGTTACTTATTTTTCTGGCTTTTTTTCTTGTTGGGCCGGAAGCGAGCCATAACTTCATAATAACATGATATTGTCCGCTTTGGGCCGAGCCCACACAGATTTGTTTTTGAACACATCCCAAAAGGCCTCATATTAATGGAGTTACTTGGCTGCTCTATATATAAGAGATTTTCCTCTCCTCGATGTGGTACTTGGGTTGACACTACCCAACAATCCTCCCCTCAAACCAAGAACCACATAACCCGTTGTCTTACACCTACGATAAATATGTCACATCTTGCACCGCCACGATTCACCTCACAGAACCTGCTAAAGACTTTCAGTACAAGGCACACCGACAAATCTATAATCGCCGCCGAAGGGAACCTCCCACATCGAACCACCGTATCCCATTACCCCCAGGATCCAATTACCGAACCATGGGCTCTGATACCACTTGTTGAGCCGCGAGCAAGTCATAACTCCACACTAGTATGATATTGTCTGCTCTGGGCCATGCCCGCACGTATTTGGTTTTGGGTCACTCCCCGTACTAATGGAGTTACTTCGTTGCTGTATACATAAAATATTTTCCTCTCCTTGATGTGGTACTTGGGTTGACACTACCCAACATTTCTTTTTGTTCTCGCATTGGTTAATCTGCTGCTTGTTTCTCTATCCAGCTCCACCTTAATTTTTCCATGTTAGCTTCACTACATAACAGAGAAGTTTGGTGCCCGTTACGTGCTGCAGAGAATACAAGTTGTCTCTGCAAACTGAAATTAACTAGTTGTTGCTTCTTTTCTTTATTTGCTCTTATTCTCTTTGAGTTTTTGTTCGTAGTGGACGTAGTTGTGGGTGAGCATCAAGCCTGGTCACCTAAGTCTTCTGTGTTGAAAAAAAATTGGATATAAATATGGCTGTTATCATCAAAACTTTTGAGGTGTAGTTGCTGGTTGAGATTCTCGATATACATGCTTCCATAAAACTTATGAATTTGAATCAACAAAATATTTTTTTCATTGCTTTTGACTCTTTATAAAACAGCTTTGGTGAGATCATTGAGCATATTATGCTGGTCATCTGAGGAGATGTGTGCTAATGATTCTGTTTTGATCAGGTTGTAACAGTTGTGTGCACTGAAAATATATGAGACCTGTTAGAATATGCCTTGAATCAGTAATTACCCGTTGTGATATGGAAATAATTCCTAAAAGGAAGGATCTAAAATTAATCTTTATCCACCGTCAAGGATAAGACTTATCCTCAGGATAAGACCTATCTTCAGGATAAGACTTATCCTCCAAGGAACTGATAATACTTATCCGCCTAGAGAGTGCTATATAAACTCTTTAGGACATAATGTATATGTATATGACTCTCTAGGTTATAACCTAGATCTGTATATGTATGCTGTAATTTGTATCCTCAAGATCAATAAAACTTTTCTCTTCTGCCTATCTGTGTTCGTTCTTTACGTTTATTATAATCTTTCTTGCCTCCGTTATAACAAACTGGTATCAGAGCCTGGTTCTATTTCTAGGGTTTGAGTTTCGGTGAGAAAGATGCAGTCTAGTGGTATTAACGTGAAGGTTGACAAATTTACTGGGAAGAATAGTTTCAGTCTATGGCAAATCAAGATGCGTGCCTTGTTAAAGGAACATGGGCTCTAGGCGCCGTTGAAAAAGAAATAGACAGATCCGCAAAGCGCTGAGATGGCCAGTCTAAAATAAAAGGCACACTCAACAATTTTGTTGTGTCTTGCAGATGATATTATTACTGAAATCGCGGAGGAGGATACCGCGTCTGGTTTGTGGTTGAAGCTTGAAAGTCTCTAAATGACAAAGTCTTTAACAAATAAGTTGCTTCTGAAGCAACGTTTGTTTAGTCTGCGTATGCAGGAAGATACTAGTTTTTTAGAGGAGGTTAGATCTGCTCCTCATTCTAGAGAGCTGCGCTATAAGGCGGCTGGTACAGGTAAAAATAATCAGGTTGTTGGGTTAGTAGCCAGCGGGAGTAATGGACATGGAAAGCCGTGGAAGAATAAATTCAAGAAACCAGCTTCTAAGGGTCTGAAATCTAATGATATCAATAATTACTGTAAAGAGAAGGGACACTGGAAATCTGACTGTCCCAAGAAAAAGAAGCAACAGGATAAATTGACAGGTGTTGCTGCTACAGGTACTACTATTGTAGCTGGTACCAATTCTGAAGAAGATATTGCTCTAGTTGCTGATGAGCACACGCATCGCTCTGATGTGTGGATTCTTGACTCTGGAGCGTCTTACCATGTATGTCCGCGCAGGGAGTTGTTTACAACCTACGAGCAAGTAGACGGTGGCAAAATTTCTATGGCTAACAGTTTTGTTTGTGAGATAGTTGGAATAGGCTCGATTAAAATTCGAACACATGATGGTAAATTCTGTACATTGAATGATGTTAGGCATGTTCCACTTATGACGAAGAATCTGATATCTCTGAGTATGTTAGACAACAAGGGTTTCAGTTTTCAAGGTGAATGTGGAGTTCTACATGTCTGCAAGGGTTCTAATGTGGTCTTGAAAGGTGTTAAATGTGGTACCTTGTATCTTTTTCAAGGTTCTACGTTATCAGGTTTTGTTGCTGTCGCGTCCTCGGAGATTGATAAGGAAAACATGATCAGGTTGTGGCACATGAGGCTTGGTCACATGAGTTCAAGAGGGATGCAAATTCTGTCAAAAGCTGATCTTCTTTGTGGTCATAAGGTCACAGGTCTTGAGTTTTGTGAACATTGTGTTTTTGGAAAGTTACATCGCAGCAAGTTTCCTAAAGCAACACACAGAACAAAAGGCACACTTGATTACATCCATTCTGATTATTGGGGTCCTTCCCGGGTGGAGTCTTTAGGGGATCACAGATGTTTTGTGTCAATGATTGATGATTTCTCAAGAATGACTTAGTTGTTCATCATGAAGCATAAAAGTGAAGTCTTTAAGATTTTCAGGCAGTGGAAGGCATTATTGGAGAATCAAACAAGGAAGAAGATTAAGAGGCTGCGAACTGATAATGGTCTAGAATTTTGCTCGTCTAAGTTTGATGAGTTCTATAAGAATGAAGGGATTACTAGGCATCATACAGTCAGGGATACACCACAGCAGAATGGTGTAGCAGAACGTATGAATCAGACACTTCTGGAGAGAGCTAGGTGCATGCTCTCTAATGCTGGACAAACTAGAAGATTCTGGGCAGAAGCGGCCAGCATGTTATCTGATAAATCGTGGACCTCACACAGGTTATGAGCATTGGCGTGCTGTGAAGAGGGTTTTTCGGTACTTAAAAGGTACGTCTGATGTTGGTCTCATTTATGGAGGTGATACAGAGTGTTTGGTGACAGGGTTTTTAGACTCTGATTATGCTGGAGATGTTGACAGTAGAAGATTTATGACTGGTTATGCTTTCACTCTGGGTGGTTCGATTGTCAGTCGGAAAGCTACTCTATAACCTACGGTGACTTTGTCTACTACAGAAGTAGAGTACATGGTATTGACAGAAGCATCAAAAGAAGGAATCTGGTTGAAAGGATTGGTCAGTGATTTGGGTCTATATCATGATCAGGTTTCAGTGTATTGTGATAGTCTCAGTGCAATCTGTTTAGCTAAGGATCAAGTCCATCATGAGAGGACTAAACACATAGATGTAAGATATCATTTTCTAAGAAGTGAGAAAAGAATCAAGGTGAGCAAAGTGGGTACTGCTGATAACCCAGCTGATATGCTCACCAAGCCGGTTCCACATAGCAAGTTTCAACATTATTTGGACTTGCTTAATGTTCGGAGTAGCTGATTGCTCCTTTGGGCAAAATCTGAGGCAAAAGAGTTTTTTCTGGTACATCTGGCATTATTATGGTGCATCTGGTACATCTGTTTTTTGTGAGAGAATTCAAGTCAAGGTGGAGATTTGTTAGAATATGCCTTGAATCAGTAATTATTATGGTGCATCTGGTACATCTGTTTTTTGCATTGTGTTGATATTCTTGTGTGTCTTTCTGGTTTATTGTTGTGTTGATTGCCACATAGATCGATTATTTGACTTTGCGCTACAGCCACCAATTTGATCATGCAAGTTTTTCTTTCTTGGTTGTAATTATTCGTCTGGATTGCAACCGTTAAAGGTCTTCCCCTCGCCCCTCGTGTTTCTGGTCAGCCATGGAGATTTATAAGTTTTAAAATCTCTCTATACGATTCACACAAACGGCGCTAAATATTGAACCCAATTTTTGTCATGGACTAAGCTTAAAGATTAAATTTATAATCGGGTATTCATATATAGCTCTAAAGTTAGGGATTTGATATCCATGTCAATTTTGGTGAAGAATTAGGGTTTAGGTGATTTGGGATGAGCTTGCGAGGATTAATTCTAAAAGAAAATAAAATTTTGGGGACAAGTCATCTATATATGTTATATGTTAAGTTTCCTCGTATATTATATATTCCAAATTATATTGGGTTTATTACAGGATAAGGATTATAGACCATTGGACCTCTTCAAATCCTTTATTACTATTTAAATACCCGAGATCGGTTCATATTATGTATCAACAGGTAAATAACCAGAAGAAGATGCAAGTCATCTGCTTCAACTTCAGTACCCAAAATTAAGGTTGTTCACGAACATGGTTGTTCGTGAACAAGCTCGAGCTCGGCTCGTTAAGGGCTCGACTCGGCTCGGTTCGTTAAGAACTCGAGCTCGAGCTCGAACACAAAAAATTGTTCGTTAAGAAAACGAGCTCGAGTCGAGCTCGACTCGAGCTCGGCTCGAGTTCGACTCGAGTTCGTTCGGCTCGAGATCGGCTCGATAACACTCAAAAAATTAAGATATATTCGACATATTTTTATATTATTTGTTGTATTTTCTAACATTTTAAATTAAATTTTCAATTTGTAGTACGTGTATTTTAGGTTTATTGATAATTGATTGGGAATTGGGTTGGGTTTCCAAAAAAAATGTTTTAATTCGTTGGGCCAAGAAAAATTGGGTTTTTTTATCTATAAAAATTGTAAGTTCTAATGAGCTCGGCTCGACTCGGCTCGTTTTTGTTCGATAAAAGCTCGTGTTCGCGTCGTTAGTTAACGAACTCGGGATCGAACACGAATTTTGTGCGATAAGAAAGCTCGGCTCGGCTCAGCTCGTCAGAGAAAAAAGTAAAGTTCGGCTCGTTTACATCAAAACTCAGTTCGGCTCGGTTCATGAACAGCCCTACCCCAAATATTCTGAATTCTTGTAGACGTACTTCTAATTACATAGTCTTGCTTGATCACTTTCTCGTGGACCCATTTGGTGAGACCCAACCAGTGTTCTAAAAGTCGGTGATTAATCGGGATTAATCGTCGATTAATCCCTAGAAGGTGCCCCACCGAACTGATTAAGCAAAAATCGGTCAATTAATCATTTTTCAGAAAAACGGTCAAAAATCGGCTGAATCGGTCAAAAATCGGATTAATCGGTCAAAAATCGTCTAATATAATCAAATATAATCGAGGTCACTCCTGAGGAAGGCGATAGGATTCGTCCAAATGTTCCGGGGCAAGTAGGCGGTGATGATACCGTTGATAGTATTTTTCATAATATTATCCTTGAAGGAATTTACGGATGAGCGGAAGCGTGATATAACAATTATTCCGTAAAAACTATGTATCGCACATATAGAAAAACATATAAAATCTAGATCGAGGGGAATCGTAACCATACCTTGAGAATCGAAGCTTTAAAACGATGGTTGCAAGCAGTTGCTCCTTAGAGTGTGAAGCACTCTACCGGTATCCACCAAGAATTTTTCTTCGATGATTTCTTCAAAAAAACTCTAACACCTTTTAGAGAGAAAAGAGAGAGAGAGAGAGAGAGAGAGAGAGAGAGAGAGAGAGAGAGAGAGAGAGAGAGAGAGAGAGAGAGAGAGAGAGAGAGAGAGAGAGAGAGAGAGAGAGAGAGAGAGAGAGAGAGAGAGAGAGAGAGAGAGAGAGGCTAGCTCCTTTTTAGGTTTTTTCACAAAATAGGATGAGCCTTAGAATGAACTATCTCATTCTATATAAATATATATATATATATATATATATATATATATATATATATATATATTAACCCCACATTTCTAAAATGCTTTAATAATGATTAAAACTATTTTAATCATTATTTCTTTTTCTAAACTATTTAGAAAATAATTCTTCCTCTCTCATAATTTAAATCTTTTCATCAAAGAAAATATTCTTTTATGGTGTGACCCTGTAGGTTCAATATTAAGCCGGTAGTAGAAATAAATAATAATAAACTTTTATTTATTATTTATATGAATTCTAATATTCATTAAATATAATTAACTGATTAATTATATTTATTCTACATCGTGAGTGATGCTTCTCAACATATCGTGACTATCCGGATAATATGAATTCACTGCTTAGAATACCAAGAACCTGTCAGTGACTAGTTTCAGTACAATCAATTCCTTCTACCCTACAATATCCCGATTAAATACAAGACATGGATCTCGTGTCAGGCCTATCAAATTTAATCATATGATTTATTATTCATAATGCTAAGTTCTTATTAATGCAAATTAGAAACTCTTTTCTAATTTCATACACTCTGGCCAGAGATTCCGGAACTCGCATACTAAGAATAACATAGGATATTCTCTTCCTATACTGAAAGGGGTAGATCCTCTATTGACGTTAACTATCTCCATACACAAATCCCTATGCCCAGAATAGACCTAATGAATGTCCTTGAGACTAAGGAATAATCCAAAGCATAGTTCATTATATACAAGATAACTCTAACGATCTCAAGTCTAAGGACACTTGTACAACTATCACTCAGTGAAAAACTATTGACACGTGAGTAAACTCCATTAGCTATTCAACTTATCGAGTCATGTTCAGTAAACTTATTCCCTAACAAGCACCTACATACTAGCTATAGTGTCACCACACAAATGCCTATGAGAACAGACATCCTCCTGACGGGAGCAAGCATAGTATGTACCAATCTTTGCGGATTCACCAACTTCCGATTAGTTATCCTATGATCAGGAACTGTTTAAGTCTAGAGTTATCATCTTCTAGATCTCACTATTATAATCTCATTATAATTCTAGAAGCTTTACTCTAAACTATGGAACATCTTATTTAAAACACTTTAAATAGATAAAGCCCGTAATAAAAACAAAACAAGTCTTTTATTAACATTAATGAAATAAAATAAGAATACAAGAAAGTTCTTCCTAACTCATCAAACATGATTGGATTTAGGGCAAACACTTTCAATCTCCCACTTGAACTAAAGCCACTGGTATCTAATACCCATCTTCTCTTTATGACGATCAAAGTGAATCTGAGACAATGTCTTTTGTGAGTGGGTCTGCTACGTTGTTATGTGTGTCAACTCTCTCAATTTTGACATCTCCCTCTTTCAATGATCTCCCTAATCAAAATGAAAGCGCCGCAAAACATGTTTGGTATTTTTATGAGACCTAGGTTCCTTGGCTTGTGCTATTGCTGCGTTGTTGATCACAATACAACACAATAGGCTCCTCAATGCTAGGAACAACTCCCAACTCAGAAACAAATTTCCTCATCCAAGACGACTTCTTTTGCAGCCTCACTTGCAGCTATATACTCTGCTTCCGCTGTGGAGTCAGCCGTTGTAGACTGTTTGGAACTCTTCCAACTAATCGCACCACCATTCAGAGTAAACACGTACCCTGACATGAATGTGCTATCATCGCTTTCTGATTGAAAACTAGAGTCAGTATAACCCTCTATTTTCAACTCAGATCCACCAAAAACAAGAAAAATATCCTTAGGCCTTCGCAAATACTTAAGGATGTTCTTCACTGCTTTCCAGTGGTCTTCACCTGGATTGGACTGATATCTGCTCGTCACACTAATTGAATGAGGAACATCAGGCCTAGTACATAACATCGCGTACATGATAGATCCTATTGCCGAAGCATAAGGAATCTTACTCATACGCTCCCTTTCTTCAGGTGTCTTAGGAGACATCTTCTTGGAAAGGGATACTCCATGGCTCATTGGTATGAGACCTCTCTTGGAGTTTTCCATGCTGAACCTTTTAAGCACTTTCTCGATGTATGTACCATGGGTAAGACCTATCATTCTTCTAGATCTATCTCTATAGATCTTCATACCGAGAATGTAGGATGCTTCTCCCATGTCCTTCATAGTGAAGTTCTTTGATAGCCACACTTTGACTGATTGTAGCATCGGTATATCATTTCCTATCAGAAGTATGTCATCCACATACAACACAAGAAATGTTACCACGCTCCCTCTAACCTTCTTGTAGACACATGGTTCATCTATGTTTTTGATAAAATCAAACTCTTTGATTGTCTCATCAAAACGGATGTTCCATCTACGAGAAGCTTGCCTTAATCCATATATGGTTCGTAGCAACTTACACACTAGGTGTTCATTCCTTTTGGAAACAAAATCCTCTGGCTGTGTCATATACACTTCCTCTTCAAGTTTCCCATTGAGGAAGGCTGTTTTCACGTCCATTTTCCAGATCTCATAGTCGTAGTAAGCAGCAATCGCAAGCAAAATCCGAATTGATTTTAACAGGGCTACAGGCGAAAAAGTTTCATCAAAGTCAATACCTTGCCTTTGTCTGAATCCTTTTGCCACGAGCCTGGCCTTATAGGTGTCCACCTCGCCATCTGCTCCAATATTTCTCTTGTATACCCATTTGCACCCAATAGGCTTCACATCCTTGGGTGCTTCAACCAAAAGTCTATACTTGGTTGGTATACATAGAATCCATTTCGGATTTCATGGCACTCTGCCATTTCTCTGAGTCAATACTACTCATAGCCTCATTATAGGTCATAGGGTCGTCATCATCAATGATTGACAACTCATTGTCATTCTCAATGACAAGGCCATAATACCTCTCAGGTTGGCGAGACACTCTCTCTGACCTACGAATGGGCTGTTCCACAGAAGGTTGTTCAGTCTGAACAGGTGTTTCCTCTTGAATCGTAGTAGTTTGTGCTTCTTGAACTTCATTAAGTTCTATTTTGCTCCCACTGTTCCCTTCAAGGATAAACTATTTTTCCAAGAAGGTAGCATGTCTGGAGACAAATACCCTATGATCGGTGTAAAAGTAATACCCTAAAGTCTCTTTAGGATATCCACAAACTTACATTTTACGGATCGAGATTCCAGCTTATCAGGGTCAACTTTCTTGACATAAGCTGGACATCCCCAAATCTTAATGTGTTTAAGACTCGGTTTCCTTTCTTTCCATATCTCATATGGAGTTTAAGGAACAGATTTGGAAGACACCTTATTCAGTAAATATGCTGAGGTTTCCAATGCATAACCCCAAAGGAATACTGGAAGATCTGCATAGCTCATTATGGATCGAACCATGTCTAACAAAGTTCGATTTCTCCTTTCAGATACCCCATTCAACCGTGGAGTATATGGAGGAGTCCACTGAGAGACTATACCATTTTCTTTGAGATGATCTAGAAACTCACCATTCAAGTATTCACCACCTCGATCTGATCGAAGGGTTTTAATACTATGTTTGGTTTGTTTCTCCACTTCATACTTGTATTCTTTGAACTTTTCAAAGGCTTCAGACTTGTGTTTCATCAAATACACATATCCGAATCTAGATCGATCATCTGTGAAAGTAATGAAGTACGAAAATCCACCCATGGCTTGCGTAGACATCGGTCCACATACATCTGTGTGTACCAATCCTAGCAAATCTGCAGCCCTCTCTCCATGTCCACTAAATGGAGATTTGGTCATTTTACCCAATAGACAAGACTCGCATGTAGGATATGATTCAAAATCAAAGGGTTCAAGTAACCCTTCCTTATGCAATGTACGAAGTCTATTTTCACTAATATGACCAAGTCTGCAGTGCCACAAATAGGTGAGATTTTCATCATCCCTTTTCCTTTTATTAGTACGTTCAATTTGTAGTAAATTATGCTCTACGTCACATACATACATACCATTATTTAAAATACCACTACCATAAAGAACATTATCTCTAAGAATTGAACATTTATTATTCTGAATAACAAACGAAAATCCAGCCAAGTCTAACATGGGAATAGAAATAATATTCCTCGCAATCGAGGGAACAAAATTACAATTATTTAAAACAATAGTCTTGCCCGTAGGCATATGTAAATCAAATGATCCTACAGCTTCAGCAACAACTCTTTCTCCATTTCCCATCCGTAGAATCACCTCCTCTTCCTCAAGAGTCCTACTTCTCCTTAGTCCCTGCAACGAATTGCAAATGTGAGAACCACATGCGGTATCTAATACCCAAGTAGAAATTTGATTTAATGACATATTCACTTCTATCATGAACATACCTGAATCAGAAGCGGCAGTCTCACTACCCTTCTTCTTCTTCAATTCTGCAAGGTAAACCTTGCAGTTCCTCTTCCAGTGCCCCACCTTGTTACAGTGGAAGCAAACAGCTTTGCTTTTGGGGTCTTCAGCTTTTGGTGGAACCGGCCTTTTTTCACCTACTTTCTTCTTCTTGGGAGGGTTCTTCTTCCTTTTCTTAGGATTGGAACCTTCACCAATTAGAAGAACAGAACTCTTCTTAGAGGGAAAATTCGATTCCGCAGTCTTCAACATGTTGTAGAGTTCAGCCAGGCTGACGTCCAACTTATTCATGTGAAAGTTCACAACAAACTGCGAAAACGAACCCAGAAGTGATTGCAAGACCAAGTCTTGACTCAGCTCCCCATCCATGTTGAAACCAAGGTGTCCAAGACGTTCAATCAAATTGTTCATCTTAAGTACATGGTCATTCACAGACGATCCCTCAGACATCCTACAGCGGAACAGCTCCTTCGATATCTCATAACGAGCTGTCCTCCCTGCCACATCATACAACTCTTGTAGATGCGTTAGGATAGTGTGAGCATCCATATGCTCATGCTGCTTCTGTAGCTTAATGTTCATGGAAGCTAGCATGATACATTGAGCAACATTTGCATCATCTATCCACTTACGATACACAACATGTTCATCATCATATGCATCGTTAGCAGGTTCAGCAGGCTTAGGTGAGTTAAGCACATATTCCAGCTTCTCAACCCTGAGAACAATTTTCAGGTTTCGAAGCCAGTCAGCAAAATTAGGACCATTCAATTTGTGAGCATCCAGTATGCTCCGGAGTGATAGTGCAGAAGACATAATGTATCTAGTAAATCTGTAAATGATAAATACATAACAACACTTAGCAAATATTCAATTTCATTTTAAAACACTATATGAATCGGGTCTTTATTCATAAGTGGCTCCCACTAGTTTATCTAATTTATACAACCCCTTAAGTGGAAAAATTAAGCATTCATAATGCTAGTGGGAATAGGGATCCTACATTCCATCACACAACCTCGGCTATAGCACGAAACACCATGTGATGTTCAGTAGGCAGACAACTCTTGTCAATTACATCTCATGTTATTCCCTAATAAAACTTTAGCCTCTTGAATAATTGAGTCACGGCTGTAGCACGAAAAACTCAATATTCTAAGTCAAGTCTAACCCAATATTTCATACAATTGAATCAGTCTCCAACAGCGCACGGCTGTAGCACGTAACGACCATTAGATTCTAATTCATTGTACACATCTCAATGTAATAGACAAGTATTTCTTATTTCGAAATCAAAGCCCTCGGTTGTAGCACGAAACGACAATGATTCAAAAATAAGAACTATTTTCTACCATGTGGGAAGGCTATGACCGACACAAGCCCGTTGTGCCATTGGCCATTTACTACTTGATATAAATTTTAATTAAGAGGGATTATATTATGTTACAACCATAATCATATTACTAGGAGATTCTCTTTTTCTTGAACAAAATACAATTATGATATTTAAATGAAAAATTCCCAGTGTGTTGGAGGGGTCACATCGGTCCCGCTTAAAACCCAACGGCCTAGACAGAAATTTTCATTTTCAACATCAAAAGAGTATTTCACTCTATGTTTCATAAACATAAGAATCTCATGGTTGTACTCATAATATTATTTTTAAGGCAAGAAACGATTCATATTCTAGATTTTCTAGAGCACGCCTTATTTTGATTTAAGTTCACCTAAATCTATCATCGCATGGTAAATATAGGCATATATCTCATATATAAAAATAAATAAACAAGTAAGCATGCAAGTAATATCATGTCATACAATGATATAATGATGTATGGATTTATTATAGTATTTAAAAGTAATTAAAACAATTAGTACATGCTTTAAAACACTTCCGGGAATATAAACAGTTCCAAACTTTTATATAAAAAATATTTGACCACTCCATTAGATCCGTCTCGGAAAAACGAATCCAACGGTATATTAAACGCCCAAAACGGAGTTACCAAACTCCCAAAAAATCAAATTTAATGTGGACAGAGGGGCTGTAACGCATTACTGGAATGCGTTACAACAATTAAATGATATTAAGTTTCCTCGTATATTATATATTCCAAATTATATTGGGTTTATTACAGGATAAGGATTATAGACCATTGGACCTCTTCAAATCCTTTATTACTATTCAAATACCCGAGATCGGTTCATATTATGTATCAATAGGTAAATAACCAGAAGAAGATGCAAGTCATCTGCTTCAACATTAGTACCCAAAATTAAGGTTGTTCACGAACATGGTTGTTCGTGAACAAGCTTGAGCTCGGCTCGTTAAGGGCTCGACTCGGCTCGGTTCGTTAAGAACTCGAGCTCGAGCTCGAACACAAAAAATTGTTCGTTAAGAAAACGAGCTCGAGCCGAGCTATTAGTGAGCTCGACTCGAGCTCGGCTCGAGTTCGACTCGAGTTCGTTCGGCTCGAGATCGGCTCGATAAAACTCAAAAAATTTAAGATATATTCGACATATTTTTATATTATTTGTTGTATTTTCTAACATTTTAAATTAAATTTTCAATTTATAGTACGTGTATTTTAGGTTTATTGATAATTGATTGGGAAATTGGGTTGGGTTTCTAAAACAGATGTTTTAATTCGTTGGGCCAAGAAAAATTGGGTTTTTTTATCTATAAAAATTGTAAGTTCTAATGAGCTCGGCTCGACTCGGCTCGTTTTTGTTCGATAAAAGCTCGTGTTCGGCTCGTTAGTTAATGAGCTCGGGATCGAACACGAATTTTGTGCGATAAGAAAGCTCAGCTCGGCTCGGCTCATCAGAGAAAAAAGTAAAGTTCGGCTCGTTTACATAAAAACTCAGTTCGGCTCGGTTCATGAACAGCCCTACCCAAAATATTCTGAATCCCTGTAGACGTACTTCTAATTACATAGTCTTGCTTGATCACTTTCTCATGGACCCATTTGGTGAGACCCAACCAGTATTTTAAAAGTCGGTGATTAATCGGGATTAATCGTCGATTAATCGCTAGAAGGTGGCCCACCGAACTGATTAAGCGAAAATCGGTCAATTAATCTTTTTCCAGAAAAACGGTCAAAAATCGGCTGAATCGGTCAAAAATCGGATTAATCGGTCAAAAATCGTCTAATATAATCAAATATAATCGAGGTCACTCTTGAGGAAGACGATAGGATTCGTCCAAATGTTCCGGGGCAAATAGGCGGTGATGATACCGTTGATAGTATTTTTCATAATATTATCCTTGAAGGAATTTACGGATGAGCGGAAGCGTGATATAACAATTATTCCGTAAAAACCATGTATCGCACATATAGAAAAACATATAAAATCTAGATCGAGGGGAATCGTAACCATACCTTGAGAATCGAAGCTTTAAAACGATGGTTGCAAGCAGTTGCTCCTCAGAGTGTGAAGCACTTTACCGGTATCCACCAAGAATTTTTCTTCGATGATTTCTTCAAAAAAACTCTAACACCTTTTAGAGAGAGAGAGAGAGAGAGAGAGAGAGAGAGAGAGAGAGAGAGAGAGAGAGAGAGAGAGAGAGAGAGAGAGAGAGAGAGAGAGAGAGAGAGAGAGAGAGAGAGAGAGATGGAGGCTATTCTGCGATGGAATGTATATTTTCTGTCACAAATTAAAGCAGTTATGCCGAAAGAGGCCGTAGACTTTCATTTCTTTACTTCAACTCACCCCTCACATTCTCTCCTCCGATTGTTTCACATTTTGGAGCTCAAAAATTTCAACAAATGCATCATTCTACTTGATTTCATTCATCAAGGTAAGTAATTACTTTAATTACATGTTTGTTTAATTTAGTTTCTTTTTATTGCACATTTTATTTCAATTTTCTCAATTATTTAGTATATTTGTACGTATATATTTGTGTGTGATTGATGATATGTTATATGTAATTGTAGATGTCTTCTAATCGTAGTTGGATAAGTCGTCCTAATCAAAGAGGTGTAAATGGTCTTAGTCAAGAATTTTTAAATGGAATTAATGAATTTATTAATTTTGCCGAGCGTAATTGCAAGGAAGCAGATGGGAGGATTAGATGTCCATGTTATACTTGTTGTAATTCTACTTTAAAAAGTCTTGATGAAGTTAGATTTGATATTGTGTCGAATGGATTTCTTCCAAATTACACATATTGGGATTCTCACGGTGAAGGTGATGAAGATTTGTATTCTAGCGAAAGTGATGAAGGTTCGCATTCTAGTGGCTCAAGAGATGAAATTGATGATGATCATCATCATGATGTATTTGATCCTTATGAGATGTTGAGGGATGCGGGCGGATTTGGTGAATGGGATAACATAGATCCAAACTATGAAACTCCTAGATTTTTTGGTTTGGGAAATGATGCAGAGGTTCCATTATATCCCGGGAACACCAATCATACAAAGTTGTCATTTGTGAGCAAATTGTTTCATTTCAAGAGTACCCATGGATGTAGTGAGAGGGGATTCAATGAGTTATTGGGTCTTATTGGGGATGTGTTGCCAATCACAATTTACCTCCGAGTTACTGGGAGATCAAGAAGACGATGAAAAACTTAAATTTGGGATATGAAAAAATTCATGCATGTGAGAATGATTGCATGTTGTTTTGAAGCGGGCTCGTTCGTTGTCGTCTATGTTAATTGTGTGCAAAACAAGTACATGAAATTATCATCAGTTTTGTTCGCTTCACAATTACATATAAAAATTTATGTGTCATTTTTTTTCTCTGTTTAGTTTCATAATTTTCTCCATCATCGAAACCATACTATTTATTCCGATTTGATTAATATAATAACAACAAAGTTCAGATCACATACTTCACGATTTTTTTTGCTCAAAGAAATCTTAAATTATATTGTCAAGGATATTATCGCTCAAACACATTATTCGTCTGGTTTTTTATCTATATTATGTATTCTTAGTACCTAGGAACTAAAGAATTAGAATGAGACCTTCCTGTTTGGCTGTTTATAGGGATCAATATCAATAATCAACACATTATTCATTCATTTGAACAAGCAGCTAGCCCTGCCCCTTCTTAAATTTGTACTGGTGATTGAATATGATTTTTTTTTAATTTAAGATGATAGTTATAAACAAATAATAATATTATATATACATTCTTCTTAAATTTGTATTAGTGATTGAATATGATTTTTTTCAATTTAAGCTGATAGTTATAAACAAATAATAATATTATATATATATTAAAAATCCCAGCTTTGTGCATTCTGTTTTAATTTCTCTGGTAAATGGGGTTAAATGGCATTTTGGTCACTAAACTGACTCGTAACTTGCAAATAGGTCACTCAACCCAAAAAACTTGCAGTCGGGTGATTTAAGTACATAGAATTCTCTAAGAAGTGACTAAACACAATAAAATTTTCACAGCCGTTAAATGTTATTGACTTTTAACGGAGACCCGTTAAATGTTGCCAAATCAGCTGCCAACTCACACTTTTTGCCCGTTTATAATTTGACCTGATCCAGATTTATAACCCGCCTGCCCCCAATTAAAACCCACCCACCCCCAATTAAAACACACACACCCCCAATCAAACATAAACCTAATTTGATTACGGGGCTTTTACAAGACCGATTACGGGGCTTGAGAAGTGGATTAATTCGATTGTGGTGTTTTTACAAGATCGATTCAGGGGCTTGATAAAGCTCGATTGCATGCAAATATAATGTAAGTTGTATTCTTTTCATGAACATATATACTTGATATGTATATGTATATTATGTTTTTTGCTTTGATTAATATGTATATCAATTGTTTGAATTTATATTATGTTTTTGCTTTGATTAATATGTATATGGCATATTAGATACGTGAATTAGGGTTTATGTATTCTTCTTATTTTGATTGAAGTCTCGTTATGTGCAGGAGTAATCTATATACTGTTGTAGTACATTATTCTGGTAGCTTTGTTCACATTCCCTCTAAAACTTACACATCTACCACTTCGAAATTGTTTAAGGATGTTGACTTGCAAAATATGAGTGTGAATGATGTGAAGAATTTTCTGGGGGATATTATTGGGGAATGGGACAGTTTATTCTATAAAAATATGCATAATGGGGCAATGAAGCTTTTATCTCCCGAATCGAAAAGTGTTATGCTTGAATTAGCAGATGGAGAGAATAGGTGTGTAGAACTTTATGTATATCATTTACCTGTGAATCAATTTAACTGGGAAGATGGAGAAAGTTATAATGAGAATGAGAATGAAGGTAACAATGTTGATAATTCTGAATTTGTAGAAAGTAACAATGATGATAATGATATTTTTATAGAAGGTAACAATGATTTCAATTCTGGGAGCGAAAATGTGTTGAGGGATGAGGATAGGGATTGGAGTGATGAAGAATTCATGGAAATCAGAAAAAATTGTAGGGAAGAGATATTAAGAATTAATGCATATGAAAAAGAAGCTAACTATGAGAATGAGGGGAATGGGGAAGATAGTGATGGTTTACATAGTTCTGAGGGGTATAAGTATGCATTTAGCAGTGAAGAGAGTGATGAGGAAGTGTGTTATGCTACCCCCCCTCCTGATGTAGGTAAAGTTAAGCATGTGAATGAAGTATTTAATGTTAACACTGGTGGGAAGGATATAAAATTAAAAGCAGGGCTTCTTTTTTCTAATAAAAAGGCATTTAAAGATTCACTGAGGAGTAGTTCTATGGATAGTGGTAGACCCAACAAGTACCTACATAATGATAAAAAAAAAAAAAGAATCCAAGTTGTGTGTGCAAGTGGATGTCCATTCAAAATGTGGGCCAGCTACATTGAAAACATTGATAGGTGGCAGATAAAGACTATAGTAAGTGAGCATAACTGTGTATGGAACTACAAAAACAAGCATGTCTCTATACAATTTCTAGTTGAACAATATGGAGATAGGATTAGGAGAAATCCTAACTGGAAATTAGTGGAGATGCAAGATGAATTTAAGAGGGTGCTTAAGGTTGATGTATGTGAGGCTAAGTGTTCTAGAGTTAGACAAAAAGCTTTAAGTGGTGTGGAGGACAAGATGAAAGAACACTATGAGAAGGTGAGAAGATTTGCTGGGGAGATCTTGCATAGTAATAGGAATAACACTGTGAAGATCAGAACAACTAGGCTGCAGGATGGAGACATTCCAAGATTTCAGAGAATGTATGTGTGCTATGATGCCTTGAAGAAAGCTTGGAAGAGTGAATGTAGACCAGTATTGGGACTGGATGGATGTTTTTTAAAAACAGTCTGTGGTGGGCAACTTCTATCTGCAGTGGGAAGGGATGGTAGCAATTGTATCTTCCCTGTAGCAATGGCTTTAGTAGAGAGGGAGAATTATGATTCCTGGAAATGGTTTTTGGAGCTTCTCACAGAGGACTTGGAATTAGGTTATGGATTCAGGAAAACACTGATTTCTGATCAACAAAAGGTAACCTTTATATCACACTTATATAACTGTCATTTGTTTACTTATATTACTTTTTTAATTTTTTCTGTTGGATTGCAGGGTTTGGATAAGGCCATAAGAGAGTTACTACCTCAAGTGGAACACAGATTTTGTACAAGACATCTACTTTCCAACTTGAGTAAAGTGTATCCATCAAGCTTGGTAAGTAATGCATTTTGGAAGGCATCTACTGCTACACACCCTCAAGCTTTCAAGAGAGCATTCAAGGAGCTTGAGAGGGCATCTAAAGGAGCATGGGAAAAAATGAATGGACTTCCACCTGGTGCTTGGTCAAAAGCATATTTTGGCACTCACTCTAACACTAACAGTACAGAAAACAACATCAGTGAGTGCTTTAATTCTTGGATTCTAAAAGCTAGGTATATGCCCCTTATTGATATGCTTTTAGAGATTCATGATATGATAATGACAAGACTTCATCAGAATAGAGATATAATGGCAAGAAGGAATTGTGTTATAGTTCCTAGAATTAAGAAAATTCTGGATGAAGCAATAAAAGAGTTTGTAGGTTACAAGGTCTTGTGGGATGGTAGAGACACGTATGTTGTAAAGGGTCATGGTGGTTCTGTCTCTGTAAACCTTAAAGATAGGACATGTGCATGTAGAGTATGGGACTTGACTGGAGTGCCTTGTTGTCATGTTGTCACTGTTATACAAGAGTCAAGACAGAACCCCTTAGATTTTGTGGCCAAGTGGTTCACAAAAGAGACATACATGAGAACTTACTCCAATTGTTTAGAAGTGATTAGAGGTGAAGAGTTCTGGGAGGATGTAGAGGGGGATACAGTGCACCCTCCTTTGATTGTGAAGAAGCTGAGAGGGAGGCCAAAAACACAGAGAAGAAGAGAAGGTTGGGAAGGCACTATCTCTAAGGGAAACAAAACAAGGGTGACTACACTGGAAGAAAGATGCACTGTGGCATATGTAGGAAAGAGGGTCACAACAAGAATGCATGTCCAGACAAACCAGTAGATGATCAACCTCAACAACCAAAGCAGAAAAGGCAAAAAAAGAATAAAAAACAAGGAAGTGATGATCTAGAGAAAGAAGTGACAGATGAAATCCAGAGACAAGGAATGGAAAAATCAACTGGTGGGGATGATTTAATGAATGAGGCAACGAGAGAGGTTGAAGAACAAACACAGGGATTGGATGAAGTTGAACACTCAATTCAGATTGAACAACAAATACAGACTGAACCTAACAAAAGGATGAGATTTGTAAGTCATTTTTTTTGAAGTTATAGCACTACTATTTATGTTATTGCACTTAGTAACATATTTTTTTTAAAACTTAGATGCCAACACCAAGTTTGAGGCAACATAGAGGAACTGGATGTACTCCACCTGCATCAACACCTCCAGCTTCAAACACAAGATCTAGGAAGATGACATCAAGAAAGAAAGGGAGCACTCAATCAAAATCTGTGAAAGCTTTTGCACCCCCAAGGCAGAAGAAATAGTTATGTGTCAATGATGCTTTATGAAGTTTAATTTAGTACTTTAGACTTGTTGTTGGACCATTATGTCTTTGGATTCTAGTATTCTAGACTTGTGCTTTTGGAATATGTCTGTTATGTGTCGAATATTAAGACTCTTTTGTAATAGTCTATTTAATGTTTGAGACTTATGTTTTCTTTATTATTTTCTTTGAGAATTTAGATAAATGCTTTATTAAAGGGTTATCAAAAGCTGATTGATAATAGCTAAGAGAAATGCATTACAAGATAATAATCACCATTACAAGAGTCACTGCCAAATGTCTAGTACATCCATTCAATACAACCAACCTAATTAAACAACTTCATCACAAACCAAACTAAAACAAGCATGAACAAGAACTTGTATTTGAACACCTTTCTTTTCTTCTTCTGCAACAATTGTACTAGTTCATCATTCTTCTTTTCAAGAGACTTACATTGTTCATGTAAGACCAGCATCTTCTTTTCAACAAAGTTATACTCAACCACACCTTTATGGATTTCTTCATCTTTCTTCATGATTTTCATCTTTAAACCTTTAATAACATCTCTTGCTCTTTCTGAATAAGGGGGGTCAACCCATAAGAAAAAATTGCACCTTTTGCTTGGATCCTAACAAGAAATCATAAAAAATACATTAACATTCTAATCAATTATCATAATAAAAAAAAAATTAAAAATTTTCGTACCCACCTTGTATCGACTACAACCAAAGAACCTCCGCCCGGGATCAAGTGTACCTTCTTTCCAAGCTTCTTGACAAGGAGATTCAATATCACACTTGCATTTTATACCACTAAATCGATATTCAAATTCAGAAGAGTTTTCCCTTTTCGTTTTAAAGGAGTTGCCGATGCTGCCATATGGGTTTTTAACTGAAAGATTTGAGTTTTGTGAACTAGACATGGATTTAAGCTAAAGAACCCTAATTACAAATGGAAAGGGGATACAAATGGGGGTTTATAACAAATGGGTCGGATGTAACGTTTAAATGAGTTATGTACAGCACATAAAGGATTTGAATTAGCCATGTCAGCCTGTACAGTCATCTTTCCTTCCACTTTTTAACGTTTCTAACGTTCAGTGACCTATTTGAATATTTTATGTAGTGTAGTTATTTGACTGCAAGTTTTTTGGGTTGAGTGACCTATTTGCAAGTTACGAGTCAGTTTAGTGACCAAAATACCATTTAACCCCTGGTAAATGTATGTTCAACCTATTCTTATTATTTGTTAGTTGTTTCACGGATTTTTGTTATATGGATTGTGGTTGTGGTAATCTGGTATGACCATAAAATGCCATATCTGGTATATCTTTGACTATGTTTTGTATGACCTGTTGTGCTGCCATGAAGCAGTAGTTTGCGTTGCTTACCTGCGTAATAAACAATGCAGATTTTTTTTACCCTTGTTTGAGACTCTAATGGTATACAATCTTTTTAATTGCAGGGTAAGTCGATTGCTCGTGAGGATGAACATGGTTCTGATGATGATGATGAGGGTCAGTCACCTCCTCGTCGAAGTAAAAGCGGGGACCAGAATGGGATTTGGATTACGAGAGATTAGGGGTGTTGGATATACCAGCTTGGTTGTAGTTAAAAAGGCTGGTTATGCTAACTTTTGGATATATTATCTTAGCGGCTAACTTTTGGATATATTAGCTTAGCGGCTAACTTTTGGATATATTAATTTAGTGGCTAACTTTTGCACATATTACAGCTTTAGTGACTGATTTATGTCTACATTTGGGTATTAGCTGGCTAATGCGTATTTAGGCAGGATCATTTTTATTTCCGTTAATGTAACATTGCGATGGATGTTGGTTGTAACTTTTTAACGAATTTGGGATTGTATGATGTTTATGTGCCTTTTGTTTAATGTTTAATGTGGATTTGACTATATTATAATTCCTTTTTAAATGTGTGCCATTTTAATGTACTATTAGTTTGAATGTGTGTTGTGGAATGTATGGTTAGATCACAGGTTCAATTGTGCATTTTGAGTTGCGAAACGATTAAAAAATGGAAAACAATGGTTGTTGTCCAGAAAGTGTGACAGATTCAGTCACAACATAGATATAATGTGACATTAATTATGAGGGATTCCGTCATAATTATGGGTTTGTTTATGACGAAATTCGTCGTAATTTTGGGCACTTTAGGACGCAAATTCGTCATAATTCTGGACATTTTAGGACGTAAATTCGTCATAATTCTGGACACTTTAAGACAAATTTTGTCGTAAATCTGAGCATATTTACGACGTTTTTTGTTGCAATTCTGGGCATATTTACGACAGATTATCTGTCGCCCTTTCTATTTTTTCCCTTTTTAAATAATTCTTTTTGTTTAAAAGGGGACCCACTAATAACTTGCGATAAAATAAGAAAGTGCGACAGAATAAGAAAGTGCGACAGAATAAGAACTTACGACTTAAGCATTTACGACAGATTTTTTCCGTCGCCAGAAGGGGCAATTGCGACAGATTCTTTGTATTTATTCTGTCGCAAAAGCCATGTCCGCGTGTAGTGTACTATCGGGGTTGAAAATATCTGAGAAGATAGTGATATTATAGAAAAGTCTCAAAGAATGCATGTCAAATTTATTTTGTGTAATGTTTAACACTTGAAATTGGGGTGAAGTGAAATGATGACCCGATTGACTATTTATAATAGGAAAATGCTGACCACATCCCTTAAGGTTATGGTTAAGCATTTATTACTGTTATTAATTTTTGTATCTTTAAGCTTTTAATTCAGTTAGTTGGGTAGTTTTTCATAAGCAAGCGTGAATGAACATTGAATAACACATATTCATTTTGGTTGGCTGCTAACATCTTTTTTAATATTTACTTGTATAATAAAAATTTGAAAAACTTGTTTTAATATTAAGTTTAATGTTCTGTAAAATATCATTATTCTAAAATAAATCATTGTTTTAACAATGATTAATATGAAAAATATTATTAAACTATTTCATCTAAATAAACGTTAGTTTTACTTGTCGAATTAGATACTACATTAAAAATGGATATAAAGTTACTATTTTTTTTAATGAAAGTTTTCTTTATATAATTTAATTTTAAGTAAGATTTTAAATTTATTAAATATTAAAATTAAACTATAATAGTATTAGATTGTTTTATAGTAATCTTAATTTAATGAAATTATTTATTACAAGAAAACATAATCTAATTAAAGGACCATAACAATCCAAAACTAGTTTGCAAATATAGACGATCTAATAATTATTGTAAATTTAAGATGAACTTACTACACAATAATTAAAGGACCATAACAATCCAAAACTAGTTTGCAAATATAGACTATGTAATAATTAATTGTAAATTTAATAATGACTACCGTTAACATTACCTCTTATAATATAAACCATCCAACTGGCTGAAAGTAAAATGATATAATAATCAAATTTGCTTCATATCTTTTACTATTATTTATTACAAGAAAACATAATCTAATTTAAAGGACCATAACAATCCAAATCTAGTTTGCAAACATTAACATCAATGTGAACACCATTGTTCCATTGAATGTTATTTGCCATACTTTAGTTTACTTGGAAGTATTTGTTGTACTTTCAAAAAAATCTCGACTATTTCCTCGTGAATAGTCGATCCAGAAATATTTTCTGGATCATCAATAAAGATGATCTTGTTCGGAAAGAACTTCGACTATTTCTCAAATACGGGAACAAATTCGGCTATTTCTTTAAGATTTCTGACCATGTTTTATGTAGAAAACATTTGGAGGCCGTCGTCTCAAGTGGTTGCACTCAAAATTGAATATCTTATATAGACGGGTGTGCAACTTTTTGTGTGTAATAGATTTAAACAGACATTTCCGCAATGACGAACAAAAGATGTAATCATGTAAACCATGGAAGCAAAGAGATGCCAAAATCTAATACAGTTGACGGTCTAATAATTATTGTAAATTTAAGATGAACTTACTGCACAATAATGGTACTTCGGTGTCAGATGTCGCAAATACGGATGAATCAACTGGTAACTTCTTCCCCTATGACAGAAATGCTTAGCAGATTTAAATTATATCCCTCTATCTTTATCGATATTTATTTGTACTTTAATCACCAAAAGCTGGTATTTTTACTTTAAACAAATGTCATAATTATTGTGAAAAGATAAAAAAGAATTAGACGAGAAATAATTAAATATTTGACACTAATTATTTTGGTGAAATGTCACTGGGTTTTGTTGCCTATTTATACGGGTGAAAAGTTTATTTAATTAAAATAGTAAATATTATTTCAAATGTTTTAACATTATGTCAAATTCAATGATCAAATCGGATTCGTAAGCACGATCGCAGCAAACAGCCCTGCTTCCTTCATAATTTAATTTCTGGGGTAGTGGGCGGGAAAGGATGGCAATCAGCCGTAAAACGGTGAAGTATCAACATTGGGAATGTCTTTGCCAGTGCATAAGCCAAGAAATATGAACAGGTACTCTGCCTAAAGAGTAATACTAGTAGCTGTATCTACGAAGAAATCAGCAGAACTTTAGCTGCTAAAAATTAAAATTTTAAAAAAAAAACAGCGAAAATGTAGTTCCAAGAAATAAGATCAGAAAGTCAACATCGAAATGTATCTACTGTTTCAACAATGATCTCCCAAGAGGGAGGGATAAAACAATGAGTGTAATGACACTAAACTATCTTCTTGCAAATAACTAATGCTGAGACGCAAGGGAGAGACTTTTGATATTACAAGCTTAATCTATAAATTTGCTGACTAAAGTTGCATAGCAATGGTCACAAATCACAAGAAATGCTATTACCCCGTTATGTGATCTTGTAACTAGACTACATCAAAGAAAATAAATGGTGTGTGCCATTGATTTAAGATATTTAAGGAGGGGGATTAAAGCTAGTGCCAAACAACTGGTTTGTTGCTTACCTACATATCAAATCCCCCCTCTGTAGGTTTGATTTTCATTACTAGATCCACGCCTTCGCTGCCTCCTTGAAACCTCCAACAACATTCTGCTGGGGCGGTAACCAACGCGCCTGCTAGAATTGTTGAAGCGTCCAGATGAAGCCACAGACTGGGAAGGATATATATCGTCAAATGCAGAATAATCATCCTCAATAATTTCGTCAAGATCAGAATCTTCGTCCTCATCTCCACGAAATGATCCCAACCTAAAGTAAACATCGTCTGGAGAGCCACGATGGTTACTTTCAATTACGTAGTCACCCCTTATAATTGCACCTGGCATGGATGACCTGATTGTGCTCATCACGTCATTTTGATCTCTCTCGTTTTCTAGCTTTTTCCACTTTTCTGCAAGTGAAGGGTCCACTTCTCGTGGCCGTGCCGACGGATGTTCTGCCCTTACATGCTTCCTTAGTTCCTTGTAACTACCAACAAATGTGCATTTATCTTCCATGCATGCCCTTTTCTTCTTGTTTAGATATTTGCGAGCTGGTTCAACAACAGTCCAACCTTTCACCTGTCCCCGACAAAGTGGACATAAAAGCTCAGATACTTCACGCTTCTCTTCAGACCAATCTAGCCCTAAGGTCAAATTTGATTCATCTATTGACCTATGCAATGGAAACGAACTCTCAGTGAAGTTCACTTTAGTATAGGCCTTCTTGTATTGGTCCAGACAGTTAGAATATCGACAGCTAGTTGAGCACATATAAGGGCGACAACCTTTGTGGTAGGAGGAACAAAGGAGAAGAACTGCATTGTGAGGGTATTCCAGACAAACTGAACAAACCGCATCACCCCATTCTTTCTTCTCTGTCGCAGTAATTTGCTTCTTCTTGCTGACGTCTTTCGAACCATTCGGACAGCATGACCTCAATGGACATGATGTGTTTCTATTACGTCGGGAGCCAGAATTTCCGCTGACACTGTTAACTTTTGCCATTATAAATAACACCTGACACATGAAACAAATAAAGCGAGGACAGTTAGGGAAAGATTTATATTATATACTAGATTTACAAAAAAAAATTATTTTAAACGAATTGACTCACAAATTCAAGTGAATAGCATTAAGGATTTCTGGATGTAGTCACGCAATGTAACATTGTATCCTTACATTACGTTCATAGTTTGAGTAAAAAGTTTAACAGAACAACATTACACTACCTGAACGCACCATAAGTCTAAAAAGAACTCTGCACTGATTACTGATAACATTTAACCATTATTAGTCTACAAAAATACATAGAACATAAATCTTAATAAATCTCTCAGAAGCCAATATCATATGACTTTCCATTAAAAAGATGAAAAATAACCGATGAGTATTACCACTACACAAGCGAGAAAATTAGCCTACAGGATTTAGAGAAACATATTGTACACAAATTTGTGCCATCTTAGAACTCTTAGAACTAGGAAATATGAGCAACAAGATGTGCACTGATTAACCCAAATTAATAGGTTACAGTACAATCTACCAACTTAGAAAGCAAAAACATAGGTAACCATGTGACTATCCTCCTATAACAGTTAAGTTGAGAGTCATTCACATGTACTGGGTGTACCTGAGCATCACCACTTTCTGGCAACTTATTCCAAAGAACAATGTGTGCTCTCCAAACATTTGTATTTGATGATGTCGTTTATTTTAGATTGAATAAAAAATTATATTTTCGGTTCATCTTAACGAGATACTTTCAGTCTACGGATTAGTCGCACACTAGCTCTCACTGCATACCCAAATTGCTCTCTTTCTACTTTCTGGTAATACCTACTATTCGCCTCAGTGCATCAAGTTATGGTAACAATACCAAACATCCAATGCACTTCCATTTAAGATAGACAACATAGGTCAGAAAACTAGAGTATAAAACTTGAAGCATATGCAAAACCTCCTAAAAGATCACTGATGCAGACCGAAATCACCAACCATTGCCCAAAACAAAAACAAAATCATTTGTTATAACAAAAGTTTTAGTTGCTATATAATTATTTTAATTTTTACAAATAAAGGTGAATAACAAAGTCCAACCAACATCAAAAAATCAATCTTGAATTTTTTTAAATAACTTAGAGAAACCAGTCTTGCTTTATTAGTTATGAAGGATTAAAATAAACCAAGTAACCAACTTGTACCAGAAGTAAGATGAATTGGCTATTGCTAAATAAGAACCGCATCAATTCACACAAATATATAATTCAGATATAATTAACTAAACACACAAGTAATAAAGTAAGAATCTTTCTTAAGCAAGCACATTGAGAGTCTATCACATGCTCCTAGCAATTAGCATACTTCGACTTCACACATTCTGGGTGACTTTTTTCAAAGAACAGTATCTTATTATTCTTACTTCAATTATGCAATCGTAAACATTATTGACCATCGAAATAACACATTCTTGTGGAACAATGTAATTACACTCTAGATTCAATAACTTCAGATTTTCAGTTCATAAATCATAAATCAACAGGTAACAAACAAATGTAAACAAAATCATAAATCGAATGTCATTTTCATTTAGATAAGATAAAACACCTTCAAAAATCTCGCAAATGCAAATTGCAGGACATCGTAAAAGATCATACATGATGCAAATTCAACTAAACAAATGCACCAAAAACAAAAAAAATTTAAGCAAAAAACCAGATTCTAAAACTTAATTCAAGAATAAATAGTCAAAATGATTCTCCAAAAATCACACACTACTTTTCCTATTTTCTCTGTATTCAAATCATCATTCATCCAAACTTATCCCAAACTTATCAATCCAAATTACATGCAACACAATTCAAATCAAGAAAAATTCAAACTTTAATCAAGACTCAAACTTTAATCAAGAATTATACATAAAGACTCAAACTATAATCAAATTATACATAAAACTCAAACTTTAATCAAGAAACACAAAACCCATGTGCCAGATCATCCAAATTACATCATTCAAATCAAAAAATCATGAAAAGATGTATAATCAAGAAAACCCATGTGGAAAAAAGTCAAAAAAAATTAAAATTTTACCTGGGAAAATATTGAATTGTTGAATAAGTGAGGGAGAAAGAGAGAAAAATGGGTAAATGAAAATTGAAATTTCAAGGAGAATAAAAGAAGGGAGGGAGTAGCGATAAGTAAGGAGATGTTTTCGTGTTCTTGGTGTCCACGTTGTTGTATCGTGAGTTTCTAGGAGTTGTTTTTGTGTTGTATGTATAATTGTATGTATAGGTTCAATTTTTCATTTTGTGACATTGGCTACATAATGGTGACATAATTGGAAAGAATATGCACATTTATTTAGGTAGCAGTTAAGTCTGTTTAATTGTACTTGATTTTAGGAGAGATTGTATTTTTTTTAATTAAAATAATTTGGAGAAAATAATAATAATTTAATTAATAAAAAGTAAAACAATCTTGGGAGAGAAATGTGTTTTATTTTAGTTTTGAGAAAAATATTTAATATAATGAAACCATAAATGTGTGGGCCCTACAATATCTTTACATATTAAACGTACTTCAATGAAACATATTGAAGATATTGTATTTTATATTTTAGATATCTTTTCATGATTTTTCATATTTTTATATCACAGTTTACTTTTTAGAATTGGGAAAATCTAAAAAAAAAATACCTAACTTTTTGAAATTATTTACAAAAATACGTTGGTTGAAATTATTACAAATGGGGTTGCAAACTGGTTGCAAGGGTTGCAAGGATTGCAAACGAGGTTGCAAACTGGTTGTAAGGGTCAAAGAACGTATTTTTGTAAATAATTTCTGCAACTTGGGTACTTTTGAAAAAATCCCTTAGAATTGTAGTCTAAAGAACTTGTAGTTAAACCTTAAAAAAAGATGGCATGGCAATTTAAATACTGGTAGGCTTGTAGGCTGTAGGCCTTCTGCTTGCACATGATATCATATGAACAATGTCAGCCTGACCAATTATACAATACAACCTGAATCTGAATCTGAAAACATGGCACTAGCTCACCTTTGCAGTCACAATGAACAAATTGACAATATTTATTTTATAACAAATTGACTTAGCAACCTCTTCCAACCTCTTATTACAAGACTTGCAGGTAGGAACTGGTAAACATAGGAGTATCTCTAGACAATAAACAGTTGAGTACTTCAGTGGCTTCTGCATCCAAGTATGATCACTTGTGTCATAGTCAGGCTGAACAAGGATCAAAACTGCGCTTCCTGGAAAAATCAAATTTCGTCCGTAAATTGTGTGAATTGATACTTAAAAATTTATTCTGAGGGGAACACATGCAAGTAAATGAAACTTAAGAACACTACAAGGTTTCAAAGAAGTTCTACCATAAGTCATAAGATGACATAGTGTGATACTGTAGATGGCAATTTGAAGATTAAATAACAAATTTCAAGATGAGTTTTCTGATGTTAACATCAGATTGTTATGAACTGTGTCCAGAACAATAAGCAAGTTGGTAACTAATCAAATCAAAGCGTTTGCGCGACTCTAGCACATTATTTTCAGTTGCATCTTTAATCATCTAGTCATCTGAAGCATCTTCAAGTATTAGGAATTGCTGAATATACAATTACAAAAGTCTTTACCTTTTCCTTGGAACTTCTTTTATGGTTTATCATCATTTAGCCTGTCAGCGAGGACTCTGAGGAGATACCAGTTCTGATGATGAGGGAAGTCGCTCCTTAACAAAAGGATGTTCCAAGAGCTGAGATGCCGTTGGTCTAGAAGTTGGGTTACCTTGTAAACACTGGAGGATAAAATCTCGTGCATCCTTAGATATAGAATCTGGAACATTTGGTGGAGTAGATTGCCCAATTTTATATAGCGCCTGCATCTGCAAGTCATTAGAAGTTGAGATCATCAAACTCCTAATTATTTGCAGACCGGTGATATATATTCCAGGACAACTAGACCAAAACAATTAATCAAAACATTAATCTTGTCGATAGAAAAGGCACTAGCATAACAGGTTTATCTCATATAGTTACTTCCTTGGTTAGTGAACTTGTGCATGATCAATCGGGAAAGTCAAAGAAAAACAAAGGAGAAAAGGCTAATAGTTCTACATACAAATTCATATTGAAAATATGGAGATTGACCAGTGATCATCTCTAGGACTGTACAACCAAGGCTCCAAATATCTGCTGCTAGCCCATAGTCACTTGACTTGACAACCTGAATAAAAGAAGCTCTATATTTAGCAGCCAAGACTTATTTATGTGTTAACAGGTGAAATCAAGTAATAAGTAATGTATCAGTTTCAATCTATTTAACCATCCCCGTTTCCCCCATCTCAAAAAAAAAAAAAAAAAGTAGAGCTACCAGAAAATCAGTTGATCATTACAGATAAAACAAAAGTGTCCTTTGGAGCTTATAATTTTTCCAAACCAAAGCCATCCAGAAGGACCAGACTGTACAATGTTATGTTAGTCAGGCCTAAGGTAATGGTTGTCCTTTGTTGTTTATGGGTTGGGTTGGGGGTATTGACAAACAAAGCTTCAATTTTCATGATGAAAGGATATATTGAAACTAACTTGATAAAATTGAAGGTAACATGGTTAGGTGTACTGTGTACAAACTCGCGACTAAAAGATATATCTGAAGATCATTTGGTTGTCGAAAAGGACACTGTTGAGAAAATTGTGCAACTAACACTACTAGAAAAACTGCATTAGACATCGGCTAAAAACTGATGTCTATTGAAAAAGAGAAGCGATGTCTTTGCATGTCTAATCTAGTTTTTCTAGTAGTGTAATCAAAGCAAATCTTAGAATGAAAACTAGTATATATAGATATTTGGACAAGGACTTTTTGCAGTTCATTGACTTTGCATTTTCAAAAAATATCATTGTCCATCCGTTTCTCTATGCTTTTCTGTTTTGCATCTACTAGTGACATTACAGTTGCTTGTAGTTGTCAAGTCTAGAGAATGTTCTTATATTCAGCGTTAGAACTCATTATCACTGTTCTACATATTCTTATATTCAGATAATTTATCTTTTTCAACAATAGAAGAAAAAAATTGTGTTCATGTCAGATATAGCAGACAAGGTTTAAGGAAAACCTCAGGAGCCATCCAACAAGCACGACCTTCCACACAGTCATCATACAGCTTTCTTGCCTGCAAATGATATTAGAGAATGATATTGAGGATAAGAATCTAAAAAATAATACTGTACGTAGCGAAAATCTGATAAGATACTTAAATCAGAATCAAAACCTTAGCGATTCCAAACTTTGAAAGTTTTAAAGTTCCATTGGCATCGATCAAGATATTTGCACAATTAATATCCCTGCAACCGAATCAAGGAAACTTCACTGATATATGACAGCAGGTAAAGTTTTATTTCTAGAAGATAACTATACCAACAATAAGAACTTGTCTTATCCTTGCCAAGTAATTAGTAATAATCTATAAAAACTTGACACCTTAATTAAAGCGAAGATGTTTTAATAAGACGAGGAGGTAACTGAAAAAGTATAAAATCCACAAACAATATTATTCATCTCTGACTCTCCGCGGTTCCAGAATAGATAATATCATTATCTGCTACAGAGCAAATCTACTGACCAAATCATTGTCCTCTAAATCGCGAGGTTCCAGAAAAAGTGATATGATTATCTGCTACCAGAAAAATTACAGACAAAAGTATGAAAGCAGTCTTAAATTACAGATACAGGTTCTTATGGAGTACTAATAAGCAACAGACTTGCGTTCTAATGGACCAACCTGTGCACAACATTTCGGTCATGCAGATACTTCAAACCAAGCAATATCTCTCTTGTGTATGCTGATGCTTGAGCATCTATAAGTTGATTCTGCTGATAAAGGTTGCGAAGTGATCCTTTACTTACCAATTCAAGAAAGATATAAAGAGATGAGTCCTCCTGCAAAGACCACCAAAGAGCAAATTGTAACTTACCGAGTAACAGATGCAACACTGAAGATAATCCATGATTGATACAAATTTACAATAATGCTCATGAGCGACACTAAAGTATACATGGTAGTTTGAGTGATGGGTTCCCTAAAACCCGTCCTACATTTCTTTTCTCTCTCTTTTTTAACACTTCTCTTGGTAGGAATAGGACTTTTAAATGGTTAATTTTTTTTTAAAAAAAAATCCGCGAACCTCAGTATTATGGTAGGATTATTGGTAAGAAACGTACCTTATATGTGCCATAATATTGAACTATGTTCTCATGCTCAAACGTACTGAGAAGAGAAATTGCCTGCAAGAAAAAGAAAAGGGATTAGAAAGTTAGATTTCCAGCAGAAGAAGGGATAAAGATTCCTTGACCAAAGAAACAGCAAGTGCATAACTCAAGGTCATCTTCTGAACTTGTTCACTACCTGTTCGAGTTGCTTAATAATCTGCATTCCCTCAACATATTGATCAGGATAAGAAACTTCCTTCACCGCGAAAAAGAAGCCATCACTGCAAAACATCAACCCTGTTGAGCAAAAGATTAAAAATTTAAACAGGCACAACAATGTGCATGGAATCACTTACTCTGTGATTCCTTCGTAAACTGGCCCATATGATCCCTGTCCCAGCAGCCTTCCCTTTTTCCAGGTAGAAGCAATCCGTCTATAACTTCCGACTGGAGAGACATTGTCAGTGCTAGTACTAGACGAATCACCACCAGATGGATCCATCTTCTCTTTGAGTAAAGTGTGTGTGATAAGAATGCATAGAGATGTAATTATATATAAACAAGCACCAAGTAGAGAGGGAAGACTTGGGGTCTGTGACTTGCATTTTACGGCATTCTTTGTTACATTATTATTTCTCGTTTTATTTTATTTTTAAAAAATTTGTAGGAATATTTTATCTATAAAATAAGTTATTTACTAACTGATTAGTGCAGTTTTAGTATGACCAAGAATTTTATAAATTAGATTATGAAGCTCCTACTTTTCAACAAAACGAGTGTCATTCACCAATATTTATATATTGACTAGGAACACGGGAGTGAAATTTGGTGGGAAAATGTCGCAAGTTTCTCGAAAACTTCAGTGGGTAATGCTCGGCAATTTGAATGTTGGCATTACTGGTCTTTTCCACATTATCTGAAGAAGTCGTTCTAAACAAGCCACAACATTGTAATTCGAGTCGAGCCGAACGAGTTCGAGCTAAGCTTTTTTTCACGAGCCAAGCCGGCTAGTTTAACTAAACGAGCCTAATCTTCTACCCGAACTCGGCTCGTTTAATTTCACGAGTCAAACCGGTTCGTTTAGTTAAACAAACCTGATCTTGTGTTCGAGCTCGGCTCGTTAACGAGTTCGAGCCGAATCGAGCCCTGTTAAACGAGTTCGAACTAGGCGAGCTCGCGAGCTACCCAACTCAAATTAGAGCCCTATGTTCAATTGGCCAAGATTTAACAGGATTTTTGTACAAGTCAAGCGTCGAAATGAAGTCAGATTTTATCTTCAGCTTTCTTCAGTTCCCCTTGGTCAATATATAGTTACACGCACACATATGAGAGGAGTCGATAGGACTACACCAAAACAAACTTACTTGTTTCAATCAAAGACTAAATCAATAGATGACAATTGCATTACTTAGGAGCACTGTCAGTATTATATAACAAGACATTTACAAAGCAGAACAATTTCACATCTCACAATTCAAACACACGGAATTGTACATTGCAAAGAAGATATCTATAACAATCTCAATCTGTCAGCTCCGTATCACTCTGAGTGAGAAGTCCAGTATATCAGCCCGCTGCAGAAGATTGAAATTCAGTTAGTGTCACATAAACCTATATAGAGTGGCATTATATGCGAAGAGTGAGGGAAATGAGTTGTGAAGCATTAAAGCTGTATGGGAAGCATGTTCTCACACATGTGCATATGAATGACTCTTTAACTTCATACATGGTTTACTTTATCAAGATTTTTTCATAATAGATGTACATTCGTTGGGAAGTGGCTGGAGGTTAGCTTAATAGTTTCGAAAATAATACTCCATAAGTAATAGAGTAGCAGTGGTAAATAATCAATCTATAACCAAACAAGAATTTACCTAATCAGAACGAACACACATTGGAATACACCAGCAGTCCCTGTCCATGCTGACGGACCTGATTCCTCAAGTGCATCTTGTATCAATAGTCCCACTGAAGCAGCCAAAGACACAAATGAAATAACGTAGGCGAGGAAAAGCCAAAGCTTCAATCTGCAATCCAAGAATTTGCATTAGTGAGAGCAGTGGTTTCTTCGATGAACAACAACTGATGATAATTAAATGCATATAATCAAAATTGACTTTCATTTTGGAAAGCATGCGACACACTTAGGCGTAAGGATTTTATCATCTGAGATTATAGAAGTTCAAAGAAAATGAAGAACTGCAAATATACAATGCATGCAAAGGGCTAATATATTTTAAGATTTTTTCCTAGATATAGATTTATTATAAAGCACTATATGTGTATGCCACCAAGAGCACGCAGGAGGATTCATGATCCTGGAAGAGTAAAAATGACTAGCCAACATTCACATGCAATATGTCTCTTCATTAGTACAAGCACTGGTAAGAAGGGTGAAGAGGAAATCAGTCGTGGGGGTGGGGAGGAGAAAAGGCAGCTCATGAAGGACGTGTAAAGAACAGCTAAAGGCTGAACACTTCAACCTCTCTAAAAACATGACCTCAGAAAGGGATTTTTGGATATTCGGAAACACCAATCGAAGGCAGCAGATTGCGATTTTGAGTGCCGCCCAACACGAATGGGGATGTGGACGGGGTTTTAGGGTGGGCCACCAAATAGAAAGAAGTATATTACTTGTAGACAATGAGGGCCACCCACCACAGATGGAGATTTGGGGTTAAGAATAGCAGTGTTTATTAACAGAGTGGGGGTACGGGTGGGTATTATTCCCCAGTAGGTAAACATGTGTTTTATGGGAGATAACTAGTACTTTGCATATTTAATTATCTTCTTATAATGTTTCGTTCTATGTAATTGCATGCCTTCATTTCCCAAACAGATTATTATTATCCTAATATTCACACAATCTTTCATTTTTACTTTCTGCAGCTGCTCAAAAAAATGAGGAAATAAAAATTCAAGAGTTTCAAGGTCTTGAAAAACTTTCCAAAATTTTATGAAAAGCCTGGGGTCTTGCAAGTTACAAACACAACCTCTTAGGGTCCTAGACCCTACTTCCAAGTGGCAAACACTAGGTATTTTTGGTATGGTCTGGTCTGGTTTGATGCACATCTTTAAGGCCGGAAAAACGCTCCAATACCAAGATAGATCTGACGATAACATCGAACCAATAGAGAAAGGTAGCTTGACAGATGCCAAAGCAAAAATGAACAAAATTAACATAAAATGAGATAGATTATATAGTTCATAGCGGTAATGGTTTATATCATTCTTGGAATTTCTTTTACCTGGTAATGATGTGGACACACGTCTACAGAGATAGATTATGTGATTCAATTAGGCTAAACATCTAATTTGAGGAGAATACAAGCTCATTAAATTCGACATATGCTGGACTCGAACCTCAATGCAGTGCCAGCATCAAACAAAGTAAAGCATGATTAGGTCCAAACAATGCTTGAAGTGTTCAACTCGAGAAGCGAGAAATCAGGTGAGATATGTATGTAAAATATGTTTCTTTTTGTACTGAAAGCCCCATTATCTAAAAAAAACTACAAGTCGATATTTATCAAATGCAGAGCCACATGATTCAAATGAAGAGAAAGAACGCTTTACATTTATACATTTAGTATGAAGGCAAAGACGCAAAGTTACAGAGAATAAGCTTCATAAACATGCAGAATTAACATTACAAATATAACTTTTTTAGTATATATACATATACATTACAAACAGAATATTAGAAGTTGCGTTTATACTAACCTACTACAACACCAGTAACATTCTTAACATTCGTGTAACAGAATCTACAATTAACTTCTATTTTCTTAAAGGGTACTAACTTCGCATAGAAATAATTACAGTAAAAGTAACTCGGGAGAACTTAAACAAGATCATAATTCATATCCTTCTTACTCAAATTCCCAAAATCACTACATATATACATTGGTACTATGTAACTGAAAGTCAAGTCCACACCGGACCAGGCCAAGTTCATTTAACCAAATAAGTTGTATTCTTTAAAAGGTACTAACTTTCACATAGAAATGACTACTCTAGGTGAACACACAAACCACAAGTACTTGAACAAAATCATATCCCTTCTTACCGATAAATGTGTACCTCAAACCCCAAAATTAACTCTACATACAAAAAGAAAACCAAAGACCGCGAAAACTCAAAAAATATTGACAAACATAAGTATCAAATATAAACAATAAAAGAGATAGAAAGAGCCGACCTCCATTCACCATCATCGTAAGGCGAGTAATCAATATCTTCTCTCCTAACACAGTTAAACATCAAAGCTGCCAATGATGCAAATATACCTGCCCACAAGATAAACATATACATTAACACATGGCCAATCATCATCTCCAAAACTAGTAGAACCTCATAAATGAAAAACTTATCGTTTCCTACTCCAACATAACAAAAACCGCGTATTTTCAATCTCGATAATTGAATAAAAATTTCTGCATACCAAGAGTATTCATTTATCGACATTTAACAATTTACCTACAAACAAACTGAAACACCCTAACCTAATTTATATCTAGATTAATAAATATTCCAATTTTAAATAACTTCAAATGAACAATTTTTCCCATCACAATTCACAAATTCACAACACAATAAGAACTCCGTAATTTTCGCATGCCAAGAGCTTTCACTTATGTATATGTACAAATATCCACCCTAATTTGTCTTGTCTGTATTTAATCTATGACAAATAAATAAAAAAATTATAATTTTTTCACATAAATAAATTATATATCTACATAAATAAATATTCCACTAATAAATAAAACGAACAATTGTTTCGATCAAAACTCCGTAATTATAATCTCGATAAATGAATAAAATTCTCGACAATAAGCAAGTGTATAAGTATATTTACCGGGAAGATAGTGGAGAAAAGAGACGGCGACGGAGCTACAAACGACGGCGTCGACCCAGAACCACCATCCGGCGCCGAAGACGGCGCCGGCGAATCCGGGGCCGAAGATGGCCCACAATTCACCTACATCCATTGCTTTAATTACAGATCGCTTGGCTTGGACTGATTTAAAACCAAGACAAAGTATGTTTTAGTGCGTGTGTGTGTTGGATTAGACGAGGGAGGAGTTAGTTTATGTGTTTAGTTTGGTCTGAGAATCTAACTTTGTTTTTACTGCTCTATCATAAAAGGTAAAGACTAAAGAGTAGGTAAATAAATAGTTGATTTTTTTCATAAATATCCAACTCAAATTTTTTTTTGCAAGAATACGATCATTAATCACAAATGCAACTCGTTAATAATGATATTTTCCCGATGTCTTTTTAGGGTTGTAAATGATACAATAGGATTTAGAGTCATTCTTAATATTTCTAAAACCCAAATTAGAAACATTGAACCAAAGTTAAATAACTTTACCTTTCTTACTAACAATATCTGGTTGCAGAATATATTTTTGCAAATATTTTTAGATTGCATCTAGTTGGACCATATTTTTGCAAATATTTTCAAAATATGGTAAAATTGTAAAAAAAATTAGAAAAAATAATATTTTTGATAATTTCTCTAAGTAGTTTTGAATTTTGAAAATTAAATAAAAAGATCGATTCGGAAATGTTTAAGTTTACATATTTATCCGAACTGTATGTTTTATAAAACAGTCGAGAAGGTTGAATTATAAGTGGAGTTGTTGTTTTTTTTTTGAAATTAACAAACTTTCATTAACTCGAAAAATCGCTCAAGATAGTCTCCACCAAATGAATAGGAGGAGATGAAAAAACAATAAAGCTAAATAACGAATAGGGGATTCATGTTTTAGATAATGATGATTTTTCATTAATATTGATTTTCTCTCGAAAATGATTTTGTTCGGGAAATGATAAAACCCAACTTTTTAAAAAAATTATGATTTTAGTATTTTCTGCAATTATTTTATATAATATTTGATTGTATTTGGGGTTGCATTCAGTTGCAGAGTTATATTTTTGTAAAAAAATTAAAAAATTGTATTTTGTGAAAAGAAATTATAAAAAAAAATATTTGCAAAAGAAATTAAAGAAGTTTGTATTTTTCAAAATATCTCTTTTACTTACCTTATATATTTATAAATTAGTTTTCATATTTTGGATTTATCTTGGCCTAACAATTAAAAAGGCTCTTGCTTTTTTTCTTTCCCTACACCAAAAGGCTCGATCGGTGAACCTAATTATGAATGGACCAATAAACCAATAAATTTCACTTCTTAGAACATCCTTCAAACGCAGGCCCATCATTGCGATAAGTCCAACGACCTTCAGGTTTTATAGTCCAATTGAAAATGGCTACAGCCTACAGGCATTGGACTAAAGACCAACGAATCTGCTGCATAAAACTGTTATAATTATCGAGCAAACCGACACAAGAAAAAAGCTTTACTCCTCCTTTCCTAATTAGTTAGTTGTGTTTGACTTTTGATCAGTTAAATTTATCAAACTTTAACCAAATATTATATACTATATTATATGAATAAAAAGTATAATAAAAATTATATCATTAAAAAATACATTTAATACAACTGAAAGTTAAAACCGGACAACTGAATATAAAAATTTGTGAACGAACTTGAATTGGACCAAAATAAATCAGTTAATCTCAAAATTTGACTACACAAAAAATTGATAAATTTAAATTTGCTCGAGATGTTGGGTTACTGTACTTACAAACTCAACGAAGTTAATCACCTCTGCCGTCTCGCCCCACTGCAACTCTGCAAGCACAAATGATTGTGAAAGGAGAAAAGAAAAAAAAACTGCTACTAAGTCTACTAAAACGGTGCCTATTTTCAAATTTTGACATGAATAGCTGAACCGACGACACTGATGTACTTCTCTAATGAATTTGGATAGTGAAACTGAAAGGAAACTAGAAATATAAGAAGCACACTAAATTATTAGTCGATGAGATTCTAATCTACTGACGGAAATCGAGTTATACGAGTTAATGTTACTAATTACCATCAAAGGAAACAAGGTGTCCCCGGTCTGAAGCTGTTAGTGAGGAGACTAATGAGTGTACCACATCAGCACAATCAAAGTCAAAGTCAACATAGAGAATATACAGCTGGATATATAAGAGAAGCTTTACATATATTGTTAGAATAAGATAGTTAGTTACAATATGTAGAGATACAGGTTTGTTATATGCATACAGACATTGTAAACTTGTTGAGTAATTTTGGATTATGAGTTGAATACAATTTGACATGGTATCAGAGCATCATGTAACGATTCTTTAATTCCGCCATTGATGCTACTTCAAGCTTTGTCTTCTTCGGATCAATCAGCGTCTTGTGATGTTCTTCATTGCAGTTTCGATTTCTTTTTGTCTCAATTGTGTATGTTTTCTCTGGACTTTCTATCTTTAATTGTGTTCAATTGCGCTTTGTTTGAGTAAGTTTTAGGGTTTATAATCGCCATGGCTACACATCAATCTTATTCATCTGCGATGACTGGTTCTACATCTACTACTGCTACTACAACTATAATTGACATTAATCATCCTTACTACATACATCCATCTGATAATCCTGGTATGACATTGATTAATTTGGTCTTGAATGAATCTAATTACTCTCAATGGAGTAGATCTATGGAGATTGCTTTATCTTCAAAAATGAAGTTAGGTTTTGTCGACGGAACTTGTCTTAAGCCTACTGGTGTTGGTTTGCTTGTTCAGTATTGGATTAGATGCAATCATATGGTGACATCGTGGTTACTTAACTCAGTTTTTGTGGAGATCCGTAATAGTGTGGTTTATTTGAGTTCTGCAAAGTTAATATGGGATGATCTTGCTGTTAGATATGCGCAGAGCAATATGCCTCGTGTATTTCATCTACAAAAGGAGTTGTCACAGTTAACGCAAGGAAATTTGTCAATTGCCTCTTATTTTACTAAACACAGAACTTTGGTTGATGAACTTGATTGCTTGGTTACTAAGCCTAAATGTGCCTGCAACAAGTGTGAGTGTGATATTAACAGTAAACTGGTTGGGTATGAACAAACTACACACCTCACACATTTTCTTATGGGATTGGGAGATCACTATACAGCTATTCGTGGTCAAATCTTGTTAATGACTCCTTTACCAACTCTGAGTCAATGTTATTCACTGTTGTTACAAGAGGAAAATCAAAGGGAAGTTCACAATGTAAGTGGTATGAATTCTGGAAACATAGCTATGTCTGTCAAGAATTTGGGGCGACCTAATTTTAGAAGTCTTCCTACTTCAACTCCTTCGGGCCAGTCTTTCAAAAAGGATTCCTCTATCGTTTGTGAGTATTGTCATCTTACTGGTCATTCAAAGGACAAATGTTTTTGTCTTGTTGGTTATCCTCCTTGGCATAAGCTGTATGGAAAGCCTAAACTTACTACTACTAGAACCAGTTCAGCAGCACAGGTCACTGCAGTCAATGCCTCTACTCACTTTGTGGATTCTTCTAATTCAAGCACATCTGTAGTGTCTCCTACATCATCTTGTGGTTTGTCTGAGGATCAGTATAACCAGCTTGTACAGAGGATTCAGAGTTCTATACAATTATCTCCGGTCATGGATGTTAATCGCACACCTACTTCGATTCTACAGAACAAGACACCATATGAGATTTTGTTCAATAAACTTCCTTCCTTTGATCATTTACGGGTATTTGGTTCTTTGTGTTATGCTACTGTACTTCTGCAATCTCGTGACAAATTTTCTCCTAGAGCCATTAAAGGACTCTTTCTTGGTTATTCATTCGGTAAAAAGGGGTATAAAATTTTAGATTTAGAAAGTAAGAAGGTATTTGTTTCTAGGGATGTGAAGTTCTATGAACATGTTTTTCCCTTTTCTGAGTTGGTTCATTCTCAGTCTACCTCATTATTTCCTAATCCATCCACTTGGAAAGATGATCCTCTGATATTTGAAATTGAGAACTCAATTTCTTTGCCTAATCATGATACTATAGCTGAGAATCTAATTACTGAGTCTCATGTGGCTTTTGTATCTCCATCAGCTTCTCATTCTCCTTCTCACAGTCCTGTGTTAGTACCACAAATTGAGTTACCAGTATCACAATCTGTTCCTTTGATTCCCATTCAAGGGTCTTCTCGTCCTACTAGATCCAAAATTGTTCCTGCTAAGTTTCAGGACTATACAGGTTTACCTAGTAGTCTTTCTAAACAGGCTAACTCGTCTTATCATGTTTCCAATTTTATTAAGTATACTCACTTTACACCTACCTATACTCGCTTTCTGGCACCAGTCTCTAAGATTCCAGAACCTTATGCTTTTCATCAAGCTGTGAAACACCAGGACTGGTGTCATGCTATGGCAGTGGAATTAGCAGCGTTAGAGGCTAATAACACTTGGGAAGTTGTTCATGTTCCTCCTAATAAATGGTTGGTGGGTTGTAAATGGATCTACAAGGTTAAATATCTTCATGATGGGTCTGTGGAACGGTATAAGGCACGTTTAGTTGCCAAGGGCTTTACACAAACTCACGGTTTAGATTTCTTTGAAACGTTTGCTTCGGTTGCCAAAATGACTTCGTTTCGGGTTTTACTTGCTTTAACAGCCAGTCGTGGATGGTCTATTGGTCAATTGGACGTTACCAATGCCTTTTTGCATGGTGACCTTCTGGAAGAGGTTTATATGACGCTTCCTCCGGGATATACTCCTCCTCTTGAGGTTTTGCAAAAGTATCCAGGTCAACCTCTTACTTGTCGTCTCAAGAAATCTTTATATGGACTTCGTCAAGCACCTAGGCAATGGTTTGTCAAACTGTCTACTGCCTTGATTAAATTTGGGTTCACTCAGACTCATTCTGACAACAGTATGTTTGTTTTACATCACAACAAATCTGTTTCGATCTTACTTGTATATATTGATGACATGATTTTGGCTGGTAATGATGTTACTCAATTACAAGCAGTCAAAACATTTCTTAGTTCTCAGTTCAAAGTTAAAGATTTGGGTTCTCTTAAGTTTTTTTTGGGGATTGAAATTGCCAGGTCTGATTCTGGTATTTACTTGAATCAACGCAAGTATACGTTAGATTTGTTGAAGGATACTGGGTGTTTAAATTGTAAACCTTTCAGCCCTCCCGTTGGAACAGAATCATTCTCTTTTGACTGTTCAAGATGTTGATGACATTTCTGATGTTACTCTTTATAGAAGAATAGTAGATTGATTTATCTTACAATCTCTCGCCCTCATATTGCATACACAGTCCATACTCTTTCTCAGTTCTTGGCTCATCCTAAACCGATACATTTACAAGCTACATACAGACTATTACGCTACTTGAAAGGCACATGTGGTCAAGGTCTTTTTCTGTCTGCGAAGAGTTCTCTAACTTTAACTGCCTTTTGTGATGCCGACTGGGCATGTTGTCAACTTACTAGATGGTCAGTTACGGGTTATGGGGTTATGCTGGGATCGTCTTTGATTAACTGGAGGAGCAAGAAACAATCTACTGTGTCTCGTTCTTCCGCCGAGGCCGAATATCGCGTTATGGCTGATGTCACTTGTGAAGTTTCTTGGCTTCTTTCTTTGTTTTCTGAACTCAGGCTTCCAAAGTTTGCTCCTACTACACTTTTCTGTGACAATCAATCGGCTATCTATATTGCCTCTAATCCGGTCTTTCACGAACGGACGAAGCATATTGCTATCGATTGTCATCTGGTTCGTGAAAAGATTCAACAAGGGGTTATCAAACCTCTTCACATTGCATCACAACTTCAACCTGCGAATATTTTCACCAAGTCCCTTTCTGCAGCTCAGCTTCTGTTTCTAAGCTCCAAATTCGGAGTCTGCAATCTTTTTGCCCCTCCTAACTTGCGGGAGGATGTTAGTGAGGAGACTAATCAGTGTGCCACATCAGCACAATCAAAGTCAGAGTCAACATAGAGAATATACAGCTGGATATATAAGAGGAGCTTTACATATATTGTTAGAATAATATAGTTAGTTACAATATGTAGAGATACATGTTTGTTATATACATACAGACATCGTAAACTTGTTGAGTAATTTTGGATTATGAGTCGAATACAATTTGACAGAAGCAACACATGCCAGTTGCCTATAGTAACCGTACATAATCTGAGTCATAATTTATGAAATTCGCATTTGTTAAGTTCTCGAGATCCATCATCTCATTTGCTTCAAAATAAAGACACGTGCGGATGTTCCTTGCAACGAAATGGACCAGCTCATCAAGTACGATGTGGATTAAACAACTTTTAACCGACATTTTTAATTCATAAATCTAATCAAATTATTAGTACTCGTAACATGTTTAATCTCTTATTCTTTAATTACTTGTTTGCATATTGTCCCTCACATCTTTGTCCCATTCCCCAGCTCTTTTCTCCTGGCCCTTGCTTTTCTTTTTCCAGTTCTTTCATTACTCAATGTTTGCTTGTTAGCTTTTTCAATTTCATCGACATGTTAATTTGATTACGAATCTCATTTGGATTTCTTGTGTCAAGATTAAATGCATAATGTATCTGCTAAATCACGAATTTTCGAAAATGATTCACTTGATCAAGGACCGAAGTAATGAGATAATCGATGAAAATAGTGTTTACTTGGTATCAGCTAAATTACGAATTTGAAAGCTGAAGAACGTCTCCACTCTCCTTGATCAAGGATCAAAGTGTGACTGCATAAACCGGGACTTCTCCATCTCTATTCTCTGCCCATGCAGAATTGCAGAAGTTTGAAGGATAAAAAATAAATAAATAATGCATCGAGTGAAGACTTTTGTATATACTGTATAGGAGTACTTGATTATTTTGGGCTCGACCCTATAAATGATTATTAAACACGATAAAATATGTTGCAACAATCGCTTAATCCCGTGCATGCATACTTCGAACCTGTCCGGAAATAAGATAAATGGCTTCTAGTCTCAGCTAACAAAAATATTAGAATATGGATAGATATAATTTAACAAACCATACAAATTATACTTTGTGTATATGTATATCATGAAACAGATGGTGGTGTAATAAGCAAGCAACTATTATTGTTCGGTAACTGAATTGGTTGAATCTGTAAACCTCGGCTCGCACCACCTCTCCTCTTCCACAAACTCCCCCCTTCTTCTTCTCCACGGCGGCGACACGCCAGCTTCAGCACCGGCAATGGTGGGTCCAGCTCAGCCAAGTTCAAAGGAACAACCACACCACAATTATCAGACTCAGTCCTTCTATGCTCACCACCTTCTTTTTTCGGTCTTGTACAAGATTTTTTTTTTATATCCTCGACGTGAGACTTAGGTTGACACCCTCTACAGTCTTTACAATAAGTAGTTCGAGCACATGTACTAGTGTTCGTATATGTTGTAATGAGTAGGTTTCTTCCGGAGAATATTTTCTTGAGCTGAGTGTATCGAATTTTTGCGGTGGTGTGTGTAGTAGGGTTGATCTTATTGTTGTTATTGTGACGTTTGATTTGGCCCATGCAGCTTACTTTTGGTGAAGAGGGCTCATTTTTTTTGTGACACGATGATGTTTCGGCAACATCTTTCATTGATGTTCTACATAATAATGGCAAAAACGTTGTGGTTGTAGCTGTGGATGTTGTTGAGTTTGTAGTAGTAGAAGATGCGCTAAGGTTTCTGTGGTGATGGATTTGATTGTATGATCCATTTCTTCCCATTTGTCTTCCGCGTCTCGAGTTCTTGACGGATGATTGTTGCAGTTGCGGATATGTACAGACAGTTGTTAATATTTGTGTTTAGAGAGGATGGGGGAATAAAGGAGAGAATGGGAGGATAGGTTGGTGTGATTTGAGAGCAGGGGAGTGATTGATGAAGGATTTTAAAAGGAGGACTGAGAATGAGTTGGACAAGTCAACTACTGAAATGGTACTCTAGTGCAGAAACTTTCTTATTTTTATTAAAAAATTTACTCCCTCCGTCCTATTTATTTTTATACATTTTCCATTTTGGATGTCTCGTTCATTTCTATACATTCCAAAAATAGTAACTTTTAATAATATAAAACACTATTACACCCCCTACTTTCTCCACTATCTCTATTCTATAACAATATAAATCACTATTACACCCACTACTTCCTCCACTATCTCAAATCTATTATTAAATATTGATTGATCCCACCACTTTACTCACTTTTCATCTAATTTTACTCATTTTTTATATTTTTTTCTTAGTTTACGTACACAATCCCAGTGTATACAATTCACTGGGACGGAGGGAATACATATTTACGTGTTTTTGCACATGAGAGAGAATCGAACTTATAATCATCTTGAATAAATACGATGAAAATAAAATGTACTCGATCGTATGATACAAGAGAATTAAATTCATGTATACCATTATTTCGGAAAAGATTTGAGTAGAAAAAATTGTATTTTGATTTGAATATATTAGAAATAAAAACAAATATTTTTAATTATTAAAAATAAATTATTCGAAACAAATATAACGGTGACTTAGCCCACCGTAGTCCATAGGTAGCATGCCAAAACCAATAGTAATTATTTTTCAAATGGGACGAGTCAATAGTATTTTTGTAAGACTCGGTTGGTTTGAGAGACTCTTCTCCTCCCTGGCTACCTGTGTTTTCCATACACTTCTATTGTTGTACCAAATTCCTTCTGTTGTGCTTGATTTTTTGCACGTATTTTAAGATATTTTAATGATATTTAATTTTAAAAAAAATAATTTTAAAAAAATAATTTAAAGTACTCATTCAAAACGCTTTGAAATGTGTGCAAAAAATCAAACGTCATATAAAAAAACGGAGAGAATAAAATATTACAAATATCAATTCTTGGAATTCTTATTGATTTTGTTGAAGACTATTTCCTCGAAGTAATGAAAATTAGGGTCAATAATTTGTACTCTAGGAAAACGCGAAAATTTTAAAACTATTTTATACTACAACTCTACAAGTAACAATAGTTTAGCGGAGCCTATTTGACCTTTTCCCATAGATTGAGTTCTTGTCCATTGGAAACAGCAGTGATTAAAGCTCGAAAGGATTTTGGTTGATTTAAATTTATGCTATTTCCGTTCCACAAAGATCGATTCTCTAATTTTATTACGCATTTCGGAATTCTCTGATTCAAGTGTACTGTAAAATTTTAACAAAAATTTGGTTATTGTTTCATAAAAATACATCCAACCCATAAGATGTGATCGTTTAGATTTTAGATAATTTTATTAAAGAAAGAAGATAGGATAATTTTGATGTACGGTTAACACATTTTAAGCCTTTACAACGAGTTATTACTCCAATTGTCTATCCACCACAGGAACTTTCGTTTAGATTTATCGAACTCGGAAGTCCGGTTTGGACTTTTACTCAACTTCTAAAGTTAAATATAAACGCTTTTTCACTTAAAAAGTTTTGTTTCAATTCAATGTATGCACGAGTACAAATACGAATAATTTACGGTAAAATTAAGGTCCAATTTGAATCAATGTAATTTAAATTATTCAAAATGAACATTGGACTACAACCGAAATTAACTGTGTCAAGGTCAATTGCTATGTTACTGATTTTAGGGATGGTGTAGGTTGGATATCTCGAAAAACTATTGTAATTTTTTTCTGTTTAAAGAATATTTTTATTCTATATGTTAAGCGATTGGAAATAAAGCGGCTAATTGTTTAGCTCGTTTATTTGTTTTTCAACCTGATTGCATAGTTGGTTGTAAGTTTGTCCCAGTCGAGTTCTATTCTCGTTAATGAAATTATTTTAAATTTGTCAAAAAAAATATTTCAAATGGAAATTAAAAAAGGTCTATTTTTCAACTCCTGGATGAAAGTTAACACAGCCCCAAAAATTGCATATAGAGACAGTCAAAGTAAACCGCACAATTTGATTTTGAGATTGACATTGATGTGAAAATCTTTATCGAGTTTGAAGTATCAACCATGTCCTTTTCAATTAATCAATAATTAGAAACTTTTAATTTTGAAAATATTCTATAACAAATATATAATTCGAGCCCTTATTATTGAAAACTACTGTTTGTTTGGAAACATATTATGATTATTATCCAAGAAATGATCAATGATTTATACTGCAACTCGTGTGCCTGTGCATGGTCTGCACATCTGGTTTCATGAAAATACAAAAGGAAGAAGACAACCTCAATTGCACCCACACCACAAAAGAAATAAAGAAGTTCCCACCATCTCGAGAATTTTCACGAAAACAGTTTCTCTACTCAATTACGAATTCTTGTAATATTTTCTCATTAAAATTTCATCTTAGGAGTAATTTAAAGTTTTTGACACAAAATTGGATACTTTAAAATTGTAATTTCATTATTACTTGCATCTTCTTTGACAATGATGTGTAACCCAGTTTATTGGAGATAAATAAAAAAAGTAAAATTATTTTTTCTAAAAAAAGTTAAATTTATGGAGAACATGGGCAACATTATTTGGAAAAAGAAATACAACCAATAACATGGGGAACAGCTAACGTGTTACGTGCCATATGAAATTTTCTTCTTTATTGACCAAGAACAAGACAACACACTCTCATCAGTTGTGTTCCACATCAAGTAAAATATAGAGTCTGGTTTTTATATATTTTGTTGTCACCCTTGCCTATCTACTTGCATGTCTGTGTTACTTTTAACACTGCTTTCAGTAAACATCAAGAAAAGTTGATAAGTTCGGATAATTATTACAGCATATTTTTCTCGAATAATTCACGAATATTTTAAGACTTGCACTAAATTTTAATTTATATACCAAGCACGATAATATATGTTGTAACAATCGAGTCTAAATATGGCTTATATAGAAAATTTAGCTACTTGGCTATTTGCATGCAGTAGGCAGACAGACTAACAAAATCGTAGCTGAGGAATCTTTGTTTTTTAATTCTTTAACAGCTCACAAATTCATAATGTTTTGTATCCATATATATATATATATATATATATCCTACCTTTAATAATGTAAAATTGTATCCATTCTATCTTGTTTTTATTTTAGCTATATAATAATAATAATTTATAATGGAGGAAGAAGTGAAGAAAATTTGAAACTGTGGATTGAGTTATTGTCACTAGATTACTTAGTTTCATATTAATTTAGGTACTGATCAAAGAGCTTAACTGAACAAAGCAAGGGCAAACTATTGTGGATCAGACTTGTGCATACATTAATAAGGAACTTAAAGGAAGTATCAAGGGCATGAAATGAAATGAAGAAGAACAAATTTTTTACTTTCTGATGAAATTTCTACAGATCAGAATCATAATGTCAAGCATAACTATCTGCAATCTGGAATAAAATTTATACATAATTTATACATGTTTCCTGGGAAATGTGGTTGATGGGCGGCTATGAAAACTGCGGTTTCGTCTTTAGAAGTTCCTATCGGTCTGGTACATGGAAGGCCGGGGCAGTTTCTTGTGCGCAAAAGATCATCAGCAGATATCAGGAAGAATTTACAGAAGAGCACTCCATAGAGCTTCATCGCCTTCACCACACCTTTCGTGAACAAATTTGAGCTTCTCCACAGATTTGCAGATTCCACTGCAACTCCAGTCAAAAGATGCAACACATACATTACCTGCCTGAGCTTTCCACTCACAATCTGCCATATCACAATTATATAAAGATGTACATAAGAGCACGCCTTTACTGTGTGATTCTAAGATTAAGAAAACGAGGAGAATCTTCTAGTATGAAAATAGAACAAGATATCATATTTTAGGTGACCGTGTAAATTGATAAGTACCTCATAGAAGAAATAAGGAATACAACTTCTGCATATAATATCATCTATACACTTAACAAGTCTAGGAGAAATTCAATGTCGTAGACTCGTAGTGAAATTTTGCATTTAGCAAAACAGAATGAATAGCATTTCAAGTATTTTGCCAATGATAAATCCTGTTTCATATAATGTCCAAGCATTATCTAAATCAGAGCACGGTTTAGGAGCATTGCAAGAAGTAGCCTGCAAGCACCACATTTTTAAAAAAGCTTTGATATTATTGTTGTCATTTTGTAACCATCGGCCATTTAGCCACTGGCCAAGCATTTTAACATGAATCACAGTACCAGTTAATAGGTGTTTTTTTAAGACAAATGTCACTTTGTTCCCCTAATAACCAGAACTACAATTAAACAAAATGGTGGTCAATGAACAATTAGCTGTGGCGACCAAAAACACCTTTTTCTATTGTAAAATAGAAGAAACAGATATAAAACCCTGAATACCTAGCCAGTCGCTGGTTCTAGGCAACGAGTTTAGACTATAATTACCAGAAGTGTCTCTGAAGTGCCAGGCAAACAATCCCTAGTTTAGCAGAGACTTAAATACATTTAAACTATCATGTCTACTAAAATTTACATCCAAAGAATTAGTACCTGGTGGAGTTCCACAGCACATATTGCGGTCATCAATGTGCTCAACTTCAAGACCGATAAACCATGAACCAAGAGACACATCTTCATTGGCATATTTGTGCAATATGGGCCTGCATCAAATTTAACATCTCCAACAGTTTAGGAGCATTCAGGAAACTGAAGTATCATGTTATGTTTTGTGCTAAAAGAAATTAACTTGTGCCTCACTTGAAAAGACTACAACATTTTGGACATACAGCCAGGATAAATAAAATTTTCTTTTTTAGGATTTATAGTTTTTGAATCAACCCAAATTAGATAGTGCTGGCTAAAGATCTAAGCCATGAGATTCTGTCTCAATAAGAAACAGAAAATCAATAACTTGTTATGCACATATTAACTTCTATAATGCAGGATATTGACCAAGAATCCAAGACTAGGCTTGAGCTTGACTGGCAACAGAAATTGTACGTACTGGTTGATTGAGATGTATGTAGCTAAATCCTTTGAGATAGCATAGATCTGCCCAGTTGCATGCCTGAAATATTTACTTCCATCTTCTCCAAACTTCCAGAATTCTGGTTCATGGTACTTGACATTCCTATGTAGCACAGGACAACAGTTAGAAGAAAGATAGTATTAAATTACTAGTTTTAATTTATTTGAAAGATAACTTCTCGTCAGTATACAAGTTCTTAAAATTACTTTTGAGCAAGAACAGGTCCAGATTTCATACACCCCATGTATACTCTTGGCTTCGACCGATGACGGGCAAGAGTTGCAGCGAAAACACCTGCGGATTGAACATATAACAAAGATAAGTCGGACAATACTGATTAAATCATCAAACAAAGCAGGCAGGGGTAAAGAGAGGTAGTTGTACCCAAATTGACATGGACATCATCGTCAACTTTGACATAGAAGTCAGCATCCCATTTTGCAACAGCAGTGGAGAAAAATATCTTCGTTTTTGCAGATAATTCATGATATCCTTCAACATGCTCCTAGAAGTTGCACGATTTACCAAACTTCAGTAAGTTACCAGTTTCAAGTTATAACATTAAGAAACATATTTTAAGCTGCCTCTGCTTTTATTACCAGCCTGAGAAAGTCCTTGTGCTGAGATTCTTCAGAATCAATAGCTCTATCTAAAATACTGTTTGATGTCGCACTGAATAAATCGACAAAGGTAAGTGTCAAACTGAATTGGTTTATGAAATAAAAAAAAAATGTTGCCATGTAATTAACATCTATTATCTTAAACGCATTACAAATAATACTGAAGAAAGATTGTATGTGACAAAGAGTAAACATGAAAGAAACATATACGCTAAGCCAGACGGTTTCCAGAAATATGTACAGAAATTCTTTGTTTACCACACACGGAAATGCGTATAGGATGAACTGAAGAAATATTTTTGAGAATCAGAAATTGATCGTATTGAGAAACTACCTGATACACATTAATTCGGTCTGAATGCGTCTAACTTTTTCATCCCTTTTATTTTATATCATGCCAGCTAATTATCTAATCAAGCTACCATATTAGTAACAAGTTATAGAAGATTTATTTCAGAACAAGAATACAGCACATTATTAAAAATTGAATGCTCCAAGAACCAAAGTTTTTTCAAATTACCCGCATTCTATGAATCTCATAATTTAACAATTCAAATGACATTTCCATCCAAAAATGGAAGAAAAGAGAAAACAATAATTCTGTCATGCCACCTTTGTAGCTGACTTAAACCAATAGACAATGCGGTCACTGATGTATAGGATTTTTTCAACTTCTAACTTAAGTAGCGATTCCAACAACTATAGTTTGGTCGCTAATTGAACAGTTTGCATTTAGCACACTTCTTAAATGGGCTGGTGATCGGCTGGTCTAGACTAGAGCAAAGCTGGACATGCTTGATTAAATAATAAATAATATATGCTCATCCTGATTAGTAAGTTGGGGTCCTTGGCAAGACCCAAAATTTATAAAGAAGGTCGAATCATTGATTTGTGCTTTGCCTTAATGTAAAAAAATAGCCTTAAGAACTTCAGTTGAATATTTGATCACTTCTATAGATTCTCAAATAAATGTATGTTGTTTCAAGAAAGAAAAATGTGAATGTGAACAGTGCACCACTATAAGCTTTTGTTTAGTGTAACCTTCCCTAAAGAACCGAGAGGAATCTACATGGCAAATAACATGGAGACGTGCTAGGCAACAAATCTTGCCCAACGGAGTTGTTTGACAACGAGAATAATTATAAGTTGTATCATGTATGACAATCTTGAGTTCAAAAGGTAATAGATAGTAACTATCCCTTAGGTTTTACTCTGCTTCCTAGCAATTAAATATGCATGTGAGAATTCATCTTCATAATTAGTCAAAACAAAAATTTAGAAAGTACTTGAAGTTCAATATTTTTTATCCAAAACCAAATATATATATATACTTTACCTATGTCCAATCATGAACCGGATAACGATTCCCTTCTCCTTCTCCAATTGGACAAGCTTATCCCCTAAACACATTTAATGAACTTGTCAGATCTTTTGTAGACCAGTATACCAGAGAGTACCTTAGATTAGGATATGCAACCAACTTACTAAATTGGATATACAATATTTAGTTAATACCTTGAGGCATCCAAGTCTGTCTAACTGAATCACGCCTCTTTCTGCTACTAAAGGCCGTATTGATTCCAATAACTACGAAAGCCTTCTTCTTTGGCTGCTCATCATGCAAAGAATCCGACATCCCGTCAGACTTAACAACCTCTTGAGCACTCCTACTTGCTGCCAACTCCATTTGAAGCATAGAAATCGACTTGTCTAGTGATCTATAAGGTCACCCAAAAATGCACAAACAAATTACTCACATGCCACAAATCTCAATAACACCAAAATCATAACAAGGACTCAAAACTCACTGTATTGCATCATGGGTTTTATGAACTTCTCCCATCACATCCTTATCTTGTTCCCGTTTCTAATACAAGTACAATCAAGATTCAGCAATTACGCTTGTTCATACACAACCCATAAAACATATCTCTAATATATCGAATGCACGTTTAATCAAAACCAAACTATTAGTACCCAAGGCATAGTTTATATATACCTCATCACAAGACACTATTCCCATAAAGACTCCACAGATTTGATAGCAAAAAATACATGCATTTTATACGAAAATTCAAACAAACAAGTTGCAACAAATTCAATTTCACACACCTTCTTCTTAGTAGTACAATCCTCAGAAATGATCTGCAGCTCTTGTTCCTGTCTTTGCCTTGACATCAACTGACCATTAGATTCAGGTGGAGCCCACAATCTTCAAAAAACCCAAATCAAAAACACAATCAAACCCCATTAAACCAAACTAAAAACCCACAAAAACTCCAAAATAAAGCTAAAATCTTCACAAAGTTTACACTTTTTTCACACACATGACACAACACAATAAAGCTCAAACCTTAACACTACAATCACTAACAAATCAAATAAAACAATACAAACAAATCAAGATTTTCATTAAAAACACAAAAAGATTCAAACTTTACACAAAAGATTCAAGCTTTACACAAAAGATTCAAACTTTACATACCTATTAGTGAAAAGCATTCCAAAGAAAAAGAAAGAAACTGAGAAAATGGGTATCCATTTTGCAGAGATTTTGCCACTGTTTCTCTTCATGCTGTGTGTTTTTTTCTTATCTTTTCAAGTAGAGAGAGACAGAAGTATATATACAGAAATGTGTAAGTATTTTTGATGGGGTAAGGGAGGTGGAAACAAGAATCCTAGTAGTCTAGTTTTTGTGTGTTTTCCAAAATGAAGAGCGTTTGTTGTCTTCTTGTAAGAAGTACTATTATTGTGACTCTGGTCAGATGTCTAAATTTCAACATCCTTTTTACTTTCAAATTTTCAAAGTTGTGACTTGTGAAAATGACAGTTTCATACTCAATTTAATTTACTTGGATAAAAATGTGAAAATGACAGTTTCATACTCAATTTAATCACTATTTTCTTAACTTAAACTAAATGTAATTATTCTCTGACCCTTGAAGTTAACAACTTAACACATATCCAGTCCTTTAAAGATACAGTACATTACATGGTAGTCCCCAAAAATTGGACAATTTTACAATTAAATTGGTCAAAACCAGCGGTGTAAAATGACGCGGTAGAACCGGACACCTCTTTGCTCAAGTCTCGGATCATTTTACTTTTATAATGTTCAGATTTGGGTCCGGGATCATTTTATTCGGATATAAATTGATCCCGGATATTGAGTTTCGGATCCAAACCAAATATGAGTCAGTACCGTATTTTATTTTTTTCTAACCGGATAGTTTGTGATCCATCGGATACGAGTCAAATATGAGCCAGTATTTTATTTGAACTAAATAAATGATCATGTATTTCAGATAATAATATTATTATTAAAAACATAATAATCATGAATTCAAAGGTTAAAAATATGATGTATTAAGTATATATGATGATATATTTACATTATAAGGATGAATAAATCTTATTTTGTGGAAATTTAAACTCATAAAAATATTAAGAAATTATAAAATGACTATTTACATAGAAATGTAATAGGTTAAACTTATAATTTATATTCGGGTTTGAACAGAATACGGATCATGGATCATATTCGGATATGATCATTTTATAAAAAAAAAAATATGAGACCGAATCTCAGCGAGTATATATGTGCTCATATCCGGGATCATATTTTATTCGGGTTTGATTTTTCCGTCAGGTTTGAATCATTTGTAAAACGGATACGAGACATGTATTATATTTTCGAGCTGGATATAAGCCGAGATACCGAATAATCCGGATCAATTTACGGCACTAGTCAAAATTAACGATTTTAATTGGTATATTTGTAAAGTCATTGGCCGGAAAACATAATAAATTTTCATGTGAATCTGCATGTTTATATAAGTACTTATTTTGACTCCCGTAAATACGTATTTAGAGAGCATTTTTCTCTTTTTTATATTTTTAGATTGGTAATCCATTTCGAATTCTTTCTAATATGAAAATGAAGTATTAAACAATATAATCCGACGACCAGAGAAAATAAAGTGATTTGGGGGCCACCTAGATAGTGTAGTTGCAAAAATGTATTTATCATGTGATGTGAGCAAATGAGATAAGCAATTCTTTGCTGAAAAATGAATTAGATTTCTTGGTTGCTTGATAAATATTTTTTAGCAGCTAAAATGTTGAACAAGCATGTGTATAGTCTGATAAACAACGTTTACGAAATCCATGTTTACGATAGAATCAAAATTTTAAAATAGTCAAATTTAAATTAAGTATCATCAATATTTAAACATTAATGAAAACATTACTTATATGTTGGTAGGTTGTATGGTAGGTTGTTTTAAGATTTCTCAGTCTCCTCCGTTTTATATGTTGGAGACACTCGTGTATGACACTTGTTTTTGTTTTAATGAAAACGTTACTTGCCTTTAAAAAAAAATATTTAAACATTAATAAAAAAACTGTCAATATTTTAATAATAATCAGGATTTTATTGGCTTATGTCGCTACTCGCGAAACTATTGCCAGTAGTTGGGCTTGTCCTACAGGGCCACTCTTCCTGCTGGTCCATGGCCCGCCAACGACTTCAACTAAAAGCTCAAGTAAGGTGGAAAATAAATCTTGCATGCGGAACTTTATATTCAAGCGAGTCAACAAAAATTTGTAGCAAGGTAAGTTTGTTAGAAAATTGATAGTTTAAGGATATAATTAACTATATTCTTGATGTTAATTCAAATTTCTAATAATTGGAAGTTGTTCCTTACTATGAGAACTTAAACTTTCATGTATGGGTTTAATAATTTTCTTGTTTAAATCCATAAGAGAAATTGAGATAAAGGTAGTAGCTTGAAAAAACTTGTGATAATGATGTTTCATTTATCCCATATAGAAAAGAATAAGGGGACTTGGTGGCTTTATATAGCATTACACACATGAGTAGTATACAACTACTAAGGTGTGTGATGGTGCATGGTGTTAGTGTGTGCTTCACGCGCGCACACACGTGCACGCGTCGCCGCCCAGACCGGGTCGGGTCGAAGGGCGATTTGGGCGAATGTCTCGGCGTCTCGCGTACGCGAGGCGACCTGGGCGTGAGTTTTTATTTATGTGATTTAATATTTTATTAGAATTAATTTATCAAATTGGGCTGGGTTATCAGTTGTCAAAGGCGACCTGGGCGTGAATTTTTATTTATGTGATTTAATATTTTATTAGAATTAATTTATCAAATTGGGCTGGTTTATCAGTTGTCAAATTGGGTTGGGTTATCAGTATTTAACTAGTAAACTCTGATGGAGTTGGTTTGTCAGTAAACTCTGATGGACATCAGAAACTAAACTCTGACAGAAACTGATATGAACTTGGACATGATTTGATGGATATGTTTAAAATAAATATTAAAATTGATATGTGAATGGTCAGTTTTGTTTTTTTTTTTTAATATGATCAGCTGTTACGGAAATTAATGTGTGTGCTGCAGTTACGAAATTGAATGCCCCTGTGCTTCAGTTACAGAAAGGAACCACTATAAACAGTGGCCCGTGTAGCTCAGTTGAATACACAGAAGTTTGAAAACACACTTCTCTCAAAAACTCTCTCTGCCCTCCCTCTCCATACAGTTTTTCCCTGTAATTTTCTGGTTCTCCGGCGACTGAGGTGCTAGTCGTAGTTGAGCGCTGCTGTTGCTGTGAACACCTTGCTCGGAGCTGTTTTATCCTGGAAGTAGTATCTCGCCGACAACCTGACACAGTAAGTGGGGGCGAATAACTCTTCAAGAACAATCAGGGTTTCTCGAAGTCCTGACGACTCAGTTGTTGCTTCGTTATTTCTGTTCTTATACACTGTTAAGCTATGCCTACAGGTACTGTTTCTGTCTCCCTGATTAATTATCAGTTTCTGATATGCATGTTTTCGATCTTCATGCTTTGTTTTGTTAACTTTGGTCTTGACCTGTTAATACTATATCTTTTATATAACTGCCTCCATGTTAGTACTTGATATATCCAACAAAGTTAACTTTGTGACGAAGATTTCAAGGATTTATGAAGAACACATTTGATACAAAATTTTATGTCTAATATTACGGTGTTTTAAAAATCGATTGATTCAGTACTCGAAAAAATAATTAAAAATTGAAAATTGATCGATTAAATTTGTGCGAGTACTCCATTAAGTATTCGAATGTTAAAAATGAGTACTTGAAAAATCTAATGATTACTCAAATTTTGAATACAAAATCAAGTATAACCAATTTTGGAGTTTGAGAACATTGTATAATATCGATCTAAAAGTCAAAATCTAGTTATATATAAAAAAAACTCAAGAATGTTTATATAAAAAGGTACTCCCTCTCGATCCCATTCATTTTTTTAGAATGTCCCTCCCAATTTTTTATATTCCAAAACTTTAATAAAATAATAAAATTTTATAATATAAAAATTAACTACTCCCGCTACTTTCTCCATTTTACTTACTTTATACACTAAATATTAATTAGTCCCACCACTTTACTCGTTCTTTGTACTTTTCTCCGTTACTTTATCAATTTTTCTTAACCTCCGTGCACAACCCTAATGTAAATAATTAGGCGGGATGGAGGGAGTATTATTTAAAAACATAAAAAAATAAAATTTTAAATAAAATTTTCCGAAATTGATTAACAAAATCTAAATATAAATCTGTTAGCCCAACCCAAACCCATCTCTCCCAAATAAATTCTCCATCGGATCTAACCCACCAACCCGAATTGCTAACTGCTCAACAACAACGAGTACACACACAATTATACACACACAACTATACACACGCAGATCGCAACAACGAGTAAACAAAGAAATCAAACAATTTTTGGATCAGAGATGGTGTTAATATCAGCTGTAAAAGATTATATCAATCGAATGTTACAAGATATCTCTGGAATGAAAGTTCTCATCCTCGATTCCGATACGGTGCCGTTTTAATCCTCTCATTTTTATGTTTTCAACACTAATTTTGCAATTTATTTCATTATTTATTTGTGCATTTTAGTTAAATCGTGTTGTTATAGTTGATCTGTTGTAATTTCATTGTTATATTACTGTAGAAATTTTTAATTGTGATTTTAATGTCGTGTTGAATGTTTAGCTGTTATTGTACGGTTTTTACGCGATGCGAGTTGTGGCTCGAAACGATTTTAATTGATGAGAAATTAGGTTTTTATGCGATGCGAGTTGTGGCTCGAAATGATTCAAAATGATGAAGATGAGAAATTAGGTTTTCGGACACTGTTATGTTGTGTTTTTTAGAGCTTAGAGCTATGACGAAGGAGAGGAATGCGATGAAAGATGATTTATCGGTTAGGAAAGAAATATAGGTTAGGTTATCTGATTTACGTTAATACTGCGTGTGATAGGCTATGTATAGCCCGGACTTATCTCTGAGCCAGGAGTCTCCTGGAACCCGGATTACCATTACAGTCATGGCCCGCCTCCAAGTCCAGACTCATCTGGGAGTCATGACCTAGGTACCAGTCCGGACTCATTGCCAGGCTATGGCTCAAGCTTTAAGTTTAACTATCTCCTGGCGACAAAGGCAATATCCTGTGTGAGAAAATCTATACCTCGTTACGTGACATGTCTAGGTCATCATCGATGTCCACACCTGATAAAGACACGCAGGGGTACCTAATGATTGGGACAATTATTTCCTATTTAAACCACACGCCAGCAGGAGCCTGGCACACGATGCCACAATCCTTCACCTGGACACGTGCAATTCATCAACATCACCCAGGTGTCCTACCTACCTAGGATTCAACGCTCATAATTGCAGGTACAACCCCTAAACCCTAATCCTGGGCCTATATATAGACCAAGGAGGAAAGGTTTAGGGGTTACATTTCTCTTTACACACTCAACCCATACACACACCCTCCACATTTGAGATATCTCTATAGTCCTGTCTACCTTTCCAAAGCCGTTACTTATTCTCACGCCGGAGGCGCCGCCAGGGTCCAAACCCCCCTCCGGTGTTTTGCAGAGTCCCAACCGCAGCGACACCGCTTCCAGGCGTGGGATCGACCGGGAAGGACTAGATCGGGATTGAGAGTTATCATTGGCGCTAGAAGGAGGGGAACCAACCCTGTCTTGTGGTCATAGTGCCGCTAGGCTCACCATCTTCAAGCCCAGTAAGATCTAAACCAATCCTACATTTTTAACCATGAAAATGAACTCAATTGCCTTTCTCTTTAAAGTATGTATGTTTCTTGCCATTGTGTAGCCCAGATCTGTTGATTTTTAGTCCTGTTTAGCTTTCTTACTCTATTTCGTTGCTTAGATCTACATTGTTCCCTTATAGATCTATCTTAAAAACCCAATTTTCTTGCTTTAAGATACATAAAACCCAGAAAAGGCATGCGTACATTGATTCACCTTCATTGCTAAAACCCAGATCTAGATAAGATTTACTCTGTTATTGGAAAATTGTGCCAAAATTTGTATAAATTTTTGTTGTTCTTGAACCATGGCTCGAGGTAGCAAATCCACAATGAGGCCCGCAACCAACACCCCAAGACAAGAACCACCCCTAAACCCGAACCCGAATGTGATTGAACTACCACCAGCCCAGGCTCTGGCATCTCAGATAATCCAGCCTGGTGATGCCCGGGTTGAAATTGAAATTAACAAGTTCAAGTACACGGATGTCAACATGGAACCCGGACTCATGGAAAACTTGACCGGGAACCAGTTGGTTGATGCAATCCGGATGTATAAGGAAGCTCGGCTAAATGAAGTTGAACAAAATGAGAACTCTCATGATTCTGGAGAATCTCACCGATCTCGCGCCTCAGTTTTTGACAGAATTGGGGGTAAAGACAAAGAAGCCCGAAAAAGAACTCACCACAGAACTCACAGTAAACATCAAGATACTGAAGCTGAGAAGCTCAGGAAGCTAGCTGAATTGAGGGAAAGAATCCGGATCGAAGAGCAAGCTAAACTTGACCTCAAAATCCAAAAAAGAATTCAAGAGGAGGAAGCCCGGATCCTGGGCAAAACACATGACAGGAGACGAACCCGGGCTCCTAGCCTCGACATAGTCTCAGATGAAGAAGAACCCCAAGAAGACTTAATAGACATGATTCATGAACTCCAGAAAAAAGTTGGTCAAGACTCGGGAATTGACATAGGGGATACCTTGACACCTTTCAGTTTCTCTCTAGAGGCTACACCCAGACAGAAAAATCAAACACTACAACTTTGACTCCAATGGTCTGGGGGACCCGGAAGAGCATGTAGCTAATTTATCTCGTTATTTTAATCACATTTTAGTTCGGTTTTTATGAGATTAAAACAAATGAAATAAATATATTAATTGTAAATAACTAAGTACGACAAAATCACGAAATGAGTGCGTATCTAGATGATCCAAATTTTAATCCTTGTAGACAAATGTTGACTGTAGGATTAAGCAAGATTAGTTTAGTCGGGCCGAGTTGTTATCCGTCATCTTTGTGTAATGAAATTTCTTAAGAGGTGAATTTAAGTACTCACTGGAGGGTTGGTGTGGAAGATGTGTCTTATCTATACAACATTTTGCAGTGGGTAAATTATAGGAAAAATGCCAGAGCTCGCAGATCCTGTGAGAGTTTAGATCAATCAGATATCGAATATTGTAGAAGCGTAGAATATTAACATACAATTTCACATCCGAATCTCTTTCTTTTTTTTCATATTCTTCGTACTAATAATCTAACTACTGACAAGTATGGAAAAGTGCTAAAGTTAAGCCCTAATGGTTAAGAATTTTGTTTATGAGTACTAGAAGCCTTTGTCTAAGTTTTCCAGTGGCTTATTTACAGTTACCTCGTTACTTCTTTCTGTGGGTAATTGAGTCTTTAATGATTTTACAGGTTAGTATTGTAAGTGTAGTCTATTCTCAGTCGGAGCTTCTTCAGAAGGAAGTATTTTTGGTAGAACTAGTAGATTCTATAGCCAAGTCAATAGAAGCAATGTCACATCTTAAAGCAATATACTTCGTCCGGCCGACCTCGAGGAATATTCAACATATAAAGAGGCAGCTTGCAAGTCCTCGATTTGGAGAGTATCATCTTTGTAAGTTTATCATTGTACTCTGTAGTGATCAACAAGTTTCTCTGTACTCAGTAAAAGCCAGTTACTTAACTGACACTAATATGCTACAATGGTCAAAACCATTTTCCTTTTAACAGTCTTCTCCAACATATTGAATAATACCCAATTACACATTCTAGCTGATTCGGACGAACATGAAGCTGTCCATCAAGTTCAGGTAAATGCCTTGTTGCAACCACATATTACTACACCATTTTTAAAAAAAATTAACTGTTGTTGTATCCATGTTAGAAACATATATCTTTGATCTGGCAGTTTGTTGCAACTTATTTGCCTGGCAACAATCTACCCAAAAATATTTATTTTTAGATGATAAATTATTCTTTGCTCAGGAGGAAACTGATCGGAACTAATTGTTTATAGTTACAAAATCACCGTGGTTTTGCTATATATTGAGCTGAAATCCTGAAAGAGTTGTCTTGCAGACTATTAATTGGTTTTCATTTCAATAAAATTTGCAGGAATTCTATGCCGATTTTGTTGCAGGTGACCCTTACCATTTCACTCTAAATATTCCTGCAAACCACATGTATATGCTTCCGGCAGTCGTCGACCATTCAAATCTGCAGCATTTCTGTGATCGAGTAGTGGATGGACTTGCTGCTATATTCTTGGCATTAAAACGTCGACCTGTTATTCGATACTCGCGGACATCTGATATTGCTAAAAGGATTGCTCAGGAAGCAGGGGTTAGAAAAGAAATACAAATTAAAATTGATTTGTCCGTGAAAAGTGCATTCTATTATACTGTTGTACACTCCACATTATTTTCCTGTTCTTATCGCACACATATGAGTGAATGGTACCTCCATCGTGGATGTAACATCTGTTAATATTTGATTTTGATATGTGTATTATGCAGAAGCTCATGTACCAGCAGGAAAGTGGTCTATTTGATTTCAGACGCACAGAAATTTCTCCAATGTTGCTAGTTATAGATAGACGAGACGACCCTGTCACTCCACTACTGAATCAATGGACTTACCAGGTACTTTGGGTTGGGACCATGAACTTGCCATACATGGATGACTGGTTTTCAAGTTCTTATATTGATTAATTCTGATAAATTTAGCTTATGATCTTTAATTGTATATAGGCAATGGTTCACGAGTTGGTAGGCATTCAAGACAATAAAGTGGATTTAGGAAATATTGGCAAATTTTCGAAGGATCAACAGGTTATTATTAAAATTCCTTCTATTTACCACCCACAGAAAGGAATGCTTATATTTTATATACTATAATCAATGAATTCTTCTGCTGTTTTTAATGGTTTCAGGAAGTTGTTTTGTCATCTGAACAAGATACCTTTTTTAAAGCTAATATGTATGAAAATTTTGGAGATATTGGTATGAGTATAAAACGGATGGTGGATGACTTTCAACAAGTTGCCAAAAGTAACCAGAATATTCAGACAGTAGGTGCGTATTGATGTTCCCAATCATTCAGTAGTTCTTACTTGTTACACCATGCTACCCAATTATTCAGTGGTTCTCTGTTCTTGTCACACCACGCCATGTTCTCCAATTTTGGTATATTTTTTGACTGTTCACTCTTTGAGTTTCTGCAGAGGACATGGCCAAATTTGTTGACAACTATCCAGAATATAGGAAAATGCATGGCAATGTTTCAAAACATGTAACCTTGGTTACAGAGATGAGCAAGATAGTTGAAGAGCGAAAACTGATGGTAGTTTCACAGACAGAACAAGATTTGGCTTGCAATGGAGGCCAAGGAGCAGCATTTGAGGTTTGTTTTTTTAAAGAAATTAGTGACATGTTTGATTTCTGAAATATATATGTAATTGATGATGATTTTCGTTCATAAGTGGTTCTGTGAGTTTATGACCGCATTGGTTGTGATATTCTACTTGTAAATTGGGAAGAACATCCAACTTAGGGAGAGTGCCAACACAATAAGACAGGTTACTTCACTATTTGATGCTCCCTACATGCTGTATTAACAAGCCATTTTAATAGCTTTCATACTGTTAATAACTAGGAATCTGGGGAAGCTTTCACAATGCACTTCAAGGAATATATTTTACTTGCTTTTCAGTTCTAAAGTACTGTTGGGTAAGTAGTTTGGGGCTCTCTTGCTACACGAGACTAACAGCATTTAGGAACCTAATTTGCATGATTCAGGTGCTGATCTGAGGATATACAGAGGATAGTTGGAAACTACATTTTTTGATTGTGGATTATCTATGGATGTATGAATTGTGGATTCTTGTGAATGTTTTACAGGACTCGAGCATATGGTAGATGCCATGTTATTGTTTCTGAATATGAACCGTGACTAGAAATTAGGTATATGTACAGAAGAGCTGCACAAATTACAGGAACTTTATCATCATAGTTCGACCGGATAAGAATTTTTTATTTATTTGCAGTTCCTTGTAGTGTGATACTTGTCTATGTTTATAATTCTGTATACATGTAGTTTTGAATTGTTGTTCAAATATATCGAAGGCCTGCATAACTTAATTTTCTCCCCTACAGGCGGTGACAAATCTTTTGAATAATGAAAGTGTCTCTGATATCGATCGTCTACGACTTGTTATGTTGTATGCTTTGCGTTATGAGAAGGAGAGCCCTGTTCAGTTGATGCAGCTGTTCAATAAACTAGCTTCTCGATCTCCAAACTACAGGCCTGGGGTAATGAAATTGAAATCCAATTTACGAAATTTGATTCTATAATAAATTTAGCATGTGTATATTTTTCTGTGTACTGTTTGTTCGATTCAGATGAATCTATTACGAGAAAATCAGGACAAATAAATAAGTTAAATACTTAAATTTGATTCAGATGAAATGTGAAATTTATTCTGGTAGGATTGAAATTCCATCTTTTCGAGGATTTTTTAAACTGAGTTTTGTTCCTTATGAAGGACTTTCAATATATAAGAGACTCAGTTGGAATTTGATCAAAGCTTAGTGGATAATTTAGAAATTAACTGTTGCAAACTTGTAAGAAACCTGATTTCTTTTACTAATTGACCTCGGTGAATTGGCAGCTTGTACAGTTCCTTCTAAAGCAAGCTGGTACTGATAAGCGGACTGGGGATCTTTATGGAAACAGAGATCTTTTGAATATTGCTCGTAACATGGCTCGTGGGCTCAAGGTTAAGTCCCTGCTCTGTCTTTATATAATGTTGTTGTTAGATGCTTTATACTAATTCAATTACCGTTCGCAGGGGGTTGAAAATGTGTACACACAACACCAGCCTCTAGTTTTCCAAATCATGGAAAGCATCACAAAGGGTAGATTGAGAGATGTGGACTATCCTTTTGTTGGAAATCATTTTCAGCAGGCCAGGTGTGTCCTGTTTCTCTATTGAATTTCTGGTTGAGCTCATATATTATATAATCTTGCCCTGTGCTTCCCCAGTACTGATAATTGCTCAATATTATTATGCTAGTTTTATATGTTGTATGATTCTTTTAGAATGCAAGTGTTTCAATTTTTATTTTTAAATAATGGCATCTGTTCAGGTAAAGAAATGTTAAATGTTGAAATTTTATGTTAATATAGAAAATACCAGCGATCCTGGTCAGAGTTATGTAAATGTGTGTTATTATTCCTCGGGCCTCTGTAATTGCCATGTAAATGGGATGGAGAGAGTATTAGTTATTGACTTAGTTTACACCATGTTCTTGAGCTTTGAAGAGGGAGAAAAGCAGATGAAAAGCAAATAAACTAGAGAAATTCTAACTCATTTCTGGGCTGCAAAACTTTTGATAGTAGGGGAAGAGAAGTAAGAGATGGCTGTGACCTCCTTTCACTGTAATATTTTCATTGTAAGAGGAAGATGAAGGGAAGGTACAGTGAATGAGTGATTTTCAAAAATTTCCTAATTTCAAATATAAACCTCAATCATTCATATTGAATCATCTACGTTCATGTCCTCTCTGCTTCAAAAAAAATTAAGTTCACTACACTTAATTTTTAATAATTTGCTTCCCATTACTTTGCTCAGCTTTCGCTCCTATAAAACTCATGAGAAGGTAGTAGATATATTGCTTCCTCATTCTTCTGTACTTCAATATTTGAAAATAATGTTTTTGGAATATAAAGCAATCGTAAAGGTATGAACTGTGAACAGCTTGAATCTGCAGTATGTGTGATTGAATATGTGGTTCCCATAGCAAGTCCTTGCATCGTTGTTTATCAAGTTGTCCAGCCAAAACGGTTTCAAACAATAGTTTCATATTTTATTTGATAGTTTTATATATATTTCTGAAGTAAGAGTTTTTGTATCCAGTGCTTATGGTCTTGTAATTCCCTTCAATTGCTAGGACTTGGTAATACAAGTTCAGCTTTTCACTCATTTTTTAGTGGGTTAGACCCCACCTACAGCTCACAAGCTTGTTTATCTTTGCTTGAGATCCAAATTATATCATTTGGTCTGTACTCTTTAGTTACTCTTTGCTATATCTGTCTGCCAACTTTTTCTGTATGCAGTAGTTGCTACTTGCTAGACAGTGTCTAGGTCGTGTCCATTAGTCTACTCGGTTATTAGTACGATCCCTGTCCGATAATACTTAACTGTATTGTTATTTACCGAACATTTTCATTGGTATCAGGCCACAGGAGGTTGTGATTTTCATTATTGGAGGAACAACATTTGAGGAATCACGTTCAGTGGCTTTACAGAATGCCACTAATTCTGGGATTCGCTTCATACTTGGTGGTTCCATGGTTCTTAATTCTAAGAGGTCTCTACTATATGTACTCGAGTTGTGGAAATATCACACTTTTGATGTGGTTTTAAGTATGCACTGTGTTACTTTCGCCTATTAAGCAATGACATACATCCTGTATTTGTTTTGTGCCTGTGTGTGTAGGTTTCTACAGGACCTGGAAGAAGCTCAAAGAATTACTCGAGCTGGGACCAGTGTGATATAACTATAAATCCCATCACAGCAAGCTTTTCTTGCCGAGGCATGTACATATGTGCTTATGCGAATCATATGATGTTTTTGTTTAATCTTTTCCCATCTATGAGATTATATCTGCCTGGTGAGAGAAATTACGGTTCATCTCGTGCTCCAGTTTCTAACTTGAGCATGAGTCCATAAAGACTTGCAGGGAGGTTTTAAACATATTAATGCTAACTTGATGTCTTCGATATGCACAGAGAGTCGATAGGATTTAGTTATGTGGTCAAGTATAGTTTTCTTTTGCCATTCCTGTCGGAAGATGGTTGTATGCATATAGCAAAAAGTAATTTTGTATGCCTGGTGTATTTAATACCTGCAATTGTTACCTCTCCGATAAACATGCAAAATGCGATACTGTAAGCAATCTTCAGAAGTTTCATGTCTTGTGTTGTTTGTAGATACTCTGTAACAACTCAAGTTTCTGTTAGTGATTAATGTGTTTTTTTTCCCGAGTGACATAATTCTAAATACTCATGATTTACAGTGTTTCTTAATTATTTACTATGCAGAAGTTTGTGGAAATATATGCCTGTTGTTTCTCTTGTTTCTTCTCCTGGGAAAGACTTGGGCTGGGGGACCTTTTGTGTTATCGGATTGTCGGATTCTAACATGTTTAATTAGATTTCAATACGAGATGATATAACATTCCGATTAACCTGAATGGAATCCCCGCATTGAACTTAATTTTTTTTCTACATACTTGCGTTATCCCATGTTATTTTCCAAAAGCTCAAATCATGCGTTGATTATAATTTTGTTGATTACATTTATCAAAATCAATGTTGAAAAGCAGGTTTCATCATTTCTACAAAGGAAGAGTATGTTTAGAAGTATGCAATTTCTTCAACTATACCTTTATTCAAAGAGGAAACAATATTATTTTTATAAAGATCCCAATTTATGTGCATATATGTATGACATGGGAAATAATAATTTAGATAAAAAATTAAAGATACATTATAATATTAAAAACGACTGTTATAACAGTTACAAGTTATGTTTATTCATTCATATGTCAAGGTCTCTCAATATTTCACACAATTGTTTGGGATTGTTGTAACTTTTGCAACCATTTTTACAACTCACATCAATTAAAATACAATTTATAAAAATTTAATAATTAAAATCATATTTAATTACATAATATGTTTTATAAATAACTAAAAATTTAATAATTAAAATTATTTTTTTACATAGATAGCATAAGTACGTATTTATAAATACTAGCATAAAAGCCCGTGCGCGAGGCACGGGCCTGTTTATACACTCGAATAATTTCTCACACCAACATTTATATATATTGAAATAATTTTTATAATTAGAAATGTGGTAAAAGATAATATTTCTAATTTACCTTATATTTGTTTAGTATTTTTTAAATATTTTTTAATTTCATAAAATTTGAATTAATTTCTATAAGATAAAGATCAAATGATTATTTTTAATTACCAAAATATATATTTAGTTTTAAATGATGTAAAATGAATTTTATCAAATTCAACAATTGAATATAATAAAAATAATTAAACAATTTTTTAAATCCATACTCAATTATATTTTTATGTATAATTTATGTTCTAAAAGTTGGTGTTTAATAATCCCGATAATCGTTAGACGGTAACTAATCGCTTTGATTATGTTAAAATCGGTTTTAACATAATATTGGCCTGATTTGTAAATTTTAGGAAATTTATAGGTAAAAGGTTGAAATTTGAATAAAAAATAATAACAACATTTTTTTGTATACGTAGTTCTTATTTTAGACGGTCAAAATCACGAATTCTCTTAATTTTATCTCACAACTTGATCACTAATCCAAAATTTAAATCTATAAATTTTATTTTTTTCAATCATAATATGTTTTTAAATAAATTTAAATTATGTGATAATATACATATAATTAAAATTATTACACAATATATATTGTTGTGGAATAAAAAACGTACTTGTGTAATTAATGCTAAGGTTTAATGAGCTTCGAGCTTTAATGGCTGCACTCGTGTATCCGGACTAAATTGGTCCTCACAAGATGCCTACGTATCTCAAATTGTTATCGAGAATCAAGCCAAGACGTAGTTCTGATTGTAGGATCAGGGACCTTATATAGGCGTCTGGAGCCTAGTATTTATGGTATGTTTAGGAGTCTTAGCGAATAAGTCTCCTTTTTGATATTGGATAAACATCGTATTTCTTGCCGGAGAAGTCTTTTCCTTGTTGATAAAGGCTATGACTCATTAATTGCCTTTAATTGGGATTCTGGATCCTTCTTTGACCAATTTGCCATAATTTGGACTCTTTTTATGAGCTGTATATTCTCCCTATTCATTAATTACGAAATTAATGAATAATTAGGGTATTGGGCTTTGAATATCGGCCTTTTATTTGACCAGTCAATTATATTTCTATAATTACTTTTCTATCCATATCATTTGCCCCCCAACTTCTAGGAAAATCTCTCTTGGATTATCGTAGAAGTTATTTCATTCGAGAGTTACGAAATTTTCTTCCGTATTGTAGCTTGGTTTGACGAACACATGGTTCTAAACCAATTTTATAATTTCCCAAAATAGGAATCGGGATTTTTCATCAATTTCCTGGAAGATAAATTGATTTTTGAATTTTTCAAGTCATTTTCGACCAGGATCCTGGTCGAATTTGACCTCGATTTTAGCTCCTGGTCGAACTCCTTCGACCAGGATTCTGGTCGAAATTTGCTTGCATTTTGCCTCCTGGTCGAATGGTTTCGACCAGGATTCTGGTCGAAGCTAACTTCCATTTTGCCTCCTGGTCGAATGGTTTCGACCAGGATTCTGGTCGAAGATAACTTCCATTTTGCCTCCTGGTCGAATGATTTCGACCAGGATCGTGGTCGAAGCTTACTTCCATTTTGCCTCCTGGTCGAATGGTTTCGACCAGGATTGTGGTCGAACATGACTTCAATTTTTGGTGCCTGGTCGAATGGTTTCGACCAGGAACATGGTCGATCGAGACTTCAATTTTGGTGTCTATTCGAACTCATTCGACCAGGATTCTGGTCGAATACTTGGTTCGTTACAGACTTTTAGAGCCCACATATATTGGGCTTCATTTGGGCCCAAGGATTTATTTTAGCAATTGGGTTTTCATCTTTTTATTGGGCTTTTAGCCTTTTTTAATAATCGGGCTTTTAGCCTTTCGACGAGATTTTTGGTCGAATACAGGAGCCATTTTAGGCTTTATTCGAACTTATTTTGGTCAGAACTTTGATCGAAAATGTGGTTTGTTTTTTGTAATGGGCTTAACTAGGCCCAAGGATTTTCACTGTTCAAACTCAGTGATTTGGGCCTTTAGCCTTTTATGGGCCGTACCGGCTAATGCCGGTTTCCCTTCGTTCAACCGGCCCAGTGACCGGCTGTCATCCCTATATAAGGGTGAGTTTTCATTTGCTTATACTCATTCTTCACATTTCATTTTCTCAACGTTACTCTGCTGAATTCTCTTCAAAATTTCTTACAATTTGCTCTGCTAGGGTTCCACCACAAAGCGATTCCCGGCAAGCTTTTCCGGTTAACCTCATCGTTTTTCTGGGTTTTTGTTTGAATATTTGAAGATTTCTTTGAAGATTCTGGGATTCTTTGAAGATTCTGGGTTTTTTGTTGAAGATTTAAAGATTTTAAATGGCCGATCGAGCTTCCCAACGCCTCCAAAAGATGAATTCTGCTTCAAAAAGAGGTACCCCCATTCCTATTCGTTCAAAATACATGTCTTTGCATGATATGATTAATGAACGTGGGGACGAATACCCGTCAGTGTCTGCTTTAGATTCGTATGATTGTAGTAATAAGTTTCACGAAGTAGATCTAATTAAAAGTTATAATAAGATGTATAGGGTAAAGGCCCCTTTAAGGCTAGTTCCCGCCGGTGCCGGTGACCGTTCATGTCACTGGAGGCCGAATGCTTTGTGTATTTACAAAGATGCCATTGTTGCCGGCCTTAGGTTCCCATTCCATGAGTTCATTCCTAGACTCTTGGCAGATGTTCAAATTAATCCTTGTCAATTACCTCCAAATGCCTGGAGGATAATTAATTGTTTCATGGTTTTATGCCTTCGTAAAAACTTCCCTCTTTCTGTACCTTTGTTTAGAAAGATCTTTCAGTTTAAGAATAGCTCAGCCAACAACTTGGGTTGGGTGTATATAAGCCATAGGGTAGGCTTCCCTTTCATTTTTCACCCCAAGTCAATCCCAGATAATAACCCCAAATGGAAAAATGAGTTCATGTATCTTATATGGGAAGGAGGGGACTGGGGAACCCTGTTCCGTACATCTTTTGGGAGAGTCTCTGATGGTAGTCCCGGTAACATTGTCTTGAATGAGGAGGAACTTCATGCCTACTCAGAGCTTATTAAGGATAATGGGACTACCGTGGCTTGGGAGCTACTGGATGAGTTTGTCCTCAAGTCCGTTGGGCTTTCTACTGTTCATGATAAGGGTATTTTTGCTTATCCCTTTTCATTATGTCTATTTTTCTTTCTTGGTGATCTTCTGTTAACCATTTTCTGGCTTTTCTTGTAGCTGCGGCCTTTATCAACAAGACCAATGAGCCCAAGGATGTTGAGACATCCAGGATGAAAAGGGCTAGGATTGGGGATGATCCAAGGGGGAAAGCCAATGTTCCCAGCTTCTTGATCCCTTCTGTGGATGAGGTGGACATTCCTGTGTCTGCCAAGTCCTCAGTGTGGCGCCCCAACTGGGGTATCAGGAAGAAGGACACCATTACTGGGGTGTCCAAACATGCTGTGGACTGGTCGTACCACTCTCTTACCCCTTGTGACTACAAGGATTTCGTTGCAGATTCCACCCTTGAGGGTGCTGAGCATCTTGGGGCTCAAGCTATTGCTGCGGTAATTTTCTTTACCTTAGCTATTTCTTTGAAGTTTCTGCTTATATTTTCCTAACTTTTATCTTTTGGCAGGCAAATGCCAACTTTCAGGGGGTATTGTTCCAAGCTAAGGCTTGGCGTACCTCCTCTGAGGCCAACAGAGTCAAGCTGGAGAGGTCCGAGGAGGAGGTGAAGTCTCTTAAGGAGACTCTTGCCAGGAGGGAGAAGGAGCTTGCTGACGCTCAGGCTGATATTGTTGAGCTGAGAAAAGGCAAGGATGATTGCATCGATGAGTACCTTGACTCTCAGGAGTACAAGGACTTGATCGAAAAGCATGACGAGATCCTTTTCCCAGTCCAGCATACTTCAGGATGGGAGGATGCTGTTCAGGCTATCTTGGCCAAGCATCCTGGAGTCTTTGATGTTGCTGACTTTCCTGCTCCTCACCCTCCTACTCCCTTGGAGCGTATTTTGGCTGGAGTTGACGATATGGAGGAAGATGCTAGGATTTTAGATCCAGAGCATTCATCACCCCTCAGTGACGCTTCTGCTGATGATGCCGAGGATGCTGAGGATGCTGGTGAGCATTCTTCCAGTTCTAGCTCAGGGGAGGAGACAGATGCAGGAGTCAAGGATGGTGAAGCGCAGCCGTAGTTTGTAGTTTACTCATGGCCATTCATGGCTTTGTATTTTCTTTCTATGTATTTCCAGCCTTCGGGCTTAACTTAAACTTTTATAAGTTTAGTTTTATTTACATTTTGTGGCCATTCATGGCTTGTGTTGTTTTCCTGCCTTTTGCATGTTTAGTTAGCATTTTGTACATATCTATCAGTATGTAATGCATTCAAAACATGATGAATAGGAGTATATAATTCATAACTTTGAAGAATGGGCTCAACCCTTACATAATACTCAAGTTTTTTTTTTTTTAAAAACTTGGTTTGGTTTTATCAAACCTTATTTCTAGTAGTGAATCCACTTAGGAAACACCTTAAACATAATAAACTTTCAAGTTGGAGGCATGCCAAGTTCTTGGCACCTCATGCCCTTCAAGGGTTTCCAGCTTGTAGGAGCCTCGACCAAATACGTTTTTGACGCGATATGGTCCTTCCCAATTTGGGGCCAACTTCCCTTTTTGTCCAACTCCGGATGCTTCAATCTTTCTGAGAACCAAGTCTCCTTGACGAAAGAACCTTTCTTTAACCCTTAGGTTGTAGTAGAAAGAGGCTTTCTTTTGATGCTCAACTATCTTGGCGTTTGCTTCATCTCTAACTTCATCAATTAGATCCAAAGCTAGCCTCAAGCCTTCTTCATTTGTTTCTGGTTCATAAGCCTCAACTCTTGGGGAGGTGTGAGTAATTTCCACTGGGACCACTGCCTCTGCTCCATAAGCCAATAGGAATGGAGTTGCCCCGGTGGTGACTTTGCAAGTAGTACGATATGCCCAAAGTATAGGGAGTAATTCGTCTACCCAAGTGTTTCTGGAGCGTTCAACTCTTTTCTTTAGTCCATCAAGGATGATTCGATTTGCAACCTCAGCTTGCCCATTTGCTTGAGGATGGGCGACAGAAGTGAAGCGCAACTTGATATCGTTTTCATCACAATACTTCTTGAACTCATCGTTGTTAAACTGAGTTCCATTGTCCGTGACCAGGACTCGTGGAATTCCATATCTGCATATCACATTTTCCCAGAAGAATTGCATCACTTGCTTGGTGGTTATCTTGGCTAATGGCTTAGCCTCAATCCACTTGGTGAAATAATCAATTGCTACTATCAAAAACTTTCTTTGAGCACTTGCCATAGGAAATGGCCCGAGTATATCCATTCCCCACATAGCAAAGGGGATAGGTGAGTTAATGGATGTCATCATCTCTGGTGGTTGCCTAACCACTGGTGCATGTTTCTGGCACCGTTCACATTTCTTGACGTAGTTCTTAGCATCAGCAAGTATGCTTGGCCAATAGAAACCTAGACGAGTGACTTTATGAGCCAGGGCTCTGCCCCCCAAGTGTTGCCCACAAATCCCTTCATGCACTTCCTTTAGGGCCAATTCTGCCTCTTGAGGTCTCAAGCACTTTAAGTACGGAATAACAAAAGATTTCTTGTATAGGATTCCCTCAATTAGGGCATACCTTAGTGCTCTGACGTATAGCTTTCGTGCTTCTGAAGTGTCGTTGGGCAGCCACCCAGTTTCCAGATGAGCTTTGATGGGATCAATCCAACAACTGGTGATACCAATGGGGACTACCAACTTTCCATTGATGCTTGGGGTCTTCAAGACTTGGAAGTATACACTCCCGGCATAGTTTTCGATTTCAGAAGAGGCAAACTTAGACAAGGCATCAGCCTTCATATTTTCCTCCCTTGGAATGTGCTCCACATAGCATTCATTGAACTGAGTCATAATGGCCTTGACAAGTTTTAAGTACTTGGCCATGACTTCATCTCTGGCCTCAAACTCCCCATTTACTTGGGAAATCACTAGCCTCGAGTCTCCACATACTTTCAGAGTTTTGACTCTCAAGGCTCCAGCCAGCCCTAAGCCAGCTATCAGAGCTTCATACTCAGCCTCATTGTTTGTCGTCGGGAAGTCAAGCTTTAGTGCATACTCTATTAGGAATCCATCAGGACTTTGTAGCACTAAACCAGCCCCACTTGATTTTGTTTTTGATGCTCCATCAAAATAGAGCACCCAACATTCTTTGAAGGTCATTTCCTCATCTTTCTTATCTTCCATAGTTACTTCCTGCCCCCGACTTCTTGGTTGTCAATGGTGCATTCAACCATGAAGTCAGCAAGTGCCTGAGCTTTTATGGCCGTTCGAGGCTTATACTTGATATCGAATTCGCCCAATTCAATGGCCCATTTGATCAATCTTCCACTAACTTGAGGGCTATGCAAGATGTTTCTTAGAGGTTGATCAGTCAAGACCTCTACCTTGTGAGCCTGGAAGTAGGGGCGTAGCTTTCTTGAGGCCATTATCAAGGCTAAGGCAAACTTCTCAACCATTGAGTAGTTTATTTCTGCCCCATGTAGAATCTTGCTCACATAGTAGATGGGTTTCTGAACCTTTACTTCTTCCTTTACCAAAACAGCTCCAAGGGCTGTGTTGGAAACCGCCAAGTATAAATAGAGAATTTCTCCTGGCTTGGGTTTTGCCAACAGTGGTGCTTCAGCCATATATTTCTTCAGGGCCTCAAAGGCCTCTTGACTTTCAGTTGTCCATTCAAAATTTTTCACTTTTTTGAGTGCTTTGAAGAAGGGTAAGCACTTCTCTCCAGACTTGGAGATGAATCTCCCCAAAGCAGCCACTCTTCCCGTCAGTTTCTGGACATCCTTGACAGTCTTTGGTGGTTCCATGTCTAGAATCGCTTTGATTTTGTCGGGATTAGCCTCGATCCCTCTCTTGGAAACCATCAGGCCTAAAAACTTTCCCGAGCCTACACCAAAGGCACATTTGGCTGGATTCAACATCATCTTGTGGTGCCTTAGCACTTCAAAAGCCTCTCGGAGGTGCTCAATATGATCGGCCTTATCAAGGCTTTTGACTAACATGTCATCTACGTAGACCTCCATAGATTTTCCAATCAAGTGCTCAAAGATTTTGTTAACCAACCTTTGATAGGTTGCTCCAGCATTCTTAAGTCCAAAAGCCATGACCAAGAAACAGAAGACACCAAAGTCAGTGATGAACGACACCTTGGCGATGTCATCTTTGTGCATCTTGATTTGATTATATCCGCTGAAGCCATCCATGAAACTTAGCATCTCGTGCCCAGCAGTGGCATCTATCAGAGCATCAATCCTTGGTAAGGGAAAACAATCCTTAGGACATGCATCATTCAAGTCGGTGAAGTCGACGCACATTCTCCACTTCCCGTTAGCTTTTTTGACCATCACGGGGTTAGCTAACCATTCTGGGAATTGGATTTCCTCAATGAATCCAGCTTCCAAAAGCTTATTCACTTCTTGCTTAATGGCTTCAAGTCTCTCTGGAGCAAAACTTCTTTTCTTTTGTTTCACTGCCTTCCTTTCTGGATCCACATTCAATTTGTGAGATATTAGTTGGGGATCAATCCCTGGCATGTCAGCCGCTGTCCAAGCAAAAACGTCATTGTTTTCTTGAAGAAAAGATGCAAGTTTGCCTTTCAATGGTTCGGGCAGTAGTGCCCCAACATAAGTCACCTTCTCTGGTTCATCCGGGACTAAGGGAATTGGGATTAAATCCTCAGCTGGTTTCCCTCTTCGGTCCTCATTGTCACTAGTGTCCATATCTTCAATGGGGAGAACCTGCCCCCCAACTCCATCAGGCCTTAACGCGGCTACATAACAGCTTCTAGCCATCTTTTGGTCTCCCCGTTCTTCACCAATCCCATTCCGAGTGGGGAATTTGAGTTTCAGGTGGTATGATGAGGCAACAGCCTTAAACGCATGAAGACCCGTCCTCCCAAGGATCGCATTGTAGGTTGAGGTTGCCTTTATAACTATGAAGTTCAGCATCTGAGTGGATGTATTCGTTCCTTGTCCCATGGTCATTGGGAGTTGGATAGTGCCTTCCACCTTTGATTCCACTCCATTGAACCCATATATGGGCATATTAGAGGGTGTCAACTGAGAATCAGTGTAACCCATCTTGATAAAGGCATCGTGGAACAAGATATCCACAGAGGCTCCATTGTCGACTAAGACTCTCTTTGTTTCAGAGTTGCCTATCACAGGTACTATGACAAGAGGATCATCGTGGGGGAACTTCACCCCTTCCAAATCAGAATCATCAAAACTTATTGATACTTCTGTTCGTGCACGCTTCGGTGCTTCTCCAACAATAGTCAGTACCTCTCGGGCATAAGCTTTTCTTGAGTTTCGGGAGGACCCAGCAGCAGTTGGTCCTCCAAATATCATGTTGATCACAGGCCCTCGGGGCTTGGGATTTCGATCTTGATCGTTGTCCCTTCTATCATAATCCTTTCTTTCATAGTTTCCCCTTTGGCTCCCTTGGCTCCCATCCTTAGTGAACTTGCTGAGTTTTCCTCTTCGTATCAGAAACTCAATCTCATCTTTCAGTTGTCTACAATCATCGGTGTCATGACCGACTTCTTTGTGGAACCGACAAAACTGATTTTGGTTCCGTTTGGACAAATCAGCCCTCATTGGCTTTGGCCATTTGATATCTTCTTCCTTGGCTATCTCCATCAGAATTTGACTCCTGGGAGTATTCAATCTTGCATACTCCGTGAACTTTGGCCCAAAGTTATTTCTCTTGGGTGGAGAGTCAGAATCCTTTGATGTTCGGGGAAACTTTTCCTTGACGTCGTACTCCTGAGTTTCTTTTCTTTTCTTCGAGTTTCCACTACCACCAGCAGGGGGCTCATACTTTCTCATGCTTTCTTCAGCCTTGATATATTTCCCAGCCCTATCTTGGAGCTTCAGCATGCTCTCGGGTGGATGTTTAGCTAACGACCGTTTGAAGTGGTCATCAGTGGTTCCTTGTTGTAGGGCTATCATAGCCACTCTGTCTTCCAAATCTGGGACTTTTAAAGCCTCTCGAGTGAATCGATTGATGTAGTCCCTCAGGGCTTCATTCTGTCCTTGCCGGATTGCCATGAGTGAGGCAGAGCTTTTCTCATGCACCCTTCCACTTATGAATTGATTGATGAAGGCTTTACTCAATTCTTTGAAGGATCCAATGGAGTTGGGAGGTAGACGGCTATACCAACGTTGAGCCATACCTGCAAGAGTTTGGGGAAACGCCCTACACTTGACTGCATCATTGGTGGGCTGCAACAGCAGTGCATTGGAGAAGGTTCTCACATGATTAGCGGGATCTCCCGTTCCATCATACGCTTTAATCGAAGGCATCTTGAACTTTCTGGATATAGCCGTTTTCATGATGTCTTGAGTAAACGGTGGTGTAGGATCATCGGGATCTCCTAGGGGCAACAGATTACTAGGATCACCCCTTGGGGCTTCAGCCCTCTTGGTCCTTCTTGGTGGATCCAAGTTGATTATCGGGATTCCTTCAGTCGTTTTTGCTCTAGCGGCCTCTTGTTCTGCCAATACTTTCTTAAGCCTTGCGACTTCTGCCTCATGGGCCGCAAGCTTGTCCTTAGTAGTTTGGGGTTGATCTTGGTTAGCTTGCGAAGATCGTTTCCTTCTAGGAGCGACATCGTCCCCGGTTGTATAACCCTCATCCTCGGTGTAGGGCCCAGAAAAATCGTCTCGAAACATCTGACGAGTTTGGGTTTCACGGTTTTGGGGTCCCAAACCTGGTACGTAAGGGGACACATAAGCCTCATGGTAGATTGGATTAGTTCCGCTACCACCCGCTGTGGGGCGAGGGGGCATGCCATAGCCGGGCATCCCCAAAGTCTGATTTGCGTATTGAGGGAGATCAGTAGTGTGGAGTTGAAGACTGCGAGGTGCGTTCACAAGCAACGCAGAGGTTGTAATTGGTTGCTGGTGAACGGTCTCTTGTGGATTAGATCCATGAATGACCATTTGTAGGGGATTCGTCCCTTCAGCAGTAATTGGGACTTCTTGTCCTTGAGTGTTGGTGGGGATATTCGTTCCCTGAGTGCCAGTAGTTGGCGGTGGTTGGCTCCCATGAGTATCAGCCCCGGAGGTGATAGGGGGGCCTTCAGAAGTGTCAGAATCTCTGTTTGTTCTTCGCGTGTTTGCCATGGTTGATGTTGTTTCCCACAGACGGCGCCAAATGTTGTGGAATAAAAAACGTACTTGTGTAATTAATGCTAAGGTTTAATGAGCTTCGAGCTTTAATGGCTGCACTCGTGTATCCGGACTAAATTGGTCCTCACAAGATGCCTACGTATCTCAAATTGTTATCGAGAATCAAGCCAAGACGTAGTTCTGATTGTAGGATCAGGGACCTTATATAGGCGTCTGGAGCCTAGTATTTATGGTATGTTTAGGAGTCTTAGCGAATAAGTCTCCTTTTTGATATTGGATAAACATCGTATTTCTTGCCGGAGAAGTCTTTTCCTTGTTGATAAAGGCTATGACTCATTAATTGCCTTTAATTGGGATTCTGGATCCTTCTTTGACCAATTTGCCATAATTTGGACTCTTTTTATGAGCTGTATATTCTCCCTATTCATTAATTACGAAATTAATGAATAATTAGGGTATTGGGCTTTGAATATCGGCCTTTTATTTGACCAGTCAATTATATTTCTATAATTACTTTTCTATCCATATCATATATATATAATATTAAATTGATCCACACTAATCATTCTAATAATCTTTAATTATCCGATTTAATCCATAGGTAATACATCCACAGATTACTCCAATTATGATTGTTCATGATTTACCAACCTGATCAAACTGAACTCACCCTCGCTCTCTTTTCGGCCGACCAAGCCAAGTCTACCCAACCAATTTAAATAGGTTGGGTATGAGTTTTATATTTTTTCAGCCGACTCTACCCAGCCCGATTTAAGTTACAAATTTTGTTCAATAATATTTATACACACGCGCGCACACACAAACACACACACACACACACACACACATATATATATATATATATACAAATTATATACTACCATACATTATATGATATATCGTACTTTTCAATTATAGATGTGCTTACATTTTATGCATATGCACACGATTTACAACATAATTTACATTACTAAAATTACAATGTTAATCAAACTAAAACATTAGTACTAAAATCCCAAATTATATGTATTTTACAATGTTCTTAAATATGGAAATCGACATTAGTCGGTAAAGTTACCTTGTAGTGATTACTCGGATAACAGGTGATTAATCGGATTTATTAAACATTTATCCTTCGTCAAATATTTGATATTTAAGTGTTAATATTTACATAAAAGAACCGCATATCATTATTCCATACTTGTACATGAACGAAAAGAGTAACGTATATATATATATATATATATATATATATATATATATATATATATATATATATATATATATAATTTAAGCCAATTAAACCGACCCAACCTCACCCAAATCGATGTACGATTAAGAGTTGGATCACAAATTAATATTTTGTGTGATGGGATGAAATTTTTTCAAACCGATTTAATTTGGGTCGGATTGCAAAAATGCTTTCAACTCGGCAAATACAACCCATAAACACCCTTAACTCTAATTCACACTTTTTACGATACTAATTTTAAATATATTCTAAATTATATTATATTTGTGTATCAATACCTAAATAACCTATATAAAGTATAAATCATATAAAAATTTACAGTATAAATAATATATAATTCAAAAATACAAGTGAAATAAGAATTTATAAATATAATTGAATACATAATTATATGTAGAATAACGAAATTTGAAAAATGGAGCTATATAATAATATGAACTAACATTTAATTTACTGAGAATGTAAAATTAAAAAAATTTAATAAAAATGTTTTTATAAATAATATAAAACAACATGTTATTTGCTCAAAAATTATATATATATATATATATATATATATATATATGATGATAATGTAGTTTATATAATAATATTTTTATAATAAACTCAAACTCAATGTTACGTACTTGGATATTAAATAAAATTATATGAGAAAGTTTGGAATACGATTATCAATGTTCACACAAATCTAATCTACTTTAGCTTAAATAATAAAGGGTTAACAATTCTGTAATTTTTTAAAATATAAGAGTATAATAATAAATTTATTGCCAATTTCTTACTTTTTTGTCCTTGGTTGGCTTTTAATATATACAAAGTAGATAAAAATATAATTATACATTAAGATTTTGAAACTAAAAAAATCAAGTTATATAAATAATATAACCCAACATTTTACTTAAACAAAAAAATAGGACAAAAAGAGGTGATGTGGCTTATCTAATAAGATTTTTAAGTTAAACCAATAAGTAAGTGTAGCACAATGGTTATAACATGAGTTTTTCAGGAGGTCGGAGGTTCGATTCCTAAGAACAACAAAAATCTTTTATTTTTACATAAATAATAGATGGATGACAAGTTTGTAATTTTTCAACAAATAAGGGCAAACTTGTCATTTCATAGCCCTTTTCTTGGCTCAAATTGCCCCTAGACGAGCTTTAATATATAGAAGTAGATAGATAGATATACCTATATAGATATAATAACGTAAATAAAAAATACAAATTTATATAAATAATATGGACCAATATTTTATTTACTCAAAGGTTCAAAATAAAAAAAAAAGAATATAGAATTAGAGAAAATAATGTGAATTATCTAATAAAATCTTTAAAGTAAACTCAAAAAACAACTTAGCATAGTGGTTAGGCTTTGGACTTCTTAGAAGGAGGTTGGGGGTTCGATTCTCTACAATAACAAATATTAACATATTTTTGCATAATAATATAACAATGGTATTTTTGTTATTTTTCAAAAAATAGGGGTAAAATCGTAACTTCCCAAGCATTAAAATGACAAACTTTGCCCTTGTGTTGGCCTATTATATATAGTAATAGATAGAAGATTTTCGGGTTGCACGGTGTTTGCTTAAATTATTATCGTTTATAACTAACAGTAACAATAACCGATCCAGGTCCCATAAAATGTAAACAGTTACACTCACTGTAATTCCATACACAAATGAAATAACCTATACATACATTTCTATCTTTTCATCTCTCTCACTCTCTCTCAATCTCGCTCAGGTATCTCTCAAACCCTAGCTTTATTTTCTCAATTATTATCATTACAAATCAATTTATATGTTTAGACTCTTAACTGTTAATCGATTCAAGTGTTTGAGCTTTCATTTGTGTAATACGCTGTCGTTTTGTAGATCTATGTTTTGTTATTGCGGATTAATTGATTTGTGTAATTGATCAACTGATTTATGTTTTCTGATTATCGATATTGGAGTGGTTAGTGATTACTAATTTTTGTCGTATCGAAGTGTTTGATTTTAATTTTGTTTTATCGAATCGTTTCGATTACTGTATTTTTAGTCACTGACCTCGATATTGATATTGAATTGTTATGATTCGTAGATTTTTTGTTCTTGCATTATATAAATATATGTGTGTGTTTTACTTGTGTATATATGTTGAATTATTGTCCGTCTTTATGAGTTTAACCTGTAAGGCATATCTTAGTCGCATCGGGATTTTATACTCAAGTTATTTCAACTCAAATCATATGCGTTGATTATCATTTTGTTTCACGTTTAACAAAATTAATGTTGAAAACAGTTTATCATTTCTACCAAGGAAGAATATGATTAGAAAGTTGATTTGTTGCGTTTTACATGTTCTTCGAAGATAAATCTAGATATGAATTCTCCAAACATGTAAAGTTGCCCTCTCCCCCAAGTCATTTTCAGTTAGAATTATCTCCTAATCCCATCCTCCACCCCAACTACCAACCTTTACAATCACTATCGTGATTGAACTTTTCAAAATTAACTACATTTTATCGCAGTTACTATACTTAATTCTAAATATAGTTTAAAAAATACATTTATGTGTTTTCTATACTTTTTCTAAGAAACTGCAATCAAACACTTTGATTCAAAACAAAAGGTAACTGGGGGTTCCCGACTTTCTCCGGTTTCCACAACCGACAACCTGATTTTGTAATAAATATATGCAAATAGTTTTCCTACTTATTGTTATGAACGATCTAAACTAATTTCTATATTTAAATATTCTTTATAGTAATGACAATAATAACAATAAGAGTAGTAATGATAATAATAATAATAATAATAAGCCAGTCTAGCTCCCACAAAATGTAAATATTCGATACATATAACTCGTATACGACAATTTCATTCAATACATACTCCATTATATATTGGGACACGAAAAAATCATTTATGCATCAAAATTATGCACTTGTGGTGTACTCATAAAAATCTTGAGGCCTGACATACAAAAATTAGGTTTTTAACATTTTTGAATTGAGAAAGACAATTATCAAATGAGAAAATAATTGTAGAAAACTATTAGTAGTTAAGTTAGATAAAAATAATATGAAAGGGAGAGGGAGGCGGTGAGATAGGCAGCCCTAGGGAAAAAATCCCAAATCCTTTACGTAAAAGGGTTTGTATAGCTATATCCTATATATAGACCCCTTTCCCTACACACACCTCTCTCCCTTCATATCTCTCCCTTGCCTTATTGATAATCTATACATCTCTCTCTCTCTCTCTCAGGTATTTCTCAAACCCTAGCTCTATTTCCCCCAATTATTTATTGTTATTATTTAAATCTATCCTTTTATAATTAGTTTTATATTTAGGTCTGATTGATAATGTTAACTGTTAATTGATTAAAGTGATTGAGTTTTAGATATGTTAATACGGTGTCGTTTTGCAGATCTGTGTTTTTGATTTGATCAAGGGAAATGTTATTTCCAGAGTGCTTTATTTATTTCCAGAGCAATTTGTAGCATATGATATCAGAATATGCTACAAATTGTGAATTCAGGGAGGAATATGCTACAAATTGTGAATTCAGGGAGGAATATGCTACACATATAGCTCCGAAAATAAAAAAGTGCTCTGGAAATAACATTTCCCTTGATTAATGGATTGATTTATGTTGATTTGTGTATATATATATTTGAACTGTTATATGTGTTTTTTGTATGTCGCTTGTGATTGTTGATATCGGAGTGATGAATTGTTACTAGTTTCTAGATCTGGTATTGTGATTTTGATTTGGTAAGTGTTTAATTTTAGTTCTGTTTTTATCTAATGGTTTCCATTATTGTATTTTTAGTTTGTTGATTTAAATCTGTCAACATATATGTGTGTACCTTTGTTGGATTACTGCAGCCCACTAGACCTCGATATTGTTACAAATAAAATTACTTCAAATTAGAATAATGTTTGAAAAATTAAATATTTGGTATAACTTAACAACTTTAAATATAAATTCTGTTTAAAATTAACTTATTAGTTTAAGTATCAGTAATATAAAATTTGGAATAACCTATGACTACTTCCCAATTAATAATCAGCGAAATTGTTATTGCATATATCTGTATGTTTTGTATATACAGCACAAGGAGAAGGAAGATAGAGATCCGGAGTTGAAAGAGGAGGGATTTGGCAGATCGATTTGGATTGAAATGGAAGAATCTAAACAACAAAATGTAGAAATAAAAGCAGAAAGCAGCAGCTCAGAGGACCAATTATTACCTAAAGATGAGTCTGTTTTAGATCTTCTTGATTCCATCAACAATTATCTTATTCTCATGGATTCCTTATCTTCCACACTCCGTGAGGTATATTATGTTTTATGCCCACATCAATCTTGGTATCTTATAGTATCAATTATCGCAACTTGAGTTAATCGAATTATCTGTTTATAGTTCATATTATATGTAACTGCAGTAATTTTCATACACTCAGGTTTGGCTGTGTAAGGAATAGAAGGGGAGTAGGAATGCATCAGGAAATTGCTAATTTAAATATAAAGGTGGAATACTTAGATGAAAAGTGCAAGTAGGAATGAGTATTCTTTGTTGGGATTGAGCTTTGGTTTAAATTTACAGGGAATGGAAGAAAGAATATTATGAATATTTAATTTGAAATAAAGCAAACGGATAATCTTACAATATATTTTGTTATAGCTCAAACGGGGTGTATACTGATCCCAGATACTGAAAAGTCATCCTTTTTCTAATCTCCCTCCTCTTTGGCGTACTCTGTTTAGACATTTGATAAGGTAAATTTATATTACAAATTCAGTAAGTTTTATTATTATTTTTCCCTGTTACAGGGATGGCTTGAATTAGCAAGTGCTAGACAGTCTATGGGTTCTTCACGTGTGAGCAGTGCGTTGTTTGACCTCAAGTACCACCGTGCTGCAACATTAATGGAAGTAGACCATAATGATGGTATGATATTGATCAATATTATACACCTATCAAGAAGCATTAGTTAGTAGTTTTCGATTTAAATGTAGAAATCTATTATGCAATCTACACTAGATTGGTGCTTATAGGCAAGTCTTTTGGTCCTGTAAAAGATATTTGATATTTGTTGGCAGGAAGTGTATAATATGTTTATGTTCTTAATACACGAGGATAGAGGAAAAAGTTGTTATGAAATTTGATCCACATAGACGAAGTACCTTCAGCAGTAGTATATTATTGTGATCACACACACAAATTATCTTCGAAATATTATGTAGTAGAATGGATTTTTTGACAAATCAGTTGTACAAATTTGTTATTACTTATTACAAATTCATTTTGTCATAGATGATTCCAGTGTGAAGCAACCACGTTTTACCTTACACAAATGGGTATCAACTGATAATCAAGAATTTAGCCCTGAGGAAGGAAAATTTGAGGAGGATGAGTTGTTTAACCGGAAATTTTGCAATCCACATAATAATGACGGTGCATCCATGTCCTCCGGTATGTTCTACGGCTTTATTTTTCCAGCTATATTTGATGATACTGCTGCATGGATATGATGAAGTTCATAATGTAAAAGTAGTGTTACCGGAAGGCTACATTAGTGCTAAGCTCTTCTTTATAATCTGGGATCTGAAACTTATATGAAGAATACTGCATACATTATAATGCTAGCTTGTGTTTTCCTTTTAGGTCAAGTTTGGGATATAGACTAATTTAATTCCTGTTGCGTTTGGTGCATGGTCTTTTTATTACTGTGAAGAACATCAGGAGAAACGGCCTGAAAATAATGGACCTGAAGTATTGTCATCACTGAGATCTCCACATACACCTGACAACCATGTAAGTGTTTAAATAAGGATTTTAAATTCATATTGACTAGAAATTTCTACCAGAACAATTCTGTACAGTTATGTATCAGTCACAACTTATAAGTATTGTAAATACTCGTAGTCAGTTAAATAGCAGCATAAAATAAATCCAATACTGAAACATCTGTGTTGTATTGCATCCTGTCATTGTGACTCACACTTAACCTCCAAAGTTGGAAAGCTGGATGTGGTGTATATAAAAAAAGACATGATTGCTAATCTATTGATTTACATGTACTTCTGTAAATGTGGACTCGATTGAAATCAAGTTTTAAAACAGATCAATGAATTGCCAAGATAACACATATATTTGTGGAAAAGGGCATTTTATGCCTAGTCATATATGTATATACATAATTTGGTGTATCTTTTTGTTGATTCTTTTATCTGTATGCATAGACTAAAAAAGAACGAGCAAAAACTCTGTCTATGTTTGGAACACTGGTGTCTCCTAAGCTGAGAGCTGCCCAACTTTCTTTTGAGACAGGTGAACTTCAGAATTCATTAATGTACATGTAATCAATTTGTTTAGCAATCACTCTGGAAGTATTCTTTATTCCCTTTCTCTAAATATGTTTGCTTAATTTACCTTTTGTGATCCTCGTTGAAAGATCTACTTTGTGTGTCTCTCCTACTGGCATGTAACTTAGTAGCTAACATGCAGAATAAGCTTCCCGCTCCTCGCCCAAACCTATAGCATTCTAGAAGTTGATTTGGACCAAAAAATGTTCTATATTGTTTATATTGAATCCCCCTGATTTCTCATAATGCAGTTTTGGAGGCTCTTCAAGAAGTAGCAAATGTGCGATCATCTATGCTTTCAGCTTATGAAAAAGTGGTTAAAGAGATATCTCTCGAATGAAAGTTCTCATCCTCGATGCCGATATAATACTGTTTTACATCCCTCATTTTCTGTTATTCAACACTTAATTTACAATTTATTAAATTTTTTATTCGTGCTTTCAGTTGATCTGTTGTAACTTCATTGTTATATTACTGTGATTGTGATTATATAAATCGAATGTTACAAGATATCTCTGAAATGAAAGTTCTCATCCTCGATTCTGACGTGGTACCGTTTTACATCCTTCATTTTCTGTTAATTCAACACTTAATTTACAATTTATTTATTCGTGCTTTCAGTTGATCTGTTGTAATTTGATTGTTATATTATTGTAATTGTGATTTCAATATTTGTGCTGAACTTTAGATGTTACCGTAAATTAGTTGAAGCAAATTGTGGCTCGAAATGATGTAAGCTGGTGAAATCAGTGAATATGAGGAAGTTCTGTTTTTTCGATACTGTTGTGTTGTTTGATTAGAAGTTTGACCAAGGGTAGAGGAGTGGAACGGTATGATTTATCTCGTTATTTTAGCTTGAGTTATCTCGTCATTTTGATGACATTTTAGTTCATTTTATTTGAGATTGATTTAGTCCGCTGAGATGAACTAGATATTGTTAATTGTCAACAATTAAGTGCGAAAAATTACAGAGCGAGTGCATATTCCATATTATATAGAATTTTAATCCATGTAAACCACCGTAGACTATAGGTGTAAGCAAGATTAGTCAGAGTGGTTTCCCATCCTCTTTTTGTAGGGAAATTTCTTAAGAGGTGAATTTAAGGTTGCACCATCGGATAGCTGTGGAGGATATTATTTATCTATACAACATTTTGCAGTGTGCATACACGACACCAGCCTCTAGTGTTCCAAGTCATGGAAAGCAACACAAAGCATAGATTGAAAGATGTGGACTATCCTTTTGTCGGAAATCATTTTCAGCAGGCCAGGTTTGTCCTGTTTCTCTATTGAATTTCTTGTCGAGCTCACATGTTATGTAATCTCGTCCTGTGCTTCCCCAGTACTGATAATTGCTCAATATCATTAATGCTAGTTTTATATGTTGTATGATTCTTTTAGAATACAAGTGTTTTAAAAACTTTTTAAATAATGGCATGTGTTCAGGTAAAGAAAGTGTTAAACGTTAAAATATACATCAATTGTGTCTTTTTTATTTCCTGGGCCTCTGTAGTTGCCATGCGAAGGGTATTGATAGAGTATTTGTTAATTCTAATATAAACCTCTATCATTCATATCAATCTCATGTACCCAGGAGTACAAGATTGAGTGTATTTACTATACTTAATTTTTCTTTGCTTCCTTTTACTCTCCTCAGCTTTCGCCATTTAAAAACTCATGAGAAGGGAGTCGATTGAATGCCTCTTCATTCTTCTACACTTCAGAATTTGGAAATGAAGTTCGTAGAATGTAAACCATCAGTAGAAGGTATGAACAGCTTGAATCTGCAGTGATCATGTGTGAATGAATATTTCTTTTCTCATAGCAAGTCCTTGCGTCATTGTTTATGAAATCTAGTGGTCCAGCCAAAAAAAATTCAAACATTACTTTCAGAATTTATTTGAGATGCATGTATTTCTGAAGTAAGAGTTTTTTGTATTCAGTCCTAATCTCGTAATTCCCTGCAATTGCTAGGACTTGGTTATACAAGTTTAGTGTTTCACTCAGTTTTTAGTGGGTTGGACCCGCATCTGTGCAGGAAGCACTTACAAGCTTGTTTATCTTTGCTTGACCCTCAAACTCTATTGTTTGGTCTTGACTCTTTGTTTACTATTCCTTCGCAATATCTGTATGGCCAACTTTTTCTGTATGCAGTAATTGTTAAGACGGTTTCTAGGTTATGTCCATTTGTCTCTTCAGTTATTGGTACGATACCTATGATATAATTCTAAACTGTATTGTTATTTGGGGAACATTTTCACTGCTGTCAGGCCGCAGGAGGTTGTGATTTTCATTATTGGCCGTGCAATGTTTGAGGAATCACGTTCAGTTGCTTTACAGAACGCCACTAAATCTGGATTAGCTTCATACTTGTTGGTTCCGCGGTTGTTAAGAGGTCTGTAATAAATGTACTTTATTAGTGGAAATATCATACTTTTGATGTGGTTTTAATTATCCACTGTGTTACTTTCACCTGTTAACTAATGTCATACATCATGTATTTTAATTGTGTCTGTAGGTTTCTGAAGACCTGGAAGAATCTCAAAGAATCACTCGAGCTGGGACCAGTGTGATTTAACTTTAAATCCCATCGCACCAAGCTCCTCTTCCCAAGGCAATGTACATTTGTGCTCTATGATAATCATACGATGTATTTGTTTAATCTTTTCCCATCTATAAAATTCGATCTGCCTGGTGAGAAAAATTACGGTTCATCTCATGCTCTAGTTTTTAACTTGAGTTGAGCACATGAGTAAAGATAAAGACTTGCAGGGAGCTCTTAAGCATATTAAATGCTAACTTGATGTCTTGGATATGCACACAGAGTCTATAGGATTTGTACCTCCCTGATAAACATGCAAGATGCTACACGGTAAGCAATCTTCGGAAGGTTCATGTCTTCTGTTTGTAGATTCGTACCACTCCGTAATAACTCAAGTTTCTGTTGGTGATTAATGCGTTTTTTTTCGAGTTACATTATTCTGAATACTGAGGATTTACATTGTTTCTTTATTAATTTATTTATGCAGAAGTTGCGGAAATGTGAATGTTGTTTCTCATCTTTCTCCTCTTGAGAAATATTTGAGGGCTCCCCGCATCGGATTGAGCTATTACTATTTTGTCAACTATTTTGCCTTCTCCCTAGATTTTTTTTGAACTCAAATATATATGTGTTTATGATTATCATTTTGTTTTTCACATTAATCAAAATCAATGTTAGAAAACAGGTTTTATCATTTCTACCAAGAAAGAATACCCGTTTAGCCATATTAATGCATATTTTCTGTCATCACGTCATGAAAAAGTTAAAAGAGACTTTGAAACAAGAAAAAGGAAAGTTACCGTTTTAAAAACAGAACTTTTATCACTTATTTATAGTCTCCCAGAATGTTCTTTTATTTTACTATCTTAGAAGATAAATCCAGAAACAAAATTTCCAAATATGTGAAGTTGCCCCCTCCACAAGTCTTTTTCAGGAAGAATTATCTCTTAATCCCTTCCTCCAACCAACTACCAACCTTTATAATCACGAAAAGGAGCAAACTTTTCAAAATTAATTGTATTTACTACTCTTAAGTCTTAACTCTAGTTATAGTTACAAAAATATTTCTAAACATCTTTATCCTATAACCGCTCTCGAGCACCACATGATTTCTATTCAAAAATGTACAACAAACTTTTCCTAATTTCCATTATAAAAGATCTATCCTAATTTTAAAATAAAATAATATTAATAATTATATTCTTATATATAGTAAGTTTAAGGGAAAATCTTATGCAAAATTTTGATAGTCTGTACGACCCTTATATGATCAAATTAATAAGGATCAGAACGTTATATTTTAAATACATAGATAAGAACCGTTAGATCTAGTATTAAAAAGTATATTCGATTAAAAATAAAATTATAATAAAATATTTAAAAGTATATTTTGATAATTTAAACCAAATATAATTGAATTTTTTGTATTGAATATGATTTTTTTATTATGATATGAAAAATTATTCACTTATTAAAAGTTCATATTCATCAAAATTATTCGCTTATCTTATTCTCATTCTATAAGATAAAACTTTAAAAAATTGGGTTGTTAACATTTTTAAATTAAAAGATAATTAAGAAAAGGAAAAGATAATTGAAGAAAATAGACTTAATTGCACGATGATGGCATGAACTATACTTTTTTTGTATAAAAATGACCAACATCTATACTATCTATCTATACTATAATATTATAAGCAAACCACCCTCTATTTGGTTGGTAGTTTGGTCATTTAGTTTGATCGTCTAAATAATAACCGTTAGATGTAAATATAGGTAAATGAGAACCGTTGGATGTAATATTAAAAGAATATTCTTTTTTTGATATCTAAGATGCTCCCACGGGTTCAAGGTTCGAATCCCGTCAACGACATATTAAAAAGTTTTAAGATTAAAATACAAATAAATGTTAATAAAATAAGATAAAAAATACTAAAAAATCATATTAAAAAAATACTATTATAAGCAAACTACCATCTATTTGGTTGGTTGGTAGTTTGGTTATCTAAATAATAACTGTTAGATATAAATATAGATAAATGAGAACCGTTTGATGTAATATTAAAAGAATATTATTTTCTTGGTATCTAAAATACTCCCACGGGTTCAAGATTCGAATCCCGTCAACAACATATTATTATTATTATTAAATATTTATATTATCTATTTTTCTAAGCTACATTCAAAAGTTCAATATATTATTCTGTCGACAACATATTAAAAATTTTTAAGATCAAAATACAAATAAATGATAATAAAATAAGATAAAAAATAATAATAAATCATATAAAAATACTAAAATAATAAATTAAAAATACTAAAATTCATCCGTGTATCACACGGGTTATAGGCTTGTATAATATTGAGCACCGACATGGCTTAACTTTAATATTTTAGCTACCGATTGCATTTCATCAAGTTTTAATAACGGACGTTAGGGGTAGAGAGGTAAAATTGAAATTTTAATTTTTAATGGCTATTTTCCTACTTACATGCGTGTACATATATCTCCAATTATTTATTACCAAATCCTAAGTTTTAAAAGGTAAAATTGAACTCCTTTATATACAAAGAAGATTGTTACATCAAAAATTATGTCTTAGAGATGCTATTGTGGGAATTGGGATGTGAAGACAACTGCTCGGACTGATGTCAATACAAGTCGAAGATTTCTTAGTTTTGTTTTAAGAAGTCGTGATTGTGATTTTTTCAGGTGGGTTGATGGATTCTCATGTATGTTATTCTTTATACTCCTTGTACTTGTTAAGATCTTCTTTGAATCTGATTTTCGAAGTCATCTTATCTTCGATTTAATCACAGTTTGAGATTCGCTTAGGCTAGGGTTTAACCACGACTAGGAAAAGAGGAGAAATGAGGGATTTTCTTTTGAAGGGAGACTAAATGATAATGTATACAATAATGGAAGGGACATAGGATATTACTTTTTCTGATTTTACCATTCTATCCATGAAACATATTTTAATTAGCAATAAAATTAACGTCTCTTACTCAAATTTGACGGAATGCAATCGAACTATTAAAATATTAAAATTAAATCATGCAGATGCTTAACATTATATATCGATCATTTTTGTGAAAAAAAATTATAACTCAGGAATTAAGTCAAGAAAATAATTAGGTTAAAAAAGATGGGAAAGACAGGGAGGCGGTGAGCCAAGCAGCCCTAGGCAAAGAAAGCCCAAATCCTTTACGTACAGGGTTTGTGTACCTATATATAGACCTCATCCCCTACCCACATCTACCTCCTTCATATCTCTCTCTTTGCCGCATCGTTAATCTATACATACACATATTACTTTCTCATCGCCTCCATCTCTCTCTCGCTCAGGTATCTCTCTCTCTCTCTCTCTCCCCATCTATGCTTGTATTATAATTTTTGTAATTAGGTTTGTTTGATAGTATTAACTGTTAATTAATTGATTTAAGTGATTGAATTTTGTATATGTATGATACGGTGTCGTTTCGTAGATCTATGTTTTGATTGATTTGATTGACTTTGTTGGTGGATTGATTTGTGTATATGATGAACTGATTAATGTTTAGTTTCTGATTATTATGAACATCGGAGTATCTATTAGTATTGTAATTTAGTTTCAATTTATATAATGGATTGGATTACTGTTTTTTAGTTTTGTTGATTTAAATCTGTGAACGTGTATGTGTTTATCTTTATTGGTGTACTCTAGCCCACTAGACCTCGATATTGATGGATTGTTATCGATAAGTGCTATATTTTAGTTTCGTTTTATCGAATGGATTCGGTTATTGTGTTTTAGTTTTGTTGATTTAAATTTGTTCTTGTTATTGCGTTTTATAACTTATATGTGTCCTTTATTGGATTACTGCAGCCCACTAGACCTCACATTGTTATTGTTATTGAATTGGATTTATTTGTAAATTTTTAGTTATTGAAATATGTGAAGGGAAATGTTATTGTGTATGTATTGCTTGTGTATATATGTTGAATCTGTGTCCTTGTCTTTTTGAGGTTGACTTAAAAGGCATATCTAGGTAACATTGGGTTTTTTATACTGTGATTTAGCCTTCCGTTGCGTTTCTTTAATTTTTAGATGATTTTACTGGTTGGTTTTAGACAAACTTTCACTGGAACTTGAAATTTGAAATATTTATTTTTTTGGTAGGATGAACTGGCTTTTATTGTGTACCTACTTTGTTTGGACTGAAATAATATTTTCTCATATCTAGAGACAGATACAATTCAATTTAATTATAAGTTTATTAGGGCAGGATCCTAAGGTTGATCAAATTATATATTTGATTCTGTTTATTTATCGGCGCTGCATCATGCAATCTATCTGATATAATTTTTTTGATTTGGATCACGTGTTCAGTTAGCCTTAAAAGTAGTCTACTACTCCATGAAACTCTTAAAGTGTAGATATTTGAATTTCGTCTTCTGCAAATGTTCCTTTATCTTGACACTGTCTAATGTATTGTTTTATTATTTATTTTCAGGATACATTAAGGTTAATCTGCAACCTTGTTAGCCACAGTGTAGGTTTTGTAAGTCAGAAGCTTCTTTTATGTCTGAACAGGCCACCCTGTTTTTGTCATCATTTGGGCTGCCAGGTGAATATTCTCCGTCAACAAGGATTAAGGATAAAGTTGGCTGTATGCATTTTGAGGCACATCAGGGATACAACAGAAACTTTGAGGGTTGCCAATTTAAGCGACCTTGTCCAACAACTGAAGAAGCTAACCTATTTAAAACAGTTTCCTTTTACCTTCTCTAATATTTCATTTTCCGGAGGGTACTTTAAATATGGCTTTGCAGAACATTGGTGCTGGGAACAAAGATGATGCCTTCTACAGGTATAAGATGCCAAGAATGATAACAAAGATCGAAGGTCGAGGAAATGGCATCAAAACTAATGTTGTCAACATGGTTGATATTGCCAAAGCCTTGGGCAGGCCTGCTGCTTATACAACCAAGTATTTTGGTTGTGAGCTTGGAGCTCAGTCCAAGTATGACGAGAAAACTGCAACTTCACATGTTAATGGGTCTCATGACACTGCAAAACTTGCTGGTCTTCTAGAGAACTTCATCAAGAAATATGTTCAGTGTTATGGATGTGGCAACCCTGAGACTGAGATCATTATCACAAAAACACAAATGATCACCCTGAAATGTGCTGCATGTGGACATTTATCAGATGTTGATATGAGGGACAAGCTCACAACTTTCATCATTAAGAATCCTCCTGAGAAGAAGGGGGGTAAAGACAAAAAGGCAATGAGGAGAGCTGAGAAAGAACGACTAAAAGCAGGCGAGGCTTTGGATGAAGAGCAGAAGAAGCTGAAAAAGGAAGGTGTAAAGCAGAAAGGTATCACTAAGGATGTCTCCTCTAAAGCAGTAAGCAAGAAGAAAGCAAATGTATCTGACGAGGATAACTCTCCTTCTGGGAGTCAGGTTGATGAAATTGAAGCAGTGGTTGACAATGATGATGATGACATCCAATGGCAGACTGATACTTCAGCTGAGGCGGCTAAACAGAGGATCCAAGAACAACTTAGTGCCGTGACTGCTGGCATGGTTATGCTAAATCCCATTGAGGAGAAGCCAAAGTCTGGAAAAAACTCTCCAGCACGTGAAGTGAAACCTATAGTCAATGGCTCAAATGGTGCATCTGCTGATTCTAGCACCCCCCACAAGAAGCTTGTACTTGAGATTAAGGATTACCTCAAAAAGGGTTCCCCAGCAAGCAAGTTGAAGCCTTTTCTGGATACCCTCTCTGGTACATCTCAGCAAGTTTTTGATGCCTTGTTTGAAGCTATGTTCGATGGAGCTGGTAAAGGTTTTTCAAAGGAAGTAACTAAGAAGAAGAACTATCTAGCAGCTGTTTCTCAGAATGAAGGATCCCAACTTGTTCTACTTAATGCTCTAGAGGCATTCTGTGCAAAAGCCAGTGCAGAGGCTGTTAAGGAGGTGGCTTTGGCTCTGAAAGTTCTATATGACAGTGATGTGCTTGAAGAAGAGTTTATTGTGGAGTGGTATGAGAAGGGCTTGAACGGTGATAACAAAGGCTCCGTGTTGTGGAAGATTGTCAAACCATTTGTTGAGTGGCTTCAGAGTGCTGAATCTGAAACCGAAGACGAATGAGTCCAAGTTCTTTCCATGATGTTGTGGGGTTTCGCTCTTTGCTTCATTTATGTTCCTTTTCTTTTATGTTTGTGTGTTCGCAGTTGTGTGGTGTGTGGTGACAGTTTAATGTTTTGTGTTGTCTTTGTGGTCTGAGAATAAACCTTGCCTTGTCCAGGCACAGTGAGTCTCTCCTAGAGTAGTAGTTATTGGTGGCACTGCATGTCAGAGATTGTTAAGTTTTAAAATCATTGTCTGGTTTAAATGTTTGATGTCATGGATTGTTATTATTTTATTTAAAGTTATTGTTGGTAATTATTTGCCTGTAGGTTATTATATGTACTTAAAGTCACATATTCCAAAATGTCTTGCACGAGAGGAATTACTCGTTATTAATATCGTTTCTCTTTACTAAAAACTTTTCTTCTCTGGTGTTTTTGAACGATTTTCAATTTAATTTTTTTCATTCCCTTAAAATTTTAATCTATTTTATTAAATATTTATTACAAGAAAAGATTTCCTAACAATGCATTATAAATCTATTATTATATATTAAATGTCAACACAAGAACAAAAAGTGCCAAGAAAATACCTGTGAAATTACTAGTATGCCCTTATTTGTTGCATAATTACAAAAATACAATTATAATGTTCATTTTTTTTTAATAAAAAAGTAGGTACGTGGAGTTGAACTCAAAACCTTTGGATTAAAAGTGACTCAACCATTACACTAAAGACTCATTTTGATGTAATTTTAAATTTCATTATCTATAAGTGCAAATACCCATGATGTTATATCTCAGTTTTTTGATTTCTTCTTATAATTTACTCATCAAAAAAGGAATTCGATCCACACAAGTGCTTTAAATAAATATTTTTAATTTATTTTTTCAAATCTAACATACTAAAAGAGAATATTGCAGAATAATAACCAACTATACAAAATATTATAAATTTGACCCGCAAAAAAATAAAACTATTTTAATATTGTAATTCATATTTATTTGCAGTAAATATATAATGGCTCGGACTCTGTATTGTATTAGATTAAAAATTGATTCGTTTATCATAAAAATTTCTATATAAATTAATATACTAGACAATTTTTACGTCATTTTTTCATGTATATAGTTTTTTTTTTTTGACGAACAAGTAGATTTTATTAACTTAGCAAATCATTGAATCCAGCCGAGACAAATCCCCGAACTATTAACTACAACCTGATTGTGAAACAAAAAACAAGCTAAAACAAATATTCGTTTTGTTTTCAGATCGCTTGACACACAGAATATCAAATTCTTTAATCTAAAAAGTATTACAATGACATCTCGAGCAATCCAGCCTACATAAACTGTGAAACTAGTAGCATTGCAATTGAACTTCATGTAAGAAACATCTGTAGTCCAATTTTCAAAACTATCAGTTAAATCAACTGATTTTGGAGTAACAAATGCCCCCAAAATATGAACAATTTTTTGTTGTGAAAGGTGAACTCTTGCGGTATTCACCATCATCCCAGATTTGATACAAGCCTTACAGATCACCCAAACTATCATATAAATCCTTCTTAGAAAAGCTACTGAAACCCATAACAAACCACATAAAAACATCAAAACACAACACACTAACATCCCAAAAAGATGGGCACGACTAACAACCTTGATAATAAGGTACTCAACAAGAACTCACCCAAAAAGGATTAGATCTCGATTTTATTAAAAAACTGATAAATAGAAGAGAGGATGGGAGAGTGAAGGGGATTTAATCAGTGAAGGGGATGATGATTGTAGAACGGAGAAGTGGCGGTTCGAACCCTAATTTTGGTAGTCGACTCTCAAAACGAGAGAGAGAATGATTCAATAAAAATTGTATATAGTTGAACTTACTAATTTGTTTTTAAAATATAACGTGAATTTAGGGATGTTTGAGTCGAATATATATATATATATATATATATATATATATATATATATATATATATATATAATCGAATTTTTTAATTTTTTTTGAACATTTTCAAAAACAAAAGACGAATGTTTTCAACATTTGTTTTGCAAATACAACCATACTAAAAGAAAATACTGTGTCAAAATAAGTAGGTACTCAAAATATGTTAAAATTGACCCATTAAAAATAGGATTGTTTCATATTGTAAACTATATATATTTGCATCAAGTATATAGTGGTTCAGATTTTATATACTATAAATTACAAATTGAATCAACTACTATACTAATTTATATGTAACTTAATATATTTAACAATTTTTACGTAACTTTTTTGTCATTTATATGATGCATCTACGTTTAAAATAAAACACAATATGAACTTAAGGGCGTTTGCGTTGAAAAAATATATAATCAAATTAATAGATATGAGATTTGAATTTTGGATTCGATATTCGTTATCGCTTTAATAATTACATAAAAAAAAATATTTTCAAAAAAAAACATGTAAAAAATAAGTAGGTACACAAAATGTTATAAAATTGACACGAAAACAACATGATTACTTTAACATTGTAAATTTGTTTTGTTAGATATACGATTTCAAAAAAGGAATTTTTCGCCAAATTATATAATCAAATTAATCGATATAGGATTTGAATTTTGGATTCGATATCAATTACCGCTAAATAATTACATAATATATATATATATATATACATATATCTATACTATATTATTAAAGACGAAACATTAAAAGTTTTGGTCGGTCGGTCGGTCGGTCGGTATTTGGGCCGATTCACGGGCCTATCTATAATCAATTTATTAATAATCAATTACCTTTTTCACTACATTACCTATTTTATATTTTTTTAAAACCAAACCAACTCATCTTCTAAAAATAAAACGGGCAACATATATATAATATGGTAATATTATTATATATTTATAACCGATTACCTTTTTCAGCTAAAACGCATTATTTTTATATTTTTTACCTAAAACAACTCATCTTATAAATAGGACACATATATGGAAACCAAGTTATTGATAACCAATTACCTTTTTCAGCTAAAACATATTACCTATTTCATATATCTATTTAACTAAAACAAATCATTTTCTAAAAATAAGACGGGCAATATATATATAAAATGGTAATATTATTATATATTTATAACCGACAGCTAAAACACATTATGTGTTTTATATTTTCTAACTAAAACAACTTATCTTCTAAATATAATACATGCAAAATAAATATACAATGGTAATATTGTTTTATATAAATATTAATAAATAACAAGTTATTCTTTTCAGCTAAAACAAATTACCTCTTTTATATTTTCTAACTTAAACAACTAATTTTCTAAAAGTAATGCAGACGTATATATAAAAAAATTAATATAATTTTATATAATTGTTGATAAGTAATTAATTGTCTTTTTAAGGATATTACCTGTTTATATTTTTTAACTGAAACAACTCATGTTCCAATTAAAAATAACACGGGCAAAAGATAGATATATTGATAATATTATTATATTAAACTTATGAAATTCATGTTTATTATAATTTTTTTAACATTCAATTTAAACGAGATAATTAATGAAAATAAAAGTAACAGTATATTCAAATAAACTCGGTATATTGAACAAGCACATATTTTGATATTTGCACTTGAGTCCCTTTTTAGATTTTTAAGAGTAAAAAAATATGAATCATTAGATATGTTATTTTAAAATATTTTATATTTTAATATCTAAAATACTAATATTGATTACGTCAATAATATATTAAATTTAAATATTATATTGTTAGATTTATAAATCCAATATATATATATATATTAAAATTTTATCAAATTATATATAATAACTAAAATCTAAATAAAAAATAAGAAAATATTAAAGAAGACCGTGCATCGCACGGGATATAAGCTAGTATATATTTATATATATATATATATATATGTACTAGCTTAAAACCCGTGCGATGCACGGATTGTTAATTGTTATTTTATTATTATATTTTAAATATTTTATTAATTGTATTTGTTAAAAAAATAAGTAGGCATGTTAAAATAGCTAAATACTTTTAATTAAGAGTAAAGTGCACTTTGTGTACTCGTACTTTAGTCAAGACACCACTTGCAATACTATAGTTTAAAACCGAGTAGTTGCAATATCAATGTTTGTATTTTACTGCAATTTGTTGCATTCTGTTAATTGAGGTTAACTCTGTTATTAATTTAGGGAGTAAAGTGCACTTTGTGTACTCGCACTTTACTCTAAAGTGCATTTTGTGTACTCGCACTTTACTCTAAATTTTGAACTAAAGTATTGCAAGTGATGTATTGAGAAAAGTGCGGGTACACAAAATGCACTTTAGAGTAAAGTGTGAGTACACAAAGTGCACTTTACTCCCTAAATTAATAACGGAGTTAATCTCAGTTAACGGAATGCAACAAAGTGCATTGAAATACAAACATTGATATTGAAACTGTTTGATTTTGAACTATAGTATTGCAAGTGGTGTCTTGACTAAAGTGCGAGTACACAAAATGCACTTTACTCTTTAATTAATTAAAAACATTAAAACATATTTAAAAAAAAAAATGTAATATATATTTTTAAATAGGTAAATGCCCGTGATATTTTTGAAAAATGAGGTTTTAAAATTTAATAATTAAAAGTATTTAAATTCGTTTTAAAATAAATAAGTAAAGGGTTTTCTGTGATATTTTTGGGAAAAAAATGAATTTTAGTGAGAAAAATAGAAAAAGTAAATTGAAAAACACAATTTCCCGTGATATATGTGAAAATGGTAAGTGATTATTCATTAATAATTATATATAACAATATTATCATTACATATTTATTTTGCATGTGTTATGTTTAGAAGATGAGTTGTTTTAGGTAGAAAATGTAAAACATATAATGTGTTTTAGCTGAAAAAGGTAATCAATTATAAATATGTAATAATAGTACCATTTTATATATATGTTACCTATTTTATTTTTAGAAGATGAGTTGTTTTAGTTAGAAAATTAGATAAAATAGGTAATGTATTTTAGCTGAAAAAAACAATTTATTATAAATAAATTGGTTATATATAGGCCCGACCCAAATTATAGATAGGTCCGGCCCAAATACCGACCGACCGACGACCGACCAAAACTTTTAATGTTTCGTCTTTAATAATATAGTATAGATATATATATATATATATATGTAGTCAAATTAAAAAATATCATTATAAGTAAATGTTGATCATATATAAAAAAAAATTGGTTTAAAATTTGTAACTGAAAAACGATATTTCAAACACATTATTAAAGCATTTACTGAGTGTGTTCACATAATTTAATATACCGATGGACACGTGGGAGGAGTCGGAATCAATTCTCAAGTAGAAATAAACAAATAAATAGGTGACATAAATACTATAAACCGTAATAAGTGTTTATCTCCCAAAGTGTTTATCACAAACACAGGTCTTGTAGGTGTGTAGGATTGTGCAAAAACGCGTCGACGTTCAGGTTTTTTTTTTTAATCCTCTATCTCATTTTTGTGTGTTCGATTATATTACAAAAAATTTTGTGCATTAAACGATTCTACAAATATAAACAACAACCACTTTCTAAGATACCTACTATAAATTATATTTTCTTCAACACACAAAAATTTGATAAACCTGTTAATAATCGTTAATCGCAAGAAGAACAATAATCCACTTGTGTTTTAAATTCTACATTGTTTCAATAAGTTCTCAAAATCAATAATACTCATTATGAACAAGACTCAGGGTGCACAATTATGTTTATGATTCAAAGTAATTACACTATTCGTCAACAAAGTTTCTTACTCCTCACTATGCATAAACCATACTTTTCATCTTACATTTTCAAACTCAAGACTACACAATCTTCAAGTTAATAAATCGATATAGATCATCTTAATCGTAACAAAATTATTGACATTTCTATGTAGGTCCGTGCCTCGCACGGGCTGTTACGCTAGTAGTAAATAATCCGGCTACTGAAGTTTCAAAAATCATCTCACTTAGGGCGAAGTTTAAATCGAGATTAATAAGTATTTAATGTATAAAATGAGCGTTAAAGAGAGAAATAGTGGATTTAGTTAATTTTTATTTTATGAAATTTTTGAACAGAGAAATATTGCTAGGAAATAATGAAGTATAAATGATGAAGAAAAGGAGTTAAAACTTTATGAAAAATAAGAAATAAAAATAAATTAAAAGAAAAAGCATAAGTACAATTTCGCCTAGTATTTCTCTTTCCGTGCCGGTTCTCCGACCCGGACGGCACTCTCTCTCTCTCTCTCTCTCTCTCTCTCTCTCTCTCTCTCTCTCTCTCTCTCTCTCTCTCTCTCTCCTCTCTCTCTCATACACACAACTATACATACAAACCCTAAAATCATGTAAAACCCTAAACACACACACTAATCTCACACACAACACTCTTCACTCCACTATGACATCCTCTAACAATCTCCGATCAATCGATCCCTCAATCTTCCACGCCTGTGCCGGAAATTCCGTTCAAATTCCGGCGATAAATTCTAGGGTTTATTACTTCCCTCAAGGTCATTCTGAACAGTCCTTGTCAACTCCTAAGTTCAGTTCTGCTGTGTATTCGCATCCGTTTACGCTTTGTAATGTAGTAGGTGTTGGATTTTTCGCGAGTGTCGAGACTGATGAGGTGTTTGTTAGAATGCGGTTGGTTCCGATTAGTGTAGGTAGTGGTGGTGGACAAGGTGTGGTGAAATGGAATGAGAAGGTAGTTTTCGGAATTTTGGTTTGTTTCGATAATTGTAGTGGAATCTGATCATGTGTCTTAATATTGGCCTGGTTGTTTGAATGATGTAGATATTTCGATAAATGGAATTTTAGGCGCTTAATTGTAAGAATTGGACTAGGGGGAAAATGTAGGGGATATGATGCTTAAGTAGAAAAAATGTTGAATATGATCTATTTAAACGGAAGTGATGATAAATTTTAATTATGGATAATTTTAAAATAATATGATTGATGCTTGGGTTTATTATTCGGATTATTGGATGGATTGTTAGAAGGTAATTTAAGCGGCTTGGTGATGTTTGGAATATTGAATGTGATTTCTTAGTTATTTGTTATTGATATTTTATTGTTTGTTTTGTTATGTTTAGAATATGTGATGAAGAGTGTGGTCTTTTATAGGTTAGGTAGGAGGAGAATCAAAGTTGATTTAGACGGAATTGCTGGTAATTTTGTAATTGTAAATAATGTTAAAATGGATTATTGGATTAGTCTTTAAAATGTATCTCAATTCTCAATTGCCTCTCGAGTTGTTAGAATACTGAATGTGATTTTTTAGTTATTGTTTGGTGATATTATTCTTTGTTTTGTATTGTTAGAATTATGTGATAAAGAATTGTAGTGGTTTGAAGTTTAGGTGTTTTCTTATATGTGAAAATGAACCGGAATTGTTTATGGTGAAATGATTGGATAGGGTGATGCAGAGGAGAATGATGTTGTTTCGTTCTCTAAGGTTTTGACCCCATCAGATGCAAACAATGGTGGAGGGTTCTCGGTTCCGAAGTTTTGTGCTGACTTAATTTTTCCACCGTTGAATTTCGAGGCTGATCCACCTGTGCAGAACCTTGGGGTGAGGGATGTGCATGGCACAGTGTGGGAGTTTCGGCACATTTATAGAGGTACGCCACGTCGTCATTTGTTAACTACGGGTTGGAGTAAGTTTGTGAACAACAAAAAGCTGGTTGCCGGAGATTCTGTTGTGTTCATGCGGAACCGTCACAGTGGTGAGATGTCGTTAGGGATAAGGAGAGCTGTTAAAGTGAATGCTGATTGTAACGGCAGGTGGAATTATTACGAGGACAAAAGAGAGATGGAGGGGTTTTCTAGAAATGTCAAAGGTAGAGTTGCAGCGGAGGCAGTGGAGGAAGCTGCTGAGTTGGCAGTCAAAGGATTGGGATTTGAGATTGTGTATTATCCTAGAGCCGGATCTGCAGATTTTGTGGTGAAGGCAGAAAAGGTGGAAGGGTCCTTTTCGGTTTTTTGGACAATGGGAATGAGGGTAAAAATGGCAGTGGAGACAGATGATTCTTCAAGAATGACTTGGTTTCAGGGCACTATTACGTCTGCTGGATTGCCAGATAATGGGCCGTGGAAAGGCTCTCCTTGGCGCATGCTTCAGGTATATCCAAATGTAGCCGTTTCTTAATAGTCACATGATTAAGTGAGATTACACTTGGTGTTCTGCTAAATTATGCGAGCAGTTGCCTTTTTGATGCATTCCTAAGCACTAATAGGTATCTAGACATCACCATAGATTTCAGTCATTAGGCAGGTGGAATTGATAGTTACCTTTATTAAAATCATATCAAAATAACAATATGTGTTTGCTTCTTAAACCCAATTCTATAGTGAGTGATTTTCACTTGGCTTGGTTTATCTTTTCCATAAATGCTTCCTTATTGTGTTCTGTGTTTTAAAAGTTTTGCCTATGTGTTGACTGCTGGACACCTTGTTTTTCTCTAGATTCCTAAGCCTTTGCCTGGAATTATTTACTCTTTGTTCAGTCAGTTGTTAACACCCCACTACATTCTCAGGACACTTGCACCTCTAAAACAACTCTCTTTATTTAATTATAATACTTGGACTTCTGTATTCAATTGGCCTGGAAAATAAAAAAACGGGAATACTGTTTTTCGTGGTACTGAGGGTATTTCTTTGCGATAAATTATAACTTATGTATGTGTAATCCTCCTGTTACATTTGCTTGACCTATATTAGTATGTTATAGATGCATTAAAAATTCTTTGATTTTATCAATTGGAGGCAGCTTATGAGCTAAGCATAATTTTAGGACCAGGGACCAGGGGATTTTTAATCTTTTCATCGTGGACATTTGGTTACTTTGACATTATCAAGTGAACATGTTGATAGGAAAATATTTCAAAAACAATTAGCAATAAAAAATAAGTAAAAAGAATTCTTATATAGCGTTAGCTAATTAGTCAGGATACTACCTTTTCTATATTTTAGGCATTTATCATTAGTCATTACCATGACAGAAGAAGATCGACACTCGACAGTGGTCTGTTTGTCAAGGTTAATGCCACTGTATTTATATATAGGCCATCTTTTGTCTATGCATGGGACTAATCCGGGTGCATATAGTAATTTTGCATGATACGGGGAACTTTTAAAATTAGAATTTATGGTATACATAGTTGCACATCTAAGTAATCAACATATTGAAGGAAAATTTAGGCAATAATGGAAATTGAGAACTTGGGTTTGTCCAGTTACTATGATTAGAATTCACGGGAGCTCATCTTTATGTAAGTAGGGCTAAGATGTCATATTATGATTGGAGGGTTTCCATGTGCAATTTATGTGATTTTAAATTTCCTGTCTCCTAAATGAGGCAAGCATTAGTCCTTTCAGAGTAGAGGTTCATCATGTTCCAATATTAGATGAGAAATGACCAGATGACAGATTTTAGTTACAAGAAAAATGGTGTCCTTTGTACAGACGTTAACTCTTCATAGGAAGCATAAAAAACTTGCACTTATATTCGAAACATACAGGAAGTAAAATCATGTTGTCATGGAGTCCATATGGCGGTGCCATATCCGGCCATGTGGCTCATGGAGCCCCTCGGTCTAGGGTGGAATTGGGTTTTGGTTTTATGCAAATACTTGCTACCGCCACTTGGTCATTAAGTGTCCATGTCGCCTTTAGATGGTCATTTGCAAGTACCTGCTACAACACTGCTCTTAAGTATCAAGTTTACATTAATTTAGATTTTTAGAAGATGCAATAGCGAGAATGGCTTTCAAGCAAAATGCTTCAATACAGACTGAATTATGTGCTACTCAGTGCCAGTTTTCAAATCTTTTCTTTTTCTACGTATATTTTTACAAGGTTTTATCCTATTTCTGATATTTACAATTAAAATTCATGGATGGTTGTGTGGTCTAAAATCAGTGATTTAAACAGTGAAATCAGTTATTCTGCTTGGTCAAGGAAATCCCCTCTTGTTTATTTTTTGTTTTATTACAGACCGTTTTCTTCTTGAGACGGGATTGCACATGGTGATTAAAAGGTTACACATATCACATATGCCTTGGTGGTGAAAAGGTAGACACGCGAGAATCCTAGTCTCGTGCTATAGAGCGTAGAGGTTCGACTCCTCTCCAAGGCATTACTCTGGAGTGCTGCTTAAGATATATTGGGATATATGCATAGGTTGAGTGAGTATGTAGGTCTCTTATTGTATGTGATTATTAGGGTTTTCATTTCTTGCCCTTATCCATTTTGCCGCATCGTTTGCAACATTTTTAAGTCCTCTTTGCATATATGCCAAGTGCAGTTTTTCTACATCTTTCTTTGCTGATATGCTATCCGGATTGTGTTGGTGGCATTATCTTTTCTCGTTTGCTGGCTATCTCAAGCTGCAGTATTAGTGAAACCATGTGCATGTGATATCCCATTTTCTCATATACCCTACCAGTATGCTCTATCTTTTGCTACATGGCTGCAACATTCTGTTAATATGTTCTTCAGAAAGTTAATGATATTACCTTTTGTTTAACCCGGATATCAGTATCTTTCTTGTAGTCAAGTGTACAAGTATTTGTATGTAGTTATGTTAATTAGGCACATTTCCAGCCTCAGGAGCTTTTTTGGGTACAAGTTAATTATTGTTTTTTGGGTAAGGTCAATCACAAGAAATATAAATACTCATGCACACATTTGCTTCCATTGTGGCTTGAAGCGTCAACCTTTGGTTACTAAGGACAAGGGATATCCACCAGGCTAGGACCCTAAATTATCATTCCTGCTGTAATTTTCATTTTCAAATTGGATGAGGATCATCATAAAATTTATCGCATGCTATGTTGGATTACATATTCTATAGAGTATAGTCTGACGGATGGAATTTAATTGTGAGAAACTAAGGCAACTTCAAAAATAACGTCATGCTGCAATATGTTAGCTTCCTATTGATGTCATCTGATAAAGTGTTTGTCTTAATTTCTGCTACGTGTATGATTTATGTTGTTACATGTCATAGTAAGCTGGTACTATATATACATTCGTTTATCACAATGTGCCAATTACTATATGGCGGCATGCAAAATTATGTGCTTTCGTTGATTATTTTCTTCCCTAAGAATCGAAGATGAAGAAAAGTGATTCTTGTTAATGCTAGCCTTATTACTTGCGTCTGAAAGAAACGATCTTGCAAGCTAGTATTTAAAGAATAAGTTAGAAGTGATGAAAAAGTATCTCTGAGCAGAAACTTTAGTAGGTTTTAGTCTTCCGGTAGGTTATGTATCAAGATATCTAAGTAGAATCAAATCCCTGATACTCTTACTACATCTGACTGGAGTTCTCATATTTCCGTGTCACAGGTTACATGGGATGAACCTGAAGCTCGTCAGAATGTGAAAAGGGTTAGCCCTTGGCAAGTGGAGTCTGTCGTGGCGACACAATCACTTCATACAGAATTCAGTCCCACAAAAAAATGTAGAATTTCTCAGGATATGGGGTTGCTGCCTGATGGAGATGGAGAACTTTTATTTCCTATGACAAGCTTATCTCATTCATTGATGGAACACTTGAACCCATCATGGATGGATTATAACTCCTTCCCTTCCAGCATTCAGGGAGCCAGGCAAGATCAGATTTGTATTTCTGGTGTATCTAGTGTCATTCGCAAAAATAGTCATCAAATTTGCAGCAATTACTTTGCTGGCAACAACTCACCAATGACAGAAACTGTGTCTACTGAATTAAATATTGGCAGTTCACAGTTAGAAAACTTATCAACTGATGATAGTCAGAACAGCGTGCATTTCTTTGGCAATGAGCAAGTTAAAAAACGGAGAGTCTGCAGTTTTCCTCCCAAAGTTGGATTTAGCTCAATCCAGTTATTTGGTAAGATTATCAACACGACTAATCGGGTTGAAGGAGGTTTCGATGATAGAAGATGCACTGAAGACGATGGCAGTAATGTGTACAAAGAAAGAGGCATTGACCACCATCTAAAACATTCCTTAGCCTATCCATTTACAGAATTCGTCGACACAGTTGATGTTTGAAGGCTCGGAGATTCAGCCGGGGAAGCATGTTTGTTTTGAATGAATGTTTTATAAAAACGGAAGCTGTACAGCTAGGCACATCTTTCTCTTAAGGACCATCATCGGTAACCTTAGTATTTTAGTTTTCCTTTCGAAACAGTCCCTGTAGTGCTAAGGCTAGATTTTAGACTCCCCTCGTTAAATTTATCTCTGGCATCTTTCTTTAGATTATTTGTATTATGTAATGTGGACAGCAACTAGCTGCTGCAACTCTGCAACTAATTACTACAGTAGTTCTTATGTATTGCTTCACCTGGCAATTAATTCAACGTATGGATTTTCGGTTGATGGCTAAATTATATATATATTTTTCTCTTTGTTTCTGAATTATTTTTAGGAAATTCGTAGTAGATTAAATGGAGTAATACTCTGATAATTAGTAGTAAAAAGTATAAACTTAATTTTACTGATTTTTTTTTAACTTCCAGATATTTGTTTTTATGTGTCCAGATGCACTATTGTTAATTTTTTTCCCTCCAAAGTCAAGGACAAAACACATTTGAGAGAAGAAGAATTAGAACACTTCTCAACTTCAATCCATCAGAGGTCTAGCTTCGGAGGTTAAATAGTATTATCCAGATCATTGATGGTTTAAATCGTCTGTTTTTCCTTGTTTATGAAAATTAAACGCAATTTTTTCGCCATTGTTGTAAAATTTGAAATATGGGTGAATATTGGAGAATCAGTTTTCCGAACAAAGTAAATGAACATAATAAGCCAAGACCTCTTATTGTCATATTGGATCGCAGATCAATCTGGCATCCTCTGTGCAGTTACATTTTTCATACATGTTTCTTAGAGCACCTACAAGAGCATTTTTGTGTTCAGAAAACAGACTCTTCAAAATATAACAATGACACTGTTTCCCCACATTTAGAGCTTCCATTTCACCGCATGCTGGGACTAGTGTCATGAAGGTTATCGAGGTTGGCTCAATACTCTCACGAAGCATTTCGCAGAAGTACTCAAGAGCCTTCTCAGGTTGTGAATTTTTTATGAAGCCAGAAATCATAGTATTCCATGTTATTGTGTTTCTATCCTTAATGTTCCAAAATACCTTGGTTGCCGAACCAATATCATGACATTTTGCATACACGTCAACCAATGCACATTGGACGAAAATGTTGTCTTCAAATCCATTCTTGATAACATATCCATGGATTTCCTTCCCTTGCTGCAGTTGAAGCAGATCAGCACAAGCTGCAAGAGAACCAGTTGTTGAGACGACGTTTGGCCTAACTGACAAATGTGGCCTTCTATCAAAAAGCCAACCTTTAGTGGGCAATTGCATGTTACGGAACAATTTAAGAGCTTCACGACTAAGCCCAGCTTGCTGAAACCCATTTATTAAAACATTAAATGTAACAACGTCTAGCTGTAAATTCGTTGATACCATATCTGCTAGAAGGGCATATGCCTCGTTCTTGTATCCATTTCTTGCAAGTCCAGCAAGCAACGTGTTATAAGTAAATTCATCTGGTCTTATGCCATCATTTTGCATAGTTTTAAAAAGTTGCAGTGCACTGTCCATTTTTCCAACATTTACAGAAGAGGCAATCATTTCATTCCACATGACAATGTTCTTGGTTCCCGCGGTCAGGAATACTTTCTCCACACAATCATTTCTTGCACATTTAGAATACATATCAACTAGCGATCCCACCACATGTTCATTCCGATGAAGTTCTCGTTTCAAGGTATAACCATGTATTGCTTTGCCAATTTTCAAATCTTCTAATCTTGCACAAGATGATAGGGAGCTTACTATTGTCACAGCATTAGGTCTCTCAGGAAACCGTAACATTTTACAGAAAACAACTAAAGCATCTTCATAACATCCATTGTAGACACATCCCGAAATTACTGCATTCCAAGAAGTAACCTTCGGCATCACCCCATTCACTTGCATCTCTTCCAAGCAACAAACAGAACGATGAACTTCTCCATTCCGTGCATAGCCTGAAACAAGTGCATTCCATGATATCAAATCAGGCTTCACTCCACTTATTTCCATGGACTGAAAAGTGTCTTCTGCCTCACATATAAGACCTTCATCCATATAAGCCGAAACAAGAGCAGTCCAAGAAACCACATCCCTCTCCCGCATCACATCAAAAACACTTCTAGCATACCCTAAATTCCCACAATTCGCATACACATCAATAAGTGCATTACTCACAAACACATCACTCCCGAACTCCCTCCTCACAACATACCCATGAATCATTCTCCCAATCCTCTCCAACTTAACCGCAGAACACGCTTTAAGTATTCTCGGTACAAGAAACCTATCCGGCAGTACCCCATCAAACACCATCAACCCAAAAACCGAAAAAACCTCCACCCATTTCTCACACCGACAATACGACCCTATCAACGCCGCATAAACTTCCACACTTCTCTCAGTCATTTCATCAAACATCTTCCGTGCATCACCCAATAACCCACCACTCCTCAAATAAAAAACCGCAATCTTACTCCCAATCAAACTATTCCATCCAACCCCACCTAATTTCACAAAATACCCATGAACTTGCTTGCAATTATAACACCACAAGCGCGAATTCGACTCAAAAATGCTCGAAAAAGGGTCACTTTCTTCACTTTTTCCAAACTCATAATCACAATTTCTTCTCTTAATATCAGCTACTAAATCCAAATGCGAATGTGGGTTTTTCTTAGTTAACAATGCTCTGCGTTTGAGCTGAAGATTTCTAGCCGTTGAGGCTTCATTGTTTAAATTTTTCGAAAAAAGCTTGGTTTTTTGGGGAGTAAAATTAGGGAAAAAGTTATCTGTGAAAACAAGATGATTATAGGGAAGAAACCCAGTTTGTAGAATTGCCATCATCAGATTAAAGTGGAAGATAGAAGTGGCATAGATTCATAAGTTTTGTATTTCGCGCGCAAAATATATGTGAAATGTTCTTGACATTTAAGATTAAGTGCAAGTTTATATAGGTTTTGGACGTTGTCGTAAAAGGGATTAATCGGCTAATCAGAATAATTAATTGGATCATTAATCGGAATAAATTTAATAATATTTTATATACAATTATATTTATATATATAATTGTTTCGTTATTTCAACTAAACATATGTTATTATCATATATTTTTACAAATATGTTAAAAATGTTATATAATTGTAATAGATAAAATTTTGAAGGTTTAATTTTTCAATTAGAGATCAAAGATAATTTATGATTTAGGCATCTAAAATTATAATTATATGTACAAAAAAAATATTTTTTTCCTATTATTTAATCAAGTTTCTACCTTTTAAATTTTTAATTTTTTTAATTTTTAACTATTTTTTTACCATTTTTAAATAATTAGTCCGATTTTTGACCGATTCAGTCGATTTTTGACCGTTTTTCTGAAAAAACGATTAATTAACCGATTTTCGCTTAATCAGTTCGGTGGTCCGCGGTCTAGCGATTAATCGCCAACTTTTAGAACACTGGTTTTGGATAAGAGAATTTTCTTTTTTCATTCAAAAAAATTGATTTTCTTTAATTTTATATGAAATCAATAACATAATTTGTTTAAAAATACATGTCGGTTTTACTCATAGCGTACCTATTGTTTTTCAAATAAAATCACCATATTATATTGTATAAATTTATATCGAAGATTGCAGTTATAAATGTATTCTGATATTTTCATATTTTATACCATATATGATATGATAGTGTATAATTATTTAAAATCAATATCAGAATTATGATAATATATATAAAGTTATATCGAAGATTGCAGTTACAAATATATTATGTTCCGATATCTTCATATTTTATACCCGATATCTTCATATTTTATACCATTTGTGATATGATTGTGTATATTTATAATCAATTTCAGAGATATTTTTATTATAGGATGACATTTTTTATGTTATGAAAAATGTTAGAATTTCTAAAACGGTTTTCAAATACTGAATTATCAATTTGTGATTGATTTTTTTTTTGAAACGGAAATTAATTCATTAATGAAAAGTCATACGACATCTAAAAAACAATCGAGTCGAACAAACGTAAAACAGATCATATCGCTTATTACAGTCTTTATCGAGAGACAATCAAGCGATTAGTCTTTATCGAGAGACAATCAAGCGATTTGTTGAATTTGATATATACACATGTACCTCCTTCGCCACAACCAGTTTGAACTATCGACCGTAATTGCAATCCCATCAAAATCTTCATCACTGAATCAAAACCTTGAAAATCACACAGATTTAACCTCTCGGACGTTAAATTATTCCAAAACACACCAAAACACACCAAGCTCTCACAAGAAGAGGATAAACAAAACCCAAATGAATTGGGACCAAAACTCATTAAGACGAGATTAAATTAAACAAACAAAACAGAATTAAAATGGCATAAATCCTTATCAGAAAGGAGAATTATTGAAAAAAACAAAAATAAATCAAAGAAATTAATTGATTAGGGGCCTTCCACCGGTAAAAACCTATGGAAGCCCCACCGGCTGCTAGGAGAAAAAGAAAAAGGAGACTGTGAGGAGGAGAGATCCTGTGTTAATAACTTCAAAAGGATGAGTAATTTTGATTTGTAATTTTTCGAGTATCAATTTGTGATTGATTATGTTTTTTTTTAAAATACTCTAAAGACATTCTTTTTGTTTAAGAACTAATAGCAACAAGTAATAATTCAGCGGCCAATCCCCTCATAAAATTTTCCAAGGCCAACAAATGGAAATGAAGTACTTAAACATGATCATAATAATCAGAGGCGACTCCTAATCATAGAAACATGAGCAAGAAAATCAGCATTTTTCTCCAGCTTCTGCATACATTTCTCTGGCAAACTCACCCATACTTCAATCCCCTTACCATCCCTAGTATCCATTAAGAAGGCACAATTAGTAGGGATCCTTGTAGTCCCTAACTGAACAGGCTTCCCCCACCCGAAATCGACTTCATATGTAGGAAATCCGCACCAACTACTAGTGCTAAACAAACCTATTCCATCTGAATACTCTGCAAAATCTTCGACTGCCTTCTTGTAGTCCGTAAAATAATTTTCATCCTCGTACAAATTCTTCAAAAACTCTGGAGTAACTTCTTGTATCGAATCAAGAACTTCTCTGACCAAAGCTCTGTAATCAGTCTCCGAGCCTGCACTAGTCACTATAGCATGCGTAATATTTCCAAGGCTGTTTTGCAGGATTTCAGGATGGCCCATCTTGTTTCGCAAATTCATTTGCATTGTCATGAACCAGATTTTTTCTGGACTTGTTGCGATGATTGCAGCCCATACGAAGGTAGAGACAGCAACAACTCGACTTGGATATTGGTCGAGATCTTTTCCCATTTTTTTTTGCAGGGCAGATATGCTACAGTTACTAAAGATAAATCTCTTAGCACTCGATTTTGTTCCTTTCTCAACCTCGAGCTGGTTAAAGCCACTGACATCTTGTGGACGAAACACTGTCGTGCAGTCTCTGACAAAAGTGTCTTCAATTTTTTCTCCTCGGGTGATAGCAGACCAGGTTTTAAGGAAATTGTGTATCACTGCAAAGTCTATAATTATGTGATTAATGCAGATCCCGATAGCAATGCCACCACAGCTAAAGTAGTTTACTTGGGCACCTAAAAGACACTTCTGATTTTCCGGTGTTGGCACTCCTTCTGGATCAAAAGGAACTAGTTGCTTCAATTGATCGATTTTCAGGTTGTTAAGCACACTAGATACGCTGACAGGAACGCGAGATTCAACAAATTCGACGCCTTGATCTTTGCATTCGATGGAAAATACGTCTTTAATCCGTCCTGACAGTGGATACATGTGACTTAAGGTTTGAGAGAGTGAGTTCTTCAAGAGGTTCGGATTCTTTTTATCGACAACAGGGCTAGATGCATAGAATAGAATGATGGGCACATAGAACCTGGGAGATAATTGATCCTTTAGAGAGAGCTTGAAGGTTGAAAGGTTTTTCGGTGTTGGAGAAGCAGGTTTAATGATTTCTCTACACACAACTTCTGCCTCGAAATTCATTGTACTAACACTACAAGAAAAACGGGCTTTTAATATCGAATACTATAATGTTCGAGTAACACGAAAAAATTTATGAAGTAGGGAGAAAACACAATTCTAGAAATGATCTTATAAACAATTTTTTATGAGTAGTAGATAGTAGATTATCAGAAAGTATTTAGTATTAAAGATTACAGTGCAAATATGATATCCGGAAAGATCTAATCATAATGACAAAAGTTTAATGCAGTTACAAAACAGTATCATGCAAATATTTGGATTTTGTGTGGATGTTACAAAAATCTAAACAGACTGCTGCAACCTTAGAGCATGGTACTGGCTAAAGTGGTTAGCTAAAATAAGATAAAATACTGATTATTTAAAATTTGTTGAATTTGTAAGGTATTGTGTTCCAATGGAGTTGGCTATAATAATTGGTTATATTTTAAAAATAGTATGTTATTATTATTTCAGATCATTAAAAATAGAATATGTTATTTTAATAAGGTAATAGATGACGTGGAATATTGCTACAGTTCCCTAGAAGTTCAGCAAATATAGCCAACGTAAGGAGGTTGGCTATATTTTTTGCTAAGAGGAATGGACCATTGGAATGCATCTTTTTATACATAATCTTTATAATTCGTAATTATGGCATGTTAATTTGAATTTTAGCTAAGGGATTGCTCCCATTGGAGATGCTCTTATGCACATTGTATTGTCTTGCTCAGTTTTCTTTTTGCTAAAACCAAAACCTGGCTTTCGGCAACTTTTGGCTAAAATTTTAAATTAAAAATTTTCAACTAACCCTTATTTCATACATCTTTTAAGGGTTTTTTTCAAAAGTACCTAATTGTAGAAATTATTTATAAAAATAAGTTTTTTTGAAACTCTTGCAACCCTCGTTTGCAACAATTTCAAACTCAAGTTAGGTATTTTATAGATTTTCCTTTAATTTATTAATTTACATAAAATGAAATAAAATAAATTTAATAAATAAAATTAGTCTTTTAGGTCCCCTTGTATACTGCTCTAGATTAGAATATTGAAATTCAGAGATGAGATATTGGTGACGTAAATACTTACCCAAATAACACAATATGCTACCAATGTTAAGAATTAGGAAAATCTACGTGAAAACCTAATTTTTTGAAATTATTTACAAAAATACGTTCAGTTGCAAGTGAGGTTGAAATTGTTACAAATGAGTTGCAAACGAGGTTGCAAGGGTTACAAAAAGAATTCGTTAAACCATCATTATTGTGTGAGTTTGGTGTAGCTGTAAAATTGTTTAAATCTGATTTTTGGAACTCAAGATACAAAGCCTAATAAATAAAGTCTAAAAAATAATAACATAAAATAATTACAAAATTATGAATTAATATAATTGTAAATATTAAAAAAAGAGTCATGACACAGATTATAAGCTAGTACCTAAAAATATCAATTATAGTATTATCTGTATCTTTAACATTAATACACACCCAAAAAATGGATTGTACCTTTCACATTAATAGATAATTAAATCATATTATTTTTTAAAAACACATTCAAAAATATCAATTATACTATATCTTTCAATAATTAATAAAATATATAAGTTATTAATACACACTCAAAAATTCCATAAACAATAATTTCAATCATTAAAATATAAAAAAATCTCCGTAAGCCTATAAGCTAGTAACTTGTAAGTTTAAAATAACTTAATTTTTAAGTAAATAATTATTCTCTAAACTACAAATGTTAAAAAGAACTTATTGTGAAAAAAAATGCTGCGGCCACAAATTTTCTAAACCAATACTGAAAGAGCGTAAATTCTTCTAAAGAAATTAACAAAAATACTACTTTGTCTCGCTTGTATACATTGAGACAGAAGAATTTGACACACATCTCTTATAAAGTTTTTATAGTTTCATAAATTATTTTAAATTTATTTTTAATAAAAATTTAATATTTGAATTTTTATTCAGTAAAAAAATATATTAAAAATAAGTTATGAAAGTATACATTATATGCACTTAGAAACGAGGGGACATAGTGAGTATTTTTTTTTATGTTTTCTTTTTACGATTTTACTACTGAAAATATTTGCAAAATTACGGTTTGTAATATGAAATTAGTTGCAGTTAGTTGCAAAGTTGTATTTTTGTAAAAAAAAATTCAAAAATCCGTATTTTTGCAAATTCTCTTAAAACAAAACATTTGTTTTACAAAAAAAAAAATCATATTTATGAAAAAAGCTCAAGATTATGTGCGTGTTTGGGGTATCACAAAAAAGTTGATTTATAGCTTAAAATGAGTAAGTGCTAAATGATAAGTTGATGAATTCTTATAAGTTATACGGGTGTTTGGAGAAATTTACTTATAAGTTAGTTAAGAGTTTGCTAAATTAAATTTGAAAAAATAATTATTAAATACAATAATTTTAGCACTTACATTTTAAATTAAAAAAATATTTAAAAACAAAAAGTAAAAATATAAAATATTAAAAAACAAATAAATATAAATTTAGAAAAATGTACGTCATTATTAACATGGGTTGACAAGGTTTACGTTGCCGTATAATCTACTTATTACTCCACAAAAGTAATTTTAAATAAATACTATTAAATTGAAAAAAGACTAGCATGCAGAATAATTAACTCGATCCTTGCCTGTTTCGGTCGTTAGTCAAATCACGAATTTAACTCTTAATTTATTTTTGAGTTAATTATACTTTGCATCTCTCATCTTTATCCCAATTTCAATTATGTATATGTAGTTTCATAAATTACACTTTGCATCCCCAAACTTTAAAATATAAGTCGAATCACAACCCCTTATACGTTTTTATCAAAAATAATATTGTTTTTAACGAATATATTGACAAATGCGATATAAATTATTGTAGTGATAATATAAATTTTAAATTTTAAACATGTAACTAATTTTACACTTTTAAAAATTTTAAATCATAATTTAATATTATTTTTTGCATCTCCAAACTTTAAATCATAGATCGAATCACAACCTTTTATACGTTTTCTATCAAAAATAATATTTCTTTAACGACTGTATTGACAAATGCGATATCAAATTATGCAATGATTATATAATCTATATGTTAAGATGGTACAAATATATTTTAATGATTTTATACGTATCATATATCATAGTAGTCACAACTTTATTTAATAAAAGCATATTAGTTCAATTTTTTATAAATAAATTACAATTGATTAATAGTCATAAAATAATATTAAATTATGATTTAAAATTAGTTACATGTTTAAAATCTAAAATTTATATCATCACTGTAATAATTTTATATCGCATTTGTCAATATATTCGTTAAAAACAATATTATTTTTGATAGAAAACATATAAGGGGTTGTGATTCGACTTGTATTTTAAAGTTTGGGGATGCAAAATGCAATTTATGAAAATACATATACATAATTGAAATTAAAGTAAAGTTAAGAAATGCAAAGTGCAATTAACTCTTTATTTTTAGTCAATAACTTTGTATTCACTGTAGACTTAATCAAAAGTCAGTTATTGACTAAGCATGCGTAGACCTATCACATCTAAAAGGTTGGTGGGGCGCGAATCTTACAGAGACTAGAGAGTAACGCCGACGGTAACTCCGACAAACTAGCTAAATAGGTTCATAAATTGAAATGTAAAGAATTTGAAGCAAAAACTTGATCTAACAGTCGGCCTGCTTAGTCATTCTTTAAAAATTTAAGAACTCCTCTTCCGTATTGTTGGAGTTGTCATTTTTTATAATATCCTAAATCTAGATTAATTTTTTATAATATTTATAAGGAACACATTAGGAGTCTCTTGGAGTTGCTCTAAGTAATCACAATAACTCTCAAAATTCAAATGACATGATAAAATAAATCGAGATTAATTTTTGGAATCTCTACCATTTTTCTAGAGATTATTAATCGAGATTGTTGACCTACGAAACGACATATTTATAAATTTGACGTATCATAAATTCTGATATGCCAATTGCCAAGTACAATCTATCGAAAAATATAAATACTTATATGTTAAAGATTAATTGTTTTCTGAAATCTTAAGATATCAAGACCGAATTTTTATACTATCGCATATATATTTAAGTGTTTGTATTAAGGCTCTGTTTGGGATTGCTGTTAAAAATCGCTGTGCTGTTGAAAAAAGTGCTGTTAAAATAAGTGCTGTTATGAAAATCAGATAACTGTTTGGTAATATTTTTGATATGTGCATGTTTTGGTGTATAATATAAAAAATTAATGTTTTTGGTGAGTTTTGATGTTGAAACCAGTTGCTTCCCGCAAAAGCTGAAAAACAGTTTTTTTCAAAAGCATGGGGAGACCTGCTTTCTCTAAAAGCAGCTTTTGAGCCAAAATCACTTTTCATAAAACCAGCTTTTAAATTTTACCAAACACTTTTTTAGCTGTTTTTCAGAAAAAAGCTGATGTTGCAACTTAATGAAAGCTCCATTCGAAGGTTGCAATGAATTTCTTTCCACTGATTAATTCTTTCTATTGCCTCCTTAAATTACTTAGTCTTACCATAGACTTTCGGTGACGGGAGTACTAGGATTGCCACCACATATCAACCATATATAAGTTTATTAAGCTAAAAAAAGACCATATAAGTCTCATAAATAAAAGAAACATTTTTTTAAAATTTCAACTTGCAAGAGCTGATGAACATAGTTTCTTTTCTCATCTTTCTTGTTATATCATTTTGGTGGCCGTTGTTTCATGCACAAGTAAGAGTAGCCAACGGCAGCCTGATCAGCCCTGTGGTGAACCATGAAAGCAACGGAAGAATCAGCATTGGCGCCATTTTCGACGAAACTTCTAGACCAGGCAAAGAAGCTAAAGTCGCTGTAGAGATGGCAATTGATGATTTTAGTTCCAGTACGAATCCGTATCTGTTTCTGTACAGTCGAAACTCCCAAGGCAAACCTGGTCGTGCAGCTGTGGCAGGTAAATTTCTTTGTATCCGCAAGGTTCTATATAGCCTAGCGGATATTCCTTTCATGTCGGTAATAAGAGGTCGGAAATTTAAGACTCAGTGGAGACATGTGTGCGTGAGTATTTAAAATTAATGTAACAAATATCGATATACACTTGTGACATTGTGGCATTTTGTTACACATTTTTTGCTTGGTGAATAACTTGCAATTTGGCCATTGATGCAGCAAAAGAGCTTATATCAACACATGGCGTAAAGCTTATTATGGGAGCTCATACACGAGGTGAAGCATCAGCTATTGCCGAGGTAGCTAGTGAAGAAGCTCAGGATGTACCAGTATTTCTATCTTTTGCTGATTTAACTCCGAAAACGCTAAAATTCCCTTGCGTCCTTCAAGCTACACCAGACCAGAAAGTACAGATGAATGCAATTGCAGCTATTATACAATCTTGGGGATTGCTTCAAGTCACTCTGATTTACGAGAATGTGCCTACTTTATCCACACCCGAGATAATAGTTTCTCAACTTTCTCAGGCACTTGAACAATCCGGAGGCGAACTTTCTCACATTTTTACTCTCACCTCGTTCTCTCTCGATTCGTTACAGAAAGAGCTTATTCAGCTCAAGGAAAAAAAATGCCGAGTTTTTGTGATTCATGCAACTCTTGAATCGGGATATCGCCTGTACCAAAATGCAAAGAAATTGAACATGACAGGAGATGGCTTTTTATGGATTGCAACAAACAGCATCACTGATCTCTTCCATTCTGTCAGTCCCAAAAACATGTCATTGATGCAGGGTATCATTGGAACCAAAACTTACTTTCACGAAAACTTGCTAGAATTTCAAAATTTCAGGAAAAGATTTCAGTCACACTTCAAGAATATTTATCCTGATGAAGAATACAATGAGCCTGGCATCTTTGCTTTGCAGGCCTACGACGTCATCCAAAGAATTTCAGCAGCAGATTTTAGTGGATCCGGGGCAGAATTTCAATGTGTCAACTGGACAATATCTCCAGCTAAAGTAGTGGAGATTGTTAACGTAGTTGGGAAGAGTTATCAAAGTGGGTATTGGACGGAAGGACTTGGATTTTCAGAAACTCTCGATGATGAAGCTTTTCACCACACTTCTATGGAGATTTTGAAAGAAGTTCTGTGGCTGGCACAACCATGGCACACTGAGAGACAGAGACGTATTCTTGCAGGTAGATCAGAGCCAATTAGGGTGGGTGTGCCTGGCCATTCGATATTCAAACAATTTGTGAAGGTTGACACTGATCCCAGAACTAATAAAACTTCTTATGAAGGATTTTCCATTAAAGTGTTCGAAGAAGTGATGAAAATTGCAAACAAAGACTTGACATACAATTATGTTCCGTTCGGAGGACCGACATATGATGATATGGTGAAAGAAATATCTTTAGGGGTAAGATTATTCAAACTATATTTGTAGTTGTATTTTTGCAAGTACCTAGCTACTTTGTTAATCCCTGGCTTGGGATCTAATTAAATTTTATTTGTGAAGAATTTTACTGCAGTAGCGGGTGACGTAACAATTCTAGAAGCAAGACACAAGTTTGCAGACTTTTCACAGCCCTATACAGAATCAGGAATGGTGTTAATAGTACCCATTCAATCCAGATTACCTAGTCGAATGTGGCTCTTCATGAAGCCCTTTACAACAAAAATGTGGGGCCTAATTGTAGCCATAACCATCTACAATGGCTTTACAGTTTGGTTGATAGAGAGAAGTCACAATGATGAATTTAGATCAGGACCTGTCTGGAATCAAATTGGAACACTCTATTGGCTAGCGTTTAGCACACTATTCACTTTGCGCGGTAAGTTTCTGCACTATCACGACGATCTGCTAATTTTTGTCGAAGGAAATACTGATAGCTTGTACATGAATAGGTATGTGACATTAGTATTATGATTTTGTGAAACATATACAGGGGATAGACTGCATAGTAATTTATCAAGGATGGCAATGGTGGTGTGGCTTTTTGTGGCACTAATAATCACACAGAGTTACACGGCTAGCCTTTCCAGTATGCTCACTGCTCAAATGCTTGAACCGTCTATAAAGGATGTTGCAACACTCAAGAAGATGAATGCAACAGTTGGGTATTGCAAAGGGTCATTTCTTAAATCATACATTATCGGCACCTTAGGTTTTGACCCTGCAAATATCAGAAAGTATCCATCAACAGCTGCGTATGCAAAAGCCCTCAACACCAAAGAAATAGCTGGTATCTTTCTTGAAGTTCCTCCTGCTAAAGTCTTTCTTGCTCAGTACTGTAAAAGCTTCATTAAAACCGAGAAAACCTTCAAGGTTGGAGGATTTGGCTTTGTAAGTTCTCATCTCTTTCCTATATATTTTCCTAGCTAGTTCGATTAAGAACTGCATGGTATAGAACCATCTATGTTTGCAATCTACAATTAAATCATAGGATTTCTCTATATAATGGCAGGCATTCGAGAAGGGCTTTCCGCTACTTCCAGCCATAAACAATGCTATAATGAACATTACCGAAAGTGGAGAGTTACTAAAGCTGGAGCAGAAATACATAAACTCTGAGGAGTGTGTGGATGCAGACACAGTTTCAAATGAAGAGGCTAGTATTGGCTTAAATAGCTTCTCAATACTATTCATGTTAACCGGATGCACATCAACATTTGCTCTTGTCATGTTTGTCATCAGACACTTACTTTATTCTGAGTCAGAACACACAAATGTCAAGAAAGCTCTTATCAAGAGATGGCGACGCTATAGAAGACAGACATCCGGTAGAGTAATCAATGTCGAAAGCCCGAGAATTCCTCCTGATGCTCCTTACTTAGAAGCCAGACAATCCTTTAGTACAGCAAGTGATGTAGAAAGTGTTGTAGATCATCAGGATGCTCCTCACCTTAGGTAGTCAGGTTTAAAAACAGAGCAATGGTAATCAATTGCGGGCATCTCAAAATTCAGGACCGGTTCTGTTTTCGTTTATTGAGACGTACAAATATGTTTAGCTAGATTAATGTACATCGATTTTAGATTCATGCATTTAGCTTTAACTTCATTGTCCAAATTAAATTTTTTGAAATATCGAGGATCGAAGAATTCTAAATTAAATTAGTTCCCGGAACTTCTAATACGCATTGCTAGACCACATGATTTGATCCTAATATTTATGAAATTTAGAGAATTCTATGTGAATTAAATTTTAAATATATATAGATTTCAGTAATTTCATTTTGTTTTAAATAATATTTGCGACAAATATATTTACTTAAAGTTTATGATTTAAGTATCATGCATATGATTAATATGTAATTTATATCATGATAATTCGATTTTATTACATACGATTAGTAAAGTAGCTGTTGAATTACGAAAGAATGTTCATTAATATGTACTAATTATATTAAAAATCATAAATCTAAACCAATAATTATCCAAAATTAGAAATTAACGACGTTGATAGCAAACATAAAAATATTTGAAAATATTGTTTTCAGAGCACTTTTTTTATTTCCAGGACAATATATATTGCATATTCCCTGTGCATTCACAATTTGTAACATCAAATGCAACATATAACTCTGGAAATAAAAAAACGCTATGAAAATAACATTTATGATTGCTATCAACATCGATAATGAATATGTTATTAAAATTGTAATAATAAAATATTTATGATAACAAACAATTTAATGAATTTTTACCATACGAATCCAATCCCGAATTCAAAAAGTTATATAGATAATCGAAAAATTATAAAGACTTTGGATTGTTTTTACGCACACAGCAGCACACGCCTCTCTCTCTCTCTCTCTCTCACGCACACAGCACACGCATCCCTCTCTCTCTCTCTCTCTCTCTCTCTCTCTCTCTCTCTCTCTCTCTCTCTCTCCCTCCCTCCCTCCCTCTCTCTCTCTCTCTCTCTCTCTCTCTCTCTCTCTCTCTCTCTCTCTCTCTCTCTCCCTCCCCCTCTCTCTCTCTCTCTCTCTCTCTCTCTCTCACACACACACACACAGTGTTTCAGGTATGGCGCCTTCTCCTCTGTTTCTATAGTTAATTGTTCTGGTAGAATTTTATTGACATCTGATTGTTAATTTCATTACTGTTTGTATGTAGTCTCGAAGATTTATTAGTTTATATAGACGAGTGACTTGTTCTCTGTAAAACCTAGTTTTGTAAATTGTCAATTTCACACTCGTATATTTCGTAAATTTTTGATTTCTTCTATTGCATTCTTTTATTCGAATATCTGCCTTTTGCGTTTTGTCTACTTTTATTTATTGTCGATTTCATGCTAGTATATTTGTTTTTTGCGTATGTCAATTTCATGCTCGTATATTTGTTTTTTGCGTATATCAATTTCATGCTTGGATATTTGTCTTTGTGTAATTTAGTGAAAAATCTCGTATTGGCGTAGTTTTATTTTTATCGAGCCCGTTTGACCAAGCTTAAAATTATTACTTATGACTTAAAAGTTGTTTAAAAATGATAACTAAAACTTAAAAATTTTAAATCAATATCTGTTTTGAGTCATTCAAAAAAGTACCTCGTACTTTTAAGTCATTTTCCGACAAACATACATTTTTCAGTTTAAAGTCAAAAATCACTTTAAGTTCCTACTTTAAGCCGGAGCCAAACAGGCTCATTGTCATTTTCATGCTCGTATTTCGGTACTCTGCGTATGTCAATTTCATGCTCGTATATTTGCCCTTTGCATAACGTAATTTTATTTATTGTCAATTTCATGCTCATATAATTGCTTTTTGCGTAACTTGTTTTTGATTTGTATACTTTCAGAAACTGTTGTTAACACGAGTTTTCGGTGTTTAGCTCTCTCTGTGATAGGCTTTTAATTGGATGGCAGATATACCAGACCCTCCCAGTCCTCGACAATCGGAGTCAGGTATGTATTTCACACTTAATACTTGATCCTTCTTAAGTACAAATTTTTATATCTTCGTTATTATATGTTCATTTATAAATCTTGTTTGTTACAGTTCGCAATTATTTCAGACAGACGGCAAGAAATGAGAATACCAGGAGACGGGATCGTAGTGAGGATAATGAAGTTGTGGAAGATGAAGGTTCCGTAATTGGGACTAATTTGTTTAAGAAGAAAAAATCCTTAGTGTCGGATGGTAAGTTACATTTCTCTACTGCACCCACGAAACGTTTAATGACTTCGGTTGGTGAAACTGAAAGGGAGCAGACGTTGTTCCAATTCGAGTCTTCTAGTGAAATTCAAGTTCAGAATGATAGCAGGGCAACAGCAACCCTTGAGACGGAGACTGAGTTCACGAGTGATGCTCGAGCAAGACGTGAGAGGGTTCTTAAGCAAGCAGAGGCAGCACTGAAAGGGGAAAATAGAAGTGGTGGTGATGACAAGCTGTACAAAGGAATTAATGCATATGTTGATCATAAAGCTGGGTTTAGAAGAGAACAAACAGTCGCAGGGGAGAAAGCAGGTGGGTCACATGGGCCACTTCGTGCATCAGCTCATATCAGGGTGTCTACTAGGTTTGATTATCAGCCAGATATTTGTAAAGATTACAAGGAAACTGGATACTGTGGGTATGGAGATTCGTGCAATTTTTTGCATGATCGGGGAGATTACAAGTCGGGATGGCAGTTGGAGAACGAGTGGGATGAGAAAGAGAAGGTGAAAAAGAGAAAATTGGCTTTAAAACAGCTTGGAATCGAAGAGGATGCAGAGCAGAGCGATGAAGATTCCTTGCCCTTGGCATGTTTTATTTGTAGTGAGGCATTTCACGATCCTGTAGTTACCAAGTGCAAGCACTACTTTTGCGAGCGGTGTGCTTTAAAGGTCAGCTTCTTGTGAATTATTGTTGTCTACATATGTAAAATTTGTTTCACTTCAATTAATTTCAGTTATGATTAATATAATTTGTGTGCATATGCAAATACTAACATATCTTTTGCTGTTACAAGACATGTTAAGAGATTACCTTACCGGTTACCCTAATGCATAAACTTGTAAACAATAAATAAAAGATCAACTAATTCAATCATTTGGCATCCTTGTTATAGCAATTAGCTGCATGGGTTGGATGATAAGAATTATGCTAAGCTACCCTCATATTAGTCATCCTATAATTTGCTATGCCCTTTTTAATAATGATTGTGTAATTTTTTTTTTTTTTGAATTTGTAGCTTATATTGACTATATTCTTTCTGTTTATAGCACCATGCAAAGAACAAGAAGTGCTTTGTCTGCAACGAGCCAACACTTGGCATTTTCAATACCGCGCAAGAGATTCACAGAAGAATTGTTGCTTAGCAGCAGCAGAAACAAGTTTAACATAATGTACTTGTTTTGGTACAAACTTAGTGCTTGAGTGGTTCTACACCTGTGTACCTATGGACCAGTTATGCCATTTTAAATGCTGGTTTGTGATTTTCATGAAGATGAGCAATGCCTTTCAACCTGTATTATAATCACTTTTCTTCTGTTCTTAATATACCTCCTCTAGATGTAGCTATTGGTTATGGCGAGGTTTGATTGTTTTAATGCTAGTTACTTTGTGATTTTTAGCCTATATGAAGAAGATCAATGATGCAGCAATCATATCTCCACTTGTTGAAGTTATGGAGAACTGCGTTAGTAGTTTAAATTGCACGAATAATCAGTTCAGTTGACGAAGAACATCAAAGATATACAGACAACTGATGTGACCTCAATCATGCTTGTTGTGTATAGGTAATGGTATCCTTGCATGTAAACTTGTTATAATTTATGCAGATTATTCACAGCATTACTCAGAATCCGGAACGTTTTAATAGTCAGGAGCACCCATTCGATCCAGATTACCTAGTTGAATGTGGTTCTTCATGAAACCCTCTGCAACGATTAAGTAGGGATTATAGTAGCCATAGTACTATTTACAGTGGCTTTACACTGCCACTAATAAATACACTGAGTTTAACTGATAGCGTGCGATGCCAGTATGCTCACTGCTCAAAGGCAACAGTCGGCACCTTAGGTTTTATCCTGCAAAGATCTAAAAGCATCCATCAACAGCTGTGTATGCAAAATTCCTCGGCAGCTATGCATTCTTATAGCTAGCTCTATTAAGAAGACTGGTTAGTTCTACGTCTACTGACAAATCTCAAGTTCCAGTGCAGGACACCATCAAAAGTGCTCCTAGTAGTGTCTGGATGCAGATACTATCCAGATTAAGAAACTAGTATGCACTCAACAGTTACTCTTGCCATGTCTGTCATTAGATATGAAAATTATGATAATTTTGAAGATATTGATTTTTTTTGCTAAATAAAATTTGAGGACTAAGGATTTGAATTCATTTTCCTCTCCAATATCTTCGATAAGGGTTGTCAAGATAGTTGCAAACCCTTGTCACATCATTGCATAAATTAATTTTTTATTTTATCTCTCTTCCATGTCAACTTTGACAAGATCTTAGCTCTCAATGACAACGATGGGAATTTGGTTCATGGCCAGTCTATGTGGCCCAAGTTGATGTGATTTGTCTTTCATCCATTGCAATACCCTCACCCCTGATCATGCTTTAATGCTTGAGGCTCCCATCTCTCGAGACTTAATCCTCACTACTTTAAAGTCCTTGAAGAAGAATAAAGCTCCCGGCCCGGATGGTTTTACAGTTGAATTTTTCCTAGCTACTTGGGATGTGGTTGGTGACTGTTTTTGTGATGCTGTTATTCATTTCTTCAACACTTCGGTTATGCATCAGGGAATCAATAATACCAGTATTCCTTTAATTTCTAAGGTTGCGACTCCTGTTTCCATGAAGGACTTCGTCCCATTTCTCTTTTCTCAATTGCCTACAAGTGTGTTGCTAAGATCCTTGCCAACCGTATTAAACTGGTTCTCCCAAGTCTCATTGATATTGCTCAATCTGCCTTCATTAAAGGAAGGAACGTCTCGGATAATATCCTCATGGCTCAGGAGCTTTTTAGAGGGTACACTCGCGAAACTGGGGCTGCAAGATGTGCTCTAAAACTGGACCTTCACAAGGCTTTCGACTCTTTGAGTTGGGAATTCATTATGGCAGCTTTGCAACGAATGCACTTTCCGAGACAGTTTATGGGGTAGATTTACAGTTGCATCTCTACTCCGAAATACTCTGTAAAACTTAATGGCATGCTAAAAGGGTATTTTGCTGGAAAGAAGGGGCTTAGACAAGGGGATCCTATGTCCCCCTATCTATTTACAATCGCCATGAATATCCTGTCTTGCTTGCTTGCTACTAAACCTCTTTCCTTTAAGCACCACTGGCGTTGCAAAGACTTGGGTCTGTCTCACCTCTTTTTTGCAGACGATGTTTTACTTCTTGCACACGGGGATGAACATTCCATTACTCATCTCATGGGATGCATTACTCACTTTGCTTCTTTGAGTGGCCTTGCCCCAAATATGTTAAAAAGTACGGTCTTCTTTGGAAACTGCAAGCAGGATTTAATTCGCTGGTTTGATAACACATATCATATCCCTCACGGGAGCTTGCCCGTCAGATTTTTGGAGGTTCCTTTGATCTCTTCGAAACTTAGCATAAATGACTGTGCCCCTCTGATTGACAAAATCACTAGCAGAATTTATTGTTGGACATCTATTTTGCTCTCTATGGAGGGTCGTGTGCAACTCATTAGAGCTGTTCTTTTCTCTATGCAAGCTTTCTGGACAAACCATTTTCTAATTCCTGGTGCTGTGCATAAGCGTCTTCAGACAATTTGTACTCGGTTTCTTTGGAAAGGGGATTTAGATAAAAAAGGTGGTGCTAAGTTTAGATGGGATAACCTCACTCTCCCTAAAGAAGAAGGAGGCCTTGGCCTTAAAAAATCTTCCGAATGGAACAGGGCTCAAATCCTATTTCACTTATGCAAAGTGGTGACCAAATCGACATCTCTGTGGGCACATTGGGTTAACACTACAGTCCTCAAGCATCACCATTTCTGGACTATGATCGAACCAACGGACTGTTCCTGGATTTGGCGAAAAGTTCTTAAACTCCGAAGCATTGCTCATAACCACATCTCTTATAAAATTGGTAATGGTCTCCACATTTCTATTTGGTTTGACCCGTAGTGGGATGGCTCTTGTTTGGCTTTTAATTATAGAGATCCTGTGATTGCTCAATCTGGTCTTCTGCCAACTGCTAGTGTGCATGATATCATAAACGCAGGCAGATGGATGCTCCCTCGGCCCAACCTTAGACACCATCATATCCAACCCAGGTTTGCTGCTTGGCTGCAACACTTCGACAATCCAGCATTCAACCTTAACAATCAAGATGTTATTTTGTGGAATGGAGTGCCTCTCAAGAAAATTAAAATTGGGCACATATGGGACTCTATTCGGCTCAAGTTACCTCATGTTCCCTGGTTCTCCTCTGTCTGGAACAAACTTGTCATAAGTCGTTATGCTCACCAGCAATGGGTCCTTTGTTGGGATCGTTTGCCTACCTTACAACGTTTAGCCTCTTTTGGTCTTATCTCTGTGCAGCACTGCTATCTTTGTGTGGGAAGTTTGGAATGCTCTAAGCACCTCTTCGTTACTTGCACTTATAGCTCTTTTGTGTTGGGATTGCTTGCCGAGAAACTCCAAATCCCCATTACGGCCCTTTCCTAGGATAATTTGCTGCTGGATTTCTGTAACATTGCGGATCCTTTTTCCAAGGCTTTGGCCCTTTTGGTTGCACAAGTTTATTGTTATCATCTATGGCGTGAACGAAATGCGCGTGCTCATGAAAAAGGATGTTTCGGGCCGAAGAAATTATTTGCTGGAATTGTTATTGATGTAAAAAGTAGATTATGTAGTTCTAAATGGTTTTTGAACCATGCTTGTTTAGATGATTTCACATATTGGTTAGACTAGCCTTTGCTTTGTTGTCTTTTTTTTCTTTCTACTTACAAACTCTTTTTATAAAGTTTGTTTGTAGATAGTCCTCTCTATGGTATGTCATAGAGCACAGATTAATCCCTTGTATATCTTTTCTTTTTATATATAAAACAACTTAGCAAAAAAAAAAAAAAACTTCAATAGTTAGCAATCTTTAATTGTTGCCTATGTGTTCCCATAATTGCATTGTAAATAACTCTTAAACTAAAATAAGTATTCAAGATATTTAACTTTTGTACTTATATATGCGTTTTAATCATTTTGGAAAGTTGCCAAAAGTTGGCAACATTGGTTGACAACCTTTGGACAACCTACCAACTCCAATAGGTGGGCAACCAAGAGTGCCATGCCACGTCAACGTTGGCAATCTCTTGGCAACCCCTATTGGAGATGCTCTTAGAGCATTTCCAACACCCTACCTATTTTGTATCCCTAAAATATAATAAAATAATTAGTACCTAAAATTTAGAGTACCAGAAAGGTACCCTACATACATGGAAGTTCTTTCTCTCACCTATAGTATATTGGTAAGGATTCGTATGGTTGGAATGGTGTTTTTTGTGTCAAATCCTGATAAGTCGTTCTACCGTCAGAATCTACTTCTTTGGTATTATGTTGGAATAGATGCATGTTTGACTTGTTGGGCTTGTTTGGCCTGTTGGGCTTGTCGAGCTTGTCGGATTTTATTGAGCTTGTTTGACTCATCAGGCTTGTCGAGCTTTGTCCAACTTTGTTGAGCTTGTTTGACTCTTTAGGCTTGTTGGACTTTGTCGAGCAATGCTAGTCTCGTCTGAACTTCGCCGGAACCGCCTCCAAGCTCCCTGAAATGGAAATGCTCGCGGGGGGTTATGTCCCCGTAAGCATCTCCGGCGTGAGAATAAGTATCCGGTGGACGGAAAACATAATACAAGTATATATAGTGCATTAATTTCTAGAGAGAGAAAGTAGAGAGAAGGTAGAGCAAAACCTATCAGAAATTGAATGTGGTGTGAGTGTAATGAATGTTGCCCACCCCCTGCATTGAAGTGACTAGGGGGTATATATTGGCTCATGTCATGTGCGATGCACATGACTAAGTGTCCACGTGGGGGACAATGGCTACAAATTAGGATCTTGGTCAGGGGTCAATGTCAACCTTGTGTCAGTTGCATTTTGTCCTGGGACCATGTACTTGTCTGTTGTGCTACGTGTCATGTCCAATCTTTGTGGGATTTGTGGACCTTTCAGGCTTTGTGGACCTTGTAGGCATTGTGGACATTGTAGGTTTTGTTTATAACTTGAGCTTGTCAGACGTTGGCTCTGTCTTGCACATACCTTTCCCATTGTACAACATGTCATGTCCAACCCTTGCGGGCTTTGTAAAGCTTGCAGGTAATGCGGACCTTGCAGGCAATGTGAACCTTGCATGCATTATTCAACCTTATAGACATTGTGAACCTTGCACGTACCTTTGTGGGATTTATCAAACTTCCAGGCAATGTGGACCTTGCAGGCATTGTGGACCTTGCAGACATTGTTGGATCTTGTATGTAATATGGACCTTGCAGACATTGTTGGACCTTGCAGGAATTGTGAACCTTGCAGGCAATGTGGACCTTGCAGGATTTGCACACATTGCAGGCATTATGAACCTTGTAGGCAATGTGGACCTTGCAAACATTGTTGGACCTTGCAGGCAATGTGGACCTTGCAGGCTTTGCGGACTTTGCTGGCATTGTGAACCTTGCAGGCATTGTGGACCTTGCAGGCCTTGTTCTGGACTTGGACTTGATTTTAATTTGTGAATAGGCCTTTTACAAATCACATACTATCAAATCCCTATACTTGTCCACGTGGCTTGAATATTGGTAAGGAGGATAGTGCATTGGAGATTTTCTAAGAACCTCTAGTTATTCCCTATTTTTAGGGAACCCTAGTCATTCCTAATTTGATTTTTAGTAATAAAATAATCATTTTCCTCCTTTTCTCTATTACTTGTACCTATGTCTTTTCTAGTTAGTTTCAAATTTATTACTATTAAAAAAATAACAAAGAATGAATATAGAATATGTTGTTGGAGTTAATATATAAAACAATGTTCCTAAACTACTAAGAACCATTATTTTACAATATTTTTAAGAAATGAACTAAGATTTTGTTGGACTTGCTCTAATACATGAGAAAGAGACTGCTCTGCTTATCTTGTAAATATATCTTGGATTTGGGTCTGGATCAAATTACATATCTCTTTTCATTGGAATCTAAAAATAATGTTAGCCATGATTTTTTTAATAAAGTAAAACTTGTATAAACAAAGGTTTTTACAGAAATAAGTTTTATATATTTTTGAGTAAATACCAAAGTGTGTACTTGCTATTTAGTCCTTTTGCAAAGTGTGTACCTGCTGTTCAAAAAATTAATTTTGTGTACCTACTTGTAGGGGTGCCCGCAGGTCGGGTTGGCCATGTTAGAAGTAATAAAGTCACCCAACCCAATTACCTCGGTTTTATGAGATCTAAACCCGTTATATAAAAATATTCGATAAAAACCCAACCTTGTTTACTATATATTGGGTCGGCTTGGGTTAAATACATGCTAATATATTAAACAAAAACTGCACTTTAAAGCTCAAAGCCTTAAATGAATAGTCAAATTATGGACTTCCAGTGGAGTAAAAATGCACCAGTGCAAATGTTTAAAAGTACAACACCTGAATATTACATTTAGCATTTAGCAGTAGAGACATAGTGTAATTAAGTTTTACAAACCAAATTAAAAGTTCCATCAAACTTAAAAAAGTCTTAAACACCAACAAAAGAACACATTATAAATTCAGAACAAAGTTTGTAAAACTTCATCCAAATTTATATGCCAGCAACTAGTTCAATCACTCATCGATATTGATAGTCGGATCATTTGACACAGAGTTCTTCTTGTCCTTTCCAACATTTACAAATTTTAGGAAGAAAATCCATGTCATTATTGAACATACATACATATGATATAATAAAAATGTATGCAGCGAATAAACTTATTTGACAAGTGTTTGACATACCTTCTTCAAGAAACTTATAATATTCAGCTTCATCCAAATGTTCCCTTGATTTAATACATGCACAACCTTCTTTCAACCAACTATGTGTGCATACCAACGCTTTCAACATCTTAGGACTCAAGGAACTCCGAAATGAGTCTAAAATACGGCCACTTATGCTAAATTCTGATTCAGAAGCAACGGTAGACACAATAATTACAAGGACATCTCTAGCCATCTTAGACAAATTTTTATACTTAAAAGAATTATCCTTCCACCAGTCAAGGATATTAAATAAGGAGGCCATATGATTAACAGGTTCTTCTGCCAAGTATCTTTCAAGATCATTCTTTTTTTCAGTTACAAACAAATGCTTGTGTTTTAAATGCTTGTGAATCTATGATTAATGATATATGTATAAATATATTTGCTGATAAAAAAAGAGATATACCTTGATCTTGATTGCTCTCTCAGTCTCGCTCTCTCAGAATCTCAGATCCGCCGCTTGGTTTATGCTGCTAATGGATAGGGTTAAAGTCTTAAGGTAAGGATATGTTTTTTACTTTTTTATTAATCCCACCTTTACTTTTTAGTTTAGTAGTCTAGTCCATGAAGATAACATTAGCAATAACAGGTTACTAACCCACTAGCAGAGTAATAGGTAGGAGCCCAGTCTATGTAATGTTATGGGTTGGGTTGGGCTGGCCCAAAAATTCTCCAAACCCTAAACCAACCCATTAAATTCGGGTTAAATCATTATGAATCCAATTATTTTTACGGTTTGGGTTGGCTAAAATCGGGTCGGGTAGGGTCGGTTTTATCGGGTTACGAAACCCATGGGCACCCCTACCTGCTTGTTTACATTTGCGTGCAACATGTATACTTCCACTAAAAATGTTGGTAACAGTGTTAAAATGAAGGGTAATTTTAGTCATTTACTAAAGGGCGCCAATATTTTATACTTTAGTTTGTATTCCTTGTTTTATTACACATTTCTTTCTTCTTTGTTCTTGTTGAGATTAAAGAATTGTGTGGAGTTGGAGTTAGTTCTTTTCTTGAGCATCCATCCGTTATAAATCATGATGTGGTTATTGAGAGATTTTAGTGATCATCAACTTCTCGAAAGAGTGCCCTGATTACAATCGTAATTAGTTTTTTAAGCCAATATTTAAAACGTATATTTAATAAATTTCAATACATTCTCTAAAAATATTGTATTAATTGAAAAAATTATATTTTAGATTCAAAACATTTGTAATTCACCAATTTTTAATGACATTTTTACAATGCTCGTATGTAGGGTTAGGGGTGGTTATTAGAGGAGATCAGGGACAAGTTCTATTGATTGCAGTAAAGAGGTTGAAGGTGGCCTAGGAACCAGCAATAACATAGGCCGCAATAGCTCATTATGGTTTGCATATAGCAAGGAAGTTTGATTTTGGCCGTGTTTGGCTTGAAGGTGATGCAATTAACATAACTCGTGTTATTGATAAGAATTTGTGTGGATTGTGTGATAATCCGGGTCAAATCCCGAGTTTTTTTCAAAAATTGGGTCAAGTCCCGATTTCGAGCCCGAATAAGTTAAAGCATACTAGCCCAAATATAGCCAACTTGGATAGTCCACAAGCCCACCATAGGACCTCAAAATATCATGATTTGTTGGTGCTTATTGGTAGTCGTACTTTACCTTATAAACTGAACAGAAGTCCCAAATCAACTCGATGTGGAACTGGGGTGTTACAAATTCCTCCACTTAAACTCTTAACGTCCTCGTCAGGCCTGAACATATATCCCATAGGTCCGGATCGTTCCTCTCTAGCCATCGTGGGATAATATCGACTGACTTCGTGTCCCCACCTCTGGACCTCTGTCCATTGTGGGATAATATCACCAGCCTTCGTGTCCCCACCTCCAACAACTTGACGCATCAAGCTTTCGAGAGTCGGCTCTGATACCATATGTGAAAATCTAGGTCAAATCTCGAGTCTTTTTCGAAAATTGGGTCAAGTCCCGATTCCGAGTCCGAATAAGTTAAAGCATACTGGCCCAAATGCAGCCAACTTGGGTAGTCCACAAGCCCACCACAGGCCCTCAAAAGATCATGATTTTTTGGTGCTTATTGGTAGTAGTACTTAACCTTATAAACTGAACAGAAGTCCCAAATCAACTCGATGTGGGTCTTGGGTGTTATAGATTGTCTCCAAAATTTCTGGTGTATGATGATATCAACATGTTAGCGAAATCATTTGGTGTTTTCTTGCTTCTTATGTAAGAAGAACATGGAATGCAAAAACATATCTCATGGCAAGATGGGATACTAGTGATATGACTGAAGTAATATGTTTGAATCTGTTGCCCCAAAGTTTCTGGTGTATGATGATATCAACATGTTAGCGAAATCATTTGGTGTTTTCTTGCTTCTTATGTAAGAAGAACATGGAATGCAAAAACATATCTCATGGCAAGATGGGATACTAGTGATATGACTGAAGTAATATGTTTGAATCTGTTGCCCCAAAGTACTACTACTTTGGCTGCTCTTAATTTGCAATAATATTATTAATGTTTCCCAAAAACAAAGATGACATATTTATATCATGATTTTACTTTTGGAACACGAGTATCTAATCCACCTACTGAACAAGAATACAAAAAATAAATTAAGGTTAGTGGATTACATGAATATTATCTCTTTCATTTATTTATTTATATACATATTTCAAGATGCATAAAAGTAAATTTTTTAAATAAAATAAACACTTTAAAACAAATTATAAATGATAACTTTTATTAGAATAAAAATAAAAATTACTTTTAATTATATCTTAAAATACGAAGCAAGTACTGAAATGAAGTAAAAGATGAATAATATTTTAGAAAATCCATTGGCACTGTTACTTTATCAGCTCAATACAATGGTCCCACTTAATTTTTTGTCTATACATTTATATATACGTTACACACTTTCATACATGAGAATACGTTACACATGAATGAATAGTTTTACAGAGATTATTATCTCAGACATAATTTCCTAAGTTAAATCAAGATAACACACATCAAATCACGGACACGAATATCTAGTTGATATATTTTAAGAGTGAAAATGAAACATAAAATTAATTATAAGTAATTAGCAATTAGATTAACATCACATTTAATACTCTGCTTCAGTTTAAGGAAAGTACCTCAAGAAATTTCCCGAGGTAATCTCACGAACAATATTATTTTAATATTTCATGATTTGGATTCTAGAATATACACAAAATTAATAAATTGTTTCCTTCTAAATGTTGTTTTGATATCTTATATAATATCCACTTCCACTATTACTTTCTTTCTCATTTATGACGGTTCCATTTCATAACTTTTACTAAATCTTACACATCAGTTATTCATTCATGTGTAACGTTTAGTAAGCACATTGATTTCCCCTACAAATACTACTTCATAATCAACCATTTCATCTCACACAATTATCACTCATTACAAGCAAAAATAGTTGTAAATCATTAGAGTTTAGATAGATATACACATTAATAGATGCATAAATTTCAATTTTATCTTATTTTCTATGAAAGAACAAAGCCTCGATATTGATAGATCAGTGAAACTCCCTTCTCCGGCTGTCAGGAGACTACATAATGTAGATTTGTCTGGTATGTTCTAACTATTTTATTCAAGTTAAAGGTTTGTAAATAATCATGTCTTTATATTAAAATCAATACAAATTTTTATCGAGGATTGACAACACAAATTCTTCAAATATAAAATTTAAAACGATACTATGATACAAAACTTTATAATTCATAAATTGTTATATCCTTACTAAAATTTGAATGTTGTCGTATACTTACAACTTCCCCTTCTTGAAAACATGTACCAACACCAACAATTAAGAATTTCCATTGATATCCAGTGTTGGTATCTGAAAAAATAACCCATATGTTTAACAGTACTTTTCATGATTTAACATAATTACTATTATATAAAAATAATCACTTCTTCTAAAATTAACAGAAAAGTTGATTGTTAGGTGTACCTCTACTGTATAACGGACCCCGTGCTCTCATTGGGGAGTAATCCACTTCTGTTCCATCGTCACTGAATGCATTAACTGCAAATACTTCACTCACCTTATATCTAAATACAATAATTCTAGCACAACATCTTTTAATTTCCTTCATAAAACCATTCATATTAACAAATGAACTATCCAAATGATCGTACTGAACGTATTTTACACTTCCATTTGGAAATTGTAAAGCAAGATTACTGGGTATTGCATATCCGTAATCCATAATGAACTCTGGAATTTTCTGAAAGACACAATTTAATTTGTATAATTAATTAGACTGATTGACCATGTGTATCATATATTATACAATACAATTTAATAATTCTACATTTACGTACAATCTTAGCACGCTCATAATGAATTTCTTTTACAACAATAATGAATTGTGGGAAAAATACGGCATCCACATTCATCTAGAATATTACACAAATAAAGAAAACACTTTAGCATTATAACAATCAGATTTTTGTATAAATTTTATATGAGTATATTGACACATACCTTATCACTTTCAATTCCTAAAACCAAATTTTGGGACGTGTCTTCATGATCTCCTTTTCCATTTTCTTCTTCTGCAATTACATTTAAACAAGAATTTGTAAAAAAAAAAGTTATAGAATTATAAAGAAGTGTAAAATTATAATTTTTATATTTAAAATTATAATTTAATTTTTGTCTTTGTACCAGTTTTTAAACCGAGTTACCACTTTCATTCTTCATCAAGACATTAAGACGCTTAGAATATTCTATCTCTTTACCATCTTCTTGATAGGCACGTGCTTTCAAGATATTATTGTTGCCAATTGTAAAAATAATAGTCTCTGTTGGAATCACATGAAAAACCTCTAATATTTTCCCGATATTCGCCAAATATCCTCCAATGATACTAAAAAATAAGAATCTACGTTCACCGCAAACTTCAACTTCTTTCATACCACTTAGCATTTCACCATATGTGTCCTTTATGCATTTTGGAACAACCTGTATCAACACTTATGTTAAGAACACTATCCACATAGCTGCACAAATGATGAAAATACTAAGTATTTTTTCAATCCATATTATTTAACCTGATGTACAATTTTACCTACCAGCATTCCTTCTTCCAGAGAAGTCTCAGAAACTACTTTGAAAAATGAATTAGTGGTTTGCATTTTGTCTGAAAAATATGTTATTCACAAATAATATTATTAAAAGAATTAATAATCAAAATGATAATGAACTATGCACTATAGTATGTTACCTTTTTGCAAATTTACAATCATGTCCTCCTTTTTGAATATGCAGGCGTTGACAAAAATCTCAGTAGAACAGTTTGAATTAAAGAGCACCAATGTATCACCGCATTCCAGCTCTATTTCCTTTACAAAACTGTCCCATCCATTTCCAAGTATACATATTTCATTTTCCCACATTACAGACATTTCCCAACCTCTATTAATGAACATGAAAGATACCGTAGAACCATCTTTCCAATTTTTGTAAAGTTTAAACAAACCATCAGGCAAGCTCTGTTTTTATGTAAGGAGAAGAAATATAAGTTTTATGAATAAACTATAAAAAGTTATTTTAAAATTTTCATTACTTACTAGAACTGGCTTTTTTGGATCGATGTGCAATCTCTCAATCTTTTTTTGATAATAGTGTTCATAGTTGTGAAGTGCATTAAAAGCCCAAAGTGCACAAACTTTTTCATATTCCAACGACAAACTATTGATTACATGTAATATCCGTGAATTTTATTATTTGATTAAATGATATATTTAATCTAAAATATTTATTTTGGAATATTGGAATATTATTATATGATATTTAGTGTGTGATTATGTGCTAAATGGTGAGTCAGAAGCCCCTTTCAAAAAATTTCGTCATTTGGAATTTTCTTCAAATTTGAGCCGTTCTGATAATTCAAGGCCCCGTTGAAATTTCGTACATTCATTTTTAATTCTTCGTCTTTCGTATTCGAATCGTTATCGAAAGGGTTATGGGATTCTATTTAACCCTACCTATTTGATTCTGCAAATCAATTTCAATTTTTGATCCGAAAAAGGAAAAATCGTTCCGAACCCTAATTGCTTAAGGGGACAGATTTATCGTTCTATATCAATATTGAAGTTGTTATAGCCCTAGTATTCTTGAGCATTAGTTATATTATATATCAATTTGGATAATCATCAACCTTTTTAACCCCTTATTTTTCGTAAAACGTGTTTTTGACCTAATTAGGGTTTTTAAACGATCTAACGAATCAATATCGATCCAAAAATGCTATTTGGGGTATTATTTTTCCAGAAATATAAAAAGACAAATCAGACTTCATAACTCATAGCAAATCTTCAGCAATTACTCAAAAAATCCGAAATTCCCAAAAAATTATTTTTGTGTTCTTGATCTTCAATCAATTCGTTCTAAGTGTTATTGAAGTCCAAATTTGAAGTTCTTATACTCAAATCAAAGCTCCAAAAATCTAGTTTCAGAATCTTCCAACCTCATCATCATCTGGTAAGTATTCGATTTTATATTGATTTTACAAGTTCGAATTATAACTAGGGTTCTTGATTCGATTTGGGGATTTTCATTCTGTTGATTCTCCGTTCAATTGGTTGCTTCTAACATGTTCCTAGGGTTCTAATTAGCAAGAATCCATGCTTTAATTTCATGTTTATGTTCAATTTAGTCGGGTTTTGATTTCGGGTTTTGACCCGATTTCTTCTTTCGATTCGTACGTTCTTGATATTGATCTGACATTGTTTTTGATGAAGGGCTTTTATTGTATGAGTTATAAGGTTCATTTTGGTATATTAATCTTTGAGTTTCATGTACGGAATAGGTAGATCGGGTTTCCGGCCGAGGTCGTTGCCGGAGAATTCTTTGAACGGATTCTGGGCACGATTCCGGCTAGGGACAGATGTTTTGATGTGTGGGTTTTGTTTGGCTTGAAAAGGCGAACAAAAGCCCTCTGGTTTGATTTGTGTTTGGACGGAATCGAAGAATTCCGGCGGCCGGAGACCGGCCGGATTCTGGAAAACCCAGAATCCGGTGGGTTGTTCTTGGCGACCCGGAATTGTTCTTCCCGACCCGTTTACCCGATTTTTCGACCCGGTTTCAATCTTCAAAACCCTAATTCATTTTCAGAAAACTGTTTTTGAATTTTATTTTTAAATTTAATTCGAAAATAGTTTAAAAACTTTAAAAATTCATATTTTTATTTTAAAAATATATTTTAATATCAGAAAAATTCTGATAAATTATATTTATTATTTTAAATCCGAAAATTGATTAAACTTAATTATTTTAATTATTTTTAATTAATAATTAATTTATTAATTAATTGGTTAATTCTTTTAATCAATTAATTCTTAAAAATTAATTATTAATTAGATTTAATTAATTAAAAATTCAGTTTAATTATTTTCAAGCCTATTTAATTATTTAAAAATAGCTTGAGTATTTAAAGAGTGTCAATTAATTTTATTAATTGATTTATTTTCATTTAAATGTTTATATTGGATTTAAAAATCCGATTTTTTGATTTAAAAATTAGTAATGACTTATTAAAATTCGAATAAGTTCCGTATGATGTTTTAAAAATGTTTATAAGTGCTATATGGTTCATATTAATTGTGTGTTGTGTTTTATAGTCTGTATATGCCCGTACTAGGGCAAATATCTGAGTTTTAAATATCGTAAACTATACCGGACGTCCGATACGTAACCGGTTACTTGTTTAAATGTGATTATTGGTTGAATAAGTGTCGAGAGTAGAACGAGAATAGTTAGACTTATTGTGGTGAGTTGTTTAATTTTAGAATCGAGTTCCCGGAGCAAGGGAAAGGGGAAAGTAGAGTGAGCAGAGTCGATCCGACAGCAGCTTAGACCAGGCAAGTATCTGTGCCCTTACTTGTGATAAAACTTATTATTGTCTTGATTACTTGAATACCGTTATCCCCAGAACAATTCAAATTATCAATCTTTTAACCGCATTTGGACAACTGATTCCATTTCCTTAGAGATTCTTGATTCTTTGATTTGATCTGCATCGGAAACCCTTATTTCCAATTCACTTGATTATTGTTTACCACCTATTGTTGTTATTTATCATCCTTTGATTATCATTGACAACCATTGATTATTTGACTTCCATCTTGACTACCGATTACGGTCATTGATTAACGATTACCAATATTGATTTCCTTATTGAATGAGTACACTGTACCATTGAAATTACTCCATGATTCTTTCTCGATCTTCGTTGATACTGAACAGTTGAAGCTCTTTTGCAATTACTATACATTCAGTTTATCTTATTGAGCATGTTATTGTTTATACCCTATTATAGATTTGGCATGTGTTTTTAAAAATGGACCAGTAATTGGTCGGGCCATATTTATGGTCGGAATAACTTTAAGGCCCAGATTGGCCTGGGATCCAGTAGAGGACTATGACATGAGCTAGTCCGGGGTTGATGCGTGGCTGGCCAGCAGCACAACCTTTGATTTGAATAAAATGTATAAGCCAAATTCTAATTCTTTACTTCAATCATTATTGATACAAAGCATGTGTTAGCTAAATATTGTTGATTCTGATATCATAAATTCATATCCTTACAACTGTGATAGAAATGATTCGTTGATGTTTGCTGAGCAATTTTGGCTCACTCTTGCTTGTTGTTTTCTAACCCTATTCCAGTGAAGCGAGAGTATGAGTTGGCATAGCGTGACCGATAGTTCACCAGCAGCCAGGAGAGCCCCTCGAGTCATTGTTATTGGCAGGGTAGTTGTTGTTTTGCTTTTCTAGATTAATGTCTAGATTTGAACTTTAGTTGTGATGTAATAACTCTGATAAAACTGGTATTGTAATAATAAAAGATTGTAGTAGCTTGTGTTCATTGCCATAATCTGGATGCGGTCTTGGTCAAGGGGTAATTGTGTCTTTATATATATTATGCATGTGTTAAATAGTGTTCCGTTGGTCGGATGACTCCTCAAATCTGTACCCCGGGTTTGGAGGGCGTCACAGTTGGTATCAGAGCAACAGGTTATGGCATTTGAAACAAGTTAGGACTTAGGGTCCAGGATAACATAGAGAGTTAGGAATTCACGTAAGGATATTAGGAGGTCAACTAGGGATATTACGCGTAGTAATTAAATGTGGTTATAATTGCAGCCCCCTAGTTCTAGTTCAGACTCAGACCCTTCCGAGGATACGATAGCAGAGATACCTACACCCGTTGAGAGAGCAGGACCGTCTCGGCCAGTGCGATATCAGCCTATGCATCAGGACCCAGTAGTCAGGAGAGATCAGATACCTTGTCCTATTCCACTCCGACGAGTAGCCCCAGCACCAGTGTCTCAGGCATCAGTTTGTGGGCCTTTGTATCAGTTATGTGAGCCACCAGTTCCACACCATGTGTATCAGAGGGTGAGTAGAGAGAAGGAGTACCTTTATGGACAGGTTATGGAGATGGGTAGGATTCGTTCGATCGAGGCAGCCGCTGTCAGAGAGAGAGAGACAGACTTAGAGATCAGATGAGAGACATTCAGATGAGGTTTAGGGTTACGAGGACTTTGGTTGAGACTCGATTGCACGGATTAGCTTCTAGTCGAGAGGGAAAGACAGTAGCAGGGATGAGACAGATTTTGGATTATGCGATGAGTGAGATTGCAGAGATTTCAGGACCCCCATTATGGCCGGCAGGAGCAGGTGATCTGTGAGCAGGTATTAGTAGCAGACAGATGTGACATGGATGTATGGTTTCTATATAGTTAGTATATAGATGCATATTGTAGAATCAGCAGTGCACCGGGCTTATAGGAACGCCTCGGGTTGTTGTTGCATTTTTGTTGTTGTATTGCTGGTCGGCAGTTATGGTTCAGCCATGATATATTTTCTTTTGAAGCGTTCTACGCTTGTACTAACTCTATCTATATATATATGATAAACCTCTTTTATAGAACTATATTTATTCCCCTATCATTCATTTCCAGCATCATAACTGTTATTCTACTTATTGCAACGAGTGTATCCATACACCGTTGAGAAGATCTGTAAACCTTCGAGATATCAATTGTGATCCTTCCTTCTCTTATATGAACCGTTTGATTAAGCCAATTATTGTTTATTCATCAGCGATATGGCTCCTAGACGACAAACCCGTTCAACTGATACCTCTGACCAAGAAGGTCAACAAAATACACCTCCCACGGGCCGCGTGGACCCGATGGTAATCCAGTTGTTAAATACCCTTACTCAACAGACTGCCGCATTAGCACAGCAACAACGTGCATTTCAGCAACAGCTCTTAGAACAGCAGCAACAACATCAGCAACACCAGCATCAGCAGCATCAACAACAGCACCAGCAAGCAGCACCGGCAGTTACGTTCAAATCTTTCCAGGCAGCAAAACCTCCAGAATTTAAAGGATCAGCAGACCCTGTAGAGGCTAAGGCATGGTTGAAAGAGATGGAAAAGGCTTTTACCTTGATAGAGGTGACAGAGGATAAGAAGACAGAATATGCAAGCTATTTTCTGAAGAATGAGGCTAGTTATTGGTGGGATACGAGTAGGGCTATGGAGCCCGAGGGATTGATTACGTGGGCAAGATTTACAGAGTTGTTTTTGGAAAGATATTTTCCGGACTATATGAGAGATCAGATGGAATTGAAGTTTTTGGAATTAAAGCAGGGAAGCATGACAGTGCCCCAATATGAAACAAGGTTTACGGAGTTGTCAAGGTTTGTTCCAACCTATGTGGATACGGAAAAGAAGAAGGCCAAGATGTTCCAGCAGGGACTGAGGTCTTGGATTCGTAGTAAGTTAGCTGTATTGGAGTTGGACACCTATGCAGCGGTGGTCCAAAAGGCAATGATTGCGGAGACAGAGAGTGATTCTTACATGAAAGAGAGGGAGAACAAGAAAAGGAAAGCAGGGATACCCGATAAGGGACAGCAGCAGGGAAGTTTTCAAGGGCAAGCAAATAAGAAACTGGGATTTCAGCACGGAAGGAATACAAGTTTTAGGAAACCAGACACCGGAAACGTAGGACAAGATAACCGTCTACTAACCGGCAGTCAGCAGGGACTTTCTAGACCCCCACTACCAGAATGCAAGACATGCGGGAAGCGACATCTAGGGATATGCCATCGATTGAATGTCACATGCTTTAAATGCAATCAGAAGGGACATTATTCCCGGGATTGCAAGATAGGCATCGTGTGTCATCGGTGTAAGAAACCAGGTCACATGATTAAGGACTGCAGAGCACCAGCAACCGTGAACAATATGATTCGGGCAATTGAAGCACCCCCAGTTGTTAACGTCCAGCCGTTAGCCAGGACCTACAATATGTCAATGGGAGAAGCAGTGAGGGATTCCGACGTGGTGGCAGGTACACTTCTAGTAAATTCTATTCCTGCACAAGTGTTAATAGATTCGGGAGCGACGAAGTCTTTTATTTCTGAAACGTTTGCTCGTAGATTGAATTGCGTAATGAAACCTTTAAGTGGAGTGTTGACTATAGAGATAGCTAATCAGGATCGTATCGCGGTCAGTTCATATTATCCCCGTTGTGAGATAGAGATTTTGGGAAATCGTTTTTATGTTGACTTGTTACCTTTTAAGTTAGGTGAATTTGATGTGATATTAGGGATGGATTGGTTGACTGAGCATGATGCAAGTATTGATTGTAAGAATAAGAGGGTTACTTTGATTACCCTAGAAAAGAAAGAGATAATATTTAGAGGAGAGAAACAAAGAAAGAGGTTCCTGACGATGATTCAGGCTAAGAGGTTATTAAGGCAAGGTTGTGAGGCGTATCTAGCTTATGTGATAGATATAGATAAGGAAGTTTCTAAGTTAGAAGATATTCCAGTCGTAAATGAGTTTCCAGATGTTTTTCCGGAAGAATTACCAGGTTTACCTCCAGATAGAGAGATTGAATTTGCGATAGACTTAGTACCAGGCGCGGAGCCAGTATCTAAGGCCCCTTACAGAATGGCACCAGTGGAGATGAAGGAATTGGCTGATCAACTGCAAGATTTGCTAGAAAAAGGAATTATTAGACCCAGCGTTTCACCGTGGGGAGCACCAGTACTGTTTGTCAAGAAAAAGGATGGAAGCATGAGATTGTGTATAGACTATCGGGAGTTGAACAAGCTGACCATTAAGAACAAGTATCCGTTACCTCGAATAGATGATCTGTTTGACCAGCTGAAGGGAGCGGTACATTTTTCAAAGATCGACCTACGGTCAGGATATCACCAATTGAAGATTAGACCAGACGACATACCGAAGACAGCCTTTCGAACAAGGTATGGGCACTATGAATTCTTAGTAATGGCGTTTGGACTAACGAATGCACCCGCAGCTTTTATGGACCTAATGAACAGGATTTTCAAGAGATATTTGGACAAGTTTGTAGTGGTATTCATCGACGACATCTTGATATACTCAAGGACAGAAGAAGAGCATGCAGACCAGTTGCGAATTGTGTTAGAAACGTTAAGACAAGAAAGACTATACGCGAAGTTTTCCAAGTGTGAATTCTGGTTGAAAGAAGTTCATTTCTTAGGACACGTGGTGAGCAGCGAAGGCATCAAAGTGAACCCAGCAAAGATAGAGGCAGTGAAATATTGGGAGAGACCAAGGACACCGACTGAAGTCAGAAGTTTCTTGGGATTAGCCGGATACTACCGGAGATTTGTGCAAGATCTTGCGAAGATAGCTACTCCAATGACCAAGCTGACAAGGAAAAGCGAGCGATTCATATGGAACGATAAATGCGAAGAAGGCTTCCAAGAGTTAAAGAAAAGACTAACTACGGCACCGGTATTGATGTTACCAGATGATCAAGGTCATTTCGTAATCTATAGTGATGCGTCGTACAAAGGATTAGGATGCGTACTTATGCAACATGACAAGGTGATTGCTTATGCGTCAAGACAGTTGAGACCCCACGAACAGAAGTACCCTACACACGATTTGGAGTTAGCAGCTATTGTGTTTGCTTTGAAGATATGGAGACACTACTTGTATGGGGAGAGATGTGAAATTTACACCGATCACAAAAGTTTGAAGTATATCTTTACTCAGAAAGAGCTGAACATGAGGCAACGAAGATGGTTAGAACTAATCAAGGACTACGACGTTTCTATCAACTATCATCCCGGCAAGGCAAATGTGGTAGCAGATGCATTGAGCAGAAAAGAGAGATTAAATACACTAATGATGACCAAAGAGTTATACAAGGAATTTGAGAAGTTAGAAATCGAAGTAATTAATCCGAAGGACGCGACGGAAATGATTTATACCATGGCGTTTCAACCTGAATTGTTGGAGAAGATACGGAAGTGCCAAGAGCGAGTTATGAATGATGATGTGAGTAAAATGACAGGTGAGGAAATATGTAGCCAACCGGACGACAAAGGGATCTTGAGATTTGCTTCTCGGATATGGATACCTAACGTAACGGAACTGAAAAGTGAGATTTTGCACGAAGCACATAACTCGAAGTATTCAATTCATCCAGGGAGTACGAAAATGTATCGAGATCTTAAGACGAACTTTTGGTGGCCAGATATGAAGAGAGAGATTGCGGAATGGGTAAGTAAATGCTTTACGTGTCAAAGAGTTAAGGCGGAACATCAGAGACCAAGTGGATTACTTCAACCATTGGAAATTCCCGAATGGAAGTGGGAACACATTGCGATGGACTTTGTAGTAGGATTGCCTAGAACAAAAGCTAACCATGATGCCATCTGGGTTATCGTGGATCGATTGACGAAATCTGCGCATTTTCTTCCGATTAACGAGAGATTCTCGCTGGATAAGTTAGTTCATATTTACATAAAAGAAATCGTAGTGCGACATGGAGTTCCAGTATCGATAGTGTCTGATAGAGACCCTCGATTCAATTCAAGATTTTGGAGGAGTTTTCAAGAGTGTTTAGGCACCGAGTTGAGAATGAGTACGGCTTATCATCCGCAGACGGACGGTCAAAGCGAAAGGACAATTCAGACTATTGAAGATATGCTTAGGACATGTGCACTTGACTTTGAAGGCAGTTGGGACGATCATCTACCCTTGGTGGAATTTTCATATAATAATAGTTTTCACGCGAGCATCGGAATGCCACCTTACGAAGCTCTGTATGGACGAAAGTGTCGATCTCCGGTATATTGGGAAGAAGTTGGTGAACGGAAAATGATAGGACCAGAACTAGTACAACGAACAAAAGAAGTGGTTCAATTGATTCAGAGAAGATTGATAACAGCTCAAGACCGACAGAAAAAGTATGCGGATCTAGCCAGAAAGGATGTGGGATTCGAAGAAGGAGAGCAAGTGTTACTAAAAGTTTCACCATGGAAAGGATTAGTTAGGTTTGGAAAGAAAGGGAAGTTGAGTCCGAGATATGTTGGGCCGTTTGAGATTTTGAAGAAAGTGGGCGAAGTAGCTTACGAGTTGGCATTGCCACCGCATATGCAGCACGTTCATAATGTATTTCATGTATCTATGCTTAAGAAGTATCGACCAGATTCGAATCATGTAAAAGAGTATGAACCCATAGAGGTCCAGGCAGATTTATCATATGTAGAACGACCGATTCAGATATTGGATCGTAAGGAGAAAGTACTAAGGAATAAGACAGTAGCGTTAGTGAGAGTTTTGTGGAGGAATCCTAAAGTAGAAGAGTCTACCTGGGAGTTAGAGAGTGAGATGTTAGAGAAGTATCCCCAGTTGTTTCCTTGATCTGATTCTGAGGACAGAATCCTATTAAGGGGGGAAGGATGTAATATCCGTGAATTTTATTATTTGATTAAATGATATATTTAATCTAAAATATTTATTTTGGAATATTGGAATATTATTATATGATATTTAGTGTGTGATTATGTGCTAAATGGTGAGTCAGAAGCCCCTTTCAAAAAATTTCGTCATTTGGAATTTTCTTCAAATTTGAGCCGTTCTGATAATTCAAGGCCCCGTTGAAATTTCGTACATTCATTTTTAATTCTTCGTCTTTCGTATTCGAATCGTTATCGAAAGGGTTATGGGATTCTATTTAACCCTACCTATTTGATTCTGCAAATCAATTTCAATTTTTGATCCGAAAAAGGAAAAATCGTTCCGAACCCTAATTGCTTAAGGGGACGGATTTATCGTTCTATATCAATATTGAAGTTGTTATAGCCCTAGTATTCTTGAGCATTAGTTATATAATGATATATATCAATTTGGATAATCATCAACCTTTTTAACCCCTTATTTTTCGTAAAACGTGTTTTTGACCTAATTAGGGTTTTTAAACGATCTAACGAATCAATATCGATCCAAAAATGCTATTTGGGGTATTATTTTTCCAGAAATATAAAAAGACAAATCAGACTTCATAACTCATAGCAAATCTTCAGCAATTACTCAAAAAATCCGAAATTCCCAAAAAATTATTTTTGTGTTCTTGATCTTCAATCAATTCGTTCTAAGTGTTATTGAAGTCCAAATTTGAAGTTCTTATACTCAAATCAAAGCTCCAAAAATCTAGTTTCAGAATCTTCCAACCTCATCATCATCTGGTAAGTATTCGATTTTATATTGATTTTACAAGTTCGAATTATAACTAGGGTTCTTGATTCGATTTGGGGATTTTCATTCTGTTGATTCTCCGTTCAATTGGTTGCTTCTAACATGTTCCTAGGGTTCTAATTAGCAAGAATCCATGCTTTAATTTCATGTTTATGTTCAATTTAGTCGGGTTTTGATTTCGGGTTTTGACCCGATTTCTTCTTTCGATTCGTACGTTCTTGATATTGATCTGACATTGTTTTTGATGAAGGGCTTTTATTGTATGAGTTATAAGGTTCATTTTGGTATATTAATCTTTGAGTTTCATGTACGGAATAGGTAGATCGGGTTTCCGGCCGAGGTCGTTGCCGGAGAATTCTTTGAACGGATTCTGGGCACGATTCCGGCTAGGGACAGATGTTTTGATGTGTGGGTTTTGTTTGGCTTGAAAAGGCGAACAAAAGCCCTCTGGTTTGATTTGTGTTTGGACGGAATCGAAGAATTCCGGCGGCCGGAGACCGGCCGGATTCTGGAAAACCCAGAATCCGGTGGGTTGTTCTTGGCGACCCGGAATTGTTCTTCCCGACCCGTTTACCCGATTTTTCGACCCGGTTTCAATCTTCAAAACCCTAATTCATTTTCAGAAAACTGTTTTTGAATTTTATTTTTAAATTTAATTCGAAAATAGTTTAAAAACTTTAAAAATTCATATTTTTATTTTAAAAATATATTTTAATATCAGAAAAATTCTGATAAATTATATTTATTATTTTAAATCCGAAAATTGATTAAACTTAATTATTTTAATTATTTTTAATTAATAATTAATTTATTAATTAATTGGTTAATTCTTTTAATCAATTAATTCTTAAAAATTAATTATTAATTAGATTTAATTAATTAAAAATTCAGTTTAATTATTTTCAAGCCTATTTAATTATTTAAAAATAGCTTGAGTATTTAAAGAGTGTCAATTAATTTTATTAATTGATTTATTTTCATTTAAATGTTTATATTGGATTTAAAAATCCGATTTTTTGATTTAAAAATTAGTAATGACTTATTAAAATTCGAATAAGTTCCGTATGATGTTTTAAAAATGTTTATAAGTGCTATATGGTTCATATTAATTGTGTGTTGTGTTTTATAGTCTGTATATGCCCGTACTAGGGCAAATATCTGAGTTTTAAATATCGTAAACTATACCGGACGTCCGATACGTAACCGGTTACTTGTTTAAATGTGATTATTGGTTGAATAAGTGTCGAGAGTAGAACGAGAATAGTTAGACTTATTGTGGTGAGTTGTTTAATTTTAGAATCGAGTTCCCGGAGCAAGGGAAAGGGGAAAGTAGAGTGAGCAGAGTCGATCCGACAGCAGCTTAGACCAGGCAAGTATCTGTGCCCTTACTTGTGATAAAACTTATTATTGTCTTGATTACTTGAATACCGTTATCCCCAGAACAATTCAAATTATCAATCTTTTAACCGCATTTGGACAACTGATTCCATTTCCTTAGAGATTCTTGATTCTTTGATTTGATCTGCATCGGAAACCCTTATTTCCAATTCACTTGATTATTGTTTACCACCTATTGTTGTTATTTATCATCCTTTGATTATCATTGACAACCATTGATTATTTGACTTCCATCTTGACTACCGATTACGGTCATTGATTAACGATTACCAATATTGATTTCCTTATTGAATGAGTACACTGTACCATTGAAATTACTCCATGATTCTTTCTCGATCTTCGTTGATACTGAACAGTTGAAGCTCTTTTGCAATTACTATACATTCAGTTTATCTTATTGAGCATGTTATTGTTTATACCCTATTATAGATTTGGCATGTGTTTTTAAAAATGGACCAGTAATTGGTCGGGCCATATTTATGGTCGGAATAACTTAAGGCCCAGATTGGCCTGGGATCCAGTAGAGGACTATGACATGAGCTAGTCCGGGGTTGATGCGTGGCTGGCCAGCAGCACAACCTTTGATTTGAATAAAATGTATAAGCCAAATTCTAATTCTTTACTTCAATCATTATTGATACAAAGCATGTGTTAGCTAAATATTGTTGATTCTGATATCATAAATTCATATCCTTACAACTGTGATAGAAATGATTCGTTGATGTTTGCTGAGCAATTTTGGCTCACTCTTGCTTGTTGTTTTCTAACCCTATTCCAGTGAAGCGAGAGTATGAGTTGGCATAGCGTGACCGATAGTTCACCAGCAGCCAGGAGAGCCCCTCGAGTCATTGTTATTGGCAGGGTAGTTGTTGTTTTGCTTTTCTAGATTAATGTCTAGATTTGAACTTTAGTTGTGATGTAATAACTCTGATAAAACTGGTATTGTAATAATAAAAGATTGTAGTAGCTTGTGTTCATTGCCATAATCTGGATGCGGTCTTGGTCAAGGGGTAATTGTGTCTTTATATATATTATGCATGTGTTAAATAGTGTTCCGTTGGTCGGATGACTCCTCAAATCTGTACCCCGGGTTTGGAGGGCGTCACAGTTGGTATCAGAGCAACAGGTTATGGCATTTGAAACAAGTTAGGACTTAGGGTCCAGGATAACATAGAGAGTTAGGAATTCACGTAAGGATATTAGGAGGTCAACTAGGGATATTACGCGTAGTAATTAAATGTGGTTATAATTGCAGCCCCCTAGTTCTAGTTCAGACTCAGACCCTTCCGAGGATACGATAGCAGAGATACCTACACCCGTTGAGAGAGCAGGACCGTCTCGGCCAGTGCGATATCAGCCTATGCATCAGGACCCAGTAGTCAGGAGAGATCAGATACCTTGTCCTATTCCACTCCGACGAGTAGCCCCAGCACCAGTGTCTCAGGCATCAGTTTGTGGGCCTTTGTATCAGTTATGTGAGCCACCAGTTCTACACCATGTGTATCAGAGGGTGAGTAGAGAGAAGGAGTACCTTTATGGACAGGTTATGGAGATGGGTAGGATTCGTTCGATCGAGGCAGCCGCTGTCAGAGAGAGAGAGACAGACTTAGAGATCAGATGAGAGACATTCAGATGAGGTTTAGGGTTACGAGGACTTTGGTTGAGACTCGATTGCACGGATTAGCTTCTAGTCGAGAGGGAAAGACAGTAGCAGGGATGAGACAGATTTTGGATTATGCGATGAGTGAGATTGCAGAGATTTCAGGACCCCCATTATGGCCGGCAGGAGCAGGTGATCTGTGAGCAGGTATTAGTAGCAGACAGATGTGACATGGATGTATGGTTTCTATATAGTTAGTATATAGATGCATATTGTAGAATCAGCAGTGCACCGGGCTTATAGGAATGCCTCGGGTTGTTGTTGCATTTTTGTTGTTGTATTGCTGGTCGGCAGTTATGGTTCAGCCATGATATATTTTCTTTTGAAGCGTTCTACGCTTGTACTAACTCTATCTATATATATATGATAAACCTCTTTTATAGAACTATATTTATTCCCCTATCATTCATTTCCAGCATCATAACTGTTATTCTACTTATTGCAACGAGTGTATCCATACACCGTTGAGAAGATCTGTAAACCTTCGAGATATCAATTGTGATCCTTCCTTCTCTTATATGAACCGTTTGATTAAGCCAATTATTGTTTATTCATCAGCGATATGGCTCCTAGACGACAAACCCGTTCAACTGATACCTCTGACCAAGAAGGTCAACAAAATACACCTCCCACGGGCCGCGTGGACCCGATGGTAATCCAGTTGTTAAATACCCTTACTCAAGTCATTGTTATTGGCAGGGTAGTTGTTGTTTTGCTTTTCTAGATTAATGTCTAGATTTGAACATTAGTTGTGATGTAATAACTCTGATAAAACTGGTATTGTAATAATAAAAGATTGTAGTAGCTTGTGTTCATTGCCATAATCTGGATGCGGTCTTGGTCAAGGGGTAATTGTGTCTTTATATATATTATGCATGTGTTAAATAGTGTTCCGTTGGTCGGATGACTCCTCAAATCTGTACCCCGGGTTTGGAGGGCGTCACATTACATATTCCTCCATTTTCCAATTGTGGTACTCTGGACTGTCCAAAAATTCTTCAAGTTTTTTTTCCGGGATAGTTGCACTCGACTGCCGTATCCTTAAAAATTCTAATAAGAAAGAGATCTTCGCCATAATAATCAAACTGTAGAAGGTTGTAGATTTTTACTCCATAAAATCTCATGAATCTTCTCATACCATAAATTATCTTAGACACTTGATCATATTTTGCTTTCCATACAGATGAGTTGCAGTGTAAAACTAAAATCGAAGGAAGACCGATTCCATACTCATTATGGAAGGATATAGGAACTCTTTGAAAAAAATAAATATACATATTATTTTGTTATATATTTACATTTTGTATGAGGAATAAGTTAATTTGTATTCAAACTTACAAAAGTTCCGAAAATTCCCTCTTGGTTGTTTGCAGAAATAAAACTTGACACCAATTTTCTATCTCATGTTTTAACAACAAATTAAAAGCAATTATCTCTTTTTACCCCAAAACTTTTAAATGCAGTAATAAAGGAATTTTTTTTTACCTAGATTCTCAGTTTTGAGTTCCTTTTTTGTTGACTCGATGATTTCCTGTTTTTCGTGATAATGACAACATATGAATTTTATAAACAATTACAATACGAATCATGTTTTTTCATTCAATAATAAGAAAAACAACACAAGTCCTTTTTCATAAGATTCAAAAAAACAAACATTTAGAACAGGAAAACAAATATATAACATTCATAAATAGCATATGAACAGTTCATACCACATAATCTAATTTCAATAATTCCATCCAATAAGATTCAAGATCTATATAATTATATGTCTATTAGTGAGGACATACACACTCATAATTGGTTCATGAATAGAGCTGTTTGAGATTTATACTTTTCAAAACTCTAGAATGATGGTCTATTGCCACTTATTCTTTGGAAGCTGCAAAAGTTCCTTAAATCAAAACTAAGTTATCTCAATTTTCATGTAGAATGTGATAACTTTATGTTAAACGTCTTGCAAGTAAAAACTATGAGTATCCCAAAATATATATCATGATGTTTAATAATAAGATGTACTAAAGACAGTACATGTGAACCGAATGCATACTAATTAACAGTTATGCACTATGTTTATATCCATGTTAATTACTACCAAAACCAAGCCTCCCTTAATTTTGAATTTTAGAACATATTTTCCTAAACTCCTTGAAAAAAACCTTTTCTTAAGCTTAGTGCTATCGAACACTATCAATCCATCTAACATGATACCAAATATGTAGCCATGATATAATTACTTAAGTGTTTGATTTTGTATCTAATATAAAATCCAAACAACTTACCTATTATTCCTTAATATTCAGTATCTAACACAAATGAATAGCATATGAACAGTTCATACCACATAATCTGATTTTAGTAATTCAATCCAATAAGCTTCAAGATCTATATAATTGTATGTATATTCAATCGATAGAACAATTATCAATATTGAGTACATAATTCTATTCGATAACAAGTATTTACCTCCATCCTTGAAGATCAGGTCCAATTTTGAAGCTTCAAGTTTTCTCCTTTGCGTTAGTTTTTGCCAATGGCATGCAAAACAATGACTTTGGGTTATGCCTTTTACTTTTTAATTATTGGGCCAAGATTAAATTGTGTATGCTCTTTATTTAGGTACAAATAATTAAATGTTATGTGCCCTGACATATATACAATAAATGTGTACAACTGTTAACCATTACGAGATTAACTATTTAACCCTTTTAATTTTTTCAATATTTAGATTAATTTATACAACCATCACACCATAATATTTTTTTAATTGGTAAAGTTCACGCGTAAATGTTTAATATCAAATACCTTTTTTATATTTATTTATCTTGAATATAAAATAAAATATATATTTATTTATTTATTTATACAATAAAATCTGTAATATTTTTTTTGAATATTGGTAAACTCCGTGTGCGAAGCACGAACATATTACTAGTATATATAATAGTCAAAGTAGAATCAATATTAAATTGTGAAATCAGATCTAGTGTAAGCCCTTCATTCCTTTTAATCTACACCGTACACATATAAATACACATAGATTTACATTTTACTGGTACCAGATCTAAATTTTAATCTCATATACTCCTCCATCCACTCTTTATTTCTCTCCCATCTTTTGCTCTTTTATATCTTTTTTACAAGTAAACTTGAGCTCATGATTTGAAAGCGGAAAACAGTGAGCTAGGCATATAAAAAATGAGACTTGATTTTGAAAAATTAGTGTTTGTAATTTTATTGATAAACTTGAAATTATGACTTGATAGTAGAAAATGATGATTTAAACACAAAATGTGATTTGTGTGGACAAAAGTAGTCATTTAATTGTATATTTGGTGATTTGGGTGGATAAAATTAGTGATTTGTATAAAGATCCAGATGATTTATTCAAAAAGTGCTGTAAATTATGATTTGAATTACTAGGTAAAGTGAATATAAATTAGTTGTTGACCGAAGGAAAAAAACTATGAGAAGACAAAATTTGATGTGTGTATGTATGCATACTAAAGAGGGAATACAACACGATATTTGGATATTGGTGAAGGAGTCCTAGAATCATATATAGGTATTTTTAGATCTAAAAGTTATGGTGACAAGAGGAATTCAATTAAAAGTTTGGAAGAAAGGTAGAGACATAAAAGTCAGGGTAACGTAAAAGTTATTTCTAATAATGTTGTATATATAAAGTTTTAAAATAATTTTTATATTGGTTTTTATTTCTCATTTTAAAAAGGGTTCTCATTAAAGCGCTACAATCATCAAAATATTAAGGAAATTATTAAATTCAAAGCAGAGTTTAAGTTTTAGATCAAATTTTAAGACAATCATCAAAATATCATATCACAATGCGTACAACATACAAATCATGTTATCTTTACTTCACATTTTATTTTAAATTGTATATATACCTAATTTCTATCCTTAATTGCAAGTATTTCTCAAAATATCCCTAACATAGAAACATGTAAGATGATTCTCAAGTAACTAAAATATCCTATGATGATCTCCAAACCTCCCATTTTAGAAAACATGTTTATAATCACTTGATTTAATTTTTGAAAAACGAGTATTACAATCGTATAATTTTATTTTTCGGAATATAAATATGTATTCCACCAACTCTAGGTGACATATTTACAATAACGTGATTTTACTTTCAGAACACGAGTATGTAATCCACCAACTCAACAAAAAAAAGAAATTAAGGTTAGTGGATCACATGAATATTTTATCTTTCATTTATTTATTTTTATACATATTTCAAGATGCATAAAAGTAATATTTTTAAATAAAATTAAACATTTAAATTGAAATATAAATGATAACTTTTATTAAAAACAATTTTAATTAAATAGTATTATTTAGAAATATATTTTAATATATCTAAAAATACGAAACAACTACAGAAAAGAAGCGAATGATGAATCATATATTAGAATATCCATCACCACTCTTACTCTATCAGCTCATATACAATGGTCCCACCTAATATTTTTCTAAAACATTTATATATACGTTACACACTTTTTCTGAGATTACATGAGGCACAATTTTCCTGAGCTAACTCAAGATAACACACATCAAATCACATACCCGAATATCTAGCATATATATTTTAATAGTGAAAATGAAACATAAAATTAATTATAAGTAATCAACAATTAGATAAGCATCACATTTAATGCTCTACTTGACTTTAAAGAAATTACCTCAGGAAATTTCCCGAGGTAATCTCAGGAACAATATTTTCTTCATATTTTATGATTTGGATTTTGGCATATCCACAAAATTACCTAATTATCTCCTTCTAAATAAAGTTTTGATATATTATATAGTATCCTCTCCCATCTCATTTATGGCGGTTCCATTTTATAACTTTTACTAAATCTTACACATCAGTTATTCATGTGTAACGTTTATTAAGCATATTGTTTTCCCCTATAAATACTACTTCATAATCAAACATTTATCATCTCACACAATTATCACTCATTACAAGTAAAAGTAGTTGTAAGTCATTAGAGTTTAGAGAAATGGCAATCACCTTGAACAAAATTCTAACTATAGTAATTGCAGTAGTTGTAATTATATCAGCAGAAATATCGGTGGCGAAATCAGTGGATTGTAATCCAGCGTCGTTGGCCGTGTGTCTTCCATCCATAACAGATCCCAACATACCACCACTACCTCAATGTTGTACCAACTTGAAAGCACAAGAGCCTTGTTTTTGTCAATACCTTGGTAATCCTGCTTTCGGGAAGTACATCAATTCTCCCGGTGCCAGGAAAGTTGCTGCTACATGTGGTGTTACTATTCCCACCAAATGTAATTAGTTTCAGAATTTTGATGTAATCATATACATTCAAAAATAAAGTAGTGTGATTTATTAAGTTTACTCTTCTTTTATGGTTTATAATCAGATCTAATTTATTTGGATTTTACTAAACTCGAAATTTAGTAATTTGTTATTTAAATTTGAAAGAGTTCGTATATGAATTTCAGGTGTATCAAATTGAAATTGAAAATTCGATTTTTACCTAATTTAAACTCGAATTTTGATAAAATTTTGTGCTGATAAAACTTCAATCTATATATATATATATATATATATATATATATATATATATATCAGCCTTCATTCCTTTTAATCTACACCGTACACATATACATACACATAGATTTACATGTTACTTGTACCAGATCTAAATTTTAATCTCACCTACTCCTCCATGCCCCACCACCTCCTCCACCACTGGCCGTAACCGTCATTACGTTTATCATGTTGTAACCTTTTCTCCGATCTACATCCATTTGCATATGTTTTGTGTATAAAATGATCTAGATCATCAAGTAATCTGCATCACTTGCGTATGTGGATCTATATCTTTTTTAACAGGTAAACTTGAGCTCATGATTTAAAAGCTGAAAACAGTTATTTGGGCATATAATATATATGTGATCTCATTGTAAATAATTAGTGTTTTGTATTGATTTTTTACTGATAAACTTGAAGTTATGATTTGATAGTAGAAAATGATGATTTAAACACCAAAATATCATATCATAATGCGGAAAACATACGAATCATTTAATCTTCACTTCACATTTTCATTTTAAATTGAATCTATATTTCTATTCCTAATTGTAAATGTTTCTCAAAATTAAAAGTATCCCTAACATAGAAACCTGGAGGATGATTCTCAAGCAACTATAATATCCTACGATGATCTCCAAACCTCCCATTTTAGATGACATTTTTACAATCACGTGATTTCAGTTTTGAAAGACGAGTATTATAATCGTGTGATTTTATTTTTGGAATAAAAATATGTAATCCACAAACTCTAAGTGACATATTTACAATCACGTAATTTTAATTTCGGAACACGGGTATGTAATTCACCAACTCAACAAAATAACAAAAAATAAATTAATGTTAGTTGATCACATGAATTTTATCTCTTTCATTTATTTATTTATTTTTATACATATTTCAAGATGCAAAAAAGTAATTTAAAAGAAAATAGAATTAAACATTTAAATCAAAATATAAATGATAAACTTTTACTAAAAAACAAATAATAAAAAGTTTTTTTTAAAAAGTGTTTTAATATACCTTAAAATACGAAATAACTACCGAAAGAAAGTAAATGATGAATCATATTTTTAGAATATCCATCACTACTATTACTTTATCAACTCATATAAAATGGTTCCACCAAATTTTTTTCTTATACATTTATATATATGTTACATACTTTTTCTGAGATTTCAACAAACACAATTTTCCTAAGCTAACTCAAGATAACACACATCAAATCACGGACCGGAATATCTAGCCGATATATTTTAAGAGTGAAAATTGTTAGGTCCTGATAAGTTTGTAGAAGGGGGGTTGAATACAAACTATACCGTTTTATCGAATTTGTCCTTTAAAAGATTTAACTGTTTAGAACAAATTAGTGCGGAATAAAAACTGAAACAATATTCAAGTTAAATAGAAACTCTATTAAACTTGAGGAGTGTTACAACTTTGATCACTGATTACAAAGAACTTAATAAAACAAATCTAGAATAAATTCGACATGAATTTATCTATTTTTGTAATAAAAAGGATCGAATACTAAAAAGTAGTTCGATATAAAATCTAGGGATTATGATCCGCTAGAAAGCTAAAGCAGTACAAGTGAAATGATTCTTATGAATTTAATGATAAGAACTTGTCAAGAATTAAATCACTGGTCAGAAATTAGTGCTTTGCAGTTGAAGAATTTAAGAAGAGCTTTCAATGGAATGTTTGTTTTCTTATCTTCTGTTTCTTTTCTGCTGTCTGTTCTCTTTTGTCAACTGCCTTGTTTTTCTTTATACAAACCACTTGTTCCTTTTCTTCACGCGCCAATCCACTGCAGAAAGTAATTGGAAGACTTTCTGGAAAACTAACAAATTTGCCTTGGAAGACTTTCGGGAAGACAAGGTTTGTACTTAGAAGACAACCGGGAAGACAGTGGTTTGGCCTAGGAAGACAATCGGGAAGACAGCCTTGGTAGTCTTCCTAGTTCAAAGAACTAAGTCTTCCTAGTTCAATCCTAAGTCTTCCTAGTTCAAATATATTCTAATTTAAATAATTAACTAAATAAATTATGTATTAAATTAATTCTTTGCAGAATTAATTTAATAAATAATATACTTAATAATATTAATTATTTATAAGAGAATAAATAGAATTAGTTGACTTCTTAATTAATTCCAGAATCACTAAAAACTTAGATAAATAACAAACACAATAGTACGTTGACACTCGATGCACTGTCTGGTTCATGAGTGACTAACGACAATGTTTGTTCTTTATCTATTTGACTTTAAGCAGTGATTCACTTCCTTCTCATTCAAGAACTCCGTAATCAGTATCTTTTTCTGTCACCACTTGAAATCTCTGTCACTTTAATAAATCCACTGAGCTTGAATACTTCATTGAGGCTTGATCAATAAATTGAGCTTCTTTCAATGTAGAATCACTTCAAGTCTGTAGATGACTTTAATCTTCATTCTTTGACAGATATAACCTTCTGAGATTCCTGTGACATTTGATTTTTATTATTTACTTATTACATCTTAATTAAAGTTGAGTAGAATCCTCGGTGTTTACAAATAGGACTAGACATATGCCTTTCAATCTCCCCCTATTTGTTTGTTAGACAATAACAACCAAATACCTCTAGAGGATAACTCAACTAAAACAAGAAAAGATAAGACTTTTAAGAGCCAAGCAAATAATAAAAAGTTCTGGATTAAATATAACAATTTCCAGATTCAAACAGTAACGATAAATACAAGATAGATGTTCCTCTAGACTGAACATATGAATACATTTATCCTATCTTGAATCACCTAAGCTCTAAACATTTAATATTTACAAACAGAGCTTCTTCAAATTTCAGACTCAATCATCTCTCCTTCTTCAAGTGCTTCAAGCAAATCCTTGTCCAGAACACGATCAGATTCAGAAGTAATGCCACTAGGTCTGACAGGTTGAGTTGTGACTTTCTTCAGCCTATTCTTCATTTGATGATATCTTTTGATATTTGCTATGCAATAGTCTTGAATCAAATCAGCAACTTCTGTCTTCTCTTGTGTAGCAAATCCTGAAGTCCTCAACATGTTCTCCAAGTAGACAAGATGCTTGGCAGGAAAATCCTTCAGAGATATTGGATCCACACCACAAGTCTGAAGTGCCCTTCCTTTAAAAAATTTTACTTCATAAGGCACTTCCACCACTTGTGGACTAGCTTTCATTGCAAAGTCTCTTAGCTGATCATGCAACAGCTCAGCTAATGGAGAAGTTCTTTTTACCTTGCACATGAAGACCCATAGTTCAGAGAGAGTTCTGCTTTCCAGAAGATTGAGAGACACTAAGAAAGTTCCCTCATTATGAGTATAAACATAGATCTTCAACTCCTCTCTAACTCTGTCATATCCAGTTGAGATCCTTGAAATCTCTGCATGAAGAGCTTTCATATATACTGTGTTGTCTGGATTGACCTTCTTGTATCTTTCCAACATGCTAAAAAACTTTCCATCATTATCTGAACCTGTTGGATGTGAAAACATCTCTCTAGCTCTATCCCATTCTTCTCCAAGCTTCAGCCTCACATATAACTTCCTGTCCTTGACCTTTATATCATGAAGCCGTTGCTTTTCTTGATGTTCAGCTTTTTGGATAACTAGATGCTTTGAAATGATGTCAGAAACTTTAGCATTCTCCTCCTCTCTTCTCTTTAGATCAGCTTTCTGTCTTAACAGCTCAGCTTCAAAGGCAGGATCCACTTCAGGTTCATCTTCCCAGTCAGCATAGTCAGCCTCTCCTTCAACCTCCACTTCACCAAAGATATCTTCAGGGTTTTCTTCAGATTCAATATTGTCAAAATCTCCCTGTTCACCTTGATAGTAGTCAGCATCAGAAAAAGTTAACCTCTGCTTTCCTTTGTCCTTTACAGAACCAGAACCTCCAGCTTCTCCTCCTCTTTGTTTCTCCACATTCTCCCCCTTAGTTGAGGAATCCTCTACAGTTCGAGCTGTGGAAGCCCTAGGATTCACCTCAGATGTTCTCCTTATCTCTCCTCTATCTCCTCTTTCATCAGCATCATCCTCATCCTCATCATCTCCCTCAAAGAAAATTCTTTGCTCTTCAGTAGGTTGATGTGAATTCTTGATCATATTATACAAGTGCTTCATACCTTCATTCAGATGCTCCATTCCTCCTTCTATCTTGAAAATCCTTTCTTCATTAAACTTTTGATTTTCATCAGCTGTTTGCAGAATAAAGTCCACCTTGGTAGAAATGGCAGCTATCTCCCTGACACTCTCTGATATTTGAGCATTTGACATTGCAAGATCAGAGATGTCTGAAGCCACTAGTACTTGAGATTGTTGGATTGAATTCAGCTTCGGGAGGAGATTATTCTTCAATCCTTGTAGGTCATCTTTCACAGTACCCAGCTGATTTGATACAGAGGTGGCAGATTGTGCAACCACTTGTGCTTTTAGAATTGTGTTTTCAGCCTGGGTCTCTTGCAACTTCTTCTGTAGATCAGCTAGCTGTTTTAACAAAGCAGTGTTTGTGTCAGTGTGTGCACTCACTTCAATTGCTCTCAGTGGTGTTTCACTCAACTCACGTGCTTGTGTTTCACTCGGTGTTTGACTCATATCTCTCACCACTAACTGTCTGTCTAGATTCTCAGTGGATGTACCTGCAGTAAAAATCACCCTAGCCCCTTCAAGAGAGGTCAGTGGTGGTGCAATGGGAGTTCGCGAATCCCAATCCCCAATGAATTCCAAATCAGATTGAATTTGAAACTGAATTGCTTCAGTGTTGGATTCATTAGGTTGCCTTCCACTTTCTCCAGTAAAAACTGCGAGTGGAAAATCCCTTAGGGGAGCCAGAGATGTTCCCTCTGGGAGGGGAGAAAATGATTCTATTTGAGTTGGCGAAGAATCAGATTTTCCCTCAGATGCCTGTGAAGGCACTTCTACCGTAACTATGGTAGGCACTGTTTCAAAGTCAAAAGTAAAGTGCTCTCCTGACATGGTGTCCTGAGTGTCATCTAAATGGATATCTTCTCCCATTGCGAGTAATGGGAGTGTGCTTGACTCAGTACAAGATGCCATGGCCCGATGGCGAATTTCAATAGATCCACCCTGTTGAGAGGATGTCTCCAGAGACTGTGTAGTGGCCATATCAATGTCCATATCCTTTTGAGAGGATACAGATGGGCTAACAGTTGTCTCCTTATAGGTTTTTCTTTTCTTTAAGGGTGGAGACAGAGCTGTGGGAACACTCATTTCAGCTATATCACTAACATTTCTTGAACTGGTTTGTACATTAGGCTCAGATTGTGTTTCAGGAGTGTTTGACTCTCTGTTTGGCTCTATGACCTGGGTCAGAGACTGTGGATCTACAATCTCTGGGTCAGCCCTAACAACCACTTGGGTTTCAATTGAAGTACCAGAAGAAGAACCAAGGTTAGGAATAACTACCTGCAGTGGTACTGGATGTGGTTCGGGAACTTGTTCACCAAAGATAGGAAGATTAATGAATTGTCTCATGAATGGTGAAACAAGAACAGGTATGGTGGTAAATTTGGATGAGACATCAAGTCTAGTGTAGAATTTGGTGTCTGTGGTTGGAGAGGTTTCAAATCTAGCTTCTCGAAACAGTTCTACCTGCTCAGCAGTGAGAAGATGATTAATGATAAGAGTTAGAAAGCGAGGGTACCAACACCTTACTTTCACACCATTATCAGAATCTCTCCTAGAGTGAGCAAGCCTGTTGAGCAAAAGGTTCCACAGAATCTCAGCAAAGTTCAATCTACGACCAAATACTATAGCATAGGCAATGTATTGATTAAGACTGGTAATGCAATGAAAGTTTGTTTTTGTGCAGTTACCAAATACCCTAGCTATAGTATCAAAGAACAGATCCCATTCCCTTACAACAAAAGTTTTTGACAATTTTACCATTTGAAAGGGACCCTGATAATGAATATTCACAAAGAACTGTGTTAACTCATCATCAGTGGGTAATGGATCAAACCTGTCCTTTGGAAAATGCAACACATCACAAAATAAATCAAAAGTAACTGTATATTGCTGATTGAGAATATTGAAAGTAAAAGATTTTGAATTGTCAGCAATAACAGCACTTGAACACAACATCCTTAATGGATCAATTTTCAGAAGTGCATTGGCACAAATAGCATAACTAACACAAGTATTGCTATTTAAAAATTGAATCCACGGTCTGAAACGTTCCACCTTACACCTAGCCGGATCAAAATACCCAACAAAATTATTTAAAACTAATTCAAAATTATTAGGATCCATTTTAAATAAAACAAAAAAATTTTAATTAATTTAAATAAATATAAAATTTTAGGGATTTTTAGAATTAATTAAAATTACAAAAATCCACAAAATTAAATTTTATTAAAATTAATGAATTTGAACTTTTAGATCCTAACAAGTCGAACTTAAACTTTTTGAAAAACAGAAATGACTGGGCAAAAGATTCTCAAGAACACACACAGTACCAAGAACAGTTTTCAAATCACAGAACCACTTTGATCAGAAAAACACAAGTAAAAATCACTTAACAAATCACAAACAATCAAGTCGAATGGAATGAAAGAAAAACAGAATTTTTGACAGCACTTCGACTCAAAAAGGTTTGATTTTGAGAGAATAGAAATGATTTGCTAAGTAAACACTTGAGCAATGTTGCTTGAAGATCAGTGATTCTGCAAAACAAATTGAGAATTCGAAAGGGGGGTTTTGAAAAGCTGAAAAACTGCTAAGGCAATAATAAGAAAATGCGTATGTACTGGTGTATCTATATATATAAGAAATAAACAAATAAAACTGAATTTAGAAGACTATCCAAACGTTTTTTAAGGAAAAAGACTTGGGAAGACAATCGGGAAGACTTAGAATAGTCTTCCCGGTAGTCTTCCTAGTACAAACCGGATTGTCTTCTAAATAATTAATAAAAGAAAAACAGAACAGAAAAAAATAAACTAATAAACTTAAGTCTTCCCGATAGTCTTCCTAGTTCAAAAACTGGGAAGACTTCGAAAAAGACTTAAAATAAAAAGGAAAAAACAAAAAACAAAAAGAAAATTTACATTGTTTTCCCGGTAGTCTTCCTAGTGTAAAACTGGGAAGACTTACCAAAAAATTCAGAATAAAATCCGAATATTAAAAAGAAAATGCTGAACAACTAAGAAAAATGCAAGAAAAATATATAAAATTCTAGAAAAATTCACAGAAAATTCCATAAATCCTAGAAAAATATGCAGAATATTAGAAATGCATAAAATTAATATAAACTTGCAGAAAAATTCAAACAACAATATTTACAATCTGAAAAATATCTAAATAATTCTAAATAAATATATTTTCAATAAAAATACATTTCTCCACTTAAAAAAAATATGAGAAAAATATTTTTAAAGAAAATAAATTATTCAGAGTTATTTAAATACACAAGCAAGTAATATTAACAGAGAATTAGCAGCAGATATTAGTTAAATGACAAGAGAAAATGAATTTTGAAATAACAAACCTGACAGATATATTGTTAATCACTAAGACTGTTTAACATACCCAATTTACCAACTAACTTGATAAATGTGGATTCATCAACAGATTTAGTGAATATATCTGTAGTCTGTTCTTCTGTGGGTACAAAATGTAACTCCACAGTTCCATTCATGACATGCTCTCTGATAAAATGATACCTGATGTCAATGTGCTTCGTTCTCGAGTGCTGCACAGGGTTGTTGGAGATTGCTATGGCACTTGTATTATCACAAAATATGGGAATTTTGTCTAATGCAAAGCCACAGTCCTTTAATTGATTCCGTATCCATAAGATCTGAGCACAACAGCTTCCAGCAGCAATATATTCAGCTTCTGCTGTTGAATTGGAAACTGTTTGCTGTTTCTTGCTATACCAGGAAATCAACCTACCTCCTAGGAATTGACAACTCCCAGAGGTACTCTTTCTATCCACAACACTACCTGCATAATCAGAATCTGTATATCCAACAAGATTAAAACCAGAATCTTTAGGGTACCAGATACCTAGATTAGGTGTACCCTTAAGATATCTCAAGATTCTTTTCACAGCAACGAGATGAACATCTCTAGGGTCCGCTTGGAACCTTGCACACAAGCATGTAGCATACATAATATCTGGTCTACTAGTAGTAAGATAGAGTAAAGAGCCAATCATACCTCTGTAGCTTGTAACATCTACCTTGATAGATTTGTCAGAAGCTCCAAGTTTGATTGCTGTTGAAGATGGAGTCCTTGCTGATGCTGAATCCTCCATGTGATACTTCTTGAGGAGTTCTTTGAGATACTTGGATTGACAAATAAATATTCCATTTGACCTTTGACTTACTTGTAATCCAAGAAAGAACTTCAGCTCACCCATCATACTCATTTCAAACTTACTCTGCATTAGCTCAGCAAATCTCTTACAGAGATTATCATTAGTAGACCCAAATATGATGTCATCCACATAGACTTGGACTAATATCATATCATTTTTGTGTTTCTTTGAAAAAAGAGTTTTGTCTATGATACCTCTAACAAAACCATTTTCTAAAAGAAAACCAGAGAGAGTGTCATACCATTTTCTTGGGGCTTGTTTGAGACCATAGATAGCCTTGAAGAGAAAGTACACAAAGTCCAGCAGCTCCTGATTTTCAAAGCCAGGGGGCTGTTCCACATACACTTCTTCATCAAGTTCACCATTCAGGAATGCACTCTTAACATCCATTTGATAGACTTTAAAATTGGAATAAGCAGCAAATGCTAAGAACATCCTGATGGCCTCAAGTCTAGCCACTGGTGCATAGGTTTCATCATAATCAATGCCTTCAGCTTGAGAATACCCTTGTGCAACCAGTCTTGCCTTGTTCCTTGTAACAATGCCATCCTCATCTAGCTTGTTCCTGTATACCCATCTTGTACCAACTACTTTCTTGTTCTTTGGCCTGGGTACCAGCTTCCAGACTTGCTGTTGTTCAAATTGATTGAGTTCATCTTGCATAGCAATCACCCAATCTGGATCAGTCAGTGCTTCCTCAGTTTTCTTTGGCTCCATTTTAGATAGAAATGCTGAGAAAAGACATTCATTCTGAGAAGCTCTTCTAGTTTTAACTCCAACATCTGGATCACCAATGATCAGCTCAAAAGGATGAGCTCTATTCCAAACAGTCTGTCTTGGAAGATTTGATCTTGATGATTCGCCTTGAAATTCACTTTGATGTTGTGAGTGACTAGTTGATCCTTCATTTGCTCCCCCTGAGTTGTTGCTTGTCTGCCTTGATGATTCTTCTCCAGTGTTAGTGGTATCTCCATTGTTACCAATGTTTCCACCACCATCACCAGGATTAATATCATCATTGTTATTATCATTTCCAGCAATAACTTCAGGTGGGGCATCATCATCTGATTCTGAGTCTGGCAAGTTATCAAACTTCAGCTCTTCAGATGAATCTTCTTTTTGGATATTGGGGAACTTAGTGTCATCAAAAGTAACATTGACACTTTCCTTTACTGTGTGACTGCCAACCACATAGACCCTGTAAGATCTTCTGGAATATCCAACAAAAATAGCTTCTTGTGCCTTTGCATCAAACTTGCCACGTTTAACATTGTCATCTAAAAGCACAAAGCATTTTGCTCCAAATACATGAAAGTACTTGACAGTTGGTTTCTTATTGTTCATGATCTCATACGGAGTCTTCATTAAGTCCTTGTTGATTAAAGTTCGATTCTGAGTATAACAAGCTGTATTCGCTGCTTCAGCCCAAAAGTACGTTGGAAGTTTGGACTCACTTAGCATAGTCCTAGCTGCTTCAATCAATGTACGATTCTTTCTTTCCACTACTCCATTTTGTTGAGGAGTTCTAGGGGCAGAATACTGTCTTGTTATTCCTTTATCAGCACAAAAGTCATTCAGAATGGCATTCTTGAATTCCGTACCATTATCTGACCTTATGGCTCTAACAGGGAATCTAGAATCCAGCTCAATCATCTTTACATGGCTAATCACCAGGAATGGGGTCTCATCCTTGGAATGTAGGAATAAAACCCATGTATATTTTGAATAGTCATCAACAATCACAAGTGCATATTGTTTCTTTGACATGGACATCACATTGACTGGACCAAACAAATCCATGTGCAGTAGCTGAAGAGGTTCAGTTATTGATGATGTGTCAGTGCCCTTGTGAGAAGCTTTCTTTGACTTTCCCTTCTGACATGCCTCACACAGTCCTTCCTGTGTAAATTCCATCTGAGGCAAACCTCTAACTAATTCCCTCTTGACTAAAGAGTTCATAGTTTTGAAGTTAAGGTGAGACATCTTCTTGTGCCATAGCCAACTATCATCTGATGAAGCTTTAGCATAAAAACAATTCACTTCATCTTTGAATCCCGAGTTCAGATCAGCTATGAACAAGTCACCTTTCCTTACTCCTTGAAGAGCAGGCTTTCCATTCTTCTTGTGAGTGATCTGACACTTCTCTCTTTCAAAGGAAACAGCATATCCTCTGTCACAGAACTGACTGATGCTGAGAAGATTGAACGTCAGACCTTCCACAAATGAAACATCTTCAATGATAACATTTCCGTACTTCAAACAGCCATATCCTTTCGTAATACCCTTGCTGTTATCTCCAAAGGTAACTACTGGGCCAGCTTTCACAATCACATCTGATAGCAGGGCTCTATCTCCGGTCATATGCCTTGAACAGCCACTGTCCAGAATCCACATAACTCGGTTTACCTGTTTAACTCCCTGCAATATCAGATTGATTAGTCCTTCTTCGGAGCCCAAAATTGATTGGGTCCGGCATACTTAAAGAACTGGCCTTTGTCAGGCAAAACAACATTTCTAACTAAAACTACTTCATCCTCTTTCACATAAGAGCGTTTCCATTTATAACCAGCCTTAACACATTTCTGAGTAGGCTTAGGGATAAATGAATCCACTCTAGTCTGAGGAGGACTAGTAGTCTTTGTTTTAACATGCTTCTTATTATTAACATGTTGACGTGGAGCAGTCTTATCACTAGATACATGCTTTTTATTAAAGAAAGCATACATAACATTAAAAGCACAAGACATGCAATTACCCACACCACATGCTTTATGAGAAGAATTAATAGCAGGCATGTTAGTTCTACAGTTGTTTTGATCCAATTTATGGATATCTGATTTAGTCTTTTTAGTTGTAGCAACTTTGACTGGAATATCAGATACACACTTTTTGGATTTCTCAGCTTCTAAGGCAACATCTTCTTCATGAATCTCCTCAGCAATAATGATAGAAGATTCATTCAGAGGCTCTGCCTCAGACTCCTTACAGAAGGGTGTTTTAATACCCTTAAGAATATAAGGAACAGCCTTTCCTTCTTCTCTGACCCTACAAGGTGTATTAATACCAAGCAATCCTATAGCCTCATTATAATCATAACCTATACTGACATGATTACCAATAGCTTGTTTATTGAAAATTTCTTTAGCCGTTTTACAAGAGTTGTAATAGGCATTAGCTTTGGTTTTGAGCTCACTAATCTGCTCTTTGAGAATGGTTTCCAGTTGAATATAACATTTAACCCTATTCTCCAGAAAAGCAATTTTCTCATTAAGTTCATCCTGATTAACATGCACAAGTTTCAAATCTTTTAATTCCTTTTCAAGATTTGTGTTTAAAAGATTTATTCTATCATTTTCAGTGCGTGCACAACTTATGGTGCCACCAAGATGATAAATCATTTCAGCATCAGTAAAGGTTACCTCTGACATGTATCTGGATGAAGTGCTTTCCTCTTTAGCCATTAAAGCAAGGTTCCCAATCTCACCTGCTTCTTCATCACTGTCAGTGTCATCCCAACTCTTTCCCTCAGCAACATAGGCCTTCCCAATCTTGTTCTTCTTGCTAGAATCAAATGTGTTTCTAGTCACTTGCTTTGGCTTTCTGCACTCAGTAGCAAAGTGACCCAACTCATTGCAATTGTAGCATCTGATTATACTCCTTTCCACAGTTCCAGTTTTGTAGCCACCCCTTGTGCCACTTGAAGATGAAGATCCACCTCTCTGAAATCTGGGTCTGAACTTAAGATTGGGATTCCTCTTGAATCTAAACTTCCCAAACTTTCTGACTATCAAAGCCAAATCACCATCCTCCAGCTGATCAAGTTCTTCCAAAGAATAGAAGTCACCACCAGATTGATCAATGGATGTTAATCCATATTCAGCATCAATAACATTCATGTGAGAACTGGAAGGTTGAACAGCCTTCACTTCCAGTTTCTGTGGGACTTCAGCAGCCAATGCAGTGGAGGTACCAACAATCCTTCCAGTTCCATACAGCTCCTTCTGTTGAATCTGCTCCAGCTCATAGGTCTTCAAGACACCATACAATCTTTCCAAAGCAAGCTCATTCATGTCTCTTGCTTCTCTAATAGCAGATATCTTGTGCTCCAAATGAGGTGGAAGTGTAAGAAGGAACTTCTTGTTAATCTCCTTGTTGGTGTAGTGCTTCCCATTGAGATTCAGATCATTGATTAATTTGTTGTATCTCTCAAAAACCTGAGAGATACCTTCACCAGGGTTTGATCTGAAATGCTCATATTGTGAAGTGAGAATTTCCAGCATATTCTCCCTAACCTCTTCAGTCCCCTCATTGATTATCTCTATGGTTCCCCAAATATGTTTGGCAGTTTCACAATTTAGGACATGATTATGCATGATAGGATCAAGACTCTCAATAAGGATCAACTGAAGACATGAATCCAAGGTAACATCCTCTTTCTCATCAGGAGTGTATTCCTTGGGATCTTTAGGGTACATTCTAGCAGCCCTAGTCACAACATTATCCTCAACAACTTCAGGATCAATAATCATAGGGAGTTTGGGACCACTCTTCAGCACATCCAAGTATTTAGGATTTGCAACCTTAAGAAATAGGAGCATTTTCTTCTTCCACATTGGATAATGCTCCTTGCTGAATATTGGGATTTTAACTGTCCCCACTTTCTGTGTAGTAGACATCTTTTGAGATTTTTAGAAAAATAAAATTCAGAGTTAAGAAAAAAAATCTCAAACAATTGGATCTTTGATTAGTATATCAATCAAAAGGCTCTGATACCAATTGTTAGGTCCTGATAAGTTTGTAGAAGGGGGGTTGAATACAAACTATACCGTTTTATCGAATTTGTCCTTTAAAAGATTTAACTGTTTAGAACAAATTAGTGCGGAATAAAAACTGAAACAATATTCAAGTTAAATAGAAACTCTATTAAACTTGAGGAGTGTTACAACTTTGATCACTGATTACAAAGAACTTAATAAAACAAATCTAGAATAAATTCGACATGAATTTATCTATTTTTGTAATAAAAAGGATCGAATACTAAAAAGTAGTTCGATATAAAATCTAGGGATTATGATCCGCTAGAAAGCTAAAGCAGTACAAGTGAAATGATTCTTATGAATTTAATGATAAGAACTTGTCAAGAATTAAATCACTGGTCAGAAATTAGTGCTTTGCAGTTGAAGAATTTAAGAAGAGCTTTCAATGGAATGTTTGTTTTCTTATCTTCTGTTTCTTTTCTGCTGTCTGTTCTCTTTTGTCAACTGCCTTGTTTTTCTTTATACAAACCACTTGTTCCTTTTCTTCACGCGCCAATCCACTGCAGAAAGTAATTGGAAGACTTTCTGGAAAACTAACAAATTTGCCTTGGAAGACTTTCGGGAAGACAAGGTTTGTACTTAGAAGACAACCGGGAAGACAGTGGTTTGGCCTAGGAAGACAATCGGGAAGACAGCCTTGGTAGTCTTCCTAGTTCAAAGAACTAAGTCTTCCTAGTTCAATCCTAAGTCTTCCTAGTTCAAATATATTCTAATTTAAATAATTAACTAAATAAATTATGTATTAAATTAATTCTTTGCAGAATTAATTTAATAAATAATATACTTAATAATATTAATTATTTATAAGAGAATAAATAGAATTAGTTGACTTCTTAATTAATTCCAGAATCACTAAAAACTTAGATAAATAACAAACACAATAGTACGTTGACACTCGATGCACTGTCTGGTTCATGAGTGACTAACGACAATGTTTGTTCTTTATCTATTTGACTTTAAGCAGTGATTCACTTCCTTCTCATTCAAGAACTCCGTAATCAGTATCTTTTTCTGTCACCACTTGAAATCTCTGTCACTTTAATAAATCCACTGAGCTTGAATACTTCATTGAGGCTTGATCAATAAATTGAGCTTCTTTCAATGTAGAATCACTTCAAGTCTGTAGATGACTTTAATCTTCATTCTTTGACAGATATAACCTTCTGAGATTCCTGTGACATTTGATTTTTATTATTTACTTATTACATCTTAATTAAAGTTGAGTAGAATCCTCGGTGTTTACAAATAGGACTAGACATATGCCTTTCAAAAATGAAACATAAAATTAATTATAAGTAATTAGCAATTAGATTAACATCACATTTAATACTCTGCTTCAGTTTAAAGAAAGTACCTCAAGAAATTTCCTGAGTCACGAACAATATTATCTTCATATTTCATGATTTAGATTATGGAATATCCACAAAATTAATAAATTGTCTCTTTCTAAATGTTGTTTTGATATCTTATATAGTATCGACTTCCACTGTTACTTTCTTTCTCATTTATGACGGTTCTAGTTTATAACTTTTACTAAATCTTACACATCAGTTATTCATGTGTAACGTTTATTAAGCATATTGTTTTCCCCTATAAATACTACTTCATAATCAACCATTTATCATCTCACACAATTATCACTCATTACAAGTAAAAGTAGTTGTAAGTCATTAGAGTTTAGAGAAATGGCAATCACCTTGAACAAAATTTTAACTATAGTAATTGCAGTAGCTGTAATTATATCAGCAGAAATATCGGTGGTGAAATCAGTGGAATGTAATCCAGCGTCGTTGGCCGTGTGTCTTCCATCCATAACAGATCCCAACATACCACCACTACCTCAATGTTGTACCAACTTGAAAGCACAAGAGCCTTGTTTTTTTCAATACCTTGGTAATCCTGCTTTCGGGAAGTACATCAATTCTCCCGGTGCCAGAAAAGTTGCTGCTACATGTGGTGTTACTATTCCCACCAAATGTAATTAGTTTCAGAATTTTTATGTAATCATATATATTCAAAAATAAAGTAGTGTGATTTATTATGTTTACTCTTCTTTTATGGTTTATAACCAGATCTAATTTGATTGGATTTTACTAAACTCGAAATTTAGTAGTTTGTTATTTAAATTTGAAAGAGTTTGTATGAATTTCAGGTGTATCAAATTGAAATTCAAAATTCGATTTTTACCTAATTCAAACTCGAATTTTGATAAAATTTCGTGCTTATAAAACTTCAATATATATATAAGGAAGTACTCAAATGAGAATCAATATTAAAATGAGAACTGAGATCTAATCTCAGTCTTGATTCCTTTTAATCTACACCGTACACATATACCTACACATAGGTTTACATGTTACTTGTACCAGATCTAAATTTTAATCTCACCTACTCCTCCATGCCCCACCACCTCCTCCACCACTGGCTGTAACCGTCATTACGTTTATCATGTTGTAACCTATTCTCCGATCTACATCCATTTGCATATGTTTTGTGTATAAAATGATCTAGATCATCAAGTAATCTGCATCACTTGCGTATTTGGATCTATATCTTTTTTAACAGGTAAACTTGAGCTCATGATTTAAAAGCTGAAAACAGTTATTTGGGCATATAATATATATGTGATCTCATTGTAAATAATTAGTGTTTTGTATTGAATTTTTACTGATAAACTCGAAGTTATGATTTGATAGTAGAAAATGATGATTTAAAAACCAAAATATCATATCGTAATGCGGACAACATACGAATCATTTAATCTTCACTTCATATTTTCATTTTAAATTGAATCTATATTTCTATCCCTAATTGTAAATGTTTCTCAAAATTAAAAGTATCCCTAACATAGAAACATGGAGGATGATTCTCAAGCAACTATAATATCCTATGATGATCTCCAAACCTCCTATTTTAGATGACATTTTTACAATCACGTGATTTCAGTTTTGAAAGACGAGTATTATAATCGTGTGATTTTATTTTTGGAATAAAAATATGTAATCCACAAACTCTAAGTGACATATTTACAATCACGTGATTTTACTTTCGGAACACGGGTATGTATTTCACCAACTCAACAAGATAACAAAAAAGAAATTAATGTTAGTGGATCACATGAATTTTATCTCTTTCATTTATTTATTTATTTATTTCTTTTTATACATATTTTAAGATGATCAGCAACTTGGTTTTACTCCCTAGAGATTCAAACTCTAGATCCTTCAAAGGATATATCATCTACGGATGATCAGCAACTTGGTTTAACCAAGGACGGGGACTTGCGAAGCCCCATTGCACCACCGGTGACCTCCTTAAGGACGGCTACGGTGTTTTCTTCTGCAGGTACATTGAGCAAAAAGGGATTGAGTGAAACAAAAACACTTACACCTGGCCTGAGTGGGAAAGGAAAAATGAGTGAAACACCGACAGAAACGTTGAGTGTACACCCAGAGCCAAACGTGAGGAGTGACACCCTAACCCTTCCAAATATTGATGATTTGCTATTACCGACAGAAAGAGAGTTACAAGTTCAATCTACCCTCAAGGAGATGACAGTTCGTGACAAAGAAGGAAATCCACTATTCAAGGTTCCACTGCGACCTTCCTTTGACCAAGGGATCTCCTCTAGTCAAGCCAATGCTTCTTTAAAGTCTATTTAAGAGAAGGTTGACTTGGCTGCAGCTGATTCCAGAAGAACATTCAGGGTCATTGGCAGTGCATCTGGCACTATAACAGGTACGAAGCAAGCAGTGGACTCCTTAAAGAAGGAAGCATTGGAGGAACTGATCGAGTTGAGGACGGACGTCAAGGAACTTAAAGATGGATTCATGAATGAAGTAGATGCTTTGTCACAAGGACAAGAAGCTTTGAAAGAAGATGTTCTGGTTATCCGGGATGGTCAAGCTAGGGTAAAAGATGCAATGAACACCCTTTCTCGAGTGGAGTCTAAGCTGAACCAGAGACTGGACAAGATTGAGAAGACTACCAACTCCAGATTGGATGACATTGACCTGAAGCTGGCTTCTATGCAAGAGATGAATAAGGATCTATTGGATTTCATGGAAAATCAAAGTGACGGGGTACAGTCTATTTGGACTATGCTAAAGAACCAACAAAGTGGACAACCTAGACCTTCAAATCAACAACCTGATCCTTCTGATGCCTTCTATGCTGAGGATGCTTTTGTCGAGGATTCCTCAACTAAGGGGGAGAAAGTTGGAGATGGGAAGAAGGATGGATGGGGAGTTTGGGAAACGGTTGAAGCTATTCCGATAAGACAGTACTGGATAGAAGAACTTGTACAAGAAGAAGAGAAGAGTGAAGAGGTATTTGAGGTCATGCAAGAGCAACCAATTCAGGAGGAGCATGAGCCATATTATCCAGAGCCTGTTGAATATCCAATCTGGGAGGATAATATGGAAGAAGAAGCAAATCCTCTGTCACAAGAAGAAGAAGCTGCCTTGGAAGCGATAAGAGCTCAAAGAGCTGCAATAGATGTCAGGCATGCTGAGAAAGAAAGACACCAAGCAGTTCTAAGGATTGAAAAGCTAAAAAGATCCAAGGTGCAAGCTGAAGTAAGGAAGAAAAAGATGATGGATTTGGCAAGCAAGCATGGAAGTGAATGGGAGATGGCTTATAAAACCTTTTATGGAGTTGAAGACGGATTAGAAGTCAACGACAATGCATAGGTGGAAGTCATAATTCAGAACATAAGAAGTGCAAATCCCGATGATCATATTTATTTCACTGCACTGAGGAATACTGTGATCTTTCTGAAAGCTGGGGTTAAAGCAAATGGAGCCTGGAACATCCTGGTCAATTTTCTTGAGAAAGGTACATTTGTGATTTCCACTAAGTTTTTAGAACAGAGAACATACACAGAACTGCAGGTGATACTCATCAAGATTCAAAGAACTACAAGACTAAATGAACTGCTCCGTGAGCATGTTAAGGAGATCTTGATGAAAGTCGGTCCAGAGATTACTAAAGATCCTCCAATGGTTAGATTCATGACGAATGACTTGTTCAGAATATTCTATTTGGCTGAGGACAAACTGAGAGACTATCCAAACAACTATCTAATATCAGTTGAGAAGTATCTTAGATCCACTGGATTCACATCAACGGAGAAGGACAAAGCAACAGACACTCTTAGAAGATTTCTAATGGAGAATGTTCCTTACTATAGGAAAAGAGTGGAAAGAGGATTGGAAGTGCATACCAGATTACCAAACATGCCAAAGCTAAACAAGGAAGATGTTAACATTGCATGGTTATGGGCTGGAGTGGGTCAAGAGGTTGAATATATTGGAAGACACATCCAAAGAGCAATCCTTAAACCTGGAGAACCACTGCACTATCTATCAGTGATTGATTATCAAGCTGCTAACTCCGATCCAATGATTGAGGAAGGTGAGATCTGAATGGACTGAAGATTGAAACAAAGAACAAAAGAACTATCAGCTCAGACTAGAGGAGCAACTTCATTGTATAAAGTTTTATTGTTTTTTGATTTATGAAATCTGGAAATGTATATATATCTGATCCAGAATGCATTTAATATTATTACGATGTCTTACTTTAAGTAGTTTCATGTTTCCTTAGTTAGTTGAGTTATCCTCGAAGTATTTGCTTGTCGAACTCTATCCAATCAAATAGGGGGAGATTGTAAAGCATAATGTAACATAAGATGTAAAAGAGATAACTACAACTCAACAAAGGACAAGAAAAATAATAATATTAACAGAAGCACAGGAATCCAGAATCAAAGAAGAAAAGGTAAACTCAAAAAATCAAAATACGTTATGTATTCTTGAAGTCCGTAAACAGGTCACGGAAAGACGTTCATGAAAATGTTCAAGCCTCAGTGACAGCAAAAGAAACTAGACTTTCAAGACGACAGAAGTATGTGAATGATTTAGGGTTAAGTACCACGGGATTCCAGTGATTTAATCGAAGCAACCAGAACGACAAATGACTTATCAGCAGCATTGGATTGAAGACATAAAAGAAGAATTGATCAAGTGTTATTCATCTATGAACCAGACCAGTTGTACTAGGTGACGGCACTAAAAAGATCAAGTTGTTTTATCGTCTCAGAAGAAAGTGATACAGTCTATTACTTAAACACCCAGGAGCTCAGGAGTAATTACTAAACGACAAAAGACAAGAAAAAGAATTCGATAGTTTTTCATTTTAGAAAACTATCGAATGGTGTTAAAGGTAATTCAATTTAAAACAAAGTAAATCAATTTGGCACTCGATAGTTTTGAATTAAAAACTATCGAATGGTAAATTGATTTAAACCATTCGATGGTTTTTAAACTGGGAGCAGGTGAAAAGTATTCTTTGTTTTTCAAGTTGATGAAGATCCAACGGCCAAGATTGTTTCTACAAGTTTGGTTCGATGGTTTTCAAAATCAAAGTCTACAATTACAACAGAGGAAGTGTGTCTTCTTCAGTTGGAGTTATTTCACAGTAGCAATAACTGAGAGAGAGATCAAGCCAGAGAGAAAATACCAGAGAAATTAATTCTGCTTGAAATCTATCAAAGTTTTGATTGTGTATAACTTAGAACTCATTGAAGCTAATCTACGGATTAGAAATTGTAGCACCCCTAGAGGTTTATATTTATAAAAAGATATATTCCCCGAAACTTGGTTTGGTTTGGTGTGTTTTTGATTTCGTTATAGAACTGAATGAATTATCCGCGAACGAAATTAAATTATTTGTGAGTATCGTATTCAACCCCCCCTTTTACGATACTTTGGACCTAACAATTTAAAAGCTGAAAACAGTTATTTGGGCATATAATATATATGTGATCTCATTGTAAATAATTAGTGTTTTGTATTGAATTTTTACTGATAAACTTGAAGTTATGATTTGATAGTAGAAAATGATGATTTAAACACCAAAATATCATATCATAATGCGGACAACATACGAATCATTTAATCTTCACTTCCCATTTTCATTTTAAATTGAATCTATATTTCTATCCCTAATTGTAAATGTTTCTCAAAATTAAAAGTATCCCTAACATAGAAACATGGAGGATGATTCTCAAGCAACTATAATATCCTATGATGATCTCCAAACCTCCTATTTTAGATGACAATTTTACAATCACGTGATTTCAGTTTTGAAAGACGAGTATTATAATCGTGTGATTTTATTTTTGGAATAAAAATATGTAATCCACAAACTCTAAGTGACATATTTACAATTACGTGATTTTACTTTCGGAACACGGGTATGTATTTCACCAACTCAACAAGATAACAAAAAAGAAATTAATGTTAGTGGATCACATGAATTTTATCTCTTTCATTTATTTATTTATTTATTTTTATACATATTTCAAGATGCAAAAAAGTAATTTACTAAAAAATAAAATCAAACATTTAAATCAAAATATAAATGATAAACTTTTACTAAAAAACAAATAATCAAAAAGTTTTTTTTAAAAAAGGGTTTTAATATACCTTAAAATACGAAATAACTACCGAAAGAAAGTAAAGGATGAATCATATTTTTAGAATATCCATCACTATTATTACTTTATCAGCTCATATACAATGGTTCCACCAAATTGTTTTCTTATACATTTATATATATGTTACATACTTTTCCAGAGATTACCACAGACACAATTTTCCTAAGCTAACTCAAGATAACACACATCAAATCACGGACCAGAATATCTAGCCGATATATTTTAAGAGTGAAAATGAAATATAAAATTAATTATAAGTAATTAGCAATTAGATTAACATCACATTTAATACTCTGCTTCAGTTTAAAGAAAGTACCTCAAGAAATTTCCTGAGTCACGAACAATATTATCTTCATATTTCACGATTTGGATTCTAGCATATCCACAAAATTAATAAATTGTCTCTTTCTAAATGTTGTTTTGATATCTTATATAGTATCCACTTTCACTGTTACTTTCTTTCTCATTTATGACGGTTCCATTTTATAACTTTTACTAAATCTTACACATCAGTTATTCATGTGTAACGTTTATTAAGCATATTGTTTTCCCTTATAAATACTACTTCATAATCAACCATTTCATCATATCACATAATTATCACTCATTACAAGTAAAAGTAGTTATAAGTCATTAGAGTTTAGAGAAATGGCAATCACTTTGAACAAAATTTTAACTACAGTAATTGCAGTAGCTGTAATTATATCAGCAGAAATATCAGTGGCAAAATCAGTGGATTGTAATCCAGCGTCGTTGGCCGTGTGTCTTCCATCCATAACAGATCCCAACATACCACCACTACCTCAATGTTGTACCAACTTGAAAGCACAAGAGCCTTGTTTCTGTCAATACCTTGGTAATCCTGCTTTCGGGAAGTACATCAATTCTCCCGGTGCCAGAAAAGTTGCTGCTACATGTGGTGTTACTATTCCCACCAAATGTAGTTAGTTTCAGAATTTTTATGTAATCATATATATTCAAAAATAAAGTAGTGTGATTTATTATGTTTACTCTTCTTCTATGGTTTATAACCAGATCTAATTTCATTGGATTTTACTAAACTCGAAATTTAGTAGTTTGTTATTTAAATTTGAAAGAGTTTGTATGAATTTCAGGTGTATCAAATTGAAATTCAAAATTCGATTTTTACCTAATTCAAACTCGAATTTTGATAAAATTTCGTGCATATAAAACTTCAATATATATATATATATATATATATATATATATATATATATATATATATATATATATATATAAGGAAGTACTCAAATGAGAATCAATATTAAAATGAGAACTAAGATCTTATCTCAGCCTTCATTCCTTTTAATCTACACCGTACACATATACCTACACATAGATTTACATGTTACTTGTACCAGATCTAAATTTTAATCTCACCTACTCCTCCATGCCCCACCACCTCCTCCACCACTGGCCGTAACCGTCATTACGTTTATCATGTTGTAACCTTTTCTCCGATCTACATCCATTTGCATATGTTTTGTGTATAAAATGATCTAGATCATCAAGTAATCTGCATCACTTGCGTATCTGGATCTATATCTTTTTTAACAGGTAAACTTGAGCTCATGATTTAAAAGCTGAAAACAGTTATTTGGGCATATAATATATATGTGATCTCATTGTAAATAATTAGTGTTTTGTATTGATTTTTTACTGATAAACTTGAAGTTATGATTTGATAGTAGAAAATGATGATTTAAACACCAAAATATCATATCATAATGCGGACAACATACAAATCATTTAATCTTCACTTCACATTTTCATTTTAAATTGAATCTATATTTCTATCCCTAATTGTAAATGTTTCTCAAAATTAAAAGTATCCCTAACATAGAAACATGGAGGATGATTCTCAAGCAACTATAATATCCTATGATGATCTCCAAACCTCCTATTTTAGATGACATTTTTACAATCACGTGATTTCAGTTTTGAAAGACGAGTATTATAATCGTGTGATTTTATTTTTGGAATAAAAATATGTAATCCACAAACTCTAAGTGACATATTAACAATCACGTGATTTTACTTTCGGAACACGGGTATGTATTTCACCAACTCAACAAGATAACAAAAAAGAAATTAATGTTAGTGGTTCACATGAATTTTATCTCTTGCATTTATTTATTTATTTATTTTTATACATATTTCAAGATGCAAAAAAGTAATTTAAAAGAAAATAAAATTAAACATTTAAATCAAAATATAAATGATTAACTTTTACTAAAAAACAAATAATCAAAAAGTTTTTTTAAAAAAAGGTTTTAATATACCTTAAAATACGAAATAACTACCGAAAGAAAGTAAAGGATGAATCATATTTTTAGAATATCCATCACTATTATTACTTTATCAGCTCATATACAATGGTTCCACCAAATTTTTTTCTTATACATTTATATATATGTTACATACTTTTCCAGAGATTACCACAGACACAATTTTCCTAAGCTAACTCAAGATAACACACATCAAATCACGGACCGGAATATCTAGCCGATATATTTTAAGAGTGAAAATGAAATATAAAATTAATTATAAGTAATTAGCAATTAGATTAAAATCACATTTAATACTCTGCTTCAGTTTAAAGAAAGTACCTCAAGAAATTTCCCGAGTCACGAACAATATTATCTTCATATTTCACGATTTGGATTCTAGCATATCCACAAAATTAATAAATTGTCTCTTTCTAAATGTTGTTTTGATATCTTATATAATATCCACTTCCACTGTTACTTTCTTTCTCATTTATGACGGTTCCATTTTATAACTTTTACTAAATCATACACATCAGTTATTCATGTGTAACGTTTATTAAGCATGCTGTTTTCCCTTATAAATACTACTTCATAATCAACCATTTCATCATATCACATAATTATCACTCATTACAAGTAAAAGTAGTTATAAGTCATTAGAGTTTAGAGAAATGGCAATCACTTTGAACAAAATTTTAACTACAGTAATTGCAGTAGCTGTAATTATATCAGCAGAAATATCGGTGGTGAAATCAGTGGATTGTAATCCAGCGTCGTTGGCCGTGTGTCTTCCATCCATAACAGATCCCAAAATACCACCACTACCTCAATGTTGTACCAACTTGAAAGCACAAGAGCCTTGTTTTTGTCAATACCTTGGTAATCCTGCTTTCGGGAAGTACATCAATTCTCCCGGTGCCAGAAAAGTTGCTGCTACATGTGGTGTTACTATTCCCACCAAATGTAATTAGTTTCAGAATTTTTATGTAATCATATATATTCAAAAATAAAGTAGTGTGATTTATTATGTTTACTCTTCTTCCTTATTCCCACCACTGTATCTTTTTGAGAAGATACAGGGTGGCTAGGCTGGGACTCACTAATCTAACCTTCCTTATTCTTGGGGTTTCTTTGACTTTCACCCATTCCCTCACCACTCACCAACTCCTTCACACTCCCCTTAGGTTGTTTGGTTGTTTTTAAAATAGGTGTCTTTTGAGATGCACCTGAGGTTGGCTTCTTGGATTTGGATTTAGGAATTTTGGGTTTGGCCACTTGGGTAGGAAGCTGTGGGGTACTAACAGCTTCCATAGTAGCACTAGAAATCAAAGAATGTTGAGGTTGGGAAGAATAAAGGTTAGAAGCAATTACCTGAATGATTGGCAAATATGCCAATTGCACCTCACTTTTTAGATTCATTCGAATCAGGTCACTTAGGACCCTCTTCTCCTAAACAAAGCAGCTAAACTTGCTGTCTGGGTTAGTAATCACAATCAAATTATTGCAAACATGATTAGTTGCCTAGTTTTGCAGCTAATTCATACATGACTAGCGTGCTAAAATCAAAATACTTGTTAGTTAAGAACATTTTAAACATGACTAGCATTGAGTGTGTGACAGCATCAAAGTTAGTGATTTTTCCAGAAAAGTTTTAATGAAGGCATCACAGAGATAGCTCCATTCTTTAACCATACATTTCCTGACAATTTTACCTAAATTATCAGTACTTAAAGAGTAGTTCATGGCATTGAGCATGACAACAATTTCTGAGTTATAAGGCATATCATCACAATTATTTTCAGGTAGTTCAAAACAAGCAGTTATCACATCAGGATTAACTATTAGGAAATATGTTGTTCTTGATGATAACTTAACATATAACACATTTCTGTATAAGTCATTTTGTAACTAACAACGGATGGCATACTTTCTGTATTATCCGTTGTTGGGAAGCTTGTCCACGGATAAGTAATTTTGTAGCATATTCAATTTTACTCTAGTCTAAGGATTGAAAGTATTAAGTACTAAGTCATGTTCACTTTCAGTAGATAATCAGGATATGATAGCTAATTGTAAATAAGATGTGATATGTAATTCTGTTTAAATGAAAATGAATGACAACGGATGAAGACTTAATGCTATCCACGGATGATCAACTCAATGCTATCCACAGATGACCAACTTAATACTATCCACGGATAGTCATCCACGGATAGTCATCCATGGATAATCAAGAACACTACCAACGGATGAAGCTCAAGACAAAAGGTTGATGATGACTTGACACTGGAGAAGCACATGGGTTGATAGAGTAAAAAAAAAGAATATGGAAGCCAAACACTGGTGAACCTCGAAGAAGAAGAAACATTCCATTTCCATGCAAACATAAGAGATGTACAAACAAGCCAACTTGTCAAGAGTACAACATCTCAGTCACATGCATCTGGAATGAAGAAGCAAGCATACTGGACCTAGATAATAGAGATAGTTTTTGTCTGTAGTATGACTTGTAAACTTGGGCTTTATAACCAAGTGTAACAGTTCTTTGAAAATAGAGAAAATAGTTTTACATTGTCTTTGCTTAGGTTATCTCTCTTACATTTCTTAGGAGCAAAGAACTGTAATAACAGCTGTGTATTTGTAACCAAATATCACAGGTTATTTATTCAATATATATCTCAGGTGGATCACAAAACAATCCACCTGAAAATTTTAAAGCACTGTGTTCTTATCTTTATTTTGTTTCTGAAATTTATTTTATCTGTTCTTACTTTCAAGTTGCAGAAAAGTTGTAAAAATCTAGAATTGTATTCAACCCCCCCCCCCCTTTTCTACAATTCTGTAAGTGTGTAACTGGGAAAGTATAATTCTACATGTAAATTACCCTTAACAGAGAAAGAGATTGTACCATTCAAAGCGTCATACTCAGCTGTGGTCCAAACTTCCTCCACAACTTCATGATACAGAGGAGTAGGAGTGAGCATGGCGTATGAGAGTTTACAGTTCTTGATGAAGTTCATCATCACATGGTACTCTTGTGGCGAGATCTCAGTGTCCACAAATGCCACAAAATTGTTCTTCTCACAAACAAACCCAGTGGGTGACTCCATCTTCTTGGTTGGTGCCATTGAATTGAGCTTGAGATTTGATTTTACTGAACTGTTTTTACTTGTTTTGAGAGAGAAGAAGAGCTTTTTGCCTTAGAGAATTTTGGGAATTAGATAAAAAGAAAAGTAAAAAAAATTAACAGCCTTTTATACTTTCCCAGAAATTCAATAAGTAATTTGTAGAAAATTATCTGATTGGTGCAAAAAAGGTAACCGTTTAAAAATAAAGTGATGAGAAATTGTAGTCATGATTATACATACGGGGATGTATGCCTGTAATCGTGGCTATCAACGGTTGAGATTAAAACGGATCTAACAGATGAGATTGGACTTTTAATATTCAGTCTATCCATTGATGAGACAAATAGCTGACATCCGTTTTAGAACAAAAATTCTAGTAATGTGTTATACTATCCATAGATAAGAGCATCCGTTTGTGGTGAAAAATTCTGACTTAGAGAAACTAACACATTTCTGGCTGCATCATTACTTGCACATAATTCAACTAAAATTAAGAGAGATTAAGCATACCTAGCTCACTTACTAATCTTGAGAATGTAGATTCATCAAGTGGCTTGGTAAAAATATCTGCAAGTTGTTGTTCACTTGGAACAAAATGTAGCTCCACAATACCATTCATCACATGTTCCCTGATGAAATGATACTTGATATCAATGTGCTTGGTCCTTGAATGTTGAACTGGATTCTCAGTAATGACAATTGCACTAGTGTTGTCACAGAAAATTGGAATCTTATTAATTGTCAGACCATAGTCTAATAGTTGGATTTTTCATCAAAAGAATCCATGCACAACAACTTCCAGCTGCAATGTATTCAGCCTCAGCTGTAGAGGTGGAGACTGAATTTTGCTTCTTACTGAACCATGATACAAGCTTATTTCCTAGAAATTGACAAGTGCCTGTTGTACTTTTTCTATCAATTTTGCAACCTACATAATCTGCATCTGAATAACCAATTAGATCAAAACCAGACTCTCTAGGATACCAAATGCCAAGGTTTGGTGTTCCCTTGAGATATCTGAAGATTCTCTTAATAGCAATTAAATGAGATAGAAAACTACTTTACAAGCATTCTTCTTGAGTTGCTCTTCTTGTTTGAACTCTTGTGGTTGCATCACCAATGATCAGATCAAAAGGATATTCCCTAGTCCATTTTCTTTGAGGTGGTAGATTTGTTCTTGAAAAAGTTGCTTCATGATCATTTTGAGCGATAAGATGCCTTTGAGAAACTCCCTATGAGTTTGATGGCCTTGAACTATTGGCTGATGTTCCAATTTGACTTGCAACGGATGCTTCTGGTTGACTATCCACAGATGCACCAGTTTGTCTGTCCACGGATGCACCAGTGTCATTGATAATTTCATCCATTATTGGAACATTCACTATGGGTGATGTTTCTTTATCATGATCATTGTCTTCTTCATCATTTTCACAGTTAGACAAATTTTCTACCTCATTCTCAAATCTTAGAGTATTATGGAAACCTTCATCACACAGTCCTAGAATATTGTGATCATCAAAAACAACATGTATAGATTCTATAACAATGTTGATCCTGAGATTATAGACTCTGTATGATTTCCCTGATGCATAGCCAACAAAGATGGCTTCATCTGCCTTTGATTCACCAGAGAAATGTTCTGAGCGAAACATGCAGTGTTAACTACTTCAGCCCAGAAATAAGTTGGCAGCTTTGATTCTTCCAACATTGTTCTTGCTGCTTCAATTAAGGTTCTGTTTTTCCTTTACACCACACCATTTTGCTGAGGTATCCTTGCTGCAGAAAATTCATGAACAATCCCATTTTCTTCACAAAACCTTCTTATGGTAGAATTCTTGAACTCAGTTCCATTGTCACTCCTGATTCTTCTAACTTTCTGATCAGGATGATTGTTTACAACCTTGATGTGATTGATTATGATTTCACTTGCCTCATCCTTAGAGTGTAGAAAATAAGTCCATGTAAATTTAGAGAAATCATCTACAATCACCAGTCAGTATTTCTTCTTTGAAATTGACATAACATTGACTGGTCCAAATAAATCCATGTGAAGTAATTAAAGTGGCTGAACAATAGATGATTCAATCTTGCTTCTGAAAGATGCCTTCTTTTGTTTTCCTTTCTGACAAGCATCACAGAGGCCATCTTTGGAAAACTCCAATCGTGGAATACCTCTAGCAAGATCTTTCCTTACCAAATCATTCATAACTCTAAAATTCAACTGTGATAGCTTCTTGTGCCATAGCCAACTGTTAGGTCCAAAGTATCGTAAAAGGGGGGGGGGGTTGAATACGATACTCACAAATAATTTAATTTCGTTCGCGGATTAATCTTTCAGTTCTATAACGAAATCAAACACACCAAACCAAATCAAGTTTCGGGGAATATATCTTTTTATAAATATAAACCTCGAGGGGTGCTACAATTTCTAATCCGTAGATTAGCGACAATGAGTTTAAGGTTACACAAATACAAAACAATGATCAAGTTCTGAGCACTATTAATTTCTCTGATAATTTTCTCCGGCTCTTCTCTCTCTCAGTAATGTCTCTGTGTTGAAATCCTTAACTGAAGAAGACACACTCTTCTCTCAGTATTAATTGTAGACTTGAATTGAAAACCATCGAACTAGAATTGAAGAATCAATCCTGGCCGTCCATCTTCAACTTCAACCTGTAAACAAGAATACTTTTCACCTGCTCCTTAAATAAAAACCATCGAATGGAATTCTTTAATTTACCATTCGATAGTTTTTTAATTAAAACTATCGAATACTAAATTAAAGTAATCATGGTTTTCAGTGAATCATCATTACACCATTCGATAGTTTTCTTAATTGAAAAACTATCGAATACTTATTTCTTGTCTTTTATCAATTAATGATTCCATTGAGCTCCGGGGTGTTTAAGTAATAGACAGTATCAATTTCTTCCGAGACGATAAAACAACTTGATCTTTTCAGTGCCGTCACCTAGTGCAACTGGTCTGGTTCACAGATGAATAACACTTAATCAATTCTTATTTTATGTTTTCAATACAATGCTGCTGATACGTCCCTTGTCGTTCTGGTTGCTTCATCACTGGAATCCCATGGTACTGAACCCTAAATCATTCACATACTTCTGTCGTCTTCAAAGTCTTGTTTCTATTGCTGTCACTGAGGCTTGAACATTTTCATGAACTTCTTTCCGTGACCTGTTTACGGACTTCAAGAATACATAACGTATTTTGATTTTTTGAGTTTACCTTTTCTTCTTTGATTCTGGATTCCTGTGCTTCTATTAATACTATTGTCTGTCTTGTCCTTTGTTGAGTTGTAGTTATCTCTTTTACATCTTATGTTACATTATGCTTTACAATCTCCCCCTATTTGATTGGATAGAGTTCGACAAGCAAATACTTCGAGGATAACTCAACTAACTAAGGAAACATGAAACTACTTAAAGTAAGACAACGTAATAATATTAATGCATTCTGGATCAGATATATATACATTTCCAGATTTCATTAATCAAAAAACAATTAAACTTTTTACAATGAAGTTGCTCCTCTAGTCTGAGCTGATAGTTCTCTTGTTCTTTGCTTCAACATTCAGTCCATTCCAATCTCACCTTCTTCAATCATTGGATCGGAGTTAGCAGCTTGATAATCAATCACTGATAGATAGTGCAGTGGTTCTCCAGGTTTAAGGATTGCTCCTTGGATGTGTCTTCCAATATATTCAACCTCTTGACCCACTCCAGCCCATAACCATGCAATGTTAACATCTTTCTTGTTTAGCTTTGGCATGTTTGGCAGTCTGGTATGCACTTCCAATCCTCTTTCCACTCTTTTCCTATAGTAAGGAACATTCTCCATTAGAAATCTTCTAAGAGTGTCTGCTGCTTTGTCCTTCTCCGTTGATGAGAATCCAGTGGATCTAAGATACTTCTCAACTGAGATTAGATAGTTGCTTGGGTAGTCCCTCAGTTTGTCCTCAGCCAAATAGCAGATTCTGAACAAGTCATTCGTCATGAATCTAACCATTGGAGGATCTTCAGTAATCTCTGGACTGACTTTCATCACGATCTCCTTAACATGCTCACGGAGCAGTTCATTTAGCCTTGTAGTTCTTTGGATCTTGATGAGTATAGCCTGCAATTCTGTATATGTCCTATGTTCTAAAAACTTAGTGGAAATCACAAATGTACCTTTCTCCAGAAAACTAATTAATAAGCTCCAGGCACCATTTGCTTTAACCCCAGCATTCAGACAGATTATAGAGCTTCTCAGTGCTTTAAAGTAAGTCTGATCTTCAAGATTAGCACTTCTGATGTCCTGAATAATAACTTCCACCTCAGCATTGTCGTTGACTTCTAATCCGTCTTCAACTCCGCAAAAGGTTTTATAAGCCATTTCCCATTCAGTACCATCTTTCTTTTCCAGATATATCATCTTCTTCTTCCTCACTTCATTATACACTTTGAATCTCTTCAGTTTTTCACTCCTCAGAATTGCTTGCTGTTTCTCTTTCTCAGCTTGCCTGGCATCTATTGCAGCTCTCTGAGCTCTTATTGCTCCCAAGGCAGCTTCTTCTTCAGGTGATAGAGAATTTGCTTCTTCTTCCATAATATCCTCCCAAATTGGATGTTCAACGGGCTCTGGATAATATGGCTCATGCTCCTCTTGATTAGGTTGCTCATGCATGACCTCAAATTCCTCTTCACTCTCCTTCTCTTCTTCTACAAGTTCCTCTATCCAGTATTGTCTGATAGGAATAGCTTCAACTGTCTCCCAAACTCCCCATCCATCCTTAGGCTTCTCTTTCTCCCCTTCTCCAACTTTCTCCCCCTTAGTTGAGGAATCCTCGATAAAAGCATCCTCAGCATAAAAGGTAGTAGAAGGATCAGGTTGCTGATTGGAAGGACCAGGTTGTCTAGATTGTTGGTTCTTCAGCATACTCCAAATAGACTCTACTCCGTCACCTTGATTCTCCAAGAAATCCATAAGCTGCTTATTAAACTCATTTATAGAAGCTAGCGACCGGTCAATGTTCTCCAATCTTGAGTTGGTAGTCTTTTCCATATGATCCAGCCTCTTGTTGAGCTTAGACTCCACTCTCGAAAGGGAATTCATTGCATCTTTCACTCGCGCTTGACCATCCCGGATAACCAGAACGTCTTCTCTCAAAGCTTCATGTCCCTGTGACAGTGCAGTTACTTCATTCATGAATCCATCTTTAAGTTCCCTGACGTCCATTCTCAATTCGACTAGTTCTTCCATAGCTTCCTTCTTTAAGGAGTCCACTGCCTGCTTCGTACCTGTTATAGTGCCAGATGCACTGCCAATGACCCTGAATGTTCTTCTGGAATCAGCTGCAGCCAAGTCAACCTTCTCTTGAATAGTCTTTAAAGAAGCATTGGCCTGACTAGAGGAGATCCCCTGGTCAAAGGAAGGTCGCAGTGGAACCTTGAATAATGGAGTTCCTTCTTTGTCATGAACTGTCATCTCCTTGAGGGAAGATTGAACTTGTAGCTCTCTTTCTGTTGGTAACAGCAAATCATGAATATTAGGTAGGGTTAGGGTGTCACTCCTCACATTTGGCTCTGGGTGTACACTCAACGTTTCTGTCGGTGTTTGAATCATTTTTCCTTTCCCACTCAGGCCAGGTGTAAGTGTTTTTGTTTCACTCAAATCCTTTATGCTGATTGTACCTGCAGAAGAAATCACCGTAGCCGTCCTTAAGGAGGTCACCGGTGGTGCAATGGGGCTTCGCAAGTCCCCGTCCTTGGATAAACCAAGTTGCTGATCATCCTTAGATGATATATCCTTTGTAGGATCTAGAGTTTGAATCTCTAGGGGGTTAGAAACAGGCTCTTTTAACAGCAGAGATCCCGAATCTTCCCCAATAGTCTGTGAAGACTTTACCTCAGTTGACTTGTCAATAGTAATTGATTCATCGTCACCGAGTTGCCGATCTGCACCTACGTCAGACCCTTTACCCGTAGGATCCAGATATGTTCCATCTGGGGAGGTAGACAATGACCTTTTAGATTGTGCATTTAGGTCAAAGCCTTCTCTCGACGTCTGTGAAGACCCTTGGTTCTTAGAACCTTCAACCAGTGAACCTGACCGTAATATGGTCGGAACACCAGTTGCTTCCGTCAATTCTTCCTTACTTGATTGAGCTAATGGTTCAGATATAGCTTTCGTTAGCGTAGCCCAATCAGCATCAGAAAAATCAATAAAGGGCGCTTTGGAAGTTTGAAATAAAGTATCAACAGTTGCCTCGGTTTCTGTTTGTCTCCTTTTAGAGGAAGGCAGAGCTGCCGTTGAAGGGTGTATCTCCTTATGTGGTGCTGCTTTGGCACTATCTCCCTCTACACTCATGGATGGTTCTTTAATGGGTATAGTAGGGGAAGGAGGTTCGTTTATGTTTTCATTTGGCTCTTCCAAAGGCTCTTCGACCGTGGTTAGAGATTGTGGGTTTGCAACCTCCTGGTCTGGAATGGCCACTGAGGGCTCTGGATCAACATCCATAGGTTGTGGTTCAGGAGCCAGTTCAGGTTCAGGAATGTTACCTTGAATTACCTGTTCCCCTGGGGGTAGAAGTGGTAGGGGCACCGTTCTTAGATATTCAGTGAGAACAGTGGGTACCCCTAGAAGATAGTTGTTCTTCCTTATCAGAGCGGTCATGGCATTGCTCTTCATCTTCATACACTCCATGGTCTCCTCTTCAGCGAATGTCTCACGCTCATAATCTGTTAAGATATCATTGATAATTAGCTGTAGGAACCTAGGATAGAAACAAAGCACATCTTCATCAATGCCCGTTCTTTCATCCAGTGGTCCCATGCATATGATTACTTGATCAATCAGTAACCGTCCAATGTTAATATGCCTATTGTGGGCAATGGCAAACCCTATCTTTTGAAGGAATAAGGGAATACCATGCAGATTTGTAAGCTTGGCAGTAAAAACATGGATTAGGGTATGAAAGAAAAAGTTCCATGCTTTTGGCAAGTAATGCTTAAGGAACTCTCCCACAAAGAAGTTAGGTTGTTGACTTCTAATGAGAGTGAAGAAAGCATGTATTTCCTCAGTTGTGGGATCCGGAACAAGGTTTTCTGTAGGAAAATGAAGTATTCTGTTATTCTCACATTATTCTCACTTGTATCCGTGGCGGATGTGTACAACGCAGTCAATTGATCGATGCAAAGGACCACAGGAGTACTCACAGCGTATGCCACTAATGAACGTGTGTTCAAAAACTCTGCCCATGCACGAAACTGTAAGTTCGTTATGGATTGCAAGTTTTGAAACGAGACATGATTAGTTTTGGTTACGATAAATTCTCCAGCCATTATGTTTCAAATTTCCAGAAAATTAATTTTTTAAACCAAAACTAAATTTCCACTTGAATTTAATTAATTATCACTAATTAATCAAACTTAAAAAAAATTACCCTTAAAACAAAATTACCCCTTTTCTGAAAACACAACTCGAACCAAGTAAAAATCTAGAACCCTAATTGTTAACACCAACCAGTCAATTAGATCAGAAAACTAGACTGTTTAAAAACAATCAAATTCTAAGAATTGTACTTGTTAACAATTTATGTGAGGTTCACAACTTTATTTCGATGTATTCTTCAACAGTATGTTCTAAAACCAACACAAAACAAGTGTTTCACGGTTAAAATAAATTCAACAGTGAGAAATAGTAAGTTTTCAAGGTTTTCTCGGTTATAAAATGAAGAAACTATCGAATGGTGTTCTTGTTTGTGTATCTATCTCTCTGTAAGTATATAAAAGCGTAAGTTTTTCTCAGATCTGTAAAAGTGAAACTGAAAAAGAACTAAGGCAGTGATATATACGTTTGAAACTGACAGGGGTAAAATCGTCCTTTCAGGTTTCGATAGATTTTAATGTACTATCGATATTTTTCTGCAAGGGGTAAACCTGTCAACTGGAATTCGATAGTTTTTGAAAAACTATCGAATTTTTTGAAACTCAGAATTTTAAAAGGTTTATCAGAAAACTATCGAAGTGTTTTTCTTTGAAAATCTGAAAAACTATCGAACAAATGCTTTTGGAAAAACTATCGAGAACTTTAATATTAAGTAATTAAGTTCACTTCGATATTTTTCTTAATTTTTCAAAATCTATCGAGGATTTAAATATTGAATAAAGTAAATCCACTTCGATACGTTTTAAATTAAACTCAAAAACTATCGAGAATTGTTTTCGATAGTTTTTCTTTTCCTTTTCAAAAACTATCGAAAATTAATTTCGATAGATTTATCTATGTACTTGAAAAACTATCGAATTTCCTAAATTCGATATTTTTTGCTTCTTTTCAAATTTCAGAACCTGTTCATGTTCTAAACTTCAAAATGTTTATCTCCTGTCAAGTTTTAATTCTAATAAATCTTTTCAAATTCACCAAAATCAATTCTTAACAGAAAATTCACAATTTTCTTAGAATAAAATCAATTAAATATCATTGAGTGATATTAACCAATTAAAATCTAATCAATTATGCTGCATTAATTTACAATGTTAAAAACAAAGTAAATTAATTCAAATTAAATAAATGCTTGAATATTTAGAACAAATATTAGCACTTAAATAATTTTTAGAATTAATAACCAATTAAATGCCAGAAGATATATCATCCATAATTATGACATAAAATTAGTACAATAATCCTAACTACGATAATTGCTCCAGAAAATAAACTCACGAGTCCTAAGGATATAGCAATTCTTAAACTCATGTATTCACCAGGAATATCTGCAGTTACTGACTTCTAATCAAAATCAATTAGAAAGATTTAACATCCCAAGTTCACTAACCAGCTTATTGAAAGTGGATTCATCAAGCGGTTTAGTAAAGATGTCTGCAATTTGATCCTCTGTGGGTACAAAATGTAACTCCACAGTTCCATTCATGACATGCTCTCGGATAAAATGATACCTGATGTTGATGTGCTTCGTCCTCGAGTGTTGCACTGGGTTGTTTGAGATTGCTATGGCACTTATGTTGTCGCAAAATATTGGAATCTTTGTCAACAAAAGTCCATAGTCACGGAGTTGGTTTCTCATCCACAAGATCTGAGCACAGCAGCTACCAGCAGCAATGTATTCAGCCTCAGCTGTTGATGTGGACACTGAATGCTGCTTCTTGCTATGCCAGGAAACTAACCTTCTTCCAAGAAACTGACAGCTTCCTGAAGTACTCTTCCGATCAATCTTACAACCTGCAAAATCAGAGTCTGTGTATCCAATAAGATCAAATCCTGTATCTTTAGGGTACCAAATTCCAAGATTTGGGGTCCCCTTAAGATATCTAAATATTCTCTTAACAGCTATTAGATGAGATTCTTTAGGATCAGATTGAAATCTAGCACACAAGCATGTTGCAAACATTATATCTGGTCTACTTGCAGTGAGATAAAGTAATGAGCCTATCATACCTCTGTAGCCTGTGATGTCAACCTTCTTACTAGTTTCATCCTTATCAAGCTTAGTGGCAGTTGGCATCGGAGTCTTTGCTGTAGATGAGTCTTCCATTTGATACTTCTTAAGAAGATCCTTGATGTACTTGGACTGACAAATGAATATACCATCTTGTTTTTGGTATACTTGCAGTCCAAGAAAGAATGACAATTCACCCATCATGCTCATTTCATAACGACTCTGCATTAACTTAGCAAATCTCTTGCATAGATCATCATCAGTAGAACCAAATATTATGTCATCCACATATACTTGCACCAATATCAAATCATTTTTATGCTTTTTGACAAAGAGAGTTTTGTCTACAACACCTCTTGTAAAATCATTTTCAAGTAAGAATTCAGAGAGAGTGTCATACCATGTCCTCGGAGCTTGTTTGAGTCCATAGAGAGCTTTGAATAGAAAGTACACAAAGTCTGCCAGTTTTGAATCCTCAAAACCTGGAGGTTGTTCCACATACACTTCTTCTTCTAACTCCCCGTTCAGAAAAGCACTCTTCACATCCATTTGATATACCTTGTAATTGGAATATGCAGCAAATGCCAGAAACATTCTGATGGCCTCAAGTCTTGCTACTGGTGCATAGGTTTCATCATAATCTATACCCTCTTCTTGAGAGTAACCTTTAGCAACCAGTCTGGCTTTGTTTCTCGTTACAATGCCATCTTCGTCCAACTTATTTCTGAATACCCATCGTGTTCCAATAACAGATTTTCCCTTAGGCCTGGGTACCAACTTCCAAACTTTCTGCCTTTCAAACTGATTGAGTTCTTCTTGCATAGCAATCACCCAATCTGGATCATCTAGAGCATCTTCAACTTTCTTAGGTTCTGTTTCTGAAAGAAACCCAGAATAGTGACATTCATTTTGTGATGTTCTCCTAGTTCTTATCCATGTGTCCGGATCACCAATGATCAAGTGAAAGGGATGATCTCTATTCCATACCCTTTGTCTTGGCAGATGCGATCTTGATGATTCTCCTTGTTCTAGATGTTGTGGAGTGTGACTAGTTGATCCTTCTCCTGCTCCCCCTGAGTTGTTGACGGTTTGATCTGTTGATTCTGAAGACTGACTAGTGGATCCTGTATGTTGAGGATCTCCACTTTGGTCACCACTTTGTCCAGAATCATTATCACTATGATTATTATCAATGACTGTAACAACTTCAGGTACTTCTTCATTGTCAGAGAGATCTCCTGATATATTTTCAAATACCAAAGATTCAGAGTTCTCTCCAGTTTGCAGGCATGGTCTTTTAGTGTCGTCAAATGTTACATTAAGGCTTTCCAACACCTTCTTATCTTCAATCACATATACCCTGAAAGCCTTAGATTCCAGAGAATAGCCCAGAAAAATGCCTTCATCTGCTTTGGCATCAAACTTGCCAAGATGTTCTCCATCTTTAAGTACAAAGCACTTTGCACCAAACACATGAAAGTACTTCAGTGTTGGCTTCTTGTTGGCCATTAACTCATACGGAGTCTTTTCATGATCTTTGTTGATCAGGGTTCGATTCTGAGTGTAGCAAGTTGTATTCACTGCTTTAGCCCAAAAGGAAGTGGGAAGTTTTGATTCACTCAACATGGTCCTTGCTGCTTCAACCAAGGTCCTGTTCTTCCTTTCCACTACTCCATTCTGTTGAGGAGTTCTTGGTGCTGAAAACTGTCTTGATATTCCTTTCTCTGAGCAGAAATCATTAAGAACTGCATTCTTGAATTCAGTTCCATTGTCTGATCTGATTGTCCGCACAGGTAGCTTAGCTTCCACTTCTATCTTCTTGATGTGATCAATGATTAGTTGTGTTGCTTCATCCTTTGTTTGTATGAACAACACCCACGTGTACTTGGAGTAGTCGTCCACCATCACCAATGCATATCTATTCCTTGAAAGTGACATAACATTAACTAGACCAAATAAATCCATATGAATCAGCTGTAATGGTTCAGTAATGCTTGTCATTCCTTTGCTTCCATGTGATGCTTTCTTCGACTTCCCTTTTTCACATGCTTCACATAGTCCCTCCTGATTGAATTCCATCAGGGGCAACCCTCTCACTAACTCTCTCTTTACCAAAGAGTTCATAGTTTTGAAGTTCAAGTGTGAGAGCTTCTTGTGCCATAGCCAACTTTGTTCTGAAGATGCCTTTGCATAGAAACATGTAACTTCTCCTTCACTGGTAGAACTTAAGTCAGCTATAAACAAATTTCCTTTTCTCACTCCCAGTAGAGTAAGCTTCTCATCCTTCCTGTTGGTGATCAAGCACTTGTCCTTTCTGAAATCTACATTGTAGCCTTTATCACAGAACTGACTGATACTTAGAAGATTGTGCTTTAATCCTTCAACAAGAGAGATGTTTTCAATGATGACATTTCCAGCTTTCAATTTACCATATCCCGTAGTGAATCCTTTGCTGTCATCTCCAAAGGTTACAATCGGGCCGGTCTTCTTAACCACCTCTGTAAGCAGGGACTCTTCACATGTCATGTGTCTAGAACAGCCACTATCCAGAATCCACACAACCTTTGAGCTTTTAACCTTACCCTGAGATGATTGTGGTGATTCCTCTGAAGAGTCAGCCATTAGAGCAACATTTACATATTCCTCCTCTTCATCCGAATCAGTATCATCCCAGTGCTTTCCCTCTGCTATATAAGCTTTCCCTTTCTGCTTTCCAGAGAATGCCTCCAGTTGCTGTTTAAGCTTGGCATTCTCCTTCTTCAACTCATCATAAGAATCCTTCTTTCCATATACATCTTTCATGTCTCTTGCTTGACGAGGCTTCCGGCATTCAGTGGCGAAATGCCCTAACTCATTGCAGTTGTAGCATCTTGATTTGCTTCTATCAATCATGCCAGTCTTGTAGCCTCCCTTAAAGCCTGTACTAGGTGTATAATTGTTCTTCTGGAATCTGTTGGTTGAGCCCTTGAACTTGTACTTAGGGTTTCTTTTGAAACGAATATGACTAAACTTTGCAGCTAAGTACGCCATGGTTTTGTCTTCCATTTGCTCAAGCTCTTCTAGGGTGTAGTAATCACTTTCATCAACACCCAGATTCACAGAATCCATTTCTGCTTCTATTATCACCTCATTTCCAGCTCTAGGGGTTTGAACCTGAATCTCAGAAGTTATTGGTTCATCCACTACAAGTGCTGCTGATCTCACAAGTGCATTGTGCTTGTTCTCCACTGTCCCTGATCCGTAGATTATCACCCTTTGTTCCTGTTCCATCTCATAGGTCTTCAACTTGCCATAGATCATCTCTAATGACATCTTTGTGAAGTCAATTCTTTCCCTAATGGATGATGACTTGTGTTCTACATGATGGGTCAGCGTCATCATGAACTTCCTGTTTGATTCTCTCAGTGGATAGGTCTTTCCTTTCATTGCCAATTCATTGAGAAGCTTAGTATATTTCTCAAAGACCTGAGTTATACTTTCTCCTGGCAGAGACCTAAACGCTTCATATTGAGAAGTCAGGATGTCCAATCTGTTTTCCTGAACGTCTTCAGTTCCTTCCATTATCAAGTTAATGGTATCCCACATATGTTTCCCGCTTGTACAGTTCATCAACTGATAGCTCATTTCCTTGTCTGCGGAGTCCGCCAATATCAACATTAAACCGGTATCCAATCGAATCAGTTCTTTGTCAGAATCTGTATATTCAGTAATATCTTTAGGTTGGGTGCCTTGAGGAATCCTGCTACCATCAGGAGCTGTAGATTCACTAACTGGTTTCATTGGTACAAACGGTCCGTTCTCTAATATGCCAATATACAACGGGTTAGATGCCTTGATAAATAACAGCATCTTCATCTTCCACAAACCGAAATCATCTCTAGTAAACGGGGGAACTTTAATACCAGCGGTTGTCTTTGGAGCACTCATGGTTTCTGAAAATTTCAAATTGTTTAAAATTCAAGAAATTCCAATTAAATGAAAAATTTTGAAAGTTAAAAAATTTGCTTCGAATTTTCACGCTACGTTTGATTTTGGTCTCATTCACCGGATCTGATTTGTATATCAATCAAGAAGCTCTGATACCAATTGTTAGGTCCAAAGTATCGTAGAAGGGGGGGGGGGGTTGAATACGATACTCACAAATAATTTAATTTCGTTCGCGGATTAATCTTTCAGTTCTATAACGAAATCAAACACACCAAACCAAATCAAGTTTCGGGGAATATATCTTTTTATAAATATAAACCTCGAGGGGTGCTACAATTTCTAATCCGTAGATTAGCGACAATGAGTTTAAGGTTACACAAAAACAAAACAATGATCAAGTTCTGAGCACTATTAATTTCTCTGATAATTTTCTCCGGATCTTCTCTCTCTCAGTAATGTCTCTGTGTTGAAATCCTTAACTGAAGAAGACACACTCTTCTCTCAGTATTAATTGTAGACTTGAATTGAAAACCATCGAACTAGAATTGAAGAATCAATCCTGGCCGTCCATCTTCAACTTCAACCTGTAAACAAGAATACTTTTCACCTGCTCCTTAAATAAAAACCATCGAATGGAATTCTTTAATTTACCATTCGATAGTTTTTTAATTAAAACTATCGAATACTAAATTAAAGTAATCATGGTTTTCAGTGAATCATCATTACACCATTCGATAGTTTTCTTAATTGAAAAACTATCGAATACTTATTTCTTGTCTTTTATCAATTAATGATTCCATTGAGCTCCGGGGTGTTTAAGTAATAGACAGTATCAATTTCTTCCGAGACGATAAAACAACTTGATCTTTTCAGTGCCGTCACCTAGTGCAACTGGTCTGGTTCACAGATGAATAACACTTAATCAATTCTTATTTTATGTTTTCAATACAATGCTGCTGATACGTCCCTTGTCGTTTTGGTTGCTTCATCACTGGAATCCCGTGGTACTGAACCCTAAATCATTCACATACTTCTGTCGTCTTCAAAGTCTTGTTTCTATTGTTGTCACTGAGGCTTGAACATTTTCATGAACTTCTTTCCGTGACCTGTTTACGGACTTCAAGAATACATAACGTATTTTGATTTTTTGAGTTTACCTTTTCTTCTTTGATTCTGGATTCCTGTGCTTCTATTAATACTATTGTCTGTCTTGTCCTTTGTTGAGTTGTAGTTATCTCTTTTACATCTTATGTTACATTATGCTTTACACCAACTTTCATCCTTGCTTGCTTTGCTGAAAAGACAAGTTATTGAATCTGTATTTGTTGAGTTGAAGTTAGCTATGTATACATTCCCTTTTCTGTATCCTGTCAATACCACATTGTTGTTCTCCTTGTCAGAAACAACACAGGCTTCTTCCTTAAAAGAAACTGAAAAACCTTTGTCACATAGTTGGCTGATACTAAGCAAATTGTGCTTTAGACCATCAACTAGTGCTAATTCTTCAATGATGATATTATTCATTATTATCAAGCCATATCCCTTAGTGTAACCTTTGCTGTCATCTCCAAAGGTAATGCTAGGGCCAGCTCTCTCCTTAAACTCTGCGAGCAGAGTAGAATCTCCAGTCATGTGCCTAGAACAACCACTATCCAGGTACCATTGATTCTTTCGTTTTCCCTGCACACATCAAAACCAAATCAAGTTGATTTAGGTACCCAAGTTTCCTTAGGTCCTATCTTGTTAGTCTTCTTCCTATTAACCATGTCGTTTTGCACTTTAGGTTTTGAATGATTTAAATCAACCTTAACCTTAGGTGTTGACCTTTGCAAGATATGATTTGTCAGATGTTCAGAAGCATAAAGATTTGATGCATGCATTGGAGCAATATTGGCATACATGTTATTCATGCTTGGTATGTTCCATGGCATTTGTGGCATACTGAATGCATTGAAATATGGATTTGGTACAAATGGCATGTTAACATACTGATGAATATTCTGATCAAATAGGTTAGGCCTTGCAGACATGACAGACATATGCACATTCATCATAGGTTTAGGCAAGTGAAAATTGGCATTCTTGACAGACTTGTAATTAGTAGACAAATGATTACCACTACCACAATTAACACAAGTTTTTCTAGGAGCATATTTATCAGGTGTAAAATTGTTGTGTTTGTTAATACCTACTTTGCCATTTCTGTTATTCTTCTTCTTACCCTCATCCTTGACCTCTAACTTGTCCTTCAATTGCTTGTTGGACAAGTGACCTATGTTAACCTGTTCAACATTCTTGATTTGGCTACTTTCTCCCTGGACAAATTTTTTGGTGGTTGGACCATATTTCTTGTTCAGCTTCTCCAATTTTTCTTTGCTTATACTTGCTGTGTGTTTCACAGGATGATTCTCATCCGTTGACGAATTATCTTCCACGGATGATCATCATCCGTGGAAGCATCCACAGCTCCTAGATCCTTAGAACTGGTATCTAGTTTCTCTTTCTCCTTTTTCACTGGTTCCTTATAGAAAGTGTCTACTCCTTGAGTTTTGATAATATTGGTGGCTACATTTATAGAATCATTCCATCCAACAATCACTTCATGTTCTTTTGTTAACCGTTCTTTGAGAATTTCTTCTCTTTTCAGAACAATTAACAACTCATCTTTAGCAATTTGACACTCTAACCTCATTTTCTCAAATTCAATGAACCGAGTTTCTAAGACAACATTTCTATCACTTAAAAACAGATTAGCATCTTTTATCCTAATGTTTTCTTTTGTAAGTGATTTAAGAGAAACACGCATATGGTACAATTCAGTAGACATATCATTAATTGCACTATTGCATTCCTCTGTAGAAAGCTCAGTGAGGTTGGTAGTGATTACCTGATTGGTTGATGAACTGGCCTCCTCCTCACTTGAATCAGCCATCAGTGCAAGGTTCACAAACTCAGTGTCCTCTTCAGAATCATTCCCACCATCAGCCCAGTCATAGTCCTGAGTTATTGTTAGGTCCCGATAAGTTTGTAGAGGGGGAGGGGGGGTTGAATACAAACTATACCGTTTTATCGAATTTGTTCGTTTTAAGATTAAACAATTCAAGAACAAATTATTGCGGAATTAAATGAAAAAGAATTCAAGTTAAATATAACTTATATTAAACTTGAAAGGTGTTACAAATTTTGGTACTGATTACAAGATTAAATCTCAAACTAATTAAAACAAATCTAGAATAAATTCGACATGAATTTATCTATTTTTGTAATAAAAAGATATAACAATAAACGATAGTTCGAGATTCTTTCTAGGGATAAAGATCCGCTAGATAGTCAATACAAAACAAGTAAATGATTTCTAGTGGTTTGAATGTAACAATAAGTTCTAGAAATAATTTCTTGAATGAAGAAATTAAGCTCGGCAGAAGCTTTTGTTCTTGACAGAAAGTTTGTGGAAAATGATAGAATGTTTGATAATGTGCTTTCTGTCTTGATCAACTGTGTTAAGCTAATCCACTTTTTTAATCTGCACGTGTATTGGTTGTAAAGTAGAAATACTATTTCTTTTTTTAACAGAAAGACTATCTTGATAATAGAAAGACTATTTCTAATACTACAAAGACTATCCTTAAGTAAAAAAGACTTCGGAAAGACTAAGTTAATTATTAGAAATACTTTCTAAAATCTAAAGTAAAATCAATAAGACAATCGGTAAGACTATCAAGAATAGTCTTATTGATTTTACTTTGGTATTTCTGAATTTAGAATATTAGAATTAATTCTAAATTAATTACATACTTAATTAAGTTACCAAATAAATTAATTATGAAAGAATTAATTTATTAGTTAAATTAATTAAATAAAATAGATAATTAAAGAAGAATTGTTAGTCCTTGTGTATTGCAGAAGGGGGGGGGGATGAATGCAATACTGATAAAATTCAATCTAAATTTCAACAACTAAAATCAAGATTAAACGTTATCAGCAATATATGCAATCACGAACAGTATTTAGTAAGAACAAGATTCACAAAATAAATGTTTTATTTATTTTGCAAAGTGTTGCTACAACCTCAAGAAAGAATTCTCGAGCTTCGGGTTTTCTTCAAAGACACTTGCTTGTCTTCGTTACACTTCTAGAATGAGTTGATAGTAGGTATAAGACTAACCCTATCACTATCAGTCACGGGTTTGTGAAGCTGCTGTCACTGTCAAGTGGCAGCTTCTTACAGATTGTCTTACCCATGTGACTTTCCTAAATTGCTAACATGTCAGATAAACATTACAAAGAAAGCAACCTAGATTCATTCCATTTCCAGCTAAACCAATTCAGCAGAGAAAGACTTGACCTTGCTCTTGAATTGATTCGCTTTTGTTTTGCAGTGCTTGAAGCTTCTGTCGTAGTCTTGCAGACTTGGTGCAGCTTAGGGATACTGCATCACGCCTGTTTCTTGAACATTTAAACTCTCACGGGATTTTACTGAGAAAGATACCTAGCATAAGGATCTTTATTGAGACAGTTACTTTTGCCGCAAAGCTTGTTGTCACAGGAATGATCTTTTGGTGACAGTATGAGTTCCCCGCATAGAGTGCTGTCGAGGATCCCAAACTTGCTGTCGAGGGCAATAGTTGCTGTCGCGTAGTCTTCCGCCAATGTTGCTGTCAGAGTGAATATGCTGTCGTGACTTGCAACATTCTGTCTTCTTGTAATCTTACTGTCACAGCTTTAGGACAGTAACCTTTATTCATGTTGTCATCCAAAAAGCATTCTTTGAGGCTTGAACACATAAGTGAACTTCTTTCAAACAATACAACTAGAATAACATTGCATACTGATTACAAGAACATACTTTGGCTATGACAGTATGTTCTACTTAATTTGAAAAATTAAGTATAATCAAAGTTAAGTTGTTTCTATGCTATCACTCATAAATCCCAACAATCTCCCCCAATTTGTTTTTATGGAAAATAACAGCAAATTTACAATATGTGATGACAACTTAACTAACAAGATCAGAATTCAAGAATTTTTACTTAGCTTGAGATTTCCTCTTCTGTCTTGCTACATCCTCTCTTTTGAGAGCTTCTGCCAAGCAGCCTCTTAGACTTTCTACAAGAGAAATTTCAGCAGCAGACACTGCATCATCCTCTACTTCATCAATGATCTTCTTTATGGAAGGGGATAAGAGAGAACTAACATCCCTGAGATTCAGCCATTGCTCTATATCATATGGATAGGTTCTGAAATGAAGTTCTTCATTAATGAGCTTGAATCTACTTCCAGGATAAGCATTGAGAGACTTCCTTCTTTGCTTGTCCAGTCTTGAGTCTTCTCCTTTTCTCCCTTCCAATAACTTCTCTATCTCATCAGAACAAATCTGTTCCAAGGGATGAATTGAACCAGCTACCATATACTGTAGATCCTTCAGAGTGGATGTTTTAAGCTTATGCAAGCTGCAAACATAGATTTCTTCTTTTAGGAACTTGACTCTTAGGGGATTTTCCAGCATATATGGTTGATAATTTGGAGCTTCACTTTATGCCTTGTTAGAGGCCTTGTGTTTTTCCAGTAATTCAGCTTCCTTCTTATCAAGTTCTGACTGAGTTTGAGCATATTCAGAAGATTCAGGTTGTTTGCTTGGCTTGGGTTCCCCTTCCTGAGTTGGTTGGGTTTGCCCTTCCTCTGTGGGTAAGTCATCAAACTCATAGTACCAGTGGTATGGTATAGGAGAGGCTGGGAGATCAGTAAGAATATCAGCATCATCAAAATCTGCAAAGTTATAGCCAAATTTCTGATAAAATTCAGCATCCCTATCTGCCTGATATTTTAGAACATGTTCCATGACAGCCTTTGAAACATCATCATAGCTCTCCAGCAACTCTACCATTCTCTCCAGGTAGAAGAAATCAATTCTTCTTTTATCTATGATTGATTCACTTTTCTTGGTTGATGTGGCTACCAGATTGAAGTCCTTGTCAATCTTGGCTGACCTTGATTCTGCCCACCACAGAATGTACTCAGTGGCCTCTTGATTTGCATCCAGCTTAACCTCAACGCTCTTGATTTCTCTTGATTGCATTTGTTGAATCTTAAGACTGTTGGGAGGAATTGATTGAATTGGCTTTTTGAGATTCCTGCCAAATCCAGTGGCCTTTTCCTTTCCTGAGTACTTGTGCTTCCCTGTTGGTTTCTGTCTAGTAAACCATGCCTTAGCTTTAGCTTTCAGTCTTTTGGACTTGACAGTAGCCTTGGTTTCATCCTTGACAGAACCTTCCTTGACAGTATCCTTGTCGACAGCATCTTTCAAGACAGCATCTTCTATGACAGTATCTTTGTCGACAGTACCTTTGGTGACAGCATCTTTTTCAGCATTTATGCAGTCAATAGCACATCTAAGAATGCTTGCCTCCAAAGCTTCCAGTATTCTTGACTCCTCTTCATCTGTTGCACCAGCATCTTTCTTTTCCTGGCTAGGAGTTTCTTCATTGCCTTCATTCTGAGATTGAATACCAGTATTCCCAGAATTACTTCCACCAGCATTTCCAGCATTTCCAGAAGCTTCACCACCTCCATCCTCACCATCTTCATCATCATCATCATCATCATCATGGGGAGGAATGTTATAGAAGCAACTTCCACCTTGATCATTTCTTTTGGCATTGGCTCTAGTGATTAGCTCCTTCATTCTAGCTCCCAGTGCCTTGTCTCTCAACACCAGCATTTTGTAGATTTCTTGAACAGCATGAACTCTTCCTGGATTGGCATTTGAACTGAGTATTCCATCTAGTACCTTCAGAATTGACTTGGTTTCCATTCTGGATGGGCTACCAATATTCATGAAGTTGTTCCTTCTTGTGCCATCCTTAGTTTTAGATCTGTAGAAAACACATGGTGGATTTGAGTAGACTTCAGGTAGCTTCTGCATGATCAGGTTCTGGATTTGCATATCCAATATTTCATTGAATGGTGTTTGAGTTGCCCTGATCTTTCCCTTCAAAGCACACAACACCTTTGCTGGCAGACTCTGCAATAGCTGCATTGTGATGAAATAAGATATGCCAGAAGTTAGATAAATACTTACAGCCCATCTTTTCTCATCATTCACCATTACACTGACACTAGTAATTTGTTCCTTTAACAGTTTTGTGGTGTTGGTTGGACGGTTGCTAGGAGCATTCATTGCTTCTTCCACCAAACTGCTAAACTTACTGTCATGGTTGTGTAATGTGCTCTCCCTGTAATCCACCATCAAGACATTGGCTTCCTCTTGACCAAATTCAGTGCCATTTGTCCATATTATTCCACCATGAATGGATTCAGGCAGTTTCCCTTTACCTTTCCCAAGTTTGTTTTGTTCCTCCATTTCTCTCCATTTCTTCTGTAGATGCAGGTCTTCTTTGCAATGCATCTTGAGTTTCCTTTGACATTAACACCCTTTCTCCATCCATTTCCACTTCAACAGGCTTTTCAGCTTTATCCTGTGGTTTTGCACTGCTTGGTTTGACTTGCTCCCCCTTAGACATTGCTTTCCTTTTAGCTCCCCCTCTGGTCTTCACAGCTACAGGCTCCCCCTGAGTTCCACCTGATTCTTGAATAGGCAATGATTCTGATCTTGCTACCTTCTCCCCCTTAGTTGAGTTGGCAGCTACCAGGTCAGTAAGGAACTGAATAGAGAGTTGAGTAGCAGCAAAACCATCAACCACCAGTTGAGAGAGAGAGTCCAGTTTGGAGTCCAAAGTAACACACTGTCCTTCAAGAGCTGCAATCCTGTTACCAAAAGTAGCAGAGGGGCCACCAGACCTTAACCTTCTTGGAGGGGAAGGAAAAGACAGGGGCTTGGAGGCTATGGGGGTTCTCACACTCTCAGGGTGTTTTTGAGTGATCTCATCACCCCTCACAGTTTGACTCTCAAGGCCTAGTGCCTGAAAAGTGTGGGCTCCCTCAATATCTCTCTGGACATGCTCAAGTCCCTCTCCTTTTGCCAGCTCATTTGGCTGCCTCTCATTTTTATGCTCACCTCTCTTTTCTTTTATCTCTCTTTTCTTTTGCACACCCTCACTCAACCTAGATGCATGGGTATGAGCAGTACTAACATGCATGGAAGGAGAAGATTTAGAATGTACCTTTAGGAGTTTGGCAAGAGGTAGGTCATCATCAGAGGCATCCTCAACAAGTACAGCATCAAAATTAGGCTGGGAAGGCTGGACAGCATCTTGAGTAGGAATGGTACTGTCAGTTGGAGTCTGGACAGCAGGTTCTGGCATGACAGCATCTTTGGGAGGTGGAGTGACAGTAGGTTCTGTAGTGACAGTATCTTTCTCTCCACCTTTGACAGTAGCTGTGTCCAGGACAGTAGCATCCCCAGTGTCTTTGACAGCAACAGAGGCTGTGACAGCATCTTCCTGAAGGTAAGATGCTCCTTGGAGATCAGACAAAGTGTTGGCTGTTTCATTTTCTGACAAAATACCACTTTGCCCTAGCTCAGTGTTTGGAGGAGTGGTGTCCATCTCACTTTGAGAAATGGGGTCTTGTGGACCACTAGATGGGGGCTCATCCATGATTGGAGATGGATGATCAAAACCTGAAGGGTTGGGACTGTCCCCTTCTCTAGGTTGTGGAGAAGAAACAAAAGAATGTGTAGGGAAGGAAGAAGGTGAAAGTGTAGTAGAGAGTGGGGGCTGATTCACAGATGAAACATGTGAACCATCAATAGGAGTAGAGAAATCCTCACTGTGCCCTAACTCACTGTGTGTTTCTTCAAGTGGGGGTATCTCAGGTTGGGAACCATGAGTTTGTGCAGACTCTGTACAGGGTGCCTTGGGAGACAGGCCAATTTCAATAGAAGCACCTTGTTGAGAAGGCACATCTAGGGAGGAGTTTATTTCCCTGGTTTCCTCTACAGTCTTTTGGGAGACTGCAGGGTGGCTGACAGTGGTTTTGGTCCTCCTAGCTCTCTTCTTCTTAGGCTCAGGGGGAACCACTGTGGGTTCTGTGTGACTACCTTCCTTATTTGCTGCACTAGGTGCAGTGTCTCCCTCTTGACTAACAGAGCTACCACCAACATCAGCTTCTAAGGATCTTTTTCTGGATTCTTGCAAGGCTTCTCTTTGGGCTTTGGGAAGTCTAGAGGGCCTAGGCTGAGTGTATGGTGTTGAATGTGGGTTAACTGAATTTGGGTCTAATTCAGCTTCATCCTCAAGAGAAAAAGAATCATAACCAGTAGGTAATGGATAATCAAGGTTGGACACTTGATCAACCATGTGCTGAGTGAAGCAAAGTGGAATATGTGCATTTAGATCCTGTGAAGATAACAGTGTGTGTGTGTGTTCTTTTTCAAGACAGAGCAAACCTCTAGACGAGGGGCATCATTATTAAAATCACAGAAAGAATTGATACACATCATAAGAAAGCGAGGGTAGAGTGATACCTTCTTACCTATGGCAGCTGTGAGTTGTGCCATGAGGAGAGTTCCAACATTCACCTTGTATCCATGGACAAGAGAATGTGTCAGTTTCTTGATGTAGGAGGGTATCCCATTCCAGCCTGTGGACTTGGTAGAGAACACCTTGACCATTGCATCAAATATCATGCTCCACTCCTTCCTTAGATACTTCCTGTCCATTTCACCAGACGGGTACCACTTGGTTGTTCCCTCTTCGAGAATAGGGCCTGCATACCCAATCTTCAAGAAGAGCTTCTTCAGAGTGTCATCATTAGCAAGTGGAGCAAAGTTTTGTCCTTCTTCCAGTGTAATTCCAAGAGCAGTATTGATGACCTCAGCTGTGAGAATGTATTGTTGCCCATTAATCGTGAATTGAATAGCTGGGGTTTCACCCACAGTTAGAGCAACAGCAGTTCGCCAAAATTCCTCAAGTTTGTCTAGGTCGAGATGTGGAGTTGAGGTAATGGCTGAACGAAGATAGGACTTGTTCAAGAAAAACACCAGTCCTTTGAAACCTTCACCAACATCATTTGGGGAAAAGATGCCAGCAAAGTTTGTTTGAGAGAGAGACTGTTTGGGGGCCATGGAGATTTCAAAAAAAGAAGAAAGTGAGAAAGTAGCTTTTTGCTTGAAGAAAAGTATTTTGCCTTGAGTTTTGTGAGAGTGATATGTCGGAGTAACTGGAGAATGAATATGGGTATCTCAAACGTTTGCTCAAAAAGTGGAGTTAAAGGACGTGTCTTAACCCACTCTCTTAACACGTGAGTTACTGCCCGTTATTCACTGTCAATCATGGGGTGAATATCCAATTACAACGGTCCACTATTGTTGACAGTAACCTGTGCGCTAGAAACAATCTGTCAGTAAGAAGTGGTGGTGACAGTAGGTTTTGCGCGACAGCAACTATTGCGCAAAAACTTGTTGTCACCGTTAAGCATTTGAGTGACAGTATCCTTTAAAGGTCGTGACAGAAAGTCTTTCCCTGCTGTCAAGAAGGTTGCTGTCAAGAGACACAGGACAGTATCCTTCTTTGTGACAGTAATTTAAATGGGAAATTGTTTCTGTCTTGAACTAATTAGGATGCGTTGCTCATATACTTAACCTTAAAATTAACAGAATATGAATTTAGCAATGTAATCTTTCAAACACAAATATTAAACAAGTTACACCGACAAGTCATAAACTCAGTAACCACATAAACAGGAACTTTTATTATTATTAATAAAATCATTAAAATTGAACATTGAGTACATCATTCTATGATTTTATCAACTAGTTCTAAGACTTCTTCCTTAATCTCTTCTTCAGAGCGGCCTTCTTTTTCAAGAAGTGCCTGAAGCTCCTTCTCTTCTTCCACAGCCTTGGCCTCCTCTTCCTTAGCCTTGGCCTCCTTTTCCTCGTCTATCTCATCGAGGGCATCCAAAAGCACCTCGAAGAGCTCCTCAATCTCTTCATTGTAGGGTTCACTATCACACTTCTTTAGACCAACTTCGATTCCTACTTTGTTTTCCATTATTCACTTTAAAACTGAGAGCAGACTGGTGAAACCTAAGGATAATTTATAGGCAAAACCGTCTAAGGATTAAAGTCTAATGGTCAACAGTTAGAGTACCCATACAACTACCACAAAAGTAATTAATGGTCGTGTCCTCCTTTAATCCTACAGATTAATGCAAAAGAGTGTGAAAGTCCAATGGAACAGATTTTTAACTCTCAAACTTAACGGATAACCACATTAAAGTCATACACGGTTTAAAAGTATGAGACTGGCACAAAATACTGACATGAGAAGTCAAATCAACACATGCTGTCACATAACAGACATGAACCAAGTAGACAGTAACTTCTCTTGACAGCAGGTTTGAAGTTGCTGTCATGAGCTTCAATAAGAATTGAAAATTTAGAAACCTTAGTAAAATTAACATACCAGATTCAGCATTCCCAATTCACTTACCAACCTGTTGAAGGTTGCTTCATCCAATGGCTTAGTGAAGATGTCAGCAAGTTGCTTGTCAGTTGGGACATAAATCAGCTTCACAGTTCCTTGTTCAACATGCTCTCTGATAAAGTGATGTCTTATATCAATGTGCGTTGTCCTAGAGTGTTGAACTGGATTGTCTGAGATGGCTATGGCACTAGTGTTGTCACAGTAAATAGGAATTTCTCTTAACACTAGACCATAATCTAGAAGTTGACTTTTCATCCATAGAATTTGTGCACAGCAACTGCCTGCAGCAATGTACTCAGCTTCTGCAGTTGAGGTAGAAACTGAATGCTGCTTCTTGCTAAACCATGAGACCAATCTTCCACCAAGAAATTGACAGCTACCAGTAGTACTCTTTCTGTCAATCTTGCATCCAGCATAGTCTGAGTCTGAGTAACCAATTAGATCAAATCCAGTATTCTTAGGATACCAAAGGCCTAGGTTAGGAGTGCCTTTTAAGTATCTAAAGATTCTCTTGATGGCTACCAAGTGTGACTCCTTTGGATCACTTTGAAACCTTGCACAAAGACATGTAGCAAACATGATGTCAGGTCTGCTAGCAGTTAGGTATAGGAGGGATCCTACCATGCCTCTATAAGTGCTTGAGTCAACTTTCTTTCCTTTAGGATCAAGATCCAGACTAGTTGCTGTGGACATTGGTGTCCTTGCAGGAGATGAATCTTCCAAGTTGAACTTTTTGAGAAGTTCCTTGATATACTTAGCTTGGCTTATGAAGATTCCATCAGTTTGTTGAAGAATTTGTAACCCTAGAAAGAATGACAATTCTCCCATCATGCTCATCTCATATTTGTTACTCATGAGATGGGAAAACTTCTCACACAGCTTCTCATTTGTAGAACCAAAAATGATATCATCCACATAGATTTGTACCAGAATGATGTCCTTGCCATGATTCTTGTAGAAAAGTGTCTTGTCCACAACTCCTCTGGTAAACTGGTTTTCCAGAAGAAAGGTGGAAAGTGTGTCATACCAAGCCCTGGGTGCTTGCTTTAGTCCATACAAAGCTTTGAAGAGTTTGTACACAAAATTATGCATTTCAGCATCCTCAAACCCTGGTGGCTGTTCCACATACACTTCTTCTTCCAGCTCTCCATTTAGAAAGGCACTTTTGACATCCATCTGAAATACTTTGAAGTTGCAGTGTGCAGCATAAGCTAGAAAGATTCTTATAGCTTCAAGTCTGGCAACAGGAGCAAATGTCTCATCATAATCTATTCCCTCCTGTTGACAGTAACCTTTAGCCACTAGCCTTGCTTTGTTCCTTGTCACCAATCCATTTTCATCAAGTTTGTTTCTGAAAACCCACTTGGTCTCAATAACTGACTTTCCCTTAGGTCTTGGAACCAATTTCCATACATTGTTTCTTTCAAACTGATTTAGCTCTTCTTGCATGGCTATCACCCAGTCAGAATCCAACAATGCTTCATCAATTGTCTTGGGTTCCATTTGTGACAGGAAGCATGAGAACATGCTGTCAGCAGAGACTTTGTTCCTTGTCCTCACTCCAGAATTAGGATCACCAATGATAAGGTCATTTGTGTGATCCTTGGTCCACCTGGTGATTCTGGGCAAGCTACTTGATTGAACAGGAACATTTGCTTCAACTTGTTGAGTTGAATGCTCATCAATTCCATTGTCTCCACCATGTTCTTCATTGTCTCCAGAGTCATCACTGTTCTGAATGTTAGATGTTATGGTGTGTGATTGAGCTGGAGTTTGAATGACAGTAGTGGTGTTGACAGCATCTTTGTCAACTTCAACAATTTGAGTGAAGCTAGGTTCTTCATCTACAATCTCCTCAGCTTCCAGGTATCCTTGATTCTCAAATCTGAATGTCTGCATCTTTCCTTCTTCATGGAGTCCTGGAAACTTGGTTTCATCAAATGTGACATTAACACTTTCTTCAATAATCCTGTGTTCCATAACATAAACTCTGTAGGCAGTCCTTTCTGTGCTGTAACCCATGAATAGTCCTTCAAAAGCCTTGGTGTCAAATTTTCCTTTCTTCTCATGGTTGTCTTTCATCATAAAGCATTTGCTCCCAAACACATGAAAATATTTGACAGTAGGTTTCTTTCCAGTTAACAGACAGTAAGGAGTACTTGCATGAGTTTTGTTGATCATGGTTCTGTTCTGAGTATAACAGGCTGTGTTGATAGCTTCAGCCCAGAAATATGTTGGCAACTTAGCATCATGCAACATAGTTCTAGCTGCTTCAATGAGAGTCCTGTTCTTTCTTTCTACAACTCCATTCTGCTGTGGAGTTCTTGCAGCAGAGAATTGTTGTACAATTCCTTCATCTTTACAGAAATTTCCAAGTGTGGCATTTCTGAATTCTGTACCATTGTCACTCCTCAAGATTTGAACTTTTGAGTTTGGGGTTCTATCAAGAACTCTGACTTGATCAATAATCACTTGAGCAGCTTCATCTTTGGATTCAAGAAATTTCACCCAAGTGTACCTTGAGTAATCATCCACCATTACTAAGGCATACCTCTTTCTGGCCATAGATGGTACATTGACTGGTCCAAAGAGGTCCATGTGAATTAACTTGAGTGCTTCTGTGTTGGTGTTTACTTGCTTGGACTTGTGCACAGCTCTTCTCAGTTTGCCCATTTGACAATCTTCACACAGTCCTTCTTGACAGAATTCCTGTTGGGGCAAACCTCTCACTAACTCCTTCTTCATCAGAATATTCATTGTCTTGAAGTTGAGATGTGAGAGCTTCCTGTGCCAAAGCATACTGTCACCAACAGTAGCTTTACTGTAAAAACAGTAAACTTTATCCTTCTTTGTTGAGCTTAGATCAGCAACAAACAAGCTTCCTTTTCTGACCCCTTTTAGAGAGAGGCTTCCATCCTTCTTGTGATAGATGTTGCACACCATCATGTCAAAGTCAACCTTAAATCCTCTGTCACTGAATTGGCTGACACTGAGTAGGTTGTGCTTCAATCCATCCACAAGAGCAATATCTTCAATGACAACATTTCCAATTTCCAGACAGCCATATCCCACTGTGTAACCCTTGCTGTTGTCTCCAAAGGTTATGATTGGGCCAGCTTTCTCTACATAATGTGATAGCAGGGCTTTATCACCTGTCATGTGTCTTGAGCAACCACTGTCAATTATCCACATGACCTGATTTTTCTTCTTACCCTGCAAAACAGAATGTTTCTAAGTTGCATATGGTACCCAATCTTTGTTGGGTCCTGCAGTTTCAGTGTTTCCTGAGTTTCTTTCAGTCACAACTTCACAAGCATTATCAAAGACTTCCTGTTTGACTTCTCTTTTCACCCACTTAGGTTTAGAATTGGACTTGGTCCTTTTCTTAGTGGATGAAGCCTTTTTGCTGTTGCCAGCAGGCTCAGAAGTCTCAACAGTGTTTAGGTATGAGCATTTTTCAGTAGAGAGAACAGGTAAGTTAAAGCATGTACTCATGGCAGTGATTTTGCATGGCATACAATCAATGTTATTACAGACACTCATAGTTCTATGCATAAGGGGGGTTCTGTGTAAGTTACCATTGAGTTCAGTTGCATTGATCTTATCCTCAATTGGTTTCTTACAAACATGTGTTAAGTGATGTGTAGATCCACAGTTATTGCATAGTTTCCTAGACGCACCTCCAACATTAGTGTATCCATTTCCTTTATTGACACCTACCTTACCATTCCTGTTTCTAGACTTGGGAGTTACTGGATTGACAGTATGTTCAGAAGTTGCTGTCGAACTATCCTTGACAGTATCTTTTATTCCTACTGTCTTGACAGAAGGTTTGAAAGTTACTGTCTTGGAATCATTCTTGACAGTATCTTTGAAAGATTCTGTCTTGCCAATCGTGACAGCATCCTTTGAACTTACTGTCTGATTGCTTGGTAAGTTTACTATCTTGGGGATTGTGACAGTATCCTTTCCTTCCTTGAATGTGCTGTCAACACCTTCATCCTCATCAAGAATTTCTTGTTTGATGAGCATGGCTTCTTCATCAAACTCAATTTCAGCAGCTTTGAAAATAGGAGTTTTAACTTTCTTGAGAATGGTGGGTTTGACAGCAGCAATTCCAGGACAATCTTGAATCACAGTTTCCTTTCCAGGTCTTCTACCATAAGAAAAACCTATACCAACAGACTGATTTTCTGTATGCTTATCATTGTAATCCTGAACTATCTTTGATGAGTTTCTATAGGCCTTAATCTTAAATTCATTTTCAGCAATCTCATTCCTCAGGAATTCCTCAACCTCCTTAGCACATTTTAATTCATTTTTAAGTTTAGCATTCTCTTGAGCTAAAGAGCCTAGTGAACTGGTTTTGAGAAAAAGAGAATCATTTTCAGACTGAAGTGTTTCATTTAGCTTACTTAGTCTAGAGATTTCCTCATTAGCAGCAGATAAGCTAGTATAGACATTGAACATTTCAGCACTTAAGTCTTTAATGGTTTTCTTATACTCATCAGTAGACATATCAAGTAAGACAAGTGAAGGTACCTGACTTGAAGATGTTGATGCTACCTCATCAGTGCTAGCCATGAGAGCTAGGTTGACATATTCTTCCTCTTCTTCATTATCAGAATCATCCCAACACTTTCCTTCAGCCACATAGGCTCTACCTTGATTTTTCTTGGAGTATCCACCAGTTCCTTTCTCATATCTTTGAACCTGTTTGGGTCTTTTGCATTCAGTAGCAAAATGACCAGGTTCTCCACAGTTGTAACATTTGAACTTTGATCTATCCACAAATCCAGTTTTGTATCCTCCTTTGGTTGAACTTCCCACAGCAGCCTTTGATGAGCTTCCTTTGCTGAACTTGGATGCTTGGCCTTGAGGCTTGTATGACCTATCCTTCTTGAACCTAAAGTTCTTGAACTTTTTGGCCATGTAAGCCATAGTAGGGTTGTCCATGCTTTCCAGTTCCTCCATTGTGTAGAAGTCTTCATCTTCCACATCTTTAAGTTGTAGTACCACTTTCTCATCATCTTCAACCACCTCTTCTATCTTCAAGGTCTGTGTTGGGGTTGATTGTGTGATTTGTAGTACTTCACTTGGCTGTGTGATCCTTGGCACATGTGCTACTAGGGCACTTGACATATTAGCCATCTTGTTCCTTGTTCCACTTTGTATGGCTCTCTTTTGAAAGAGTTCGAGTTCATAAGATTTCAGAATACCATAAAGTGTCTCAAAGGTTATAGTGTTGAGATCTCTTCCTTCTCGTATGGTTGTTGTCTTGTGTTCAAGGTGATCAGGCAGTGTGAGCAGGAACTTGACATTTAATTCTTTTCTGTCATAGTACTTGCCATGTATCTGTAATTCAGTTAAGAGCTTACTAAACCTTTCAAACATGGAGGTTAAGTCTTCACCAGGCTTGGCCATGAATGCCTCATATTGAGATATTAGAATTTGCCTTTGGTTGCCCTTAACCTCTTCACTTCCTTCACAGAGTAAGGCTAACCTGATCCACATCTCCTTGGCTGATGTGCAGCTTATCACACTTCCACACATGGCTTTATCCAGCGTGAGAGAATCGAGCAAGATAAGTTGCAAATGATCATCTAGCACCATTTTCTCCTTTTCAGGTTCCAAGATTTCTGAGGGATCTTTGGGAACCCAATGTGCAGGAATAATCTCACCATTCACTGTTGTGGCTTCAATTTCCTTTCTTGGAATGAAAGGACCATTCTCGAGTATACCTGGGTATAGTGGATTTGCAGCTTTGATAAACAACAAGATTTTTCTTTTCCAAATGCTGTAGTTCTCTTTATCAAATGCTGGGATCTTGATACTGTTTGATTTCTACATTTTCTCTGGGATCTCAGATATGTATGTTAATCTGATTGCTCTGATACCAGTTGTTAGTCCTTGTGTATTGCAGAAGGGGGGGGGGGGGGTGAATGCAATACTGATAAAATTCAATCTAAATTTCAACAACTAAAATCAAGATTAAACGTTATCAGCAATATATGCAATCACGAACAGTATTTAGTAAGAACAAGATTCACAAAATAAATGTTTTATTTATTTTGCAAAGTGTTGCTACAACCTCAAGAAAGAATTCTCGAGCTTCGGGTTTTCTTCAAAGACACTTGCTTGTCTTCGTTACACTTCTAGAATGAGTTGATAGTAGGTATAAGACTAACCCTATCACTATCAGTCACGGGTTTGTGAAGCTGCTGTCACTGTCAAGTGGCAGCTTCTTACAGATTGTCTTACCCATGTGACTTTCCTAAATTGCTAACATGTCAGATAAACATTACAAAGAAAGCAACCTAGATTCATTCCATTTCCAGCTAAACCAATTCAGCAGAGAAAGACTTGACCTTGCTCTTGAATTGATTCGCTTTTGTTTTGCAGTGCTTGAAGCTTCTGTCGTAGTCTTGCAGACTTGGTGCAGCTTAGGGATACTGCATCACGCCTGTTTCTTGAACATTTAAACTGTCACGGGATTTTACTGAGAAAGATACCTAGCATAAGGATCTTTATTGAGACAGTTACTTTTGCCGCAAAGCTTGTTGTCACAGGAATGATCTTTTGGTGACAGTATGAGTTCCCCGCATAGAGTGCTGTCGAGGATCCCAAACTTGCTGTCGAGGGCAATAGTTGCTGTCGCGTAGTCTTCCGCCAATGTTGCTGTCAGAGTGAATATGCTGTCGTGACTTGCAACATTCTGTCTTCTTGTAATCTTACTATCACAGCTTTAGGACAGTAACCTTTATTCATGTTGTCATCCAAAAAGCATTCTTTGAGGCTTGAACACATAAGTGAACTTCTTTCAAACAATACAACTAGAATAACATTGCATACTGATTACAAGAACATACTTTGGCTATGACAGTATGTTCTACTTAATTTGAAAAATTAAGTATAATCAAAGTTAAGTTGTTTCTATGCTATCACCCATAAATCCCAACAAGAATAAAAACTAATTTCTAGTTAAAAGAAATTGTCCTGTGAACCACTTAAAATAATGACGAAGTTCCACTGACTGTCGTTGACACTTGATGTACTGTCTGGTTCATGAGTGACTAACTTCAATGGTTGTTCTTCATCTCTGACTTTAAGCTGTGATTCTCTTTTCTTTAAATCCCTTTAAATTAATCACTGTAACCTGTACCCTTGTTGTCACGCTCCTGAAATCTCTTTCTTTATAATAAATCCACTTACTTGAAAACTTCACTGAGGCTTGATCAAATTAATGAACTTCTTACAATGTAGAATTACTTCAAGTCTGTAGATGACTTTTATCTTCATTCTTTTGACTGATATGATCTTCTGAGATTCCTGTGACAATCTGAATTATTACTTACTTATTACAAACTTGTTTAAGTTGAGTTAAATCATCGATGTTAACAAATAGGCCTATACATATGCCTTTCAATCTCCCCATATTTGTTTGTTAGAGAATAACAAGCAAATACCTAGAGGATAACTCAACTAACTAAACAAGTAGAAATAAGACATTAAAAGCTAAGTAAATAATAACACAAAGTTCTGGATTTCATTAAACATTTTCCAGATTCAAACATTAAAGGTAAATACAAGATAGATGTTCCTCTAGACTGAACATATGTATACATTTATCCTATCTTGATTCACCTAAGCTCTATACATATAACAATAAACTTTGAGCTTTAAATCACTTGTCTTCTTCCATCATTTCTCCTTCCTCCAGAGCTTCAAGCAAATCCTTGTCCAGGACACGATCAGATTCAGATGTAATGCCACTTGGTTTGACAGGTTGAGTTGTGACTTTCTTCAGCCTATTCTTCATTTGATGATATCTTGTGATATTGGCTATGCAATGGTCTTGAATCAAGTCAGCAACTTCTGTCTTCTCTTGAGTAGCAAACCCTGAAGTCCTTAACATATTCTCCAAGTAGACAAGATGTTTGGCAGGATAATCTTTCAATGAGATAGGATCTACACCACAAGTCCGAACTGCCCTTCCTTTATAGAATTTGACTTCATAAGGCACTTCTACCACTTGAGGACTGGCTTTCATAGCAAACTCTCTTAGCTGGTCATGCAGCAGCTCAGCCAATGGAGAAGTTCTTTTAACTTTGCTCATGAAGACCCATAGTTCTAAAAGAGTTCTACTTTCAAGAAGATTGAGAGACACGATGAAGGTTCCTTCATTGTGTGTGTAAATGTAGATCTTCAATTCCTCTCTAACCCTATCAAATCCAGTAGTGATCCTTGAAATCTCTGCATGAAGAGCTTTCATATATACAGAGTTATCTGGATTGACCTTCTTGTATCTTTCTAGCATACCAAGAAACTTTCCATCATTGTTTGTTTTTGTCTTATGTGCAAACATCTCTCTAGACTTATCCCATTCTTCACCTAGCTTCAACCTCACATTCAACTTTCTGTCTTTAACCTTCAAATTGTGAAGTCGTTGCTTTTCTTCATGTTCAACCTTTTGGATAACTAGATGTTTAGTAATGATGTCAGAAACTTTGGCATTCTCATCTTCTCTTCTCTTGAGATCAGCTTTCTGTCTTAGCAACTCAGCTTCAAAGGCGGGATCAACTGTAGATTCTTCTTCCCAATCAGCATAGTCAGCTTCTTATTCAACCTCCACATCACCAAAAGTATCTTCAGGGGCTTCTTCATATGTATCATAGTCAAAATCACCCTGTTCACCTTGATAGTAGTCAGCATCAGAAAAAGTTAACTTCTGATTTCCTTTGTCTTTGCCTGAACCTCCAGATTCTCCTCCTTGATCTCCTCTTTGATCTCCTCCTTGTTTCTCCTTATTCTCCCCCTTAGTTGAGGAATCCTCTACAGATTTAGACTTTGTAGCATCAGAATTAACCTCACTTCTTCCCCTTATAGCTCCTCCATCTCTTCCATCTCCTCCTTCGTCCTTGTCATCATCATCATCACCCTCAAAGAATTTCTTCTGTTCAGTAGTGGGTTGATGTGTATTTCTGATCATGTAGTACAAATGCTTCATGCCTTCATTCAGATGCTCCATCCCTCCTTCAATCTTTGCAAACTTTTGATCATTAAACCACTGATTTTCATCAACAGTTTGCTGAATGTAGTCCACTTGAGTAGAAATGGAAGCAATCTGCTTGACACTCTCTGTTATCTCAGCATTTGAATTGGTAAGTCCAGAGATGTCTGAAGCCACTAACACCTGGGATTCTTGAATGGCATTCATCTTTGGAAGGAGAGTAATCTTCAAACCTTCAATATCATCTTTTATTGTACCCAGCTGATTTGTTACAAAGGTGGAAGAAGAAGACCGTTCAACCACTTGTGCTTTGAGAAGATCTTTTTCAGCCTGGGTTTCCAAGAGTTGTTTCTGCAGAGCAGCTATCTGAGCTAACAACGAAGCAGTGTTTGTGTCAGTGTGTGCACTCACCTCAATTTCTCTCAGTGGTGTTTCACTCATCTCACGTGCTTGTGTATCACTCTATGTTTGATCCTGATTTCTAATCACTGTCTGTCCATATTCTGAGATGATGTACCTGTAGGAAAAATCACCCTAGCCCCTTCTAGAGAGGTCAATGGTGGTGCAATGGGAGTTCGCAAATCCCAATCCCTAGTGAATTCCAAGAAGTCATTTTGATTTTGAAACTGAATTGCTTCAGTGTTGGATTCACTAGATTGCCTTCCACTTTCTCCAGTATAAACTGCGAGTGGAAAATCCCTTAAGGTAGCCAAAGATGTTCCCTCTGGGAGGGGAGAAAATGATTCTATTTGATTTGGCAAAGAATCAAATTTTCCCTCAGATGCCTTTGAAGGCACTTCTACCGTAACTATGTGTTAGAAATGAATACCACTAGAAATTAGACAGAGGGGGGGTGAATGGATAGTTTGATATATTTTTCGATTCTTGAAAACTAAGTAAACAACTGTATGTGATTATGATATGTAATATGCAGAAAGTAAATAACACACACAATCACTTTAATCTACTTTGTATAAGCAAATTAAATACTACAGCTTTCCAGGAAATTCACAATCGAATTTCTGGCTTCTAAACAAGAACAGTTTGAACTTGCTTGCTTACAGAGAAAAGAGCTTAGCAAATAACTATGTGTATCTCTCTCTTTTTTTTTTTTTTTTTTTTTTCTTTTTTTTTTTTTTTTTTTTTTTTTTTAGCTTACAGTTGTGTGTGCACGATATATATATTTTCCTATACAAACTAGGCACACACAATATTACACAGCTACCCCTTCTGAAGGTCCAACTTGCCCTGCCATAAGAAGTTCACTGTGTCAGGAAGGACCACCTGCTTTTCGGAGTCTTTCCCGTTTCTGTAGCTGCTTGTCTCTTATCTTTCTCTCCAAGTTTAGCTGTAGATTTGCCATCTGTTCTTTGGACCACCTTGCCAGAACAAATGCTTCAGTATTTGTCTCCTTTGATTCTTGGTTCTGTACCTTGATTTGTCTTGTTATAAACGGCTAAGTGTTGATATCGTGAACTCCACTTTATCCCTGACTTCGCGATCTCCCTTGTGAGGACTACGCGATATAGCCTTTGAAGACTTTGCGACATAGGTCATTTGATGACTATGCGACATAGGTCATTTGATGACTATGCGACATAGGTCATTTGATGACTATGCGACATAGGTTATTTGATGACTATGCGACATAGGTCATTTGATGACTATGCGACATAGGGCTTCTGAGGACTTCACGATCTAGGCTCTTTTGACTTTGCTGACTTCAACACTTCACGACATGTGTCTTGAGGACTTCTCGACATAGTACAAAATGGACTATGCGATATAGTACTTCACGACATGGATATTGGTGACTTCACGACATAGCTTTCTTTTGACTTTGCTATATAATGCCTTAGACAAATTCCTGCAACTTATTTCTTCATAGCCTTATTCAACTCTATCCTGCTGCATGAACACTTATGAACTTCTACCAGGATAATTATTCAATGGCCTATATACAATCTAGATGCAAGAAACTTTACTAAGCTCATTATAAGTTTGAGCATACATGATCAAGCTAATGTTCATGAGAACAAGACAAGTACATTTAGAGACCTATACTATATCCCAGTGATAGAAATCACTAGGTCATGTAATGTGACATAGTCACATGGTGTAGGCTTGTTAATAGTGGTATTCAGACATGTCTTGAGCCTAACAATCTCCCCCAAATTGTGAGTAAGACCCTTAGGCACAATTTCATGTCTGATAACAAGCCTAACTAACATAAAAAGAACAGATATAAGGAAGATACAGTTAAGCACAGAATTTGATAACAACTTGGAAATTTAAGCTTACAGAATTCTTCCTTGAGCTACATAGCTTCTGTTTCCAATTGTTTCTCTAAGAAGTCATCATAGATCTTCTTCTTCCTCATTTCTTCATTCTTCTTTATCTCAGAGATTGCCATTAGAATATCATCTCTAGCAGTCATTTCTTCAATGAGAGGAGAGTCCTTTAGATCTTCAGCTGCTGTTCTGAGGGCACTCTCCACATATGAGTGTATAAACTCCATCCTTATCTTGCTTTTTCCTCCATAATGATTTTTGTACTCCACAGTATAAGGATTTTGTTTTACCCTGCACAGCCCTTTCTTTCTTAGCTCCCTTGCTCTTTCTTCTAGCTTCATTCCTTTCCCCTTCATCCACTGTAACACTCCACTAGCTGTGACTTTGTGGAGATGTTTTCTTGAAATTACTTTAGTGGCTTCATCTTTCTTCTGTGGCAATTCAGGTTCAGAAGTCATGGATAATGATTTTGGAGGATCATTGCTAACAGTACCCACCCTAGACTTAGAGTCTTGTGTTGTGGTTAAAGTACTACTAGCAATGTCCTTGACTTGCTGAATTCCACTCCTAGTTCTCTTCACTGTCTCCTTTGCCCCCTTTGTGTCATCACCAGCATCTTTAGATTTCTTGGAAGATTTGCTCCTGCTGCTGTCACTTGGTCCATCCTTATCACTCCTTGAATGAGATCTCCTCCTGTAGGTTTTCTCCTCATCATCATCCTCCCCTTCCTTCTTCATGTTCTTTTCTTTGACAGAATCAGGCAAAGCACCATAAATCAGAAAAGATTGTAGAATGTTAATCATCTCTAATTCCTCTGCTGTCTTGACTCCTTTCTTTGCTCTCAGCATTTGCAGCACTTGATTGATCTTTGAGTTATTCTTCATTTGCAGATCTTTGGGAATGACTAGTTGGTCAATACTTCTGACTTTGGATAGACTTTGAAAAATTACTGTCCTTGGCTTGGGTATGACCTCAGGCAGTCTTTGATTTTGGTTCAACTCCAAGTCATTATAAAGACTTTCATTGTTAGCCCCACTCCTTTCAATCAACTCCAGAATTATTGACACTTCAGTGAACTTCAGTTTCTCCAGAGTTTGAAATGCTAAGTGCCACAAGCAGTTGTCCTTGCATACCATGATTATTTCTCTCAGATAAACATCCCTGATTTTCCTTACTGCAACTGTGAAGTACTTGATGCTTTCCCTGAGCTTCTGTCTGTATGCTTGTGCATCTCCTTGAGCATTCTTGTAGGTGGCTTTCAGAAACTCCAGGAAGGCCTCATCATGATAGATGTGAGAATTGGCAACTTCCTGTAGCTTGGCTTCAGTGATAAGTGTAGCTTGGATAGGTTTAGCAATAGGAGTAGGTATAGCAGGTTGAGAGGTTGAGATGTCTTTAGGCATTGTGGATGGATAGAAGGTTGTGGTGACTGTGCTTTTCTGACCTTGTTCATTTATGACCTCTACAGGGGGAAGTATGATTGGCTGTATTGTCTCTTCAGTGAGCTTGCCCTTAAGCTTTGACTGCTTGGCAGGTACTCCCCCTTTCTTTTTCACAATGGCCTCCTTTCCTTTCTCCCCCTTAGGCTTGGGATCAGACAAAACGTCTTGAGCTTCCCCAGGAATAGGCAGGTTCATGGATCTCATCAGTGAAGTCATCATTTGTTGCTGCACCAGCAAAATGTTTGTTGTGTTGGTGCCTTGATCATCTAGTTTGTCATTGAGTTGGCTTAGAGATGCAGATAGCAATCTGTTTTCATCTTTGAGAGAGGCCACTTCCTTTTCTAAGCCATCCACCTTGGAGAATAATTGTTGAGACTTGAAGGAGTTTAGAGATTGATCTTTGACCCTGGCAAAGTCATATTTGGAGATGTCTGACAGAGGGACTTCATCCACCAGCTTATCACCATACTGGTTTTTCCACATGACATTCAACATAGCATTGGTGGTGATGGTAGATTTTGCTTGATTTTCCAGTGTAGAAGCCAGTTTCTTGATGTTGTCTGTGACCATGGCAAGAGTCACATCCATCATGGACACATTGGAGGAGGTTTTCTGGACTTCTTTGAGGATACCATCCACCTTGGGAAAATCAGAGAGATAAGAGTTTCTGAGCTTAGTGAGGGATCTGTCTGTCTCCTCCTGAATTGAAGAAATCTCTGATTGAAGCCCTTTCCCAAGATAATGCAGAGCCTTCAACTGGTTCTTGTACACATCATTTACAGCCTCATAGATGGCAACAGGAGAAAGATCCTTAGCATTTGAGCCCAGAGAGGTGAGGTATTCTTCTCTCACAAAAGCCAGGGCATCCTTGAGCTTGAGAGTCCTCTTAGCATCCAACCAGGCATCCACATTCCCCTCTGGTTCAGCTGCATCCACAATCTTCTCCTGTTGAGCTTCAACATCCTCCTTATGGCATAGCAGGATAGCTTCATAATCAGCATTTGGAAGGTTGGAGGTGAGGAGATGTTGAGCTATTTTCGAGAACTCATCAATCTGTGCCACATTAAGATTTTGAATGGCTTCCTCTGTCAGGTGTGAGGGCACAGATGATGATCCTGAAGGCCTGTCATGGTGCACAGGCTTCAGCCATTCTGACATTGTGGCCTGAGCCAAGTGAGAGCTAGTGCTAGGCACTTCATGAGATGTGTGAGTTTGAGTCTCCTCCAGCCTTGGAATGGCTGTAGGGTCTGATGTTGTCTCCATTGAAATGGGATGTGTTACAACATCAGCCCTATATGTCTGTGAAGACAGTTCCACATCCCTAAGGATGGGAGAATTTGGCACAGAGTCTCCAGTGAAAACTGGTGAATCCTCCATGTTTGTGTTGGTGTCATTAGGATATGCCTCAGCATGCATTCCCTGACCAACTGAATGTGGGTCCTGAGTGGTGAGCACAGTGTCAAGCACCATGTCACTTGAAGTTGGCTCAATCACAGGGCTGGATTGTGATTGATCAAGGGCAAGATTGTCATGAGAATGACTCTCTTGTTCAGAAGAAATTTTAGTGGAAGAATCTGAGAGAGAAGTGGGGTTCAGATTAGATTTTGGCAACTCCCCCTGAGAAATAGGAGGAGTTTCAACATTGATGTGCTCTCCACTTAGTGTTTGATCACCCTTATCACTCCTAGGATCAAGAGTGAGGTCTTGACCCTGTGCAGACTCTTTACAACTTGCAGTGGGGAGGCTGCTCTTTTCAATGCCCATGACCTGTTGAGAGGCCATAGACAGTAGCAGGTGTACCCCTTTTTGCACATCTGAATCCTGTTGAGAGGATGCAGTGGTAGCTACAGATTTTGATTTCTTCTTTGGTCTGGTGAGAGGTGACTCAGGAATCTCACTTGCTAACTCTACAGATTCATGGATAATAGCTAAGGTTCTCTTCTTCTTCTTTTTAGGAACATCAACCTTTTGAGAGATTGATGCACTTGGCTGACTAGACTCTACAGTGGTGTTTACAGTGGGGTTGCTGGATGGGATAGGGAGGCTTGGGTTAGACTGTGAAGCTCCTTCAGTCTCAGCCTCCCCTGTCCAGGAAAGAGCATGGTATATGGGCTTATCAAGTGGATAAGACGCGAATGTGTCCTGCATATGCGGGGTCACACTCAAGATCACATCCACTTGATTCCTTGTGTCCAATGAACCAAACAGAATCTTGGACATGGACTTGGAATAAGCCATCTTTGATTTATCAATACCCTCCAAGTCATGGACATTAGCATCAAGATAATTTAAAATAACTTGAAGAAAGCGAGGGTAAAAGATGTCATTACCTCTTCCACGGACTGTCCTCCCTAGCCTTTGAGTCAATTCCTTGAGGATTATTGCTCCAACATTGATTTCCTGATTGTAGGCTAAGGAATAAGCCAGCTTCACAGCAATGTGACTGATATGGTCCCATCCTGTCTTTCTGCAAAGGAACACCTTCTGGAGTGCATCAAATAGAAATGACCACTCCCTTCTTACAAACTTCTTATTCAGCTTTCCAGTATCTATCTCATCAGTATACTGAATGAAGGTCATGAAGTCTACTATTTGAGCATCAGTAGCTTCTTGGTCATGACCCTCCACCTTGAACCCTAAAGCTTCATTTATCTCCTTCTCCCCAAACTGGAAGTGTTTGCCTCCAATTGAACAAGCTATCTCCTGGAACGAAGTTCCATCTTCCCTGGCCATTGTAGAAACCAACGCCGTTCGCCAAAATCCTTCCAATACATCAACATACAACGTGGGGTTCAAGGTTAGGGCTTGGCTGAGGTAGGAATCGTTCAGGAACCGTACAAAACACTTGTACCTGGGTTTAGCCTCAGCCTCAGAGGGAATGGTGAGAAGATTTGTTTCTTTGGGGATGGTTAAAGGAATAGAGGATGATACTGTTTGAGATTTGGGTGCCATTTCAAGAGAGAGAGTAAGAAAGAGAGTAGAGAATTTGTGCTTAGGTTAGAAAGTTTGAGAGCAATAGACAAGATGAAAAGTTGTAAACGGTTAGAAAATGGTATTTATATGATAGAGACACTGCGATATGGAGTTATGAATGTGTACAGTCTATCTTTATGTCGCGAAGTCAGAAATGGCCTGTACCGCAAAGTCTTGCAAAGTATATCGCATAGTCTCAAGAATGAACTAAGTCGCAAAGTCTTCGAAATGAAAGGATTGGGGAGACTTTGCGATATAGTAGAAATACCCTGTCTAAAGCTCTCTTTTAGGAATTTTAAGCAATTTGTCAGACTTTTATCAAATTTTGAAATAAAATTAATTTAAATCAAAATTCTGTCAATTATGGAGACTTGTCGATATAGTTATTCTAAGTCGCGAAGTCATAAAATTAACTATGTCGCAAACTCATGAAATGAACTATGTCGCGAAGTCTCTCAATCTCAACAGTTTGCGATATAAGTCTGTTTAATTTGAACTATGTCGTGAACTCTGAAAATTATCTATATCGAGATGTCTCAAAAGTTCACAACTCCACTAACAAATATGATTTTGAAAAATATGCAGTAAAATACTGAAATATTTATAAATCATATCTCAGCTAATTTTCACTCTAAACAAATAGATCATTTAAATACAGTGAAAATTTACTACTGCAACTATTAACCAGCATATTTACTTAGAACAACTGAATGAAGGATTGAGCATTCCAATTTCACTCACAAGTCTGTTGAAGACTGCTTCATTCAGAGGTTTAGTAAATATGTCAGCTAATTGTTTCTCAGTTGGAACATAAGAGACTTCTATGGTACCATTTGCAGCATGTTCCCTAATGAAATGGTACCTGATCTCAATGTGCTTTGTAGTAGAATGATTAACAGGATTAGCTACAATGGATATTGCACTAGTATTATCACACATCAGAGGAATGTGTTCTAACACTAGTCCATAATCCATGAGTTGATTTCTAATCCAAAGCAATTGAGCACAGCAACTTCCAGCAGCAATATATTCAGCCTCAGCTGTGGATGTTGCTGTGGACTGTTGTTTCTTACTAAACCAGGACACTAACCTTTGACCTAGGAATTGACAGCTTCCAGAGGTGCTCTTCCTGTCAATCCTGCATCCAGCATAATCAGAATCTGTGTAACCAACCAGGTTGAACCCAGTGCCCTTTGGATACCATAGCCCAAGATTAGGAGTCCCCTTCAGATATTTGAAAATTCTTTTGATGGCCATCATGTGAGATTCCTTGGGATCAGACTGGAACCTTGCACAAAGGCATGTGGCAAACATGATGTCTGGCCTGTTAGCTGTGAGATAGAGTAGGGATCCAACCATTCCTCTATAGACCTTGATATCAACTCTCTTGCCTTTCTTGTCTTCATCCAGCTTGATTGCAGTAGACATAGGAGTTTTAGCTGGGGATGACTCTTCTAAACCATATTTCTTTAAAAGATCCTTGACATACTTAGATTGGTTTATAAAGATGCCATCCTCCCTTTGATGTACTTGCAGGCCTAGGAAGTAGGTTAACTCTCCCATCATACTCATCTCATATTTACTTTGCATCAACTTAGAGAACCTTTCACAGAGTTTTTCATTTGAAGAGCCAAAGATGATATCATCCACATAGATTTGAACAAGAATGATATCATTTCCATGCTTCTTGAAGAATAGGGTTTTGTCTATTGTACCCCTAGTGAATTGATGCTCAAGAAGGAATTGAGATAGAGTTTCATACCAGGCTCTTGGTGCCTGTTTGAGTCCATAGAGTGCCTTGAGCAGTCTATACACAAAGTTTGGGAAGTCTTCACTTTCAAAGCCAGGTGGTTGAGACACATAAACTTCCTCAGCAAGATCACCATTGAGAAAAGCACTTTTCACATCCATTTGATACACCTTAAAATCTGAGTGAGCTGCAAAAGCCAGGAAGATTCTTATGGCTTCCAGTCTAGCTACAGGTGCAAATGTCTCATCATAGTCAATGCCTTCTTGCTGACAATAACCTTTGGCAACCAGCCTTGCTTTGTTTCTAACTACCACTCCTTCTTCATCCATCTTGTTCCTGAACACCCATTTGGTGTCAATAACATTCTTTCCTTTTGGAGGTGGCACTAGTTCCCATACCTTGTTTTTCTCAAATTGATTCAACTCTTCTTGCATGGCAACAATCCAATCAGAAATCTTCAAAGCTTCTTCAATTAATTTAGGTTCCTCTTGTGACAGAAAGCAGCTATACAGACAAGTATTTAATGTTGCCCTTCTTGTTCTAACTCCCTCACTAGGATCTCCAATGATTTGATCCCTAGTGTGGGCTCTGTCCCATTTCCTTGTGTGCCCCTGTTCATTTCCTTGATCTGTTCCAATCTCATTTTGGTTGACAGTTGCATTCTCTTCTTCTCCCCCTGTGTTAGTGAATCCTTGCACAGGTGTTTGAAGAAGATTGTCAACTTCAAGAATTTCATTTTCTAGAACAGTTTGAACAGGGGGTTCATCTTCACTTTCAGAATCCTCAAGATAACCTTGATTCTCAAATCTCAATAGCACACTGTCTTGATCACTTGTTTTCAGTCCTGGAGTTTTCTTGTCATCAAAGGTAACATCCATGCTTTCCATGATTTTGTGTTGCTCAGGTACAAACACTCTGTAAGCTGTCCTTTCCAGAGAGTATCCAATGAAGATACCTTCAAATGCTTTAGCATCAAACTTTCCAACATGCTCAGAGGTATCTTTCATCACAAAACACTTGCTTCCAAACACATGCAGGTGCTTGAAGGATGCTCTTTTTCCAGTCATTAATGAGTAAGGAGTTTTGCCAGACTTCTTATTGATTAATGTTCTATTTTGCACATAGCATGCTGTGTTAACAGCATCAGCCCAAAAGCTAGTGGGTAGCTTTGCATCCAGCAGCATTGTCCTTGCGGCTTCAATGAGAGTTCTATTCTTTCTCTCAACTACTCCATTTTGTTGAGGTGTCCTAGGAGCTGAGAATTGTTGAGAAATTCCTTTATCTTTGCAAAACTCATACAATGTTGAATTTCTGAACTCAGTCCCATTATCACTTCTCAAAGCAACTACAGAGGAACCAGTGCTTTGTGCTTCTTTATCAACTCTCTTGATATGCTCTATTATGACTTGTGGTGCTTCATCCTTGGAGAATAGGAATTCCACCCAAGTATATCTTGAATAGTCATCAACCATCACTAGAGCATATTTCTTTTTGGAAAGGGACATTACATTCACAGGGCCAAATAAGTCCATGTGAATTAGTTGCAGAGGTTTTGAGTTTGTATTGAGCAACTTGTTCTTGTGACTTGATCTTTTAATCTTCCCTTTCTGACAAGCTTCACATGCTCCATCTTGCACAAACTCCAAGGCAGGCAAATCCCTGATGAGTTCTCTCTTGGTTAGAGAGTTCATTGCCTGAACATTCAAGTGAGACAGTTTCTTGTGCCACAGCCAGAATTCCTCATTTGTGGCTTTTGTGTAGAAACAACAAATTTCTCCCTTATCTGCAGCCTTGAGATTAGCTACAAACAAGCTTCCTTTCTTCACACCAGTTAGAACAACTTCACCACTTTCCCTTTTTGAGATTGAACAAAGGTCTTCATCAAATTCCACTTTGAAGCCTCTGTTGGTAAACTGTCCAATACTCAAGAGATTATGCTTCAGTCCTTCAACAAATGCTACATCTTCAATAATGACATTTCCAGATTTAACACTGCCATATCCCATTGTATAACCAATGTTGTCATTTCCAAAGGTTACTGATGGGCCAGCCTTTTCCTCAAAATGTGATAGCAGGGCTATATCACCAGTCATGTGACTTGAGCATCCACTGTCCAAGATCCATATGACTCTTTTATTCCTGTTGCCCTGCATTCACAAAATGACTAAGTTGTTTTTGGTACCCACACTTGGTAGGGTCCAGTTGATTTAGAAACATTTTGATTAATAATTCTTCTGTCATAAATTACATTTCTCATAGTAGGAGACTTCACTTTTTCTGTGGCTTTGGAGTTTACACTCTTAGGCTCACATGAAGTTTTCACCCTCTCAACCCTGATTGGGGACCCTGTCCTATGAGAATGTATGTGTGTGTGTGATTCACCAGATTGTGCAGAATCAAGTTTATGTTTAAGAGATAAACAGTTAGCAATCACAGTCACATAGCATGTCATGCAGTTTGACTTACCACAGAAAGAATCATGACTAGAATTTATGCTAGCAGAAAGGTTACTTAGGTTGTCAACTTCAACAATTTCAGGCTTACTACACTTATGAGTCAAATGATTAACAGATAGGCACTTTTGACATTGTTTCCTGGGAGCATTTGGCACATAAGCATAGTTGTTTCCTTTGTTAACACCAACTTTACCATTTCTGTTTTGTTTCCTTTTCTTAACAACTTCTTTCTTTGCTTTAGGACTCTTGACAAGATTGTCTTTGGTCTCTTTCTGATTTACAAGTTCAGGAAAGGAAGAAGTGTTCTTAGCAGCCTCATCTTCTTCAAGTAGTTGTTGCTTGATGATCAGTAGTTCCTCATCAAACTCAACAGCACTCTTTCTGAAGATGGGCTGTTCAACACTTGACAGAATGGTTGGGGCATTTTTGTTTGTAAAAGTTTCCTTTCCTTTGCCCTTGACCTTCTTCCTTCCTTTGTCATTATCATAGTCAAAACCAACTCCAACCTTGCAGTCTTCAGTGTGTTCCTTGTGGTAGGTTTGAATAAGTTCAGAGGAGTTTTTGAAGCTTCTTAGTTTCAGTTCAGTTTCAGCAATTTGTTCTCTAAGGGCTTTCTCTATCTGCTCAGCACAAATCACTTTGTTTTTAAGATACTCAACCTCCTTTTTCAAACCATCCAGGTTCACAACCATTAACTCAAGTTTCTCATTCTTTTCTGTAAGCTCAACATTCTTAGCAGTTAGTCTATCAATTTCTTCATTAGCTACTAACATGCTAGTATGAATATTAAACATCTCAGTGCTCATATCTTCAACAGTTTGCTTATATTGAATGGGAATCATATCAAGAGAAGTAAGAATGGGTACCTGACTTGAATCACCATCATCAGAAAATGCCATCAAGGCATAGTTTGAGTATTCTTGTTCTTCTTCTTCATCAGAGTCATCCCAGCATTTTCCCTCAGCAATAAAAGCTTTGCCCTGTTGTTTCTTGAGTAGAGCCTCATACTTAGCTTCAATCTCTAAGTATGCTTTGTCCTTCTTGACTTGTTTAGGCTTTTTGCACTCAGTGGCAAAATGCCCAAGTTCATTGCAGTTATAGCATCTTATTTTGGTCCTATCCACACTTCCTGTCTTGTATCCACCCTTAGCAGCACCAGCAATCCCTTTTCCTTTATTGAAGGTGTTTGAGCCACTAGATCCACCAGTGTTTCCAGTATTGAACTTGGACCTGAATGGCTGCTTTCTTTTAAACCTTATGTTGGGATATCTCCTAGCCATATAAGCAAAAGATTTGTTTTCCATTTTGTCCAGCTCATCTATACTGTAGAACTCATCCTCTTCAGGTAAATCATACACAACCTGAGTTTCATCACCAGTGTCTTCAACTTCCAGTTCCTCAATCTTGACCTGACTGATTTTAAGAGAGTCCATTCTTTGACTTAGGTTGTCAGCAATAAGTGCACAGGAAGTGTTAGCCACTAATCCTTGCTTTGCTTGAATAGATCTCTTTTGAAACAGCTCTAACTCATATGTCTTTAAAACACCATACAACACATCAAAACCAATCTTTGTCAGATCTCTTTCTTTAAGGGAAGAAATTCTTGGTTCCAAGTGATCTGGCAGAGTTAGTAGAAACTTCATATTGAGCTCTTCTGTTTCATAGTGTTTGTCATAGAGTTTGAGCTCGTTTATCAGCTTGTTGAATCTCTCAAACACTTCTGTGATTCCCTCTTTTGGCTGAGCCATGAAGGCTTCATATTGTGAAACAAGAATCTGCTTCTTGTTCTTTCTTACTTCAGTAGTTCCTTCACAGAGCACTTCTATAAGATCCCACATCTTCTTGGCACTAGTACAATGAGCAACAGTGCCATACATGTTGAAGTCCATAGATTCACAAATGATAAGTTGAAGATGTCCATCCAGGGCAACTTTTTCCTTTTCAGGATCAGTGTATTTTGAGGGATCTTTGGGCACATGTTTTGCTGGTACAATCTCAGTGCCACTGGTTGATTCACCAATCTCGATCATTGGAATGAAGGGACCATGCTTTAGAATATCTAAATACATGGGGTTAGAAGCTTTGATGAAGAGCAACATCTTCTTCTTCCATAAGTTGTAGTGCTCCTTGTTAAAGGGAGGAATCTTGATACTGCTTAGTTTCTGTGAACTCATTCTTGATCTTTTCCTGTTTGTACGTTAACAGCCTTCGCTCTGATACCACTTGTTAGAAATGAATACCACTAGAAACTAGACAGAGGGGGGGTGAATGGATAGTTTGATATATTTTTCGATTCTTGAAAACTAAGTAAACAACTGTATGTGATTATGATATGTAATATGCAGAAAGTAAATAACACACACAATCACTTTAATCTACTTTGTATAAGCAAATTAAATACTACAGCTTTCCAGGAAATTCACAATCGAATTTCTGGCTTCTAAACAAGAACGGTTTGAACTTGCTTGCTTACAGAGAAAAGAGCTTAGCAAATAACTATGTGTATCTCTCTCTCTTTTTTTTTTTTTTTTTTTTTTTTTTTTTTAGCTTACAGTTGTGTGTGCACGATATATATATTTTCCTATACAAACTAGGCACACACAATATTACACAGCTACCCCTTCTGAAGGTCCAACTTGCCCTGCCATAAGAAGTTCACTGTGTCAGGAAGGACCACCTGCTTTTCGGAGTCTTTCCCGTTTCTGTAGCTGCTTGTCTCTTATCTTTCTCTCCAAGTTTAGCTGTAGATTTGCCATCTGTTCTTTGGACCACCTTGCCAGAACAAATGCTTCAGTATTTGTCTCCTTTGATTCTTGGTTCTGTACCTTGATTTGTCTTGTTATAAACGGCTAAGTGTTGATATCGTGAACTCCACTTTATCCCTGACTTCGCGATCTCCCTTGTGAGGACTACGCGATATAGCCTTTGAAGACTTTGCGACATAGGTCATTTGATGACTATGCGACATAGGTCATTTGATGACTATGCGACATAGGTCATTTGATGACTATGCGACATAGGTTATTTGATGACTATGCGACATAGGTCATTTGATGACTATGCGACATAGGGCTTCTGAGGACTTCACGATCTAGGCTCTTTTGACTTTGCTGACTTCAACACTTCACGACATGTGTCTTGAGGACTTCTCGACATAGTACAAAATGGACTATGCGATATAGTACTTCACGACATGGATATTGGTGACTTCACGACATAGCTTTCTTTTGACTTTGCTATATAATGCCTTAGACAAATTCCTGCAACTTATTTCTTCATAGCCTTATTCAACTCTATCCTGCTGCATGAACACTTATGAACTTCTACCAGGATAATTATTCAATGGCCTATATACAATCTAGATGCAAGAAACTTTACTAAGCTCATTATAAGTTTGAGCATACATGATCAAGCTAATGTTCATGAGAACAAGACAAGTACATTTAGAGACCTATACTATATCCCAGTGATAGAAATCACTAGGTCATGTAATGTGACATAGTCACATGGTGTAGGCTTGTTAATAGTGGTATTCAGACATGTCTTGAGCCTAACACTATGGTAGGCACTGTAACAAAACCTGTGTGCTCTCCTGACAAGGTGTCCTGAGTATCATCTAATTGATTGTTTTCTCCCATTGTGAGTAATGGGAGTGTTCTTGACTCAGTACAGATTGCCATGGCCCTATGGCTTTGTTCAATAGATTCACCCTGTTGAGAGGGTGTCTCTAGATACTGTTCATTGACCATATTAAAATCCATATCATGTTGGGAGGATACAGATGGGCTAACAGATGTCTCCCTGTATGTTATTCTCTTCTTTGGAGGTGGAGAAAGAGCTGTGGGTTCTCTCAGTGTATCTTCTCCACTACCACTTCTATGTTTGACATATACATTAAGTTCAGGTTGAGTGGTTATAGGAGTTGACTCAGTGTTTGGCTCCATGACCGGGGATAGAGTTTGTGGTTCTACAAACTCATGGTCAGCCCTAAGAACCTCTTGGGTTTCAATAACATTACCAGAAGAAGAAGAGCCAAGGTTAGGAAATACTACCTGTATTAGAGTTGCATCTGAAGTTCCAGCATGAGTGGATTGATCCACTGGAGGTTGTTGCTCAGGAACTGGCAATCCATAAGCAGGAAGAGGAATGAATTGGGTCATATAAGGTGTAATGACCACTGGAACGGATAGATATTTGAAAGATGTGTTTAGTCTTTGGAAAAATTTGACATGAGTAGTCTGAGAATTTTCAGACATACTAAGACTATACATCTATTTGTGTGCATTAGTGAGAACATGGTTGATCATTAGAGTGATGAAACGAGGATAAAAACATTTGACTTTCCTTCCACTAAAATGATCACTCTTGGCCACTAACACTCGTCTGACCAATTGATTCCAGACAAGATGGCCAAAATTGATACGAAGATTGTGAGCAACTACAAAACCAATATTCTGAAGAAGAGAAGGAATATTATGAAAATTAGTTTTGGTGCAGTTGCTGAAGACTTTAGCCAGGGTGTCAAAGAATAAGTCCCACTCACTGACTAGATTGCTTTTGGATAACTTTACTAAATATACCGGACCTTGAATTAACAAAGTTATCTCTGGGAAGTTGTAGAGCATCACAAAGAACATCTCTGTTGAGTGTATAGTGTGTGTCACTGATAGTGAATGTAAAAGAAGATAAGTCAGTGGACACAATAGCAGACGAACACAAAAGCCTCAAAGGTTCATGTTTTAAATCAGCATTCAGACATATTGCATGTCTAATAATAGAATGCTTATTTAAAAACTGAATCCAAGGCCTAAAACGTTCAACAAAACATTTTAGTGGATCAACATAACCAAGAAAATTGTTTTTGATAATTTCAAAGGCCATATTGAAAAATTAAACAAAAAACAATTAATAAAAAAATTAATAAGAATTTTAAGGATTTTAAGCAACAAAAACAAAGAATCCACAAAATTCAAATCAAAATCTTTGACGGAAAACAGAAATTTGGTTCAGATAAAAATCACAAAAGAATTGCTTTAAAAGATTTAAAAGAAAAATATGCAGCACTTCTTTTAGAAAAACAGTTAGAAGAAAAATATGCTAAGTAAAAACTTGAGCAAGAAAGACTATCAGATAGTCTTACCGGTAGTCTTTCTGGACTAAAAGACTAAAAAAAAAAAGCAAAAAAAAAAACTGTTAAAATAATTAAAATTAAATTAGAAAAACTACCAGTAAGACTATCTGGGATAGTCTTACCGATAGTCTTTCTAGTTTAAAAACTAGAAATACTATAACAATTAATGTTAAAGTCTAATAAAAGAAAAAGAAATAAAATAAAAAACAAAATAAAGTAAATACTGAAAAACCAAAATACTATCAGACTATGGATAGTCTTTTCGATAGTCTTTTTGGAAATATAAAGCATAAAACTGTTTAGAAAACTAATTAAAACTCACAGAAAACTGAAATAAATAGCAGAAAAATGAAATAAAATCAGAAAATACAAGATAATATTTTTTAAAAATGCAATAAAAATATAAAAACAGTTTGAACAACTATTTAAATATTCATAAATTTGCAGTAAAAATAAATTTCTCCATAGAAAAATCTGAGAAAAATATTTTTAGAGCAAATAAATTATTTAAAAATACTTAACCTAGAAAGCTAAATAAACTAGATAAAAACATGGCATTAAGATTAGTAAATTTATACAACTAAGAAAATGTTTTGATAAACTAAAATACAAGTGAATTTAAGAAAATATACAACACAGAGCACTTGTATTCTAACCAAGAACAAACATAAAAAATTATCAATACTAATCACTAAAACTATTTAATATACCCAATTTACCAACTAACCTGGTAAAAGTGGATTCATCAAGAGACTTAGTGAAAATATCTGTTGTTTGTTCCTCTGTGGGTACAAAATGTAACTCCACAGTACCATTCATGACATGCTCTCTGATAAAATGATACCTGATGTCAATGTGCTTGGTTCTCGAATGCTGAACAGGGTTGTTGGAGATTGCTATGACACTTGTATTATCACATAAAATTGGAATTTTGTCTAATACAAAGCCATAGTCCTTTAATTGATTCCTTATCCATAAGATCTGAGCACAGCAGCTTCCAGCAGCAATATATTCAGCTTCTGCTGTTGAATTTGAAACTGTTTGTTGTTTCTTGCTATACCGGGAAATCAATCTACCTCCTAGGAATTGACAACTCCCAGAGGTACTCTTTCTATCCACAACACTACCTGCATAATCAGAATCTGTATATCCAACAAGATTAAAACCAGAATCTTTAGGGTACCAGATACCTAAATTAGGTGTACCCTTAAGATATCGCAAGATTCTTTTAACAGCAACGAGATTTAAATATCTGGGATCCGCTTGGAACCTTGCACATAAGCATGTAGCAAGCATAATATCATGTCTACTTGCAGTAAGATAGAGTAAAGAGCCAATCATACCTCTGTAGCTTGTAATATCTACCTTGATAGAATTATCACAGGCTCCAAGTTTGATAACTGTAGATGATGGAGTCCTTGCTGATGCTGAATCCTCCATATGATATTTCTTGAGGAGTTCTTTAAGATACTTGGATTGACAAATAAATATACCATCTAACCTTTGATTTACTTGTAATCCAAGAAAGAACTTCAGCTCTCCCATCAAACTCATCTCAAACTTACTCTGTATTAGCTTAGAAAATCTCTTACAGAGATCATCATTAGCAGACCCAAATATGATGTCATCCACATAGACTTGGACTAATATCATATCATTTTTGTGTTTCTCAGAAAAAAGAATTTTGTCTATGATACCTCTTACAAAACCATTTTCTAAAAGAAAACCAGAGAGAGTGTTATACCATTTTCTTGGGGCTTGTTTGAGACCATAGATAGCCTTGAAGAGGAAGTACACAAAGTCCAACAACTCCTGATTTTAAAAGCCAGGGGGCTGTTCCACATACACTTCTTCATCCAGCTCACCATTCAGAAATGCACTCTTAACATCCATTTGATATACTTTAAAATTGGAGTAAGCTGCAAATGCTAAGAACATCCTGATATCCTCAAGCCTAGCCACTGGTGCATAGGTTTCATCATAATCAATGCCTTCAGCTTGTGAATACCCTTGAGCAACCAGTCTTGCTTTATTCCTTGTTACTATGCCATCCTCATCTAACTTGTTCCTGAATACCCATCTTGTACCAACTACTTTCCTGTTCTTTGGTCTGGGTACCAGCTTCCAGACTTGCTGTTGTTCAAATTGATTGAGTTCATCTTGCATAGCAATCACCCAATTTGGATCAGTCAGTGCTTCCTCAGTCTTCTTTGGTTCCATCTCAGAAAGAAACCCTGAATAATGACATTCATTCTGAGTAGCACTTCTAGTTCTAACTCCAACACCTGGATCACCAATGATCAGCTCAAAAGGATGAGCTTTATTCCAAACAGTTTGTCTTGGAAGAATTGATCTTGATGATTCGCCTTGAAATTGATTCTTGTGTTTTGAATGACTAGTTGACCCTTCATTTCCTCCCCCTGAGTTGTTGTTTGATTGCCTTGATGATTCTTCTCCAGTGTTGGTGGTATCTCCATTATTATCAATGTTTCCACCACCACCACCATGATCATTATCATCATTGTTATTTTCATTACCAGCAACAATCTCAGGTGGAGCTTCATCATCTGATTCTGAGTCTGGCAAGTTATCAAACTTCAGTTCTTCAGATGAATCTTCTGTTTGGATACTTGGGAGCTTAGTGTCATCAAATGTAACATTGACACTTTCCTTCACTTGGTGACTGTCAATCAAGTACACCCTGTAAGATCTTCTATAATAACCAACAAAAATAGCTTTTTGTGCCTTGGCCTCAAACTTGCCACGTTTAACATCTCCATCCTTAAGCACAAAACATTTAGCACCAAGTACATGAAAGTATTTGAGAGTTGGTTTCTTGTTGTTCATGATCTCATAAGGAGTCTTCATTAAGTCCTTGCTGATTAAAGTTCGATTCTGAGTATAACAAGCAGTATTTACAGCTTCAGCCCAGAAGTACATTGGAAGTCTTGATTCACTTAACATAGTCCTTGCAGCTTCAATCAATGTACGATTCTTCCTTTCTACCACTCCATTATGTTGAGGAGTTCTAGGGGCTGAATACTGTCTTGTTATTCCTTTATCTGCACAAAAGTCATTTAGGACTGCATTCTTGAATTCAGCTCCATTATCTGACCTTATAGCTCTAACAGGGAATCTAGAATCCAGCTCAATCAACTTTACATGATCAATCACAATCTGTGGGGTCTCATCCTTGGAATGTAGGAATAAAACCCAAGTATATTTGCAATAGTCATCAACAATCACAAGTGCATATTATTTCTTTGACATAGACATCACATTAACTGGACCAAACAAATCCATGTGCAGTAGCTGATGTGGTTCAGTTATTGATGATGTGTCAGTGCCCTTGTGAGATACTTTCTTTGACTTTCCTTTCTGACAAGCCTCACACAGTCCTTCATGTGTAAATTCCATTTGAGGCAGACCTCTCACTAATTCCCTCTTGACTAGGGAGTTCATTGTCTTGAAGTTCAGGTGAGACATCTTCTTGTGCCATAACCAACTTTCATCTGATGAAGCTATAGCATAAAAACAATTAACTTCATCTTTGGATCCAGAGTACAGATCAGCTATGAACAAGTTCCATTTCCTTACTCCTTGAAGAGCAGGCTTTCCATTCTTCTTGTGAAGGATCTGGCACTTGTCTTTATCAAATGAAACAGCATATCCTCTGTCATAGAATTGACTGATGCTGAGAAGATTGTGCTTCAGACCTTCCACAATGGAGACATCTTCAATGATAACATTTCCTGATTCCAAACAGCCATATCCTTCAGTTAAAACTTTGTTATTATCTCCAAAGGTAACCACTGGGCCAGCTTTCTCAACCACCTTTGATAGCAGGGCTCTATCTCCTGTCATATTCCTTGAACATGCACTGTCCAGAATCCACACAACACGGTTTACCTGTACCACACCCTGCAATATCAAATTAATTAGTCCTTCCTCGGAACCCAAACTTGATTGGGTCCAGCATATTTAAAGAACTGGCCTTTGTCAGGCAAAACAACATTTTTAATTCTAACTACTTCAACCTCTTTCACAAAAGAGCGTTTCCATTTATAACCATCCTTAACACATTTCTGAGTAGGCTTAGGGATAAATGAATCCACTCTAGTCTTAGATCTAACATGCTTCTTATTATTAACATGTTGACGGGGATCAATCTTATTGTCATATACATGTTTACTATTAAAATAAGCATACATAACATTAAATGCACAAGACATGAAATTCATCACACCACATGCTTTATGAGACAGATTAATAGCAGGCATGTTAGTTCTACAGTTGTTTTGATCCACTTTATGAATGTCTGATTTAGTCTTTGTTGCTGAAACAACTTTGACATGATTCCCAGACATACATTTGTTGGACCGAGCAAGTTCAAAAGCAAGATCCTCAATACGCATCTCCTCTTGAATAATGATGGAATATTCATTCAGAGGTTCTGCCAAGGATTCTCTAAAGAAAGGTTTATCAATACCCTTAAGCACATGTGGTACACTCCTTTCTTCAGCACTGACTCTATTAGGGGTGTTAATGTTTAATTCTCTAATAGACTCATTATAGTCATAACCTATTCCTACAATTTGACCAATAATTTGTTTATTGAAGATTTCTTTAGCATTCTTACAAGAATTATAGTAAGCATTTACCTTGGTTTCAAGTTCACTGATCTGATCCTTAAGAATGGTTTCTAATTGAATAAAACAATTAACCATATTCTCAAGAAAGGCTATCTTCTTAGTGTGTTAGATCAGAATTCAATGATCGTCAGAAGCTAGACTCAACTGATCAGGATTGCTGACGTCATCAGTATTGCATGGTCATCAGTATTTGATCAAGCGTCAGTATCTTATTGATCATCAGGATTCCTACTCAGACTATGATCAGGTTTGATCATCAGGACTTGAAGCTGATCAGGATTCCTACTTCGAGTTATATTTGGAGTCTAGATAAACATGGAAGTTTGTTCCTGGTTTGTAGAATGCAGCTATCGATTAAAGATATGTTTCTATCTTTATTATGATTAGGACTTATCTTGTTATTGATAGAGAAGCTGTGTGCACTATATAAACACAGTTTTGGTTTCGATTTATGTATTCATTCGAGAGAGAACATAATCGGAGAGAAGCTCTTAAGAACAGAATTTCTTGAGAGAGTTTTTTGTAAGCTAGCAGCTCTTAAGAACATCAGAATTTCTTAAGAGAGTTTGTAACAGTTTTATATCAAAGTTAATAAAGCTGTTATTGTTATTGTTATTGATCTTTCATATTTGTGTTATATAAAGTCGAGAATCTTATACAATTGTATTCAACCCCCTTCTACAATTGTTATTTACTGGGCAACAATTGGTATCAGAGCAAACTGATTTAATTCTGAATCAGATACGATCTAAAGATGTCGACAACCAAGTATGAAAGCATGAAGATTCCCATCTTGAAGATATCAGAATATCCCACATGGAGGGTAAAGATGCTGATGTACCTGGAGGCTATGGATCCTGACAATCTGGACAGGATTCGTGATGGACCATATATACCAACAAAGTTCGTAGAACGAACAGATACAGTACCAGAACATTATGTGGTCAAAGCTAAATCTGAATGGACTCCAGAAGAAAAAGCTCATGTACTCAGAGAACCAAAGATAAAGAATATCTTGCACAATGGTCTTGATGCTGTTATGTCAAACAGAGTGATAGCATGCAAGTCTTCAAAAGAAATCTGGGATACTTTGGAAACTCAGTGCCAGGGATCTGCATCTGTTAAGAAAAACAGAAGGGCTCTATTGATTCAAGAATATGAACAATTCGATGCAAGACCTGAAGAGAGCCTGACTGATCTATATGATAGATTCCTGACACTATTGAACAGCTTATCCTTAGTTGACAAAGTATATGAAACTGAAGATTCAAACACCAAATTTCTTAGAGCTTTACCTGAAGAATGGGATACTCAGACCTCAATCATTAGACACCAGTATGATCTGAACATTGTGTCTCTTGATGAGATCTATGGGATGCTAAGAACTCGTGATCTTGAAGTTCAACAGAGAAAGAACAAGAAAAGCAGCAAGGCAAAGTCAATTGCTTTGAATGTAGAAGCAAAATCAAAAGAGAAAGCTATGGAGGTCTCTAGAAGGAAAGCAAGAGTAGCTGAGTCAGATCCTGACGACTCTTCATCAGATACTGATGGCAATCCTGATGCCAATACTGGTGATGACTCTTCTGACTCAGACATGGAAGAGATGGTTGCTATGATTGTCAGAAACTTCAGAAGGATGAAGTTCAGGAAGAATAGAAGACAAGGCAACTTTCAGAAAAAGACCTTCAAAGCAGACAAAGACAAGTATATCAAAAAGGACAGCAAGGGTAGCAAATTTGACAAGTCAAAGGTTAGATGCTACAAGTGTAATGGTATGGGTCACTTTGCTTCTGAATGCAACAAGACAAAGGCACTCATCACATCAAGCAAGGATTGGATGGACTCTTCCTCAGAATCTGATACTGAGGTAGTCAACTATGCGTTAATGGCCAATGCTGATGTAACTGCTGCTCCTGATGATAAGGTACTGAATACTATCTTTGATTTTGATACTGATAATGCTTCTGAGTTAAGACGTTTTCTAAAGTCATTACATATTAGCTTTAGAAGTCAAACTGCTGAGAATACTAGAATCTTATCTGAGATGTCTGACCTTAGAAAGAGGAATGAGATATTAGAAGCTGAATTTTCTCGTATGCAAGAAGTACAAAAAGAATGTGATAATGTTAAGCACATGCACTTAGAGATAACATCTAAATGTACTTCCCTTGAAAAAGAACTTGAATATGCTAATGAGAAAATCAGAACCTGGACAGACTCTGGTAGGAAATTTCATGAGATTAATACCTCTAAGAATTGGAAAGAGTGTCTAGGATATAAGTCAGATGAAGATAAGAAATTAGCAGAGAAAATTGTCATTGATGAGACAGTCAGTCCAAAGACCTATAGACATGTTATAGACTCAACCAAATCTAAGATTACTCCTGTTAATTTTGTTTTTGGTAAGGATTCCAATTCTACTTTTGAAAAGGGATCTTCTTCTACTCAAGGAATTAAAATTATAAAGTCTAAACCTGTCTTGAATAAAGTCACTAAGAATGTAGGTCTATTGTCTCAGAAACAGCTTAAAGATAAAATCTGTGAGGTTACAGATAAGAAAAAGGAAGCTACTATTAAGAGAAACAGGAATGGTAAAGTTGGGATCAATAAAGAGAATGGTTATAAATATATCCCAAATGCACCTAGAAAGTGTTGTTTTAACTGTGGTAACTCTAATCATCTTGCTATTGATTGTAAGAAGAGTAAGAAGAAGATTACTGATATTCCTAAGTCTGATGTTAGGAATAGATCAGTACTCTATAAACCGCAGAAGTCCTGTTTTCATTGTGGTAGTCTATGGCATTCTATTTATACATGTAAAGAGTATCATGATTTGTACTATAACTTTTATGATCCATTGCCTAAGTTTGAAAGTAGTACAAAGTCTGATAGAACTGAAAATGTCATAGTGAAGCATGCTTTTGTTAATACTGATACTGACAAAGCAAATCCTGATGGAGTAAATCCTGTCAGGACTGCTAAAGTCAAAAAGTCTTCTGCTGTTAAAATTAATAAATTGCATGAGAAAGGAACCCAACATGTATGGGTTCCTAAGTGTTCTAACTAGTGTGTTTCTATTCTGATGCAGGGTAAAAAGAAAAATGTGTTAGTCATGGATAGTGGATGTTCTGTGCACATGACTGGAAACAAAGCCCTGTTATCAGAATATGAGGAAAAAGCTGGCCCAACTGTGTCTTATGGAGATGGCAACATTGGACAAACCTTGGGATATGGCAATATAATCATTGGAAATGTCATCATTGAAAAAGTAGCTCTAGTGAAGGGACTAAAACACAACTTGTTGAGTATTAGTCAAATCACTGACAGAGGTTATCATGTCAATTTCTATTCCACACATTGTGAAGTAGTCAGTAAAGCAACAGGAAAGATAGCACTAACTGGCTACAGGCATGGTAACATATATGAAGCCAACATTCTCTCAGATACTGATGGCTCCCCTACATGTTTCATCAGTAAAGCTTCAGTAGATGAAAGTTGGAATTGGCACAAGAAGCTTTCTCATCTCAACTTCAGCAACATCAATGAGTTGGTTAAGAAAGAGTTAGTAAGAGGATTACCTAATGTCTTATATACACCTGATGGACTCTGTGATGCATGCCAAAAAGCAAAACAAAGAAGGACATCATTCCAGAGTAAATCAGAATCCTCTATTGAAGAACCATATCACATGCTACATCTTGATCTGTTTGGTCCAGTCAACATCATGTCCATCAGTAAGAAAAGGTACACTCTTGTAATTGTTGATGAATATTCTAGATTCACCTGGGTGTATTTTCTGCATAGAAAAGATGAAACTCCTGAAGTTCTGTTGGATCATGTGAGGATGATTGAGACAACCACAAAGTACAAAGTCAAGATTCTGAGAAGTGATAATGGTACTGAATTTAAGAATTCAAAGATGGAAGAGTTCTGCAAATACAAAGGAATCATTCAAAAATTCTCTGCTCCTGGCACAACTCAGCAAAATGGAGTAGTAGAAAGGAAGAATAGAACTCTTATTGAAGCTGGCAGAACTATGTTGGAAGAAGCTAAATTACCTACATATTTCTGGGCAGAAGCAGTCAACACAGCATGCTATACACAAAATCTCACATTGATAAACATGCATGGTGTCACTCCTTATCAGTCACTCAAGGAGAAGAAACCAAGTCTGAAGCATTTGCATGTGTTTGGCTGTAAATGTTTTGTTCTCAGAACTCATCCTGAACAGCTAGGGAAATTTGAAACAAAGGCTGATGAAGGAATATTCATAGGTTATCCTACATCAAGAGCCTTCAGAGTTTTTAATTTGAGAACAAGAACTGTCATGGAGTCAATACATGTATCTTTTGATGATAAGAAGATAACTGGAATCATTGAAGACTCGCATGATAGATTGTTATTTGAAAATGAAGCTTCCAAGGAACCTGAAGAAATTGAATCAGATCCTGTCAAATGGGTCACCAAATCCTGATGACTCACCAGGTACTGATGAGGCTAATACTGATGATGCAAACAACAGTCATACAACTAGTAGTGCTAATGTTGAGGGGGAGCAACGGCATTCAACTACAAGTTCAGAGTCAACTCAATCATCAGGACAGAATTCTTCAGATACTGATTCAAGTGAAGATCCTGATAACACATCAGGAGGGCAAAGCAATAATTCAGGGAGAGCTTCAAATCAATCAAATTCTTTCAATCAAGATAACACCAATCCAGGGGGAGCATCTACTTCAAGAAACAATTTGACACCAGCAAGGAAATGGACAAAAGATCATACTCCTGATTTGATAATTGGAGATCCTGATGCAGGTGTTCAAACAAGAAGTGCAACTCAGAATGAATGTTTATATAATAACTTTCTATCCAAGGAGAGAAGCTCTTAAGAACAGAATATCTTGAGAGAGTTTTTTGTAAGCTAGCAGCTCTTAAGAACATCAGAATTTCTTAAGAGAGTTTGTAACAGTTTTATATCAAAGTTAATAAAGCTGTTATTGTTATTGTTATTGATCTTTCATATTTGTGTTATATAAAGTCGAGAATCTTATACAATTGTATTCAACCCCCTGACGTTAGTGGTGCTCCTGATAATGAACCTATTTTGATACAGCCACTTCGTTCAAGACCAATAGATCATCCTATCTCAGAACCACAGGATAAACTGAAAGGTATTGCTATTCCTGATCCTGATATTACTCCTGATACTGATGATGATAGTTCTGATGATGATAGTGATGATGATAATGAGAATAGAAAAGAGAAGGAACAGCTTGCTACAGCACTCAAGATTAGTCTTGGAACTAATTTTGGTTCATCAAGTACGTATATGGCTGGCAAAGCTTTCACTGGGAAAGATCAGAGACAAGATTTTTCTACTCCTTCCTTTGATCCTGCAGAGGCATTTAGACAGAATGAATGGAACAATTCATGGCACAATTCTGATGAATCTATCAGTTTTTCTTCTGCTATTGAACATGCCTATAATGCAGTGAAGTCTATAGAGAATCAAGACTTGAAGAATCATCTGAAGGCTACTACTTTGTTATCCAAAAGCCTGAAAAGTGAGATTGATTCTATCAAGGGTTCAACTGAAAAAGTGAGGACTGATATCTTTAATAATTTTACAAAGGTGCCTACTACTTTTCAACTAAGGGTAGTGGAATCCCAAGTGAAATCTGTTGTTTCAGAACAAACCTCAATCAATCAAAGAATTGATTCTCTGGATACTAAGGTAACTGAAATTCAAGCCTCTCTTTCCTTAATTTTGCAATTATTGTCAAATCCTGATGTCAAAAAGGGGGAGAAGGTTATTCAGACAAAATGTACACCTGATCTAGTATTAAGAAATAATGATGATGATACTGGAGATGATGGTGGTGACAAAGCGATACAAGGAGAAACCTCTGATGCTGTTGTTATGAAGACAATCCAAACTTCTCAAAGTCAAACAACGCAGTCAACTCATGTTTCTGATTCTGGAGTTAAGACAGTAAGAACATTGGTGCAATCTCAGATCCTGACGGAAGATCAAATCCTGACACCTGGTCATGGACAAATTCTTGCTACAATTCCTGAAGGTGATGAAGATGTGATTATTGATAATCCTGAAGATGCATCAAATTTATTCCAGAAGTTTTCTACAAAAGACGGCAGAATTGTTACTCTATATCACACTGATAAAAGAGTTCAACAATTATATGCAAGAAAAGCACTCTCTACAGCAAGTGAAGAATATCCAGATCTCTCACATGAAGAATTCTTGAGACTACAAAGAGAGACAATGGAAAGCTATACTGCTCCTGCTAGAGGTAGAGGAAGCAGAGGTAGGAGAGGTGCTAGAAGAAGTAGAAGAGGTTCTTCAACTCAAACAGTACCTAGACAGACAAGGTCTAGAGGGTTAAGAATTGAAGAAATTCCTGAACCTATTCAAACTCTAGTAGTTCCTGACAGATCTACTTTTGGTGATGATGGAATTGTTGAAGAAGAACCAGAATTGAAAAGAAAATCAAGAAAATCAACTCTCAGCAATACAAATCAAATTGAAGATTCTAATCCTGACAATATTCAAGATCCTGACGAATCTGAAATTCTGCAAGAGGTTGATTTGATAATCTTATCTACTGTTGTTGATTGTCACAACAAAGAAGTAGATGAAGAAGAAGAAGCCAGAAGAAGAGAAATTACAAGATCAACAAATAGAGATTTCAATCTCTATGTACAAAGGCTTAAACTCTCAAACAGAAGAGTGTGGAGAAATTCAAGCAGACAAGAATCTTTACTTGAAAGAAGCTACGCTCATGAAAAGGAGAAATACAAGAAGTGGAAACATATTAGCACATTAAGTTGTGATATACCTATCAATTTTCAGTCTGGTGGAATTATTACAAGCGCTTCAAGTGTTGTTGATTTGTCTGATATGTCTAGATCAAAAACACTCTGGTTAAAGATATTTTCAAATCTGAAGCAATTATCAAGTAATTCAAGAGGAGGTATTGGACACAGAGATGGTGAATATCTGAATATGTCATATGTTGATCCTTACTCCTTGACAGAAATTGGAGGTACTTTAACTTCTGAAAACCTGAACAATTTATTAGCTGTTGATATAGTTATAGATTGTCATGATGGTTTTGAAAAGAAAGAAAAGCTTCTGTACTTCATGAAAGATGGTAGTGTGAAGATTCTATCTATTCAAGATCTGCTGATGAAAACTACACAGGAACTGAAATATGTTCACTATCTGTTAAGATGGAAGAACCAAGTGTACAAAGAATGGAGTGACATGATTTTGTCAAATATAAGAAGAAGACTGGATGGAAACAGTAATTTCAATGGTAATTATACTCCCATGTACTTAAATCAAAGAGGTCAGGATGTGGAAATGCAAAGGGGTACTGCTGTTAAAGAAGTAAATTTTGGCATGACTCATCTTTCTCTCAATCCTGATGGGAAGGAAATTGCTTATCTTTTGCTTGAAGAGCACAGTCTACAGAGAAACTCCATACAGAATCTCAGAGCAGCTATCTACCAGATTAATGAGGAAGATGAAGAACTCAGAAATCTTAAGGAAAGACTGATTCAAATTCTTGAAGAAAAAGAAGAAAGTTTATTATCCAACTTCTTGAAGATGAATCTGTTCTATCACAAAGCTTGAACAGATAAGTTGTTTCTGAAGATACTCGTACATTTTGATACATGTTTTTGACATCATTGAATATTTGGAATCTATACTTTATTTCACAAAGTATGAGATTGGGGGAGATTGTTAGATCAGAATTCAATGATCGTCAGAAGCTAGACTCAACTGATCAGGATTGCTGACGTCATCAGTATTGCATGGTCATCAGTATTTGATCAAGCGTCAGTATCTTATTGATCATCAGGATTCCTACTCAGACTATGATCAGGTTTGATCATCAGGACTTGAAGCTGATCAGGATTCCTACTTCGAGTTATATTTGGAGTCTAGATAAACATGGAAGTTTGTTCCTGGTTTGTAGAATGCAGCTATCGATTAAAGATATGTTTCTATCTTTATTATGATTAGGACTTATCTTGTTATTGATAGAGAAGCTGTGTGCACTATATAAACACAGTTTTGGTTTCGATTTATGTATTCATTCGAGAGAGAACATAATCGGAGAGAAGCTCTTAAGAACAGAATTTCTTGAGAGAGTTTTTGTAAGCTAGCAGCTCTTAAGAACATCAGAATTTCTTAAGAGAGTTTGTAACAGTTTTATATCAAAGTTAATAAAGCTGTTATTGTTATTGTTATTGATCTTTCATATTTGTGTTATATAAAGTCGAGAATCTTATACAATTGTATTCAACCCCCTTCTACAATTGTTATTTACTGGGCAACATAGTGAGATCATCCTGATTAACATGCACAAGTCTTAATTCTTTTACCTCCTTTTCAAGAGCAGTGTTCAAAAGAATTATTCTATCATTTTCACTACGTGCATAAGATACAGTACTACTAAGATGATAGATCATTTCAGAATCAGTAAACTTTACCTCTGACATGAATGATGAAGTGCTGCCTTCCTTAGCCATTAAAGCTAGATTTCCAACTTCACCAGCTTCTTCATCACTATCCGTATCATCCCAACTTTTTCCCTCGGCAATATAAGCTTTCCCAATCTTGTTCTTCTTGCTAGAATCATATGAGTTCCTTCTCACTTGCTTTGGCTTTCTGTATTCTGTAGCAAAGTGACCCAACTCATTACAATTGTAGCATCTGATTGTACTTCTATCCACGGTTCCAATTTTATAGCCACCCCTTGTGCTATTTGAGGAAGAAGAACCACCTCTCTGAAACCTAGGCTTGAACTTAAGATTAGGGTTCCTTCTGAACCTGAAGTTCCCAAACTTCTTCACTATCATTGCCATTGACTCATCCTCCAGTTGTTCAAGTTCTTCCATAGAATAGAAGTCACCATCAGATTGACTTGTGGATGTTAAGCCATACTCAGCCACAGTAACATCCATGTCAGAACTGGAAGGTTGAACAACCTTCATTTCTAGTTGTTGTGGGACTTCTGCCACCAATGCAGTAGAAGCACTGACTATCTTCCCTGTTCCATATATCTCCTTCTGCTGAATCTGCTCCAGCTCATAGGTCTTCAGAACACCATAGAGTCTTTCCAAAGAAATCTCTCCAAGATCTCTTGCTTCTCTAATTGCAGATATTCTGTGCTCCAGATGAGATGGAAGTGTTAGGAAGAACTTCTTGTTAATCTCCTTGATAGTATAGTGCTTTCCATGGAGATTCAGATCATTTATCAATTTGTTGTATCTCTCAAAAACATCAGAGATACCTTCACCAGGGTTTGATCTGAAGTGTTCATATGAGGAGGTGAGAATTTACATCTTATTCTCTCTTACTTCCTCTGTCCCTTCATTAATTATCTCAATCGTATCCCAAATGTGTTTGGCAGTAACACAGTTTGGAACATGATTATGCATGATAGGATCAAGACAATCAACCAGAATCAACTATAGACAGGCATCCAGGGAAGCATCCTCTTTCTCATCAGCTGTGTAGTCCTTGGGATCCTTAGGGTACATCCTAGCAGATTGAGTAATAACATTGTTCACAATCTGCTCTTCTTCAACAATCATAGGAAGTTTTGGACCATTTTTCAGCACTCCAAGATATTTAACATTAGCCACTTGAAGAAATAGGAGCATCTTCTTCTTCCACATTGGATAATGCTCCTTGCTGAACATGGGGATTTTCACTGTACCAACTTTCTGTGTAGTAGACATTTTTGAGATTTTTGATGAAGAATAAAAATTTCAGAGTTAAGAAAAAATCACAAAAAAATGGATCTTTGATTTGTGTATCAATCAAAAGGCTTTGATGCCAATTGTTAGGTCCCGATACGTTTGTAGAAGGGGGGGGGGTTGAATACAAACTATACCGTTTTATCGAATTTGTTCGTTTTAAGATTAAACAATTCAAGAACAAATTATTGCGGAATTAAATGAAACAGAATTCAAGTTAAATATAACTTATATTAAACTTGAAAGGTGTTATTTTGTAATAAAAAGATATAACGATAAAGATAGTTCGAGATTCGTTCTTTGGATAGATCCGCTAGATAGTCAATACAATACAAGTAAAATGATTTCTAGTGGTTTGAATGTAACAATAAGTTCTAGAAATAATTTCTTGAATGAAGAAATTAAGCTCGGCAGAAGCTTTTGTTCTTGACAAAAAGTTTGTGGAAAATGATAGAATGTTTGATAATGTGTTTTCTATCTTGATCAACTGTGTTAAGCTAATCCATTTTTTTAATATGCACGGGTATTGGTTGTAAAGTAGAAAGACTATTTCTTTTTTTAACAGAAAGACTATCTTGATAATAGAAAGACTATTTCTAATACTACAAAGACTATCCTTAAGTCAAAAAGACTTTCGGAAAGACTAAGTTAATTATTAGAAATACTTTCTAAAATCTAAAGTAAAATCAATAAGACAATCGGTAAGACTATCAAGAATAGTCTTACTGATTTTACTTTAGTCTTTCTGAATTTAGAATATTAGAATTAATTCTAAATTAATTACCTACTTAATTAATTTACCAAAGAATTAATTTATTAGTTAAATTAATTAAATAAAATAGATAATTAAAGGAGAATAAAAACTAATTTCTATTTAAAAGAAATTGTCCTGTGAACCACTTAAAATAATGATGAAGTTCCACTGACTGTCGTTGACACTTGATGTACTGTCTGGTTCACGAGTGACTAACTTCAATGGTTGTTCTTCATCTCTGACTTTAAGTTGTGATTCTCTTTTCTTTAAATCCTTTTAAATTAATCACTGTAACCTGTACCCTTGCTGTCATGCTCCTGAAATCCATGTCTTTATATTAAATCCACTTACTTGAAAACTTCACTGAGGCTTGATCAAATTAATGAACTTCTTTCAATGTAGAATTACTTCAAGTCTGTAGATGACTTTTATCTCCATTCTTTTAACTGATATGATCTTCTGAGATTCCTGTGACAATCTGAATTATTACTTACTTATTACAAGCTTGTTTAAGTTGAATTAAATCCTCGATGTTAACAAATAGGCCTATACATATGCCTTTCAGTTATGAATGCCCTCTCCTCGGCTTTTGGTCTTTTGTATTCACCGGAAAAGTGTCCTCCAATTCCACAATTGAAACATTTAAATTTGGACCTTTCAACATAGTTCTTGTTTGATTGAAAGTCCTTTCTGAATGGCTTGGTCACCTCAGAGTTTCTTTTGAACTTGATCTTTGAGAATTTTCTTGACAAAAAAGCTAAATGTTCATCTAGCTCATCCATTTCATCTTGGTTAGAGGGCTCACTTTCTTCAATCATCTTTCCCTTGCCATTGCCTGAATCAGCTCTTTCATTTCACCTTTGTGTCCTCAGCCTCATCCTCACTTGCAACTAGAGCTAAAGAAATACCTTTCTTCTGACCCTTCTCAATTTCTTCACCTTGCTCCATTTCTAACTCATAGGTCTTTAAAGTTCCATAGAGTCTTTCAAGAGTAAAATCCTTGTACTCTTGAGTGTTTCTCAAAGAAATAGTCATAGGCTTCCATTCCTAGGGCAAAGCTCTTAGAAATTTGAGATTTGAGTCATTGGTTTAATACACCCTTCCATACAACTTTAATCCATTTAATAATTTCTGAAATCTACTAAAAGTGTCATTCAGAGATTCACCACTTTTGAAGTGAATGTGTTCATACTGTTGTATGAGAAGTTGCATCTTGTTCTCTCTAACTTGTTTAGTTCCTTCACACAGAGTTTATACTGTGTCCCATACTTCCTTGGTTGTAGTGCAGTTGATAACATTGTCAAATATATCAGTTTCTAGACCATTGAACAAAATATTCAAGGCCTTTTTATCCTTGTGCATTTCAGCTATATCTTCCAGTGTCCATTCTGATGGAAGCTTAGGAATTGTGTCTGGGGCTCCTGCTCCTTGCTGAGCAATTGTAGTGTTTGGCTTCATAGGCACATGAGGACCTTTCTCAATTCAATCCATATAACCCGCATCCATAGACATGAGATGTAGATACATCTTTACTTTCCAGTGAAAGTAGTTGTCTTTATCAAGAACTGGTATCTTTATTCCACTATCCTTCTTTCCCATGATTCTGGTTGTGCTTGATCTTTAAACTTCAGGTGTGTTAGAAGCTTGCTCTGATACCAATTGTTATTCCTAGTTACACACTTATAGAATTGTAGAAGGGGGGGGGGGGTTGAATACAATTCTTGATTTTTACAACTTTTATGAGATTTGAAAGTAAGAACTGATAAAATAAATTGCAGAACTTGGAATAAATATAAGAACACAATGCTTTAAGAATTTCAGGTGGATTGTTTTGTGATCCACCTGAGATATATTATTGAAGAAATAATCTGTGATATTTGGTTACAAATACACAGCTGCTATTACAGTTCTTTGCTCCTAAGAAATGTAAAAGAGAAAACCTAAGAAAAAGACAAGATAAACTATTTTTCTCTGGTATACAAAGAACTGCTACACTTGGTTATAAATTCCAAGTTTACAAGCCATGCTACAGACAAAAACTATCTCTATTTTCTAGGTCCAGTAGGCTTGCTTCTTCATTCCAGATGCATGTGACTGAGATGTTGTACTCTTGACAAGTTGGCTTGTTTGTACATATCTTGTGTTTGCATGAAAATGGAATGTTTCTTCTTCTTCGAGGTTCACCAGTGTTTGGCTTCCATATTCTTTTTGTTTACTCTATCAACCCATGTGCTTCCACCAGTGTCAAGTCACCATCAACCTCTAATCTTGAGATTCATCCGTTGGTAGTGTTCTTGACTATCCGTGGATGTCCATCCGTGGATGAGTAAAGAGTTGATCATCCGTGGATAACATTAAGTTGATCATCTGTGGATAACATTAAGTCTTCATTCGTTGACATTCATTTTCATTTAAACAGAATTACATAGCACAACCTATTTACAATTAGCTACCATATACTGCTTATCTGCTGAAACTCAACATGACTTAATACTTAATACTTTCAATCCTTATACCAGAGTAAAAGTGAATATGCTACATGATTACTTATCCGTGGATAAGCTTCCCAACAACGGATACTAGAAAAATTATGCCATCCGTTGTTAGTTAAAATATGACTTATACAGAAATGTGTAGAAAAAGTATGCCATCCGTTGTTAGTTACAAAATGACTTATACAGAAATGTGTTATATGTTAAGTTATCATCAAGAACAACATATTTCCTAACAGTTTATAATCAGATCTAGTCTGATCTGATTGGATTTTACCATACTCGAAATTTTAGATTTTAATTTATTATTTAAATTTATAAGAGTTTTGATTTAAATTTTAGGTGTATCAAACTAAAATTCAAGATTCGGTTTAAACCCAATTCAAACTCGAATTTCGATAAAATTTCGTTTATATATATATATATATATATATATATATATATATATATATATATATATATATATATAGGAGGTTCTGTGAGTAACCACTCTACTGTAGTAACTAAATATGATTGGTTTACATGTAAAACACACTTTAAGCAGGTAACATCCACGTCAGTTCCCTATTATTTACCTTTGCAGCCTAAACAAAAAATACAGATTATTTTCTTTTTATTCTACTTTTTGTGTTTTTTTTTGCTTTTTGTTGTTTCTCTTGTACATTGAGGTCTTCCTGGACCTTTTTTTAAGTTCTTTTAAAATTTATCCTTATTTGTGTCTTATAAATTTTATTATGTGTTAAATAAGTAAATTGTTTTCTACAATTTTCATTAGTTTGCATTATTTTTGTCTACTATTTTCCAGTGTTCTGTACTCTTTTTGAGGGATCTAGTGTAGTGTTATGTACTTTATTTTTTATGTTCTGTATTATTTGTATTATTTAAATTCTGTATTTTGTAATTTTTTGGATTCTAAAATTTTTTGTAATGTGTTCTGTATTTTCTTACATTTTTTAGGAAAAATTCATTGTTTTTATTTGTCTTCAATAATATGTGTTCTTTAAATATTTTAGTGTTCGATATACAATTTTCAGATTTTTTGTTTATCATTTTCAGTGTTCTGTAATTTATTTTAATGTTATATAAATGTAATATTTTTGATACTTTAACTGTAAATTTTCTATACATATTGTATAATGTAATGTAATGTAAAATAAATAATAATTAATTTCTAGAATGTTGTGTTTGTAAAGAAATAATTTAAATAATGTAATGCCCGTACTTAAACGGAGGTTTAGACGGCAACTTAACTGCATGCATTTTGTATCGTGTGATAGAATCTAGGTCTAGGCTGCTTTTTGATCCAACGGCTGAAAGTTAATATTACCAAGTTACTCAATTTATAAAGTTCCTCGTTGAACCTTCCTCTCTCTCTATATATATAGGCAAATGCAAGTGCTCAAATGAGACCCTCTCTTAAAATGAGAACTGAGATTCAATCACAGCCCCACATTTTGTATGTGTGTGTGTGTGTGTGTGTAGGCAAGTGATCAAATATTAAGAAAATTGTTAAATCTAGAGCATAAGTTTAAGCTTTGGATCAAGTTCTAAGACAATGATCAAAATATCCTTTATCATAAATCATAATGCGTACAACATACAGATCATCTTCACTTCATATTCTCATTTTGAATTATATACCTAATGTATATCCTTACTTGTAAGTGCTTCTCAAAATTAATAGTGTCCTTAACAAAGAAATATGGAGGATGATTATTAAGAAACTAAAATATCCTCCGATAATGTCCAAACTCCGAAGATCTATTTACTGAAGGTAATTGTTTGAGAGTGTTTTTTTTTACACTTTTCTATTTTTTCCCACGACGAATCTAGTTCAGATTGATTTTTAGTTTAATATAATTCTTATTGGATGCTCAATTTTGATGTGTATTGATGAACTATATATGTTCATTTAAAATTTCATTGTTTGCTTCTAAGAATTACGAAAAGCTGTAAGTGCAATTACTTGGTACATCTTTCAAATCCCGGGAAGATTTTATCAATTGTGCAAAAGAATTTTATATGGAACAAGGGTATGCTTTGTCCTTTCAGTGTTCGAGAAAAGATAAGTATCTTGTTCTTGGTTGTGATAGGGGAGGCTGTTATCGCAATAAGTTAAACATTTCTGTTAGGGGTCCAAGGAGAAAATCAAGAACTCAACTTATCAATTGTCCGTTCTAGCTTCGTGCTAAGAAATAATGTGATGGTTTTGGACAATTGTGATGAAAATTAATTTACCCAATAATGAGCCTTCATTTGATATGGTTGGTCATCTTTCGTGTTGTTAGTTATCAAAAGAACAGATTTTGGTATCAAAAGAATGACAAGAACTAGTGTACAAACTCATTAAATTCTTTCTACACTATGACATGAAGATGTTAGTACCAAAGTAGTTTCTCGGACTATCGCAAATATAAAGTTTAAATTAAAAAAAATGAAAAGTTATCTGGTCGAACTCCCATTCAAGATTTATTTGATGAACTTGATTGAGGTAATTTTATTTTTGACGTTGCTCATCATGAAAATGGAAAAATTAAATGTCTGTTTTTTGTCTCTCATCAAATAAAAATAACACTTACTAAGATATCCAACTACTTTTGTGATGGATTGCACTTTACAAAACAAATAGATATAATATGTCGTTACTTCATATAGTTGGAATGTCAAGTTTCAACACTTCTTTTTATTTGTGTTTTGCTTTTCTAGAGAGTGAAAAGTGTGATGATTATATTTGGGCTTTGGAAAGGTTTAAAGAAATTTTGGAACCTGAATGTGAGCCTTTTGTGATTATGATCAATAGAGATTCATCGTCGATGAATGCCATTCATTGAGATTGTATTTCCAAGACACATATGAAATAAAAAAAATTCTCGATGAATGCCATTCATATAATTTCATATGTGTCTGGCATATTTTTTTAAATTTTTTTTTAGAAAATGTAAGGGTAATTTTGAGAAGCAACAAGACTCAGAGATGTTTTAATCGGAATGGAACTCAGTGATATATTCTCAACCAGGAAGATGGATACATGAAGACTTGGTCTGACTTTGAGCGTATAAAGAAAAAGAAGCTGTTACAAGATACATAAAGAATACATGGCTTCCACATAAAGAGAGGTTTATTCATTCATGGACCGAAAACGATAAAAACTTTGTGAGTCATGTTTGATCTAGATTAGAAGGTGCACATGCTAAGTTGAAATCGTAACTGCAAGTTTCGACATGAGATTTTCGAAAGTGAAACACAGAATATGTTTGGCACTCGAGAATGACTTCTAGAAGATCAAATCGCGGCTTTAAAGTGAGCAAATTAGAACCCTTTCTAATTGGAATATCATGCTTATTCAAGAATTAAATACTTGGGTATCGCAATTTGCTATAAAATAAATTAAGTAGGTGGGTCACATGGGCTAGGTTTGATTATCAGCCAGATATTTGTAAAGATTACAAAGAAACTGGATACTGTGGGTATGGAGATTCGTGCAAGTTTTTGCATGATCGGGAAGATTACAAGTCAGGATGGCAGTTGGAGAAATAGTGGGATGAGAAAGTGAAGGTGAAAAAGAGAAAATTAGCTCTAAAACAGCTTGGAATTGAAGAGGATGCAGAACAAAGTAATTGTTGACATATATGTTAATATATTATTATAGGCAAATATGAATTGCCTTTAATATTATTGTTTGTGATATAGGAGAGTTTCCTTTATTGATATTATGGATTGACTATATAAACAGATGTGATTATTGTAATAGACTTATGACTTATGCCTCCACCCTTGAATGAATGACAAGAGAACTTGATTTGATAGAACCCCCATCTTTATATTTTATCATGGTATCAAGAGCCATAGTGAATAATAGATGAAGAGAAAAAAAATCAGGGGAGAGTTCCTGGGTTTGAGAGAAAAAAAAACACTTGATGAAGTAGATGATGATGGGACGAGACCACGACGATGATGATTGAATTTGTGGCAGAGATGATAGAGATACCGATGATGACAAAAATATTGATAAGAACGAGGATAAAGAAGATGATTCTTCCATTAACATGTAACCAACTTGAAATTGATTGAGCGGGTGATTCCACTTTAACAAAAATCTTGACTTGAACGGGTGATCCATTTTTTGAAATTTGAAACTGAGTGTGTGATTCCGCTTTAACAAAAATCTTAATTTGAACGGGTGATCCATTTTGAAATTTGAAACTTGAACGAGTGATCCGTTCTGAAGTTTGAAACTGAGCGGGTGATTCCATTTTGACAAAGAGCTTGACTTGAGCGGGTGATCTGTTATTTGAAGAAAAATTGATTAGAGCCAGAGATTTCGTTTTTCTTTTAATTTTGGCAAACTCTCGATTTTGAGAATCGTGAGTTTGAGGGGGGTGTTGACATATATGTTAATATATTATTATAGGCAAATATGAATTGTCTTTAAAATACTCCCTCCATCCCAACCAATTCTTTACACTTTCCTTTTTGGGATGTCCCTCCCAATTCTTTACACTTCTAAACTTTCCAAAAGTAGTAAACTTTTATAATAGAAAAATCAACTACTTCCACTACTTTCCTCCACTATACTCACTTTATACATTAAATATTGATTGGTCCACTACTAAACTCACTTTTTCTACTTTTTTTTCCCTACTTTATTAGTTTTTCTTAAACTCCGTGCCCAACCCAAATGTAAACAAATTGGTGGGACGGAGGGAGTAATTTTTTGTGAAATAGGAGGGTTTCCTTTATTAATATTAGGGATTGGCTATATAAACAGATGTGATTATTCTAATAGACTCGTGGCTTATGCATCCACCCTTGAATGAATGACAAGAGAACTTGATTTGACAGAACCCTCATCTTTATATTTTATCAGTAATGTTAGGAATCATGTTGGTTCTTGATGATAACTAAACTAACTCATTTTAGAATTTGTATAAGGAAAGTGTAGCCTTCAACGGATAGGATATTATTACAGTATCGGTTGAAGGGTAGCTTATCATTTGATAAGTCTTAATGTAACATACTCTTTTTGTTCAAGTACTAGCAGTTGAAATGTAATAGTGTAGGCCGAACAAGTCATGTTGACTTACAAACAGATATGTAGAATAAGGAGGCTAATTGTAAATACTCTGTGCCTTGTAATTTTACATAAGTGAAATTGTATTTCAACGGATAGCCATTCAGCTTTCAACGGATGCACCTTGGAAAGCTTCAACAGATGCAACCACAACACTTTCAACGGATGCTAGAATTTTAACCTCAATTGATGCTAATTCAATTATTAGCAGTTGAAATTGTGAAAGGGACAGTCCTGACAAGTCACATGGGTTGATGGAACAGAAAAGAGCATGGAAACCAGCATTTTGGGAAACCCAGAAGAAAAAGAAACATTCTATTTCCATCTGGTCAATAAAGGTGATTCTACAAGGATAATCAGCTAAAAGGCAAATCATTGCAAGGACCATTGGACTAAGAGTGGAAAAGAAAGCTTTTGGACTTTAACTACTGTATACTTTTATGTAGTTCAAATTAGCTTGTAAACTTGGGATATATAACCAAGTGTAGTAATGTTTTTGAAGTCAAGAAATCAGTTTCAATTTTTAGAGCTAAAGCAATATTCCTTTGTATATTGCTGAAGCAAAACCATTGTAATTGAAGTTGTGTGTTTACTTCTAAACATCACAGAGATTTCTTCAAATAAAATCTCTCAGGTGGAACAATCAATCCACCTGAATTTTTAATTCTTGTGTTATTTTTTTACTGCAATTTTATACTTCTGTTCTAAGATTATCTTTGTCTGCAAAAAGAATTGGAAATTGAAAGAATTGTATTCAACTCCCCTTCAAATTAACAAGTAATGAAGAGGATGAATAAATGATCAACTAATTCAATCATTTGGCATCCTTGTTATTACAATTAGCTGCATGACTTGGAGGATAATAATTATGCTAAGCTACCCTCACATTAGTCATCCTATACACCTTAAAGATAAACCTATTCTCTTGTTCAAAAAAGAAAATTTAAATCTATTCCAGATACCAACTTGCTAACTTATCTTAAAGTTTGAGATGTCAGTGTTAGTGTGTCCAGAGTAAAATAACAAATTCCACTTTACATTTGCTGCTATATGTTTCGCCTCTGGTTTACACAATTCAAATGCTTTTCTTTGGTGTTATTTTTTTCACTATTTAGAATTGACAGACTGCCCATCCGTATTAATATTTACATAAAAATGTTGGTTCTGGGAAGTCTTATTATCTATTGACATGAAATGCGAGTAAGTGATGCCTCTTTTTTTCTCTTCTTGTTCATGTGCTATGGCCTTTTTAAAAATGATTTTGTATTTTTTTGTCAGATATTTTAGCTTATATTGATTATATTCTTTCTATTTATAGCACCAGGCAAAGAACAAGGTGCTTTGTCTGCAACGAGACAACACTTGGCATTTTCAATACCGCGCAAGGGATTCACAAAAGAATTTCAATTTTATTATGGCGAGGCCTGATTGGTTTCATGTGATGGGAAAAAAGTGACCACAACGGTAACAACTAAGTGCGGAATTAACTTCGTTGGACAATACTTATCCCTACTTGTATGAACCTTCGATGAAACAAACAAGTAAAGCAATAAAATGAAAAACAAGACACCAAAAGTTATACGTGAAAAACCCCCTTAAAGGTAAGGAGTAAAAAACCACGGGACCGTAGTCCACCCAAACAATTCACTATCACAAATTATATGGGAATACACCGAGTCTTCTCTAGACAAAAAAACTAGAGGAATACAATCACCTTCACACTCTTGGAATAAGCCGTCAAAAGTATGAAATCAAAATAAGACAACAATGAGAAAAACCCGCGGGGAGGTTTACCCACACCGTGGTGCAAACAGCTCTGTTAAGCCCCTTAATAAACTGACCTCTGGACCTCAGCATCCGATCTCCACCGTTCATAATTTAGATATCGGTGTAAGGAAGTTGCTGTCCAAATTTCAGGACGATCCGACCGGTAGAACTCCGGGAATCGCAAATACAAGGCAGCTTGTGCAAGCAGAAAAATTCCTGCGAATTTTTCACCCTAAATCTCTCTTGTGTCTAATTTTCTTCTCTCTTATTTTTATTATAATCCTCCTATAATTATATATAGGGTTCCCTTATTTTTATCTCCTTGTGGGCCAAAACAAGGGTAATCCAATTGGGCTTTTAATCTCATAGATAGAAACTAAAACCCAACAAATCTCCCCCTTTCTAACTATGAGAAAGAGTTCGTCATTCCGGCGATTGAACAACATACCTTCAACTTTCCTTTAGCTAAAGACTTTGTCAACATATCGGAACCATTATCATCGGTGTGTACCTTGTCCACTTCAAACAACCCTTCTTCAAGAGCGTCTCTAATCCAATGATATCTCATATCGATATGCTTCGTTCTTGCATGAAATGTAGGATGTTTAGCTATGTCAATAGCTGCTTGATTATCACAAAAAACCACATAGCGTTGTTGAGGAAATCCAAGTTCCTGCATCAACCGCTTCAACCACAACAACTCTTTACAAGCTTCAGTTGCTGCTACATACTCTGCATCCCCCGTAGAAAGTGAAACACCCTTTTGCAACCTAGATTGCCATGAGACCGCTCCCCCTGCCAAAGTCGTCAAATATCCAGAAGTAGATTTCAACGAATCCTTATCTCCTGCCAAGTCAGAATCTGTATATCCAACAAGCACTGGTTTACCATTCCCAAATGTCAGACCCAATTTGGAAGTACCTCTAAGATATCTCATAATCCACTTAACTGCTTCCCAATGCTTCTTACCTGGATTTGTTAGATAACGACTGACAACACCAACTGCAAAGGCTATATCAGGTCTCGTAGATACCATAGCATACATCAAACTTCCTACTGCTGAGGCATATGGAACTCCATCCATCTCTGCAATTTCTTCCTTCGTAGAAGGAGACTCATTTCCAGTTAACTTAAAGTTGGTAGTAAGAGGAGAACTAACAACTTTAGATTTATCCATGTTGAACCTGCAAAGCACCTTCTCAATATACTGCTCCTGTGATATATGCAACTTCTTGGCCACTCTGTCTCGATGAATACGAATGCCAAGAATCTGTTTCGCTGGCCCCAAGTCCTTCATAGCAAAGGACTTACTTAACTGTTGCTTCAACTGAGAAATTCTTCCAGCATTTTTGCCAACAATAAGCATGTCATCCACATAGAGCAATAATATTATAAAATCATCATCTGCAAATTTCTGAACAAAAACACAATGGTCAGAAATAGTCTTACGGTAGCCTTGCTCCTTCATAAACGACTCGAACTTTTTATACCATCGTCGAGGTGCCTGCTTCAAACCATATAGACTCTTAAGAAGTCTACAAACATAATCCTCTTTACCTTTTACATGAAAACCTTCAGGTTGCTCCATGTAGATTTCTTTGTCCAAGTCACCATGCAGAAAAGCTGTCTTGACATCCATTTGTTCAACCTCCAAATCAAGACTAGCTGCTAAACCAAGCACCACACGAATTGATGTCATCTTAACAAATGGAGAAAAGATCTCATCAAAATAAATACCCTTTCTCTGACTGAATCCCTTGACGACCAACCTAGCTTTGTACCGTGGTTGTGAAGTATGCTCATCTTGCTTCACTCTATAAACCCACCTGTTTTTCAAAGCTCGTTTTCCTTTAGGTAGCTTCACCAACTCAAAAGTATTATTCTCATACAAGGATTTCATCTCATCTTGCATGGAATAAACCCACTCCTTCTTGTGCTCATCTTTCATAGTTTATGTATAAGATTCAGGTTCACCACTGTCAGTCAATAGAACATACTCATCAGTAGAATACCTGTTAGAAGGATGATGATCTCTGGTAGACCGCCTGAGTGGAACGAATGGTGGATCATTTGGTACTGGTGACTCCTCATGGGCATCATCATCCATGTCACTATTTTCCGGAGTATCAGTATTAGTACCGTGCTGGTCATCATCATGAACATCATCTCCAAACTTTGAATCCACATGTCTTGGAGGAACCGGATCCAAATCAACCAGATCATTGTTATATTGAGGAACTGTTTCTGCCTTCCCAATATCTTTCAAAGTCTGATCTTCAATAAAGATAACATCTCGGCTTCTCACAATCTTCTTTGAAACTGGATCGTAGAGCCTATAGCCGAATTCATCTTGGCTGTAACCAAGGAATATACACTCTTTAGTCTTCACATCAAGTTTAGACCTCTCATCTTTGGGAATACGCACAAAAGCCTTACATCCAAAGACACGCAAATGATCATAAGAAACATCTTTACCACTCCAAACTTTATCTGGAATATCAAACTTTAAAGGAACACAAGGTGAGAGATTTAACACATTTACCGCAGTATTTAGTGTCTCACCCCAAAAAGACATCGGTAACTCAGCATGTGAAAGTAAACATCTGACTCTCTCCACCAATGTTCTGTTCATTCTCTCTGCCAAACCATTAAGCTGAGGTGTCTTTGGTGGAGTCCTTTGGTGCCGAATACCCTGTTGTCTGCAATACACATCAAAGGGACCTGTATACTCCCCTCCATTATCTGTCCAAATACACTTCAGTTTCTTCCCAGTCTGTCTCTCAACTAAAGCCTGAAAATGCTTAAACACATCTAACACTTGGTCTTTCGTCTTCAAAGTATAAACCCATAACTTCCTTGAATGATCATCGATGAATGTAACGAAATATAATGAACCACCATTAGTTTTGGTTTTCATAGGACCACAAACATCGGAATGCACCAAGTCAAGTATATGCTCTCTACGAGAAGGAGGACGACTCTTAAAAGAAACTCTGTTCTGCTTACCTGCCACACAGTGAGAACACCTTTTCAAATGTATATCAGTTAAACTAGATAATACCTTTTTCTTCGACAACATATTCATTCCTTTTTCAGTCATGTGAGCAAGTCTCTTATGCCATAATTCAACCTTATCAACATTCTCAACAGCATTAACACTGTCCTTGGAGATTTGTGGCTGAGTCATATATAATTTCGGACACTTCTTCCCTCTTGTAACAATTAAAGAACCCCGAGTGAGCTTCCATTGACCATTACCAAAGCTGCTGACATATCCTTCATCATCAAGAAGGCCAGTAGAAATTAAATTCATTCTCATGTCTGGAACATGCTTCACATCATGAAGAAATAACTCCATGCCCGTATCAAACTTCAGACATACATCTCCAACGCCAACAACTTTTGCTATGTCACTGTTACCCATCTTAACATCTCCAAAATCACCAGAAGTATAAGATGTAAAGAAATCCCTTCGTGACGCAACATGACACGAAGCACCACTATCAATTTCCCAACTCAAATCATCTTGTGCAAGGTTAACAATATCTCCATCATAACAGATCAGGTGTTCATCAGTAGTAGCAATCACCACAGAATTATCATTACCACCGTCAGTTTTCGTCTGATCGTTGTCTGAACCCTTTTTATTTTCTCGCTTCAACTTTCTGCAGAACTTCTTTGTATGCCCCTTTTTACCACAATGATAACACTCAACATTAGAATACTTACCTCTAGAACTACTCCGTTGATTACCTCTGTTGGTTGGACCTCTGCTTTGAGCTCTTCTCTTTCTTTCAGTGACTAGGACTTCTGATTGTAAAGAGGAACCCTGTGACTTTCTTCTCATCTCTTCATTCAGAATACTGCTCTTAGCTAATTCCATACTGATAATATCATCCGGAGCTGAGTTCGACAAAGACATCCTGAATGTCTCCCATGAATCTGGTAAAGTACCCAAAAGACACAACCCTTGTATCTCATCCTCAAACTTGATACCCATTCCAGCAAGCTGATTCATAATTCCTTGGAATGCATTCAAGTGATCACAAATTGCAGTGTTATCCTGATATTTTAGAGACATCAACTGTTTAATCAAATACAGTTTATTATTTCCTGTCTTTCGAGCATAGAGTTGCTTAAGCTTGTTCCACGAAGTACGCGCATGTGTCTCCCCACTAATATGGTTCAAAACATTATCATACACTCATTATCATAGTCCATTCTGCCTCTGTTTTATTTGCAGGCTTCTCCGTAGCAAACACAGGTAGATAATATTCCTTCACATAAAGAAGATCCTCCATCTTCCCCTTCCAAACATGATAATTAGAACCATTCAAATTAATCATTCTACTTGTATTCGTTTCCATCGTTCAAACAAGTCCAATAACAACCAAGCTCTGATGCCAATATGATGGGAAAAAAGTGACCACAACGGTAACAACTAAGTGCGGAATTAACTTCGTTGGACAATATTTATCCCTACTTGTATGAACCTTCGATGAAACAAACAAGTAAAGCAATAAAACGAAAAACAAGACACCAAAAGTTATACGTGGAAAACCCCCTTAAAGGTAAGGAGTAAAAAACCACGGGACCGTAGTCCACCCAAACAATTCACTATCACAAATTATATGGGAATACACCGAGTCTTCTCTAGACAAAAAAACTAGAGGAATACAATCACCTTCACACTCTTGGAATAAGCCGTCAAAAGTATGAAATCAAAATAAGACAACAATGAGAAAAACCCGCGGGGAGGTTTACCCACACCGTGGTGCAAACAGCTCTGTTAAGCCCCTTAATAAACTGACCTCTGGACCTCAGAATCCGATCTCCACCGTTCAGAATTTAGATATCGGTGTAAGGAAGTTTCTGTCCAAATTTCAGGACGATCCGACCGGTAGAACTCCGGGAATCGCAAATACAAGGCAGCTTGTGCAAACAGAAAAATTCCTGCGAATTTTTCACCCTAAATCTCTCTTGTGTCTAATTTTCTTCTCTCTTATTTTTATTATAATCCTCCTATAATTATATATAGGGTTCCCTTATTTTTATCTTCTTGTGGGCCAAAACAAGGGTAATCCAATTGGGCTTTTAATCTCATAGATAGAAACTAAAACCCAACATCATGCTGGTTTGTGATTCTCTTAGTCTAAAAGAAGATGAGCAATGTCTTTAAATCTGTAATATAATCACTTTTCTTCTTTGCCTAATATTGTAACATCCTTTGAATGTAGCTATTGATCAGCAATGCATTTTATTACGACAAGATTTGATTGTTTTAGTGCTAGTTACTTTATTATTTTTTAGCCTAAATGAAGATGATCAATGATGCATCCATCATATCTCTACTTGTTGAAGTTATGGAGAATTGAGTTCATAATCGAAATCGCACGAATAATCAGGTCAGTTGATGAAGGACATCAAAGATATATAGATAACTAATGTGACCTCAATCATACTCGTAATGTATAGGTAATGGTATCCCTGCATGTAATTTATGCAGATTATTCAAAGTGTTACTCAAAACCAGGAACAGTTTTAATTCTCAAGAGCACTCATTCGATCCAGACTAGCTAGTTGATTGTAGTTCTTCATGAAGCCCTCTACAACAAATATGTAGGGTTTATAGTAGCTGTAGTACTATTTACAATGGCTTTGCGTTGAATATGATATGATCCCGGTGAGCCCAATTCCCAAAAATCTCGAGATTTTAGGAGAACTGGTAACTTAACACTTTGCAGTGACACTAATAATTGCACCGAGTTTAACTGCTAGTGTTGCCGGCATGCTCACTGCTCAAAGGCAATAGTCACTTTCTAAATCATACATTATCAATACCAAGGTATTGACAACTTGAATGCTAGCGACAATGGAGATGTTACTAATGTAGATTAAAATTTTAATACATGAAAAACAGACTGCTCTGCTCTTCAAGACTTCTAGACTAAATGGTGCGTAAATACTTGTATTGGTCCCGTATCAAAATATTAGAAAGGCTAGCTTAAAACTGTGCGATACACATGCTTTTTTAATATAATATATTATTTTATTATAGGGTTAAATGTCTAAAGGGTAACTGAATTGAACTCCAACTTGCAACTGGATCATTAAACTCAAAAACCTTACTATCAACTCACTAAATAAATTAAAACTTACATTTACGTAACTGCCAATAACATCATTAAGGGAATGGACGGAAAACTGACTTGGCCATTGATGTGTTAAAATATAAATTCACTTTGACTTGATGAAATAGCATATCTGACTCAAACTTATTTTTGGACTAAACCCGATCCGGACCATTAATGTGAACATGTGTATCATTAAAACAACTCGCATATAATATCATGCTATCACAAAATTGCCAAAAGCGTACACCGATTCAAACCAAACCAGCCAATAAACATAAATATAAGCATTAGCTCCACACCACCCTAGATATATATATAATCCAACATCTTGGTAATCTCTCATTATATATGTATTTATATTATTTAGAAGTTGAGTTCTTCTTTGTCATTTTGAAGAATTAAAGAAGAAATATGAAAGTCTTGTAGTTTATATCCTAGTTATTGTTATTGTGTCCTAACTGGGATCGACAATAATATAACACCTCCATCTTAATCAACCATGTACATTTATATTAACCAAAAAAATTTGTATGTCTATATACATATTGGAGTTGGAGTTTCTAAAGGTCACAATAGAAAATTTTTCTATTAGTGCAGCCTAAAATTATATTTAATCAATATTTTTCAACCATTCGATCGTATGGATATGAAGATTACGTCAAAATATATTTGTAGAAAATCTTTTATGCAAATTTAAATTGTAGAGTATTGATTTTATAATGATTCTATTTTCTTATATAATAATAACGTTAGAGATTGATCGATTATTTATTGTTAAAAAATAATTGATTCAAAATCACTAAATCATTTAAAAATTTGCAAATCTGTTCATTTTTACTAGATCCTTACATCCGTACAGTCGGATTTTTAAGTAAATATCTAAATATTGTGAATTTGAGGTGCACTAATAGAAATTTTTCAATAGTGACCTTTAGATTCTCTTTACCTATATATCTATACTATATTATTAAAGACGAAACATTAAAAATTTTGGTCCGTCACGGTCGGTCGGTATTTGGGTTGATTCACGAGCCTATCTATAACCAATTTATTAATAACTAATTACCTTTTTCAGCACATTACATTATGTGTTTTATATTTTCTAACTAAAACAACTTATCTTCTAAATATAATACATGAAAAATAAATATACAATGATAATTTTGTTATATATAATTATTAATAAATAACCAGTTATTCTTTTCAGCTAAAACACATTACCTCTTTTATATTTTCTAACTTAAACAACTAATTTTTAAAAAGTAATGCACGCAACATATATATATAAAAAATAATATAATTTTATATAATTGTTAATAAATAACTAATTGTATTTTAAAGGATATTAAATTTTTTATATTTTTTTAACTGAAACAACTCATCTTCAAATATATATATATATATATATATATATATATATATATATATTGGTAATATTATTATATTAAACTTATAAAATTCATGTTTATTATAATATTTTATAACATTCAATTTAAACGAGATAATTAATGAAAATAAAAGTAATAGTATATTAAAAGAAACTCGATATATTGCACTTGAGTCCCTTTTTAGATTTTTAAGAGCAAATAAATATGATCGTTAGATCTGTTTGTTTAAAATATTTTATATTTTAATATCTAAAATACTACTATAGATTCTGTCAATAATATATTAAATTTAAATATAATATTGTTAGATATATAAATCCAATATATATATATATATATATTAAAATTTTATCAAATTATATATAATAATTAAAATCTAAATAAAAAATTATAAAATATTAAAGAAAACCGTGCATCGCACGAGATATAAGCTAATATATATGTGTATGTATATATGTGTATAAATGGGATGGGTAAAAATAAGGTGGAGAGGGTCAAGTCAAGTGAAAATCTGCAATAACAGCTGATGTGGCGATTTAACGAACTTTCGTTTAAAGTCAACAAAATTTAACGGTCGTGCAAGTTTTTTCGAGTTCAGTAACTCAAATGCAAGTTTTCATTTGCCAAGTAATGTAAATTCAAACTTTTTAAGTTTCATTACCCAATTGCAAGTTAGGGCTCAATTTAATTATCTTTTATCCATTTAACCCTTTTATTATATAAAATTAAATTTTATATTATTTTCTTACTTAATAGTTATTTTAATTTTATTTTAATATATATTAGTCATAAACTCATGTATTATGATAAATTAACTTAAATATAGAATATTTTTTGGTATGAGATTTAACGATTCTCATTTATTTACTAAAAATCGAACATTTATTAATGTTTTCATGGTTGAACAAGAACCAAACTACCAACAATTATAACCATCTTTTCTTATTATAGTTTAGTATAAATATCATATTTGGGTCTCAATCAAATTAAGAATTTATTTTGATTTAAAATATAAAAATAATGTTAACCATGAATTTCAAATGCTAATTTGTGTAAAAGTATTGTGTTTAAAAGTTTTTATTTGCTATGTGTATGTAATGTTTGGATTAAGGCTTCTTTGCATAGAGTTTCTTATATATAAATATAAATACAGGGAAAAGAAAATCTAAAGGTCATTATAGAAAAGTTTTCAACTTGTGCGCTTTAAATTCACGATATTTAGATATTTAATTAAAAATCTAACCGTATGGATATAAGTTTCTAGTGAAAATGAATAGATTTGCAAATTTTTAAATGATTTAGTGTTTTGGATCAATCATTTTTTCGTAAAAAAAATCGATCAATCTCTATGGTAACATAATATAAGAAAATAGTATAATTATAAAATCAATACTCTACGACTTAAATATGCATAAAAAAATATTATACAATTATATTTTGACGTAATCTTCACATTCAGTCATATCGTTGGAAAAAATTGATTAAATATAATTACAGGCCACAGATTAATAGAAAAGTGTTTAATTGTGCAATTTAGAAATTTCAAGCCCATATTAAAAATATATTTTAATGGAGTCTAACATGTATAAATATTTTACCTTAAAATTTATTAAAGAATTATTTATTCTTAAAAACATGTTGTAACATATTTAATAATTTCAACAATTTATTATAATTAAAATAAGTATATTGAAATATATATATATCAAAAGTAATATCTGCATCGACCGAGATATAAGATTGTTTATATAATTTGCTATGTTTTAGTTGCAAAACATATGTAATTTTAAAAAATTTAAATAAAATAGTTATTTTCATAGAACATAATTTATAAAATATTATATTTATCTAAATTTAGATCGCAGAACGTATGATCTTCATATCTCTACAAAAAAGATGGTATTCATAGAACTAATAAATACCGGATCATAATCAGCTATCTTATCTCACACAATTATTAGTCATTGCAAGTAGTATAGTTGTTTACAATGACAATCACTTCAAAGATGAACAAAATTATAATTACAGTTCTGGCAATAACTGTAATTATATCAGCCCAAACATCAGCAAACTGCCTTCCAGTATCATTGATCGTATGTTTTCCAGCCATGAAAGATCCCAGTATACCAGTAACACCTCTATGTTGTTTTACTCTAAAAGCACAAGAGCCTTGTCTTTGTGAATTCATGAAAGATCCTAAAGTTAGGAAATATATCACTGCTCCTGGTGGTAAAAAAGTTGCTGCTACTTGCGGTGTTACTATTCCCACCAAATGTAATTGATAATTCAAAAATTTTAATGTAACCGTAAATATCATCGAAAATAAAGTAATGTGATTTAGTGTGCTTATTCTTCTTTTATGGTTTATGATTTACATGGCTTAGACTTGAAAGGTTTATTTTGAAGGAAATGGCTTGGATGATTTATTGAGGACCGAGTAAAATTGAACCGAATTGCATAATTGTGATTCGATTTGGTTCAAGATTTTAAAAATTCGGTCGATTTGATTTTTTTAGATCAAACCAAAATAAATTTTAATTCGGTTTTATGATCAAGGCACCATGTTCACTGATTTTTTTATTGTATTAATATTCTTAACAATCTTTAACTTTAATCATGTCATCCGTACTTCTTTATTCAAGATTTGGTTTTCTGTTCTTCTTCCTCTCTTTCTTCTTAATTGAGTTGTGTGACAAGTATCCTTTCCTTTATGTTTTTCGATTGTTATACAGTTTTTGAATATCTTTACCTTGAATCTGCTTTTTGTTTCTTCATCTTTTTTGAATTTCCTTAAATTACATACATCCCATGGACAGAAATACTCAACCTATCTCAAGTTGATACTGGTTCAATTTCCTACATTCAATATTTTCATAATTTATTTATAGACATAAAAAACAAATTATGTGACAAAGATACCCATAAATGGGTTTGGGATGTTATAATTAATACTCCGTTCATTCATTTGTTTACATTTGATTTGGGCACGGAGGTTAAGAAAATGTATAAAATAATGTAAAAAATAAGAAAAGTTAGTAAAGTGGTGGGACCAATTACTATTTAATGTATAAAGTGGGTGTAGTGGTTGAAAGTAGTGGATGTAGTTGATTTTTATAATATAAATTTTTTACTACTTTAGGAAATTTTAGAAATGTAAAAAATTGTGAGGGACATTCAAAAAAAAATGTAAAAAAATGGATGGGACAGAGGAAGTATAAAATGCCTTCGACACACTCTTCACTTTGTGTGGTAAATTCTATTCTACGTCTCTCTCATTTCTTTACACTTTCTTTTTTGGATGTCCCTTTCAATTCTTTACATTCCAAAAATTTCTTAAAATAGTAAAGTTTTATAATATAAAAATTAATTGCATCAACTACTTTCCCTCACTATCTTCACTTTATACATTAATAGTGATTGATCTCACCACTTTATTCATTTTTTTTTAATTTTCTTAACTAAATTATATTTTTTCTTAATTTTCGTGCTCAACCTTAATATAAAGAATTAAGGGGACGGAGGGAGTACATTTTAAGTAGCATTATGTTCCACTAATTCGATCATGCTGCAAGAAAAGTATGATGACTGATATATATAGCGTCAGGGAGTGTTGGGATACACGAATTCAGTAACAATTGTTTGAAAGTACAGGCAGGGGCGCCACCCGAGGGGCAACCTAAACTGAAGTTGTGCCTAAACCGAAATTTTTAACAATTTTTTTGAAGTCATGATTTTTATTTTAAAAATCAATATAAATTTTATCTTTAGCTCTGGCCAACTTCTAAGAACAAGCGAAAAATCATTTTAGCCCTGAAAATTTTATAATCCTGATTCAGCCACCGACCACACAGGAAATTGGCAGTGAATATAATTATAAATTTTAATTTAGTAAATCAAAAACGAAAATCTATAACTTTTTTATTTCAAATATCATTGAAAATTACGAAATATTTTGGCATTATTATACGGTAGAATCAAAATTATCCAAATTGGTTCTACTGTAAAACCAAATTTAAAATTAAATATTTTACTCAAGTTTTAAGTGATATATTTTTTATTATATATATGATAATCAAAAATTATATTTTATGATACAATAATAATAATAATAATATTTTATATTAAAATCAATGATATGCCGCTAGACTTTACGTAAGATGGTTAATGACCGACGTATTATATACGATCCTCCCATCTCTTCTCTGCGTATGATTCAACAAAATTACCTACTCCCAAAAGTTGTTTTAATATATTAAATAGTATCCTGCTCCACTGTTACTTTATTATCTCATTTTTAATAGTCCCATTTCATTACTTTTAGGGAAATTCTATATGGTACCACTGTAGTTTTGGCTTTTCCATATGGTACCACTACATTATTTGCTCCTCTATGTGGTACCCCTAAAGTCTTGTATTCTTATCTATTGTACCACTCCGTCAGTTGAAACGTTGTAGAAACGTTTAAAAGCCAATTCTTGTAATATAAAATAATTAAATAATGTAAAAACACATTATTCATGGACTGCCAAGCAAAGGAGAAGCTTCACCATTGATTGAGCGATGGTTTTTAGGTGGCCAATGTGATTGCGGGGGTTGGGATTTAGGTTGTAAGGTAAATGTTTTCAGCAACAACAATCAAAAATCTGATGGCCATTTTGAACTCTTTTCTCAATCCCAGGTATATTCGAAATACTTAGAAGAACGTATGAAATCTAAAATTACTTTATTTAATAACCGGAAGGAGCATTATGATGCATCATATTCAACGAAGTCCATTCATTAGTAATTTATATCTGGTTAAGATGCCTAGAAAATCAAATGAACAAGTACTGGACAAAGTCGAGATCTGGTGAGTAATTTATTAACTTATTTTAGCATCCTATGTTTGCCATTGCCGCTGTTCTAATTCAATTTTCCCATCCAACTATATGAACAGCTTGTAGGATGTAACCAGTGTCAACTACAACATGTTATAGTTGAAATGATAATAAATCATTTTAGTCATTTTTGGAAATTCTTTTTGAGAATTTCTATTTTTCTTATTTATATTTTCCTTTATTTTTAGAAGTTCAATTCTGTTATTTTAGGCGGGAAAAACGGTTACAGAATTTGAGATATATGTGTGCAGAGTTGTATGTGGAAGGGTATCAATTTTATAACAAACTATTTCTAATTCTGAAAGTTCTCATCCCCTTCTCTCTTCCTCTCTCTATGTCTATTCTTGTCTCTCTGCAAATCGTGTGTAATTCAATCAAATAAAGATGGATTAACATTCATCTTTATCACAACATCCCGTGTAAATACGAGTTTGCTGCAACCAGATAGCATCTGCTTTATTGTGAGTTCTTGCATAAAATATCTGGAGATTGTTTCTCATGGAACTTCTTGATTGTTGGAGAGATGTCTAACGATTCAATATTAAATTTGTTTTCTAAAACATGGGTTGACTTCTTCAATCTTAGTGTGCTTGAAAAAATCAATGTTTCAACTGAGTTTAGTGTTAGTACTTCTTTTGCCAGCTTTTGCACTTGCTCAAACAAGTAGTAAGGGTTCTATAGACGTGAACTCATCTCTGACGATCACGGACAATGATACTCCTACGCCATGGCTTTCACCTGGCGAAGATTTTGCTTTTGGTTTCAGGAAAGTAAATGAAAATGCAGATCAGTTTTTGATGTCCATTTGGTACAACAAAATACCTGACAGAACAATAGTTTGGTTTGGAAATGATGGAAATACTGTGTCAAGAGGATCCAGAGTGCAGTTAACTGCTGATCGTGGATTAGTTGTTACTGATCCGAAAGGAAAGCAGTTATGGAACTCTGGTAAAATTTCTGATCAAGCTCAAGTCTCACATGCCCTGTTTAATGATACTGGCAATTTTCAGCTTCTGAGTAGCGATTCTACGAAATTATGGGAAAGTTTTAGCTATCCAACTGATACCCTTCTGCCTACACAGATCATGCCAACTAGTGGGGTGCTTTACTCCAGGCGGAACAAAAATGACTTCTCAAGAGGAAGGTTCCAGTTACGTTTGCTAGAAGATGGAAATCTTGTGCTAAACACACGAGAAATTTTAACAAATTTTGCTTATAAGGCTTACTACATCAGTGGAACCTATGATCCTTCAAATACCACTAATTCAGGTTACCAAGTTTTGTTTGATGATTCAGGTTACATACAAATTTTGAGAAGAAGTGGTGACCGAGTAGTTCTTACTCCTAACCGTATACTTCCAACTTCGGAGTATTATCATAGAGCAACTTTAGGTTTTGATGGAGTTTTTGTTCAATACTATCACCCAAAGAATAGCACAGCTACTCCAAATTGGTCATCAGTCTGGAAGCAACCTGAAAATATTTGTCTTGATATTCCTCTAGATTTAGGTAGTGGGGCTTGTGGATACAATAGTTTATGCAGACTTGATGTTTCTGGATAGCCCGTTTGTCAATGTGCGCCAGATTATTCGTTGGTCTTAGCACTTGATAGCACAAAGTCGCATGGAGTGATTGTTGTGTTCCATATAGAATTTCCCATTATTTTATATTACAAGAATTGGCTTTTAAACGTTTCTACAACGTTTCAACTGACGGAGTGGTACAATAGAGAAGAATACAAGACTTTAGGGGTACCACATAGAGGAGCAAATAATGTAGTGGTACCATATGAAAAAGCCAAAACTACAATGGTACCATATAGAATTTCCCTTACTTTTATACTAAATCTTACAAGTACGTTATTCATGTGTAACGTCTACCACGTACATTATTTTTCTTCTCTGTAAATATCACTTCATATTCAACAATTTTTTTTTGATAAAAAATTGATATCTATTACTATATATTAAACTTCAACGTATGGACAAAGATTATCATTTTAATGACTGTGAAATTATGATTTTATCCTTATATTTTTTAAAATTATAAAAATGTCATCATTTAATAATTATGTAAAAAATAGTGAAATTATGTCAATGTTGGAAATAGAACCACTAACTTGAAAATTTGTAATAGTTTATTTTTATGTGATTTTTATATTCACGCAATTAAATTTTTAATATTAAATAAGGTGTATTTGAGCATCACCAACATGAAAGTATTCTAAATTGACTTTATGCATGGGAAGGCTGCAATGAATTTCTTGCAAGTAGAGCTGGCTAAACGGACGGTTTCGGACATCTAAATCGGAACCGGCCCGCATAACTAACTCGCTTAACCCGGTTCGTAACGGTTTGATTCGACCCGACAAATAAAACATGATGTTTACGGGTTTGTATATCAGGAACCGGAACCGGCACGGACCGGCTGAGCCGCCTGAACCGCGTAACAGACGGAACCGGCACGCACAGCCCGCCTGAACCGTTGAACCGCTATTAGGTGCTATGCAAATGCATGTGTTAAGTATTTTTTTTTTGAAACCAAAAACTGATATATTAAATTAAATCATGACTTAAAGCATCAATAAGAAAGGATGGTAAATCATGACTTAAAGCTAAATACTTTAATTACTTGTTTGGTGCTATGTTAATACGGTTTGTTCCGTTTTTTTACAGAGGAGTCATCTCTCAAATTAATTGTAATTTTTTTTAATTAATAAAATTTGCAGAGGTACCGTCCTCTTTTATTCCAAAAAATATTCGTATAATTTTAAATAATATTTAATCGAATTAAAAGTATTAAAAAAAATTTGAACCGCAACCCGCACAACTCGTCCGCCAAGCTCGACGAGCCGTGCACGAGTTAGCCTCCCCGAGAACCGGCCCGGCACGGCCCGCCCCATCTTTCCACGCGTGCCGTTCACGAACATTACTTCCAGTGACACGGCCCGTTCCCAACCCGACACGGCACGGCACGTCCGCCCGTGGCCAGCTCTATTTGCAAGTACTAGTTTGTTTTTCTACTCCTTGCCGGTCAATTTAAGGGGACTATTTCCAGTTCTCTAAATTGTAATAGACTTTTCAGTCACGGTATACTTGGTAGCTAGGTGATCGAGATTATCAAATGTTTGAAAATTGAATTAGTCTTCTTTCAAGCACACTCTACTTCAAATATATATGTTGAAAAAATTAATCTCAGAAATGTAACATAGTTAGTTTGCCTTGCGTAGTTTTAACTAACGACGACTGATGAACATATTTTCTCTCCTCGTCCTCGTATCTTTGTCGTCGTTGATTCAGACGCAAGTAACGATAGCCCATGGCAGCCTGATCAGCGGTGCAGTGGTGACCCATGAAAAGGCCGGAGCATTTAGTATAGGCGCCATCTTTGACGAAACGTGTAGACCAGGTAAAGAAGCTAGAGTAGCGATAGAGATGGTAGTTCGTGATTTCAATTTGATTAGTAATCACCATTTGATTCTGCGGTTTGGGAACTCTCAAGGTAAACCTGTTAGTGCAGCTTTGTCAGGTAAACTCTCATTTTTTGATACTCTCTCTGGTCTTTTTAACAACTCGTTTGATTTTTTACACGTAATTTAAGGTGCTTTGACCACGTAGTTAAAATTTAAACGAAGTCATTTTGAACAATAGCAAACAATTTCATTTTTCCATGTTGGACTGTGTTTTCTTGTACTGAGATAACTTGAATTTTGGTGCATTAATGCAGCAAAAGATCTTATAGCAACACGCGGCGTAAAAGCCATCTTTGGAGGTCATACGGTGGATGAAGCATCAGCTATTGCAGAGGCGGCTAGTGAAGAAGTTTATGATGTACCTGTACTGTCTTTAGCAGATTTAACTTCAACAATAAGCCAGGAGGTACAGGTGACTGCAGTTGCAGCTATTATACAGTCTTGGGGATTGAATCAAGTTACTCTTATATACGAGGCCGCTCCGACCTTATCATTGCCCGAGTTTATAATTTCTAAACTCTCTCAGTCACTCCAAAAATCCGGGGCCGAGCTACCTCACATCTTTGCTCTGACTTCATTTTCTCTCAATTATTTGTCGAAAGAGCTCAATCAGCTTAAGAAACAGAAATACAGAGTGTTTGTGATTCATGCAACTTTTGAATCAGGATATCGCTTGTACCAAAATGCAAAGAAACTGAATATGACAGGAGATGGCTATGCATGGATCGCAACAAACAGCATCACTGATCTCTTCCATTCTGTTAGTCCGAAAAACATGTCACTGATGCAAGGTATCATAGGAACCAAAACTTACTTTCAAGATAACTCCATGGAATTTCAAGATTTCAGGAAAAGATTTCGGTCAAACTTCAGGAATAGGTATCCTAATGAAGAAATTGATGAGCCTGGCGTTTTTGCTTCACAGGCCTACGACGCTATCCGAGCTCTATTCCACTCATCCAATTTTACATATTTTATCCAAAAAAATTCAGCTGCAGATTTTAACATACATAGTTCACATTCACGATCCATTAACTGGAAAGTAGCTCCAGCTAAAGTGGTAGAAATCGTTAATGTAGTTGGAAAGAGTTATCGAAGTGCATATTGGACAGAAGGACTTGGATTTTCAGAAACTATTGATGATAAATCTTTTCACCACACTTCAATAGAGATTTTGAATGAAGTCTTATGGCCAGCTCCACCATGGCACACAGACAGATGGCAGAGGCGTATTTTGGCAGGGATATCAGAACCAATTAGGGTCGGTGTACCTGCTAGGTCTTTGTTCCGACAATTTGTTAAGGTTGAAATTGATCCCATAACTAATGCAACTTCTTACGATGGATTTTCAATTAAAGTGTTCGAAGAAGTTATGAAACTTGCTTATGTTAACCAGTACATGACATACAATTACACTCCTTTCATAGGAGAGTACAATGATTTGGTGGAACAAATAACTTCAGGGGTAAGCTTATGATTGTATATGTGGTAGAATATACAGGTTGTTTTTTTTTTTTTGGCTTGAGATCTAATTATTATGAAATTGAACAGAGGTTTGATGCAGTAGCTGGTGATCTAACGATCTCAGAAGAAAAACTAAAGCGTGTAGATTTCTCGCAACCTTACACAGAAACAGGATTGGTGCTAATAGTACCTATTCGATCTAAATTACCTAGCCAAATGTGGCTCTTCATGAAGCCCTTTACAACCGAAATGTGGGGCCTAATAATAGCCATAACCATCTACAATGGCTTGACAGTTTGGTTGATAGAGAGAAGTCACAATGATGAATTCAGATCAGGCACTGTGTGGAATCAGATTGGAACACTCTTTTGGCTAGCCTTTAGCACACTCTTCACTTTGCGTGGTAAGTTCTACATTGTAAAAAGCATGACATTCTACTCTTTTGATCATGTTGCAGGGAAAATATGATGACTGATATATTTAGCAAGGTCTGGGATGCGGAAGTGCAGCTGCATAGTATAGGGATACACGAATTCAATAATAACTGTATGAAAGTATGGAGAATCGGGTGCAGGGATGTGCATATAATTGTCTATACTTCTTTTTCCTGCTTAAGAAGATTATACTTTTGCCGTTTGTTTAAATACTTGCTTATTATTATTTTCTGGCATGAGTTGTACGAAACAATTAAGAGTGTGTAACGGAGTATCAGATACGAGGTGCACTAATGTTTTTGTGAAATAAATAGGGGACAAACTTCATAGTAATTTATCAAGAATGGCATTGGCGGTGTGGCTTTTTGTGGCACTACTAATCATACAGAGTTACACGGCTAGCCTTGCTAGTATGCTCACTGCTCAAAGGCTTGAACCAGCTATAAAGTATGTTGCAACATTGAAGAGGATGAATGCAACAGTTGGGTATTGCAGAGGGTCATTTCTTAGATTATATCTGATCAGGGCCTTTGGTTTTGACGATGCAAAAATCAACAAGTATAATTCAACTGGTGCATATGCCAAAGCCCTCAACACCGGAGAAATAGCTGGCATATTTCTTGAAGTTGCTTCTGCTAAAGTCTTTCTTGCCCAGTACTGTAAAAGCTTCACGAAAACTGAGAAAATATACAAAGTTGGAGGATTGGGTTTTGTAAGTTCTCTTTCTCTTCCGGAGCTATCACTATTAAGAGGACCAGTAACTTTTCGGACTTGTAACAATCTGAACTAAAGCCCTAACCTGTCCACTAAAATTATAATTATGTCAAGTTTTATTCTTACATGTTTCTTAATGTGCTTTCTTATAAACCAAGATGTACAAAGGTTTACATGCGATAAAATCATTGATTAATATAATGACAGGCATTTGAGAAGGGCTTTCCGATGCTTCCTGCTATAAACAGGGCAATCATGAACATTACTGAAAGTGGAAAGCTTCTAGAACTTGAGGATAAATACATAAACTCTGAGAAGTGCGTGGATGCAGATTCTATTTCCAATGAGGATGCTAGTATTGGCTTAGATAGTTTTTCAATACTTTTCGGGATAACTGGATGCACATCAACAGTTGCTCTTGCCATGTTTGTCATTAGACACTTCCTACATTCTAAGACAGAACACGGAAATCTTTTCAAAATTAAATTTATCAAGAGATGGCCACATTATGGAAAACAATCATCTGCTAGAGTCACCAATGTAGACAGCCCTAGAAATTCTCTTGAAGCTCCTTACTCAGAAGCCAGACAGTCCTTCAGTACAACAAGTGATGTAGAAAGCCTTGAAGATCATCAACATGCTCCTCACCACAGGTAAACAGCATCGAAGACATAGCGATGGGAGTAATCAATTGAAGTTCAACACTTACACGATGATCAGTGTTAATTTATTAAATTCATTTCTTAACATGTAAATATATGTTTAGCTACAAATGTAACTGAATTTTATTTGAATTTAAACATAAGGTCTTTGACAGTGAAATAGTTCAGAATTTTAGTTTAGTATCCAAATAAAAATGCAGCAGGAGCTTACTGACACTTCCTTCCGGTAACAGAATATTCAGGGCGACCAAAAGTAATCATCTATGAAGTAAACGAGGATCAAAGATAATGGATATAGCGAGTAGGCAATGAACATTATCCAAACTGGGAGCCTGGATTTGAAAGATGCAATAAGGCCCATTATAGAGCAAACGATAACTACAATCATCACTTCAGCCGAAAAATGCCATATCAAACCACGGAAGTAAACAACGGACAGAAGAACAGAAAATCCGAGAACATTGTTCATGAACACAGCATCGTAGATCTGCATTCACACATTACCATATTATATGTTAATAAAATCCTGTAGGAGAAACAGCAAAAGAGAACATAATATCCCAGTGATAACAGTGTGGCAATAATTATGAAATGCAATATTTTCCGGCCTACATAAGAGTTGATTACGAGTCACACTTTGACAAACCTCAGAAAATGTCAAAAGAGTGCTTTTTGGTATCTTTTCTCTTACAGCTCGGATAGCTGAAATGGCTGTTCTAGCACTTGTAGCCAGGGGAACTAAAACAAAAGCAACATAAAAGGAGGGTATATTTGCAGAGGATGAAAATTTCTGAACACTGTGTATAAGGGGCTCAGCTAAAACTGCCAACATAGCTATCCCAACAACGAGTAGAAATAGAGCTTTCAACCACGCCCCTGCAGAACTGTCGACCTACACGTTATAATACTTAAGTGAGTGATAGGACAAAAGCATATCATCTGTATACCATAAGCAATGTTGCCAGTTTAAACAATAGTTAAGATCTAATTCATCTTTCTTTTATACTTTGTATTGGTTGGTGGTGGCTCCTAGTGACTTGATCCAGTTTTTGAGTCCCTTGATGAATTCTTGAAGACTAATCTCTCCGTTTTTGTCTGTATCTAGTTCTTTAAAGATATTCTCAATCGCCTCATGTTCTGCAGCCATTTTCGTCTTATCTACGTTGGGATCAGCGAGCAATGCCTTCAGTTCAGGCAGTGTCAGACATTTGTTCTTGTCAACATCAAGTTCTTCAAACAAACTGAAAGTAAAAGATGCTTAATGACAAAAAACAACAAGGAATGATTAAATATCGGTTAATAGCCAAGCTGACTTACTCTACTATTGCAGACTCTTCGGATTCTCCAGTTTTTATATGTTGAACCTTTTCAAGGAGTTTCGTTCTCATATTCTTCAATTTTTCATGTTCCAGCACAAGATTAACAGCCTGAAAACATATCGAATGAGCCTTATATTTACAAAAGCTTAACAAAAAATGATGCATCTGTACAGAAAATTCAAAAGCGGAAATGAATGACATACTCAGTTGTGCATGTTCTGTGATTTAGTTACCTCATATAAATGCTTGATTGGCTGTCCAGGGACAAGCGAAAGCCTTGTGGGCTCATCCACTGCACATACCGTATGAATCCACTGTTTAATTGTATTCACAAACTCATGGATACTGATTTGTTGATTTCCATCATGATCTAGTTCTTTCATGAAATGTTCAATAATCCTTTCCCTGTTCAAAACTGATGATTTACTGATAAGTCTGATTTTGTTGAAAAGTTCGATAAGCTCAGAGGAAGATAACTGTTTATCGCCATCTTTATCTAATTTATTGAACAGCCTGCATTGTGAAATATTACACTTCAGATTAACCAACATCTTCAAAAATCTTCTAAGTGTGCAACATAAAGCTAAGAAAAAGTTCAACCTCAAAATTGCAGCTTCATCTGGCACGCCATGCTCATCCACGAGTTCTGGTACACATTCTCGCACATGCTGTATAACGGCTAGGACATGTGTCTGATGTACAACTTTTAAATAATCCAACCTTCTATCTTGTATTGAACTGTGAGAAAACTACGAAAGGAAAAAAGAAAATGCAGGCCTTTAAATAGAACTTTCTGGCAATTAGTTAAGCTTGTAGAGTAACTCATAATCTTTAGAGAAGATAAATACCTGATAGATGAAGTATGCAACTAAGGTGACAACCAAAGCTAAAAGTGTAACTAAAATATCAATGTTATATTTTCTTGAATCATATGGAACATCAAAAATCTTCGGTAGTACCAATATTATCAATGGTATCAGTGATGCAAGCATAACTTTTGCAGTGAAACTAGTCTCTCCATCTGAGCCCACGCCATAACCTGTAAACAAAATGAAAAAGGAAAGATGAACAAGACTAAGAAGATAAACTATAGCAGAACATCGCAAATTAGTGGCGATAAGCCAAGATTGATAGTTCAGAAATATAAATCAAGAGATGTGTGGCCAAGACGCACCAGTCCATAGCGTTGGAGATTGTCTTTGCTCGGTTTTTACAGAACTATTGTCGACAGGAGGACTAGTATTAGCTTTTTGCACAAAAACTTGTCTGCCCAAAAATAGACAAGTTCCCCATAATAATGTGAGGTTGAAAATTGTCGATCCTGCTACCATGCCTACTCCAGTTAAGACATTTTCTTGAGCTCCTTCATCAGTGCTGAACAGACCAGTTACTGCAAAGAGTTCACAAATTTAAGTGGTAGTAGAAGAACTAGTATATTATTATGATAGATCAGACTAGAACCTCTTACATTATGATAGATAACTTGCATTAACAACTGTTTAAGAACTATGGCTACTAGAAATATGTCAGTGATAAAATTTTTTGATTACTAAACTTTATATATTTTTAGAAACCAACTACTGAACTATAAAATTAGCATTCCGTTAAAAAATCAGTGACGAAATGCTTAATTGATTCTAGATTGGTGTTTGAATCCTAGTTTGTATTAAGCCCCAATCTGAACATCTGTTGGCCAATCATTTAACGGAATGCTAATTTTGAAATTCGAGAGTAACGTTAGTGATATAAACAAATAAGTTTATAGTTCAGTGGTTGGTTTCTAAAAGTTTATAGTTCAGTGATTGGTTTCTAAAAATATATAAAGTTTAGTGATAAAAAAATTTAAGCTAAACTTGGTGCAAAACCAGCATACCGAGAAGTATTAATATGTACAAAACCAGCATACCGAGAAGTATTAAGGATTCGGGCAGCTGAGCAATGATCGGAAAACCACTTGCACCAAAGAAGCCAGTGCCAAGAATCTCAAAAATCCGGCCACCTCCAGACAGAAGATAAGTTTCACCATGAAACAATAAATACTCATAAACCACAATGAGAAAAAGATGGCCTAATAGAGTTTCGGAGCAGGGCAAAAAACCATACATATGCTCACATTGCGCCTCAGAGGAATGATCAGTTCCTTTTAGATGCAGAACAGAAGACTCGATTACTTTCTCCTGAGCAGCATTATTAGTAACCAGTCCATCTGAAACCAACTGATTACGGCTCTTAAAATGCAAATCTCGAGCATTCACTTCAGCATTGAGGAAAAATACAAGCAGAGCAGTAGAGAACAGAGTTCTTGCAAGGATTTTTGCCATTTCGAAAGTGCTGGCTTGACAAGTGCATGCTGAGATGAATCAGAATATGCATTATATATAATGCTAATATTTCTGTAATTAATGCTCTTAAACAAAAATAATAATTTACGATAGATAAGCATTGTTCCCGAGAGAACCATCATTATATATTATATAAAATATGTCCCAGATAGATATGTGACCTACAACAACCAAAATAAAATAAAATCGTGCCCGAGGTCTCGATTTATGACGTAGGCAGCAAGACGTCATTAATATGATCACTGTAAATATGAATCTGATGAGATTCTAGAGACTATTGACCTGAAAATAAGAAAATATTGAATAAGCATGAATGTCCCCAGAAAGTGTGTATCCGAATAAAATTTTCACGTGAGTTAGTTGTTACACAAAATAAAATATATCTCTTTTGTACTTTTTAAATTTTTTTTAAACTAAAATTCAGAAAAGATATTTTAATTCAAATAAATTTAATTATTAATTTTAAATATTCGATCAAAATGCTTAAAATAAGTGTACAAATCTATCGTCATAATAAAAAAACCGAAAGAGCATATACATATTAGTTTTTTTTTTTGGGAAAATGAATTTTTTTATCACTGAACTTTATATACTTTTAGAAACCAACCACTGAACTATAAACTTTTAGAAATCAACCACTGAACTATAAACTTATTTGTTTATATCACTAACGTTAATCTCGAATTTCAAAATTAGCATTCCGTTAAATGATTGGCCAACGGATGTTCAGATTGGGGCTTAATACAAACTAGGGTTCAAACACCAATCTAGAATCAATCAAGAATTTCGTCACTGATTTTTTAACGGAATGCTAATTTTGAAATTCGAGAGTAATGTTAGTGATATAAACAAATAAATTTATAGTTCAGTGGTTGGTTTCTAAAAGTTTATAGTTCAGTGGTTGGTTTCTAAAAGTATATAAAGTTCAGTGATAAAAAAATTCATTTTCCCTTTTTTTTTTGAAATAAAATATTAGTTTAATATAGTGAATAAAAATAAATAAAGATCATTAGATCAATGAACCAGTGAATAAAATAAAAATTATTAGATCAATCGAGGGGTTGACTTGAAAAAGTATACACTTAGATAAAATTGGTAAACAAATACAGTCAACGCAAACCAATTTGCGTGAGATCCAAATGTGAATTAAACGGATACTATATGTAACCAGCCTGGCTTAGAATATCAAAATTACGGATCGAAAAATGTTAGAGTTTTCAAAATAATTCTTGAAATAGTGAGTTGTTAATATAATTGAATTTTTTTTCGTAAATAAGATGGGTTCATTGTGCGTTGTCAATAATTTCCGAAATAATGAGTTGTCAATATATTATCAGATTTTGATATGAACATTTTTCGAAAAATAAATTATGAATTGAACAGGAAACCGAAGCCTTAATTTGCACTCAAAGAAAAGTCGTAAATACATTCGAGTGCAAACTGTGTGAATGTGTAAATGGTGTTTAGAAGAATTCGTATTTATTTATTTATATACCGTGTCTCATTTGTGCGAATACATTTGACTTTTAATTTCTAAATATGGCATTAAGAAAATATCTGCCATTATCTTTGTCTGCATCTCTCTCTCTCATTTTCATAAGTTTCGTTATATTTGTTGTTTTTTGAAACTTTTGGAATTGAGCCATCTTATCTAAATAGTAAATTCACACCACATAGAATCTCAGTAAATGAAATACGAGATAAACGAATAATCTCATCAAATTGACAGTACTAGACAAAATTTTAGTAAATGAAGTTTTAGATAAGTAATTAATTTCGTCAAATGAATAGTTCTAAACGGACCCAACATGTGTCTTTTTAACTGCAAATGCATGAAAAAATTCCGATCCCAAATATTTATCTGTTTCGGAGTAGAATTTCAACTTAATAAACTAATTTGCGAAAACATAATAAATCTCAAGTTTGATCAATTATTCTTCGAAATCCTCGTAGCAAAATCGAAGTCCATTGATAGAATTAATGTGAAGTACATAATAAATTTGAGATCGTCGGAGCAACTAAAATTGCCTTGAGAATCAAGAAAACAAAATTTCTAGACTCTAGTCACATCACTAGCTAAGACAGTGAGTTCATGAAAGCAACGTAGGAAGCTTGCACTCAGTTTCTTTCCTCTAATTTGTTCTCTTTGCAGCCGTGCAAATAGACTTTTGTGCTACTTGCAAACTTGTTAGCACAGATCTCTCATCTCCAAAAGTTTGAAAGGTCTTTTCTGCAACTTATATAATACAATCACCATTCACCAACCACTTAGAAAAATAACTAAAACAGAGTTTTGATTGCGTAATTCAACGAAAAAAACTTAATGAACATGCTTTCTCACTTCATTTTGCTGGTAATTATATCTTTGGGGTCCGGGCCCTTGAGCTATGGGCAGGTAACAATAGCCAGCAGCAGCCTGGACAGTCCAGTTGAGAACCATGAGAGGGCTGGAGAAATTAGTATCGGTGCAATCTTCGACGAAACTTCTAGACCAGGCAGAGAGGCTAAAGTAGCCATAGAGATTGTAATTCATGAATTTAATTCATCTGGGAATCAAAATCTGCAAATTTACTATGGAAACTCTCGAGGCAAACCTGTTCGTGCGGCTTTTGCAGGTAAATTTGTTTGTCCGTTTTAATTTCTTTGCGTATTCTATATCCGCTATGCTACAATGCTAAGAAGTATTTTCTTGATTTTTGCATGCTGATAAGTCGAAAATTTGCACATCTTTGCAGCAAAAGATCTTATTTTAACACATGGTGTTAAAGCCATTTTGGGAGCTCATACGTGGGATGAAACATCAGCTATTGCTGAGGTGGCTAGTGAAGAAGCTCCTGATGTACCTGTACTATCTTTTGCTGATTCTATGCCAGCAACCCAAATATCTGCTTCCGTTCTTCAAGCCATGCCAGGCCAGGAAGTTCAGATGAACGCAATTGCAGCTATTATACAGTCATGGGGATTGAATCAAGTTACTCTGATATACGAGAATTTCCACACCTTGTCATCACCGGAGTTAATAAGTTCTCAACTCTCCAAAGCACTTCAACATTTTGGGGTTGAACTATCTCACACTTTTGCTCTCACTTCAATTACTCTTAATTCGTTACAGAAAGAGCTCAATCAGCTCAAGAAACAGAAACACAGAGTATTTGTGATTCATGCAACTTTGGAATCAGGATATCATCTGTACCAAAATGCAAAGAAACTGAACATGACAGGAGATGGCTATGCATGGATCACGACAAGCGGCATCTCTGATCTCTTCCATTCAGTCAGTCCCAAAAAATTGGCATCCATGCAGGGCATTGTGGGAACCAAAACTTATTTTCCAGAAAACTCACCACAATTTCAAGATTTCAGAAAAAGATTTCGCTCAAAGTTCAGGAATATTTATCCTGATGAAGAATTTGATGAGCCTGGCATTTTTGCTTCACAGGCCTATGATGCCATGTGGGATTTACTCTACAAACACAATATCATCAACTTGTTCCAAAGAATTTCATCTGCGGATTTTGCCAACTGGAATGTAGCTCCAGCTAGAGTAGTTGAAATTGTCAATGTAATTGGAAGGAGTTATCAAAGTGGTTATTGGACACAAGGACTTGGATTTTCAGAAACTATGGACGACAATGCTCGTCACCACACTTCTATGAAAATTTTGAAAGAAGTCCTGTGGCCTGCACAACCATGGCACACAGAGAGACAGGGGCGTATTCTTGCAGGTAGATCAGAGCCTCTTAAGGTGGGTGTGCCTGCACATTCGCTGTTCCGACAATTTGTAGAGCTTACAAATGATCCAGAAACCAACGCAACTTTGTATGGTGGATTTTCAATTAAAGTGTTTGAAGAAGTAATGAAACTTGCATATGTTAACAAAGACTTAAGATACAATTACAGTCCTTATAATCTAGATGACTATGACAGTATGGTGAAGCAAATAGCTTTAGGGGTAAGATTACTTGAGATTTATTGTAAATCAGTAAGAATCTACTTGTTAATTTTGGGGCTAGTATCTAATTATCTTCAATTTGACAGGAATTTGATGTGGTAGCTGGTGATGTAACAATATTGGAAGAAAGACACGAGTTTGCAGATTTTTCACAGCCATACACAGAATCAGGAATGGTATTAATAGTACCCATTCGATCCAATTTACCTAATGGAATGTGGCTTTTCCTGAAGCCCTTCACAAAAGAAATGTGGGGTGTACTAGTAGCCATCACCATATACAATGGCTTTGCAGTTTGGTTGATCGAGAGAAATCACAATGATGAATTTCGATCAGGCACTGCCTGGAACCAAATTGGAATACTCTTTTGGTTAGCGTTCAGCACACTCTTCACATTGCGTGGTAAGTCCTCTGTTGCAACTTTGCTAAATTATATTTCAGGGAAAACAATGTGACTGGTATATATGTAACTAAAATGTATTGGTCTTGTGCTTTAATAAATTATATCAGGGGACAGACTGCATAGTAATTTGTCAAGGATGGCAATGGTGGTGTGGCTTTTTGTGGCACTAATAATCACACAGAGTTACACGGCTAGCCTTTCTAGTATGCTAACTGCACAAAGGCTTGAGCCAGCTATAAAGAATGTGGAAACACTTCAGAAGATGAATGCAACAGTTGGGTATTGCAAAGGGTCGTTTCTAGGATCATACATGATTAAAGTGTTGGGATTCCCTGAAGCAAATATCAGAAAATATAATTCCACAGATGCATATGCCGACGCCCTCTACAACAAAACAATAGCTGGAATCTTTCTAGAAGTTCCTCCTGCTAAAGTCTTTCTAGCTCAGTACTGTAAAAGCTTCACGAAAACTGAGAGAACCTTCAAAGTTGGAGGATTCGGTTTTGTAAGTTCTCTTCCTCTTGCTATACATACCTTATTCCTCCTGTAATGCTTGTGATGAATGTAAAACCATCTTTTTTTCTCTATGTATAATGACAGGCATTTAAGAAGGACTTTCCAATGCTTCCATATATAAACAGGGCAATAATGAGCATTACTGAAAATGGGACGCTAAAAGATCTTGAGGATCAATACATTAACAATGAGGAGTGTAAAGATTTAGATTCTGCCCCGAATGATGATGGTAGTATTGGCTTAAATAGCTTCTCAGTACTTTTTGGCATTACCGGAGGCATATCAACAATTGCTCTTGCAATGTATATTCTTAAATACTGTCTGTTTCCTAAGCCAGACGACGCTAGCCTTGTCAAAGCTAATTTCATCCGGAGATGGCTGCATCATGGAAGACAATTATCATCTAGAGTTATCAGTATAGAACTCCCTAGAAATCCCCCTGATGCTCAATACGCAGAAGCCAGACGATCATTTAGTATAGTAAGTGATGTCGAAAGCTTTGAAGATCATCCCTATGCTCCTGACAGTCATAACCAGGTTTAAGGACAGCACAATACTAATCACCTGGAGTCGAAATGTCGGATCATATAGAAATGTACATGAATTTTAACACATGTATTTAGCAGTGAAGAGATTACATTCTTTAATTTATTTTAATTTTCACTGTTTCTAATTTCTTTTTTTACTTGATCCGACTTTTTTTCACAGACATTCATATTCTTACATTCACGGTCTCTCATGTTCCTACTAACATTGTCATGTTTCACAACTTGGTAAGAAGATCTAGAAGGTCTAATGTGTGAAACTCATTAAAAGTGATAGAAATGTTAATATAAACCTTTACTAAAACGACATTCGATATCGATCAGCTGTGAAGATTGTTTGATAATGCTTCTAAAACCGGCTAATATCTTGTTAAACGGTAGAAGATTTCTTATTGTTTCTGTCCTTCAGGCTGTTTGAGCAACGTTGGTGATTGCTTCAACAACTTGTTACAAGACTGTCGCGTTAGTGGTTTAGGTGCCCAATTGTCAATTGATCATGGTTTCACTCTCGTATCATATTTCCAGAAGTTTGTTCAGAAATCATTACACCCCAGAAAAACACTCTAGAAATCTACTCTTTCTTTGTTAATAAGAAAAACAACGTGAAAATGACGCGGTAATAAAAGTATCAAAATACCAAATTTGATTATCACGAGACGTTCGATTTCTTGCAACTAGGTAAAAGATCTATTAATTTAAATTATTTAGCTTAATTCAGATCGATTCCTTACCAGTTACAACTATGTTATTATACAAGATTTATTTATTTACTTTATTTTCATTAATTTCATTCAAAATTCAATTGTCTATAACTTCTATACTCTTTATTAATAAAGAAAATAATGTTAAAATATTGCGTGGTACCAAATTCAAGATTAATTGCCTATAACCACATATTTAAATAGTATTTATTTATTATATATTTTTATCAGTCAAATATCTATAA